>OU779871.1:27233125-29642500 GCA_916999025.1 Orgyia antiqua
AATTCACGTGTCACAGTGTTAGTTACCGTACTCCTCCGAAACGGCTTGACCGATTCTTCTCAAATTTTACATACATATTCAGTAGGTCTGAGAATCGGCCAACATCTATTTTTCAAACATTTTTTTTTGTATGGCAAAACAACGTTTGCCGGGTCAGCTAGTCTTATATATAAAATTTACGTGTCACAGTGTTAGTTACCGTACTCCTCCGAAACGGCTAGACCGATTTTTATGAAATTTTACATGCATATTCAGTAGGTCTGAGGATCGGCCAACATCTATTTTTCAAACCGTTTTTTTAGTATGGCAAAACAACGTTTGCCGGGTCAGCTAGTCTAATATATAAAATTCACGTGTCACAGTGTTAGTTACCGTACTCCTCCGAAACGGCTCGACCGATTTTCCTGAAATTTTGTGTACATATCCGCTAGGTCTGAGAATCGGCCAACATCTATTTTTCAAACCTTTTTTTTTTGGTATGGCAAAACTACGTTTGCCGGCACAGCTAGTCTAATATATAAAATTCACGTGTCACAGTGTTAGTTACCGTACTCCTCCGAAACGGCTAGACCGATTTTTATGAAATTTTACATGCATATTCAGTAGGTCTGAGAATCGGCCAACATCTATTTTTCAAACCTTTTTGTTTTTTTTTTAGTATGGCAAAACAAAGTTTGCCGGGACAGCTAGTTTATTTATATATATTTTTTGTTTTTGCGTTACTTAATTATTTTCTTTTTTTTCGTTTTTATGTTTCGCTATTTAGTTAATTATAAATGTATAAAACCTACTGGAATTGCAAACTCAATTGTAATCGCATAATCGTAAATCACTACGTAGTGGGCACTGGTGACCTGTAATACAGGTTTTTAAATAAACCAGCTCTTACAATGTTGATTCCTTTTGTGAAACTTTGTTCTTCTTTTGCTTAATCCTTTTTATGTTACTGTGTCTACATTGTGAGAAAATAAATTTTTATTTATTAATTTACTTTTATTTCCTAACGTAAAGTTATTGCATATTTTTTATAAGTTCAATAGTAATAAGTTCTATAGATCTATAGTAAGTTCTATTAATGACGTTAATTTTATAATAAAACGTAACTCTCCAACCCATTTACGTCCCACTGTTGAGCACGGGCCTCCTCCACTTTGGGAGGGATTATAGTCTACTGTGCCGCGATGACCAGGCGTGTTGGCGTAGGGTTTCATTTCGAGTTTTTCATCTCTCACAGTTGATGTTAACTGGTTAATAAATAACAATAAATAAAAATAATAATAATAAATAATAATAATAAATATTCATGGACATTTCACACAACGTCCTCTGGTCCCAAGCTAAGTTTATTATGCTTGTGTTATGGGTACCAGAATACGGATAGAATACATAAACTACTTTTCTTTTGTAAATACATACTTATAATACATAGTAAACACCCAGACGCAGAACAAACATTTGCATGACAATTATAAAGATCACACAAATGATTGTCCCGAGCGGGAATTGAACCCGCGATCTCGTAAACGGCAGTCCGTTACATAAACCACTCCACCATAGGGCCGGATATTATCCCTTAGCTGACTCTTACAGCACCTCAGGGAAGAAACGGTGTAGTGACACTTGTATTCTTAATCCGTCACCACACGGTAACAATGTACAATTTACTCAAGTTCTAATTAAAATCCACAAAGACGGGATTTCAACAATCTGTGTACACACGTACCTACTTTCGTAAAAGTTCTTTCGCGATTGTCATACCATCGACTCATGACATTATGGAAAGGTTCGAGTTACACTTCAAATATTACAAGTTTAAATACTTTGAATGTCAAGAATTACCAAATTACATTGGAATAACGTATTCTCAATTAAACATTGAGACAACTCCTATTAGGAGTTGAAAGATTAGATGAGTGATATATTAGTCATGTGGTGTTTGGTGACGGTTTAAGAATACAAGTGTCACCACACCTTTTCCTTCCCAGTGTACAAGATAACATCCTCTGTGAGAGACGGGAAACTCGAATAAAAACCCCAAACTAACACGCCTGGCTATGGCGGTACGGTAGACCATAAACACAACCCTGTACTAACTACTGAAAAGTGGAGGAGACCCGTGCCCAATAGTGGGACGTTAATGGGCTGGAGAGAGAGAGAATCTCACAACGGTGAAAGAACTTTTTACATCGGTCCTAAAATTTTAGCGAATATTCATTTCAAACAAATAATGAGTATTTTAAAAAAAAAGTTCAACGACCTCATATTGAAAGTTGAGGGTTTTCCTCGATTTCTCACGAGATAACTATCAGATCCCGACCTGATGCCATTCGGACCAAACGGAAACCACCAGCTTTCAAGTAAGAAAAAAATCATTAAAATCTCTTGGCCCAGTTAAAAATTATAAGGTAACAAACATAAAAAAATATACAGATGAATTGAGAACCTACTTCATTTTTTGAAGTCGGTTAAAAAACAATCCAACCTTTTATTTTTATAATAATAGTATAGACACTCAGACATTAGATTATTATTAAATCTAAAGATATATATTTTTTCAGCAACTTTGCCATTTTCGTAAACTCTCTTGCTTCAATGATCGAAGGCATTCAGCCGTGGACTAACTTTCGTCTCTAGAATAGACATATTGGACTAAAAATAATATTGGCTAACGAACCGAGTAATAAAGATCAATATATAAATATACTTTGTAGAATATATCGTAGGCTTTATATAAATAGAATGTATATAGTTAGACGTGTTTAAAATATCAGGCAGTTTTTACTAGAAGCTTGGTTTTATTTTTGACGCAAGATTTTATATTTGATAATCTTTTAAGTTATAATTTATACTCCATTTCAACAAGAAACAGGAAATTGAATAGGTACCTATACTAATATCATAAAGCTGAAGAGTTTGTTTGTTTAATAGCGCAAATCTCAGGAACCACTGTTCCGATTTGAAAAATTCTATCAGTGTAAGATAGTACATTTAACGAGGAAGGCTATAGGTTATATAACATCACGCTGCGACCAATAGTAGCGAAGTAATAGTGAAAAATGTTGCAAAACGGGGAATTTTTTTTTTAATTCCACGCGTACGGAGTCGCGGGCAATAGCTAATCAAAAATAATGGGTTTTAAATTTGCATGTGTTTAGGATTTGTTTTAAACTTTTTCTAATCGATTCTTAGTAGAACATTTTTTTTTATCATCACTATAAGCATCATAAGATCACACATTTTTCCCATGGGGGTAGGCAGAGACTATAGAGCGTCATCTGCTACGATCCAAACATAGTTCCTTGGCTTCATCCACACTCATCATACATCTAGTCATACATTATTTTATTGAATGGTGTCTTAGTCAAATAAAGACTGCTATTCTTTGGTATAACTAAAACTTAAAAACAGTTGGGGTTATTTAGCTTCTTATTATGATAACAATCCATTTTTAACCGAAATCAAAAAAGGAGGAGGTTCTAAATACATAGTGATAACATAACAAACAAATCTAAATCAACTGTAGCCGAGCCTTATACAATATGCACTAACTTCCTTTGTGTAAACCTCCGCAGATGGAGGAATAGACGGCTTTAAATACCTAATTGGAGCAGTCAGGTTTCGCTTCGAGTAAACGTAATTAATAATGAACACCTCGAGAGGCTCCGCGTCAATAGTTAGTCGGTGACAGCCCAGATGCGGATAGCCGTCATGCTTGGCAATGCCCTTATTATAGTCCGTTGGTTTCTTTCCTATTAGGTGATACCACTCCGGCCGACTGTTGCCAACCTCGTCGGAGTGTTTCCTGCCGCCTTCCAAGGCGAGGCAGTGTTGTATCCACATAAATATTACAAATCTGAGTGATATTACGTAACATTGCTATAATTATATTTGATTGTCGTGTTATTATTGTAATTGGTACCACATTGCAGGACCACCTCTCACACCGCAATCGATTTCGGTTTGCGTGTCACTGTCGAGTAATGTACAAATATTATAATGGTTTGGCACCACGTTGATTACCTGTAGTAATACTGTGACGTCATTAATATTGGTGGTATTAATAAGCCTATTAGTGGATTAAACAACGCGTCTACATTTAATTTCACTATGGAAACGTGATTTCTCGCGAGTAAAACTCCTAAAACGAAATGTTATATAAATATTCTTAACAAGCTTTTGCCTGCGACTTTGTACGCGTGAAATGTAAAAAAAAAATCTCTGTTTTAGCAACATTTATCACTAAAGCTTGCTATTGGTCGCAGCGTCATATTTTATAGCCTGTTAGCCTTTCTCTATAAATGAATTATCTAACACAATAATAAATTTCAATTTGAAACAGCACTTCCTGAGATTAACGCGGTCCGATTAGTAATTTTCTTTCACTATTGGATAGTACGTTTATCGAGGAAACCTATAGGCTATATAACATCACGCTGCGACCAATAGGAGCAAAGCATCCGTGAAAAATGTTGCAAAAACGGGGAAATTTTCTAAATTCCACGCGTACGAAGTCGCGGGCAACAGCTAGTATCAAATATATTTATGTTGCTCTGGAGCAATACATATTGTATATTGTAACGTTTTATTAGCATTGTCTCCGTGTGGTGACGGATTAAGAATACAAGTGTCACCACCCCATCTCCTCCCAAGGGTGCTGTAGAAGTCAGCTAAGGGGTATTGCACACAGATAACATCCTCTGTGAGAGACGGAAAACTCGAAAATAAACCCTACACCTAACCCAACACGCCTGGTCAGCGCGGCACAATAGACCATAATCCCTCCAAAGTGGAGGAGGCCCGTGCCCAACAGTGGGACGTAAATGGGCTGGAGAGGAGGAGAGGAGGAGGATTAGCATTGTAAGTAATAATTAGCATTATTTAATTAGTAGTATTAAGTAATAATTATTATTAAGTATTATTATTAAGTATTATTATAATTATTATTAATATTTAGTATTAAGTAATAATTAGCATTATTTTTTTTTATATATTGATTTAATTAAAAGCTCTGCTGAGTTCTATACGCCGGTTCCTCTCAGCAGATTGCGTCCTGAACCGGTGGTAGGGAAAAAAATGTTTGGACCTGTCATAAGCGCATAATTTTCTGAAAAAATATTATTTCTACTTGATTAAATGATTTTTCATTTCATTTAATTTGACAAACTACTACAACATCAAGTAACTATTGCGTCACTACAACGTACAAATATACCCAATCATAAAAATAACACAATTATAATTGTTTCCCCAAACGATGTATCGATTACTTTTCTTGTTTGTCGATGTAGTTTGAACAACTAAAGCAGTTTGTTTTCCTTGTATTACTTTGATCGAATTTCTTTCAGTAGTTGCGTGTTAAATTAATTGAGTTTTCTGTTGCTGTTTGCTAAAAACTTAAAGCATTAACGAAATCAGCTTAGTCATAGATATAAATCTTATATATAAAATTCACGTGTCACAGTGTCAGTTACCGTACTCCTCTGAAACGGCTTGACCGATTTTTATGAAATTTTACATGCGCATTCAGTAGGTCTGATAATCGGCCAACATCTAACCGAACTATTTTTCAAACCTTTTTTTTTCACTATGGCAAAACATAATATTATTATAAAGCGGAAGAGTTTGTTTGCTTGTTTGTTTAAACGCGCTAATCGCAGGAACTACTGGTCTGATTTGAAAAATTCTTTTTTTGTTGGTTAGTCCATTTATAGGGGAAGGCTATAAGCTATATAACATGACGCTGTGACCAATAGGAGCAAAGCAGTAGTAAAAAATGTTGCAAAAACGGGAAAATTTTTCTAAATTCCACGCTTACGGAGTCGCGGGCAACAGCTAGTAATTAATACAAACCATTAGGGCCAATTCTGATGCGTCAAAAACTTAAACTTAACTAGATTGCAAATAACTATGGTGTATTTTGATTAATTCTTCGTTATTTCGTTGTACACATTTATATTATTCGAAATCTTATAAGACACAAATTTTTATAATGAAAAAGTGCAGTTAACCAAATTGTGTTATTTTTCAATATTAGTTAAGTTTAGTTGTGCACGTGTGGTGACGGATTAAGAATACAAATGTCACCACCCCATCTCCTCCCAAGCGTGCTGTAAAAGTCAGCTAAGGGATATTGCACACAGATAACATCGTCTGTGAGAGACGGAAAACACGCCTGGTCAGCGCGGCACAGTACACCGTAATCCCTCCCAAAGTGGAGGAGGCTCGTGCCAAGCAGTGGGTCGTAAATGGGCTGGAGAAGAGAAAAAAGTTGTGCACGTAGATATATGGTACTAATATAAAAAAACTAATAGTGTGTATTAGTATTGTTGTTTTTGTTAGAAACTTTCAAGTATCTAATACTAATATACTAAAGCTGAATAGACCTAAGAAAAGATGTATATATAGACTGTGTGAAAGAGGACATGAAAGAAAGAGGAGTTGACACAGACATGACGGCTAATAGAAGACTGTGGATGAAAAAGACATGTTGCCCCGACCCCAAATAATGGGATAAGGGCAGGAGGATGATGAGTTTGTTTGTTTGTACACGCTAATCTCAGCAACCGCTTAACCGTCGTGTTAATGTAAAATAATTAGAAAAAATATTTTAGTATTGGATAGTACATTTATCGAGGAAAGCTATAGGCTATATAACATCACGCTGCAACTAATAGGAGCGAAGCATCAGTGAAAAATGTTGTAAAAACGGGGAAATTTTTCGAAATTCCACACGTACGAAGCGGCGGGCAACAGCTAGTCAAATATATTAAAGGAAAGTCGTGACCTCTTTCGGTTATTGCACTGAATTTTTTATGAAACCATCGACCAGCGAGTGAGTCAAGCGTCTGCAGTTGATTATAGTATAGGGTAGAAAAGTTTTTAGGGCAATTAATTGGAACATCTGGTATTTATTAAGTCAAAAATATTCGAAGCCCTTATTTGTTCCAATTTAGGGCCTGAAGTACAAAAACGGGGTCATTTCATCAGCTCTCATTTCTTTGTTCTAACTTTGTCATTGTACCGTGCGGTGCGGTAATCGAACCCGCGACCTCGTAAACGACAAGCATGAACGTTGAATTCCGTTGCAAAAACCACTAGACCATGAGACCCAATTAATCGTTTTTCTTTTTTTTACACGCTTTTATTAGTTCAGTACGTATCTATCAATGTATTAATCTATGTAACGGAATCTTTGAAAGTGATTTTCACCCACTTGCAGTAGTCGGATTGATCTGAAATTTTGCATACATAACAAAGATCGATGACAATGCAATATTTTATAAAAATATTCAGATTATCAAGCGTGTTTTTTTTAGTTTTTGACTAAGTAGTAGTAATCATTATGTGTGATTTTTCTAATTGTCATACAAATGTTTGTACTGCATCTGGGTGTTTCTATGTATTATAAGTATGTATTTACAAAAAAAAAGTAGTTTATCTATTCTATCCGTATTCTGGTACCCATAACACAAGCATATAAGCTTAGTTTGGGACCAGAGGACGTTGTGTGAAATGTCCGTGAATATTTATTTATTTATTTATTTTATTTTGTTTCAGGTGATGAATTTGTTTTTCATGATACATGGGGTGGTATCAGTCTCATGTTTGCTGCCAATCAAACTCATAAGACACTTATGGCTAATACCACATATGTAAGTAACATTCAACTATTCTTTATACCTTTTTAGTTATTCGTGTGGTGACAGATTACAGTTGTCAGCACCTCTTACCTTCCTAAGGTGCTGTTTACAGCACCTTAGGAAGGTAAGGCAGCTAAGGAATATTGTACATAGATCACATCCTCTGTGATGGAAAACTCGAGAATAAACCCTATGCCAACATGCCAGGTCAACGCGGCACAGTAGACCGTAACCCCAAAGCGGAGGAGACTCGTGCCTTACATAATCTTCAAATTAAATATATTCTACGAGCTGCGCCCCGCGGTGTTACCCGCGGTAAAAAGGATAAAAAAACTCATAATTTGTTAAAATTACCGGGAAACCGGGAGTTCAAATGATTTCAAATCGCGTAAGTTTAAAATCAAAAATCGATGATAAATCTGTTCGTTTTTATTATTTAACGGTAACATTGCACTCTTTCGGGATAAAAGGTGTGTATAAGCTACATTATTGTCAAGTTTCGTTTCTGTAGTTTTTGCGTGAAAGAGTAACAAACATCCATACTCACAAATTTTCACATTTATTTTATTAGTTCTATACAGTTATTAACGTCATAGATGCCAAAGGTTCTATTCCTGCACAGGATATTTATTGGATCTGGATTCATTTCTTTCCAAGATTAGACATACATATTACCAACTACATTTCTTTATTACTAGTATGGTTTCAAAGATTACAACAATTGTGTTGTTATCAGATGATTCTCCTATCTGTGCGACAAACGTTAGCATTATTCTGACATTTAATATTACTAAATCACTGGTTTCATAAATGGACAAAGTTCTATAAGCAGGAAATAGAAGCGGCGATGTAATATTCGCTTGAATGAATTTCTTGCTGGCGTCCCACAGAGATAATTTACTTCATATCTTTCTAAAAAAACACTGAATATATAGAATATTCTCGAATATTCGTGTTACACACTTCGATTATTCAAAAACCAGTCAAGTAATGGTTGGAATCGGACACGGAGGGTACCCTACTGTTATATCCCTATATGAGCTTATATCTTGAAAACTACGCGAAGGATTTTTTTAATAAATAGAATAGTTCAAGAGCGTGGCTTTTTTGTGTAATTTATTAAGGTTTAGTTTCTAATTTCTACGCATACGAACGTGATGATGACACTATTAAAATTTTGACGAGCTTAAGGTTACAGCTCATTAGAGCCACCCACTCCGCACCGGCAACCGGGTTTGTATGGGTATGCGCTCACTACATCAACTCCGTGGCGTCACCGGGTCGCCTCTATCGTAAGCGCTCCACGCGCGGACAGACATAGTGCCAATTGTTAACAGATTACACGAAAATTCCTGGATTAACCGGTCTCCAGTCGTAGACCACGCGGCGTCCACCAGCGGCCAGCGCCGGGTCCACTGATTGATCGCGCGACGATTATTGGTGTTTTCCGTGTGGTGACGGATTAAGAATACAAGTGTCACCACCCCTTTTCCTTCCGTGGGCGCTGTAATAGCCAGCTAAGGGATATTATACATGGATAACATTCTCTGTAACAAACGTGCACGTCTGGTCAGTGCGGCACAGTAGACCATAATCACTCCCAAAGTAGAGGAGGCCGTGCCCAACAGTGGGAAGTTTACGGGCTGGAGAAAGAAACGAAAATATTTTATTTTGTATGTAGTGCCAACCCTAAAAATGTAGGTAACTCTGAATGTCAGAACCTTTGGTAGTTGTTTGTTTAACTTTAGTTGGACGTCTGGCGCGTGGTCTATACCAACTTGTCGTTCATTGAATTAATATCGATTTTAGTTAACATTGGTACCGATTCTACATGCACAACTAAACTTAACTAAAAAATGAAAATTGAATGTGTCATTATCACAATTCGGCAATGTTAAGAGGATACCAAAATAGCTTCGTGCATTTTTCTATGTACGAAGATTTCATTGTTTCTTTAGATTGAATGGCTAGAACTCTAATTTTTAAGTATATGTTTTTTCAATATATGATCTAGTATCGCATCAAATCAGAAACGCGATTGAAAAAAGTTTTCTCGATAGAAAATCTTGGCGAAACAACCTCTCAAATTTTTTATTTTTTTCATTTGTCGGTCTATTATCGCCTATTAACTAATGAAATAACTTTAAAAACATAGGTAAGTATTATATATAGAAACACGTGGATCAGAATTAAAATATATTTAGTAGATTTTGAGTAAATAGGAAAAGTATCCCTAATTCTTCATTTTCTGTGCCTACTGGCTGTGTTAATATGTACGTGTCGGCGATGATATACGATAATATTGATGTAGGCCCTTAACTAATCTTGTTATTACAAAACCCGTGCATTATATACTAATGATTTTATTTATTATAAACGTGAACATCGAAATAGCCCTGCTATTTCGATGTTCACGTTTATAATAAATAAAATCTGTTACCTGAACAGATATATTTACACTATCATCATCATCATAACATCACGCCTTTTTCACATGGGGGTAGGCAGAGACTATAGAGTATAAGACTATAACATGATATACTATAACATACTATACTTAATGTGACCAGACGTACGTAACTGAAGCAGTTCGTAATTGTTTTTATCGTCTCAAATTGTTATATAAAATTCGTCCATATATAAACACCGATTTGCGTATTAAATTATGTGAATCATTGATACTGTCTAAACTAAACTATGCTGATACAGTATACGGGCCTTGCATACTCGGTAAAACCGCTAAGCTGATACAGCGCATACAGAATGCCTGCGCGCGTTTTTGTTATCAGGTTCCTCCTCGTTGGCACATTACACCCTTTCTCAATAATGGAAATCTGATGAGGATGGATGCGCGTAGGAAACTGCATTTAGCGTCCCTTATGTTCGGCGTTGTTTTATGGAAAACGCCTGAATACCTTTACCGCAAACTGGTGTGGTCACGTGATGTCAGTTCAAGAAACACCAGAGCGTCTTCATATCTCCTGTTAACGCCTAACCATAGAACAGCCGCATTTCGTGGTAGCTTTAAATTTGCTGCAACACATTGCTGGAATGCCTTGTTACCTCCATTTCGTGCATTCAAAAGCGTTAAATCTTTTAAAAATAAATACAAAAAATATCTGTTAACTCAACAAAAAGAAAACCTTTAACCTCTTTGATATTAGGATTCAAATTTATCTTACATAATCTTGGCTCTTAGATTCCAGCAATGGTGGTTGGTCAAGAATTTCGTTTTGGGTGATCCCTGGATTACTTATTGATTTTAGATTACTTCTCTTAAGCTCTCTATTAACTCCATTTCAACTGTACCTTCTTATGTATATTTATATTGTATTTATTATATTTATACGTATATACGTAATATGTGTATGATATATGCTTAATTACATGTTTTATTATTTCTTCTGTATTTATTTAAACTTGTACCCTTTTTTATTTTTATTAATTATCTGTCGTAGCCGCCTGTTCTCACTAGTTTACTGGTTCTTACTGAAAACCAGCGCTGTGGTAGCTTGCTACTATAGCAATTGCTGAGGAAGGACCATTTTCAGCCTTTAATATTAATGTTCTTATTATGTGAATTTTAAACTTTGTTCTGTAGTTGAGGTTACTGAAATAAATTTATTTTCTTTCTTTTCTTTCTTTCTTTCAGACGTCCCGTTTTAAACGGGACTGTCGCTTTTAACAACTACGAGTCCCGGTATCCCCGAAACTACCTCTGGGATGCAAAATTGTCCCGTTTTCGGAAACCGAACTCCAGTAGAAAGAGTATTTTCCGTAATGAACAAATAGTGGACGTCTGAGAAAAGTCAATTACAGATATCAGTTTTAAAGGCGATGTTGATAATTAAGGTTAATATTGAAAAAAACATGTCCAGAATTTTATATTAAAGCAAATTTGTTCTTCTGATAGATATAATTAAAACTAATATTTTATGACACTAGGTACTAGCTTTTTGTGGATAAATATCTTGAAAAGTGTTATTTTTTCATATAATATTAGTATTTATGTACTTACAAACCGATGTCCCGTTTTGAATCAAAGAAAAAATGGTCACGTTAACTATACTATATACATATTATACTATAACTTTAAGAGACTATAACACTACCAATTTCTGCGGGAGCGCGAACGCTTGGTGGCACTTTGCCCCCCCGCAGGGCCCCGGGCAGGGGTCGTCGCCGCGCAGTAGCCGGCCCGGACCCTCCCGACGAGTTGGTCGCGCGCGGCGGGTCGGTATCCCGAGACCCGCCGCGGCAAATGTGGCTGTCGGTCACGGCAACACGACAGGGGGACCTAATGCTCCCCCAGTCGGGTCGGGCCCCGTTTAACGGGGCCATCCCCCGCCGGGTCATGGTAAAGCTCAAGGCACCATCGTGGCCCGGCAGGGCAGGAGGCGATTAAAAAAAAAAACGTTACCTCGTGAACTGCACTCCGATACATAAACCACTCGACCCTGGCCAATAAATATTGTGTAACTTCTATACACATGATCTATGTCTTTTTTGTTTTAAGCTAAAACAGATAAACTACTCTATGTCAATATGTTAAGTCAATCTTTTAGTAAATCTAACTTTTCCATCGACTACTCGTGGAGGCAATGAATCATGACCTTTCCTCCTCCTTTCCTCCCCTTCCACCCCTCCTTTCCTCCCCCACTTGTTGACTGGACATTAATTTGTTTTGGCTGCCACAAACATTCACAGTATTGTATTTTAGTCGAGTGAACAACGCTTGGTAATACATATTGATTGCTTTCTGTTACTGTGTTTGGAGAATTCTAGAAACTTTCTGGAATAAACGGTTCTAATTTTGAATTTTCGAACAGTTTCTGTTTTTAGATCCTACTAGCCGTTGCCCGCGACTTCGTACGCGTGAAATTTAGAAATTAAACCTTAACAAACAGACGTTTACTATGACAATCGATAGATGGCGTTGTACCATTTTTTTAAATCGTGCTATAATTTCGTTCGACACATTAACACTTAATTAAGCTGGTCAAAAATTTTAGTATCATCAACTCGCTTGCGCATTTATTAATTTGGTAAGGATTATCGTGACTTCGATTCCGTCCGTCCATCTGTCACCAGGCTGTATTTCAAGACGAGTGATTGTGTTATGTGTAGTTTTGAGGATATAAGCTCACATAGAGACATACATACAAAAATAACCACTTTGTTTAATAATAAACAAAGGTGCTCTGCCCTATCCTCAATTTGAAATCTATAAAATTAAACCCAATATACTAATGGTCTTATTCATAATGACTTATTGGAGGTTTAAACGGAGATTTTATCGGAGAGATAATAAACTTTTTTCCTAAAAAAAGACTATTATAACAAGTTTTGACAATTTTCACGAACCCATTTTAGCGAACTTTTAAACCTCCGATAAGTCATTATTTATTATATTACATTTCCCAGTCCCAGGTTGTGTTACGGGTACCAGAATACTAATCTATTAGTATTATTACGGAGATCAAAACTCCTCCAAAACGTAATAATCTCCTCTTTGTTCTGCATCAAATATTTTTTGTGTACTTAGGCCTCGGATTAAAATGATCAAAGCTTAAGGACGTATTTTAATTTGGCAACATTCCTCGAGGATATTCTTTCAGAATATTTAAATAATGGGCATATTTAATTTTAATGTAATCTATACTAAAACAATTGAAAAGCTGAAGAGTTTATTTCTTTGTTTATTTGAACGCGCTAATCTC
The DNA here is from genome assembly GCA_916999025.1 of Orgyia antiqua. NCBI lineage: Eukaryota > Metazoa > Arthropoda > Insecta > Lepidoptera > Erebidae > Orgyia > Orgyia antiqua. The sequence goes on from OU779871.1 coordinate 27,246,486, forward strand.
AGAATCCGCTGGTCGGATTTAAAAATTCTTTCAGTGTTGTATAGAACATTTATCGAGGAAGGCTATAGGCTATATAACATCACGCTACGACCAATAAGAGCGAAATATCGGTGAAAAATCATACAAAAACGGTCATACAAAGTCGCAGGCAACAGCTTGTATATTCATAATAGTGTACATAATGTATATTAATAAAGTGTGAATAAATAAATATGTCCGTTCCCGATAGTGGGAGATAAATGAGGTGAGAATGAAATGAAATTAAACTGAAGATATTATAGTAAACACATAATTTTATCATTGTGGTAGACACACCCACAAATAAACAAGATAGTAGGTTGAATTATAAAATTGAGGACAAGTAACTTTAGCCTGGCTAAATCGTACTTCATAGAATAATGACGTTTCATTTGACGTATAGCCTGTATCATAGACACACATAGATACTATTGATGTAACGGATATTCGCATTCGCATTCGCGAATATCCGCGTATTTTTCAATATTCGCATTCGCAAAAATTAAGCGAATGTTTAGTGCCTTTGCGCGAGTATTTTAGCGCGAGCGCAAGTTAATATTGTAAAATAAGTCCAAACTTGGCTGATGTGTGCTTTACTCATGTTTTTATGCCACTTTGTCCCTTAAATATCAGTTAAATTTGAAAAATAACATAAAACTAACCTCAAAACAAAACAAAACTTTTAGAATGAACTTTCTGTGACTAAATTCATTCAAATAACAAATATCGGCTCGGCTATGTTCAGTTTAAACATGGTTGACAGGTTGACACGAAACGTCAAACCTGTCAAACATTTTACGGACGCTTTTTTTTTATTTTAAAATATTCGTATTCGCATTCGCTAATGTTGAAGATGTAATTCGATTGTAAATCGCGAATGTAAAAAATCCAGCATTCGTTACATCACTAATAGATACATATTTTACGCACACATAAAAATGTAAGTACGAGTAGCTTCAAGCCGATTGAGTGATGTAGCCATAGGCTATATATACATCTGACATATCTGTGGACATAATTCTCGAATCTTATTCTTATCTCGAATTATATTAGACTAATCCTAAACACAGTTCAACAATTAATTTGCTCGTAAATTAAAGTATGGATCGTGTGCTACCTAATGAGGCGTCAGGTGGGTGATTTGTTACTGTCACCTGTCAGTAAAAGAAATGAAGCAGCCCAAACACACGGCGTTCATAAAATCTTCATTAGTAGATAAAGATCAGTTTATTTACTTAACTAGAATTTACGGTTAAATCCTTACTCATCACTCAAACACACACACAAACACTCATAAAAATATTATAATTTTGTATAATGCATGATTGTAGTTGGAACGCTGTCTCATCTCCCGGAAGTGGGCGCTAATAGTTACGACACAGTTTATCACAATCAATATCAAACACAATGTTAATGTTAATTTGTTATTTTGTTCCAATAAATATATTTTTATTTTTATTAATTTTATTACTTATTATAAAATAAAGTCGTTATTTTTGTATATATGTCCCTATGTGAGCTTATATCTTCTGAACTTCGGAACGGATTTTGATGCGGTTTTTGTAATAGATAGAGTGGTTCAAGAGGATGGGTTTTTTGTATAATTATATTTAGTTTCTAAATTCCACGCGTACGAAGATGCGGGCAACAGCTAGTAAATTATAAATAAATAAATATTCACGGAAATTTCTCACAATGTGCTCTGGTCCCAAGCTAAGCTTATATGCTTGTGTTATGGGTACTAGAATACGAATATACTACATATACTACTAAACTTTTCTTTTATAAATACATACTTATAATACATAGAAACACCCAGACGCAGTACAAACATTTGTATGACATTTATAAATGTCACAAATGTCCGAGACCTTGTGATCGACAAACTCTACATAAATCACTCTCCCTCTCTCCAGCCCATTGTCGTCCCACTGTTGGTTACGAACCTTCATCACTTCAGGAGGCATTATGATCTACTATGCCGCGCTGACTAGGCGTGTTGGCTTAGGATTTAGTTACGAGTTTTCCGTCTCTCACAGAGGATGTTCCCTATTTATGTACAATATCCTTATCTGCCTTTTACTGCAGAAGAAATGAAGGTGACACTTGTATTCTAAATCCGTTACCATACGGATCTTTTCTTGTAAGCAAAATGTTGTTACTAAACATTTTTTCTGCTATACGTGTCCTATTTTCGGTTTCAAAACAACATCCTATGATACACAATACATATTATAATACAATCGAGAATCGATTTGGCTTCCGATTCAATATTACGATGTTATCGATACCTGTTTCATGCAGTATTTTATAGGTTTCGTTTCATCATCGGTTACAAGATTTACTAGTTGTTTCTTATCTAATACTAGCTGTAGCCCGCGACTTCGTACGCGTACAGATAAGAAAATAAAACGGCAGTGCTCGTGGTGAGTTGTTCATGTGACGGATTGCCGTTCACAAGAACGCGAATTCGATTCCCCTTCGGGAAAATCATTTGTGTGATATTTATAAATGTCATACAAATGATTGTTCTGTGTCTGGGTGTTAACTATGTATTTATAAAAATGTATTTACAAAAGAAAGTACGTATTCTAGTTCACAAGCATATGAGCTTACTTGGGGACCAGAGTACGTTGTGTGCAATGTCCATGAATTTTTTTATTACTTATTTATTTTATATCTATTAATATAAAACTGAAACAATATTCATGAAGAATATTCGTACGAAATTCTTAATACCAATGTTATTCTTGTTTGTTACAGAGAGTGCTAGAACCGGCATCATTCAGTTTGTCAGCTGACCGAAGATTTCTTCTACTTGCACAAAATGTCAGAAAAATACACCGACATTCATATCTAGCAAGATATACTGTCTACGATATATTGACTACGTAAGTTTTTAAAACTAGTTTCTACTTATAGTTCACTCCGGATCACTCCGGTGTCTGTTTGTCCGTCTGTCAAACTTTTTTTACTCAGCAACGGCTCAAGGTATCAACTTGAAACTTATACCAAATGTAGATCTATGCGGTCCCTTGCTGCAAAAAATACAATCAACCTTTTACCTCTACGCATTTAAAAGATATAACCGAATTAAGACTATTTTAAAGAATTTTCGACTTATGCTAGGGAATCAAAATTTACAGGGTACTTCCCGTTGCCCTAGAGCTTTGAAATTTGGCATAGATCAAGTCAATATAGTGCTCATATAGGGAAAACTCCAAAAACTTATAATTTGTCATCACATCACAAGAAAAAAGTGTTTAAACTAATACCAACTTATGAAGTTGCTGAAATGTAGGCTATTCCCTATATTTCAACTACAAAATTAAGTTGGTGAGTTGTTTTGAGTATTATTAACTGATTATTTGAATGCAGTTACTTATGTTTATATGTCTAGTATGTACGAAACCCTAAGTGTGCGAGTTTGCCTCGCTCTTGTTTTACAATAATGTTACATTATGGGTCACAAAATATTTATGTGTATTTTAATGCTTATTAATTAATTATGTTTCTTTTAACTTTTTTTTAGTATCATGTAAACCTTCTTAATTCATATACCTATTTTGTTTTTTATTTTAATTGTTATTAATTTTTCATTTCATAGTGTTTTTCTTGTAATTCTGTCATGTAATTTTAGTTTTAACTTTATACAAATGTTTTCTGTTGTTGATCTTTCTTTATGTGTATGTATTTATGTGTTTTTAGGGTTCCGTACCCAAAGGGTAAAAACGGAAACCCTATTACTGAGACTTCGCTGTCCGTCCGTCCGTCCGTCCCTCCGTCCGTCCGTCCGTCTGTCACCAGGCTGTATCTCAAGAACGGTGATAGCTAGACAGTTGAAATTTTCACAGATGATGTATTTCTATTGCCGCTATAACAACAAATACTAAAAATAAAATAAAATAAATATTTAAGGGGGGCTCCCATACAAAAAACTGATTTTTTTTATCGTTTCTTGCTCGATACTAATAACGTTGCCTTATGTTGCATAGATAATGGTACGGAACCCTTCGTGCGCGAGTCCCACTCGCACTTGACCAATTTTTTTGTTATTATCCTTTATATATTAGTATAGATCAGTCTCACATACGCGACTCATGAACCAAGTAGAAAATAGGTTTCATTTTGGAGGTACCATAAGACACGCGCTTTTTATTTGTTATTTTTGTAACATTTGACTTCACATAAATATATTTTTTTATTATAATAACATAATTAAAACTCAATAACTCACGGATAAAAAAGAAAGATGGCGTTGTACAAATTTGTATAGGTAATGTTGTCTATTGTTAAACCTCCACAAAAGAAAGTTTTTTGATTGAACCAGTTGCAGACTCATCATTTTGTTTCCCGTTGCTTGATCTTTGTAATTTCAAATTAGGTGTTTCGTGTTCACAATTAAGTAAATTAATTACTTCCTGAAAATTATTTGCTCAATTCTTTTTTGGTTATTTTTGTTAGATTTTATGCTTCACTTAGTAATATTTTATTGTGATTAATTGGCGGCAAGTACAATCGATTCATATTTTTTTAATTAATTGGATTAAAACATTGTTTTTTTTTACGTAAATAAGTTACAAAAAAGTTAAGAAATTGCATTTTTTATAGATATTATAATCAACGGCATCTGGTCTGAAGCTAAGCTTATATGCTTGTGTTATAACTATCAGAACACGGATAGAATACATACTATTATACAACTTTTTTGTAAATACTTATAAAACATAGAAAATTGCACCGCTCTTGGCTACATTATACTCAAATTTAATTCATCCGGTCGGTCGGTCCAGTCAGTTTAATCTGAAAATCTATTACTTACTGTCAAGATTGCCTAGTTGGCAACAGATTTGCCTCTTGCTCAAATTACATTAATTATAATTGTCGTACAAAAATATTTGTTCTGTGTCTAGATGTTTCTATGTATAAGTATGTATTTACAAAAAAAAGTTGTTTATGCATTCTATTGGTATTCTGGTAACCATAATATAAGTATACAATGCTTAGCTTGAAACCAGAGGCCGTTGTGTGAAATCGCTTTAAGCGATAAGACCGCCCATTATGCTTGATTTTTATTATAAGAAAATTTTAAAATATGTATGGTGTACAATAAAGAATAAATAAATAAAAAATGCGTAGGTATTCTTAAATTTCAGAATCATATTCTCAATAAATAACTTATAGAGTTATAAAATAGAATAAATAAAGCGAAAAAAGTAGTCATCACAAGTGAAAATCCTTTGGAATATCATTTCACTGGTCCAAAATAACCGAACTTCCGTTTCCTCGCATTACTTAATTGCTTCATACTCGATAGGTGGCGTGCATATACATTAAATAAAAGTCCTAGTTATGGCTTAAGCTTCATTTATTATTATTTATTTGTAAGCTATTGCATAGCTTCTATCGCGGGCCTTGAGCGTGGAGACTAAATGCACAAAATTCGAAATTTAAATTCCGTAACAAAGATAGCGTAACTAAAAATACCACACACGCTGCTACGCATGCGCAGTAGCGCCGTTTCGCTGTTCGCGCTGGTGACTCATGTCAGTTTTGGCGTAAGTTTTTATTTGATTGACAAACGCTATTTTATCATAATTACCATAAACAATGGATAGATGTAAGCATCAGTAAATAAAGATTATTAATCTTATTTTAGTTTATGGTATTTACATTCTTACATAAATAAAATAAATAAATAATTATAAATACATAAGTTGATAAAAAATGCTATGCAATGGCTTTACCGCGGCAGTCCCCGAGTGACACACGTCTTTTTTTGTTTAATTTGTTTATAGTCCAGTCAAATTACCGAAAGAAATAATCACTAAAATACCTAGTTTGGGAATTATGCAGGATCGATCGGGGGGTGTATTCTGAGCTTATATTCCAATTTGAGGGAATCTAGGGAGGTCAGCTCAAGGTCATTTCGATGAAAATGCGTTTAATTCGATATCTCGAGAACGGTTAGTGTTAGGCAAAAAATTGTAGAGACCTTTTCTCTTCTAAATTAAATTTACTAACTATTTTATCCGAATCTTTTTTTTTATTATCAATATTTTTCAATTTATTGCTTCCGAAAGGCAAAAATTTTACTTTTTTTCCTCCCTTTTTTTATTTTTCGCCATTTTCTCCCCAACCGTTCAATTTTATTAAATTTTACCCGAATATGAAAGTGTTGCTCTTTAAATTATGAACAACTTTATATGTAAACTTTTTTCTGTAATGCCAATACCTTCGGAGTTATATATTACTTTACCGAGCGAAATCCGTGCCACTGTCGCGACGCGTATTCACAGACACTGTGGCGTGCATTAGTGTGGGCCTTTAATATTGACGATTCACTTCCATCGACCTCGCGTACTTATTTTTACCAATTTTATGACCTATTTTTTTATCAATAAATGTGTGAAACAGTTTCAATTATTCGTTTACTTCTTTTTCTTATCCTTATTCACATTATTATCCCATTGAATGGAATAAAAAATACCCAAATTGAAAAGTACAATATTTAAATAAATAAATAATAAAATATAATAAATATTCACGGACATTACACACAACGTCCTCTGGTCCCAAGCTAAGCTTATATGCTTGTGTTATGGGTACCAGAATACGGATAGAATACATATACTATTTTTCTTTTGTAAATACATACTTATAATATATAGAAACACCCAGACGCAGTACAAACATTTGTATGACAATTAGAAAAATCACACAAATGATTGTCCCGAGCGGGAATCGAACCCGCAACCTCTTGATCAGCAGTCCGTTACATAAACCACTCAACCACGAGGCTCATCAAATTGTTATTTTATTTAATTAAATGATATTTCAATTATTACAATATTTAATATTTAAATGAAGTTCAATTTTTTAATAGTTTAATCGATTCACCTTTTGATACAGGTAAGTTGGCTAATAAATGATCATGGAATACTTTAATATTTCTTTCAAATACTAAATACCCACTGATGTCGATGATATTGCGACAGTGGCACGGATTTCGCTCGGTAAAGTAATATATAACTCCGAAGGTATTGGCATTACAGAAAAAAGTTTACATATAAAGTTGTTCATAATTAAAAGAGCAACACTTTCTTATTCGGGTAAAATTTAATAAAATTTAACGGTTGGGGAGAAAATGGCGAAAAATAAAAAAAGGGAGGAAAAAAAGTAAAATTTTTGCCTATCAGAAGCAATAAATTGAAAAATATTGATGATAAAAAAAAAGTTTCGGATAAAAAAGTTAGTAAATTTAATTTAAAAGAGAAAAGGTCTCTACAATTTTTTGCCTAACACTAACCGTTCTCGAGATATCGAATTAAACGCGTTTTCATCGAAATGACCTTGAGCTGACCTCCCTAGATTCCCTCAAATTGGAATATAAGCTCAGAATACACCCCCCGATCGATCCTTCATAATTCCCAAACTAGGTATTTTAGTGATTATTTTTCCCATTCTCAGCCGTAATTTGACTGGACTATTAGGTTTGGTGCATATTGTGGAAAAATAGCTCAATAACTCGTTCGCTTTCGCTAGTGGTATAATATTCTACTTGATTGAAGTGACCCTTTTTTTACCTTTGGTGACCTTTGTGTCAAAATCAGTTTGAACAATATATAACTATTGAGTTCTGTGAAGTAACTATAGCTATTCTATTCCGAAGTGCCTATTAATATTGCTTAACGAAAGGTTTTAGAGAGCCTTTACCGCAAAGACAATAAGATGAATCGATTTATCAAGTAAACAGACGATTATAATCTTTTAATACGTAAGAGAAAGCTTTCTTCTTTATGGAGTTTTATCTATACTAATAGCTAAAAGCTGAAGAGTTTGTTTGTTTGAACGCGTTAAACTCAGGAACTACTATGTATTTATTATTATGTTGGATAGTCCATTTATCGAAGATGGCTATAAGCTATATAACACTGCGACCAAAAAGAGCAAAGCACCAGCAAAAATTGTTGCAAAAACGGAAAAAAAGATCTAAATTCTAACAGCTAGTCTAAGAAATATTTGTATTCATTCATATTTGATTGTTTCCAAATATTTTAATCTATACTTAATATTATAGAGTTGAAGAGCTTGTGTGTTTGAACGCGCTAATCCCAGGAAGTAATAGAACAAAGTAGACCAAAATTATTGTATTAAGCTCTTGAACCAATCTACCGCATCAAAATCTGTTGCGTAATTTTGAAGATATAAGCTCACGTAGAGCCATACATACAAAAATAACGACTTTGTTTACTAAATAAGGGTACCGAAATATTATTTCTACAGCTCTGTATTAATGTTTAGTGAAATTTCTAGTTACAATGAAACAAATTTTTACATAAAAAATTTTAAAGATAAGCGTGACGAAATTTTACAAAGAGGAAAAATGATATCTGATTGTGAGAAAGCGCCCGCAGGTTTTGTTACGTCGACAACTCAACAATTTTGTAACCTATAAATCTCAAACGCACAGTAAAACATTAAGAATTTTCTCTGATTTAACTGATTAAATAGTTCCAGTGCGGGGATGGAACCCTCAACCGCATAAAGGTACTTAATATAGTAGTTTAAATAACTGGAAAACACTTCAAAATAATGAAATCCTTAGAATCCTTTTTTCGTTTTCAATTATTCCTTTTTCGCCAGTATTTTAAGGTAAAATTTTAAATTAATACCCCTTTTGAAGGGTGTAAAAATTATCGACAAATATTCTGTTACATGAATACATAGATTAATATATAATATATAGATAGGAACGAAGGTTAAAAAAGCGTATTAAAACCAATCTTTCAACCTGTTGTTTACTTACATCCATAATCATACAAAAGCTTCTATATCAGAAAATAAATGGTAAACATTTAAAATAACAGCTTCCGCCGGAAATCTTACTCGACTTTATGATACTTTTATGCAAATTGTTACATTTCTGCTATGAACAATTGAAAAACAGCGTGGAAATATTACCTGTCAGAGGTTGACGTTATCGTAAATGAATCTGAGTGGCCTTAGAATAATAATTTTATTTGCCTTAACAAACGGTATGTCTTCGCTTTTTGTATCAAAGTTGAGTTTTGTAGAAAGATGGTTGTGATTGTGGGAAGTTTAAAAATTGGAAAAATTTTGTGATAAATCAGAACCAAAGAAAGAAAGAAAATAAATTTATTTGTAAAATATAAATTTATTTCTTAGAATAAGAACAGAAAGAACTTTCTGAAAACGTTTTTGTTACTTTTTTCACTGATGATTCACTCCTATTGGTCGCAGCGTGGTGTTATATGGCCTATTTATAGCCTTTATTAAAAAGAATTTTCCAATTCGAATCAGTAGTTCCTGAAATTAGTGCGGTCAAACAAAACAAACTATTCAGCTTTATAATTAATAAGGATATAGATTATAACACTTAAACTCTATTTACCTATTTAAAAACCCGCGTCTTACCTATTTATTAACCCTGCGTTGATCCTTGGGATACAAAAAATTTATGCCATTATCAGCAGCAGAATCGGTGCAACATCCATTTCTTCTTCTGCGTCCGGTCTTCCTTGATCCTCAATTTTTTTTACCCTCGTTCGCAGAACACTCTGTCAGTCCTCTAATCTTATTGCATGATTGATATTATATGACAGTCGAAAATCATGAGTAAACGAGCTGATGTTCGGAACATCGTACGCGTGATTGGAATCACAATTCCTACTAAATTTTATCTTGCTAATTTTGAAGCTCCATTTCAATTAGGGGGTAAATTTTCAAATATCCATCCATCGCCTATTAAAGGAAGGCTCTGTGAAAAGCAAAACCTTAAGTTTCTAACTATTGTGGTTTAGAACTTGCGTTGATATGTCAATCAGTCAACTCTTCTTCTTTTATTTAAATAGATATTCTTGTCCACAGAGAATCCTACCCTCTCACACCCTTACCTGATGAAGTGGGAGGTGGAGTTATCACCGAAGGACCATCATTATTGCTCGCGGCATGGACGCCCAAGGGTCATGGTCTGATCACTGTAAAAGACTATGATATATACTACAGGCCAGCTCCCAGATCTTCTACGGGATATCGAGTGACCGATACTGGAGTGCCCGGGACCATTCACAATGGTGTTCCAGATTGGTTATATGAAGGTAAATATGATAGTTTAAAATCCACTTATACATCAGCCTTGATCCATCAAGCCTGCAGGACTATTGGTGCTTTTTTGTTTATTTAAAATAGTATCTTTTTAATGTTACACCATATGCCTAGAAGTCTGCAGTGGTATTCAGTAAGAAAAAGTGAAGTGAATTTTCGGTGAATCATGATCACGTGACAGCGCTCCTCTATTTTTATTGGAGGAGCGCTGTCACGTGATCAAGATTCACCGAAAATTCACTTCACTTTTTCTTACTGAATACCATTGCTGAAGAGAAGAAAAGTTTGGCTGTTTGAGCGCGCAAATCTGAGGAACTGATAGTCCGATTTGAAAAATTCTTTCAGTGTTAGGATAGTACATTTATCGAGGAATGCTATAGGCTATATAACATCACGCTGCGACCAATAGGGGCGAATCCTCAGTGAAAAATATTGCGAAAAGGGGGAAAATTTTCTTAATCCCACCCATACGAAGTCGTCGAACAGCTAGAACATTTTATGGAATTCTATGCAAAAGGCACATACATTATTCAACATAAAAATTAATTTCGGCTTGTGTACCTACGATCTCTCACGTACGCAATTATTTTGAGTTTGAAACCAACGTATGCCTATCTTAACGGCACAGGAGCCTTAAACAACCTTTAATTTTATATGTCGCTTCATACCAAAAGTAACTGTTCCGCGTCATCATATTTTCAATTACAAGTTAAATTTACCAATAACGTAATTGCTCGTAAATAATGGTCAAACATGGTTTTACCATCGTAAAACCTCGTAAAACTTAACGAGCATAATTGTTTTATGTCCTAAACGGTATGAAATAAAATAAATAATAAAAAATAATATCGTTTTAGGCAACTTACCACACGTGATACTTTTAATACGTAATAGATTTAATAATTTTCCTGCCTTTATCCCTTTATTTAGGGTGCAACATGTCTTTTTATTCCATAGTCTTCAGTCAGAAGTCATATCTGTGTTAAACTTCTTTGTTTCATGTCCTCATTCCCGCAGTCCATCTATAACTTACTTAGATGTTTTAAATGAATTTCTTGTATTTTTCAAAATACTAAAGTCGATTTTTCGTATTTATACAAAACAATGACGTAAATTTTTTGGATTCCTCAAAATGCAATCTTCTATAAACTTGGCGTCCCTCAATAATGAAGGCATTTTACTTCCACGTGACAACTCAAGTAACTCGCGAAAGTCAACATTGAACACGTTCTTACACTCCAGATGAGAGTGAAAATTAATAAACTAGGACATTTGACAAATTGCTTGCTTTTTGGCAGCTGCCACGATTATGAGTCAAGGTCACATTAAGGTCAAACTAAGTCAAGGACGCTTTACGGTACAATATGTTATCTATTTTGTTAAACCAATACTAATTGAAATGTTAAATGAAAATGTTCCGTGTAGTGACGGATTAAGAATACAAGTGTCACCATCCCATTTCCTTTCAAGGGTACTGTAAGAGCCAGCTAAGGAATAATATAAGCAGTTTAAGTCTACTGTGAGCGATGAAAAACTCGAAACTAAACCCTGTGCCAACACGCCTGCTCAGCGCGGTACAGTAGACCAAAAACCCTCCCAAAATACATACCCACAAGTTGGATATTAATGAACTTGTGGCATACTCACAATTGTAATATAATATATACATATTTTTACATTATAATATTATATTACATTATAATTGACGTACGAATACAATGTACACAAGCCATCGGATAGCGGACTAGATCATTCGATGGAGACATATGTATAGCTAGCACCGGCCGCGTTCAGGTAGCAAGGCAGTCGGCTTGCGATGTTTGTACGACAATCTTGTGACGCTCGATTATTTACATATTATATACATATATATACATATATACAGTTATAGTGAAAATACTATAATTCGGTAATTACTATACTTTATTACGCAAACACAATATTCAATACAAATATGTAAATAATCGAGCGTCACAAGATTGTCGTACAAACATCGCAAGCCGACTGCCTTGCTACCTGAACGCGGCCGGTGCTAGCTATACATATGTCTCCATCGAATGATCTAGTCCGCTATCCGATGGCTTGTGTACATTGTATTCGTACGTCAATTATAATGTAATATAATATTATAATGTAATAATATTGTGTAAATATAAATAAATATGTTATAAGGTTAAGAAAATTGATTGTGAATAGTAAATAAATATTATGTAAATATAAATACATATTTTGTAAATATAAATAAATATTATAATGTAAAAATATGTATATATTATATTACAATTGTGAGTATGCCACATCACTCCCCCCCAGAGACCGTCACTACGGGCGATAAAAATCTGGAAAACGGACGACACGACCCGAACGCGTCCTTTTAACGTCATTATTTGTGACAAGGTTGGGGTGAGGCGAAACAGGCTCAACAGGTGGAGTTAGATCGGTGGCGGTGGTGTTAGGTGGTTCGTCCACTAGTACGTAAGCCGGCTTGAGACGATCAATTGAAACAGTTACACTCTTCCCTTTGACGAGTATTTTAAACACTTTCTGATCGCGCTCAAGAACTTCGTATGGGCCGGAGTAAGGTGGTTGTAAAGCACCACGTAATGCATCCTGCCTTAAGAAAACGTGACTAGCAGATTTTAAGTCCTTATGTATAAAAATTTTGTTTTTGCTATGCCGCGCAGCTGGTGATGGCTGCAATTTTGCGGTAATTTGACGAAGACGGGTACTAAACTCTGAGATGTCAGTAGAATTGGGAGTCGTAGTCTGGAAAAATTCACCAGGTAAACGCAACGGCTCGCCGTAGACTAACTCTGCAGATGAAGTTTGAAGGTCTTCTTTATATGAGCTTCGTATGCCCAACAATATGAAGGGTAATGAGTCCACCCAATTCGCATCAGCATGGCACATTATAGAGGATTTTAGTTGGCGGTGAAACCTCTCTACGAGACCGTTACAGCATGGTCTATATGCCGTTGTTTTGCGATGTTTGAATCCAATCACTTTTGCAAGGTACTGAAAAAGTGCCGATTCAAACTGTCGCCCGCGGTCGGTTACAATATCTGTTGGACATCCAAATCTGGATATCCACGATATTAATGCCTTACCGACCGTTTCGGCTGTCATGTCAACCATAGGTGTAACTTCGGGCCATCTAGTAAACCGATCGACGGCTGTAAAGCAGTATCGGTATCCTTGGGAAACCGGCAGGGGGCCCACAATATCTATATGGACGAAGGTGAACCGCGCTCGAGGTAGTTCGAAACTGCCAAGTGGAGCTGATACATGGCGATGGACCTTTGCACGTTGGCATGCCAAACATTGCCGGGACCATTCTCGACAGTCACGACGCATCCCAGGCCAGGCAAATCGCTGCGCAATCATTTGTGTCGTTGCGTTAATGCCTGGATGACTAAGTCCATGAATACTGTCAAACAGTTGCTTTCTCAATGCCTTAGTTATGAAAGGCCTTGGTGAACTAGTGCTGACGTCACAATAAATTGGAGTTTGCGTGTCGGGTAGCGTCAATTTTTCGATGCGGAGAGATGAATCACCTCTTAAAACTTGGGCCAACTCTTGATCAGATGCTTGAGATGAAGCTAATAAGTCCAGATCGATTGGTATCTGCAGTTCTTCTATACGTGACAAGGGGTCAGCCACTACATTATCCTTGCCAGAAATGTGCTGAATGTCAGTCGTGAACTGCGAGATAAAATCGAGATGGCGAAATCACGTCGGGGTCACCAGTTATAGTGAAAATACTATAATTCGGTAATTACTATACTTTATTACGCAAACACAATATTCAATACAAATATGTAAATAATCGAGCGTCACAAGATTGTCGTACAAACATCGCAAGCCGACTGCCTTGCTACCTGAACGCGGCCGGTGCTAGCTATACATATGTCTCCATCGAATGATCTAGTCCGCTATCCGATGGCTTGTGTACATTGTATTCGTACGTCAATTATAATGTAATATAATATTATAATGTAAAAATATGTATATATTAAAATTCAAAATCTCTCGTCATTTCGTCGACAAACCTTTGAAAGGTTTGGCCTGCATTCCTCAAACCAAAGTTCATAAAAGGGAACTCAAAAAGACCAAAAGGTGTGGTAATAGCGGTTTTCTTTATATCCGCTTCCGAAATGGGAATTTGTTGGTAAGCTTTAGTGAGATCTATCACAGAGAATATTGTGCAACCAGAGATGAAGTGAGCGAAATCGTGTATGTGCTTAATAGGATAACAATCTGGAATTGTCCGTGCGTTAAGCATTCGATAATCGCCACAGGGTCTCCATCCGTTGTCCTTCTTGGGCACTAAGTGTAAAGGAGAAGCCCAGGCACTATCAGAAGGACGTGCCGTGCCGTTTTTAAGCATAATCTCAAATTCTTGTTTGGCAATTTTTAGTTTGTCTGGAGCTAATCTACGAGGTGAGCATGAGACTGGAGGTCCTGCTGTTGTTCTAATGTGGTGTATGGTATTGTGTTTAGTGATTGTGTGAATGCCTGAAGGGCGTGTAATTTCTGGAAATTCGTTTAATACTCGATGAAATCGTGAGTCACCTGTTGGAATTTTAATAGAGCAAATATTATCTACGGCAAGTGAAGCTGTAGATGTGAGTGTAGTGGTGTTATCTATTAAACACTGATTACGACAATCTACAATTAAATTAAAATAACTAAGAAAATCGACGCCAATAATTGGCTTAGTTACATTGGCCACAGTAAAACGCCACACAAAATTGCGTCTTAAGCCTAGGTTTAAACTTAAATTTATAAAACCAAAAGTGTCTATGGTGCTTCCGTTTGCTGCACTGAGCTGATAATTGCTTTTAGGTCGACGTTCGTGGAGCGCAGCAAGGGGGTAGACGCACAAATCGCTACCGGTGTCCACTAAATACTGAACTTTCGTGCTGCGGTCAGTAACGAAGAGGCGACCTGAAGATGGGCAATCGTTCGTCGCCATCAGCGAGTGCCCATTGTGTTTTCCGCCGGCTTGTAGTCACAGGGTTTTATACAACTGCGGGCTTTAGAACCGAATTTGTTGTGGTACCAGCAGACAGGGAATCTCTTGTAGCTGGAGCTGGAACGACTTCTTGGAAGCCGCGGCGAGTGCTGAGATCGTTCACGACCGCGCGAACGGCTTGTTGAGCAACATGCGCCACGTGTATGTTCTTCAAGCTGAAGGGTGAGGTGTTGTACCATCCTTTTAAGTTCAGCAATTTCTTCTGACGGATGGGGTGTTGCGACATTACGTGGTGACACAGCAGAAACATTGTTTTGAGTCAGGTCATGAATTCTGTCGGCTAAGTCCGCTAATTGTTCTACCGAGTGAGTTGGCTGGGAGGCCAAGACGGTTTGGATATTGGTCGGCAGACGATTACACCAGATCGTCCTAACAAAATCCTCAGGAACAGAAGGGCCGGCCAAATCTTGTAGGTGCCTTAAAAACTGCGACGGCTTTCTGTCACCGAGCTCCTCATGTGTCAACAACTGCTTGACTTTCTTCTCATGAGAAGCAGAAAGACGCTTAATGAGCTCTGATTTTATTTTACGGTACCTATCTTGTGCTGGTGGATTGACAATGAGGTCCTTAACAGCCTTAGCGTACTGCATTTCGAGGTTGTTGGTGACATGTGCGAATTTGACGGCATCGTCAGTAACGCCACAAGTCTCGAATTGGCCTTCTATGAGCGCGAACCAAAGTTCGGGATCTTCGGGAGAAAAAGATGGCACTTTAATTTTAATTTTATTATTAAAATCTCGTTCAGTGGAAACGCGCACTCGCTGTAACTTCCGCGTAGTAACATTTGTTTCCTTGCGCGAACTTACGGTTTTTGCGGAGTCACTACTATCACTCATTTTGTCCAATACGGGGTCACCAGTTATAGTGAAAATACTATAATTCGGTAATTACTATACTTTATTACGCAAACACAATATTCAATACAAATATGTAAATAATCGAGCGTCACAAGATTGTCGTACAAACATCGCAAGCCGACTGCCTTGCTACCTGAACGCGGCCGGTGCTAGCTATACATATGTCTCCATCGAATGATCTAGTCCGCTATCCGATGGCTTGTGTACATTGTATTCGTACGTCAATTATAATGTAATATAATATTATAATGTAAAAATATGTATATATTATATTACAATTGTGAGTATGCCACAAACTTGACGAAATGGATAGGTTTTAGATGCTTTTTGATACATATTTCATTTTTGTACCAAAGTCCAAAAATTAATAGCTTCCTATTGCCAGACTGATATGAACGTCGATTTTCATTAAATATTTAAGAGCGACCCCGCTATTTGACTTTCGCATACCGAACTTTATATCTACTTATATGAATATGTTTTTCAGTCGTTGATCTTCATATCTAGCTTAACTTTTCAGTAGATACTAAGAACTGTGTCCTCCAACTTTGTGAGCCAAACGCACGTCAATATGAGTATTTTTTAAAAAAAAGGTCAACCGATTTCATGTGCCTTTGAAATTTGAGGATTTCCTCGATTTCTCAGGAGATAGCGATCAGATACTGACCTAGTGCCAATGGTACTACACGGGAACCACCAACTTTCAAATAAAAAAAATCATTAACATCGCTTCACCCAGTTAAAAGATAAGGTAACAAACACTAAAAAAATAAAAAAACACACAGACGAATTGAGAACTTTCTCCTTTTTTTGAAGTCGGTTATAAATATAGCATATCGGAGATAATGTAGCTACTTATGGGACAAAGAATTTATTACATCGGTCCAGTAGTTTCAGAGTCTATTCATTCCAAACAAACAATTAAATCATTCCTCTTTATAACATTGTTATAGACTGTACACATATGGCCAAAAGAAATCGGACTCAATTCAAATATTCTCTGTGGCGATTTTTATTACATTTCTACTTTTACAAGTTCAAAATAATCTAATATATAAAATTCACGTGTCACAGTGTTAGTTACCGTACTCCTCCGAAACGGCTTGACCGATTCATCTCAAATTTTTCATACTTATTCAGTAGGTCTGAGAATCGGCCAACATCTATTTTTGAAACTTTTTTTTTTTAAGTATGGCAAAACAACGTTTGCCGGGACAGCTAGTATTAACATAAAAGCAAAATCGTGTATGTGTCGTTGTAGAGAGCTCTTGTGTTTCTTTTATGTATAACATTACAACAATAAAGTCAGTATATAAAATATTGTGCGACGCGATAAAGCCGCTGAAAGTGTGATAGATTGTTTATTTACTGATAGTAGCAATGCCGAGATGTATTATTTATTATCTATATACTAGCTGTTACCCGCAATTTCGAAGTTGTGGGTAATTTAGAAGCTAAATCTTGGTAAATTATACAAAAAAACCCTCCTCTTGAACCACTCATCTATTAAAAGAACCGCATCAAAATAATTTGCGTAGTCTTGAAGATATAAGCTTATTTAAGGACATACATAAAAAATTAAAATTTTGTTTTAAAATAAGTAAAGACTCTGTCCGTGTTGTGACGGAATAGAAATATAATAGTCACCACCCTCTTTCCTTCCCAGGGTGCTGTAATGCTAATGAATATTACACAAAGATAATGTCCTCTGTGAGACACGGAAAACGAAAATAAGTCCTGTGTCAACATGCCTGGTCAGCGTGGCATAGTAGACCATAATCCCTTGGCTGGCCGGCCCCCCCGACGAGGTGGTCGCGCGCGGCGAGTCTTTATTCAAAGACCCGCCGCGGCAAATGTGGCTGCTGGCCACGCGACAGGGGGACCTAGTGCTTCCCCTGTTGGGTCGGGCCCCGATTAACGGGGCCACCCCTCGCTGGGTCATGGTAAAGCTCAAGGCACCATCATGGCCCAGCAGGGTAGAAGGCGGAAAGATAAAAAAAAAAAAAAAAAAAAATAGTAGACCATAATCCATCCTAAAATGGACGAGATTTGTCTCCAATAGTGAGACATTAGAAGAGAGAGAGAGAGAGATAATCAGAAATGACAAAGTTTCACACAAAAAGCAAATGTTTTTGCTACTAAAATTCCACAACAAGTATTCAAATCGTATTGTTTTACTATTCCCCACGCTTCCTTCAGCTAAGCTTTCCAAAAATCCTTTATTTACATATAAAACACGGCCTGAAGGGTAGGATTACAAATGTCCCTATAAATAAGGTAGTCTTTTATTATCGTGATCAGACTTAAATTTGTCACCGGTGAATTGAACAAGGGACTTCGAAATTCTGTCTATAGAATTGATGTAAATAATAGTATAAGATTCCAGACCCGGCAGGCGTTACTTATTTTTACAGCAATGAAATATTTTAGGGTAGTATTTACTATGCTGTAACTGTGCGCATACGTGCTAGTTGGTCCCGTAGGCCTTTTTCAGGATGTTTAGGTATATGATCAAAGAAAAAATTCTAGTTGTGTATTACAAATACATACGATTTATGAATCTGTACTATAGGACTCAGGGGCGTAGCTACCGCCGTATCAGCCGTATCAATTATACGGGCCCCCAGGCCACGGGGGCCCCCGACGTGCGTAAGACAGATAGATAATTATGATGAATAAATATCTCTATCAATTTTATGCACAGATTTTTTTCTTTTGTGAGAAATCTTAACCCTTCCTATAGGCCCCAAATAAATTTTTATACGGGGCCCCACCAATGCACGCTACGCCCCTGATAGGACTACTGTATTATCACACTTGTGCCTATAGTTTCATTTGATCTTCTTATTCGTTTAATTGTTTACAAAATGTTTTGAACTAATTGCTGAACTTCTAACATAAAATCAGAAAGTAAATAAAGTTAACCCTTTAACTTGCTTTTAGCATCATTTTATGTCGTTAATAAGCAGGCAAGACATTGACTTTTACGCTGACTTATCACTGTAAATATAAATAACGTAAAATTTAATATGTTATACAAATTTTGATATAAATTGCTTTCTTATCAAATCCATTTTAAATAAGATGTAGTACGACCTCGGAATACCGTTCCGAAGCTCTTTCCAACTGAGTTTATTGCGGTCGTGCTTGTAGCATTCAAATTTACCACCACAATCCTCACTCGATTGAGTTTATATCGTATTTCTACGTACAACGCCATCTATCAAGATTGCTTTGCAACATCTCGACCAACCACCTAGTATTCTTTACAGAATACAAATGGGTTGAAAATAATGACGTGACGTTCATTACTAAAGTAACAGTGATTGCCGCAAGCGGCACCCGCTTGCGCCACTCACTTTTTCCACCATCATTTAATTTATTTAGTAAAGCATAGCATTTATTAAGTAAATCAATAAATTTACATATGATGTATAATAATACAATATGATAATAATACAAGAAATTAAATAAACTGGTTTAAGTTTTAGTATTTAAAAATGTTAAACACATTTTTGTAGAATAATGAAAGCTTATTCAACGTTTATAGTAGGCACCTACTGTACTATTTTATGTATGAAACGGGAGCTGTACAAGTGAAGCAAACACTGCTGATGACCTTTACATGACCTGAGTACAGACAACAACATAAATAATCTACTTAGTTTAAAAACTAAAAAACACGCTTGAAAATTCTGAATATTTTTTTTAAATAATTGCATCGTCATTGATCATTGAGTCACTATTCTAGTTATATATATACTATATATAAATAAAGCATTTTTATGTGAAATTATCTGATTGTATATGAAAGGCATGCTTATAAACACAATAATCTTGGTGAGTCTACTCATATACAATTAAACTATTACGTGTATAGTTAAATATAAAAGTGATACTTCAACATGCTATTCCAGTAATTCTGAACAAGGAAATTAGATTATTCTTTTAAATTATTGCATTGTCATCGGTCCTTGTTAGGTGTGGGAAATTTCAGATCAATCGTAATACTGCAAGTGCCTGAAAATTGCTTTCAAATATTCCGTTACCTAGATTAATACATTGATAGATACATACCGAACTTATAAAAGCGTTAAAAACTATTAAAAATATTCTTGCTACCTATTGTAACACTGTTATTCATGTATAGTAGATGCCAAGTTTTCCATAAATTATAAATAAATACTTTACTCTCTCTCTCTCTCTCCCTCTCTCTCTCTCTCTTTCTCTCTCTCTCTCTCTGCAGTGATCGAATCCACGACCCCGTGATCTGCAGTCCATTACATGAACCACTAAACACACAAGGACCGTCAGGTTAGATTTAGAATTTTCTTATTATTCTTTTAGCTGTCCCTGTTTTTTTTTTAACTTTAACTTTAAACCTTAACACCCATTTTAAATAATTTAAAATAGTGCAACCTTTTTTTGCTAACAGTATTGCATTCATTTTCTAGGTAGGAACCGCCATGAGAAAAATTAACGACAGAATTTTTAAGCCTTTGTGTTAATTCAAGCTTTAGTGCAAAATGGTAGTTTTTTTGCTAGCCGTACATCGGTACGTTTTAACTTTATGACATTTTTCTCTGTATAATGAAAGCAGAACACTTGGGTAGTAAAAGAGAATTTTTCAACTAAAGTAACCCGCCCAGTCAGTTTTTAGCGGCTGTAAAACTTAGTATGTATTTAATTCAAGTTAGAAGTACTGCGAAAATAAAAAAGTAATCTGTATGTCCGGGTCTGTGATTGCTATACTTAAATCCATAGGTTTGAAAAGTTTCGTATTTGTTATGGTAGTCATTACTGCTTTTTATACTCTCCGTGTGGTGACGGATTAAGAATACAACGGTCACCACTTCATCTCCTCCCAAGGGTGCTGTAAAAGTCAGCTAAGGGATATTGCACACGGATTGATATTTACGTTACGATTCTGCTGTAAAAAAAATACTATTGATTAAGAATACAAGTGTCACCACCCCTATTGTTTCCTAGGATGCTGTAAAAGCCAGCTAAGGAATATTGTACACAGTACCCTCTGTGAGAGACGGAAATCTCGAAAATAAACCCTATGCCAATACGCCTGGGCACCGCGGCACAGTAGACCATAATCTCTCCCAAAGTGGAGGAGGCCCGTGCCCAACAGTGGGACGTAAATGGGCTGGAGAAAGAGAGATATATATAAAAACTAGCAAGTGCACGCAATTTCACCCGCGTTTATAATTATTAAGACCGCCTTCCACATATATACACCAAACCTTAACAAATTGTACAATACAGCCATCCTCTTGAACCACTCTATGTAATAATAAAAATCACATCAAAATTGGTTGCGTAGTTTTTAAAATATAATGACGGGCTTTGTGGTCTAGTGGTTTTTGTAACGGACTGCCATTGAAGAGGTCGCGGGTTCGATTCCCGCTCGGGACAATTATTTGTGTGATGTTTATAATTGTCATACAAATGTTTGTAATGCGTCTGGGTGTGTTCTATATATTATAAGTATGTATTTACAAAAGAAAAGTAGTATGTGAATTATATCCGTATTCTAATACCCATAAAACAAGCATAAAACAACCTTACTTTGGGACTAGAGGACGTGGTGTGAAATGTCCAAAATATTTGTTATTTATTATTAATATTATAAACTTACATAGGGACATGCATACAAAAATAACGGCTGCGTTTTATAATAAAATAATAAGTAATTAAAATTAGTGAGTGATTGAAATGGGCTTCAACTACGATATTTACAGTTGCATCACATCTGTCGAGTATTATTAGATATGTTTACATACAGGATGTTATACTTTTGAGTAATATCTTTATTTGCACAAACACCAATTTTACACAGAATTTTAAAAATATAGTCTTAAAAGCTATTGTACAAAGGGCGCCCTTATCACTAATGTGATTTCTTCCAGGCAACCGTATAGTGGATAGAATCTAGAATAGACATTACGGAGGTGGTTGGCGTATTCTACGTTATATATAAATTATATTGAATATTATGAGCATAAAACAAAAAAGAAATAAACATACATATACATAAGGACACTAATAAGTAAGTCTCTTATATCACTATCACGATTTTAGTCAGTCTTTGTCTAACCATTGCTAGACATAGCCCTCACATATAAAATGCCACAACGTGGGGTCTTACGTTGGTTGCATTTCACTGCTCACACAAAAGTAATTCAAGCTGCGGAATCATAATTTTACTGCTCAGATCAAAGTAACTAAAGTAATAAATTAAACTATGGTGGAAAAAGTGATTACCGCAAGCGGGACTTGAACCCACGACCTCGGAATACCGTTCCGTAGCTCTGCCAACTGAGCTTATTGCGGTCGTGCTTTTAGAAATCAAATTAGGCCACCAAATTATTCCACCCTATGTGGGCTTATATCTTCTAAACTACGCAACAAATTTTGATACGAATTTTTAAAAGATTTATTTTCTTTTTTTTTGTGATTCTTAAATCACTCTATCTGTTAAAAAGGCGTTTTTTTGTATAATTTGTTAAGGTTAGCTACCCGATGCCAGCAACATCTAGTAGCTGTATAAAACAAGACGGACATATATTATTACATTCTGATATAATTGATTACACTATTTATCGTATCTTTTATCCTTTATATTAATAATTTTTTTTATTATTGTTACTAAATAATATCAGCCTGTATAAAGTTTGTATGCAATATTGGCAGAGTGCATTGCACATTGACGCATCTCAGAGTGCGATGCACTCGCTCTGACGTCATATTTAACGTCTGGATCTGATGTTATATCATGAATATCATAAATATATCGAGACATTTTCGCAATACATAATATTAGCAACTTATCTATTAAATTTACATAATTTTTTGTGCCTTTTTCATAAGTTCCATCACACGCCGTAAAAATCTATTTATAATAATTCCATCCATCCAGCTGCCTTTCTCCGTCTACTGTTGGACATAGGCGCCCATACAGAGGGGTATTTACCCTAGGGCCATAGGGGTCATGGCCCAAGGCGGCCAGCCTGAGAAGGGCGGCGAAAGCCTTCAAGTTAAAAATTTTGCTCTATTTCTATTAATTTATAGGGCGGCTAATTAAATTAGTCCAGGGCGTCAAATCAAATGGCCCGGGGCGATAATTTTCTAAATGCGCTCCTGTGCCCATAAAACGCCACAACGCACAGTCTCGTGCCGTTTGCATCAAATGCAAGAATGCAAGCGGGACATGTAATAACTAACCGATAAATTAAAATATAAGATTATTAAATTAACAGATAATTTACAAATTTTCAGTTTTTTGTTGTAAAGTAAACATCATAGGGAATCGTAACAAAAGTTGATACAAGTTTGATTTCGTATTTATAGAGATAAATATTCGATAGGTACGTGTGGTGACGGATTAAGAATACAAGTGGCACCACCCCATTTCTTTCCCAGAGTGCTGTAAGAGCTAGCTAAGGGACAATATAAGCAGTTAACGTCTACTGTGAACC
This sequence comes from Orgyia antiqua, assembly GCA_916999025.1. Taxonomy (NCBI): domain Eukaryota; kingdom Metazoa; phylum Arthropoda; class Insecta; order Lepidoptera; family Erebidae; genus Orgyia; species Orgyia antiqua. Next base: position 27,270,011 of record OU779871.1, read on the forward strand.
ATAATCTCTCCCAAAGTTGAGGAGTTCATTTTTATTTTAACCTCCGCCTCCTGCCCAGCCGGGCCATGATGGTGCCTTGAGCTTTACCTTGATCCAGCGAGGGGTGGCCCCTGGGGGGAGCACTAGGTCCCCCTGTCGCGTTGCCCAGCAGTGGGACGTTGATGTTATTACCTGTGTACAACATTCCTTAGTTGGCTTTTACCGCACACTTCAGAGGTAAAGGGGTGGTGACACTTGAATTCCTATACCTGTATATAAAACTATCTATTGTTGACAGAAGAAATACTACAGTCCCGATCAGCGCTATGGATGTCAGCTGATGGTCATATGGTACTATACGCTACGTTCAACGACAGTCAAGTCCATGAACAGAAGTATCCCTGGTATGGCGCCGCTTTGGATACCGATGACCCATCTAAGGTACTATTTTAAGACACTATTATTAGCAAGGTACGTATCTATCAATGTATCAGTCTATCTAACGGAGCCTTTAAAAGTAATTTTTACCCAACTGCAGTAGTCAGATCGATTGGTCTGAAATTTGGCACACAATAATATATCAATGTAATAATTTAAAAATTATATTCAAGACTTTCAAGAGTGGTTTTAGTTCTTAAACTAAACAGTTTATAACACGCTTTTTTTTAGTTTCGTTCGTATCTGTCTATCTATATATATATTAATTTGCCCCCACTTGCAATAGTCGGATAATTATGAAATTTTGCACACATATTTAGAAAAGAAGACAATCATTAAAAAAAACAAAATTTTCACGCACGGTTTTTAGTTCTTAAACTAAGAAACTAGATTTTGTTGCATAATTAGATATCTGTTTTCAGACGTACCCGGAGATCCGAAGTGTAAGGTACCCTAAGCCTGGTACAAACAATCCGACGGTGACACTTACAGTTGCTGATATTGCAGATCCTAAGCACATTCGCACAAGACATTTGACACCACCAAAAGTAATCATTGAAGAAGGGTAAGTCAATATAAAATGTTGACTGTTTTAATAAATACTTAAATATTCATGGACATTTTACACAACATCCTGTAGTCCCAAACACAACTTACCTATTTGCAAAAGTTATTGGTACCAGAATACGTATTTACTATACATACAAATTTTATTTCGTAAATACTTAAATAGAAAAACATCACCAAGACGCAGTACAAATATATTATGTGACAAATATAAATATCACACAAATGATTATCCTTAGCGATATAGTCGCTTAGCAATCCCCCCTCAATAAATAAAAGACAATTATTACCCTTTAATTTCTTTTCCTGTGCGGAGATCAAATTCGCGACCTCATGCCAACGAGTGAGTCAGCAACTACAAACGCAGCACGCTAGTGAAACCGCGGGAATTAACTAGTTTTCTTATTCATTCCTATGTTGTAGATATATAGGTCGTACTAACTACCCCTAAGCGTATTATGGCCTTATTCATAATGACTTATCGGAGGTTTAAAAGTTCGCTAAAATAGGTTCGCGAAAATTGTCAAAACTTGTTATTCATAATAGTCTTTTTACAATAAAACGTTTATTATCTCTCCGATAAAATCTCCGTTTAAACCTCCGGGTCATTATGAATAGGCCATTGAAATGAAATGAAATGAAATCTTAATTTCGCATAATATGGGTAATTGTTAATTGTTACATTTAATTATTCATTCATTATGGTATCCACATATTTGACCATTAGTCCTTTAGACTATTAGTCCAGGCCATGGAGCATTAGTCCTTAACTTTTAAACATTTCTTTGAAACGCTCAAAAAATTTCTGCTAAACTCTTTATTGTACATTTTTAATTAGTAATTACCCATGCTATACAATAAAGAGAGTTTAAATAAATAAATTAAATAAATAAAATTTTGATATCAATCAGATTTCTTTACACATTTTTATACGTATCTATCAATGAATTAATCTCTGTAACGGAATCTTTGAAAGTGATTCTCACACACAGTAGTCAAATTGATTTGAAATTTTGCACACATCCAAAATTTCAGACCTATGACAAAGCATTAATATAAAATAATATTCAAGATATTCAAGTGCGTTTTTTGTTTTTAAACTAAGGAAACTATTTTTACTGTTCTCAGTCCAATAAAAGAATTGTTTGACCTCGAAAATTCCGAGATTAGAAACAAAGGTCAAGACCTAAGACCCAATTTCTAGTAGGTACCCATAACACAAGTTAGCTTTTAAATTGGGTACCAGTGTTCAACTTTGTCATCTAGTATTGTAAGAATGTAAATTTGTATTGTATAAGTATGTAAAGTTATAATTGGACTAGATGTTTCCCGCAACTTCGTACGCGTGGAATTTAAAAACCAAACCAAATTATTTCAAAAAGCCATGCTCTTAATCCACTTTCTCTATTAAAAAATCGCATCAAAATCCGTTGTGTGGTTTTGAAGACACAAGCTCACATAGTGAGGTACATACAAAAATTACGACTTTGTTTTATAATAAGTAAGGATAAATCAATATTTTTTTATCATCATCATCATCATAACATCACGCCTTTTTCCCATGGGGGTAGGCAGACACTATAGAGCGCCATCTGCTACGATCCAAACATACTTCCTTGACTTCATCCACACTCATACATCGGTCATACATGCCCGACGATTATATTTTTATATATTTTTTTTATTATAATGTTCAGTTAACATTGGAAAAGAATTAAAAATAAAGTCCTATATAAAACGCAATATAGTATAAATGTTTCGGATGAATATAAAAACCCAGTTAAATATGGACAGCAATACTCCTAAGCTAAAATCTACACCAATAAAATTCTGTATTCTAAGCTTGTATAAGGCACATAAAAAATACGATAAATGAGCAAAATCTCATAACGAACAGACTGAAGTAGGCTTACGTTTATTTTAAATATGAATATTTAAGTTAAATTTTGGGTAAAAACTGTTCATAAGGGATTGTTATTTACGTTACGGTTCTGCTGCAAAAAATACTATTGATTAAGAATACAAGTGTCACAACCCCTATTGTTTCCCAGGGTGCTGTAAAAGCCAGCTAAGGAATATTGTACACAGATAATACCGTCTGTGGGAGATGGAAAACTCGAAAATTACCTCTATGCCAACACGCCTGGTCAGCGCGGCACAGTAGACCATAATCCCTCCCAAAGTGGAGGACGCCCGTACCCGACGGTAGGACGTGGGTGGGCTGGAGAGAGAGAGAATTAGAATCAACCCGTGACTACGATCGATACAACTCTGTAGAAACGTCAGGAGCAAAGGTATTATTTTATACATTAACATTAGTTGTTTTATTACAGAGATTACTACTTCACAAGTGCTCAATGGGTGTCTCTAACTGAAGTTTGTGTAGTCTGGCTAACGAGAATGCAGAATTTATCCATAGTTTCTGTTTGCAAGAGTCCAATGTGGTATTGTCAAGAGGTTAGTAAGCCTATTGTTAATTGCCCATAATGTTCAGGAACTGAGTGTAATTACTGTTAAATTATATCCAAGAAAGGAAAACCTTTGCTTTATTATTACTTACTTAAACAAAGTATTATATATGTAACAAAATCTACTTGTTTTCACCCACGTCCCCACGTAAACGTCTTTAGAGAAAGGGTCACACAACGCTAAGGTATAATAGCAAGTAGTCCATCTCTAATTTAAGTAATCACCTGCTTTGTGAATCATCATTGACAACTGTGTGTACACTTTATTAAGTGGAAATAAATATATTTCTTTCTTTGATCATTATTTAGTTCAAAATTACAGCTGCGGAAGAAATGGGGTAAAAACACACGTAATTTTTTGACGTTTAATAAAATAAGTAAACAGACACTGGGTAGCTAAAGCAACCCTGTTTCTTTCTCATCCACGATCATGAATTTCAATACTTCAATTTCCATGCAGGTGTACAGAATATCTTCAGGCTCAGACAGTTGGGTAGAAACAGCACCTTCACCTCTCTGGTCCGCCGGTGGTGGAGCTCTCGTGACCCTGGCTCCAGTAAGGGACGGTCCAGCTGGTCTGTTCCGACATATTGTAAGAACTGAACATAACGCGCATGGACCAAGAGCTTTACCATTAACACATGGTAGTTTTGATGTAGTACAGCTGTTGTCATGGGATCATGTGAATCAGCACATGTAAGTAACTCTTCTTATTACAAACACACATTTTCCTACTATTGGGTAGAAGAATGCTTCCAAGTAGGAGGAATAATATTTGTATAATTATGCCTCAATGACTAGGCTTGCTTAACGGAAGGTCCTCGAGTGACAACCTTACGACGCCTTACGACGCAGCGTGGGGCGGCACCCACCAAGATGGACTGACGATATCGTCAAATGTGCCGGGGCCGCAGGACTGCGCGTTGTGGCGTTATATGGGGAAGGCCTGTGTCCAGCAGTGATGGATATGTGAATGGATGACTAGGCTTGCTAGAGTATATAGCTACTTATATACTCTTAAGTTTTTTACCAACAGTTGCATATATGAAGCCAAATCTTACGGAGACTATACTCGGAAACCATCACCAACGATAAGGGCGTCCATTGCCCTTATCTTTTTAGCATAAAAATTATGATTTTCATAGCATAACAAAAACGTAACCAATAGTTCTCTCTCCAGCCCATTTACGTCCCACTTGGACACGGGCCTCCTCCACTTATATTGGCACAGAGTTTATTTTCGCGATTTCCGTCTCTCACAGAGGATGTTATCTGTGTGCAATATCCCTTAGCTGATTTTTACAGCACCTTTGGGAGGAGATGGGGTGGTGACACTTGTATTCTAAATCCGTCACCACACGGAGAGTACACATAACATATAGTAAATAGTAAAATTTCGCTTCGCGTAGATACTGTATAGGCAGAAATGCGTACATAATGTTTGTATTATAAACACTATTTATTTCCAGCTATTATCTAGGTATACCGGAAGGTAAACCAGGACAGCAGCACTTGTACAGAGTATCGTCAGAGGCCCCAAGACCAGGCTCACCACAAAAACTTCCTTACTGTGTGACGTGCAACTCACAGGTACCTAATTAAGTAAAACATGATCTGTATAATGTTTTTATAAATAATATAATATTTCACTTTGTTATTTAAAAACCGCGAGATGAAACCATTTGACGGGCCTCGTGACCTAGTGGTTCATGTAACGGACTGCCGATCACGAGGTCTCGGGTTCGATTCCCGGTCAGGACAATAATTTGTGTGATGTTTTTAATTGTCATACAAATGTTTGTACTGCGTCTGGGTGTTTAATATGTATTATAAGTATGTATTTACAAAAGAAAAGTAGTATATGTATTCTATCCGTATTCTGGTACCCATAACACAAGCATTGTATAAGCTTAGCTTGGGGCCAGAGGACGTTGTGTAAAATGTCCATTTATTATTAAAAAAAAAGAAATTCAGAAACTGAAATTTGACTCGTCTTGAAATAATGGTATTATAATCATTTTTCAAATGTACAGCTAATTGGGCATAATAACGTCTGCCGAAATAAAATCATATTTGTAAATAATTAAAACTTATAACTTATATCTCCCATATTTCAGAAGTGATTCCACTCCATTTAAAAAAGTTAAAGTAAAAAGTTACATTTACTTTACTGTGACACGGTATGGCATTCTGCCAGATCAATGTACGCCGCTGTGAACATCTGTAATAAACCGACATTCGATCATCTTGACATCTTAAAACTTATAAGAGAGCGATATTTGATGCCAGGATATCCATCACCTCTCATAATTTTTGTTAACTGCGATGCTTTTCCAAATTGTCAGTAATTCAATACTGGTGCTAATTCTGTTGCCAAAAACTAAACTTAACTAAAATTAAATCGATCATGGTGTATTTTATTTTTTCTGGCTCTCTGTCTGAACGCATTTCAAATTAAAATTGGTTCTTAAATGGTCGGACAATTTCCATGAAAGTTTAAAAACCCAAATCTACTTGATATATTTTGCAAGGTCGTGTTCAGCGGTGTATTGTCGAAGGCTCACTTGATCTGATCAAAGTTTGTTTTTTCAGCCCTCACCGTCAATAAATTTGGAGTACTACGGTAATTTGGCATCATCTGGTGACAGTACTTGGGACTTAGACTGGGACGAAGAATTACCTGCCACATCACCTTCACCTTCTAGGAAAAAGAAAAAGAGATATCCTGGTATGAACTGAAATACTATTCACAAAAGCAGTTAATTATCAAATTCGTTTTATTTTATTATTGTTTTAATAATCAGGGCCCTGAGTCCGGTAGATGAATGGTACCTATTGCATAACAATAACTAAATAAATGCAATAACTGATTGCTTAATGGCGAATTTTATCAAGTTTGGTCGTCTATTGTTAATTTTTTGAGGTTATAATGTGTCATTGTGATGCCATTGTGACACCATTCATTTACCGGACTACGGGCCCTGACCACCTGTGTGTGAAAGGAAGCTAAGGAATAGATAAGAATTAATCCTAAGGTGAGTGTGTTTAGATTGTAGCATATATCGATCCATAGTATCTGCTTATCATTATGTGAAAAAGGCATGGGTATGGTGATGATTATGATGATATAGTAGTTTTTAAGTTGCAATTTTTTTGCCGTTATAATTGAAAAATACATTTGCTTATCTTCTATCAGTGCTGTAAGCACTAACTAAGCTTCTGTAAAAAACTAAATTCTTTACGCTAATCAGCTAAGTATAGGACTATATTTAGCTCTGAATATTGACATACACAGTTGAATGAGCTCGCAGCTTTTCATACTGTCTTCCCAATACAGATGGACTACCCCAGAACTTACCGTGTCTATACCATGAAGCCCACTTCAGTCCTTCATCAGCATACTTCGTTCTGGAGTGTTTGGGTCCAGGAGTGCCAACATTTAGTCTCCACAAAACTGCTTTGCCAGACCCAAGACTTATAGCTCATTTGGAAAACAATACTTCAGTTAAGGTTGGTAACCAATACGTAACATACAGCACAATTTTTTACGTTAATACACTTTTTATTTCTTCACAAACTTTCACGGCATACTTGCTAAGTATAATTTATTTATTTATTCATTTATTTATTTTTATTTTTTTTATTTTTTTTAATTATTTATTTATTTATTAATACTTCATGCACATACAGAGTACAATGGCGGGCTTAATGCCTTGGGCATTATCTACCAGCCAACCAGTGATAGTACAGAGCAACAGTGTGGGTGCCAAATACAGAAAACATTAAAAGATAAAATAAGTAACAACTGAATAAATAACATTAAGGGCCTACATCAATATTATCGTATATCATCGCCGACACGTACATATTAACACAGCCAGTAGGCACAGAAAATGAAGAATTAGGGATACTTTTCCTATTTACTCAAAATCTACTAAATATATTTTAATTCTGATTTACGTGTTTCTATATATAATAGTTACATATGTTTTTAAAGTTATTTCATTAGTTAATACGCGATAAAAGACCGACAAATGAAAAAAAAATAAAATTATTTTCTTTCTATATATATATTTTGATTTTCTATCTAGAAAACTTTTTTCAATCGTGTTTCGGAGTTTATGCGATCCTAGATCATATATTGAAAAAAACATATACTTAAAAATTAGAGCTCTAGCCATTCAATCTAAAGAAACAATGAAAACTTCGTACGTAGAAAAATGCACGAAGCTATTTTGGTATCCTCTTAACTTAATCTAAACAATTACTATAGGTGAATACAAAATAATAAAATTTAATTTAATAAAAGGTTATTATTATTTATAAAACGGACCCACAAATTATAATTATACATAAATACCATAATACATAAATACCATAATACATACATAATATACATATACCTACATATACAAAAATATTATACATACATACATACTCGTATATAGTAGTCGTAGGGAATCTTTAAACATGTTTGGAGTGAAGAAATAAATCTAATGGTTACAGAATTATAATGATGATTATAATGGTTAAAATGAATGTAGATATTAATCTTGGTTGGGTAATGGATTAAAAACACAACTGGCATCACCCAATTTTCTTCCTGCCGTAGGAACCAGCTAAACGCCTATCATATTATTTAGATACCATTATCTGTAAAAGACGGAAATATGGAAACTAAACCCTATGTCAACATGCCTGTTTAGCGTAAGCCACGCTTAATACACCTTCGAAGTACAGGAAGCTAATGCCCTACAATGAAACATTATTGAACTAGGAAGAATCCCCGCCCATTAACGTAAAGGCAATCTTGCTATGCTTTTCTTATTAAAGTGCTGCCACATTTTCTTATATAATTTTTTTTAAGTTCCTAAGATAACCAATAAATTAATTGTTACCAGGAAAAGCTTTCAACAATAGCTTTACCAACTCCCCGAACATTCTCAGTGCAACTATCCAGTGGGCACACAGCAAGAGTAAGATTACTGTTGCCTCCAGGTCTTAGAGAAGATGAGGTTACTAAATATCCTTTAGTTCTTAAAGTGTAAGTATCGACAGACTAATTATTTGAATATCTTCTTATTGTTGGTCCATTTACTTTTGCTATTGTTCAGCATGGGCCTTGTCCACTTTGGGACTTTTTATGTCTAGGCAAAGGGCTCTAATTTACTTATTGTTAAGCGTACTGTAAATCCAAATTTATGAGGACGGCTTGTACTTGAATAGCTTCTGATACTATCATTTATTTGTTTTGCTTACTTATCTGATTGATTGCCCCAGGCCTCAAAACAGGTGGGCATGATAAAGAAGTAAATTCAAGTGTTAATAAACACGTGGGCAAGAAATTGATCCCCTGGGATTTCCATGGAAAACGGGATTCCTTACATATTGTCAAAAAGTAACATGTATTCAGTAATTTTTCGTTCAGTTTAGTTAGTTGTAGTCTTTATAAGGCTTGTGTTATTTGCTTTAATGTACTAACTATAGGACCTGGGCTGTTTTTCAACAAAGCGGAGACTAGTATTCTAATAACAGTGCCTAATTAATTACACTAAATTTAATCGAAAAGTGATCTCTGGTTTAGTGAAGAACGGCTCTAGTTATGGTACCTTTAATAGCTTTATGATCCCATATATTTGCTATAGATATATAGTCCCTGTTTTAGTAAAATTGGCTCTAATTGTGGCAATTTTAATGACTACCATTTATCTGCTATAGACATGGTGCTCCGGGCACTCAGTTGGTGACTGAAAGATGGTCATTAGACTGGGGTTCTTTAGCAGCCGGTGCTGGTGCTATCCTCGCCTCAGTTGATGCGAGAGGAGCAGGTGGACGAGGTCTTGGTGCTCACCATGCGTTACATCGACGGTTAGGTACCGTAGAATTGGCTGATCAGCTGGAGGTTGCTGAGTAAGTGATAAAAAATATGAATGCACCTATGTACGTCTGTAAGATTTTATTTCTTTCGCAATCCCATGTTTGTAACTTTATTGTGACAGTATGCGCGCGCATTCTAAGAATTTACTCTCGACCAACTAACTATCTTTTCTTTCCATCCCATGGTTTCCAGGAAGAGATCACTTTATGTGATAAGGCCGTCATTTGTACCTAGTCGTAAGCCTAATTTCTGTTTTCTGTTTCTTGTAAATGTGTACAATAAAGAGTTAATCTCTCTATCTATGTAACTTAAGTGAAAGTTTAACTTACTCACCAGCAGTTTAGCAAATAAGTAGTAGAAATTATATTTCTAATTTATTTATTAATTTATTTACATATTCCTGCTCCAATTACTTTCCAAGTTGTTATGGGAACATTTTACCAAATTATATCTTTGCCCATTAAAGACGCATTCTGAAAGCAAAACTGGAAAATAAACGTTATAACAAAGAACCTGGAGATCGTGATATAAAAGACCGTATCCCGTTATAAGTGCCGTGTCCAACATCGGAGATCAATTTATGGACTGAAAAAAGATATAACTTAAAGTAATTTATTAATTTTTGCATTTAACATGATATGCTTTATCTTAATAAATCAAATTATGGTGGAAAAAGTGAAATGCTGCAAGTGGGACTTAAACCCAAGACCTCGGAATACCGTTCCGAAGCTCTTCCAACTGAGCTTATTGCGGTCTACTTGCAACACTTCAAATTAACCACCATATCTGTCACTCGAATGAGTTTCAGTAGTAGTTTCACGCAATAAGCTCAGTTGGAAGAACTTCGGAACGGTATTCCGAGGTCGTGGTTTCAAGTCCCACTTGCGGCATTTCACTTTTTCCACCATAATTTGATTTATTAAAAAAGATATAACTTCTTTGTTTCCACCACCAGGTATCTCCGGGACTCCCTCCATTTTATAGATGCTCGTCGAGTCGCAGTGTGGGGGCGAGCTCACGGTGGGTTTCTTGCAGCGTTGGCGCTGGCGAGCTCATTAAATGTGTTCCATTGTGGTATCGCGCTCACTCCAATAGTAAGATGGCGATATTATGGTTAGTATTACTCTGTGAATCTATATCTATACAAACTAAGCTTAGCGGAGTTTTTAGATGTTTATTTTGTAACCTTTGAAATCTATGTCCGTTACTTATTTATTCAAATGGAATTCGCTATGTTGACGGTATTTGACGGGCTTCGTGGTGGAGTGGTTTTTGTAATGGACTGCCGATCACGAAGTCGCGGGTTAGATTCCCGCTTGGGACAATCATTTGTGTGATATCCATGAATATATATTTATTTAAATGTTTGTACTACGTCTGGGTGTTTTCTATGTATTATAAGTATGTATTTACAAAAGAAAAGTAGTTTAAGTAGTATAATATCCGTATTCTGGTACCCATAACTCAAGCATATAAGTTTAGCTTGGGACCAGAGCACGTTGTGTGAAATGTCCATGAATATTTATTTATTTATGTCTTATTTTGTCCTTGTTTCTAATCCAATATAACTCGTTCTAGAACATTCAACATTTAAAAACAATCTGACAAAACAACTGAATGGATTTTAAAGATCACTACATCTGTACAACTAATTTAACAGAATAACACTTAAGCTATAGGTATATCATAACGTTCAAGCCAAGGAGCGGATAGGAACTATAACTAGCTGATAACTTAATAGGGTGTTGTAGGGTGTTGTGAAAATTTAGGGTGTGGCAATTACGACATTGAAATTCTCCAACGGGTTTAATCAAAACCTTAAGAATGATATCTGGTGCGCCCTGGTATATCACTAACGACCGTTTACACCAAGAACTAAAGGTCAATAGAAATAATTGATAGAGGTTCATTTACAGCCTCTGCATATGCGGAACGCTACATGGGCTTCCCAAACGCAACAGGCAACTACCGAGGTTACGCGGATGCTGACGTCACAAAGCAGGCAGCTGCCTTACATGATAAGATGCTGTTATTAGTACATGGGACAGCTGACACTAACGTACATATACAACAGAGCATGGCTCTAGCTAGAGCTCTGGCTGACCAGGGCAGCATGTTTAGACAACAGGTAAAATATTTATCAATCGACGAGTTAGCAGTTAGGGTGTATAGCTTGCTGAAGTGCAGGAATCCTGTAACCCAACAGTGGACTGTTACTGAACTGAGTACCTACAGAACACGAAACCATGTACGATTCCGCAAGACACACACTCTTAAAAGAAAACAGTTATTTGTAAGTTAAAAAATAACTGGTTTTTTGAAAAGTTACTCAAAGGTATCGAACAAATTTCAGCAACTACCCGCAATCTTATAGCTAAGGATTAAAAGAAGAAAAAAAATAGCCAAATTTAGGTTATTTATATAAACAGATTAATTCTTACGTTTTTAAGTACATAACTCTAGACACTGATTTAGTCATATTTTTAGATATATCGCAGACGAAGTCACGGGCAACAGCTAGTATATACACTAGCTGTTGCCCGCGACTTCGTCTGTGTGAAATTTGGAAATCAAACCTTAACAAACAAAAGTTAACTATACCATTCGATAGATGGCGCTGTACTGTTTTTTTTTTAATCGCGCTATGGTTAGGTTACACATATTAACACTTAAGCTCGTCAAAATTCTTATTGCGTCATCATCTCGTTTTCACAAATATAAATTAGTAAGGATAAGGATGACATTTTTTAACCTTTTTTGCCATAGATCTACCCTGATGAAGGCCACAGTCTAGAAGGTGTTAAGCGACACTTATATAGAACAATGTCAGCGTTTTTAGACGACTGCTTCAGGAAGCAAGTCCCACCTGAAACTAAGGCTGGTCTGCGGAATGGAGGGAACCTGGACTGAGACACGTGGAGGGACGAGGAGTTGTGCTCTTGGTAAGAACTTTTAGTATTAGACGAGCCTCGTGGTTGAGTGGTTCATGTAACGGACTGCCGATTGAGAGGTTGCGACTTCGATTCCCGCTCGAGACAATTATTTGTGTGATTTTTCCAATTATCATACAAATGTTTATACTGCATCTGGGTGTTTCTATGTATTATAAGTATGTATTTACAAAAAAAAAGTAGTATATGTATTCTATCCGTATTCTGGTACCCATAACACAAGCATATAAGCTTAGCTTGGGACCAGAGGACGTTGTGTGAAATGTCCTTGAATATTTATTTTATTTATTTCTATATAATAAAGCCGCTGTTGCCCGCAACTTCGTACGCGTGTAATTTAGAAGAACTAGAACTAAACCTTAACAAATTATACAATAAAGACATCCTTATAAACCATTGTACCTATTAAAAAAACCGCATCAAAATCCGTTGCGTTGTTTTGAAGATTTAACCTCACAAAGGGATATACATACAAAAATAATGACTTTGTTTTATAATAAGTAAAGATAAATACATTCTTAATAAAAATGCCTTTTGGTGGGTAGTTTGAAATAAATCGCAATATTTTATTTTTAGTAAATATTTATTGATTACTTTTCACTACATGTCATCCTTTATGGAAACTATTATGATATGTTTATGTAATTTACAGTCGTATTCACCAACGTTACTGTGAGGTCTCATAGTAGGCATGGACGCACAGGGGTAGCAAAATCATTTCACAAACAATACTTAAGTGATGAAGCGCACTATGCGTTTGTTAAACTGAACGCATAGCTAAGTTTTGTCTATGAATACAAAGGCTCGATGAACGGAACGCACTGACAAGTGTTACCCTTTGCACAGTGCATCAACACTTAAGGGCCTACATCAATATTATCGTATATCATCGCCGTCACGTACATATTAACACAGCCAGTAGGCACAGAAAATGAAGAATTAGATATACTTTTCCTATTTACTCAAAATCTACTAAATATATTTTAATTCTGATTTACGTGTTTCTATATATGATAGTTACTTATGTTTTTAAAGTTATTTCATTAGTTAATATGCGATAATAGACCGACAAATGAAAAAAATAAAAAAATTGAGAGGTTGTTTCGCCAAGATTTTCTATCGAGAAAACTTTTTTCAATCGCGTTTCTGAGTTTATGCGATCCTAGATAATATATTGAAAAAACATATACTTAAAAATTTGAGCTCTAGCCATTCAATCTAAAGAAACAATGAAAACTTCGTACATAGAAAAATGCACGAAGCTATTTTGGTATCCTCTTAAGTACTTACTTATGTAAATATTGTTTGTGAATGCGGGTGTATATGTCGCTCTTTTAGACCCAAATCCAAGATGTGTTAAACATTACTTTTTTTTTATAAAACATGTTAGTAACTATTTTCTTTACAGCGATGAAATGTATAACATAAAATAGAGTTTGTACTGAAACTTTGTATTGTATCTATACTAATTTGCCGAAGAATTTGTTTGTTTGTTTGTTTGAACTCGCTAATATCGGGAACTGCTGGTCCGAATTGAAATATTCTTTCATTGTTGCATAGTACATTTATAGAGGAAGGCTATGGGCTATATAACATCACGCTGCAACTAATAGGTCACGGGCCTCGTGGTGGAGTGGTTCATGCAATGGACTGCCGTTCACAACGTCGCGGGTTCGATTCCCGCTCGGGAACAATCATTTGTGTGATCTTTATAAATGTCATACAAATGTTTGTTCTGCGTCTGGGTGTTTACTATGTATTATGAGTATGTATTTACAAAAGAAAAGTGGTATATGTATTCTATCCGTATTCTGGTACCCATAACACAAGCATAGATATATAGCTTACTTTGGGACCAGTGAACGTTGTGTGAAATGACCATAAAAAAAAATTAAAAAAAATAGGAGTGAAGGATTAGTGAAAAATGTTGCAAAAGCGGGGGGAAATTGTCTAAATTCCACGCGTACGAAGTCGCGGGCAACAGTTAGTAAATAAATATAATGTAAATGTTACTTAATTTATAACATCCGGACGCAGCTCTCATGAACATAATGAGGACAACACCGAGCATTCGTCCGACACGAGGTGCGTGATGTTCGGTTTAAATAAATTGAGGTCATGACTCTACCAAATACAGATAATACTATGACGACGATGTCCCAAAAGGATCGGCTATTAGTATTTACACATTTTGTTTCATAATTTTATCGCATTTTATCAAGATGAAATACGTAAAGCAAAAACTTTTTAAAATTGCGCGAACTAAAATCGTTAAATGTTCCACACTTATAGTTTATTTAGAAGAGGGCAAAGTGCAATGTTTTTTTTAATAATTTGTAACAATTATGGTTTAATTCCTCCGTGTGGTGACGGATTGAGGTTACAAGTGTCACGACCCCAATGTCCTCCCGAGGGTGCTGTAAAAGTCAGGTAAGGGATATTGCGTGCAATATCCCTTGCCTGACATCTTAACATCTTCTGTGAGAGACGGAAAACTCGAAAATAAACCCTGTGCCTACACGCCTGGTCAGCGCGGCACTGTAGACTATAATCCCTCCAAATTTGAGGAGGCCCGTGCCCAACAGTGGGACGTAAATGGGATGGAGAGGTTTGTTAAATTTTGACTTACTGCCACTAGATTTAAAAAATGGTAGAATCTACTTCATAAAACAATAAAATATTATCCTACTTTGTTCCCAGGTAATAACTACACCACTTAGATGTGAAGAGAACTTAGTGATACGCAAGTAAACCCGTAGTACAAGTTAATGTCATATCCAACGCGTAACTGCCATCGTCATATACTACACATTATGTCAAATAACATCATGTCATATAGGTTTTGATTGTATTTATACATACTATTGCTAATAAAATGATAGTAAGATGGGAAAGACTCCAATTTCTGTAATTGAAATTATGAAAAACTGCTTTATATTCCAAAGAGTTACGATTTTACCAAATCTCACAATGTGGAATACACGGCAATGCCATGGTACCAATTCCACATGTTCCACACACCTAAACTTAACTAAAAATGAAAATAACTATGGCGTATTTTGATTAATTGGCTATTTCGTTGTGCACATCTTTATTAATTAAAATTGTTAGTCTATAATAAACAGATTTTCTAATAGAAAAGTTCTGTTAATATTACTGAATTGTGTTATTGTGCAAGTAGAATCGGTACCAATATGTAATTATGAGAGAGAAATAAACGATTTATTTATTTGTATACTATACTATACGTGAGAATGACAGGTTAATTTTGAATAACAGTGACGAAAATAAAATTTTATTAATAACCCAACTAGCAAAAAGTTGCTTTAAGATTGTCATTAAAGCCAAAAAATTTGCTTTTATAGAGGTCATAAAAACGTTAATAAGCCTGCATTTGGGCGCTTTTTATAAGAATTTTCTTTCTTGTAGACGCTCTATACTTATTATATAATAAACCAATTGTTCTTATAGAAGCCATAAAAATACCGTATTGGGTGCTTGTAGTTGTCATCAAAATTCGACTACAAGGGTGATTACTTGTGTAATTGTTTATCGTAATATGTTTATAAGAAAGATATGGCAATTATATGTGAACGATAATATCTAATAATTAATGTCCACCAATATATTCTATGGTGTATTTTATTGTTAAATATACAGAAGAGATAACTGCGAAAGAAGATTTGCGACAATTAAGGGTAAGTTTTATGAAGAATTTTTAATGCGCCTTTTGAATTCTTCCATTTATATTAATAAATAATTTATTTTTATTTTATTATTTTGACTGTAACGTACAATAAGAACACTTAGCAAATCTATTCCTTTTATAAAACACCTTAACACCACGCCTTTGACTTTTAAAATAGCTTTTGAGAGTGCGTACAGTCAACCATATTGGAAGATTTAGGGTTCCTTCGGTAATTCATTCAGCCACAGAATACAGTTTTATTTATTGCAGTTTGAAGGTGGTAGTTTTTATGGATGTTAGCAGTTAGTTAGTTATCAGTGTAATAATAAAAAAGTGTAATGTGTGTTATGTGATTGCAGATTAAGATGCCATTTAAAATTGTAAATACTATCGAGAAGGGCAAGTCTGCCCTCACAGCAGTTCCTAGTCACTGGGAAAAGCAAGGATCATTATTTTGGCCTCGTGGTCTCTCGACTAAAACAGAAAAATTACGGAGATTAGACTGCATGCCAGAAGCGGGCTGGAAATTAGTCTTGCAGGAAACATCTGTTTCACAACCGCCATAGAGTCGCTCTGTCTTGTTGGAACCAAGTCCTCGTATTCGCTATTCTTGATCTCGCAAGTTCTGGAGTCAAATATCCCTCTAACATCGCAACATAGCGGTCGGTGTTAACGGTGATGTTTCGTCCTCGTGAATCTTTTTTATTATTGCTGCCCATACCGTTACTTTCGGACTATGCAGTGGTTTTTATGGTTCATTTTTGGAACATGAAAATGAACACGTCTACATGAACAATCCGAGGAACATCAGTCAGCTAAAGGAATATATCCTAGGGGAAATGGCAGCCATCACCCCAGATTTATTGACAACAGTTTTCACAAATCTGCGTTCGCGTTTAGAGGAGTGCCGTCTTCGAGAGGACCGTCATTTAGATAATGTCATTTTTTAAAAATAAACTACATTTAATTACCTAATCGTCCTATTTTTTATTTCAACTATACATTTTGTATTTATTTTTTTAGGGTTCCGTACCCAAAGGGTAAAAACGGGACCCTATTACTGAGACTTCGCTGTCCGTCCGTCCGTCCGTCCGTCCGTCCGTCCGTCCGTCCGTCCGTCCGTCCGTCCGTCCGTCCGTCCGTCCGTCCGTCCGTCTGTCACCAGGCTGTATCTCAAGAACGGTGATAGCTAGAGAGTTGAAATTTTCACAGATGATGTATTTCTATTGCCGCTATAACAACAAATACTAAAAATAAAATAAAATAAATATTTAAGGGGGGCTCCCATACAACAAACATGATTTTTAGGGTTCCGTACCCAGTATCTCAAGAACGGTGATAGCTAGACAGTTGAAATTTTCACAGATGATGTATTTCTATTGCCGCTATAACAAAAAATAATAAAAATAAAATAAAATAAATATTTAAGGGGGGCTCCCATACAACAAACATGATTTTTTTACCGTTTCTTGCTCGATACTAATAACGTTGCCTTATGTTGCATAGATAATGGTACGGAACCCTTCGTGCGCGAGTCCGACTCGCACTTGACCAATTTTTAGCCTATACATACACATTAAAAGGACGTTCTATTGCGCCACCCTGTAGTTTGTTAACTGGTCTATTAGTCCATTATGCCAATAAAGTCCATTGTCTATTTTAATTATATTTATTTTAACACTTTTGCTTTTGAGAAGTGTGCGTGCATCCAATGGTAATGAATAGGGTACCAGTGTATTCACAATTTCAGAAAGCTGGTTTAGAGCAATATATGTGATATTATTTTCCACAGCCCAAGTACCTATATTCCTTCGGAACTCGTCCATTTCCAAATGTTTGTGCTCAAAACCTAAATTGTAAATTGCCGCCAGTCCACTCTTAAGAACCGAAGACTATTATAAATAATTCATTTATTTTATTTTAGGTGATGATCAATGCACATACACAAACATATTTAATGAAAATACCATTTTACCGGTAGAAAAAAAAAGGTATCCCGCATTCGTAGATGCAGAATTACTAGATCCTCTAAGTGGTGACAATCAAACAGATAAATTTTATTATAAAAGTGTTATTGAATATGATTTGATAAATCCAGTTCTTAAGCACCTCAAAGAATGTACAGTTACGACAGCATCAAACAACACTGTTCCCGAAGATGTTACTTGTTAGTGATAGTGACTTCACTATCACTATCATCTTCGGGAACAGTGTTGTTTTCTGAATTTGGTGAACATAATTCTACGGAACCACTAGAATTTTCTTTCAGTTCTGCCCTGGGCGAACTTGTAGCAGACAATAAACTTGGTGACATCATAGCTTTGCATCTTTTCACCACATTTCTTCGATAAACCCCACTTCGCTTTAAGTTTTTCAAATCGTTCAAATTCATTTGTTATAATGCAGATATTACTTCTCCGCTTATAGTAGTAGCGATCATTAAATGGCGGTGTTTTAGTCATGTAAAGGTCTAGTCAAGTACATTTATACGAATATTATTCTTATAGTTATTTTATAGCTTGCCTCTTCAGCTCATGGGAACAGAGGGTCGGAAAGACTTTAAAGTCGCATTAGTCATTCCATTACAAGGGAGTAGGTGCTATAGCAGTTTTATTAATTTTAGGAAAAGTATGCGGCTATAGCTTCTATACGGCTAAGATATTATACAGCTAAAAAGCCATATTGTATACTTTTATATGACATCTGGCTCATAAAGGACTTATAAATCTGTTACATAATACTTTATATGATAATGCAACAAGGTTATTAGGTTATATTAGCAAAATATGCTTATAGTATGCTATTACAAGAAAATTAGTAAACATAATGCTTTAATAGAACCGGTAAAAGAATTCTTTCCTTATAAGTCATGGGTTATATAACTATTTTGCTAGTTGGGAAGTTATTACTGCGGGAACTACATTTTTCAAAAATGGACAAGTTTCAAGCGAAAAATGTGTTAATTAAGCGAGCGGTAAGAAAATTATGTGTAGAACCGCTACGTGCTACGCCACTAGCTACGAAGTTCTACGAATTAGGTTGTAATATTTCTACGCAATAAAATAAAATTAAGCTGACTGTTTCAATCAGTCTCAATGAGTTAAAATAAGAATATTATAACCTCTATTTTTCTTTGTTTTTAACGTCAGTAAATTATGTATTTTATTATTAATAGTTAAATGAAGTAAACAGCTTTAAGGGCTGCGGATATCGCTACGATCGATACGTCATATCGATGATGCAAATTCTTGATATGTTTCCCTACTAGAAAGTGCTCCCAGTGAAAGTGATTTTTGCAAAAAAAATAGATATTTTTTTTAGCAATAGTATGTATAAATATCATAAAATAGCAGAGTACCAGAAAGTGTGTATCGAGTGAAGAAATACAAATAAACACCAATAGATATTAAGTAAATTATTTATTGCAAATTTTATTAGTACACATATCAATAAAACAAGAAACTATTAAAATATTTTTTGTCAAATTAAATAAAATATTGACTCAAAAGTTTAAAAAAATTGATAATTATTTGAATTTTAAAATTTGAAATTATCTTTCAGTGCATGTAAAATATTCGCATAATTTCACATCGCCATTATAGCCTTAGCTATTTAACAGCTCGTGGGATTCAGTGAGCAGTGCTTAATCATAATTTATTACAACTAACACAAAAGACAACGAGATCAATTTAAAAAAATCGCTCTATAATTGGCGAAGAAATCAGATTTCACACATACATAAACAAAACATACACAGATGATTTGATAATCTCCTTCTTGCGAAGTTGATCAACAAAATATTATTTATACAAAATACCGTAATCGTATAACAAGCAATTTTAAATGCGATTTACAATCCATTAATTTATGGATTTATTGTAGTCAAGCAATTTTATGATACCGCGTGGCTTTCAACTCAAAACAATAACTTCAAACAACCCGGTAGTTTCTTCTCCTCGCTATGAATTAACGAACAGAATTGATGAGAATGTAAGTGGCAAATATCAAGCGAAATTAACTAACAATTTGCGCTCGACATTAACCGCTTGTAATTATATTATTAATCCTAACACGGTAAAACTCTAGATTAATGGAATTTATAAGCTTAATAAGAGAAGAAGACCCATATCAGCCCTGCAATGGCAAATCCAAGGGGACGAGAAATCAATCTAATAGATTATGGTATATAATTTAAAAGGCCGATTCTTATTCGAAGATTGTGATATGCCTCTGAGCAAGCATATTTATCACTGAATAACACGAGCTGATTATAATTGTGGTTTCTCATAAGGCTTTAGGCGTGGTTTATCCTCGCGATATTTCATCTAGTGACAAATAATGGAATTGATAGCTCTTTAGTCAATGAGTTTGTGATCTAGTAGTAAAATTGTTATATCTAGTTTTAGATAATAATATAGATTCAGTTGGAGAATAATTACTTAATTCATTAATTATAAAATGCACACTTGCGGGTTATGGATTTAGAAGTACAATATTTCCGCTTTAACATATTTTTAAGCTAACAAGCAAATGATTCATCATGATATTTCTTTTCCAATACTACAAAATTTTGCTGTTCAAAGTTATTATTTAAGTTAAAATTAATAAGTAATTCTCATACTATTTTTCTCCGATACTTTTTAATGAGAAAATAGGTTAATTTGTTTATTTTTGCAATTGACTCGCTATGGTATGCTAATCAATTTTTTTTTTTTATTGATATATATATTTATTTTTTTATTGACATATGGTTGATATATTATTATTATATGTGTTTGCGCTTACGCTTTAAACTGAGATCTTTAGATTCAAGTGCTGCATTTTAGCTACAGAATTGTTTTAAATATTTTGACGGGCACTTGTCAGGAACATTTTCAAATATACTCTTTTTTTATAATAATCATTGAGTCTACGTTTTGGCGTTTTTGTTCCTAATTTAAAAGTTAATTAACGTTTAAATTATAACATTATTGTACTTAATTTAAATGTTAATAATAATTAACGTTTAAATTAAGTATAAAAACTAATTATTAATTAGTTCATAACCTGTAAACTAAAGACTTCGCTCTATGAGTATCGCATTGTAAATAATATATATTTATAATTTTAATTATTAATTTTAAAAGGAATGCGATGACGGTAAAGTGTAATTTCTAAATGACAAATAATTGTACAGATATATTATTAATGATACTTCCCTTTTAGATAATATTGCGCTTTTAGTATGTGTTTGAAATACAAGAATTTTCTTATCACAAAAAAACTGTGATGTATTTAACTAAACTCATAAATTTCAAACACATACTTATTTGAATTGAAATTTAAGTATAAAATTGCTCACTTTCATCAAAATTTTGCATGTTTCTAGTCACTCCATTTAAATTATTATATAGGATAATAAATTTTATTAAAGACCAATAGTTTGTTAAAATTAAATTAAAAGTTTTAAAAACTAATTAGTGATTTTTGAAAAAAACCTTAGCGAAAATTAGTGAATAGGTATATTTATTAGTGAAGTTTGAATTTTAATAAATTTCTATCGATTAAAATTTGAATTAAAATAGCAATAAATAATAGTAATTATATCCTATGTACCTAAGTAAGCACTCTTCCGATTAAGCACTATTGTACTTGATAAAGGATTTTTCAGGCGTTGTATTATAAGATACTGTTTAATTTGGACTCTTAAGGTTGTATTGTAATGTTTATTTTATAGTTTTTGCCCGTGACTTCGTACGTCTATACGGTGATTTTCATTATTCTTTAAAATACTACAACCTTTTATTTTCACCCCTCATTTCCCATCTTAATTGCCGAATTTCCAAAAATTAGTTCTTATTACTGTTATTTTTAGGTCCCTAGCGGCTAACTTCAGTACATTACTGAAGCTAGCCACAAGGGGCTTAAAAGTGGCTGTGCGTTTATGCTCAACCTTTTAATTGATATGTAAACAAGAAAAGCTTAATAACAAGCAAATTTAGTGCTAGACGAGTTTATGTTAGTTGAGGTCAATAAAAAGTTAATAAATTTATGAAATCAATCAATCAATCAATCAATAATAAAATATTGATTGATTGATTGATTGATTGAAATTTAAAAGGCGTACGGATCATTCAAAGTAATTGTTTTGGTACTATTTTTGGCATATTAAGTACATCACAGATTTTAAAGTAAAAGTTAAGATTTGTTATAAGAAAAAAGAAAGAAAATATTTTATTTGTAACCACTTTTACAAAGAAAAGTAGTATATGTATTATATCCGTATTCTGGTAACCATAACACAAGCATATAAGCTTAGCTTGGGACCAGAGGACGTTGTGTAAAATGTCCGTGATATTTATTTATTATTTTATTATTATTACTTATAAAGTAAAAACACATGACAGTTAACAACCAAAAGAGTATAATGTAGTCACAAATAAGGCCCTAACTCAGCATAATGCTGGTTGAAAACTAGTGCTGGCTTTTCGTTGCGCCGTCCCGTTTAGATAACATAAACACACGTTTGATAGTAGTTATAAAACGTTTCTATAACATCAGAAGATAAAAACGTTGAATATTTTGTATCAGTTTATTTTATTAAATCAAATCTTAAACTGTTATTACTTGAAGTTAAGACATCTAGACAAAGCGAGCGTCTGTGGTACTATAATATAATATTTTTTACAATACAAGCTTTACAGTGCCAGGGAAGTTGAATAAATAATTAAAAAGAATGTTTGAAATAATAAGTTGAAAGACCTAAGTGCCAAAAGCATTGTTTAATCTTGTATATGTAAGCGATTATTGTAAGTCATTAGATGGTATAAAAAATCGATTACATTTTCATAATTTTATTTCAAGCATGTTGTACACATTGGGCCAATGTTTTGGGCTATTGGATAAGTCAATGTGTTGGGTCAATATGTTGGCCAATCATAACTGCTCAATCCCCTGGCCGACATGAGCCCGGCGAATTATCCGACTTTAAGCTGATCACTAAGATAATTATTTTAGCCAAACACACTGGCTTACCATGTTGACCAAACATAATGGCCCAATGTGAACAACGGGTTTTAGTAGCATCATTCCACTTGAAAAATCTTAGATAAGTAAGTTAATTTATGTTAAAATTATTATAATTTGTCTAATTTTTGTCGAAATTTATTAAAAATGGAAAATTAAATATTGTATTTTTTTATGTATTTAAGGAAATATACTACCTGTATTCGTTTAGGTTAGGTTAGCGTCACAAGTTATGAGCGCTCTATTTCAGTAGCAGGATTATGTGCATGTGTACCTTAGTTAGAGTATTAAATCAACACATACTGTTTGTTTTGGCATTTAATACTGCCACGAGATGCCGAGGTAGCACACATGAACATATAACGCAATTCATTGGTTGTTTCACACGCCCCGCCGTAAATGCCCTCACGCATACTAAGACCTTGTCCAGAAAGGGCGAATTCGCCGCGAATCGTATCGCGCGTATTACGCGCGACCGTTGCGTCCACAAGGTGCGTGCCATCGCGCGAGTTTGGGTAGGAAGTCAGTACTAGCTTAAAGAATTAGAGACGACAGTTTCCGTACACAATAAGTATGATCATTGTTCTCGTACCTTTTTCAGAGGGGGTCGCCTTATTATATCAACTCTTCTTGGATTAACGCTCTAAGATGTGTACTAATCTTGATCAGTGTATGGTATGGTATGTGCAGGAGTAAAGCAACTACTGATTGCTCAATCGCAGACGAAATCAAGCTTCGCGCTGTTACCAAAAAGACCTAAAAAGGTTCTGGTTCTGCGCAGGTTAAGCTAGCGCTCATAACTGCTGACGCTACCTATTACCTATTTTAAACCAATAGTTCTTACCAATAATGAATATGTTTAAACTGAAACACGAGAAGATAAATTATCTCAAAATTTCAGTACTAATGAAAAGAATTAAAAGTATAAAATCTCTCTGTTTTTGTATATGGTTAAATACACAGGTTGTTAAAAAAATATGTTCTAGTAAAAAATAATAAAACGCACAGATTGTGATTTCTGCCTTATCGGTGTTATTGTTTAAGTTTATCATTATAATATATTTGTATTGCTAAATATTATAAAACCTGAATTAAAATCATTGTGGAAATCTTGGCGAAATTTGGACTGCTGCTGAATAGTTTATTAAACTAGAGAGAAAGAGATTTCCTAACTAAATATTCTGAAAGCCTGCTTTCTGAAAAGTGGCATCGTGGAAATAATAGAGGAAATATAGACACCACCTAGACAGAATCAATACAGAAATATTTTGATATCACAGAATAATAATCGTTTATATCCAGTGATTTATCATTGACGGGTATAAAAGAAATACTCGTAGCAAGTTTAATGGTCGTATTCATAATGACTTATCGGTGGTTTAAAAGTTCATAATAGTGTTATTACGCTAAAATTTTTATTATCTCTCCGATTATTTTATTGTTCAAACCTCCGATTAGAAATTATAAACAAGACTATAAGTCTCTTGAAATAAAAAACATTATTACGTACGTGTATTCCTAAATCCCATTTTAAAAAGTAACCATTCAAATTCCATCTGTTGGTGTAATAATACCTACTTACAACATCCTGAATAGAAATAAATCATTTGCCATATATCAATTGCTTAGAGGAGATACCAAAGTTTAGAAAGTTTCAATGTTTAGAGCTGGTTTTATGTCGTGAAGTCTGAAAGTTTCATTTCGGCTCAGACAAAGAACTGAGTTAGAAAAGGACAAATTTAAACGGAAATAGTATCGAATTTTTTCTTAATAGTACAATCTTCGGCATTTTGGTCTGTGGTTCAAACTGAAAAGCCCCCCTGGCTACGTAAAGTAGTTAAAAACATAATTTCAACGATGATCAGGTTTTCAAAAACTTGCTCTATTATATGTTTTGCAATACAAATATACAGAAAGCAATGGTGCAATCGCTTTTTGATTACTAAAAATAGTTTTAAGCTGTTCTATCTGAAACAATGTGTATAAACATATTATCTTCTTAGGTAAAGCATTTTAATAAATAAAACTACGTTTTATTTAACTTCAAAAAAGGAGTAAAAAGATTTCTGTGGTATCAGCGACGCACGAGTTTTGCAGATTTTTATCTGCTACGGTGACCGCTTACCATCAGGCGGGACGTATGCTTGTTCACCTCCTAAACTGTATAAAAAAAAAACTTTAGAAGTATACACAACAATATTAAAGTGGATTTAAACTATGTTACTAACAATTGATCATATTTTATGGTATTCTAAAACACCGTCTTATCTTATCATGATTACGGAAAAAACTGAGTTCTTACCGTGATTACGGTACAATTAACACTTATTCCGGTACAATTGACGGGCTTCGTGGTCTAGTGGTTCTGGTAACGGACTGCCGATCAAGAGGTCGCGGGTTCGATTCCCGCTCGGGACAATCATTTGTGTGATTTTTCTAATTGTCATACAAATGTTTGTACTGCGTCTGGGTGTTTCTATGTATTATAAGTATGTATTTACAAAAGAAAAGTAGTATATGTATTCTATCCGTATTCTGGTACCCATAACACAAGCGTATAAGCTTAGCTTGGGACCAGAGGACGTTGTGTGAAATGTCCATGTCCATGAATATTTATTCCGTCTCAAAAACAGTATCTTATCGTACCATAGTTACGGAAAAACTTTGTTGTTACCGTAATTATTATGGTAAGATGAAATGTTAATGTAAGTGAAAAGTTCCTGAAATATCTAAAATAACACGAAACTTGATGCGTTAAAGCGTAGCTTTATTTAGTAAAATGTAATGTTATTAAGTAGTTTTTTTTTTTCATACAACGTCATACAATATTCATTAGAATAATTCAATATATAAGGTATTTTATTAGCATTTTTTCTGGCTTTTTTTGTACAATACAATATGATATAACCTTAATATTAATTGAAATATTTATTTCTAAATGGAATTACGTGTTCATCTTTTATAACCTTTGACCTTTAAACTACGTAAACGTATGTAATGAAAGTTAGCGCCTTCGAACCAAAACATAATATCATTCTCCTGCTCTTACCTCATTATTTGGAGTCAGTGCAACTTATTGTATTCTTTCATACTCTTCAGTCAAACATTATTATCTATGTTAACCATGGAAAACTTTTAAATGCGAATTAAATTATACAATTAAGAATCCTAACCGAAAATCGAATCACAGAGCTCGTCATTAATAATTAAGAAGTATAACTTTTACCATTATAAACCAGATAAAGGACAGATTGACGCAAACTTGGTCTGTTTTATTTACTTTTAACTTAATGTTAACTCTCTTAATTAATGTTAAGATAACAGTAAAGTAACTCCTAAATCTGTTTCATCACATTAATTAGATGTGAAACGTTCCAAGAAATCTGATTAAAATATACAACGTCCTCTGCTCCTAATCTAAGCTTATATGCAGTGGCGGATTTGCAATCTCGGCCGCCCTAGGCCCCAAGCCATTAGCCGCTGGAGGCCCCAGGCCATTAGCCACCCCTTTCTCAGCATCCACCATATAAATCACCGCCCCTAAACCTGGCCGCCCTAGGCCCGGGCCTACCGGGCCTTAAGGTAAATCCGCCACTGCTTATATGCTTGTGTAATGGATGCTATAGATAGAATACATAAACCAATAAACAAAAAAAATTGGTCAAGTGCGAGTCGGACTCGCGCACGAAGGGTTCCGTACCATTATCTATGCAACATAAGGCAACGTTATTAGTATCGAGCAAGAAACGGTAAAAAAATCATGTTTGTTGTATGGGAGCCCCCCTTAAATATTTATTTTATTTTATTTTTAGTATTTTTTGTTATAGCGGCAATAGAAATACATCATCTGTGAAAATTTCAACTCTCTAGCTATCACCGTTCTTGAGATACAGCCTGGTGACAGACGGACGGACGGACGGACGGACGGACAGCGAAGTCTCAGTAATAGGGTCCTGTTTTTACCCTTTGGGTACGGAACCCTAAAAAAGAAATATACCTGCGACCTAGTGAACGGTAGTGCGTTGTGTGAACCACTCCACCACTACTTACTTTATTTCTTCTTCTTCTATACTATATATGTATACTCTCTGCTGTTAGCCTTTTTCTTGGCCCTTGGAATAGGCAGAGACAATAGAGGAAAATCTGCATTAACTGAAAAAAAATACTAAAGTTATTTCCTGTGATACTAACTAGCGATCAGTTAAAATCCTGCCAAGATCGGTCCACCCGATCAGGATATTATTCTAAGATATACAAATGGTCAAATGTTGTTTTAAATACTTTTTACGCGCTGACCAGGCGTGTTGACATAGATTTTATTATCGTGTATTCCGTCTCTCACAAAAGATGTTATTTGTGTACAATATCCCTTAGCTTTAACAGCATCCTGGGAAGAAAAAGGATTGGTGATACTTGTATTCTTAATTCGTCTCCAAACAGACAATTTAATGCTATAATTAAGGTTAAATCATATTGTATTGAACAACTTATAAAACTGTTAATATTATTAGAGACTAACATTTTAAATCGTCTTATTTCCGCTTACCTCTGTAACTATTTCAATATTTGATGCCAACAACTAGTTGCAGTTTTAGCGAATTAGCAGTATTATAATATGATTACTTTAATAGTCCTACTGTTATTTGATGAGATCAAAGTATTATTAGCCATTTAATATATTGTTAAATGTTATTATGTGTAAACAGCCAGTGATTGAACCTTTTTTTTTCTACAAAATCTGTCGTAAAAACATACACTATGAAGCACGGACTAAACGCTAGGTAAATTTTTTCTTGTTTAGAAATAAGTAATACTTTTCACGTCTCACAATCTTGTCTTTTCTTCCAGCTATTGAAGGCATATTTAAAATCTGTAGTGTTTTAATAATAAAATTTTATTTATGTTTTGTTTGGAATGTTGGCAATTAAATGTTGTCTGTGTACAATATTCCTTAGCTGACTTAAACAGCACCCTGTGAATAAAAAGGAATGGTGACACTTGTATTATTAATCCGTGAAAAGATAAAAACGTCTTCACTAAAAAAAAAAATTTACGTGCATTCACTGGGTACAAATTGAATACATTTGTTTTTCTTAATAATAATTTTGAAATATATGTGTATAAGATAAGATAAAGAGACACTTAAATGTGTGAGACTGGTACTTGTGGGAGACTGGTACCTAAACTAGGCTTTGGGCCTGTATTTGGGAAGTGTAGATCTTCGTAGAAAATATAAAATGGCTGATTGTTTACACATATAGAAACTACTTATATCTAAGTACGCTGTTATTGCTACAAATTTTATTTACCAACTGTTACTATTGTGAAACATACACTTCATCGAGATTTATCTAATTATATTATGAAATCAATAAATAGACATCATAAATATGCGTTTGTTTCTTTTATACTCATATATCCATAGGTGATTTCTCCCTCCATTAGAATTTAGTATTCCTCTTGTGTTCCCGAAAAACGAGTCAAGTGCGAATAAGGCTCTGACACAAAGGGTTCCATACCGTTACACTATGTTTTATGGGACCCTTATTTCAGACGTACTCATTTTTATTTAAATAGAGGATATCCAATTCCTAATAGTTTAGATTGTCTAGTTTTTGAGTAACAGGTTGTCGCTTATCGTCAAAATATTATCAGGATAAACAAAAAAATATCGAAATAACTTTACAACCAGCTATCACAGACCACACATTCCAGAGACTGAGCCTAGCGACAATGGCGACAGATGGACAGCGAATACTCAGTAATAGTGTCCCTTTTTAACTTCTGGTATGGAACCCTGAACCCTATCTTCATTCCTTCCCCCCACATTAACTTCCAATGTTGGGTCCATGCCTCCTCCACTTTGAGAGATTTTATGGTCTACTATGCCGCGAAGAAGTACATAAATGCATAAAAATATTCATGGCCATTTCACACAACGTCCTCTGATCCCATTGCTAACCTTATTTGCTGGTGTTATAGGTAAACATAACCCAGTCTGGTTAGTCAATAGTAATCAGTCAAAGCTACGTAGCATTCTGCATTCGATTCGCGAGTTAATTTCCGATCCAATGCACTGCTACTTCTGTTGTGCCAAATGAAAATAGATCTAAATTATTGGATGTCGCCTAAGGGAGAGGCAGCAGAAACGACTAACATATTTAAAGGACTAGTCTACTGTTTTTCCTACACATTAAATTGTACAATTATTTTAGTGGGGGTGGACACTGGCAACACAGTTGTTACTAGCGTACAGGCTAGCGATATCCTTATTGTAACATTGGTGGCAAATAAGTAATTTTAGAATTTTTTTTTAATGTTTCAAGCAAATAATCTTGTCGGAGCAAATAAATCAGTTTGATACTTTCGACTAAGACTGGGACTGTCTGTGGGGTGGCGGACAAAAAGAATACAAATGTCACCTCTCCATGTCTCGCCCGCGGGGGTCGTAAGAACTGACCGATGGAACCACGTCGCATGCCCCCTGCGTATATACCCAAGGAGGGTTGACGTCAGGCAGACAGCCGGTCGGAAAAATCAGCCAAATCCTAATGCAACATAAATTATTAGTCATGTTGCGCCGGCCCCGTATATTGGGATATGGGTAGGAGAATGATCAGTTTCAACTGGCGTCGTTGTGTAGTTGGTGCATAGTGGACTGTCGTTCACGAGGTTTCGGATTCGCACAGAACAATTAGTGTGATAATGGTGTGACTATATTTTGTCTGGGATCCAGTCTGTATCCGATCCGACATTTCACACAACGGCCTCTGGTCCCAAGCTAAGCTTATACGCTTGTGTTATAGGTTGGAATAGGATGGAACTGAACAGAAACAAAATGAAAACGACGTGGATTACGAAAACTACCTTGGCGATAACAATGGAACTGATAGCTCCAAAATGATGATCTGGCGATCAATAAGGAAAAAGATGTGGTAAAAGAGATTGGCACCTTTGCTGGATAAAACGCTCCTTTAAAGCTCCGGCAAAGCTCAAGAGGGCGCCGAAAAATAAAAATTAAATCAATACCAGAATACGGATAGAATACATATAGTTACTACTTTTCTTTTGTAATCGTGTGGTGTGATTCCGAGCGGGAATTGAACCCGATACCTCGAGAACGGCAGTCCGTTACATGAACCACTAGACCACGAAGCCCGTCGTATATAGCAAATTCATTAATATTAAATACCTATTTTCTCCAAAACATCTACTGAAAAAGTCTTATCTTACACAATTTTAATTTAAATGTTAAACATAATATGATATGGGCTCAAGGGTTTAAATTGAATTAACATGCCGACAAAGGATTGTTGCAACAATTGGGGTCCGCATTGAACAAAAGTTTCAAACGTAAGGACTAACATGTTTGGGTAAAAGAGGGCTTTATCTACAGTCCCAACTCCTCTACGGCATGACAGCTGACTGATTGGAAAGAACTGAGAATAATTTGCTCGTTCAAAAATAAAAAAATTTTACTAAATATTATTTTATTACATCGTCATCGGTCTGCAATTTATGTCATGTATGTAATTTCATATCAATGTCACTACTGCAAATCATAAATAAAATACAACATCCGTCACCACACGGTCGCAAGCCTTACATAATGATAATGATGATGAATTAAATGCCGTTTTAAAAGTAAAGAGCCTATGTAATGAGAACCTTTTTAAAGTGGATTAAATTTTTTATTAACCCTTGTTAATAAGCTAAAGTTGCCATGGTAAATAATTACATCAATAAAATTTTCTTTATTACACACAACATCCTCCGGTCCCAGGCTAAGCTTATAAATATGCTACTTTTCTTTAATAAAATACATACTTATAATACATAGAATTTGACGGGCCTCGTGGTGGAGTGGTTTATATAACGGACTGCTGATCATAAGGTCTCGGGTTCGATTCCCGGTCAGGACAATCATTTGTGTGATGTTTTTAATTGTCATACAAATGTTTGTACTGCGTCTGGGTGTTTACTATGTATTATAAGTATGTATTTACAAAAGAAAAGTAGTTTATGTATTATATCCGTATTCTGGTACCCATAACACAAGCATAATAAGCTTAGCTTGGGACCAGAGGACGTTGTGTAAAATGTCTATGAATATTTATTTATTTATTTATTTATAGAAACACCCAGATGCAGAACAAACATTTATATGGTATTTGTAAACTTGATTGTTCCGTGCGGAAATTAAACTAGAGACCTCGTAAACAGTAGTCCGTTATATGAACCAGGCCCGTTAATGTAATTATTCTTTATGTACATAATTTTTCAGTATTTTAAGTGTTAAAGTACCACAAGTTAAGCCCAAGTTACCGCAATGCCGATAATAATCTGGATTCCACAAACCCAATTAAACCCGCGTCATTGAAATACAACGCATATGTCTTCCATTCTTGTCTCAACATGTTCCTCTACATTAGCATACAAATTAATTCCGTATCAAGATTTATTGCATTACTATGTATGTGTAATTGCAATATAGCATGTTACTAATGAATCATAATGTTAATACAAGGCATAAACACAATCTTGTGATACATGTAACCCGTCTCCACAAAATATGTAACTCTTTCATGGGTCATTGTATACGATTTTATAATAAACTCCCTATTGATGTAAGAGAATTAAATAATTCTAAATTTAAAAAATTCATTAAAACAAAATCATGTAAAAAGGCGTATTATAAAATTTCTGATTATATTAAAGATGATAAAGCTTGGGAGTAGGTTGCTCTGGAGCAATACATATTCTATATTGTAAAGTTATTAGCATTGTAAGTATAATTGACATTTAATTTAAAAATATTGATTTGATTAAAAGCTCTGCTGAGTTTCTTACGCCGGTTCTTCTCAGCAGATTGCGTCCTGAACCGGTGGTAGGGAAAAAAATTGGACATGTCATAAGCACATAATTTTTCTGAAAAATTGTATCTACGTGATTAAATGATTTTTCATTTCATTTCATTTCATTTCATTTCAGGGATTATGGTCTACTGTGCCGCGCTGACCAGGCGTGTTGGCACAGGGTTTATTTTCGAGTTTTCCGTCTCTCACAGAGGATCTGTTTCCAATATCCCTTAGATGACTTTTACAGCACCCTTGGGAAGAGATGGGGTGGTGACACTTGTATTCTTAATCCGTCACCACACGGAGGATATATGTATAGTCACGGAGGAGTGTATAGTTGTATAGCCTGTATCATAGACACACATATAGATACATTTTCACACAAACATAGAAATATAAGTGCCTTCAAGCCGACTGAGTGCTGTAGCCATAGACTATACACCTGGTAAACCTGTGCGTTCAGTCTCTATTTTACGCGGACGATATCGCGGATACACGTACACGTATGTTTACGTTGCCGCGGTAAAAAGGATAAAAAAATGTTTTTTATTATTATCCCACGGGAACATATTGCATTCTTTCGGGATAAAAAGTAGCCTATGTGTTATTCTGATGTATAAGCTACATTATTGTAAAGTTTCATCAAAATCCATTCGGTAGTTTTTGCGTGAAAGAGGAAAAAACATCCATACAAACTTTCACATATGTTTTTCATATTATTATGTATGTAGACTATGTAGGCAATACAGCAATCGATTAAGTTACAAATTGATATGATATTACATAGCTCTGCTATAATTACTTTTGTAAATTGGTCCCATATGGCGAAGTGCCGCCCTCACGCAGTAATAGATTTTAATCACAATGGCTTACGTGACAATTGTAATAAACAAACAAGAATTATCGTTAGACAGCACATTAAGTGCGTAATACAATTCTAGCAACTATATTATGTAGAGTAACGATCAAACTGCCCCTATTTTACTTTAATATATAAATACTTTTTTAATGTTACTTATTATAAAACAAAATGGTCTCATTCATAATGACTTATCGGAGGTTTAAATGGAGATTTTATCGGAGAGATAATAAACGTTTTAGCGTAAAAAGACTAACCGATTTTAGCGAACTTTTAAACCTCCGATAAATCATTAAGAATAAGACCATTAGTCAATTAAATAATTAAAGTTTACTAACTAAAAAAATACTAGTAAAAGCATAGCAAGTCAATTGCAAAAATTGATAAATTAATGAAGACCATTAGTCATTATTTTTGTGCGTGTCCCTATTTGAGCATATAATTATCTTCAAAACTACGCAACGGATTTTAATGCGTTTTTTTTTATAGATAGAGTGGTTCAAGAGGATGACTGTTTTGTATGAATAAAACTACTTTTTACGGATTTAGATGCGTATATTTGTTTTAAATTTAAATAAAAAGTAGTTTTATTTAAACAGATGAGTCGCGCAAATATTATGTTTTGTATGATTTGTTAAAGTTTGGTTTAAAAATTCTACGCGTACGAAGTTGCGGGCAACAGCTATAATATTATAAACCTGAAGAGTTTGTGTGTTTGTTTAAACGCACTAATCTCTAGACCTACTGGTTCGAATTGAAAAATTCTTTTTGTGTTATTAAGTTCATTTAACGAGGAAGGCTATAGGCCATAACATCGACCAATAAGAGTGAAGCATTATTGAAAAATATTGCAAAAACAACAAGACAAACAATAGTTAGCATGAATAAAAGATATTTAAGTACATATATACAAAATTGTTTAGCAGTTTATGTACATGATTAATCAAATAAAAGCAAGTCACATTTGCACCGGAATTATGTTTTATAAACATGAATCGACTAGAGATTTGCTTTTTAAGAGGATACCAAAATAGCTTCGTGCATTTTTCTACGTACGAAGTTTTCATTGTTTCTTTAGATTGAATGGCTAGAGCTCTAATTTTTAAGTATATGTTTTTTCAATATATGATCTAGGATCGCATAAACTCAGAAACGCGATTGAGAAAAGTTTTCTCGATAGAAAATCTTAGCGAAACAACCTCTCTAATTTTTTATTTTTTTCATTTGTCGGTCTATTATCGCGTATTAACTAATGAAATAACTTTAAAAACATAAGTAACTATTATATATAGAAACACGTAAATCAGAATTAAAATATATTTAGTAGATTTTGAGTAAATAGGAAAAGTATCCCTAATTCTTCATTTTCTGTGCCTACTGGCTTTGTTAATATGTACGTGTCGGCGATGATATACGATAATATTGATGTAGGCCCTTAAGATTAAACTGTACTTATATTCTTACTAGCTGCGCCGGCAAACGTTGTTTTGCCATACAATTCTGTGTAAAAAAAATTTCATCAAAATCGGTCCAGCCAATTGTGAATCTAAACCATCCTCAGACCCCCTGAATACACACAACAAATTTCATCAAAATCGGTCCAGTCGTTTAGGAGGAGTTCAGTCACATACACACGCACACAAGAAATATATATATTAAGACTAGCTGCGCCGGCAAACGTTGTTTTGCCATACAATTCTGTGTAAAAAAAATTTCATCAAAATCGGTCCAGCCAATTGTGAATCTAAACCATCCTCAGACCCCCCTGAATACACACAACAAATTTCATCAAAATCGGTCCAGTCGTTTAGGAGGAGTTCAGTCACATACACACGCACACAAGAAATATATATATTAAGATTATAATGTTAAGAGGATACCAAAATAGCTTCGTTCATTTTTCTACGTACGAAGTTTTCATTGTTTCTTTAGATTGAATGGCTAGAGCTCTAATTTTTAAGTATATGTTTTTTCAATATATAATCTAGGATCGCATAAACATAGAAACGCGATTGAAAAAAGTTTTCTCGATAGAAAATCTTAGCGAAAATACCTCTCTCATTTCTTATTTTTTTCATTTGTCGGTCTATTATCGCGTATTAACTAATGAAATAACTTTGAAAACATAAGTAACTATTATATATAGAAACACGTAAATCAGAATCAAAATATATTTAGTAGATTTTGAGTAAATAAGAAAAGTATCCCTAATTCTTCATTTTCTGTGCCTACTGGCTGTGTTAATATGTACGTGTCGGCGATGATATACGATAATATTGATGTAGGCCCTTAATGATTAACATAGTAAGTAGAACATAGAATATAGCTGCCTTAAAGTTATTAAAATAAGTAATAAGGATTTTCTAAAGTTTAATCTTCTTTTGGTCCGTGTGGTGACAGATTAACAATACAAGTTTAAAATATAATTATTTAAATAATTTTTTTTTATTCCCTCAGCCTGCATTACAAAAAAGTTAATTTTAAAAGAGCTGCATTTGTAAATATCTAAAATGTCGCTAATATTTACTTTGAAATTTGAAACAGCGCTGAAAATGTTTTCAGTTTACGAAAACTTTAGCCATACGGGCTTGTAAAAGTTTAAAATTTTAAACTCACATAAAATACGGTCTCTTTTTTATTTTGAATTGAAAATGGCAAATGAGTTTCCTACTACTCGTAGGTAGTATCCGTAGTAACCAATCTACTCGTAATGATAAAAATGTAGTCCTCTCAACACATGCCTTTTATTAGAGCTTTTTATCCTAGAGTATTATCAACTCACTCATGATTAGTCATGATACATATTTGTTAGAAAATTGGAATTCTGTTCAAATTTCCCATTGTAATTTCCGTTTAACATGACGAAGCTTTACGTGCGTGTTCAATTATCATATGATTATGCAGCGATGATGTAGCGAAAATATCAGCATAAGTAAAAGAAACCATTAAAATAAATAAATTAATAAATATTCATGGACATTTCACACAACGTCCTCTGGTCCCAAGCTAAGCTTATATGCTTGTATTATGGGTACCAGAATACGGATATACTACATATACTACTTTTTTTTGTAAATACATAATACATAGAAACACCCAGACGCAGTACAAACATTTGTATGATAATTAGAAAAATCATACAAATGATTGTACCGAGCGGGAATCGAACCCACGACCTCTTGATCGGCAGTCCGCTACATGAACCACTCGACCACGAGGCTCATCATAAATAAATATGGATCTTTTTAGGGATTCCTGATCAAAAAGTAAGCAAGAGTGTGTATAAATCTATGTAACATAATCTATGAAAATGATTTCCCCCACTTGTAGTAGTCGGATTGATCTGGGGCCCAAGTCTGCTATTACAACGTTGTCATAATGATCAGTCACTGATTGCTTAATGGCCAATTTTATCAAGTTTGGTAGTCTACCATTAATTTTTTGTCATAATGACGCCATTATGGCGCCATAATTTTTTTATTTTACAAATGAGTACACGTTTTTTATTTTTTTATAATGGTGTAGAAGTTTTCTAGAGCAATTTATTTATTGTACATTTAATTAAAAAATAAAATAATATAAAATAATATTTATTGTGATCCAGATAAATTACAGCAGTTTCACAATAGGATACCCTGTGTTCTGGGGCTGAGTCTCCTTCATCACAAGATTCAATATTAAAAGTAAAGAAAGGAAAGAAAAAAAAAACAAAGGATAATAAATATACATCATAAGATAAGGTTAAGTACAATTAGCACCAAATCTTACTATTAGTATAAAATTATAGCCAATATTAGCCATTTAGATTAAAGTATTAGCCATTTAGATAGAAATATAATATCCTGGTTGGTTTGATTTTAGGTAAGTTAGTTGAGCTCCGTACTGCTTAAAATTGGTGCCATTATCAATTGCTGTTGCTATATATTATGTGTGAGTGATTGTGTTGTTATGATAATGGCGTAACAATGATGTCATTATTACACCAAACTTGATAAAATTCGCCATTTTCCAATCAGTGACTGATCATTATGACAACATGGTAATATCATAGTTGGCGCCCTGAAATTTTGTACACATGTTAAGGACCGATGACAATACAATAATTTAAAAAAAACTAGATTATCATTCATGTCTTTTCAGTTTTTGAACACAGCACATTATGTATTAATTTACTTAACCAAACAAGTAAGCCACAATTTGATATTTACAACCATCCCACTCGTATATTTCGGAGCTTAACACAAAGGAAGTTAGTGCATATTGTATAAGGCTCGGCTACAGTTGTTTTAGGTTTGTTGGTTATGTTACCACTATGTATTTAACTATAATAACAACTTATATAACAATGATATACATAAACTTTCTCCGTGTGGATTAAGAATACTAGTGTCACAAGAATACTAGTGTCACAAGAATACTAGTGTCACAAGAATACTAGTGTCACCACCCTATCTCCACCCAAGGGTGCTGTAAAAGTCAGCTAAGGGATATTACACACAGCTATCATCCTCTGTGAGAGACGAAAATCTTGAAAACAAATCCTGTGCCAACACGCCTGGTCAGCGCGGCACAGTAGACCATAATTCCTCCCAAAGTGGAGGAGGTTCGTGCCCAATAGTGGGACGTTGATGGGCTACAGAGAGAAGTGTTAGAAAATATTATTTGTGAAAAATTTCAGTATTTCGAAGTGTACATTTTAAAGTCATCTCTGTTAAGAAATACGCCACGGAATTCCGGATGGGCTTCACTCAAAGAATTTAATACATAAGACGTCTTGTCTGTCTCAGACCTCTAATTTCTACGAGACTTTACAAACATTAATATTGTTTTTAAACGACGATATGACAGCTCAAGTACGATGTACGTTTATTATCATTTTATTGTTGTCATCACACATTTAGAATATTAATTATTCTATGTGTGAAGAATTTTTGTAGGCTTAGTATCATTTAGAAAACATGATAGAGTTTAGTTATAGTCCGCGTTTTGTCAGATTAAGAATACAAATGTTAAAACAGGGATGGTGCCCTTTTTCTCCCCAGGGTGCTGTAGAAGCCAGCTAAGGAATACTGTACATAGATAACATCCTCTGGAGACCTAGAAAATAAAGCCTATGTCAGCACGCATGGTCAGCGCGGCATACAAGACTATAATCCTTCCCAAAGTGTAGAAAGCGCATGCCCAACAGTGGGACGTTAATGGGCTGGAGAGAGATCTCTCTCTGAGATCTTTCTCATACCTTCCTCTCTCTCGAGAAATAATAAAAAACTAAATACTTTGCAGGAATTTATTTAACAATATCTAGTTTCTATACTAATACTAGCTGACCCGGCAAACGTTGTTTTGCCATACACAAAAAAAAAGTTTGAAAAATAGATGTTGGCCGATTCTCAGACCTACTGAATATGTATGTAAAATTTGAGAAGAATCGGTCAAGCCGTTTCAGGGGAGTACGGTAACTAACACTGTGACACGTTAATTTTATATATAAGACTAGCTGACCCGGCAAACGTTGTTTTGCCATACTAAAAAAAAAGAAAAGAGGTTTGAAAAATAGATGTTAGCCGATTCTCAGACCTACTGAATGTGCATACAAAATTTTATAAGAATCGGTCTAGCCGTTTCGGAGGAGTACGGTAACTAACACTGTGACACGTGAATTTTATATATTAGATTACAAAGCTGAAGTTTGTTATTTTGTTTAAACGCACTAATCTTAGGAACCACTGGTTTGATTTGTGAAATTCTTTCAGTGTTGGATAGTACATTTATCAAGATGACACAAATGAAAAAAAAAAATGAGAGAGGTTGTTTCGCTAAAATTTTCTATCGAGAAAACTTTTTTCAATCGCATTTCTGAGTTTATGCGATCCTAGATTATATATTGAAAAAACATATACTTAAAAATTAGAGCTGTAGCCATTCAATCTAAAGAAAAAATGAAAACTTCGTACGTAGAAAAATGGACGAAGCTATTTTGGTATCCTCTTAACTCGGCAAAAGTAAGTATATTTATGTTTCAAATTGACAGCAAAGTTAAACCGTCACAAGGAATACAAAGAATTGTGACAATATGAAATCCATACACTTTGTTGAGCTTGTAACATTAAAGATGTATGTTAATGTATGATTAATAATGAATGAATCTGTCTACGCGAGTTTGATACACTCTGAGAATCATGTATTTACATACAGATACATGTATATACGTATGTCTTCACGTGTATATTACATTAAGTAAAGCTCAGAGCTTTGCTGTTAAAAGCTAAAGGTATTTGGAAAATGTAATTTAAACAGCATTTGTAGACCTGTGAATTGTATGTATGCCTAACGATTTAAATTAATAAAAATGTACACAACAAAAACAAAAATAGCCTATTAATAAAAATACGCCATAATTGTTTTCATTTTTAACACGCTTATACAACGTGTTGCAGAAAGGTGTAGTCATATTTTAAGGTTGCATTGGATAGGCCTTAAATATTATAAATATTACAGTTACACATAGAAAAATACAGTATGTAAATTTTTTCTTGTTTAAAGCCGACTATTAAATAACTACCAGGAACGCATCAATTATGAGATGTTTACGGTTTATTGAATGCGATTGAACCTTACGATAAAAGATGACCTCGTACTAGTGTTGTATTTAAAGAAGATCGATTAATTTAATAAATTAATTAAACTTTTATGAACACATAAAAGTCATAATATAACTAGTATTTGTAATTTCATCCATGCCTAGTGCCTAGTCACCGGCCATGTGTAACGCTGGTCAAATATTACTACACCTTTCTGAAACACGTTGTATAAGTTCAGAATGTATCTATCAATGTGTGTAATGCATGTAACGGAATCTTTGCAAGTGATTTTAACCCACTTGCAGTAGTCGGATTGATCAGAAATTAGGCACATATATGTATATCAAGGACCGATGACAATGCAATAATTTAAGAAAATATTCAGGATTTTCAAGCGTGTTTTTTAGTTTTTGAACTAAGTAGATTATTTAGTTAAGTGTAGTTGTGCACATAGAATTGCTACCATTTTTTTTTTTAATAAATGTTTTTGGACATTTCACACAACGTCCTCTGGTCCCAAAGTAAGCTATATTTCTATGCTTGTGTTATGGGTACCAGATACGGATATACTACATATACTACTTTTCTTTTGTAAATACATACTTATAATACATAGAAAACACCCAGACGCAGGACAAACATTTGTATGTCAAGTATAAACATCACACAAAATATTGCCCTGACCGAAAATCGAACCCGAGACCTCGTGATCGGCAGTCCGTTATATAAACCACTAGACCACGAGGCCCGTCAAATTATATTATTTTGTTGTTATACGTAACTTGATCAG
Organism: Orgyia antiqua; assembly: GCA_916999025.1. NCBI lineage: Eukaryota > Metazoa > Arthropoda > Insecta > Lepidoptera > Erebidae > Orgyia > Orgyia antiqua. The sequence continues at coordinate 27,310,073 of OU779871.1, forward strand.
TGAAAAGTATATTTAACAATTTGTCAACGTTTCGAAGGTGGGGGCGTTAATGACTACAAAACAGTTTTTAACTAAAGCAGTCATTACCGTACATGAAATTGTCAAAAAGTAACAATTTTTTTGAAGTTTCAATAAATAAATAAATTATTTATTTTATTCTAATATTGACCCACGATTTACGGAGTTATTTTGTGATTACAGCTCTCGAAACGAAAAAGCTCCCATCAATTTGGTGAAATTACCGCCTTTTTCGTACTTACTCGGAAAAAGGGCATTTTTATGGTGTCCATTTATTTAAAGAGCATTTTAGTGGTACATCTATGTCTATATTTATAGCGTCCATATAACGCCTAGAATCATATAATAGATATAAACACAAAAATCCCAATATTGACGTTTTTTTTAAATTCTCGCTTTTTGCCCTGCCGGGCCATGATGGTGTCTTAAGCTTTACCATTACAATATCGGACAAGTTTGAAACCGACTTTAAGATTGAAAGAATGGTCCAACCATTACACCACGCTGAAAAAATGAGGTGCTGACAAAGGCGTTCAACAACTTTCAGTACACTACATTATATGAAATAATAATTTATTTATTAAGATATAATAAAAAGGACTAAAGTATAATATTATGTAATTACTTGAATAGCGAAAAAATAAAATGAATTGCATTTGGAAATGAAAAAGAGATAGAGATATTAAAAAAATAAACTAACTAGCTGTTACCCGCGTGCTCGTATGCGTAGAATTTAGAAAAATTTTACCGGCTTTGCAATATTTTTCACTAGCGCTTCTTGGTCGCAGCGTGATGTCATATAGTTTATAGCCTTCCTCCAGAAATGTATTATACTATCCAACACTGAATTTATTTTTCAAATCGGTCTCTTTACCTTTATAATATTAGTATAGAAGATAGGAATTAAGAATATATTTTCCTTATTAAGAAATTAGTTAGAAATTACTGTGTATGTGGCAATATGTTGACGGAGTTAGTCTGTAAATACAAGGAGCGAAGGAGTAACAGTGATCATTACTCTATGAAAAGAGGAGTAAGCTGTGACGTCACCACAACTCAATTTACTCAATCAATTTGCTTAACGATAATAACAGAAGAATATAAAATATGTACATATTTTCTCGTTAAGTAAAAAGAATTTCAGATAAAATTTTCACGAAAAAATATAGGTTTATTTGAAAACTGTTGACATATAAAATATTCTTTAATATAATCAGTTATGGTATGCCAGAAGCAAGCGTACCCAAGAGATATTTACTCCCGTGACAACGCAAAAAGATAAAATAAAAATTATTTTACTTAAAAAGACTTGAAGCCTTATTAATCTTAGAATTGTACTAGTCCAGTCGACAAGTTTAGAAACCTCAAAAATAAATCAGAATATAGGATTAAAATAGCTACAGAAAAATGTTTGGTACTAGAAACCCCTCTCTCTCTCTCCAGCCCATTTACGTCCCACTGTTGGGCAAGGGCCTGCTCACTTTGGGAGGGATTATGATCTCATGTGCTAACCCGGCTAACCCGGTGTTTTGGCACAGAGATTATTTTCGAGTTTTCCATCTCTCAAAGAGGATGTTATCTGTGTACAATATCTCTAAACTAGCTCTTACAGCACCTTAAGTTACGCCTTAGTATGTTAGTTTCTATCAGAAAGCCAAATTTTCGGAATATTATAATAAAAACCGACAAGTGGCAAACAAACTGGCTCCAAATAAATAAATAAATAAATATTTTGGACATTTCACACAACGTCCTCTGGTGCCAAAATAAGCTATATTTCTATGCTTGTGTTATGGGTACCAGAATACGGATAGAATACATGTACTACTTTTATTTTGTAAATACATACTTATAATACATAGAAAACGACCCAGACGCAGCACAAACATTTGTATGACAATTTATTAACATCACACAAATGATTGTCCCGAGCGGGAAATGCGGGAATCGAACCCGCGACCTCGTGAACAGCAGTCAGTTACATGAACCACCAGACCACGAAGTCCGTCTGGTGAAATATTACAATATTGTTTGCCAGTAATTGCTTCTTGAACTTGAGACGCAAGCGCATGTAAATAGATTATGGGTAGCACAAATAATATTACTCTGTAATAATCATCTTTTCATTAATCGTTATAAAATGTAACTATATATTACCGTTCACTAAGTGAAATTTAGCATCGTCACGTGTTTGTAATAAAGATTATCGTCAATGTAATATGATGTATTGCTTGAGACGCCCGCCGCACGTAGCGACAAAGATTTACGAACCCGAGCTTTTCACAACGGCTAAGTAATAGGTTGTTGGATAATAGAAGTAATCTGTTACCAGGCTAGATTCAGGGTTAGTTTCATAAACGTTCGATCAAAGACTATCTCGATTTTAGGTTATAAAATGGAGCATTTTTGAGTCGAGAAAATTTATGCTAGTAGAGCAATTGCAAGTGAATAGATAAGTAAATCTTTTCAGACAATTTATTGGTCGTTCTTCTGCCATTAACCGACTTACTTACCGACAGGCTTCGTGGTGGAGTGGTTTATGTAATGGACTGCCGATCACGAGGTCGAGGGTTCGATTCCCGCTTGGGACAATCATTTGTGTGATATCCATAAATGTCATACAAAATGTTTGTACTGCGTCTGGGTGTTTACTATGTATTATAAGTATGTATTTACAAAAGAAAAGTAGTATAATGTAGTCTATCCGTACCTGGTACCCATAATACAAGCATAGAAATATAGCTTACTTTGGGACCAGAGGACGTTGTGTGAAATGTCCTGAATATTTATTTATTTATTAACCAGCCCCTTAATGTGTCAATATTGGAGATAGACCTTCTACGCTTCGAGAGAATATCTGGTCTACTTAAACATACTCGTAGCTGATCAGTTGTGTTCGTATTGAATTTATTCTTTATTCTTTATTGTACAACAATCACAGTTACAGATAAAAACATTAAAGCAGAATATTCATAATTAATGTACAAAGGCGAGCTTAACTCAGACATGAGTTTTCTTACAGCAAACGTCTGTTGAAAGAGAAGTTTGAGATTAAGGATAGGCATGTATAACAAAAGTAATTAAAAGTAAAGTAAAATACTCTTAAATTAAAATTAAATTTCATCAATAAAAATTAATCTACACTAATTACCTACACATAGACCTACATATACATTTACATAAATATTAACCTAATCAATATATATTATATAATATACCTACATGAACAAATACATAAATAAATAGTACATCACAATGAGAGGAAATACTTCTTAACTTAACTTAACTTTCTTCCTGAAAACACTCTGAGAAGGACAAGCCCCCAAGGAATGAGGCAGAGAGTTCCAAAGGCGAACTGCGCGTACGGTGAAGGATCCATCATACCGACTAGAAGTGTGACGAGGAGTTCTAAGAAGGAGACGGAGAGAAGAAGTAGTGCGACACGGTTTACCTCGAGGAATGAGATATTCAAATCGTTCTCGAAGGTAATGAGGAGAGCTAGGATTGTGAAGTATAAAATACAGAAGAGCCAGGACATGCAAATCTCTACGCCATCGAATCGGCAGCCACTCCAGGAGGTCTACTCTAATTCAACGAAACGAAACTTCGTTAACGAACGAATTTCAAACGAAATTTCGAAAGTTCGGCCCGGAATTTCGACACATGGTCGTATTTCCTGAGACCGAAAATGAAGCGGATGCACAAATTCTGGAGACGTTCGAGTTTGCTGGCAAGCTCCTCCGTCACATCTAAGAAGCAAATATCAGCGTAGTCCAGGAGAGGTAGAAGAAGAGACTGAGCAAGCATTACTTTTGTTTGGAAAGGTAAGAAATTTTGTAGACGCTTAAGAGGATACCAAAATAGCTTCGTGCATTTTTCTATGTACGAAGTTTTCATTGTTTCTTTAGATTGAATGGCTAGAGCTCTAATTTTTAAGTATATGTTTTTTCAATATATGATCTAGGATCGCATAAACTCAGAAACGCGATTGAAAAAAGTTTTCTCGATAGAAAATCTTGGCGAAACAACCTCTCTAATTTTTTATTTTTTTCATTTGTCGGTCTATTATCGCGTATTAACTAATGAAATAACTTTAAAAACATAAGTAACTATTATATATAGAAACACTTAAATCAGAATTAAAATATATTTAGTAGATTTTGAGTAAACAAAAAAAATATCCCTAATTCTTCATTTTCTATACCTACGAGTACTAGCTGTGTTAATATGAACGTGTCGGCGATGATATACGATAATATTGATGTAGGCTCTTAAGAGACTGGAACGAACAATACATTCTCCTACTTACTGCCATAATATGAGCATTCCACGACAGCTGGCAGTCCATGAAGATACCAAGGTTTTTCACGTCAGTCGAATAGTTTATAGGCACAGAGTCATAAAGAAGTTTATTATTTTATAATTTATTAGTTTATAATTTAGTTTCCTTACTTCACAGATAATATTTTATGCTTATATTATTGCCCAATTGTCCTCAGCTGGCTCTTATAAACCACTAATCCTATTTGAAAAATTACTACGTACTCCTCCGAAACGGCAAGACCGATTTTTATGAAATTTTACATGCATATTCAGTTGGTCTGAGAATCGGACATCTATTTTTCAAACGACTCCCCCCTCCTGGCATTTGTTTGGCAAAACAACGTTTGCCGGGTCAGCTAGTAATAATAAATAAATAATAATAAATAAATATTCATGGACATTTCACACAACGTCCTCTGGTCCCAATCTAAGCTTATATGCTTGTGTTATGGGTACCAGAATAAGGATAAAATACATAAACTACTTTTCTTTTGTAAATACATATATAATTATAATACATACAATTCTTTCAGCGTTAGTACAGTGAAAAATGGAAATATGGGAAACATTTTGACAGCCCCCTCCGAAATCGCAAAACAATCGCCAAGATCGCAGACAGAATCACGCTTTCTGGCCTATTTTTGGACAGGCTTATGTCCGGCAATTAAAGTCGATACGCTGATAAATGTGTTGATGGTTATTAGTAAAAATCTTTCCACTCGAAGAAATCCCTAAGCAAAATTTAGTTAAATATAAGCGGGCACTTACCGAACAGTTGATTGAATAGGTCCATCCGTCATCCGAATATCGGCATTGATGGTTTATTCAGGTGTTACTCTATATTCATACTCAGATATTTCTTCATTGTATACGTAAATGTAATCTCCATAGAAACTGATTTAAACAATGTTTTAGCCGCAAATGAATTATTATAATACCTGTAGGTAATACGTAGCTATTAGGAAATCCATCCGTATATCCGTCTGATTGCAGATTAATAACACAAGTGTCACCATCCTATTTCCTCTCTAGTGGGCGCATTATGAGCTTTTTAAAAATCTTGCAAGTTCCAGGCAGTCCGTACACTTTTAGATGATAATTTTTAGTTGGAACTTAAAATTTTGTTATAACTTCTCTTTAAACGTATTTTATCTATGAATGGTTTAATTATTACCAACCATTATGAACATAACTCCCAACCAGTCATGGTTGGGAGTTATGTTCATAATACCAGGGAATTCAATTCACGTAACCTGCCTGGAAATAAAAGCTCATAATACGTCCGCAGTGTGCTGTAAAAGTAAGTTATGACATACTGATACCGATTTCCCGTGCACAACAAACCTAACTAATTAATAAAAATGTGCATAACGAAATAGCCAATTAAAAATACGCCATAGTTGTTTTCATTTTTAGTTATGTTTGGTTGTGCAGGTAGAATTGGTACCGTTATAATGAAAAAACATCTTTATAGTTGTGTTTATAGTAAGCAACGGAAACTCGAAATTAATTTCTATTCCAACTTTTGTCAGCACGATAGCTCATGCTCAACAGAACTTTCTTTTTTTCCTCTTTTTAATGTCTCATTGCACATTGGGATAAGAATAAGAAGATGTCTATAATATAAAATTTAATTTAATATCTTTCTGAGCTCAAAATTCAGTATTTTTCGGCGACAGTAAACGTCCATTTTTTTTTTAATTTATCCCTACATAACGCGCCATAACCAAATTTAAAAAATAGAACCATAATTAAGAGGGCACGATACCAAATTATGCTCCATACAAAAATATGGGTATCGTACTTCCCTTTTTTTCTATACATAATAACTAAAATAATAACGGGATTTTTTTGGTTTTCTTTAGGTAAAGTTGCAGGGTCTATCACACATATTTGGTAACCTTTTACCAAAAAAGAAAGTGATACAAGCATAGATATACTCTTCGTCTATAATATAGCGTAAAAAGAATAAAAATCGGTTTAACTTTCGCGAAGAAAAAAGGGGATTACGGAACGTCTTTTTTTCAAAGAATTTGTAGGTAAAATCTGCTTCAGCTATATTTGTCCCTTTCAGCACGGTGCTCGGGAATAGGGATAGCAATACCTAAGGCAAATACCTAAATTAGGAGTACAGTACCCTCTTAAGTTCCTATCCAAACTTACTGTTCCAACCCTCTTAAAGAGAGGAAAAAAAAAGCTTACTGTCTATTTTATATGTACAGATTTCTAATAGAGACTCGAGTAATAAATTATTTTGTGAATAGGTAGCAAATATGGGCTAATCAATCACGCCGGGAGCGTATTGTGGCTGCTATCGGCTTAATCGAGGAATAGCCAGACGGGAGGTGGGCATTATGATTTGGCGTCTTTTATGACCGAATTTTTTGGTCAGCAACGTAACTTTATTTGCGTATCATTAATTTTTTTTTTCTTTTATGTTATAATAGTTATAATATTATTTAAAAATAAATAATACTTTCTTTCAATAATTTCGTTGTTGGAAACAATGATATTAATTCAAATATAATAAAGATAATAATGAATTGCCAACCGCTATTTTGTTGTTGTTGGTGTGCCATGTCGAGAATATGAATTATAAGGAGTTTTATTTTAAAATGTGCTAGTTATGTGGTTGTTTCCCGTTAAAAAAATAAATTTGTTATTATTTCTCATTGTTTTTGTATGTTAGTATTGTTATGTTGAACTTGTCGTTATTTGATATTGTTTTTAATTGTATTTGTCTCGCTAAGTGCTCGAAAATTAGGAAACGATAACGATAAAGTGATAGATAAAATAATAATAAATTAAAAATATATCTTGTTTAGTTGATCCTACCAAAATTTTTCAAAATGACAACTATGATGTCTCAAAATGACGCGGGGTCAATCCTATTCTCATTTGAACGGCATAGTACCTATGTAATGCTATAACCATAGACATACTAGACAGTGCGTCTACGGCTAAATCAATTTATTAAATTATTCTTAATCCGTCACCACACGGAGAATCCATATCATTGTAGACCATGAATTCAAGTTAGCCCAGGCTAACTTTACTTGTCCTCAATTTTAAACGCCAACCCACCTTCTGGTACTTCTGTGGCTATCACAAAAAAAAACCTGTCAAAAATAAACCTGTTTGTACGAAACCCTAAAAACGGTCATGTACGAGTTGGAATCGTACACGAAGGGTTGTGAACCATTATTATCATAATATACTCCAACCCCAAATAATGGGATAACAGCAGGAGAATGATGACAATGAGTATTTTTTGTTGAAGCATCAACTGATAAACATAAACTGAAATTTTCAGCTCTCTAGCTATACCTAACCGTTCCAGAGTTGGTACTTGGTGGTAGACGGACGGAGGAATAGTGAAGTCTGAGTAACAGGGTTCCGGTTTACAAGAACCTTATACATGATCTCGTGCTGTAACAATAGTGTGACTAACTTCCGTGAACAAAACCACAAGTTCGGTCTCTTGGGACGATTTTTTGTATGATGAACACACAGATTAACGAAATTTACAAGAAGTCAGAAGTCAACGCTTTGCAATGAAGCCATTCAAAAATATGTTTTTGTAAGCCTCATGAAAATATGTATAAAGCCATAATCACACCACAGATGCAATTTAATATTTCCTATTCTGATACACAGATTTACGCATTAGATATCTGTGTCAGATTTATGTATATCTCTGTGTTATCAATGTCTACGCGGTTGAAAAAAAAATCGATTAGAATAGGATTTGAAGGTGACAAACTAAAATAAAAACGAATTCTAAGGCAAAAGTAAAAACCCAAGTGGCCAAAATGCCAAATCCAATAAAAATTATAATAACCACACGAAATACGCACGAATAACTAAAAAAATATGAGAAGCCAAGCCAACCCTCGCTCAAGTTGAGGGAAAAGAAAAAAAAACAAAAAATAACAATTTATTGACATAGATAATTAAAGATTTATGTATAATCTGTAGTGATATCAAGTGTTATTGACCTATTATTGCCATTGATAAGAAATTATTGCTCTAGCTAGGCAGTAGAGGTATATTTTACATAATCAGGTATGCTAAGTTACTATAAATAGGTACTTAAAATATTATTTTGAATACAAATAAAAATTATTTATTTAATAATGTTAAACTTAAAATAAAAGAAAATCTAAAATTATTTCTTTTGATATTCCACTGAATTAATCTGTCTTCAAGATCAGTAGTCTATGACGCGAACAGATCTCTGTTCTTAAAATAGTACTCTGTGCTTTACTTCCGGAAATCTTTGAGGCACCAAATAAGGAATTTCATTAGTCATCTAATAAAAATGTCGTAAACATTTCATTTGAAAAGTATATTTTATTTTATGTTTTATTATATATATTTTATTTATATATTTTATAATAAAAAGTGCTCAAAATAATACTTTATAAGTCAGTTAATATTTGACCGGAAAACGAGATTTTGAAAGAGTGGCGCCATCTATATCTTCGGGTGACTCAATAGTGACGCAATATCCGTAGGATGCCACCATTTTGTTTCTGCCCTCATCTCTTGTCTATAATTTTGAATAGATCGTGGCTTTATGGGCATGGTCCGTAGATAAGTTTTACTCTTTGGATATTGCCTATTGTGGTCTCTGATCACTAACTGTCATAACAATGTATATCTTTAATGTTTTGCATAATTTTTTCAGATTTTCCTTGCGATATAACTATGTGCATCAATTGAAATGTATACGTGGTCTGAACTTTGTCGGTGCTGTTTGTCTGCCAATTGTGAAGTGTCATTATTTGATAAAGAGGAAAATATCGTACAAAAGTTTCTGGAGATAACTACGCTTGAGGTACGTAAATAATTCAAAATGTTATAAAAAGTAGGACATAATATCATACCTATTGCGTGTAAATTTACACTACATTTACCATAAAATACTTACAAGCCGTTAATTTATTGATTAAAATGTAACATAACCTCTTTACTTTTGACGAGGCCGCCAAAACTGTCATTTTTGAATCAATCATTCACGTATATTACAAGAAATTCAAACCTTTTTGCATTCGATTATACTTCTAAAATAGCTCTCCCGGATTTCGTAATTAAATTGTAAGTATATCAACGTTATTAGTTTACATAACAAAGTAGGTCTATAAAATTTAATTCATAGTTACTTCTCTATAAAGGTCTCCTCTTGTCATTAACTTATGAACCTTTTTTATCTGTAAATATAAAGCTCATATTCTTGTAGGCTAAGCAAAAACTTATGTAACGTTTTGTGCTATTATATAATGCCTCAAAGAATATAATGTCTGTATATTTTATGTACAGACTTCTGTAAATTGTTTCTTCTTCTAAGCCCATTAAGGTCCCACCATTGGGCACAGGCCTACTCATCTTGGGAGGATATCAGATCTACTATGTTGCAGGAATAAGTTTTAGTTTCAAGTTCTCTGTATTTCACGGAGGATATTATCTGCTTATAATATCACTGAGCTGGCTTTACAGCATCCTGGGGAGGACATGGTTGTAATATTTGTATTCTTAATACATAGGCAGGCATTGACAATACTCAAATACAGTCCATGTATTCCTCCTCCTCTGTTTATTGTCTGGAATAACGAATTGCTAGAAGCTGTTATATAAAAACATAGCTTTTTGGGTACTATAGGCTATATTTTTATAAAAATCTGGCAGGCAAAGTAATGGAAAACACCTTGTAATCCATATTTATTTACTTCTTTATTGTACATCATACAGAAGCATATTAATAACTGAGAACTATAGATTTCATCCAGGCAACCTGGATTTACAATATTTTTATTATAAGATATTTTTAAGGCTTGGAATCATCTTAAGTGCCCACATCACCCGCATGGGATTTTCAATAACAAAGTGTATTATTTAATATAACCTGATCATCAGTAAACTCTATAAATTCTATTCAAAATTCTCCTTATATTTCATAAAAATCATTATTAAATATAGCAATATGACAATTTCAGGTGAAAGAAGATGACGGTTTGCCCCAAAATCTTTGCAACGATTGTTATAACATAATGATGTCCGCTCACCAATTTAAAGAACAGTGCATCAAAATGGACAGTGATTTGAGACAACAACTCAGTGCACTTTGTGAACAAGAAGAAAGAAAAAGTAACATTGAAAGAGATTATGCAAATGATGATTTGTGCGATGATGATGATGATATAGCTAATGATCCTGTAAAACAACTAGAAGCTATCATCAAAAAAGAACCCGTGGATAGTGATGATGATTTTTACTATGTTTTAGTAATAAACGATTCAAAAGATAAACCAGAAACCTCAGATAATAAAAACCTTATACCCATTAATGATATTAAAATTGAAAAGAAAGAGGTTATGAATGAACCAACAGAATCTAAGTTTGAAGATACAATTGATGAGTTTCTAATGTCTAATACAAAAGTATCTGCTAACGTACCAGCAAATATTTTAGCTGAAGAAGACAGTCAAGATAATGATGAAATAGGTGATATGAATATAGATGAATCGCAAGATTCTACCGAAAATCAATTAACAGAAATGATTACAGATGAAGATGGTTATCAAACAATTGAAAGTATATCTGCTGATGCTTTAAATAACTTACCGAATAAGAATTGTATTAAAATATTAACTACAACTGATTCTAATGGTACAATACTCTTACAAGGTGATGATAGAATCCAGTATCTTACTGATACACAGTTAGTAACGAATGAAGATGATGATGGATCACAAGAAGTAATATTTTGTGAAGGCGACGAGTCTTCGCAATTTCAAATATTAAAATATGATGGTTCAGAATTAGTCATAGAATATGCAGATGAAGGACAACTAGCGACCGTTTTACAGCAAGAAGATGGTACATTCCTCTGTGATTGTGGTGAACAGTTTGAAGACTTAGCTGAATATGAAAAACATCAATTCAAACATAACCCAGCTGGGGAACACTTATGTAATTTATGTGGCAAAGGATTTGAGTCTGCTGAAATTTTAACCGGCCATATGTTATTGCATAGTAGTACCGGATCATTGCTGAATTGTCCGTTTTGCAATCAGATAGTTAGACGGAATGCTTTAACTCAGCATATTAAATACGGTCATAATAATATCAAACCACGGTGTAATATTTGCTCAAAAACATTTGCTAATCCGAATAATTTAAAACGTCACATGATGATTCATAGCGGTATTAGGGAATTTGAGTGTGATATATGTTTTAAACGTTTTCATCAGAAAATTACAATGCAAACTCATCGATTAACACATATGCATCCATATTCTTGTAATCAATGCCATCAGACGTTTCAAAATAAAACTGATTTGACAAAACATAAAGAAAATGACCATTGTTCTAATTCAAAAGTAACAAAAGTTAAAGTTGAATTATTGAAAACAGTAAAGCAAGAAATTACCACAAATCTTGGGAAATTGTTAGGTTATGCTTGTTCGTTGTGTAAGAAGATGTTTTCGCTTGAATCTGCATTAGAGCAACATATTGAGAATACACATATTTTTGATCCCTCTGATGCACTTTGTGCTGAATGTGGAGAAGTTCTTCCGAATAAACAAGATATGCAAGCCCATATGTTGACACATAAAAATTACAAAAATAAGAATATTAAACGCTTTGAATGCAGTGTATGTGGTAAAGGCTGTTCCAGTCAAGCAATGTTATTGATGCATGAACGGGTACATACTAATGAGAGACCGTTTCCTTGCCAATTATGTTCTTTAAGATTCAAAACTAAAACTCATTTACGAACACATCAATTAACTCATACGAGGGAAAAGAAGTTTGGTTGTTCCGTATGTATGAAATTCTTTGCTTTAAAGGGTAATTTAGTTGTTCATTTGCGTACACATACAGGAGAGAGACCGTATATATGTTCGTTGTGTGGAGAAGCTTTTATAGACTCTAAATATTTGAAAAAGCATAAACAAAAGAAACATGCAATAGACAATGTACCGTGGAATGAATATTAATTTTAATATATTATAGGTTTGTGGTACGCTTAAGTTTATGATAGTTATACGTCAAAAACTTAACCTAACTTAACTAAAATTAAACCAACTATGGTGTATTTTTTGTAATGGCCATTTTGTTGTGTTTCAATTCATTATTCTAATATTTTTCAGTTTTTTTATTAAGGAAGTATAGTTCACTTTACCGAATTGTGTTTTAAACCGACTTCAAAACAGAAGGAGGTTTTTAATTATTTATAATTTAGTTATGTTAGGTTTAGTTGTGCTAATTGGTAGTAATGTCAACCAAATTAGAAATTATATGGCATAACCTCAAATCTATTAGAAGTTTGACAAAAAAGTGTTTATAAATTGAAGGAACAAAGAATTCAAAAGAGTCAAGTACATCACTTACAACCGTAGGGCATGTATGACCAGAAGTACATATGAATATGAATCCTAGGAAATGTGTATGAAACGTAGCAGATGGCGCTCTATAATCTCTGCCTACCCCTATGGGAAGAAGGTGTCATTTTATAAAGACGAATAATTCGTTTGCTGAAAAATTTCGTAAAAAAAGTTCTTAAGTGTTAGAATTTGTAAACACCCAAATTCAGAAAAATACAAGGTTTTCCATCTTTTAGAATGACAAAATCTCAGGAATGGTGATACCGTGACAATATGATGATGACTATGAACAATCATTAACTAATCAAAATTTTAAGCTTTTGAGAGAAAAATATACGTAACTATTTTTTTTTCCTGACCGCTATCATTTCTATTATCACAATATTCGTCATGCACATTCTAATTTGAAAGTGTAGTGAATATTTGAAGTAGTAAAAATTTTCTTGTTGTAACACACTATATATGTCGAACTTAAAAAGTTTTAGCCACATAATAATTTTACAATAATGCCTTGCATATCATAGTTTTTAGTTAAAATAAAATATTATTTCTTGCAATGTTAAATTGAGGACTTTTTTAATCCTCACTGTAAATGTAAGGTCGCGTTGATGGCAATTAATTTAAATAATATATGTCTCAACAAGTAATATTTTTTACGTAAACGACTGCAAACTCTTTGCCGTAAAATATAGCGTGAACTTTTCAAATTCGTAAATTATAATATGTAGATATGACAGTACCATTCAACATCGCTAGATGGCGCTATTCTGATTCCGTAAAATTTTGCGTGTTGTGCGGAATTAGAACAGCGCCATCTAGCGATGTTGAATTGTACTGTCCTATCTACATTATAATTATTATTTTAGCTTACGTAAAGCCAAAAATTATATTATTTTAAAATATTACTTTATTACAAAGGTCATCTTGACCAAGGTGCCTGAAAAGTCTGCAAAACGTCGGGATAGATTTATTCTTCGTGACCGAATCCTTAAAAATTGCTTACTTAGCATAAGTTTATCATTTATTATTTTGCTCTGAATAGTATTCTAACGACCGTTTTCAGTATTTTATCTATTCCCGATTCTTCGCTGTCAATTTAAACTTTATCCTTAGTTGCATAGCAATAAGCTACTGATGACGGCATTCTTTATTGAAAATTTGACAGAAGATAGAAATATCTTACTGATAAACGAGGTTAACAATCTATCCGTAATCCTAGATTAAATATTGAAAGTGGCCGTAAATCAAATTGTGTTTTAATCGTGTTATGACGTCACTTATTCGCATGTTAGTATAAAGGCTCGTCATATCGAGGATTTTATTTAATCTAATACATACTATTTATAATAATGTCTTATATATAAGTTTTAGCTATTTAAAATAAAATGAAGTTTGTTTTTCTGTGAATTTGTATCTAAGGAGATAGTGTTGTTTCAGTTAAATATTACAAAAATTGATTTTTTTTTATTGAATGTAAAAAATAAAGAAACTGATTTTTGTAACCTGAGTTTTCTTTTATTTGACTAGAGATACCTATTTAGTTTGTAACCCCTTTCTTATTATAAAAGTCGTTTAAATTAAGTCGTTTTTTTTTTCGTATGTATGTCCCTATGAGAGCTTAAATCTTCAAATTTTTTTTAAATATATAGGTTTTTAAATATTACAACAAGACAAACATCGAAGTGATGTTTTGTGGGTGTATTTAGGTGTATATGCGCGTGATACTTATCAGAAAAATGTAAACACTTTATTAACAGATTTAACGCGTATATTTGTTTTAAATTTTGGCCCGAGTAGAGTAAAATAATATAGGGTGAAACTGAGCTGTGATGTGTCTTCTACGATCAGTGTTATTACAGGGTTTTAAAAATCCGTAAAAAGTAGTTTTATTTAAACAAATGAGTCGTGCAAGTTTTAGAAAATATTACTTTAATGACATATACCTATCAAATAACATCAGCAAAACATATACCTACCTATTAAACTAATATAACGCTGATAAGTTTATTTTGAACACGTTAATCTCAGGAACTACTGGTTTGAATTGAAAAATTCTTGTTTGTTTTGGATAGTCCATTTATCAAGGAAGGCTATTTAACATCACACTGCGACTAACAAGAGCGAAGCATTAGTGAAGAATGTAAAAACAACAACAGCTATATATACAGGGTGTCCCAAAAGTCAACGTCCAACCGAAAACCCAAGCTAGGCCTAGTTGTGGGGGCTCTCAAAAAAAAAGAAAAAAAAATCTATCTCATGTAGTTTCGAAATGACAGCCATTTTTCTTAAATTGACACCCTGTGACGAGTTTACGACTACTGGGGCTGCAAATGAGCTCTTTTGTAATTTTATTTTTGTGTGGAGTAGTCTTAAGTGATGCTCCTACAAATTCCAATTCATCATTTGCACACAACTTCATTGGAATTTCAGAAAATATCCGTTTTATACCGAACCATGACGTGAAAATGACTACATCACTAAACTTTGACAGTCTGTACTGAAAAAAAAATCTACTATGCAATTTCGGCAAGTGCCCTTAAAAGTTGGCGCATTTAATGGGCTTTCCAAAATGGTATAATACTTACTAAATTATTTCTTAGACGACGAGAAAAAAAAAAAATTAAGAAAGTCGATATTTAGCTTATTATTAGTTAGTCATAAAACTTTCTCAAAATTATTCTAATATCATCTAGGCGTTCTGTAAGGTGTAATTAAAGAAAGAGACGAAGAAAAGTTAGAGCGGGATAGTGACGCTACTAAAAGAAAGAGACGAAGAAATGTTAGAGCGGGACGGAGAGTGACGCTACTTGGTGTCAGTGAATCTTTCTACAATGTGTGAGCGAGACGAAATTGACATTTTGGCTAGTGTGGGTGAAACAGATAGCACGCTAATACAACAGCGTGGTATACGTACAATAATTCAGTACGTTTCGTGCCTTCGTTTACTGCGCATCTTTTTGTATTCGTTTGTATTTATTTCGTGCTTACAACCTTGGCTCTGTTTACTGGACTTGATTGCGTGTGACTTGGATTTGTTTTCGAACCGTTTCTGACGAACTTGGCTTTCTCCTGGACTGTTTTTGTAAGAAAATGCCTTTCTTGTACTCTGCAGAGGAATATGCAAACATGCACCTTATTTATGGGGAATGTAGGTGCAATGCTAGAGCTGCAGCTCGACTCTACCGTGAGAGATATCCGAATGCCGAGCGTCACCCAGATCATCGAGTTTTTGTAAATGTGCACCGTTTATTATCAGAAAATCAACTTCCTACTCGAGCTACTAGAGTGGGAAGAACCGTCGTGCCTTATGAAGAAGATGTCCTAAATGCAATTGCAGAGAACCGGAGTATCTCAGTACGTGGAATCGAGCAAAGTCTGGGGGTACCTAAAAGTACAGCACATCGGATACTGAAGAGAAACGAATTGCATCCGTACCACATGCAACGGGTACAAACTTTGCTACCCCGTGATTATCCTAGCAGGATTTTATTTTGTCAATCAATGCTCGAAAGGCACAGAGCAGATCCAGAATTCTTGCGTAAAATTCTTTGGACTGATGAATCGACCTTCAAAAAAGACGGATACATGAATTTGCATAATTTGCACGAGTGGCACGTCGAAAATCCACATTTGATGCGCGAAGATAGGTCACAGTACCGCTTTAAAATAAACATGTGGACTGGGATCTTAAATGGATCCATTATTGGGCCTTTTGAACTGCCAGAAAACCTCGATGGGGCAGCTTATTTGGACTTTTTACAACATCAGTTACCCAATTTGTTAGAAGACGTGCCACTTAGCATTTATCGAGACATGTGGTTCCAGCAAGATGGCTGTCCGGCACACTATGCGCGCCCAGTGAGAGAATTCCTTAATCAAGAATATCCAAATAGGTGGATTGGTCGATCCGGTCAGATCACGTGGCCCCCCCGTTCCCCGGATTTAAATCCTATTGATTTTTTTTATTGGGGAACGGTCAAAGAAATTGTTTACCAAAAACCAATTGAAAATTTAGAGGAACTGCGTCAGAGAATTCAAGATGCCGCTGATCACATCAATTCCAGACGTTTCGCCCGCCAGATTACACGATCGTTTTTAAGAAGGTGTAGGGCGTGCATACGCGCTGATGGCAAGCAATTTGAACATTTGATATGATTTAAATAAACATTCGATTTTTAATAATTGACTTTTATTTAAACAATCCCAAAAATTCACTGACACCAAGTAGCGTCACTCTCCGTCCCGCTCTAACATTTCTTCGTCTCTTTCTTTTAGTAGCGTCACTATCCCGCTCTAACTTTTCTTCGTCTCTTTCTTTAATTACACCTTACAGAACGCCTAGATGATATTAGAATAATTTTGAGAAAGTTTTATGACTAACTAATAATAAGCTAAATATCGACTTTCTTAATTTTTTTTTTTTCTCGTCGTCTAAGAAATAATTTAGTAAGTATTATACCATTTTGGAAAGCCCATTAAATGCGCCAACTTTTAAGGGCACTTGCCGAAATTGCATAGTAGATTTTTTTTTCAGTACAGACTGTCAAAGTTTAGTGATGTAGTCATTTTCACGTCATGGTTCGGTATAAAACGGATATTTTCTGAAATTCCAATGAAGTTGTGTGCAAATGATGAATTGGAATTTGTAGGAGCATCACTTAAGACTACTCCACACAAAAATAAAATTACAAAAGAGCTCATTTGCAGCCCCAGTAGTCGTAAACTCGTCACAGGGTGTCAATTTAAGAAAAATGGCTGTCATTTCGAAACTACATGAGATAGATTTTTTTTTCTTTTTTTTTGAGAGCCCCCACAACTAGGCCTAGCTTGGGTTTTCGGTTGGACGTTGACTTTTGGGACATCCTGTATATGTACATTTTTTTTTAAATTCTTACAAAACAAACTTGCACGGTGTTTTGATTTTTCTGATAACAACTATGTGAATTCCTTAAATAAAATAATATACATATGTAGTATGAGAAAGTAATATTAAAAAGTATTTATGACATCTTTAATATTAATAGCAAAAATACAATTTTATAAGTGCTTTAGAAAAGAATGACTCATTCAGGTATATAACTCTTGCAATTATTGTAAAATTGTGTCATATATCTGCTAAACTGGCATAATATAGATGGCGAGATTGTCGCCATATTTGTAGACGTACAGGTTTCCGAGTTTTCATTTGGATATTTTGTAGATGAACAGGTTTCCGAGTTTTCACTAGGGTTTCTTGTAGATAGGGTTTCTGAAGCTTGGCATGGGTATTTTGTAGATAATAAGGTCCCTGGCTTTGGTATTGGGTTTTTTGTAGATGATAGGGTTTTCGAATTTTGACTTTGGTTTTCATAACTTTCGTTGCCACAAGTTGTTACGCTTGAGTCGTCCATTTTATTTGGATTTGCGGCCACAATAATGGTGTGTTGGTGACTGTGTTGAGACATATCTGTTATATCAGTACCTATGACATCATCAACATCTGTGATATTATTATCAGAATGAGAATAAGGTGGTTCATTTTTAGGCAAATTCATGATTTCATTAACCCCAGCAAATGATTCCGCCAAAATAACTTCGGAAGATTTTATTTCATTGCTATTTTCTATCGAGGTTTTCGAGTTAGATAAAGATTTTGACATGATCGAATTATATAGCGAAGAATTGATCCGTTTTACATAGCGTTTTCTTTCATTTATTTTTACTGACGTTTTGTTTAAGTTTCCTAGTCTAGCTTCAAAGAGAACATCGTGAATCGCTTTTTCAGCCAACAGCCTCTGTTCTGGATCTAAATGTTTCAACTGTGCTGCCCACACTTTAGCTATGTAATAGTCATCGCTATCACTGTCTTCGTATTTCAGATATGTATCAGCTCTCAATATATGCTGTTCGCTTATTTGTACAGCTGTATCTGTGTTCTTAGTTGATGTAGACTCGAATGATATCACAGAATCTTTTCTGTTACAAATTTCACTATCAATTTGGTTTAATTTCTGAAAGAAATAAAAATATTTATAGCACGCGTGTAATTTTGTAGAATTTCCCCGTTTTTGCAACATTTTTCACTGATTCTGCGCCCCTATTGGTCGTAGTGTGCCTTGCTCGGAAAATGCATTTGAATTCTTTCAGTGTTGGATAAGGAATTTTTTCTAATCGAACCAGTAGTTCCTGAGATTAGCGCGTTCAAACTAACAAACTCTTCATCGTTATAATATTAGTATGGATACGTACATCTATTATTATATTTGACATCATCACAGCCGTGTTAATCCATTATTATTAGGTACTAGTTTTCTACTTTCTTTTTTCTAAATTTTCATTTAAAGTGGGAGCTAGAGGATTTTATAAAATTCGAATGATTGTTGCTTAAATATTAATCTGCAGTCATGTTAGTCGATGTCAATGATGTCTAATATTGACACTTCAAGTGTCAATATTAGACATCAAAGGTAAGTTCACGTAAAAAGTTTTATTACGTGGGTCTATTCTACACTCACTCAACTTTTAGGTCTACAATCTAGATCATTAGGTTAAAAAGATTATGCAACAACTATACCGCCTACAAGTAAAATGTCGGCAAACAAGCACACTGGTTAACAAATAATTTAATATTGAGCGTTAAGAGGATACCAAAATAGCTTCGTGCATTTTTCTACGTACGAAGTTTTCATTGTTTCTTTAGATTGAATGGCTAGAGCTCTAATTTTTACACGCTTTATAAAAACTTCACTTGTATGTATGTTTGTAACCGACTCCTTTGGACGCTATTTTGACCCACTTTAAACGGTCAGATTCTATTCAAATTTTGCACACCTGTCAAAGACCGATGACAATACAATATTTCGATTAAATAAAGAGTGTTTTTTAGTTTTTTTAAACTATTTTTAATTTTTTAAGTATATGTTTTTTCAATATATGATCTAGGATCGCATAAACTTAGAAACGCGATTTAAAAAAGTTTTCTCGATAGAAAATCTTAGCGAAACAACCTCTCAAATCTTTTATTTTTTTCATTTGTCGGTCTATTATCGCGTATTAACTAATGAAATAACTTTAAAAACATAAGTAACTATTATATATGTTGGAGTGACATAGATGAGGATGGAATGGCCATGTTTTAAAATCAGTTTACAATTTGTAGACACTGTCTTTAAGATGTTCATACATCAATCTGACATTCTCTTTCACACATAAAAGGTTCCACAGCAGGTCTCCAACCAAATCCCCTATAACCTGCGCCTCTACCACCAAGATAATGATGTTCACACAAAACGTCACCTCTCAATCGTCACTTTACACTTTCTCACAAATACACACTTTATAATTATACACTCGCGATTATGACCGGAATAAACTCTTTATCACTAACTATAAATAGATAAATAGCAACGAGCAGCGTAACGATTCCCAAGAAAGGTCCGTACTGTATGGCGGCTCGAGTGTAACTGCCTGGATTGCCCACCGTGCGGCGGTATTTATAGTGCCGGCGCACGTGCATGTCATTCGGTCGTACCTGCACGTGTTCGTAAGTTTTTAGGTTAAGTATTGAATTTACAATGACGTTATTTTTACATCGTAATAAACCCTAAAGTAATCAACTTGGTGGTTTATAAATTAATATTGGAACAATCAAATGGTTTAACTTAATTATTCTAAGTTCTCTAGACTAATTGTTGTGGTTGCGCCGATACGGCCATTCTGATAGGCGGTGCGCGCTCTGCACCTGGCTGCGATGTGATGTGTGTTATCTGAAATTAAGAGTTTTCTCTGAGATCGGTGTCTGTAAGCAACCCATGTTGCTCATTTTGAAAGGGTTATTGTTAGGACAGTACACAAAGACATCTCCAATGTACTGACTTATTCATTTAGTATCTGTGGTGTGTACGTGTCCACTCATGGCTCCACAAGGCGTCCCAACGGTATCTCATGGTTCACATGTGGATGCATTAAGGATCCCCGGTTAGCTCAAGGGTAACACATGGTTTAGCTCAGGGGTACCACTCTCCAGATATTTTGTTCTCGTAGATTATTATTACAGAGATGTAATTGTGAGGTTAATAAGTATAGTAAGGTTATTAGGTTCTCGGAGATTATAACGAAAGGATTTCGAAGGTTCTCGTAGAGTTCTCGGAGGTTCTCGTAGCTTTTCGTTGGATCTCGTCGATTCTCGTTGACCTGAAAGAAGAGAAATAACTCCTTTTGAGTAGTACATCTGTAAGCAACTTATGTTGCTCATTTTGAAAGGGTTATTGTTAGGACAGTACACAAAGACATCTCCAATGTACTGACTTATTCGTTTAGTATCTGTGGTGTGTACGTGTCCACTCATGGCTCCACAAGGCGTCCCAACGGTATCTCATGGTTCACATGTGGATGCATCATGGATCCGTGGTTAGCTCAAGGGTAACACATGGTTTAGCTCAGAGGTACCACTCTCCAGATATTTTGTTCTCGTAGATTATTATTACAGAGATGTAATTGTGTACTGTTATCGGGGTAATATAATAGTAAATGGAATGAAATGAATGAAATGAAATGAATGAATGAATCTCGGAGGTTCTCGGAGAGTGAGGAAGGTCGATGCTGGGGTCTGGGCCTTATTATTATGACCGTGGCCCCAGAGGCTCTAAAGATCAATAGGATAAGAAAAAGCTAATACGAGCAGATAAAATGAATCTGACCAAAAGGATGTCAGATACAACGCAACAATTTAACGCTTATATCCTCAAAGATATAGTCAGAAGACTCAGGAGCGCATCAAAACTATTTGATTCGTGAATTTGATTGTTAAGAACCCTTAACATCCATTATTAAAATTATTAGCTTAAGAATTTCTTGTATTGCTTTTTTTTTTATCACTTTAATATTTTCGATAAAATTGCTATCACTAAAAGTTGTCAACACTGACTTCATTATTTGTATAGAGGTAAAAATATTAATCACACACCGGAAATCACTGTCTATTAGTTCCTTATTTTATTTAAGAACTATCTTTAAATAACTGACCGTAGATTTTAAAGAAATGGATTATGTGGATTTGTTATGAAATCGTCAACTGTAAATTTTAATCAATCTATTCCAATTTCTTTCAAAAAGAAAAATGTTTAAGGTTGAAGCGATTTTTAACTAGTTCCAAACATATTGATTTAATTGGCTATTACTAATCGACTCGACTCTTATTCGAACGATGTCACGATGACAAAATCAAAAGGTTATCTATAAGGATTGAAAACTGCACTATATTTTTGAATTGATGAAAACTGGTGCACTATATTCTAGTTACGGTAACGTCTTCGTTATCAAAATGAAATTCTCAACTTGGTTTATCATTTTACAATGTGTGTGTAATTGTCGAATACAAAATCCATCGATTTCATCACAATTGTTAACTTTTCTACCATGTCAAAATTAATGACGGTAGTTCAATAAAATCATACTATTATAAAGTTCATTTCGGTAGTGTAGCAACAGGTAGTGAAAACGTTGATTACAAACGAAGCGCATCTAAGCGATAAAATTACGTGGTGTTATTGTGAAACTTATTCAGTTTTTAAAAGATAACTAGAGAACATTGTTTTTTTTTTTATAATGAGTGTACTGAATATGTGGTGATCTATCAATTAAGTGTTTTGTGATAAGTTTTAAACAAATTGAGTAGTTTTATGGAAAGAGATAAGTGAAGTGAAAAAGCATTGTGAATACGTTTTAATTTACGCAGTTATAACATGGGGTAAGTACTTGTGGCTTGTTTTTATCAATCTTACTTTGAAGATAATCAAAGCAATATAAAAAGTGTCTATTAAATCTATGTATTGCGCAATTTTACAATAAACTTAGCTTTGTTACGTGACGTTTTATTTTCTTATTACAAAGATGAACTAGGCATATGAAATGTCATAACAATATGAAATTTCATGTCGAATTTTGGTATTTTTATTGCACCACAGCTTATTATTGCAAATGACTTTTGTTTTTATCTTTCTCTCTTATTTAATAGAAGAATGATACTGCTTACCGAGTATGATGACGTGGTTCCATAGCCACAAGTTGCTGCTTTAAATATCACCTTTGCTTACTATGACGACTATTTGAAAGTAATAAATTTTACTCACTTGTGGAGACACGTTTTTAACTACTTTTAATTATTGATAGGAACGCGGTTATGTGCATATCCTACCATTTATTATTACGACGGCAAAACTGCACGATATCTTTACTTTTGATTTTAACAAATTAAACGTTTTACACTTATTGAGTTAGTCGTAGGGGCCGCCTCTCGGGTTTTTTATCCCACACTTCTGATGTTGGAGTAGCATAGATGAGGATGGAATGGCCATGTTTTAAAATCAGTTTACAATTTGTAGACACTGTCTTTAAGATGTTCATACATCAATCTGACATTCTCTTTCACACATAAAAGGTTCCACAGCAGGTCTCCAACCAAATCCCCTATAACCTGCGCCTCTACCACCAAGATAATGATGTTCACACAAAACGTCACCTCTCAATCGTCACTTTACACTTTCTCACAAATACACACTTTATAATTATACACTCGCGATTATGACCGGAATAAACTCTTTATCACTAACTATAAATAGATAAATAGCAACGAGCAGCGTAACGATTCCCAAGAAAGGTCCGTACTGTATGGCGGCTCGAGTGTAACTGCCTGGATTGCCCACCGTGCGGCGGTATTTATAGTGCCGGCGCACGTGCATGTCATTCGGTCGTACCTGCACGTGTTCGTAAGTTTTTAGGTTAAGTATTGAATTTACAATGACGTTATTTTTACATCGTAATAAACCCTAAAGTAATCAACTTGGTGGTTTATAAATTAATATTGGAACAATCAAATGGTTTAACTTAATTATTCTAAGTTCTCTAGACTAATTGTTGTGGTTGCGCCGATATATATGGAAACACGTAAATCAGAATTAAAATATATTTAGTAGATTTTAAGTAAATAGGAAAAGTATCCCTAATTCTTTATTTTCTGTGCCTACTGGCTGTGTTAATATGTACGTGTCGGCGATGATATACTATAATATTGATGTAGGCCCTTAAATGCATAGGTTACCTCCAACTCCCGATACTAATTATTGGAATAGGTACAGGATAGCGGCGGAGGTGATGAGGATTTGTCGATAAAGGATCAACTGATGTACTTAATCTATGTTTCAGATCTCTAGCTATCACTTTTCATTCAAGAGGCCCTGGTGATAGACGGATGGACAGTGAAGTCTCAATAATAAATACGTACATAAAAAGAATCCTTTACACTCCGAGCACTGCGGCATCGGGCGCCCAATTACGTAGTTGAATCAAAAAGACGCAACTAGACGTTGACTACTAGGCGAACATGAGTTTAGAGAACACTAATTATACTTTATCGTAATGAGTGAGCGAGAGATGTATAATAAACAATGACGTATGTATATACCTACTTTAAAGTATCATAAGTCAGGGTCATCACTTATTATCTTTTATTATGTATCATTGTTTTATCTTCCCTCAATTAAATCGTAAAATTATTTATTTAAATCTTGTTTTATTATAGGTCTTTTTTTATTTTGATGTGGCATACCTATTTCCCTGGAGCAAATACTATTAAAAAGGAACATGTAAGAAAACAAACTAATATCTTAATGTCATCTTGTTTAACCTAATGTTCAACAGATGGCAGGAGTTTCCTACACAACTAATTGTTTTATTTTATGTGGAACAGTTAGAACAGTATGCGATTAAGGTTCTACGTTACAGGTTTTGATTTCGTACCAGCAACTGACAATAGATGGCGGAGTTGTCAGTTAATTCTACTGGTTTAAATGCTGTTGTATACAGTTTAAAGTAAAAGACTTTCGAATATAGTACAAAAATTAAATTGCAATAGGTGGCGCTATCCGTACACAATAAAGTTAACGTATTATGGTCTTATTCGTAATGACTTATCGGAGGTTTAAAAGTTCGCTAAAATAGGTTCGCGAAAATTGTCAAAACTTGTTATTCATAATAGTCTTTTTACGCTAAAATGTTTATTATCTCTCCGATAAAATCTCCGTTGAAACCTCCGATATGTCATTATGAATAAGACCGTTATTATTTATGACGGTTGATAAATTGCACAAAATACATTATTAGAAAAAATTTCTTATATGTTATCATAGCAGTGCATTACAAGATACTAAATACATTACTAGTTGCTATAGAGATAGATACTGCTTTTTGTTTCCTAAATTGTCATTTTATAAATTATTGTTCTAGAAATGGTGGGCCTTGTGGGTCAGTCATTAGTGTAACGAAATATCATTCATGAAATCGCCTGTTCGACTCCCACACAAGACAATTATTTGTCTCATAAACACAGATATCAATATTAGTTCTGGGTGTTATGTGTACTTATGTGTTATGTGTACTTATCATAAGTTTATATTTACGAAAAATCTGTATATGTGTAATCTTGGCACTAACAATAAAGCTTAATTAGGGCGTTGTGTGAAAAGTCCACGAATTATTTGCTGCGGTAGCCATATTTAACAGCGCCATTTATAATACAAACAGGACGTTTATTATAAAAGTGTTGCCAATTCAAACCCACATAACGTGGTATCTGTGTTCGTGTGTATGTCAACACGTGCGTTTATATTTGTACCTATATTACTATATATTATATGGGACGTACGCGATGTCGATGCAGCCTGCGGCCGGGCCACGTCTCTGGTGAATCATTGGATAATATACCTATAGGTTGTCCATTAGGTTTTGATACTTTATTGGTTGAATATTTTTTTAATGTTTTCATCTTATATATAAAAATCAATTGCTGCTCGTTAGTCTCGCTAAAACTCGAGAAAGGTTGGTCCGATTTTGGTCTTGAAATATTCATGAAAGTCCAGGAAGGTTTAAACGGTGACAAAATATATGGGGATCTAAATTACCATTAAAAATTTGACGCGTACGGAGTAGCGGGCATCAACTAGTCTAATATAATTATATGTTACAGCGACTACCTATACTGTTGTACATAAACGTAAATATATAATACGTATACTACACAATGTACTGTGTATATAAACGTAAATAGTTTTATATGCTATGCTACATAAAGTACTAGGTATATGTAGGTTGTATAAATCAAACAAAGTTCAGCATTTGTACATAAAGAGATAATAAAATGGAATTCTCTGATGCCAGATTTTGTCATGAATCTCTTGTAAATAAAATTTAAAACTAAGTGACTTCTGAATTGTTTCGTCGAGCTATTACATTGTTCTATTTAAAACAAATATTTGGTGATTTTCGATCATCCAAACAGTGTTAAACGAGCTTAAAAAAATTTTCACATCTAAAATGCTTTTATATTTACTATCAAAACGGTTTAGTCGTTGTAGACCGGCTGTGCGCGGTGAGTGGCGCTCAGGCGTGCGCTGCTTTGTTCCCCGAGCTGGCAGCAGACACGTTGCGCTCCGCCCCGGGCACTCACAGGGCTACCTCACTAATAATGTAAATACTTTAATATTTATTATTATTTTTACTTGACTACTACCACCGAGAGAGAAATTATGGTTTCAATAAATCCCCTTTTTAGTGAAATTTCCAAAATAGTAGATATCTAAACCATAAAATCTGTTAATATTTCTTACTCAAAGACTAATGCCGTAATTATAGAGCAATCCATACACATTCAGTTTTAGTTACGCCGTTAAAATCATTATGATTTTTGCAAGAGCAGCTAGTACGTCTGTTTAAGTAAAACCTTTTTTGTCTATATCTTTGTAATAAGAAAGTATAATAGATATCAGCAGCCAGTTACATAGAATTAAAAAAAAAACAACTTTGACCAGCTGAAATTGCCAAATAAAAATATGTAAAATTCAGTACGTCACAAAAATAAATAAAATTGTTCTGCCAACCCTATTGAAAACCGAGGCGGGCCGGGCCGATAACAATATCGCTGAGTGCGCGCGATGTCAGTCTGTCTCGCTGTCGAGTTAGCTCTTAGCTGTTGCTGCGACCCTGGTACTAACGACACGCTAACTCCCACTTTCTTGCCTTTTAATTTATGAACGTACGTATTTTTTGACGTTTTATCGAAAAAAGCATGTGCTTTTTATGTACGTAACCTATAATATAATAAATACTTCTTTGGTGTAATAATGCAAAAATTAAAATGTTGATTAAGTTTTTTCAGGGTGATGGTTTCAAGTCTTTAGTTCAAGTTCAAGTTTTTAGTAGGTAATCCTGGCCAAAATCTATCAGGTAGGAACTCTAGGTTCTCACGTTCTGAGTTATCTAGCAAGGAAAAAAAGATAATTGATTACATAAGTATTTAAAGTTTTATTTCCACATATTCTTCACTCGGAACTAATAGCAGACGACGGCACGTTGTACACTCGTAATTACAAGCTTTACTGATTCTCGCAAAGGCACACATACAAAGGAATAATAAATCCATACAAGGAAATCTATACAAAAACATTTATTAATTTGAGCGTGAAGAAGTCAAGAAGTGACAAACACACATGCATATTTTATTATTTTTAGCTATAAATCTTAATCGTTTTACATTGATACGTTTAACCAAAAATCATTGCCTGGACAAACCACAGACGTCTAAATACTATATTAAAAAAATAATAGTGGTTAATCATGAAGTTTATGAACGAAATATTTTTAATCAAAGGTCTTTCTAAAGCCTAAGTCCTGTCTCTCAGATGATAATTAATTAGCTATATTTGGCGCGTATTTTTAGGGTTCCGTACCCAAAGGGTAAAAACGGGATCCTATTACTGAGACTTCGCTGTCCGTCCGTCCGTCCGTCCGTCCGTCTGTCACCAGGCTGTATCTCAAGAGCGGTGATAGCTAGACAGTTGAAATTTTCACAGATGATGTATTTCTATTGCCGCTATAACAACAAATAGGAAAAATAAAATAAAATAAAGATTTAAGGGGGGCTCCCATACAACAAACATGATTTTTTTACCGTTTCTTGCTCGATACTAATAACGTTGCCTTATGTTGCATAGATAATGGTACGGAACCCTTCGTGCGCGAGTCCGACTCGCACTTGACCAATTTTTATTTAATTAAACGCTTTAACTAAGCCTCCGGGTAGGATCTGGGTCGAAATAACTGACGGAAAACATTTTCAGCAGCCTTTGTATAAAACGGGGCGTGGTAAAATAAAAAAAAAATAAGTTGTCCGCTTTTAAGTTATTTTTTTTACTTTTTTGAAATTTGAGGAGTCCAGAAATAATACAGATAAAAATAGAGATCAATCAATCAACTCAAACATAGAAATAGTAATATTTTCTTTAAAAAATAGTATGCTTAATGTTGCGTTCAACCTGGTGTTCTAATTAATAATAGGTTAAGTGGAAGCGTGATGTCTCTCAGGCGCGAGAGGAACGAACATATACTGTATATCACAGCGTTACAAATTTACAATAGTACAAACTTACCCTGTTTTGTTCTTCAACAATGTCTTCACTGTGTCAAGCCCTAGCTATAGCTTCATTAACTAACTACGATAAATTGGCCAAAATAACGCAGGATGCTAATCAAACTATACTTAACTTTATGCAGGCAGACACGAACTCTTTAAGTCCTCAAAATGACCACATTTGGCGCGACTTAAGCCGTGAACTTTCACCAATCGTCTTAATGCAATTATACTATCACAATTATAGTTATCAAACAGTTCAATTTACATTAAATAGTATTAAGTATGGAGACACAAAATTCACTAGTTTTTATAACGCATTTATGTCATACAAAAATGGCGAACATTACATTTCGCGGTGACATTTCAAGGTTTTGTTTCAATTGTAATTATCGATTCACACAACAAGGATAATTAGTTTTATCAACAATTAATTCTAGTGACAATTTTAACTCGCGAAACAGTTGCAAGAAAAACGCTTCAAATCTCATTCAAATCGCGACGTAACTTGCAAACAAGATGTGTTTTGCGACTGACTACCGAGCCAAGGTCACCGCGCGGCGCACCCGGCTGGCCGGCGATACATCAATAGTGAAGTTACCATCTCCTAGGGAGGCGCGCGCGCAACTCGATACGATAGGTTAAGTTTGGTACATAACATCTACCCGCCTCGGCCAGGACTACCTGGCCGCTAATTTACTGGCAGTCGCGACAAGGTTGATACAGCTCTTTTCAAAATTGAACCGTCCACCCGGACCTCAGCAAAACGGGGCACTCCATCTGCTCCAAAGACGAGGTTGAGAATGCGCCCCCTGCGCCAACACAGTGGCGGTGAGTTAGCGTCCTTAACCAGAACGAGGTCACCAACATGAGGTGGATCAGTCTTGTCAGTCCACTTAACGCGCTGCTGGAGAATGTGCAAATATTCTAAATTCCAACGTTTCCAAAAGCTCTGAGTGAGTTGTTGGACCAATTCAAACCGCGAGAGACGATTAGGTCTCACATCAACAAAGGGATATTCCGGCAGGGCGTTCAGTGGCTGCCCAATCAAAAAATGGCCCGGCGTGAGGGCTTCCAAGTCGTTAGGATCTGAAGAGATCGGGCACAACGGGCGTGAATTCAAAACGGCCTCGATTTTGCAAAACACAGTTGCGAGCTCTTCAAAGGTCAATACAGACTCGCCAATTACCCGTCGCAAATGTGTCTTAGCAACCTTTACTACGCTTTCAAATATTCCTCCCCAGTGGGGACATGACACGGGACTGAACCTCCAAGTTATTCTACGTGTAGCTAGTCTAGACGCAATTTCAGTCTCGTTAGCCGACAAAAAATCATACATCGCTTTTAAATAGTTGTTTGTGCCTTTGAAGTTGGTACCGCAATCCGACCGAATCAAGGACGGTAGTCCTCGTCGTGACACGAATCTATCTAACGTCGCAACAAATGCCTCTGTCGAGAGGGCTGAGACGAGTTCCAAATGTACCGCCTTGGTGGACAGACAGACAAAGACGCACAAATAAGCCTTGACAGTTTTACTGTTCCTGAGGGTCGAGGTCTTAACAAAAAAGGGGCCTGCAAAGTCCGTACCAACTCCAGCAAAGGGCCTTATCTCAGTGACCCGATCCGAAGGAAGGTCACCCATGATAGGCTGCATGGTAGGGGCCTTGAGCCTATAGCAAGGCATACAACGAAAGACCACACTACGGATCGTCCGACGGGCCGATAAAATCCAAAATTCCCGTTGCAAAATGGCCAATAAGGCATTACAGCCGGCGTGGGAGTTCTTGATGTGACGATCAGTCACCAACAGGTTCACCAAGTGGCCACTCTTTGGCAATAAGAGGGGGTGACGAGATCCATAAGGGAGGTTTGCGTTCCTAAGACGCCCTCCGACACGCAAAAGACCCTCACTATCCAAAAAAGGGTTCAGCTTACAAATGGCTCCAGACAGCTTGGATTTGCCTTTCCTCAAGATGTCAATCTCGTCTTCAAAATGTGCCTCTTGCACAGAACGAACCCAGTGAAGAAGAGCATCTTGGAGCTCTTGTGGCGATAAGAAGGCCTCCAAACATTTGTTCTGTGGATGTCTACAATTTCTCATGAAGCGCTTGATCCAAGCGGTGACACTCAACAATTTGTCCAATGAACTGTAACGATTAAGTAAGAAATCGGGGTCGAACGGACGGTCCTGCCGTTCGAGCGCAAGCGTTCGCAACCCAGGCAGTGCGACAATGTCTAAGGCCGGAGTTCGCGGCCAATTAGATTCTGATCTGGTCAACCACTCAGGTCCCCACCACAGAGAGTGCTCAACTAAAAGGGGGGCCATACATCCCCGTGACGCACAATCAGCAGGGTTGACCTCGCCAGGCACATGCCTCCAAACCAACGGGGTCTCCGATTTCTGTATCTGAGAGACACGATTTGCTACAAACACCTCTAAGGTGTGAACTGACGTCTTCAGCCAACATAGCACAATTTGACTGTCAGTCCATGCATATATCGTGGAAACGTCAATTGACGTGCACAAGGTGGACATGACGTGATTCAAAAGGCGAACAAGAAGGGCCGCCCCTGACAACTCTAACTTAGGGATTGTCAAGGCAGTTCGAAGAGGCGCGACCTTGCTCTTCGCCATGACCAACAACACTTTCACCTGACCATCTGTGGTCACGGTGCGCAAGTATACGGCTGCTGCGTACCCACGTTCCGAAGCGTCCGAGAAACCATGAAGGGACGCAGTGTGCTTCCCTGGCGGAAGCAGAGCACGGGGTAACGATATCCTATTGATGGCAGGCAATGAGGAAGCAAATAGGAGCCAGTCCTTCAAAACAGCTTCGCGAAGTGGCTCGTCCCATCCAAGACCTGCAGTCCAAAGTTTCTGCAGGAAGCATTTGGCCCAGAATATGACCGGGCATATCCAGCCATTGGGATCAAAGGTTCTCGCGACAGTCGACAGAACCAGTCGTTTCGTCCAAGTGTGATGCGAATCCAAATTGACATTAAATGTAAAGATGTCCTGGACTGGTCTGTACTGGATTCCAAGCACTGACATCATGGTAGGGTTGTCACGGTTCTCAAATAGGTGAGGATCCTGCTGGTGGTCGTCCGGTAGCCCTTCCAAGAGCGCAGGTAAGTTGGAGATCCATTTACGCAACTCATATCCTGCGGAGGCTAGAATGCCAATCAACTCGTCACGCAAGAGCAGGGCCTCTCTCTCCGTGGCCGCGCCAGTGCACACATCGTCAACATATAGGTCCTCCTTCAAAATGGCGGCTGCGCGAGGAAACGACATACGCTCTCGATCCGCGAGCTCCCAAAGAGAACGTATAGCCAAAAAGGGGCTAGACCTCAGCCCGTATGTGTTCGTGTTGAGCTCGTAGACAAGCATGGGATCTTGCTGGTTTTCTCGCCACAATATCAGCTGGTATCGGCGATCATCCGGGTGAATTACCGTTTGCCTGAACATCATCTTGATGTCAGCCACAAAAACAAATTGATGACGTCGAAACCGCGTGATGACGTCACAAAGGTCCTTCAGCAATTTGGGACCAGGATGCAGACACTGGTTCAATGACACTCCTGAAGTAGTCTGCGCAGAACCATCAAATACTGTGCGTAGCTTACCACTGGATGGTTTTATTACAGCATGATGCGGAAGAAAGAAGTGCTCCGTCGAACGCCAATCCAATTTTGACACAGACATGTGTCCCAAATCCTCATACTCCCGCATGAAGTCAATATACTTCTCCTTGAGTAGTGGGTCCCTGCTCATACGGCGTTCCATCGCCAACAAACGCTTCTCTGCAATAGGCCGCGAGACGCCAAGTGGCGGACGTACGGCGAGAAATGGCAATCTTGTCATGATCCGGCCAGAACGGAGATAACTGGTGTTGGTCTTGTAGAACTGCTCACACTCTTCATGCTCCGGATCAGAGCGGGGAGCTTGTGGTGGCTCCTCCACTTCCCAGAATCTCTGCACGGCGTCAGAAAGGGCGGACCCCACCATCAAGGCCGTTCCAAGTTCGGCAGGGGGGGGAGTCCTCAATACAGGCCCCATCAGTGCGAACCCAAATATGGTCCGGAGGGCTACCAAGCCACCTGGCTGCAAAACACGATCCTTGCCGAGTAATATTTTACCCAAAACATCGGCACCAAGCAACAAATCGACCGTGCCAGGCAGGTCAAATTTAGGGTCAGCCAAATTCAAATCCGCGGTCAATTTTACCGCATCCGCAGACAAACGAACTTGCGGGTGATTGCCCAAGATATTCTCCATCACAATGGCCGACGATTCCAACGTCGGACGTGGAGAATTTGAGGGGGAGAACTCAAACCAAACGCGGCCCTCTACCGTGGCCACGGGGGCGTTCCCGACACCCCTTATTACATCTGAATATTTTTCAATAGTCTGGCCAGTCTGCCCTACCAACCAAGACGAGGCTATGCACCCCTGTGAGCCTGTGTCCAATATCGCTCGGACTACAACCGAGGCGCCCGTCCGTCCCCAGACCCTGACATGGGCCGTAGGCAAGAGGACGGTCTCAAAAGGGGGCGGTGCATAGCGGGGGCAGACGCCAACATCCTAATGTTGGCGTGGCGGCGACTGAGCGCCGTTGTCCCGAGACGGCAAATCAAAGTGCGGGTAGTGCCTAAACTCGGCCTCCTCTCGGTGACGACTGCCACGAGCCATAGACGGCGGTTCGTAGCGCCTGGAGCGTCCGTACCGAGGGTTGCGCGTCTCCAAACGGGGACGTTCCGCCAGAGGGGGGGACGGTAGTGGTACCGGACGCGCGTCACGGTAATCGTGGTACACTACTGGAGGTGATCTCGCTTGATCACGTGGAAGCGGGGAGGGCGAGCGGGACACAAAGGTGCGGGATTGAACCCGGGTCCCGCTTTCATACCCGCCCGTGGGGCTGCGCGCCGAACCAACTCGGCGATCAACGGCAGCGCAGTTTGCGCGGCGTGGGGGTGATGAGCCGGACTCCAAGTTGCGGGACTGGTCCCGGTGTCCACTGGCATACCCGCCCGAAGGCGACCCCGCGTGGTCGCGACGGCCATTCGCGTTGGCGCACAGGATTTTCAAATGGTGCCCTCCGCAAATAGGACACGGGTGAGTGTCGGGGCAGGCGCGCTGGTAATGGTCCCCTAGGCAAGAGAAACACCAGCCGCGGGCCTGGGCAATCCGCCTACGAGCGGCCACGTGCAGGACCGCGAAGTCTGGGCACCGCACCGTTTGGTGTCCCTGCGACTTGCAAAACCGGCAGTCCGGTGGCGCAGCTTGAGCGACAGCGAAGCGGGCGGCCGTACCTCCTCTTGGTGCAGGTTGGGCATTGCGCCGTTGGTTGGTGGGTCTGGGACGTGATGCTTCCACCGGCGTGTCGGCGACCATGACGTCACCCATGCGACACTCGTCCTCCAGGAACGTCAGGAGCTGGTCAAAGGTAGGGAGAGCAGATGCCTCATCCCTAGTGTGCCCCTGTTCAAAACGTGCCCTCAAAGACACCGGCAATCGCTTGAGTACGATACGCACCAGTAGGTAAGACCACTTGGCAACCGGCAGTCCTAAGCGGTTGAGCGAATTGGTGGCTATTAGGAGGGGGTTCAGCAGCTCGGTCCTCAACTGGGCAGCATTGCTCACGACGGGAAGGTTCAAAATCTGGTCAACGTGGGTATCTGCCAGACAGCGCTGGTTGTGATAGCGCTTGGTGAGCAACGCCCGCGCGATCCCATAGCTCCCGTCACATATTGGGAGGTGCTGTACTAAGCCCCTCGCCTCTCCATCAAGCACGGAGAGTAAATAGGCCAGTTTCTGAGACGGACCCAAATCGTCCCTCGAGTCCACAAGGCTCTCAAACAAACCAATGAATCCCATCCACATGTCTAATCGACCATCAAAACGTGGAAGATCCAAATTGGGTAATCTAGTCAAAAGGCCCACGGGAGTCTTCAAGGGGGCCCGGTGAGCCGGTACTCCGGCGCGCGAGGCTAAAATCTCCCGCGCGCGCTGGGCGATGTCGTCGGCAAGGTCCATAATTTGGACGTAGTCCTCGTGGACTTGGTCCCGTCGCTCCTGGGGGAATGACTCCAGGGGCACATCATCCAGATGCAAGATGAAGCGCCGGTAAAGCGCCTCCACCTCCTGAAGTCGTGCAGGGCATTTCTCATGCCTGTCCAACAATGCCTCGATTCGGTTCTCCCTTTTCACCAAGGCGGCAGCTGACGTGAACCATCTCAAATGAGTCGCAATCCCGGAATATGTCTCGCGGACAACATTATACGCGGCGGTAGACATCTTCAAAGCACAAACGGCACGAAACAAACAATCTTATAATAACAACAAAAAAAAACAAATATCTTTCACAAACAAACAATATTACAATAGCGAAAAACAAAATATCTTTCAATGAGACAAGCCGCTATTATTCTAAACAATTATCAAATCTTAAATAGTTTAAATCAAACAAACAAAACAATTCTTTGCCAATGTGCAATTAATTTAAGACTTGAATTATTTATTTTAAGGTAAACAACAAAACAAACAAACGTATAAAATAAATGTTGTATTATACAAACGCACAACGCCACAATTTAACTATAACGTTGTTCAATATTAGACAATAATTAAATAATAATTTATATTAAATAATAACCTGAGCAACAACAAATACGATTAGCAATAGCACAAATAATTATCAAACCCTTTAAAATCTAATTGCCAATTCAAGTGCTCAAATTAATTATGCAAAACTATACCAACAATTTAGATTAAACAAACAAACAACCAAATTAATCAAATTAAATTAATTAAATTAATTAAATCAATTTTCACAAATAATGAGGGTATAGTTTGTTCAACATGGAACATTCGAGAAACGGAGTTTAAACCACGCTCTGGGTACCAAAATATGTTGCGTTCAACCTGGTGTTCTAATTAATAATAGGTTAAGTGGAAGCGTGATGTCTCTCAGGCGCGAGAGGAACGAACATATACTGTATATCACAGCGTTACAAATTTACAATAGTACAAACTTACCCTGTTTTGTTCTTCAACAATGTCTTCACTGTGTCAAGCCCTAGCTATAGCTTCATTAACTAACTACGATAAATTGGCCAAAATAACGCAGGATGCTAATCAAACTATACTTAACTTTATGCAGGCAGACACGAACTCTTTAAGTCCTCAAAATGACCACATTTGGCGCGACTTAAGCCGTGAACTTTCACCAATCGTCTTAATGCAATTATACTATCACAATTATAGTTATCAAACAGTTCAATTTACATTAAATAGTATTAAGTATGGAGACACAAAATTCACTAGTTTTTATAACGCATTTATGTCATACAAAAATGGCGAACATTACATTTCGCGGTGACATTTCAAGGTTTTGTTTCAATTGTAATTATCGATTCACACAACAAGGATAATTAGTTTTATCAACAATTAATTCTAGTGACAATTTTAACTCGCGAAACAGTTGCAAGAAAAACGCTTCAAATCTCATTCAAATCGCGACGTAACTTGCAAACAAGATGTGTTTTGCGACTGACTACCGAGCCAAGGTCACCGCGCGGCGCACCCGGCTGGCCGGCGATACATCAATAGTGAAGTTACCATCTCCTAGGGAGGCGCGCGCGCAACTCGATACGATAGGTTAAGTTTGGTACATAACACTTAACGTAACTTCACATAATTCAAATTGAATGATATTTTAGTGCATTTTCTGAAAAGATACTATAGATAATAGTAACGTATTTTTTTTTAACCATTAGTTATTATTTAATATTAGTAGAGATTTCTACAAACAGAAAGCATACCAACTTTTTGAAAAAAGCTGATATTTTGACGGAAGAATTTTCGATTGAAAATTAGGGTGCTTTTTCGATATATTATGTAAATTCAAAATAAGGTGTAAAAATAAATACTTCTAATCAAATAAATTACAGCGTATTTAGGACATAAAAAGGTAAGTTTTTTTTAAATTTTGAGGTTATGTGAAAAAAGTGTAAACACAAAAGTTTTATATCTTTTTATTACCTACAACTTTGGCATTTGACTTTTTTCCATAAGACTTTTAGTTTTGCCGGAAATCGAGAAAAACCATTTTTACCCTTAAAACGATCCCCACCTTCCCAACCTCAGATCGCCCATAAATTATTTTTCCTTTAATTTTTATAATATCTCCTCCTTTTCTAATGTGTTCTTTTTTGGTTTTAAAAATTATCGACACTGGTCTATATATTTATTTTGTTTATAATAAATACGTAGGTGCCACAGCCATATCTACAAATTCTTAGTTCGATTTTTAAAATCGAAACATTCAAGTAGCCTTCTCCGTTTTATGTTACCCTGGTACTTGTGGAGCCTCTCGAATGTCTGATGTACACCCGGGTGTACAAATAAAATGACCGTTCACTTTGGACGCTCATAATTGTCGTTCCTTTGCACTCGCAAGCCTATGGCTATAATATGTTGCGGAACGGCAACGACAATGAAAGTGAAATGAGTCGTCATGGATGGTGTCATGGTTTAAATCGCCTCACTACCCGCCTAGGCTTATAGCAGGTATATGTGAGCGCCATACTATATTTATTTGCCATTTTTATATTAATGTCTAATTTTAAATTAATTTGTTAGATTTTAAGTTATTTATCAATATATTGTTTTCATTATAATTATTATAGTTCCTGTTTTGATAAAAGTATTGTGAAATGAGCGCCATCTATAAAAAATAGTAAAGACTAATTAATACCTGTTAACTTATTTTATATAAACGCAAATTCTATATTTTATGTTATTTGGTATTGTTTAAAAATAATAAACTTAATTATAATGAATATTGATAGTATTGATAATAATTAAGTTATTAATAATAATTATTTTGTATAAATTTAATTAGTTTGTAATAAGAGAATTGAATATATTGTTTCCCTGCAAGATGGCGTCATTGTCGTAAGTTTTGTGAAAGGATGCAACTATGTTCTAATGTAAAAAAATTATTGTAGTGTTTAAATGTTAAAATAATAAGTGTTTAATCTATTCTGTTACGCTACTAAACTAATGCTATTATTAAAATAAGTCTCATAAAAATTACTAAACAATCAAATATGAAAAGTTTAATTTGGCGTTCTCGCCGACATATACTTATTGTGATGTTTACGCACGTTATTAATAAATGAGCAAACAACACACACAATACTTAAGAGGATACCAAAATAACTTCGTGCATTTTTGTACGTACGAAGTTTTCATTGTTTCTTTAGATTGAATGGCTAGAGCTCTAATTTTTAAGTATATGTTTTTTCAATATATGATCTAGGATCGCATAAACTTAGAAACGCGATTTAAAAAAGTTTTCTCGATAGAAAATCTTAGCGAAACAACCTCTCAAATCTTTTATTTTTTTCATTT
This sequence comes from Orgyia antiqua, assembly GCA_916999025.1. Lineage (NCBI taxonomy): Eukaryota > Metazoa > Arthropoda > Insecta > Lepidoptera > Erebidae > Orgyia > Orgyia antiqua. The sequence continues at coordinate 27,347,658 of OU779871.1, forward strand.
GTCGGTCTATTATCGCGTATTAACTAATGAAATAACTTTAAAAACATAAGTAACTATTATATATAGAAACACGTAAATCAGAATTAAAATATATTTAGTAGATTTTAAGTAAATAGGAAAAGTATCCCTAATTGTTTATTTTCTGTGCCTACTGGCTGTGTTAATATGTACGTGTCGGCTATGATATACTATAATATTGATGTAGGCCCTTAATTAATCACGTTTGTTGTATGAGAGCAAGAAACGGTAAAAAAATCATGTTTGTTGTATGGGAGCCCCCCTTAAATATTTATTTTATTTTTAGTATTTGTTGTTATAGCGGCAATAGAAATACATCATCTGTGAAAATTTCAACTGTCTAGCTATCACCGTTCTTGAGATACAGCCTGGTGACAGACGGACGGACGGACAGCGAAGTCTCAGTAATAGGGTCCCGTTTTTACCCTTTGGGTACGGAACCCTAAAAATAGATCAAATTACAAATACACACACACACACACTGAAATTTTCAGGTCTCTAGTTATCACCGTTCCAGAGACAGACATGGACGGAATGCAAAGTCTCAGTCCTATTTTACTTTTAAGCAAAATCTTCGCCGGATGGTGGTTTGACGTTTAAAATTGAGGACAAAATTAACTTTAGCCTGGCTATATATATGTACGTAGCCTGTATCCAGTTATCCACGACATACATAGATACATTTTCTTTCACACACACACACACATTGATATGTAAGTAGCTTCAAGCCGTCCATCAAGTGATGTAACCATAGACATCTGGCACTTTTGTGGCAAAACCACTACAGAATCTTGAAATCCCCGAATCGTTTCGTTTCGAATCGTTTCCCCGTTGCATGTGTTTCCAAAATTCACTAAAAAGTACAAGGAGTCCAGAGAATTGCAAAAGTACGTACAAAGCTTGTTGAGAGCAGAAAAACGTCAAGGGCGGGATGAAATATATCTGTTGAACGGGCTTCCGCGTCAGATAAGCAGAGTGTTAAGAGGGTTGGGGGGCGGCAGTGGGGAGGGGAGGGTGTAGTGATCAAACCGCGGCGCGCGGCACTGACTCGACCAGTTAAGTAGGTGTCATTAGTGTTGTACCATTCAGTAAACACAAGTTATCGATATATTTGTAATATATGTATATAAAATATTTTTTTCAAACTTGTTTACCTGCTTCCGTTATTGCTCTAGCCTATCAAAAACTGTTCTTTTTAAGGATTTCTCTAATAAAACTTTTTCTTTTCTAATTGGTGCCTAGTGACAATGATAATTACAGCAAAAAAAATTAACAATTTGATTTAATCCCCTTCAAGTTACGGACATGTACACGTTGTCGCGTAGTTAGGAACTCCTGAGCTATTTAAGAACTGATAAACAAATGTTTAAGAAAAAATTGTTGGGTTGGGTTAGGTTGAAATGGGCTATACATATTTCTAAAACTACATAATTATATCAATTACCGCGTAATCCATATTTGTGGTGGCTTAACTACATAGGTAAGTACTATTTCACGTTCTCATAATCTGTGCAATTTTGTGTTATCTACAAATTAGTGAAAACCTATCGGGTCTGTACATTTTTGTCTTGAAAAACAAATGCGCATTGTAATAAGTAATAAGGGAGAAAATGTCGTTGGCATTAAGTCCGCCATGGTACAAAAATTTTTTATTGTGTGCAAAAAGTTGTAAAATAAAATAAATAAATAAGTAAACGTAAACGAGCTTCATAAAGCTTAGCTGTTTGGCAGTACACATGCTTGTTCAAAGATATTATTGATATTTATGTAAGGTGATTTCAAAGTTGCTATTCTAAATACAAAATTCAAACACGTAGAAATAAACTATCGATATATAAGTAAGTAACATCACTATAAAAGCTGTTGAGCGGGTGACGTGAAGCGTGATAGCGGGTGTCACGTCATCGTCACCGGGCGCGCGGCTCTACTATGAAACTCTGGATTACTGAACTACTCGACTCTGTAAATTACTGCTGGGTTACACATTGTTATTTTTTTTATTTGAAGATTTTATCACAAATCACACATGATGTTGCTCTGGTCAGAAGATTTGAGGGTCGTGTACTACATTATTTATTTATGACAGTATTGTGACCAGTGGCCACGGTCACGGTAGATAGAATACGATCGAAATATCGACATTCAATCAGAACAGCATTATTTAAAAAAAGTACTCGTACGTAACTATGTAGTAAAGTTGTAAGTAAACTCATACAAAGTAGGTAAGGTACACCTACTTGATTGCAAAAGAAATTGTTAGTTTTTTTTTCGCCTAATTGCAAGTGCACAGATCAATAACGTTATATTTTAATAACTAGCTGACCCGGCAGACGTTTTTTTTGCCATACTAAAAAAAAAAAGTTTGAAATATAGATGTTGGCCGATTCTCAGAGCTACTAATGTGCATGTAAAATTTCATAAAAATCGGTCAAGCCGTTTTGGAGGAGTACGGTAACTAACACTGTGACACGTGAATTTTAAGTATCGTAAGTTTTTTAAATAATACTGTAACTTTAAACATTTTTTTGCAAGGCGGTTCTTGAGTTCCACCTCCGCGAAAGTATGCTATCCTAGTAAATAGGGCTACGAAACAACTAGCAATATGTCACCGATGACGGATCCAACGATTATGAACCAAGGAACCAATAGATGATCACGACACGAAGAATAAACAAATATCAAGATAGAATAAAAAAATATATTTTCTATGCAAAGTAGCTTCGGACGCTGACAGTCAGAAAGAAACTCGATTTTCTAGTTTCTTTGGGAACAATATGACTAGGGCCACATAAAGGTAAAGTGGAAATACAAAAGCGTTATGATTATGCGAACTTCACTGATATAACACTCTTATAAATACATGTTGCCCTGGTAATTACGTGATTTTCTAAAATCACTGCGTCCACTTTAACGGCGAGCATCGCGTCTGTCCGAAGAATAAAAATAGAGGCTGCCTGGCGGGCTATACTACTACTACTAATACTAGGAATAACGCTGAACCGTGTTGACCAGCATATCCATCGACCATATTATTCGTAAATACACTATCTAATCTTTTATGTAGTGTACAAGACAACATAATGGATTTGTTGTCAAGTTATTAAATTGCCTGTAGGCTTAAATTGCGCTTGCGCATGTTAGTTCCTTACCTTCTTGATTATTATAACATCTACAAGAGGAAAGGCGACAAATAGACGAAAATTATTAAAGGGGCGTTACCGTCTTACCAACGTGTGAGTGTGTGAGTGAACCAAAGTGAACGTAATTGGATAGGTAATAATATACCTATCCAATGCTATTGTGTACTGTAAAGAAATATCAGACTTGTACCTACTTAAATTTTATGATATCCTAGTACATTAGAATATAATAGTTGCCAAATGGGCAGTACATATCTTCTTGTCATACGACTGACTTATTAATCTGTTTGAGAGGCCCGATCAGCCCAATGTTGCGCGTCCTTTTTAATAAAATTAAAAAGGACGCGCATTGTTACAAAGATTATAATTATTAGAACAGCGGATGTTTTGTGTAGATTTTGTACTACACACGACTACTACTTGAAAAAATAAAATTCTACAAAGATAGCTGGGTAAACGAAGTCCTCTTCTGGAAGTCTTATTTTTCAACTTGCTAAATTATGTCACGGAAAGTTTATGATGCCTAGTCACAATACATGGTGGATTTGAGATCAAACATCAAATTATTATTATTATTACTTATTCATTTAAATGATTTTTTAAATACCTACCTATTGATTTATTAGACTGCTAGAAGTGGTAGGTTAAGAGGATACCAAAATAGCTTCGTGCATTTTTCTATGTACGAAGTTTTCATTGTTTCTTTAGATTGAATGGCTAGAGCTCTAATTTTTAAGTATATGTTTTTTCAATATATTATCTAGGATCGCATAAACTCAGAAACGCGATTGAAAAAAGTTTTCTCGATAGAAAATCTTGGCGAAATAACCTCTCAAATTTTTTATTTTTTTCATTTGTCGGTCTATTATCGCGTATTAACTAATGAAATAACTTTAAAAACATAAGTAACTATCATATATAGAAACACGTAAATCAGAATTAAAATATATTTAGTAGATTTTGAGTAAATAGGAAAAGTATCCCTAATTCTTAATTTTCTGTGCCTACTGGCTGTGTTAATATGTACGTGTCGGCGATGATATACGATAATATTGATGTAGGCCCTTAAGTAATTCTGTGGTTAAGTCAAGGTTAAGTAGAAGTGAAGTTTAAAAAGCTGGTATGTAACTGGAAAGAAGTACGCCTTACGCCATCTATTTGTTATTACACGAACTATGACGTATTCATCGATCATGGTTTTTAAACCTTGAAACGTTTGAAATGAGTCTCAGCTACTTCCTTGCTTTTATTATACCCTAGTAGAAATTCGTTCAATGAAGCAATATCGATTCTGTGTAATCAATGTTGTGCATATTTTTCATCCGCTTCAAAATAACATCGTTTCCTTTTTATTTTTTAATTAAATAGTAATCTTTATTATAACAATGTATTTATAAATTAATTTTATATTAATATACATATTTTCAAAAAGCATTTTTGCATATAATTTCTAAAATTCGGATAAATCTGTGATATATTGATGACTGTGTAAGGTCAATCAAATTGATACGACAAATAACTAATGATCGGAAATCATGGCTATCGTGTTCATCAAGTTCACAGGAGATAATGAAATCGAGGAATTTTTACTCAATATTCGAACGCCCGCGCCCTCCAGCCAGCCCAATAAAAACTAGTAAGGACGAGCCAAATTTTTTTACACATTACGATCAATAATGAACTTTAGTAACGTCAGATAAGATTGAAAATACACTTGACATAAACTGATAAACATAGCCAAGCGCGCGCGCAGCGAGGCAGCTGACGGTATTGACTTTCATCTCTTACTTCTTTATGCGCGCCTAGTAACATGCGCACATTTCGCGCAAGAGTGCGCGTTCGTGCGCACCAGTTTTATGCGCATTGCGCGCGCGCACGCTCTGTCCTAAGGTTATATATCTATTTCAAACCTATTTAATTTGGACTTTAAATATTAGACATATAATTCTTATTTGTTTGGCAAATCTCTCGATATGTTGAGACAGTCCAAGCTCTGTTGCCGACGGCTGCGCGTGCTCGCCGCCTGCGCGCGCGCCTGCGTCGTCGTCAGCTTTCTCAGTACAAACAAACCAGTCGCTTCCATCAGTTTCATCGTTTGTCCGGGTCGTCGAATGCTAAACAAAAGTAGATTATCGCCCCTGGGTTTTTTTTTTTGTATCTGGGTATGTTCGACGACAAAATTAAATGGACGCGACAACGTTTTTAATATTCAGATTAAGGACGATCTAAGATTGGACTGTAATTAACTAATTTGTCGGTTCTGGATAAAACCGGTGTTTTTGGAAAAACATTTTTTCCACCAAAATAAAACTTCATTGAATATTTTTTTTTTTATGACCGAGTTTTACGGTCACTTTTTACACCTCCACCGGAGGGGGCCCACGCTAGCTCTTGAAAACTGGGATATGGGACGAATAGGGGGAAACCCCGGCGGATGGTAGCCTTAGGACCAACTCTAACACAAAATATGACAGCCCCCTTACGAAAGTACCCAAGTAAAAAAAATTGAATTGCTTTAAAACTACACTGTCAATAACAAGATAACTCGCGAATAACCCTTTTTAGGGTTCCGTACCCAAAGGGTAAAAACGGGATCCTATTACTGAGACTTCGCTGTCCGTCCGTCCGTCCATCCGTCCGTCTGTCACCAGGCTGTATCTCAAGAACGGTGATAGCTAGCTATCATTGAACACAGTGAAAATTTTCACAGATGATGCATTTCTATTGCCGCTATAACAACAAATACTAAAAATAAAATAAAATAAATATTTAAGGGGGGCTCCCATACAACAAACATGATTTTTTTACCGTTTCTTGCTCTCATACAACAAACGTGATTAATTAAGTATTGTGTGTGTTGTTTGCTCATTTATTAATAACGTGCCTTATGTTGCATAGATAATGGTACGGAACCCTTCGTGCGCGAGTGCGACTCGCACTTGACCAATTTTTTTAGTTTTAGTTCGCATTATTTTCGATAGAATTTATTTTTTTATGGATTTTTTGATTATTTTGATATAATTAAAGAAGGCTAGATATAATAAATAAATATTCAGGACATTTCACACAAGTTCACACAACGTCCTCTGGTCCCAAAGTAAGCTATATTTCTATGCTTGTATTATGGGAAACAGCTACGGATACACTACATATACTACTTTTCTTTTGTAAATACACACTTATAATACATAGAAAACACTCAGACGCAGAACAAACATTTGTATGACATTTATGGATATCACACAAATGATTGTCCCAAACGGGAATGGAACCCGCGACCTCGTGATCGGCAATCCATTACATAAACCACTCCACCACGAAGCCCGTCGATAAGAATAATAAAGGTTATTTTATTTTAATTTATTTATAAAGATATAGAATAATGAGCTTGTATCTTGCAAACAGCGCCACGGATGTTGATGTGTTTTTTTATATAGATAGGATGTATCAGGAGGATGGCGTTTTTTGTATAATTTGCTAAGGTTTGATTTTATATTCCACGCATACAATTTTGCAAAATTTGAAGTTCTCAAAGGCCTACTTTTGTATTATTATCTTAAATCTCCTAAAGATAAAAAACTGATTTCAATATTTAGGCACAGTAAATTAAAATAACTGCACATGATTGCAGGGTTTACTACAATTGACACATGACATATCCCGATCAATGAACCAATATACAATACCGGTGCGGGCGCTAGACAGTCCTTGTCTTGATTTCTCTGATTACTCGATGATAACGTGACTCGAGTGTCACAAATTCAATAAAATATTTTGGAACCCTAAGAACGAGTCCTTTCACACCATGAACATAAATTTGTGATAGAGCAGTAAATGTGTAACGATTATTTATTATTAAATTTTTTATTTTTCTAAAATTTTTACTTGGCTCCAAAATAATCTAGCAATACAACAAATATTTGATTAGGAACTAAACCAGCGAACAATTTAGTACATAGTGCTAATATAGTGTACCTATAGTGCTCTGTAAGCGATAAGGCTTAACCCTTATTACTAAGTTTTATAACAATAGAACCTAACACCTATAGCTGCGCTCGGAATATCTATAAAGTATACAATATACAAGTATGTATTTATCGCTCCATAGCGATGCCCCGCGGCCGATCGGGCCGATTGTTTTGCGGGCAATTAGTGTTGGGCCCGTCCCGCACGTGCCGCGGAGCTTGGTTCGTCGCGCCTTTGCCTGTCTGTGGTTCATACTTCAGTTCGCGTCGCTCTTCAGTACTCCGCGCGCGCTTTCGGCGAGCGGCCGCCACAGAGGATCTGTGTCGCGCAGCCCTACGTCTGCCGCGCGAACTCCGCTCGAGAACCCCGTCTCGCTATATCCGAACATTTATGTTTTGACTCAATTATTTTTTCTTTCGAACTTTGATCACTGACACCTGTTGCCGGCAAGACTGTTTACTAACAATAAATCGTCTGCTGACAATTAAATATTAGATGAAAAATAATCTTACATTTATCTGGATATCCATACTAACTCTAGTTATTGAGAGAGAGAATATAGTTTTCAGAATATTAAGGCCTAGTTGAGGTGAATCGTAATCCTTCAATAATAACTAATACTAAAAGGGCGAGAGAGGTCCTTCCACGGCGGTCCCGATCACCGCCCGTCGGGAAAACTTTTCCTTTATATAAAGTCCTAATAGCTCGATGCGAACTTCGCAGTCAAAAGTTTTCGTTCTCGAAGTTATACGCATGAGACTCGCCAACTTTTCAGTTCAAAAACTTTCTACGAAAACAATTTCCGAATTTCTAACAAAGATAGAAGTTGCGTTTGCCCTAATGGAAAAGATGAGAATTGCGAAAACATACAGTGAATTTGTGCTTAGCTTAGAAACTAATTGATCTAATCTAGGTCATGAAACGTTAAATTTAAGTGTTGTGAAATCAAGCTAAGTCAATATGGCAGCAGCTATGATCAGCGATCGAGGACTTCGTAAAAAGTTAACACAAGAAGCCATTCTTGAGAAAACTCCGCGGAAACCTTCAAAACGCAAATCTACAGCGGGAAGTTCCAAATCAGAAAAAAAGAATGAACAAAATAACAATAAGAGGCCGAAAATACATACTGGAGACCCCAAATTGGATTTATTTGCAACATACCAGCCGTGGGTGATCCAAACATATGGAGATTTAGCCAAAACAAAGACTATAACTTTAAAAAAGTACGCGAGAATCCTGCGCACGCTAAGAGGAGAGGAATGCAACAGTTCGGATAGTTCCAAATTCCGTTTTTGGGTGAAAGCAAAAGGATTTCACGTTGGAAAACCACCTGGGTATGATGCAAAGCCAGCGGATGGTATTGTTTGCAGATATAGCGTGCATGATGCTGAAGGATGTAAGGTTGGGGTTGACGGTCAAGAAATTTACAACGGATCTCAAAATGATCCACCTCTCTACATACCAACGCCACCAGTAAAGGTGAGAATGTCTTCAGTTTTGTTTAAGGTGTCATTGATACGTCTTAGATGTTTGTCACTGCAATGGCATGCGTAACGGCCGAATGTCTTTCTACCTATTCTCCAGTTTACATTGTGTTGCTTTTTAGCCTGTAAAAGGTCGCAGCTTGTCAATCATTTGCGGAATTGAATCTATTAGTAATATGGATATGGATCATCATCATCATCATAACATCACGCTTTTTTCCCATGGGGGTAGGCCGAGACTATAGAACGCCATCTGCTACGATCCAAACATACTTCCTTGGCTTCATCCACACTCATACATATGGTCATACATGCCCGACGGTTATAAGTGCTACGCACTTGGCCCTTTTGGAGTATGGCGATGACATCGGAGTATATTTTTCTCGGGCGTGCTCTCCCAGCATTTCCACTTACCTCCGCCGTGTGTGCGTTGTTGTGCCTTTCGTTAAGCGTCTGTCATTTAGGATAGGATATGGATTTTTAGTATTTATTTGGCTTTCCACGAAATTGGTTACAAAAATCAGGGGTCGAGTAACATACTTTTTTACCTGTTTTAAATATAAGCAATCGAATGTATTTTAAACCAATATTATCACATGAAAAAATTTGAGCAAGTTTTTTGCTCTTTATATTCAAAGTTTAGTAATTCGAAATGCAAAAAAAGTATTGAATATGATCATTAAACAAGTGGTTTGTAATTATTTGCTAATATCGTCGTTGCCATCACGGATGCTCCTCTGCTAATCGTGTGCTGTTCCTAAAATTTAGAAGAATTTAGATTTAAAAATAAATAAAAAAAATTGTTATGGACAACTACTTCAATCTGTAGTTAATTCATAAGGTATTATTAAAAAGAAAGATTTGATTAAATTAAGCTACTCATACGATGTTACAAAACATTGCTTACTAGACTTCGATCTCAATGGAAAGTTCAGGACATCAGAATTTGTTGACGATAAAATTGCTCATCAAGAGCGGCCGGTTATAGCCGAAATCCGAATGACACAGATATAGTTACCGTCGCTCATCAGCGTTAATAAATTAGCATGATTGATACAATTCGAAGAAATCTCGCTGTTATATAACACCAAAGACTTTTCCATAATACCTTTAGGTCCTGGTAATCATAAATAAATTATCATTTCTATGATGTTTTCATCATTATGATAAGAATAAAGGACTGTACAATTCTTAAGAAAATGTTTTTTTAACCGTAATCAGTGCTGCTTTAACGGAACAAAATGTAGTAAACCATTGAATAAAATCGGAGAAATTACACATTTAATTAATATCCTACCTAATCAGAAAATTGTTATCAAAAGCTCCATAGCGTACCTCTACCTAATTTGTGTGAAATATTTTTGTCAGATTTTTAGTTTCTTATAACATAGTTTTTGTTCAATATTTCATGTTACCGTTTCGTTGGATGCAGTCGCGATGGTTTCTATTTAGATATACTGAATATTACCAATAATTGTATAATATGTAACACCAGACAGTGGGGTTCTCACTATGCTATCAAGTCTGAAAACCTTCAAAACATCTGAAACTAAACATTGCTAAGGCTACGCCGTGTACATTAAGATAATTTTTCGAGATTTCCGTGCCCCCAAATTTTGAGTTCTCATTTGAGAACTCAAAATTTGGGGGCACGTGCTTTTTGTATTTACAAAAAGCACTATTTCAGTTTTGCGTTATTAAGCATGCTACGAAATACTCAGAAGTGGCTTCTTAGGGCACATTTATTTGATAGTTCATTACAGCGTAAAACTATAACTCATATAAACTATAACACTATAACTCACTCACAACTAGTATTTACGGATTTAGATCCGTATATTTTAGTTTCTCTCTCTTTCTCTCCAGCCCATTAATGGCCTTGCTTGCCGTCTCTCACAGAGGAGGTTATCTGTGTACAATATCTCTTAGCTGGCATTTACAGCATCTTGGGGAGGAGAAGGGGTTGGTGTTACTTGTATTCTGAATCTATTACCACACGCATATCCGTCATTTGGACTTTGATTAAGCCAAAGTCCAAAAGTCCATGTGGTGACATCCAGATATTTCTATCAGTGACTGAAAAGTCACCAAAACTCGTAACTCTTATTATTCTTAGTAGCAGTTGTACGAGTACTTTCACTTATTACACGCTTTATATTAGCTTCACTTGTATGTTTGTTTGTATGTTTGTTTGTATGTTTGTAACCGACTCTTTTGGACGCTATTTTGACCCACTTTAAACGGTCAGATTCTATTCAAATTTTGCACACCTGTCAAAGACCGATGACAATGCAATAATTCGATTAAATAAAGCGTGTTTTTTAGTTTTTTTAAACTATTATTTTTTTGGCTTATATTTACCATAATATTAGTACACCACAAGTTACCTATTCTGTCTCGGTCAAGTCCATTCTAAGATTGTCTGGAAGAGACCGCAGCTCGCGATAAGACCGCCCTTTGTACCTATTATTAAGTCTAGTAAGTAAATTCTGTAAATTAATATGTTGTGCAATAAAGAGTATTTTATTTTATTTTATTTATTTATTTATTTACGACTTTTAATACGGGGCTCCGTTAAGACGATACCAAAATAGCTTCGTGCATTTTTCTACGTACGAAGTTTTAATTTTTTCTTTAGATTGAATGGCTAGAGCTTTAATTTTGAAGTATATGTTTTTTCAATATATTATCTAGGATCGCATAAACTCAGAAACGCGATTGAAAAAAGTTTTCTCGATAGAAAATCTTGGCGAAACAACCTCTCAAATTTTTTATTTTTTTCATTTGTCGGTCTATTATCGCGTATTAATTAATGAAATAACTTTAAAAACATAAGTAACTATCATATATAGAAACACGTAAATCAGAATTAAAATATATTTAGTAGATTTTGAGTAAATAGGAAAAGTATCCCTAATTCTTCATTTTCTGTGCCTACTGGCTGTGTTAATATGTACGTGTCGGCGATGATATACGATAATATTGATGTAGGCCCTTAAAAACTCCAAGTAACGCTAGTTTGCATCGCTCGGTACCGGGTGTTCAAGCCGAGCGGTCTCTCACTTATTTATTAATAGCGGGCCAGTCTGCCGCCTCATGTATATTAAACAGTTAGCTATCCCGCGAGCCAACTCTCACCTGAACTGAACTCACTGCCCATAGATACCCTTATTATTTATAGTACGCTTCTGACTGTTAATTTGTTGACTGGGTAATAATCCTAGTAGTTTCTGTAACGTTGGAAATATGGTAAAACGAAAACTAATCTTGGGAAATTAAAAATAAATTACAGATTCTACAATAAGTTTTTAACTTTTACTTATTGATTGGAAACTACTCTTGATAGAAAGAAGAAAGAATGTTTTATTACTGCACAACATAAACATTTGCAGCACAAGTTATATTATCTACTATATAAAAATAAGTCGGATTTTCCTTCCTGACGCTATAACCCCAGAACGCACGAACCGATTTCCACGGTTTTGCATTCGTTGGAAAGGTCTCGGGCTGCGTGAGGTTTATAGTAATTTTTTATTTTTTACTTTTTTTTTGGTATGGCAAAACAACGTTTGCCGGGCCAGCTAGTACGGTATAAAAAATATCGTGTACATTGTGTCATTTCAGCAAGTGTTAGGTTGCAATGACTTAACGCTGATTTTAGTAGTTCTTAAAATCATAGAAAAGTGGTAAAAAGTAAAATTTATTGTGAATTTAAAAATCATTTATATAAAAGACAATAATAAATAACTTCACATAAACTGAGACTTTTACTTAAAATCAATAACAATATTTTTGTTCGCTAACCAGATAAACGCTAAACGGTCAGATTCTATTCAAATTTTGCACACCTGTCAAAGACTGATGACAATGCAATAATTCGATTAAATAAAGCGTGTTTTTTAGTATTTTTAAACTAGGTATTTTTTTCAGTTATAAAATAAAAAATTGCTATGTATTCTATTTTAAGGCAATTATAATAAAATTGAAAACCTAGTTAATTAAAATCTTTAAATAATACTATACCTACTATATTACGCAGTTTGTAAAGGTTTAAATGAATGCATACATTGGTTTTTTTTTTATTTCGGATACATATATCCATAGGCAACAAATACAATTATTGGTAATTATTTTAACTGATGTATATCATCAACAGAACGCTTCACAACTGCACAATTAAAAACAAACAAAATTTTACAAATCGTAACTTAAACAGAATAATATGAAATTAAATAATCAATAATAATATATATCGTAATCAATTTTAGTGTACCTACGTCATCATTAACATTAGGAACAGAAATTAACAATATTTAGGTAATGTTGGTCATAAAACAGTCTTATCACTAGTTGTGACTGCAGGAAAAAAAATTTTAATTTTGGAGTTATCTACTTTTTGTTCTCGGCCTATGAATTAGTTGTGCAGTTGTCCTTGTCCCACGCGCCTGTATGCTTCCTAACTAAAGTCTTTTTATTACTTTTTACACGCTTTATAATAGCTTCACTTGTATGTTTGTTTGTATGTTTGTTTGTATGTTTGTAACCGGCTCCTTTGGACGCTATTTTGACCCACTTTAAACGGTCAGATTCTATTCAAATTTTGCACACCTGTCAAAGACCGATGACAATGCAATAATTCGATTAAATAAAGCGTGTTTTTTTAGTTTTTTTTAAACTATTAGTTTTACATTTAGCACATTGGCTAAGCAACGGAAATGGCGTATACATCCAAGTAAATGGCTTGGCTGTGTGAGCCATTTCCTTTGCCTAATGCTATGTATTAGGATTTTCAAATAAAAAAGAAGGTACTTGGCTTTTTAATCGTTGTTAATATGAAAAGAAAAGCGAATGAAATAATTTTATTAACAATTTAACATTATCACCCTTTGTAGGAACACTTTTTTAGAGTTCCTTATAAGGAAAAACAGGACCCTCCTGTTATATGGGTAATGGGATCGAGAATATATTATACCTAATATTATGATAATAACTGTATAGAACTCTTCTAATGCAAGTCCAAGTCGTACTTAATCCAACCACCTATGAGATATAGCGATAGAGATATATATAATAGTAACTTGATATATTATATTCCCTATTCTAAACCGGATATGTAGTATCTAATTCAGTCTACAATTTACAAGTATATTACCAAGCTTTCCATAGCATGCTGGTCGTAAAGTCGGCGTGTTGCGGGACATTTTTCCCATATCTACGTGCACATGACAATACGGACGCGGTGTGAAATTTTAAACAAACGTACCCATTCAATTTATATTCCCCTGGCACTTCGGTTTAGCAAAAACTCAGAGAACAATGGGCGGCGTGGTCGCAGCGACCACACATAACCACTGATATGTGGGCGATAACATACGATCGATTCAATTTCCCTTGTTCATGTTGATCGCAACCTTCCACAGTGTTATGTTAACCTGGTACTTGGTAGTTTTAAATTGATCAATCGTTTTGATTATAGGTATTGACAGGCTTAACCGATTGCTGAATAAAATTAACTTTCGAGTAACGGCCGTATTCAATATTTTATTTATCATCGACTTTTGGTGTTAAAGTCATACTAATCCAAACTTTACCCGTAGTTGCATGTCAGCTCAGTAGGAGAATAATGACAGCAATCTCTATTGAAAATTTGTCAGGAAGAAATGGGATGGTGACATTATTTTTAATCTGTCACCACATGGATATAATATAGGTTCAAAATTTAAAAATCTAATTATGAAACCACAGATTAAACAAAACAGAGAAATAAGTCATTCATCTGGCTATCGGGCCGCTAGCCTGTGCCTGCCATATCTGATTAAAATGAATGCTACCAAAACCGAAGCTCAGTTTGCCATTCTACATAGAGTATTAAAATAACAGGAGAAGTTTTCTGATAAGACCGCCTAATGTACGGAGGTACAAAAAATTGTCCGTGTGGTAAGAGATTAACGGTATTATTCATAATGACTTATCGGAGGTTTATACGGAGATTTTATCGGAGAGAAAATAAACGTTTTAGCGTAAAAAGACCATTATGAATAACAAGTTTTGACAATTTTCGCGAATCTATTTTAGCGAACTTTTAAACCTCCGATAAGTCATTATGAATAAGGCGGTAAGAAAACAAGTGTCACCACACCTCTTTTAATTCTGATAATACTGTAAAAGCCAGCTAAGGGATATTGTACACAGTTAACATCCTCTGTGAGAAACGGAAATCTTTAAAATAAGCCCTGAGCTCTGCCAACACACCTGGTCATCGCGACAGAGGGTCATCGCGAGAGGATGTTATCTGTGTGCAATATCCCTTAGCTGACAGCTGACAGCACCCTTAGGAGGAGATGGGGTGGCGTCACTTGTATTCTTAATCTCTTACCACACGGACAATTGTTTGTACCACCGTACATTAGGCGGTCTTAAAATTGTCATTTTGTGTTACACAGTATTTATAATAAAAAAGGTCAGTTAACATTTCCGAATTGTGTTATTGACACTATTAATTTTAATTTTTTAGTTAAGTTTAGTTGTGCCGGTAGAACTGGTACCGCATTATACTCACTACGCTGTCACTATGAGTACGTACATATCTCTCGTACTTTTTTTCAGGTCACAGGTACAACTCCTGTTGAAAAATTGCTCCAAGTCATTTTACCTGCAAAGTATTAAACGCTCATTAACGACAGAGACCTTTTAAATTCCTATAATTTATGTGTTAGTTAAGCCTTTGGCTAATAAAGATTAATACCGTGGTTTCGTGACATTTCGGGGAATAATATCGGAAAATTTGTGTTTCGGTATGTTAATAAAATGTATTTAATGATTATGTTGCTATCACTTATTATTTGCATGCTGTTTTGACGGCAAAACATGATGCCCTTAGCGCTATTTGAAATAAACACCAATATCTTGTAACTGATTGTAACCATGTTTCACTTTCAGGCAAATAATTGATTTGATTTGAAAAGCGACAAAATAACTAAAATTGTTTACCAAGGTTGCAAAGGAATGAGCTCGCCGTGTTTAATACGACTAGAGCTCCACAAAAATAATTATAAGTCCTAGAGTGGGACCACGAACCGACTATTTATATGTATATGCAGTAATATATTATCATAGCAAGAACAAAATCATAGCGCGTGCTAAATTTTGATAGAACGCCATCTATGTAATGTCATGGAAAATAAATAGCCAAGGTCTTGTCCGACTGTCAAAGAAGGGTTATGCTTTTCTCGCCGCGGATGTATGTATATGTAAATTATTTTGTTATGTCAAGTATCTTTTAAAAGTTAGGTATTAAAGCCCTGCGGGTTCTTGAATATGCGACCTACATCTATATCGCAACCTTCTACTGTGTTATGTTAACCTGGTACTTTGGTAGTTTTAAATCGATCAATTGACCTATCGACCCCAAATAATTATTCTCCTGCCCTTACCCCGTAAAGGGCAGGGAAATGATTATGTCTAAGCTTTCTTATAAAAAACGTATATTTTTGCCTACTTGTTCATGAGAAGTAAGCCTGATAAGAACCGGGCCTAAGATCTCATTATACACCAAACTAAACGGGTACCCCGAATACGATGATTAGTAAACACACACATACAAACATCACTCATACATTAAGGGCCTACATCAATATTATCGTATATCATCGCCGACACGTACATATTAACACAGCCAGTAGGCACAGAAAATGAAGAATTAGGGATACTTTTCCTATTTACTCAAAATCTACTAAATATATTTTAATTCTGATCTACGTGTTTCTATACATAATAGTGACCTATGTTTTTAAAGTTATTTCATTAGTTAATACGTGATAATAGACCGACAAATGAAAAAAATAAAAAAAAGAAAAGAAAAAAGAAAAAGAGGTAAAAGTAAGTAAAAGAGGTAGTTTCGCTAAGATTTTCTATCGAGAAAACTTTTTTCAATCGCGTTTCTGAGTTCATGCGATCCTAGATCATATATTGAAAAAACATATACTTAAAAATTAGAGCTCTAGCCATTCAATCTAAAGAAACAATGAAAACTTCGTACATAGAAAAATGCACGAAGCTATTTTGGTATCCTCTTAACAACCCGTCACACTTGGTACACACCATAGATCACCCACAATAGATTCCATAGGCAAGATGATCAATACACGGCACGTTTGCGCTATTCTCGCATCTATACTAATATTATAAAGCTAAAGAGTGAAGAGAAGAAATGAATATACTGATGAATGATACTTTCCTAAATTACACGCGTACGGAGTCGCGGGCAACAGCTAGTTATTCTATAATACCCCGCAACCTGCGCCTTCCTCTAACATAGGTGGGTTTAGTCCTTAACAAAAATCTCTTATTGACCTATTTCTTTTTCTATCTTTCTCCAGCCTATTAACATCCCACTGTTGGGCAAAGCCCTCTCCACCTTGGGCGAGACCAGGCGTGTTGGCATAGGGTTTTTTTTTCGAGTTTTCCATCTATCGTAGAAAATGTTATCTATGTACATCAATTATATGGCTTTTACAACACCCTGGGAAGAAAAAGGGGTAGTGACACTTGTATTCTTAATCTGTCACCACACGGATGTAATGATGTCCTATTTATTGCAGATGATCTATGGTACACACAACCGCATAGCTATATATTTTCGCCGCGCCTTTGTAAAGTCTCACCCGACCGTACACCTCCAATGAATAGGGCTGACACTGAATAAAATTTTAATTAAAAGCAAAATACAGATTTGCTTTTAAAAAAAGGTGTTCATAAAAATTCAAGGTTATTGTGGAGTTTTCCATGATCACGTAACATTGTTTTTAATTAGCTGACACTAATAATGGTACCAATTCTACATGCACAACTTAACTTAAATAAAACTAGGAACTTTTACTGATTTAGACGCATGTATTTGTTTTAAATTTTTCGACGTTTCTGAGACTTTGCTGTCACAATGGTCACAGGTGTACGGAATATGTATTATGTAAACTTAACTAAAAAATGAACACAAATGGTGTATTTTGATTATTGACACTATTCTATTTTCATTTTTAGTTAAGCTTAGTTTGCGCGAAGAATCGGTACCAATGTGATCCAAAAGTTTTGGTCCATTAATATCAATGTTTTTTTTAATATTTTTGTATTCACAGTTTTCAAGACAGGTTTACCAGATGGAGTATTTATGGCTACATCACTTACTCAGCTTGAAGCCATCTTAAATACCTATGTGTGTGTGATATAATATATGTATTTATGTGTGTCTCTGATACGGGCAATACGTCTTACGAAACATTTTTAGTTTGAAGTAGGATTTAGTCAAGCTAAATTTAGGTGTCTTTAAGTTTAAACGCGTACCCATTATTTGGAAAAAGAAATTTCTGATTTTCGAAAGTGTTAAAAGCAAGATTGTAAATTGTGACAACCCTAGGTATAATTTATGACCGAAGTCGCGTCGGCCCGTCGTCGGACTCGAGCTGGGCCCAATTTATAGCGTAATTTTTACAATGGCCCACCGACCTATGTCGGGATTATACAGTTCTTGACCATTCTGTATTCAGAGTAATGTACAGTACCTTATGTAATAATAAGAACTCCGTACTGTTTATAGTATCCTGGTACATATAATTATAATCATATTGTTAACAGTTTATTAATTTAAATTAATAGCTATCTAACACTTAAAAGGTTGTCAATTTCGAAGCTGATAAGCACCTCGAGGGGTTCCGTACCCATTAATTTCTTACAATTGAAACCAGAGAACCCCACCTTAACATCATTGTGATCGCCGACACCTAAGAGTAGGTTTAAATCTCTACTAATATTTTAAAGCTGATAAGTTTGTTTGTTGATAACGCTAATCTTTGGAACTACTGGTTCGAATTGAAAAAAATATTTTTGTGTTGGATAGTCCATTTATCGAGGAAGGCTATTTAACATCACGCTGCGACTAATAGAAATGTTGTAAAAAGAGATTTTTTTTCAAATCTGAACAGTAGTTCCTGACATTGGCTCGTTCAAACAAACTAACTCTTCAGCTTTAATATTATAAAGGTGAAGAGTTTGTTTGTTTGAACGCGCTAATCTCAGGAACCACTGGGCCGATTTGAAAAATTCTTTCAGTGTTAGTGGATAGTACATTTATCGAGGAAGGCTTTAGGCTATATAACATCACGCTACGACCAGTAGAAGCGAAGCAGTAGTGAAAAATGTTGCAAAAACAGCTAGTAATGTTATAAGTTTAGGTGTAAAAAAATATCTATCTTGAATCTTATATAACAAAACTTGGAAAACACCACTAAAATGGCATAAAATAAAATTTCTACTACGAGTATCGTACATCGGTTTATGCAGTCGCGCTCACCAATTAAATTATTTCGCAACATCATACTGCAGCTAGAGTTAACTTGGCATATGCAGACATCATATTACTATGTTATATGACGGGCCTCATGGTCTAGTGGTTTATATAACGGACTGCCGTTCACGAGGTCTCGGGTTCGATTCCCGGTCAGGACAACCATTTGTGTGATGTTTTTAATTGTCATACAAATGTTTGTACTGCGTCTGGGTGTTTACTATGTATTATAAGTATGTATTTACAAAAGAAAAGTAGTTTATGTATTATATCCGTATTCTGGTACCCATAACACAAGCATATAAGCTTAGTTTGGAACCAGAGGACGTTGTGTGAAATGTCCATGAATATTTATTTTCAATGAATATTTTCAATGAATATAACGGACTGCCGATCACGAGGTCTCGGGTTCGATTCCCGGTCAGGACAATCATTTGTGTGATGTTTATACTAGTCATACAAATGTTTGTTCTGCGTCTGGGTGTTTTCTATGTATTATAAGTATGTATTTACAAAAGAAAAGTAGTTTATGTAGTATATCCGTATCTGGTACCCATAACACAAGCATAGAAATATAGCTTACTTTGGGACCAGAGGCCGTTGTGTGAAATGTCCAAAATATTTATTATTTTATTTATTTATATACATATAGCGTAGATAGAATATTAAACTGTTTATTTAGATATTTCGACAAAATATCCGGGATATTTATAAAATAAATAAATATTCATGGACATTTCACACAATGTCCTCCGGTCCCACGCTAAGCTTATCTGCTTGTGTTATGGGTACCAGATTACGGATAGAATACATATACATACTACTTTTTTTTTGTAAATACATACTTATAATACATAGAAACACCCAGACGCAGTAAAAACATTTGTATGACAATTAGAAAAATCACACAAATGATTGTCCCGAGCGGGAATCGAACCCGCGACCTCTTGATCGGCAGTCCGTTACATGAACCATTAGACCACGAAGCCCGTCAATATTTGCCGAGTTTACCCGTTGTAAAGTGATGCGATTAAAATGACCGCAACCATTCGAACTTAATTGAGATTTTCAGACAAATAGGCCATATTGAAAGAGCTAACTTTGTAAAATCCATGCTGCTATCCGGGACTTTGAGAACGCCTGGGTAAACTATGAGCTTCTGTAAGGATTAAATTTAAAGAAAATTAAAAGAAATGTACTGAACTTTGAGTCAAAGTTAGCATTTTTTGTTTTAATAACTGGTTTTAATCCTTTCTTTGTGGAAAGGCAAACTCTAGGGAATAAATTATCATATTTTCTTTGTACTGAAAGTGTAAATTATCTGGGGTTTTTAATCTTTTTAACCTCAAATGAATAACAAATATTGTAATAATTCGCAAGAGTTTAAGGTATAGGTAATGTGGCAGAATGAATATGACATGACCATTAGACATGTTTAAAAAATAATTGGTCAAGTGCGAGTCGGACTCGCGCACGAAGGGTTCCGTACCATTATCTATGCAACATAAGGCAACGTTATTAGTATCGAGCAAGAAACGGTAAAAAAATCATGTTTGTTGTATGGGAGCCCCCCTTAAATATTTATTTTATTTTATTTTTAGTATTTTTTGTTATAGCGGCAATAGAAATACATCATCTGTGAAAATTTCAACTGTCTAGCTATCACCGTTCTTGAGATACTGGGTACGGAACCCTAAAAATCATGTTTGTTGTATGGGAGCCCCCCTTAAATATTAATTTTATTTTATTTTTAGTATTTGTTGTTATAGCGGCAATAGAAATACATCATCTGTGAAAATTTCAACTCTCTAGCTATCACCGTTCTTGAGATACAGCCTGGTGACAGACGGACGGACGGACGGACGGACGGACGGACGGACGGACGGACGGACGGACGGACGGACGGACGGACGGACGGACGGACGGACAGCGAAGTCTCAGTAATAGGGTCCCGTTTTTACCCTTTGGGTACGGAACCCTAAAAACACAATAGCGAATATGTTGAATAAGTTGCGTAAGTGATTTGTTTTCTAAATTTCACGAGTATCGCATATCGATATAATATAATTATATAAGACGTTGTGTGAAATGTCTGTGATATTTATTTATTTATATCCCGAAGTCGCGGACTCTATAATCTAGATGCATCAAACATTCAATCACCTTTATTGACCATAACGTATTTTTGTACAATTTTATATTTATCTTTGCTTCATAAAAAACAAGTCTAATTTTGTATTTATGTACATAAGTGAGCTTATATCTTAAAAAATACACAACGGTTTTTGATGCGGTTTTTTTAATAGATAGAGTGGTTTAAGAGGATGGATTTTTTGTATAATTTGTAAAGATTGGTGTATACCTATTTGTTAGAAGGGGGAACTATAATCGCGGGCATTACCTAGTTGTTATTAAAGTAGATATGAGGCCATAAAAAGTGTCATTTGCTTTATTTTTTAATTATTCAAACGCAATTGTAATTTTCTTCGATGTCATGCTAGCTTTTAAACACGCGAATATGGCGTAGAGTATAGATGATATCATACATAATGTACGGTGTTTCCGTGGACAGAAAAATGCAAAAAAGGGGTACAAACATGATGATCGTGCGACAAAAAGATGTGGCGTATTCGCATTGCGGGCGTACGGCTGGCGGTAGAGTACCAGGCTCGTAGCAACGCGAGGAGATAAGTAATTCTGCGGCACGTCGGGGCGAGGCGGTTGGGTGTGTGGGGAGTGAGAGGGGGGAAACGTAAATGCCCGCTCGGCGGCGGCGGGTAATTGGTTCGCGCCGCCAGAGGCAAGCCCGTAGTATCGCGCTTTAGCGACGGCGGGCGCCCTCCGGTGTCGAGCGTGCACTAAAACACCATAGAGTCGAAATTATACAAAAATTATTTTGTTTGTTTGGGTTTGGTATAGAATTGTGCGGAAAGTATCACAAAGCAAGATATCTTAAAAAAAATCCTATATGCATTAAACCTACCGTGAAAGTGCGATTATTTCATAGGTATATAAATTAAACTCCCTAATTAATATTTCATATCAAAAGATAAAAAATAAAACATTGCTTAAAATAAATGAAAGCGTATTAGAGATTCAGACATTAAATTATCGGTATTGCCATAATTCATATTGTAAAACCTTTATGAAGTTAATATTACATATTTGACATAGGCGTGCTCTAACGTCCGCATATAATTTAATATTGAAATAATAATAATGTGCTAATAAGCTAGAAACATCTATATTTGAAATTTAAATCTTTCGATACAATGCGCTATACCTTTATTTTCAAATGTTTCTAAGAATATAATTAGTAATCTATACAATTAAAGACTTCATTCGTCTTATTTTATTTAGAAAAACAACAAATAAAGTCTATACATTCTTATTTATAACATAATAAAATAATTTTTTTTTTTCAAATTTAAATTGCCCTAAAGTCTTTATGTTGTGCCATAAAAATTAATAAAATAAAAATTTTAGGTTTTGTGACCAATGATGCCGAAAACTTACTAAAAAGAAAATATGTATATGTTTTCTTTTACAAATATTATAATTTTTTAGAACAAAGTCGTCTCCATGCCAGTTTTGGTGGCTGTTTGTCATGCTACCGCGGAGTTATAGCTATGTCATGCGGCCACCGGCGCGCCACTTTATACATCCGACCGACGGCGCTACCGCCCGCCACGAGTTCCGAACACCTCTATCAACATATGTATACTTAGTACAAACGCTCAGTATATCGAGTGCCATGTCGTTGCCTCTATATAGGGTTACCAGCCTATTTTTAGCGAAGTTGCAATATTTTTTTTTTGCAATTGACTTGCTATGCATTAACTTAAGTTGCAATAATTATTCGTTTTCAATAATGCTAAAAATAGGCTTTTTGTATGAAAAAGTATAGTCTTACAGCTATGTGAAAACAACATCAATCATAATTAAGTACTAGATATTTACTACATGTGTTTCCATGCATACGAAAGAAAATTACTTAACTTTTCCGATGTATCTTTGTAAAAATTTTTTTTTTATGTAAAGAGGTTTCATCGGCAGTTAGGCACGCGTAATAATTTGCAATCATTTAGGTTTGAAAAATAGATGTTGTCCGATTCTCAGACCTACTGAATATGCATGTAAAATTTCATAAAAATCGGTCAAGTCGTTTCGGAGGAGTACCTACGGTAACTAACACTGTGACACGTGAATTTTATATATAAGATTATAAAGGTGAAGACTTTGTTTGTTTGAAGGCGCTAATCTCGAAAGGTGAAGTTTGCTAGTATTATACTGACTCATATAACAAGAAATGGAAAACGAATCCGACCATTTGATTGGTAAACTCAATAGTTATGACGCCCGCGGGATCGACTCCCACTTATGTAACCTATATTTTTCCCAAAAACAATTTTATTTTTATTTCCTAATAACTATAGCTACTGTCTTCTCGCAAATCATCATAAGAATCATATTACCATTAAAAACGCATCAAGGAAATAACTACACAATGGTTTTTCTTTAAAAAGCACATCAGTATATGCTTAGCTATATACGTATATTATACATATTCCTTTTAAGATGTTCCTCTGTTCAGTGACTTTGGTGTTCGGTCATTAGTACGTGTCTCAACGTAGACTCGCGTCGGATGGGAACTTAACAGGGTTGCCATACGTTTCTAAATAAATTTTAAATATGTACAGATAAATATTGAAAACTTTTCTAAAAATTAAAGCATTCTCATACGGGGCTGACATTAATTCATTGTAGTTCGAGATAAAAAATAAATAAAGAAAAAGAATCATTATCATCCTTCAAAATTTGTCCAGATCGAGGAGAATCCGTTATTTAGATTTATTGAGACGAATTAAACTATTAAAAGAGGGTAAGAATAGAGGCGTAATAAAGAAATCGTATTAATAAATCAGGACCTAAGGTTTTTTCGAAAGTCATCGGGCTTTTAACTTTTTATATTGGGTACTAATATGTATGTGGATTACTGTCGTCATTTTTAAAATTGGTTGTTTTATATACTGTTGTACTGTTGTGTAAAGCATGTTATAGTTTAATATCCCTCAATAAATAAATAAAATAAAATTCTGTACAAAATTTTTAAATCAATAAAAAGCATACATTTAAAGCGCTTTAATTCTCTAAAAATCAGTATATCAATTCGATACTTAATTTATGATATTTAAAATAACAATGTAAAATTATAGACAACCCTAGCCGTTCTTGTGGAAACCGTTCAAGTTATGTCGGGCCCTTTCGGGCGTGTTCGGGGCGCATAAAGTACGCTCGGTGTCGTCCACAGTACCTATACGATGTGTCACGGATACACCCAGATAGGCATGGGGAAAAGATGGGAAATGTCGATATCGATAAAAAATACTAAATATGAGTGTATTTAAGTTTTCTGCGTACATAAGTGACAACGTATATTAGATAGATAGATAGATAGATTAACTCTTTATTGTACACATTTACAAGAAACAGAAAACAGAAATTTCGCTTAAAACTACTACTTAAAACTATATTAGTATAAGTTGACCTGTAATCTCGTTAACAATCAAACGAAATCATATTTTTATATTATTACTCTTGTTGTGACTGATTAAGAATAAATTGTAAAAGACAATGAAAGGATAATACATAATTTAGGCAATTAATATCCTCTTCGGAGGACGGAATCCTCATAATTATACTACACTAGTTGTTGCACGCGACATTGCTAGTTTTTGCAACATTTTTCACTAATACATAGCTTCGGACCAATAGTTCCTGATATTAACGTGTTCAAACTAACAAACAAACCCTTCAGCTTTATAATATTAGTATATAGATATATGCCAACACGCTTGCTTAGCGCAATTAGTAGACGAAATACCCTAAAATACCGAAGCTGAGGAGACCCGTGTCCAATAGTGTGAGAGTGAAATATTTTGTTAAAAAGTAACTCAAATAAAAAGAAATGACCTGGTGGCATGTGTATTAATAATTCAGCACCACTTGGAATAATATTAATGTACCTACTCATAATATTTATTTATTGTCGATAAGTTTTAAATCACGTAGCACGCCTTATCGCAAGTTGCCCTCGCGTGCAATCAGTCGGGGCGAGCCGCGGCGACGCCACTCAACGCGCCTCGTAAACGTTATCGGGTACATCGTAAAAACTCTACTAAAATGGCGAACGTGCCGCCCGTGGAGCGGCAACATCGCATCGCTGGCCGGCCTGCACACGTACCCAGTGTTCCTTATTTAAATTTTATTAAAAAACTGTTTGCTTATACTGGTAGTTTTAAAAAGCCTATGTATTTGAAAATAGAATTAAGAATGAGTACCTAAATACTTAGGCTAAGTTCACATGTAACGCGCGTTAACGCAGGTCTACGCGCGATCAAATTTATAAAGAGTTCAGATAACAAGCGCTAACGTGCGTTGCGAGGAGCTGTCAGTCTGACTTGAGTCTGTATCGATAGAATTTAGAAAATGGACGTAGAAGAAACTATTATTTTGTGGTTATGTTATTAAAAAAATATGGCAAAAGAAAACGCACACATTGGTTTCACCCAATTTTGAAAAATTTACCTAGTTTGTTTGCAACATTATATTCGAATCTGAGAGACAATGAATCTAAATTCTTTAATTACTTCAGAATGTCGATAATCATTCGACAATTTGTTTCAATTCATCCAGGACGATATAACTCTTTCCTTGGCCTTTGGCCTTTTCCTGACTTCGTCAATTAGTAAGTCGATGTCAATATCTGATTCACTCATTTTGAACTGAATACAAAACTAAGTCACAAAACAAACATGCAATTGCGATGGAAGCACAGAATAGATATAAGATACGATGGAAGCGCGCGCTCATCTGAACAGTCAGCAGATGTTACATGTCAAAGCGCGAATCAACGCGCGATCGCCTGCGTCTAGAGACTTTTTCTCTGAGCGCCGCGTCAACGCTCGCTGACGCGCGTTAAGAGGATACCAATATAGCTTCGTGCATTTTTCTACGTACGAAGTTTTCATTTTTTCTTTGGATTGAATGGCTAGAGCTCTAATTTTTAAGTATATGTTTTTTCAATATATAATCTAGGATCGCATAAACTCAGAAACGAGATTGAAAAAAGTTTTCTCGATAGAAAATCTTAGCGAAACAACCTCTCTCAATTTTTATTTTTTTCATTTAACGGTCTATTATCGCGTATTAACTAATGAAATAACTTTAAAAACATAAGTAACTATTATATATAGAAACACGTAAACCGGAATTAAAATATATTTAGTAGATTTTGAGTAAACCTAAAAAATATCCCTAATTCTTCATCTTTATACCTACTAGCTGTGTTAATATGTACATGTCGACGATAATATTGATGTAGGCCCTTAACGCGCGCTCATGTGATCGGTTGTATATAAATACTACGATATCTAGTCGCGCGATTTGAAAACGCGTGTCAAAATGTTTTCATCTGAACATGGCCATTTAGGTAGGTAGCCATTTGATTTACTTATATCAAATGGCTACATAACGCCGTTTTATAATTAAAAGAAAAAGATAATTTATTTAAGATTAATAAAACCGTTTTATGCTTTCCTACTCTCCCACACAACATAAACAGGTTTTGCAAATACACAGTTGTATGTGCAAAAGAGTGTATACATAAATTCTTATTATTATCCATACGGCTTATTGTGTGTAGGTACTCTCAATATTTTTCCCTAAAGCGTCAAAGAAGTATACATAACTTCAAAAATCAAGGAGGTAGTTTCGCGAACAAGGAACTTATCTCCGATCATTCAAACGTGATGTTGGGCCAAATGTCCCAGGGGCAAAATTCACACCCCAATTAGTATTTGATCAAACTTGCGCAGCCAGCCCGCTTACTCTTCGTTAGAGATGTAGTCCTGGTACTAGATGAGACACTTATCACATTACATTTATATTTTGTAAAAGCGCGTATTTGTTGCTGTTAAAACTGTGTAATAACTGATTGATCACATAAACTGGGATACATTCAGCTCTCTAGCTATCACCTTTCCAAAGATACAGCAGCCTGGTGAAAGACGGTCAGACAGTGAAAGTCTTAGTAGTAATAGGTCCCGTTTTACCTTTTTGTACGGAGTACTGACTAAGACAATGGCCTTATTCATAATGACTTATCGGAGGTTTAAAAGTTCGCTAAAATAGGTTGGCGAAAATTGTCAAAACTTGTTATTCATAATAGTCTTTTTACGCTAACGTTTATTATCTCTCCGATAAAATCTCCGCTTAGAACTCCGATAAGTCATTATGAATAAGACCAAGTAAGTAGTTTTTTAAACGCACTAACAGGATGTTTTTTATCGTTTTAGTATTTTATTCGCGTGTTTACGCAAAAAATTTGAGATTCCTAGCGAAGTGTTCAAGATTTTACAAGTTATCTATGAAATCTTTATATATGTATTATGCACAGATATTATGTAAATAAGGTACTATGTACTAAAAGCTGTAAACATGCAAAAAGGTCTTAAACTAATGAGTCCTTTGCATAAAGGCCGGCTAAAGACTTCTAAGATAAATCAGACTACTAATGTCACATCTAGCTCAAAATGGAATGTTCATGCAAACCAGTCTCAGGTCACATATCCCCAGGCAGGGAGGTCTCGGTGGCGTTTAATTCCATTCCGACCCACCCGGCCGGAGTGTTGCCAACGGCATAATGAGATATTATAGCTGCAAAACACCTAATACCTGTTTCTTCGCTCCTAGTATCTGTAGATTTTCAAAATATCACAAAACCCCTCGTCTACATCTGTGAAAAGTCCGTTGAGAGGACTTTGACAGTTTACACACATCTGTGTCGCGTCTTGTGAGCGGACCAGGGCCCCAAGTCTGCTAATGAATTGTGTCACAATGGTAGCTCAATGGCACCATTATAATCACAAAAAATTGGTCAAGTGCGAGTCGGACTCGCGCACGAAGGGTTCCGTACCATTATCTATGCAACCTATGGCAACGTTATTAGTATCGAGCAAGAAACGATAAAAAAATCATGTTTGTTGTATGGGAGCCCCCCTTAAATATTTTTATTTTTTTATTTTTAGTATTTGTTGTTATAGCGGCAATAGAAATACATCATCTGTGAAAATTTCAACTCTCTAGCTATCACCGTTCTTGAGATACAGCCTGGTGACAGACGGATGGACGGACGGACGGACGGACGGACAGCGAAGTCTCAGTAATAGGGTCCCGTTTTTACCCTTTGGGTACGGAACCCTAAAAATTAACCATAGAATGCAATAACTGGTTGCTAAGTGGCGAATTTTATCAAGTTGCATTTGTTTGCAATAACTGATTGCTTAGTGGCGAATTTTAACAAGTTTGGTAGTCTATTGTAAATTTTTTGTGATTATAATGGTGCCATTGAGCTATAATTGTGACACAATTCATTAACAGACTTGGGCCCCTGAATTGGTAGTTGCTCTTGCTGTATTTTATATTTATAGGCTTTTTGTATCGACATGCAAAGTTCTCACTCTACTAACTAAATTATACCAACTTAAGAAAGAAAGGTTATACTGGCCAATTTAATATTACCAGGGTAGCAGAAGAACTGGGTAGTTAATAATTTTGTAAATTACAATAAATCGCTATAGCACTCACACACCGATACATACGTAAATGTTATCGTTTCATTCCGCTGAATTACGATTTACATAAAAATAATAAACATTGAGCGGTTCTGGCACTAAAAACCATATCTTTTCCTCCCGGATAAGCCCCAGGCCGGGATTGTGGGCGCCCCGGTCGCGGGATTGCAGATCCCGCTACGTTATCAAGTTATCAATTTGGCCCGCCCGCCATATGTTCGGAATTGAGGCGATCCTTTACACGTTTGGTGTCGTATTTTTTAGATATTTCGGTGTAATTTAGTTTTCTTATAAATAAAATCTTACGAAAAGCTTCATAACTAACATTCATAAATAACTACTGCCTCACTCCATTCTGTGAGCGTGATAATATCACAAGTTACGTAAATATGCAGCTGTAATAATTGTAAAATTATATTTTTGCTGTTTGTTACAGTTTTTCGGCAATCATTAATATCTCTGCTTACCTCATAAAGCGTTTGCCGTACGTATGCAATGCACGTACGACCTTTCTTTCTAAATACCTAACAAATACATGTATGTAGATTACAATGTAATTCTCCCCTATCAGGATACCAGAAATGCACAGAAAGTCACTGCAAGCCCCCATAATCCACTTTTAATTTTGATTAATTAATGTGTCTTTACCAGCTGTAGCGTGTGCCCGGGTAAGTGTGGTCCTAATACTAAGTTAGATGACTGGTTAATTAAGGCTGCCGTAATGTTTGCATTTTATGCTTGCCTGGTGACACCCAAAGCTTTTTAGTGACTTGTTCTATTTTATAAAGTTGGGTTAGCTAGCATTTTTTGCATGCATCCATTTTTATTTTGTTCGGTGTCCATTATTAGTTTCTTGCATTGCATTTCTGTCAGGTTGTCATTTCATGTATCGCTGTAACTTTATTCATACTATCTGTTATCTGTAAAGTTAGAAAGACATTTTCAACTTTTCAACAATTATTATATTTTTGACTCTCTCAAATAGAGTTTGTTGCTAAATATTGTTAAGTGATTAATATTTTGAATGTTTTATTGTAAAAAATACCTAATTATAATATAGAATTCCTGAGTGTCATGATAATATTATGGTTTTAAAGTATAGCATAAAATATCTTATTTTCGTCGTTGTTTCTTAATTTATTTTTTTAAAGTATGTAGGTACAGTATACTTATTTGAATTGTACTTGGTTTGATATGCCACAGCGTGTACCTATTTAAAAACTTATTTCTTGTTTCAGGTAAGAAAGTTTTTTGAATAAACACGTAAGTACATTAACAAAAGCAAGATAAAAAGATAACTTTCGATTACGATATAAAAAGCGTATGGCTATGTTAAAACCACTGCAGTGGAGTAGAATAAATCGGGCGAACATAACTTCGTAGGAGGAGTAAGAGCGAAGTAACTTAGTGACAGGCGAGGCGGACGCGGCGTGGCTTCCGGGCGCCCTTCCTTGCGGAAATAGGGCCCGTTCCGGAGCGCTCGCGCCCGCCGCCCGCAGTACGTCTAATGGCGCGTACCTCTATAATGTGATGCCACCCTGGTAGCTGAGGCTCGTTAGCCCTCGTTCCCCGGGTGACGATTTTTGTTATTTTTTTCTTTTCACTTTCTCAGTTATTATTACCAGAGGTCTTGTTCAAATACTTGTTACTCTTGTTAGGACCCAAGGACCATGTTTTGCTATTTTATTAGTTTCCTCTAAAGAATTTTTAGCGTCAGCTATTTCTAAGAAACTGAAATGTTATTGTTATGTTTGTTCTGTTGTCCGTAATCATTATTATCACAGATATATAATAAGATTTTTAACAACTTGGTTTTTGAAAGCTTTACGTAAAAATATTATTTCTGTGTGATCTTCATCGTCAATAACTCAAGCAGGCACTGCTGTAGTCAGGGACAGCATTTTAGCTACTGTAATTTGTAATTTTAAGTTAATAAGTGGTAGCTACATCAACTCAATCGGCATGAAGTCACTTACTCATCTATGTGTGCATATAATATGTATCTATGTGTGTCTATGATACAGGCTATACAGCATATGAAACGTCATTATTCTATGAAGTACGATTTAGCCAGGCTAAAGTTACATGTCCTCAATTTTAAACATCAACCCACCATCTAGTATATCTCTGGAAACCTATACTGTCATCATCACATGGGCGTGCGCTCCATTAAGGCAGAAAAGCATTGATTTACTTGCCATTCACAGATATTTTAATAAAACGTTCGTATGTTTTAGATGACTTTATTCATTTATTTACTATTAATTAAACAAAATATTATAACTTAAAAACGCCTAATAATTCATAAATAGCACCAATATGTGCTTGCAAATTGCTTTTTGCGTATAAAATATTAGCGTAGCAAGCTCGACGCCGCCCGCCTGCCATGAGTTCATATGTGTGTAGAAATTTTGGTGTCCGTGCACAGTTCGCAAACGCACACAGGCTTGCATATCCAAGACGATTTGCACTGTAAATCCTGCCGCCTGCTTTGGCGATCGGATGTTACCGCGAGTATTCGGCAATGTTCGTTCGTTACTTATAATCCGAATAAATATAATAGTCGGAAGTCTAATAAATCACGTAGGTATGCATTTAAATAGCAGAAATATTTTGGTTCGACGGAGGCCATTTTATTTTTTCATGTGATTCATTGAACTGTTTAATATTGAGTTTCTATAATTTAATAATTGTATGGATTTTCGTTTGTTGATTTTAAAATGTTATTTGATTGTGAAATGTGTGTTGATAGTGTGTGTTTGTTAAAAATTAAAAATAACAAGTTCTCACAAATGTCATTCAGTCAAAAGATTCTGTGTACCCATGAAGGTATAGATAAAAAAAAGGAGGCCATACTTGGAACATCGGTTTGAGGCAAATACCTACGTATCTCTATCTCACTCTCTGTGGTCTGACCTCTCTTTTTAGTGTGGCCTTAGTACTGCTATCTCCTTATTAAAATCTCCTAGTAAATTCTTAAAAAGAGTCACCACACATATCAAATCACAAGTTAAACACTGTCATTTGATAGTGTTTAATCGTAACTATAAATAACTAGTTGAAATACGATGAATGAAATTAAAAATAATAAAATAGTAGATCACGGATGCTTTTCATGGTTGACGAATCAGTGAATTATTTTCCCCATTTCCTAAGGATTTCGTAATTTGGCAACATTGGTCACCATATGTCAAGTTGTCGACAAAATTGTGCCATTATGTCGGTTGTTTACTTTACGGTTCACAGCTTCGTTTCAAATTTTCGACTCTAATTATTTTTATAATTAAAGAAATGGTGCAAACTTGTGTAGTGCGTGGTTGCGGTAGTACGTGGTGTCCAGGAGGTGATATACAATTTCACGCGTAAGTGTTTAGATCGTGATTTCTGGCATTGAATAACTGCAAACATATTTCTTTGTATTTTCAATTAAATACTTCATAAAATGATTAAACAATGTTTTCAGCATACTTCTAACTAACTATACTGATAACGATGTAAAGATCTAATAGTCTTACATTGAATTTCATGGACTTAGTGCAATTTTATCTTTCTTGTTTACAAGAAGTAATTTTGAAATAGTGTGACTATACTGAGGACATATCTAGGACTTTCTGTGGGACCTGAACTAAATTATACATGTTTGCTTAGTCATTTAATTTTTATTTCACATTATTTACAACATTAATATACTTACCTACAATATTATTTTTTTAGATTTCCTAAAAATAGTACCCAGAGGAAATTATGGTTATCCATTGTACCATTGAAAATGAAATTTTATGAAAGTGCAAGGATTTTTTAAAACAAACAGCAGTTCCTACTATAATTACAAATCAAGAAGCAGTATCACCTTGCAAGGTAAAATTTCAAGTATCTATTTACAAACTCCTTTAATTGTCTCACATGTTATACAATGTTAAATATTTGAATTTATAAGGAATATAAAAACTAGTATGAAAAAAAATACCCCACCAGTATCAGGAACATTTTCCAAACTACCGGCGCTCAAGGCTCCAGAGATAATTGCTGCTTTCTGAACCAGCCCCCCCCCCGATCCGACTGCCTAATGAGAGCCTTACATTATTATTATGTTTCAGAAATGTAGTAGTTCGAATATATGGCAAAAGGCTATATTTTGTAAAATATATTATAATTTTCAGATAGACAGTTCATTACAGGAAGAGTCTATGGGGCAAGTAGCTACTCTGGGTGTACCAAATCCTAGCTCTGGCATTTATGAAAGTAATCCTTCCTGATGGGCCAACTCAGAGAAAACAATATAGAAAACAAATTAACTAATGTTGTATCACAACATTTTACTCCTCTGTTGCAAGAAATGTTTAAGCATCCCATCACGGACTCAATTTATTGCAATGATTTGCATGAAAGCGTATTAATTAAGAAAATTGCAAATTCATTTTTTAACACTTAAAGAGTCATACAGAAAATATACTTAGTGATTTACGTGGTAAGAGACAGAAATTACACAAAACAATAATATTTAGTCATGTATAAAAGAAAAGTTATTAAAATTAAATGATTTTAATTTGGAAAGTGCTGTTGTTTCTTTTTTGCCCTTTTTTTGTAACTTTATTATCGTTCCTATTATAGCCCCCTATGATATATGTCACAGTCAAAACTTATAACCACTCAATAGACTGTAAGCTCTCGACAGTAGTACTTTTGACTGAAATTATTCAAAACTAATTTTACCCAATATAGCTGTTTAAATGTAATTTTAACTGACTTGCCTAGCGCCAAGTAGTGGAACACAAGGCACAGGGAGCCAAGGGCAACCCGACAAGGGTGGGTTAGGTTTTTAGCTCCCGTCATGCCATTCATGATAGGTTCCTTTAAACGCTGTAGACAGAAATATACGTAAAAATTGATTTTGACTGATTCTCCGTTCTTCCGTCAGCCACTTTTAACCACATTCATATTGTCAGTTAAAATGACTTAACTACAGATTTTCCGACAAACTAATTTTAATCAACGTAACGTATTTTTTTTTTCAGAAGTATTATTGACCGAATTTGCCCTTTAACTGACATTAATAAATAGAAATACATTGGCTAACCCAGAAATCTAGGAAAAACTATTGTCCAGTATGTATTCATAATGTTTAATTAATCTGCAAAATTAATGAAACATATATCTTTTGCGATTTCATGGTTGGTCCCTTAATAACAGTACATGTTTAAAAATATGAGTACAATAACCCTTTTTCGTTTTTACGCTACCTACACAAAAAGTTATGTTTCCACTTAGGTATGCCAAATAGATTTTATTGTGTAACTTGTTTTGTTTACTAAGAAATTACTAACACCTTGTTATTTTTAACCGGCTTCAAAAAAGGAGGTTCTCAATTTGTTGGAATCATTTTTCTGTATCTTTGTAACATGTATTTAGGTCTGAAATAAAGGTAAATTATCATTATTTTATCTCAAGCAGATCTCACAATCATTCATTAATTTCGTATTGCCGTAGGAACTACACCTTTGTTCTAGTAATTATCTATTTCCCACCAATATTCTATAGGTACATCGTACATACGAACTAGGAAATTTTACGTGTTTATAAATGTAAAAAGAATAATAAATTTAACAACCGAACCTCCAGTTACTGTTAAAAAACTAGAATTATCCAAACTTTCACGCGATAACAAACAGTTTGTTTTTTGAGTATTTTTTTTACGCACAGTACATAAAGTATCTCGACATATAAAATCTATACGGGCTAGGTCTTAGAAGTGAACATTTTGTTGACACTATATGGAACACAACTACTTGAAGTTTTGTCCTGGAAGAAAAACAATAAAGGTTACCCTACTTAGAAAGAAAGGGTTTGACCACAGTGAGCGAGATAGCCATACATCATTTTTGCTTCAAGTAGGTATTCAGAGTCTGGACTCCACTTTTATCTGTACCTTCATGTGTGTACCCGACTTATGACAACTAAGCCAGCAAAAAGGTATTGTAACTCGAAAATTTCATGTTAAAAGTTATGAAACGTATGTACATACGTACATGTACGTATGTATGTACGTACGTAGTTATTGTTTAGTAATTCTAGTACAGTGTGGACTGATTCGGGATATTCAGATTTAAATTTGTTCTGTTGGCATGGTTTCCGACTTAGAGATCCGTCGCGTGGCTATGCTAAAAATCTATAAAAGAAAAAGTTTTTGTGACTGAGTACCTACAGCACCGCCTACCCTGAGTCAAATTCATGTGCACGCCATCATCATCATTATCATCATCATAACAACATCACGCCTTTTTCCCATGGGGGTAGGCAGAGACTATAGAGCGCCATCTGCTACGATCCAAACATGCTTCCTCGGCTTATACTGTGTGTAAGGAATAACGGCTATGTTTATTCGACAATATTGTTTTGGTAAAATTTATACAAAAACTAGCTGACCCGGCAAATGTTGTTTTGCCATACAAAAAAAAAAGGTTTGAAAAATAGATGTTGGCCGATTCTCAGACCTACTGAATACGCATGTAAAATTTTATAAAAATCGGTCAAGCCGTTTCGGTGGAGTACGGTAACTAACACTGTGACACGTGAATTTTATATAAAAGATAAGTACTAAGTTTATAGGGTACTAGCTGATGCCTGCTACTCCGTACGCGTGGAATTTTAGATCCTCATATATTCTGTCACCGTTCAAACCTTCCCTGGACTTTCACTAATATTTCAAGACCAAAATCACCAAATT
Source organism: Orgyia antiqua (assembly GCA_916999025.1). Lineage (NCBI taxonomy): Eukaryota > Metazoa > Arthropoda > Insecta > Lepidoptera > Erebidae > Orgyia > Orgyia antiqua. The sequence continues at coordinate 27,382,964 of OU779871.1, forward strand.
CGGCCGAGCCGTTCTCGAGTTTTAGCGAGACTAACGAACAGCAATTGATTTTATATACAGGTTGCTTCAAAAAAATGTATACACACTTTGAACTTCCATAGAAAATTTATTTACCGTTCTACAAAGTTAAATTTTAGGAAAATAGAAAGCTGAAAGTCCAATGTAAATGAAACATAAATAACAAATGTTAATACTGTTCAAATTGGTGACCTGCAGCATCAATACAATTCTGAGTACGAGTCACCACTGATTCTGTACATCGTATCAAAACGTCCAATGAGATTTCTCTACACACTGCTTGAATCTCATTCCAAAGAATGTCTAGGTTACAACAGTACAAGAAAAGGCCAGTGGATAGGACGCAGGGGGCCAATCGAGTTTCCAGCACGCTCTCCAGACCTTACACCGCTGGATTTCTTCTTGTGGGGCACAGTAAAAGATGAGCTGTACAAACGTAAACCACGTAACCTAGACATTCTTTGGAATGAGATTCAAGCAGTGTGTAGAGAAATCTCATTGGACGTTTTGATACGATGTACAGAATCAGTGGTGACTCGTACTCAGAATTGTATTGATGCTGCAGGTCACCAATTTGAACAGTATTAACATTTGTTATTTATGTTTCATTTACATTGGACTTTCAGCTTTCTATTTTCCTGAAATTTAACTTTGTAGAACGGTAAATAAATTTTCTATGGAAGTTCAAAGTGTGTATACATTTTTTTGAAGCACCCGGTATGTATAAGAAGATAAGAGAGCGTTATTTAATAAAAATGTTACAAAACCTCTTACAGTTTTCCACGGTACACGTATCATTAATGATTCATAGTAGGTGGTTTGAGAGCGCTCTGGGACTCGGAATGTCCAAAGCTCGGGACACGTTAGCAAAGTATTTAGTTATGTACCTACCAGTAGTCTACTTACGGATTATACTGCGACTAGAACTAACTTGATACTTTACGTTTTATATTTTTAGGCTTTCGTAACAAAAGGTATAATAGGACCAGGCAGTATCTCTGGAATGATGACAGCTAGAGAGCTGAAAATTTCACAGTTTTTGAACAAAAATAAAACAAAAAAACACTCTTAAAAACCCTAAATTATTAAACTTTGTGCAAAATTACAGATCAATTCGACTACTGTAGTCAGTGATATTCACTTTCAAAGATTCCGTTGCATAAATTAATACATTGTTGATTTATTTTGTGAATATTTTTCATTTTGTTCCTATAAGCTTGTAATTTTATCTACATTGTGTGAGAAAGAAATCATTTATTTATTTATTTATACATTGATACATACCGAACTAAAAATGATTATTTACCGTTTAGAAAAAAAATTGTGACTGCGTGGATTTTTAAAACAGACATTGGTATGGGTGTTTTAAAATCACCTTATAATATCTACATATCTATTTTTGTTAAATGTAGCAAATAGAAACAGATACTTCAAAATATCAGGTTGTCACTAAAGACCAACTGTTTTCCGGCGGGAGGTCGGTAGCTTGTCAAAGGGCCAAGGGGGCCCGACCCCACACCGACCTCGCCCAGCTATCTGTCACCCTCATTATGTTACCGCGTCATACATACTGCGAAATGACGCTTTGCCATGCCAACCAACGCTGCCTACACTTGTCAAATTTAGTATTGTGTTCATTTGTAGAATTTTATCTCAATGGAATATAAAATTCGCTACATTCGCACCTTGTTTCATGAAACTACTTTTATACCGAAGTCAAGAAAAAAGTGTGATAAGGATTTTGTTTATTTACAACTAGCTGTTGCCCGTAACTTCGTACGTGTGGGCAAACTTTAACAAATTACACAAAAAGCTATCCTCTTGAACCACTCTATCTATTAAAAAAACCGCATCAAAATCCGTTGCGTAGCTTTGAAGATATAAGCTCACATAGGGACTTACCCTTACCTCTTTATTAAATTAGTAGCAATTTCTGCTGTTCTCGCAGAATATTGGCCCTTTACTTAAACAGCACCTATGAAAGGACATGATGCTTTGAAATCCTTCATTATACAGACAAGTAAAGTGATTAATTCGTGAGTATTCTCTAATATTCGCTTCTGTATTCAGAAGACAAGTCTTGAAGCGTTAAATCGCAAATCACTGTCCAGACCACACACATGTGCGTCGCTTTGTAATTCACATCATGCTTCGAACAACTTAAACTATGCTTAGTCATACTTCAAATGTTGTATTTAAATATTCTTATGTATGTGTGATATTTTTACCTCGCATATAAAATGCCGCCGACCGTCCGCGACTCCGTACGCGTAGCATTTAGAAAAAATTCCCCGTTACTGGTCACAGCGTAATGTTATATAGCTTTCCTCTATAAATGTACTATCCAACACTGAAGAAATTTTTCAAATCGGATCAGCATTAAATTTGATTTAGATTAAACAAATCAGTAAATCCTTTATTTGGGCCGAGTTTGATATTAAGTTTTCTGAAGTGTCTGAACATTATCACTAAACATACAATGAAATGCCGCTAATATACATGCAATATTAGCGGCAACTCATTGTGTACTCAGTGACTATAGAATGCAAAGGTTTTGTCGTAAAGAGAAAAATTAATGATGTGGTCAGAATTATAACCTGTTTAGCTGTAATATCAACCAAATGTATTGATATCTAAGTATACTAAATATATACTAAACCACAGATATCACATATCAATATTTAACACGTGCTGAGTCAATACCCATATCCCCACAATTTTGCAGTAGGTACTTAAAAATCTCCTATAAGTTGCAGACAAAAGCTGGTGCAATAATCGTAAAAGTCGTCGCCGTCGACTTAGTATATCACCACGATAAATATACGCGCGGCCTGCTAACACCGCGGCACTCAAGGCGAGAAAATTACTGACCGCACCGCTTCAAAGCGTTGCGATGGGTATAAAGCGATATTTATCTGTCTCTTGGCCTCGCTCTCGCTGGAACCGCCACCTATCAAGTGGAGTTGAGTGGCTAGGGCTATCATCTTTTACAAAAGTTTATATTTATTATTATATTAAAAACCCGTGACCATGATCGATGCAACGTCGGGAGAAGGTATTCTATTTTTTGAATTATACTTAACGTTATAACAATCGCTGTAAAATTAACAAATTATAACTAATGTTATAATTTGTTAATTTATAATAATACTAATGTTTTTATATGTCATACTAATGTATGACATATAAAAACATTATAATGTAACATACTAATGTTTTTATATGTCATACTAATGTATGACATATAAAAACATTAGTATGACAAGATGTAGGAGTGTAAATGAACTTTACCTGTCTTGGCGGATTATAGCCTAAGCAGTTATTAACTACTCCCACTAAAAGTTATAAAAGTTTATCGTTGAAAATTAGTATGTTATGTTGTCATTTATATTTCGTGTCACAAAAGTTTTTAACTATTCTTGATAACAACACATACACGCAAGCTGTTGCCCGCGACTACGTACGTGCGACATTTAGAATATTTTTCCCGTTTTTGCTGCTATTGGTCGCAACAAACGTTAGCCGTACGTACGTATAGCCTTCAGCTTTCTCCGATAAATGTACTATTTAACACTGAAAGAATTTTTCAAAAACAATCTAGTGGTTCCTGAGATTATCGCGTTTAAACAAACAAACAAACTTGTCAGCTTTATAATATACATGATAATAATATACATGAGAACACTTTACCTCCGAATACTGTGTAATTAGTAACGATATCTAGCGTGTACAACAATTGAACCAAATCGAAATAAGCAAGTGGCAACCCTAAATATACTGCACTCACTCCTTTGCAGCTGCTACAAGCCTTATTAGTGCTACTCAAGGTATATTTTCCTCTATCGGCATTTAAGTTAGATTTGTAAAATACTACAGCAGCGTGTCTATATTACATACTCGGATGCAGTGACGCAGCTTGAGATCGCTTGACATTTATATGTAACGACTAACAAGAACTCGCGGTTTTACTTGTTATATATTTAGACTGTACTGCTTTACAGATCTCACCGTCATCACAGCCATTTATCTTTCAAAAAATATTTTCAAATTTATTTTATTTAAAAAGAAACTAAATTGACTCCTGTCTATAAAAAAAATTTGCTACTAGTCTTTTGAACTGTTGTAGTTTCATTTTTTATGCCTCAGAGGTGAGATCTTTATTTGTTTCTAGATCTCGACCTTGTTCTGAGAAAATGCGATAAAAATATAAACATCTACTTAAAATCGTTTTAGGAAATCTATTTTTGTTTTATAATTCATATACCTACCGATGACAATCACGAAGACTTTGCATGCGCCAATATTATAATGAAACAATTCTGCGAATACGACCAATATGTTTACTTTGTACTTAGCACACATAGTTCTTAAGGTCAAAACCCGTTTCCGACATTGAATGTCATTAACAAGAACATTATTAAATGGTTTTAGGTTTTAAATTCGGGGTCGGAGAAAAGTGTAATTTTTGACCTTCTATAGTTGTATATCCTGGAAACGTATAGGATTCATGTAGAGCATTCATTATGATCAAATTCTTAATTATATAACTGTAAGTACTTAAAAATATTTACATTCAGACAAACGAATATTGAAACATAACAAATTAAAAATATACAAAAAAGCCATTCTCATGAACCACTCTATCTATAAAAGAAAACAAAATCTGTTGCGTAGTTTTAAAGATATAAGCTCAAATAGAGACATAAATACAAAAATAAAGACTTTGTTTTATAAGAATTAATAAGTAAAGAAGTGGTTACACACGCAGCATCTTCTACGTTCATAGTTACAAATATGATTTTAGGGTTCCATACTAGAAGACAAAACGTTACCGTATTACTAAGATTTTGTTGTCTGTCTGTCTGTCAATAGTTGGCAACCCTATCCGTGAGCAATATTTAAGCGTAGAGCACATACCTATTTCCCAGACATATTTCACGGGCTCACATCGCATCGCTGAGATTTCCTCCCATTACCCCGCGCCCCGTCTCACCCTGCAACTTATCTCAATGTTTTAACGCCCAATATCTGCGACTGGTGTAAAAGCCACTTGATTTTTATTTCATGTCTAGTGTTTTTGTTAATTAAATTAAGAAAGATCTGACATTCAATTACTGACTGACTGAACTTCATACGCGTAAAATTTTAAATATAAATCGAAATAAAATAGGTATACAAAAATACCATCCTCTTGCACCACTCTATGTATTAATAAAAACTGCATCAAAATCCGTTGCGTGGTTTTGAAGATATAAGCTCACATAGAGACATAAATACAAAAATAAAGACTTTGTTTTATAAGAATTAATAAGTAAAGAAGTGGTTACACACGCAGCATCTTCTACGTTCATAGTTACAAATATGATTTTAGGGTTCCATACTAGAAGACAAAACGTTACCGTATTACTAAGATTTTGTTGTCTGTCTGTCACGGAACCCTTCGTGTACGAGTCCATTTCGTACCTGGCCGGTTTTTAGCATAGATAGATAGATAAAAATACAAAGGACGGCCTTATCACAAAAGTGTTATCTTCCAGCACACTTCATTATGTAAAAAATTCTCATTCAATATTATATTATTATAAACCGTTGTCATCAATTTTTTTTTTTGCGGAACCCAAACATACAAAATTATCATTATCATGAGGTAATTATTATTTTGTATGACATTCGAATTTCCGCTATCCTGCACAGATATTAGCATGATTATATATAAAAAACAATATTACATAATAACTTTCACTGCAATACCTAAAACAACTTGGTTATCATCAAAAGCTGATGTTTTATAGCTAAATCTAGTTTATAGTTGTAAATACAATATAGTACGCGATCAATTAAATATAAATAATTAATGAGTTGATACTCTGTGAAGTTATCGGCTGCAAATAACAGACGTAAGGGCGGCGAAGGCACCAGGTGCTCAAGTCCACTATTTTGGAACAATTGTCATACCGGCACAATACCGGCACGATACCGTTGCAATTGAAGTCAAATATCCGTAGTCTGCTATATGCCGTCATAACGGTCGTTCAATGGTAATAGAATTGTCGATCTCTTTTATCTATGCATTGAATTTTCGGTCTCTTTTATCTATGGATTGTGTTAGAATGGTATGTATGTGTTGCCGTTTTTAAAAAATGCGTTAGTTGAAGTGATTTTCGAAAAACTACTAATAAATTTAAACATTTAATCATGCTAGACTTCGTTTAAATATATTTGTACATACTATTTATTAGTATAAAAAGCAAAGTGAAGTTTAGGAGATTAGTAAATTGCAATAAATTACAAAGAACAATTTCTAATATTTCTATCTATCTATTTTTTATTTATGGCAATCTGTCGACACAGGACAATTAAAAAATATTACTGTCAAATTCAAAATAGCAGACTACCGAAACATTTCAGTCATTGAATTGCAATTGTGAAGCAGTTGTGTACGAGACTAGCAATTTATGTCACTTTGACAATTGTAAGACAATGATGAAGTCGTTATGACGACACATTAATAGTAGACTACCAAAAACTTTACTATTGCACCATAATGGTACAATAATGGTACAGTTGTGACACCGTTGAAATACCCGACTCAGGGCCCAGTCAGTTCGACATGAATAAATGGTCCGCGCGGCACCTCCCTTGACGACGCGTCGCACGTCCGGCGAAACAAGCGAGCCGCCCGACTCCAAGTATCAAGGACGTTTGAGTCGCGTACATACTTGTAGTATTCCATATTCGAATTTATATATTTACAAAATTATTATTTTTTATTTATATTTGAATATGGAATAAACTTAAAAAAAATTAAAATTGTTATAAAAAAAATACCTATGTACTTTTATTACAAATTGTTTTCTTAGAAATTAATTCTTATTTTAGAGAATTATTTTTTACTAAAATCTTTTTGTAAAATAGTTATGCTGTAAAAAATAATTACTTTTTAAATATTTTTTTTAGTAAGTACCTTTATGTTTAATTATAATATTATTACGTATTATTAATCCAGAACATATATACTCATGTGGCTTAATGCAGTATTTTATACTTAGTTTTTAAATAGAATAATCTTAATAAAAGTCTATTTAAAATATTTAATTCAATAAGTTAATTTATTATAAACGCGGTACAGTTTGCTGCAGATCGCAATGCAAGCCAATAAATACAACATTATCTTTGTGTATGTATAGTTCGATTGAAATGTGATTGTAATCTGTTACGATCGCCACTGTACGTAGTCGGTACGAGCAGATGTCTGTCCGCTGGCGGCGGTCACAAATCTTCCGTTTCACTCGTGCCCAGCCTCCGAGCGGTGAGAAGAGGAAACAGCACGCTCCAAAGCACGCGGCTGCGTGATACCGGCTACTCCCGAAATAGACCCCCCGCGCGGGGTGCCGGCCCATCGACGTGCTTTTAGTATGCTGCGCGCATGCGAACCGCCCGCACCCTTCTACGCTCCTGGTACTTTCAATACTAAAACTCGCGAAATAAATAACAAATCTAAATAAATTTAACACCAACGTGCTAAATAGCATGCTGTAAAAACAAAATGGTCGCTATTTTGGCCAACCCGAAGTGGAGCGAAGACCTTACAATCCAGATGATAATCGAGTACGAGAAGCGCGAATACCTCTGGAACCCTGTGTCGGAACATTACAAGAACAAGAAAATAAGGGAGCAAGGATACATCGAGATAATAAACGCGTTGAGTTTGGTCGATGTCAGCGTTAAAGAATTAAAAAATAAAATAAAAAACATTCGGTCGTCGTATAGCGTTGAGTTGAAGAAGATTCGCGCGGCGAGAAAGGCTGGCGCGCATGCGTACCGTCCGAGCGTCACGTGGTTCGAACACGCGGACAGGTTTCTGCGAGCGATCGTCACACCGAGCTCGGTGAGTTATATTTTTTGTTTACAATGCAAATACATTGTTTACACAAGCGGTATGAAGTTAATACTGTGTCATATTTGTTCGATAGGTGGATAACAGTCTGTTGGAGATACCGGTAAGCGACGATAGTGATATTGTGCAAGATCTGAGCGAGAGGAAATCACCGGACAAGAAAAGTCCAAGAAAACGTCGTAGCTCCACTCGTTCCTCGACTCCATACGTGTTAAATACCCCATCTCCTCGTCCGGGCACTCCGTTTGGCTTGAACCAAGGCACTTTTGGCATTCTACCACCTGTATCGTCTGCCCCTTTTCTTAATCCTCCTGTCGGCATAGCTACACCGCTCCCCACATCTCTTGCAAATATCTATCCACTACCAACAAAACAAAAGAAGAGTAACTCTGACAGCACGGATCACTCAGATTTGCCCCAAGATTTGAGTCAACATTCGGAAAATGTTAATGAGAACGAGTTTGAAATGTTTGGAAAGTTGATAGCTAGCCAACTACGGAAATTGCCGCTTAGTTTGGCTTTGGATACTCAATTAAAAATTCAGACATTGGTTAACGCTGCAAGGATACAAGCTGTGTATCAACAATACAGTTATGCGGGCCCGTCACAAGAGGCTTTGTCTGTCCAAGCGCTGTCAAACGGAATTTTGGCGAGTATGGCAACCCAAAGCTCTTACGCTTCACGGTCTCTAAGCCTGAGGAATGATTCTCCTGAAGATATGATGAACAGAGACATGAAAACAGAATATTCTTTATGTTCTGAAGCAGAAGACTAGTCTGAGCATCTAATGTGACAATTGTTTTTGCTCATACATAACCTAAAGTACCTCATAATTCCCAAAATGGGAATTACGCCCATAAATTTAATAATACTGCGTTCGACGCACAATCATTTCCCGGGTTTTTGGGTAAAATTAAAATATAAATGTTGTTAAATACGTGTTTTAGATGAGATATTAAAATGTGATCGATGTGTAGAATAACTATTTTCGAAACAGAAAACTATTTAAAAATTCAAAAGTAGTTCTTTTTTCAAAACTAGTCATTTTGACTTGACGTTGGATCTCGATGTTTCGGCTGTGTTTTTTTATTAACTGTGTTACCATTTATTGATTTTAGTTTTAATTTTGTAAACGTCACCCGAATTTTAATGTTGCCAACATTACGAATTTATTTTGATTGTGATAGTTTTAAAATGGTAGATATCTGTGTTATAAAATTAAATGTGATTAATGTAGATTATAGGATATTTCTTGTTCGATGTCGGTAGTAGTCGGGAATGGTTTGAGAGCCTGTTGCATAAAAAACTAATTGGATGACCAAACAAACAATACAAGTGAAGTTCGATATAAAATCATCAGGACTTCTTTGAAAAGATTTAACGTATTTAATTATTTATTTAATATTTATTTATTTACTTAATGCTCTTAATATCGAAATTGTTATTCTGAAATTTCAACTTTCCTTCATGCATTTTCATTCATAGCATTTTAATACATATTTTTTTACTCTCGATTCTGTTCGACTTTTTAGTTCAGTCTCGTTAGTGTCATCTCCAAAAGGTACTAAGACTTCATAAATAATCTATAGGTAGTTTATCAAGAACAACATTCCCCTGCCCTTATCCCACTATTTGGGGTCGGCGCAACAAGTTTTTTTCTTCCATAGTCTTCTGCCAGCCGTCATATCTATGTTAACTCCTCTTTCTTTCAAGTCCTCATTCTCACAGTAGTAGTAATTTATTAAGGACAGGCTCTTATAATTTAACTCGAGTAATTTCTGTCTTGCATCTAATAAGATGCATGATAGCTCAGATTTACCAAATAGAGGATTCGCGTTTCATCTTAAAAACGTATAAATTTAGCTTTTATCGTACTTCATGGTGTATTAAGATATGGTTTTCTTAATTAAAGTAACAGCAGTTTTCTTAAACAACAAACGTCACTTTAACTAGCAATTAAACATGTATGTGATTGGGAAGAGAAGTCCTGTTTTATTAGTCTATGGGATTTTTAAGAGACATTAATATATTCATAGACATTTCACACAACGTCTTCTAGTTCCAAGCTAAGCTTATAAGCTTGTGTTATGGGTACCAGAATACGGATAGACGGTAAACACCCAGGTTAAATTGGACCTGTGGCCTGTATCAGACACACTTAGAACATATTTCACACACACATTGATATAAGTGACTTCATGCCGGGTGAGTTACGTAGACATTGACATTCTATTTGGTAAATTTGTGCATGATAGTTATACGAAATAAATTACCTCAAATTAGTAATAATACCTTATAGTACCTACACTATAATTTTTAATATTATATTTGTTGTTAAATGTGCCACAATTAGATTTTAAACAGAAAATGATTTATGAAGAAAAATAAATATTTTATAAATGTCAATATTTTGCCTTTTAATGTAGAACCTCGCAATTTATTTTGGTACTACTAGATTTTTGTCTCGCCGAAGATCGCTTGAATAGTACCTAAATCTAAATTAGGTCAACCTTTGGGAGCTGATATTAAGCTTTGGCTACTGTGCCCTCAGCCAAAAAAGATACCTAAGCCTTGAATAGGTAAAGTAGCGTCACGTAAAAAATATTTTTACAGACAGACATACAACAAAGTGAATCTTTTGTAGATTAGGTATTTTTGCTATACGGAACACTTTAAACGCAAGGAACACCATTTTAAGCAGAAACAGAATAGTACAATGTGATGAAATGAGGAGAAGGGCGACAAGGAGCTTGAGCCTAAAAATGTAATCCCCGTCACGAACTCTTGAAACTTAAGAATATCTTTGCAGAACAATGGGGTAGTACGCCTCATAGCATATTTAATCTGTGGAAGGGTCAACCGCGCTTTTTTATCTATGGAATTTAAATTTAATATTAATATTTAAAAAACGAATCAGTTGAAATTGAGAACACTCAATTTACCCAAAATTAAGATTAAAATTTAAACATTTTTTGAAAAAGGAATAAATGTTTTTTTTTTGTAAAGTGTGTGTTAATTAAGTTGTGATTATTATTTAAAATTGTTTTGTTTGTATTGTGTCAAAGACAATTTAGTGCATTCTTTTTTCAAAAATTCTTGTTTTCTTTAGTCTTAATTTTGGGTGTTGCCAATTTCAACTGTTTTTCTCTCGTTGGATGATATTCCTATCGAACATTCGTAACAACCGAAATTGCACAATTTAACTTCAATGATTCCACTAAAATACACATCGTTTTTGGCACAATAGAATAGGAACTCCTATCATAACTTTAAGTTCTTAAATACTAAAATATAAGCTGAGAGAACTCCGTCTTAATTCATAATTTCAATATTCACACCAGTGGCAAAATGCAAGCGCGCGGGAAAAAAGTCAGCAGGGCAAAATGGGGTGGCAATCCCCCTGCCACATCCCCTCTGAGAGAAGGGGAGGTCGTAATCCCTTATCGTGGCCGCCGACCGCGCATCGACAATTATTATAAAAGGCCCCGTTGTAAACTAGTGTAAGTTTAGGAGAAAAAAACATGTGATTTATAGGTAGCGTTTGGTGTTTGCACTGTCCCGTTCTGGGATGCATACTTTGATATTACAAAGCGGAAGTGTTTGTTTATTTGAACGCGCTAATCTCAGGAACCACTAGTACGATTTGAAAAATTCTATCAGTAATGGATATTCCATTTATCGAGGAAGGCTATAGACTATATAACAGGTGTGGCCAACTTTTGTACACATAAGATCTACTTTTTATTTTAAAATTGAGACGCGATCGACCTATTTCTTAGGTAAGAAAGGGGACGTTTATGCAATGTGCTTTTATACCGCCGTACACTCTTTAAAATAGTAGAAAACTACTAAAAGTGGTCACGCTGAATGTCTCCCTACTCGAAGCATGAGCTGCGTACATGTTCGTTACTGTACTAGAAACATTTGGCATTGAATGCGTTCCCTCATGGAACTTGCGAGTGATCGACCAAAATTGGTCGTGGGATCGACCGGTCGATCGCGATCGACTTGTTGGCCACTCCTGCTATTATAACATCATGCTGTGACCAATAGGAGCGAGGCATAAAGGAAAAATGTAGCGAAAACGGGGAAAATTTCGTAAATTCCACGTGTACGAAGTCGCGGACAACAGCTAGCTTTTGGGACTAGGTATATGATGTTTACATGATTACGCGAATCATGTAAACATCATATACCTAGTCCCAAAATTAGCAGATATAGTATTTTTCTTAAAAGCTTTTTGGATTGGATATAAAAAAGTGACAATTCCACTATTTCAAATTGTCATAATAATTTGTAATCTTCAAGTATCAAAATTATTCAAATCTACTACACTATATAGGTCAGTGCAAACTACTGGTTGGTTCGGCCCGTATCAAGAGTAGCTACCGCTCTTTATATTTGCATCTCTTTCACACAACAGTACCGCTACAAAATCACAGCTTGTCCAAAACTTCTGTGAATATAATCGGATTTGTATCCGTAAAGCCTTATACCCAGGATTTGTAATGTCAAAATACTAAGTTTAGAAACATTTGTGGCTTTGGCAACTTGCAAACTGTGTTTACAATATGTTATAATGTTGTACAGTGTACTTACATAGAATTTCATACTTGTATGTCTTAAACACAGATATATCTACCAGATGGTTAGTTGACGTTTAAAATTGAGGACAAGTAACTTTAGCCTGGTTAAATCCTATTTCATAGAATTACAAGCCAATGCCTGCGATTTCAGCCGCGTTTATGGTTATTGAGTCCTCACTCCCCAAATATACACCAAACTTTAACAACTTGTAGAAAAAATCCATCTTCCTGAACCTCTCTATCTATTAAAATAAACCGCTTCTGTCGCAAAGTATCTTCTAGCGCGTCTCTATCTGTTCTGTAGTTTAGAAAATATTAACAATAGACTACCAAACTTGGTAAAATTCGCCACTAAGCAATCAGTTATTGCAAGTTATTGCAAACAAATGCAATAACTAATTGCTTAGTGGCGAATTTTATCTAGTTTGGTAGACTATTGTTAATTTTTTGTGATTATAATGGTTTCATTGAGCTACCATTGTTACACAATTCATTAGCAGACTTGGGCCCCTGTATACCAACGCAAAAATACAAATATAAACCACTATCTACGAATCAGAGCCCAGAAAAAAATAAAATGTCAGAAATACACGAAATAAAAATCAAGATCTTCATTTTTATTCCGTGCAGAAATATGGTTCGCGCATGGCATTTATGCAAATAAATACGCCCGATATGCATACATACGTTGTAATATAATTTAGGTATGTCCACACCACAGTTAATTTTTTTTAAGTTAATTTCAGGCGAGCTTATTCTTAGAATTTCTTCTAAACAGAAATAATGTGAAACATAAATTTTATAATTTGAAAAGTGAAGTTCCTAGTCAGTTATGTGTTCCTAAAAACATAACACACTTAATGCCATTTCTCCCCATGAATAAAGGCATAACTAGACGTCACAGTGCAGTCTATTATCATGATAATACTCGTTCGCTCGGTACCGCTCGCTCTGAATAGTAATAAAACGTAATGGGGCGAAGCGCGAGTGCGAATGCAATCTGGGAATTGAAGCCGCACTGTATTCTAAGTATCACGAATTGGGGACATCCCTAATTTATAGTTATACCACACTTACATAATTAGTCTTGATACTTTTGTAATCTTTTCCCTTACTGTCACGTCAGATCTACAACGTACTGGTCATCATTATCATCATACTGTCAAAAGTTTATAACCTACTTCAAAAAAGAGAGGACGTTCTCAATTCGTCTGTATGTTTTTTTATGTTAGTTAGGTACTTCATAACTTATAACTGGACGAAGCGATTTTAATGATTCTCTTTTTATTTGAAAGTTGCTGGCTCTCGTGAACCACACGAGGCATTGGCACCAGGTCAGGATCTGATGGTTATCTCCTGGAAAATCGAGGAAAACCCTCAAATTTCAAGGGCACATGGAGTTGGTTAAACTTTTTTTTAAAAAAATACATATTTCTCCTAAGTTTAGCGTTCCAAACAAACAAACTCTTTAGCTTTATAACATTAATACCTATAGTAAATAGTATAGATGACAGATGACCGATTATTAAAAAGGTTTTGAATAAATAAAAAATCCAGCAAAATCTCTTAAAACTACGTATACATTTTAAATATTTAACTTGATGCAAAGACCAGTCCAAACATTGAGCCCACAAGCGTTGACAACAAAACGTTTTAGTGTTTGAGAAACCATAAATCGGTGGCGACCATAATTCTTTATACTCCCGTATAAAGAACGCCCACTCGCCAATAAAGTAGCGATTCCTCATCAGGCAGCCCTACTGGGCCAGCGATAGAGCCATAACGAAACACAAAGCGAAACGGCGCCCCGACACAAACCAGTCCTGGCAAATTAAATATGTAGGAGGCGAGCACCCACGCCAACAGATAGGGATGTCAACTATATGAATTAATTTAACAATTTTTTAATTTTTTATCTATAAGTCTTTATTATAAAAAGGTACGTAAGATCCTTTATATGACCCTTTGTACAGACATTTCTTGTCCAAAATTCTTTACATAATGCTTTGTACTGTGTGCATAAATTTATAAATAAATTAATAAGTAAAATAGGTATTTTCAAAATATCGTAAATTTGAGACCTTTCTTTGCGAAATTAACAACTACCCACTAAACATGAAAAAGACCGAGTGTCTGGAACAAAAATGAGGCGCTGTGTTTCCATAAATTTAGGAGACGCATTAGAGACTTTTGTATCTCGTTTGTAGTGTATGTATGTATTAATTTATGTGTCCATGTAACGGAATAATCAAAAGATTTTCACCCACATACTAAATGTTAAATTGATCTGAAATGATGCACACACATTGAGAATCAATGATAAAATTCAAATTTCCACAAAATATCAATGACGTCATTTTAAATCTTTTTAGTTTTTAAATTAGGTAAATTATTTTGAAATAAAATTAAATATTGGTGTACGTACAACCCTATTGTGGAAGCGTTCGCGTCGAGCGTCGTCATTAGAGCCGAGAGCGTTAGCGACCCGTGCCGCCAGCCAGACATTTTTTATGCGGCCCACTACGCCGCGCCGCCCTGCCGCCTGACGACCGACAGTTTTCAACGCGAACATAACGACTTGTTACATATAGCTCTACGTTTGAATTATTACTCAAAAACTCTTTAGATAAAATTGCCAGAATACTGTATTGAACTTACTTTTCCTGGTTGTGTTGTGGGTCCTAGAATACGAATATTGTAGTTTGTAAATAATATAGAAAACAACTAGACGCAGTACACATATTATTATGTATCTTTATTTAGGTACTCAAATACATGTGTCGTATGTAGCTCATACAAAAACTATGACAACACAAAATGAAATAAATCAGCAGGTTATCCATCCATCTATCTATCAGCCTCTTTCCGTCCACTGTTGAACATAGGCCTCCCCTCATAGAACGCCCCAACACGCTGTCTTGTACCGCTTGCATCCAATGAGGTTAATATACTCGAAGATAATTTAAGCGTTTATAATTTTGAAACAGATTAAATTACTCTCACATTAGCGCTGTCAGTTTCCGATTATCCCACAGGACTGTAAGATAACGATTCTTTCCCCCTGTTGTGTGTTCTTACAGATGTTCACGGTGCGTTAGGTGAAATCACTGTGCAAATTTATTTGTTGATCATGTTCATGCCCTTACACCCATATATGCTCTTATAAAACCACCGTTTCAAGCGATATAAGAATCAACTTCCACTATGCAGCCGCTGCAATCCAACATCCCTTTTTCACACTCAATACTAAGCGTTGATTAGTTATAATCAGTGAGCAGATATCGAATTGTATGTCCATGTGGTGATGCATTAAGAATACAAGTGTCACCACCCCTTTTCTTTCCCAGGGTGCTGTCAATGCCCTGTTAGAACCCTGTGCCAAAACGCCTGGTCAGCGTGGCACAATAGACCATAATCATTCCCAAAGTGGAGAAGAACTGTGCCCAACCGTGGGACGTATCTAAGACTTAGAGGATCTTCTATCAAAACACACACTAACTAATTTTATTTGGTCCTTCTAAGCCGGATTCTTTTTCTCTAATACTTTTAGATTCTTTTGGTAAATGCTTTAAGGGCCTACATCAATATTATCGGATATCATCGCCGACACGTACATATTAACACAGCCAGTAGGCAAAGAAAATGAAGAATTAGGGATACTTTTCCTATTTACTCAAAATCTACTAAATATATTTAATTCTGATTTACGTGTTTCTATACATAATAGTTACCTATGTTTTTAAAGTTATTTCATTAGTTAATACGCGATAATAGACCGACAAATAAAAAAAAAAAAAAATTAGAGAGGTTGTTTCGCCAAGATTTTCTATCGAGAAAACTTTTTTCAATCGCGTTTCTGAGTTTATGCGATCCTAGATCATATATTGAAAAAACATATACTTAAAAATTAGAGCTCTAGCCAATATATTCGTGGCCTTAGTTATACAATGTTGTACTATTACGAGTTATCATGTTTCGTTGCCAAAGTGGCTAAAAAACGATCCCACACCCTGTATTCAAGTTGGCGCGGTGGGAACGACAGGATGGCCCACTGCGGTGGCATTAGCCCGACGACCAGACGCTTAACACTGTTCTACAAAGTTATGTTACCCTAGTATATACATGAAACATGTACATTGTACATACACTTTACGCTTTTTTTTTATTCATTGAAATATTTTTCTTTGGCTTCAAATAAAGTTAACCTGCTTAAATCCTTACAATATTATAAATGGGATAGTAACTCTGTTTTTCTGTCTATCGCTCTTTCACGCCAAAGCTACTTTTTGTATAGTTTTTTAAGCGATGAAAGGTGATTTCTAAATTCTATGTATAAAGTAGCCAGCATAAATAAAGTTTACCAAAATAAAATGTTAAAAGTATTAGGTATAATAAACATTGCATAATTAATAGATATTTAGTTTAAATGACAAATTAGTTTTGTAGGTTCTTACCCTGCCTATCTCGCAATTATCTACTGCTGATTGCTTGACATTTTCAAAGTCTTAGTCTGTGTAGTACCATGATGAACTGATTATAGAGAAACTTGATTACATATAAAACATTGTTCCATTCATATTTCTATTAAATTACTTAGTATAAAAACTAAAAACACGCTTAAAAAAATATACTGATTATTTTAAATTATTGCATTGTCTGTGCAAAATTTCAGATCAATCCAATTTCTGCAAGTGGGTGAAAATCACTTTCAAAGAATCCGTTACATAGATTATATTGATATAATCTATGTAACGGAATAAGAATACATTGATAGATACTTACCGAACTAATTTAAGCGTAATAAAAAAAACAGGTTTTGACAGATCAGGCATAGACAGACATACATAATAATTAACACTCAATTTCCTTATAAGTGTGCTAGAAAAAATTCGCTTGCGAGTAAATGTGACCAGTCTCAATAAGTATGGGATCGTGTTTACATTTTTTTTTGCTTTTAGACACAACAACTTTATAAATATCACGAATATGTACCAAGATATCATATATCATAGAAGCATCAACTTGAAGCGGGCGTTGTACACGGCAGCCCATTAAACCGGCTCGGTGACAAGGTGACGTGCACGCCGCGGGGGCGCGATAACGCGGCCCGTATCCTGTGTCGCGTTAGGGTTGCCACTTACAAATTATTTAAAAAAAAGTATTTTCTTGAAATAAGTATGTCTTTTACTATTACATCTCCGGCAATATATTTACTTATAGAATACAAGCTGATGCCCGCTACTCCGTACGCGTGTAATTTTGGATCCCAATATGTTTTGTCACCGTTTAAACCTTCCCTAGACTTTCACGATTATTTCAATACCAAAATCACCAAAATCGGCCCAGCCGTTCTCGAGTTTTAGCGAGACTAACGAACAGCAATTGATTTTTATATATAAGATTTTAATAGCTAAATGAATTGTGTGTTAAAAATTCACAACGGCTTTGTGGTGTTAGTATGTATCAATACGATATTACTAAATGATATTTAGCTAAGGAAGAATCAATGCAATTAGTAATTAACACGAGGTTGAAAACTTTAATAGTCAAGCTATTAACGAAATCAAACCGCCACAGCACCCGGTTAATCTGAAAAAAATTACATATACGTCATAATAATATCATTATGGTAAATATATTTTGTAAGCAACCCTAGACGTGATATTTGCCCGCCTACCTCGTTCAATATTTGAGTATCTATACACGTTATGGACGCCTAGTACTTTCGGTGGATTACCGCACGGCTGGCTGCGATCGTTTATTGCGTACCTGCGCTTTATACCGTACACCTCCCCCTCCCTTTTCTTCACATACGATAACTGAGATAAAGTTAAAATCTTATGTCATGTAAACAACAACTAACAAAACAGATGAAGTGATCGGTAGGAAATTAAGTGGTGAACTGGTGACGGATTATGAATACAGGTGTAATATGTTTAATCTTCTTGATATTGTAAGATAACATCTGTGAGAGACAGAAACCTGGAATCTAAACCCTTTCTCAGGCGCCTAGTCAGCGTGTCATAAGCGGAGGAAACCCGTGACCAGTAGTTGAACAATAATAGATTGAGAAGAAAAATATTATAGTTTTACTATATTACCCTGTAGTACATAAGTCTCTAAGTTTTAAAATGAAAAATGTCACAATTCTGAACTGCACGCGACAGCCCTAGCGATTATACTAAAGAAGTACACAAATTCCTGCTCACACACAGTCAATCGCCTCTTTGCCACTCGCGTCTCAAACACGATAAATCTCATATTTATCTGCGCCTTATTACTTACCTCCCGCATTCGATTCAACCGCGGAAATTGCCGCGCTACTCACGTCTATTATCTCATGTTACCCTAGTACTTGTAGTTAATTTGTAATCTAAAAAGACGTATCTGCCCAACTAGTTTCTGTACTCATAAAATATGTTATTTATTAATTTTGCAAGTGACTAGAGTTAGTTATGCTTTAATTTGTTTTAGTTGGTTTGGTTTTAATTTTATTTCACTACATAATTATGATTAAAAATTGATTCGTGTAATGTCAATCACAGACAAATAAATCTGTGTTTAGTTCACTATAAGTTTTCTTATTTATTATTTATTTTGACGGCCCTCGTGGTCTAGTGGTTCATATAACGGACTGCCGATCACGAGGTCTCGGGTTCGATTCCCGGTCAGGACAAATATTTGTGTGATGTTTTTAATTGTCATACAAATGTTTTTACTGCGTCTGGGTGTTTACTATGTATTATAAGTATGTATTTACAAAAGAAAAGTAGTATATGTATTATATCCGTATTCTGGTACCCATAACACAAGCATATAAAGCTTAGCTTGGGACCAGAGGACGTTGTGTGAAATGTCCATGAATATTTATTTATTTATTTATTTATATGGGTTCTCTTTATTTTATGTAATATTAACTCCATTCGTCTAATAAAATAATCTACTGTAAGTTCTTTGCTATATTTGACGAAAATGATTCATGATAGTTATCACAGTGATACTAAATTGTGATTAAAATTCACGTAAACATTACGTATCACCACAGCGTATCACACACTATTGAGAATTACAATAACAAACAAACGGTGTATACACTAAAGTTATGATCTCTTGGTATTTTTCGCAATTTCGCAAATGTTATCCACGTATATAACAAACAGTGTTGCAAAAAAATTCGCACAAAATTAGATAACAAACTTATCATCAACATCAACATGGCACACAGGAAGGGCAACGTAACCTCCATTCTGAATGTGTGTGACTCGAATACCAGGAGTTTATAAATAAAAAGAGGTGGCCGGCGCGCACTCTGCCTTGTGTCGCATTAAGCGAGACGGCAACTACATAATTTAGTTATAATGACGCGGCGCGCGCTCGTTACCTCTTGGGCCATTAGGTGTGACTACCTCTACCTACGTCAACGACGCGCGTCGCGTACTGTTGTGAATGTGATTCCACTCAAGTGCTTATAGCGAATAGCGATATAAACTTTAGCACGCTTCTACATACCTAGTAACTATATGTATGTTCGTATTTATATACTACGCGATTTCAGTTCGCTTCATTGGAATATATAAAAAAAAATTGGTCACGTGCGAGTGGGACTCGCGCACGAAGGGTTCCGTACCATTATCTATGCAACATAAGGCAACGTTATTAGTATCGAGCAAGAAACGGTAAAAAAAATCAGTTTTTTGTATGGGAGCCCCCCTTAAATATTTATTTTATTTTATTTTTAGTATTTGTTGTTATAGCGGCAATAGAAATACATCATCTGTGAAAATTTCAACTGTCTAGCTATCACCGTTCTTGAGATACAGCCTGGTGACAGACGGACGGACGGACGGACGGACGGACAGCGAAGTCTCAGTAACCCTAAAAACTAAAAACATAGTAATGAGTGACATAATCTGCACGGTATTAAGCAACTAACTACCTACTATACTATGAGAATTTTCCATAGACTTGATCTAGACGTAACACTCGGTACAACGAATCCGGCCTGCTGCTTTTTTTAGTTGAACACATTAAGAAAAATAAATGATTTAGTAGCCTTTCTAACTCTTTCTTTTTGAGCGGTAGTAAAAGAGAAAGCAAGGCTACTATTTACTATTTTACTTTTAAACCATAAACAGGGCGGCCCTGCCTTGGAATAAATCTATGTTCCCGAGTTGTTTGGAATTTTCTCACAATGTTCTCCACAGATTACTATATATTAGTCAGTGTTCTCAATAAAGTGTCTAAAAAGTGCTTTCATAGTTATAGCACAATATTGGTGCTAAAATAGGGATGTATTTATTTCATACTAGCTGTTGCCCGCGACTTACTACGACTGCCGCGACTATATCTGACCAAAATTAATGTCCCTGACGAGTTGCTGTGAATAGATTATGAATTATTGATTTATATTTAAAAACAGAATATTCGATCATTCGAACGTATTAATTGCTAGATAATAAGATTTTTATTAAATTTTTAAATAAATATTTATAACAAGACAAAAAGCTAAATAAAAAAAAAATTAAGCTTAGTGAAGCGAATGTAAGTCACGAACAATTCCGATTAAAAGTGTCACCATAAAAAAATCGACTAAAACTGTATCGATTATAGAGAACTGGGACATAACAAGTAAGGTGGTACTTCTAAACAGTTTAATAGCCGACATCGCTTCGTGATACCCTCCCTACGTATTTTTCCGGCCACTTGTTCATTCTCCCTCCCGTTCATCCCTCGTTGAGCGAGAGCTCGACGCGATTTTAGTCCTTTTTGCTTTGAAGGGAGCATTTAGATATTATGTATAGGAACATAGTTCTGTTGTAGAGAGCAAACGGAGTCAAGAATCAGTGACTTTGACGAGTAAAATGTTTATTGTAAGGAGATGTTTAAATACTTTTCTATATGCAACAGATTTTCCGTATTCTGGTACCCATAACACAAGCATATAAGCTTAGCTTGGGAGCAGAGGACGTTGTGTGAAATGCCCATGAATATTTATTTATTTATTTCGATGCGGTTTTTTTAAATAGATTTAGTGAACCACTCAGAGGATGTATTTTTTGTATAATACATATATGTACATACATACTATTAGTTTGGTTTCTATATTCCACGCGTACGAAGTTCCGGGAAACAACTAGTTTATAATATTAGTTCTAAAACTAAAAAACACGCATAAAAATCTTGAATATTTTTTATTATTATTGCATTGTTATCAAAATTTCAGATCGATCCGACTACTGCAAGTGGGTGAAAATCCCTTTCAAAGATTTCGTTACATAGTTTAATACATTAATAGATACGTACTGAACTAATAATAAGCGTGTTAATAAAACAGAATGAATAGCTTCTTTTTGTATACATTACATATCGTGTTTTTCGTGTACTGAGACATGAAAGTGGTGTTCTGAATCATTATTATTCATAAATATACTTTTTATCAGAACTAATCTTCTATTTTTAACCATTTTCTACATCTGGACGTTCTTTGTGAGCTTTTCTTTGATCTATTATAATAAATAGACCAGTCCTTTTTAGGAACAGATAGGACTTGAAAAAATAATGGTAATATTTCGCTTTGAGGGGTTTTGCACTGTCTATAGAATTCTCATGGTCATTGAATTACCAAATTCTTTAACCAATGACAATCATTTATTTAAGACCCTTTTGTTAGCTCAGTATGTATCAATATATGTAACGGAATCTTTGAAAGTGATTTTCACCCACTTGCAGTGCATCACTGGTCGGATTAGGGGTATGAAAATAGTTAAAATAACAAAAAAATAATATAAGCAATTGGTTCAAAAACTATAAAATGCGCTTGTCAATCTTGATTTTTTTTCAATTCTTGCGTTGTCATCCTTAATATGTGTGCAAAATTTCAAATCAATCCGACTACTGCAAAAAGTTCCGTTACATAGATTAATACAATGACAGATACGTACCGAACTAATAAAAGCGTGTTTAAAATAAAAAACAAACATAGATAATATGAAGTGGTATCGTTTTGTTACATTAACAACTTGTTCATGTCTAATCGTATTTCTTTATCGTATACAAGTTTTATTAACGTGTTAGTTGATAAACACAAGTATTGGATTTCTATTGAGTTTTTTATGTTGTTGTTTGCTGTTTGTTGTTATTTTGTATTGTTTGTTGTAATTTTTTAGTAAGTTCCTCCGTTTAGTAGTTACGCCGTGTGGTGACAAAAGATAACACCGAAATGATTGCCTTATTAATAAAAGTCACTGGCAGTTGTTCCACGTCCTCTATGGTGTGGCCAACTTTTGTGCACATAAGATCTACTTTTTATTTTAAAATTGAGTCGCGATCGACCTATTTCTTAGGTAAGAAGGGGGACGTTTATGCAATGTGCTTTTATACCGCCGTGCACTCTTGAAAATAGTAGAAAACTACTAAAAGTGGTCACGCTGAACGTCTCCCTACTCGAAACATGAACTGCGTACATGTTCATTCCTGTATCAAGCAGTAGAAACATTTGGCATTGAATGCGTCTCCTCATGGAACTTGCGAGTGAACGACCAAAATTGGGATTGTTCATAATTTTCGACATGCTGTTTTTATATTTTTTTTAGAAAATATAGATTATTTTAAGCAACTAATTTCAATATTAATGAAATATTCACTATATAGAATTTAAAAAAATACTTAAAGATATTATTTTAAATTTTATGACTGGCTGACATATTATGTTATAATCATAAGCCCCCATTAAAAATAAAGAGAAAAAAAAAAAAAAATTTGTGACGTCATCGTTGTACGCAATCTGTGTATTGACTTTTCCTGATACTCTTAAGACAGATTGCAATACATCTTTTCAAAGTTGCTATGTTGATATAATAGACCAATTTCAACTCCAACACAGAGTAGTATATCCCTAAGAACGCTTTAATATTTTAAGTCCTTCCTTTCAAGGGCAAATAGAGATCATTTGCTTTTTTGGAAAAATAATCGTTAATATAGCGTAAAAAACTAATGGATCATGATCAGAAACTCTATTCCACGAAACGGTTTTCGAATTTTGAGTTTTAAAAAAATATGAACAATGCCGATTGGTCGCGCGATCGACTTGTTGGCCACTCCTGCTCTATACTAATATTTTAAAGCATTATTATATAGCAGTAGGTTCCAATTTTCTGTTGGATAGTCAATTTATTTAGGAAGTAGTATATAACCTGCTCCGTGTGGTGACAGATTAAGAATATAAGTGTCACCACTCCATCTCCTTCCAAGTGTGCTGCAAAAGTCAGTTAAGGGATATTGCACACAGATAACATCCTCTGTGAGAGACGGAAAACTCAGTGGGACGTAAATGGTCTGGAGAGGAGACAGAGGAGGAGGATAGGTAGGAGCGAATCATCAGATAAAAATGTTGCCAAAACGGGGACAATTTTCTATATTCCACCCGTATGAAGTCGCGGGCAACAGCCAAGAATATTATAAAGCTGAAGAATTTTTTGGTTTGTTTGTTTGTTTGAACGCAATAATCTCAGAAACTACTGGTTCCAATTGAAAAAATATTTTTGGGTTAGGTAGTTCATTTATTGAGGAAGGCTTAAGGCTATAATTATAACATCACGCTGCAACTAATAGGAGTGGAGCATCAGTAAAATATGTTGCAAAAGCGGAGAAATTTTTCTTAATTCCACGCGTAAGAAGTCATAGGCAACAGCTATCATAAATATATTTGAGTACGTTGTCGAAGTGATATTATTATTACTTATTTCCACCGGGTGTGATGGTTTCCGAGACGGTAATGGAGCTGCGGCCGGCAGCCATGTAGCTTTGAGCGTTCTAGTCGTTAAGACTATTACAACTTTAGTTTGTTGTAGTTTTCAACTCGCTACGTTTTCATTTTGTTGAAAGTATATAGTTTTTATTATGTTTATTAGTAGCTGCATTGTACTTCGTACGAGTGGAATTTAGAAAACATACCTTAACAAATTATACAAAACAGCCATCCTCTTGAGAAATAAACCATATCAAAATGGTTTTCGTAGTTTTAAAGATATTATAAGCTCACATAAGGACATACATACAAAAATAACGACTTTGTTTTATAACAAGTAAAGATTTGCCCTAAAGCATTCCAAATTTACCTTTTTAATACGTAACGTTACGAGAGCCATGTATTATCTATCCATAACGTAAGCAATTCTGTGGTATAATATACACAAAAAAAAATTACACGAGCTCTGCTTAACTCACTTTTTGCTAATTTAACCTATCTCAAAATATGTATTTATTGATTGTGTCACAATCATTTATGAAAAACTAGAAAATAAGATCTACTTACCCATTGAGATATGTAGTTGACATTGCATCATTTAATGAAAGGGCGTTTATAAACCAATAAATACAATTTATTCTATTAATTCAGTCTAAAAGCGCACGCACCGCTGACGATCACTTCGATGTCCCAAAATATATATATAAAATAATCGACTTACTGAGGCATCATGAGTACATCTCTACGTATACCTATTCCCATAATGGCGCCGGCAGCGTGCCATCTACCGACGCTCCCTGCTCATTACCCGCGCCACTTTCCCTCCGCAACATTGATTGATTGATTCATTCGCACGGCTCGTAACGATAAGTGCTTAGTTTAACTTGTTATCAAGTCTGCAATCCTAGTACGAGTAATTTTGTGTAGATTGCATTGGTGGCTACCGGTTTTCTTCTTGCCTATTTTGTGGAAAACAGTAGTTTTAGCAGACCGTATAAACAAAGCTTGACTTGCCAAAATCAAAACCGACGAAGTACGAATTGGATTCGCTTACGAAGGGTTCTATACTATTATCCTATATTGTTTGTCTTATTGTTACCATTATAACATCACGCGGCGCCGCGCCCCTCATATTCATGTCATGTCGTTTTAAGCGTCATTATTATCACATTTGTTGTATGGGATTGAAAGCCCTCTTAAACATTTATAATTATGGCTATTTGTTGTTATAGCGAGAACAGAAAACATCTGGAAAAATATTAATTACCTATCTATCACCGTTCCAGAGATACAGCCTGGTGACAGAATAACAGATTCACTAATAGCACTAATTGTTATATAGTCCGTTTTATACTTTCTGGTTTACATATAATTTTTTAACATTTACGCTACTCACATTTATTTAAATTAATCCACTTTTTACGGATTTAGACGTTATAAATAATTAAATATGTATAAATATTCATGGACATTTCACACAACGTCCTCTGGTCCCAAGCTAAGCTTATTAAGCTTGTGTTATGGGTACCTACCAGAATACGGATATAATACATAAACTACTTTCTTTTGTAAATACATACTTACTTATAATACATAGAAACACCCAGACTCAGTACAAACATTTGTATGACAATTAGAAAAATCACACAAATGATTGTCCCGAGCGGGAATCGAACCCGCGTTGCGTCGTCGGGTTAAAATCCAAATCAAATATACGCGTCCCAATCCGTAAAAAGTAATCACAGATTTACAGACATAAAATAAAAGTGTTGTTTTTGACTTTTTAGTTTTTTTAATCTAACTTCAGCTAATTCTAGGGGTTTTTTGATATGGAACTCTAAAAATACAGACAAAAAATCTCTTGAAAACATCTTTACGGTGTATATACTCGTATTTATGTGTATTATTAAGTTGGTCTGTTTACGATGGTGAATTGTTACTGCTTTTATAGCTGATACGATTCATGTCTTACGACAGTTAATGTTGTTATAGAAACCATGCCATTGTGTCTGGTATTGTACTGATAAAAGACATTGATATTGGTACCGATTCTACGTACACGACTAAACTAAATTAGAAAATGAAAATTGCATCAATACCACAACTCAGCAATGTTAAGAGAACTTATTACTTTACTACTTAAAAAATTGTCATGTGCGGGAATCGAACCCGCACCCTCGTAAACAGCTAACTACGCTAGCCAATTTGTCTATAAACTTAAGGGCCTACATCAATATTATCGTCGACATGTACATATTAACACAGCTAGTAGGTATAGAAAATGAAGAATTAGGGATATTTTTTTTGTTTACTCAAAATCTACTAAATATATTTTAATTCTGATTTACGTGTTTCTATATATAATAGTTACTTATGTTTTTAAAGTTATTTCATTAGTTAATACGCGATAATAGACCGCCAAATGAACAAAATAAAAAAAATAGAGAGGTTGTTTCGCTAAGATTTTCTATCGAGAAAACTTTTTTCAATCGCGTTTCTGAGTTTATGCGATCCTAGATCATATATTGAAAAAACATATACTTAAAAATTAGAGCTCTAGCCATTCAATCTAAAGAAACAATGAAAACTTCGTACATAGAAAAATGCATGAAGCTATTTTGGTATCCTCTTAAAGCTGTAGTCAGCCCGAGGTATATCGTAGCGTTATAGCAGGCGAGTCTGCCGCGCCTTATAATTTAAGCCGCCGTGTTAATTACATCGGCAACGAATAATTATTCCGTGTGGGCGAGATTGTAGGCGTTCTCTCTCCGTATCTACAGTTCACTTTTATTAATTACGTACTAACTTCCGTTGGTGATGGCTTCTGCAGGTTTTTTTTACCAAAGTCCCATAGGACCCAAAGACCTATGATTATAAATAAAGATAAAGAAAGATGTAATCTTGATTATATCTATGCTCGCTACTTCCTCTGCGTGAAATAGTGACTTTCGGTTCGCCGTCCTGTATAGTATTTTCAATTTTTCATATATGCACCATTCCTACTTTTCATAATAGCGTTTAACGTAAATGTTATTATTATTATAATAATATCCTTTCTAGATAAATGGATAATTCAATAAACAATATTTTTCGTATAGAAACACAGAACTTACCTACGCAAAACGGATATTTATTAAAAAAGTTCAGAAATATAGATTAAAATAAATGGTTGTCAAAATCAAATTTTCTGAACATTTTAAATTTGGAATCAATGATCTGTAGACTTGATTTGAAACGCTATCGCTGTTCGTTCCAAATTCGAACCGCGCCGCGTTCTAATTACGCGTCATCAGCGTCGCCGTGCCTGCATGCTTCGTTCGAGTCGGCTCTTATCATTTGACACATGTGATACTATTAACATAACCTTATTCCAAAGCATTACAGTTGAGTTTCGTGTGTATTGTCTGTAGTAGATAAGTTTGCAGCATAGTAATTACCAACGGCGAGTGCAATGCCGCTAGCTTGTAATTTATGATAGCCTGGTACCACCGCGTCGGTAAATGTCGTCATCGGTCCGAGTGGGCAAGTTTTTAAAAGCGATCGATGTGATATTTCTGTTCATTTCAACTAAGCATCTAGGTATTAACTGTGGTACTGGCGGTGTGTTTATATGGAATTTAATCATTTATTTTAAAAACTTTAAAACTACAAAAATAAACGTTTTGTTTGGGATGTCTATTTTCATCAAAGATTTTATTTGAGTCCACTGTATTTTTGTTATTTTGAGCGGATAATTTAAATACCTATTCATTTTTAAATATAAAAATAATGTGCCAGGCTGGCATCACTTTCTTAGCATCTTGTCGCATCTCTACAATAGTATAATAATACGCCAACGGGAATCACAAGAAAGCAAACGGGCTGACGTGAACTGAGAAGAGGCAAGGCAAGGGGCGAGATGGAGGTATTGCACGGGTGGGAACAAGAGCGTCATTAGCGTTGACAAGAGTGTCGAGTGATGCTTGTAACGCGACGCCTGGCGGGCGCTCCGATGAAATATATCACGTTATATATCGTATAACTTCTGTATATTTATGTACTCCTGGTATGTAGTGATGGTAATAAACAACCTTTTGTGTGACAAACACACTAATGATAGTTACGCGCGTACACAAACTAAAAGCTACATAAAAAATGGGTCTTATTTTGCCTATCATTGTATGTTTAGGCTTAGACGGAGTAAGCAGAATAGTGTCAGATGATTTTTTTAAATTGATGATTCTGAGTTGTATTTATTTTATGAATTTGAGATTAGCGTAATAAACATATTAAATAAACATTTGTCAGTCACAGTTTTATTGTGTGTGGTAGATAGATTTCTCAGTTTTTACGTACCCACCAGGAAAAACGAGATCCTATTACTGAGACCGTCTGTCCATTTATCACCAGGCTGTATCTCTGTAACGGTTATAGCTAGAGAGTTGAAATTTACTAAAACCCGAATTCCAAATACAACAAAATTAAGCATATTTATGGGGTTCGTACCAGTATAATAATATGGTTCGTGCACGAGTCCAACTCGTCTTATCCATTTTATGAACGCAGCCAATTTAAAAATTATCTTTTTGTCTTATATAAGCCATCCGTGCATTGTTCCCAGAACTCGGTCTGATTAGCATGATACCTAAGTTCAAAGTATCACTTTAAAATAATATCTTTATAAGCAAGTTATGTGATACAATCATACATAAACTTATATCAGATAGGTATACGTGTTGTGGTCTTTGTTCTAAAGTCCCGTATATACCAGGCGCCCAAATGTTAATAGGGTTGGCACTTTTATCATTATCATCCTCCTACCCTTATCCCATTATTTGGGGTCGGCGCAACATGTCTTTTTCTTCCATAGTCTTCTATTAGTCCTTAATGTCTGTGTCAACTCCTCTTTCTTTCATGTCCCACTCTTTCTTTCTGTTCCCACAGTCCATCCATATTTTCTTAGGTTTTCCTCTAGACTTTTTTCCTTCCACATTTATATTCAGAACTCTCCTAACGACATTACTTTCCTCTCGTCTCATGACATGCCCATACCAGGACATCCGCTCATTCTTCAATTTTTCAGTCACTGGCATCACTTTCAGACTTCCTCTAATATATTCATTCCTTATTTTATCCATTCGCGTGACGCCAACTTTTATATCGATATAAAAAGATTTTTTTAAAACGAGTAAATCTATGCATATATTATAAAGCTGAAGAGTTTTTTTGAACGCGCTAATCTCAGGAACTACTAGTCTGATTTGAAAAATTTTTCATTGTGGGATAGTACATTTATCAATTTCAATAGGAGCGAAGCAGTAGAGAAAAATGTTGCAAAAACGGAAAAATATTTCGAAATTTCTCGTGTACGTAGTTGTGGGCAACAGCTAGTATAGCTGCCATTTTCAAAAATCTATCTACAATTATGTATCATAAAATGCTATAGTACCTAGTTTATCGGTAAGTTATTTCTATCTCCTGTCATATTTTCAATAATAGAATGCTCAATAAGATACTGATGACATTTTCTATTGAAGTAAGCACTAAAGTTAGTAGTTTTGATTTGCAAGTAAGGACAAACGTTTGAATTTTTCCATCGTTAGTTACAGTTATAACATCTAGGGACAGATAGAATAATAAAAATGGTCGTAAATGATATTTAAGACGGGCTTCGTGGCGTAGTGGTTCATGTACTGGACTGCCGTTCACAAGGTCGCGGGTTCGATTCCCGCTTGGGACAACCATTTGTGTGATATTCATAAATATCATACAAATGTTTGTACTACGTCTGGGTGTTTTCTATGTATTATAAGTAAGTATGTATTTACGAAAGAAAGTAGTTTATGTATTATATCCGTATTCTGGTAGGTACCCATAACACAAGCTTAATAAGCTTAGCTTGGGACCAGAGGACGTTGTGTGAAATGTCCATGAATATTTATATTTAATTATTTTATCGGTGGTAAATGAATTACCTTTTTGTAGTAGTTAACTGTTGTAAAGTCTGCTAAATGTCATTATTTAAAAACAATAAAAGTACCTACCTGTTTTTTAATCTGAAGCCATTTTAGCATATTTTTTGGTATCAGTTTACGGATAAGATTCTTATTTACTTCTTGTAAATATATACTAGTATATATAAAACACCTAGAATTTCGTTGCGGGAATCGAACCGGTGACCGTTCGAACACTGGTTACACTGCCAGTTCACCATAAAACCCGTTAATATTTGCAACAGTAAAAATAAATATTTTTATATTATTGCCAACCCTACGTATCACCAGTTAACTACCTACAAAGCGCCCCGTGCGGTAGGTCTCCATGCCGGCCGCTCTCGTATGCAGTGGAGCGGTCAAGCGGGCTCACCTCGCCTCGTAGGTTTGCAACTTGTCGCGAGCTCGTAAATCGAACTATAGAGATTGTATTAACAATTTATCGATATCGATAATTTTTTATTTTTACCGTTACGCCTTTTTGAATCGGGTAGGTAGAGAGGTATAGACTATACAGTGCCATCTGCTACGATCTAAACATACTTCTTTGACTTAATTTATACTCATACATTTATGGTCTTACTCATAATGACTTATCGGAGGTTTAAAAGTTCGCTAAAATCGGTTCGCGAAAATTGTCAAAACTTGTTATTCGTAATAAGTAGTCTTTTTACGCTAAAACGTTTATTATCTCTCCGATAAAATCTGATAAGTCATTATGAATAAGACCATAAGTCGCTGTTTTTGTATGATTATAAATAACTGTATGTTAATAGAATTGAAAATCCATAATATCTTATCACTCCATATGTTCTGATGCGATGTTCTCTGCAGTAGAGCAACTGATAAAGTTTGTTTAGAAAAAAGGTTAAATGTATCTTTTCAACAAAAATATAATGGCGATTCGAAGTTCGTAACGTAGAAATGGTTAATTTCAGGCGTACAAAGTCACATGAAACTTTCATGTGACTTTATATGCCTGAAATTTGGGACCTGGAAATTGGAATGTCCGTGTGGTGACGGATTATGAATACAAGTGTCACGACCCCTTTTCCTTTCCAGGGTGTTGTAAAAGTCAGCTAATGATACAATATTGTAACAATCAAATAAAACAAACAAACAACAAAAGATAACAACCTCTGTGAGAGGCGTATAGCTCGAAAATAAACCCTCCCTCAACAAGCCTGGTCAGCGCGGTACAGTAGACCGTAATCCCGATGTGAAGACCCCAAATTAGAGGAGTACCGTGCCTAACAGTGGACACTAAAGGGCTGGAGAGAGAGATACAGCTAATAGAACTCTCAGATACCGTAGCTTGCTATCAATGAAAATTTTTTAGGATCTTTTTATTTTATTTACTTCTATACACGCACATAGAATACCCATGCCTTATTACACCCTGAAGTATAATTTAAGCCGTCTAAAGTCTTTAAGATGTGAATCTCTCTCTCTTCTTCAGACCATTTACGTCCCACTGTTGCGCACGGGCCTCCTCCACATTGGGAGGGACTATGGTCTACTGTGCCGCACTGACCAGGCGTATTGGCACAGAGTTTATTTTCGAATTTTTCGTCTCTCACAGAGGATGTTATCTGTATATAATATCCCTTAGCTGACTTCTACAGCACCCTGGGTAGGAGATGGGGTGGTGACACTTGTATTCTTAATCCCTAACCACAGGGTCATTTCTTTTTTCGAATGTTTAATGTGAATCTACTATCTGGTAATTCTTTGGATATACGTATTTTCTTTATTAATAATAAAGAAAAACTTCAAGTGTATAATTTGAAGTTTTTCTTTATCATAATGTAAGTGACATTCACTATGAAAGTGCTAGCATAGGTACTTGGTGTAATATTAAACATCGTGGTTCAAGTTAGTACTTTACTCCTTATACAGTCATAGCACGTACATCTATAGACGGATGGTGTGTTTACCGACAGACAGGGCTGCGCCTAATTCTAATATCACTGGTATTTTCTAGCTAAATATTTTTTAATATTCTCCATACTCTATCAAATGCAAAAACCGGCTGAGTACGAGTCAAATATTTTTGTTTTCACAAATCAGTGATCTTATCAGAAGGTATAGGAAAGGTGAAGATATAGAAGTATGTATTCTTTTAATGGGACAGCAAGTTTTGAAAAGCATTCTCAAAGAACGTAAATCAGACTATGCCAAATCTGTCCCACGTTTTTACTTTTTAAAAGGGCCTCAAATTCTTGTGTGCCCAAGGGCCCAGCTTAGTTTAAGACGGCCCTGGCCATAGCACATAGCTTTAGTCATGTCGTCTGAGGCTATCATCAAGTTACAGTGACCTTGTAGGCTTTAAACACTCCCAAAGTGGAGGAGGCCTGTGTCCAACAGTGGGACGTTAATGGCCTGGAGAAAGAGAGAGAGAGATTTCATTTAATTATCGAAAATCAGGACAATCTTGTCAGCCCTATTTTTAAGTAATTACACTCATTTCGCGTTCACACTCGGAGTTGTCATGTCGATGTGTTTAACTTTTTCAAGTAGGTATTTTACAAGTAAACAACTTACACGTTAATTTTATGTGTCAAATGGTTAACAGATTTTTAGAATTACAAGCTTTTTGTAATAAGAGTTTACTTTAATCACATTCTGTTAGATTAAGGAGATTATTCGTAATTTTACAAGGGGTTTTAAGTTAGATAAATACTTAGATATCTTTTGAGAATACCTAATTAATAATTTAGTTCTCAATAAGGTGCTCCCAACACCAAGACATGGTCTACATGTTTTTAGAAGTTTATAATTCTTACTTATTATAAAAAAAGTCGTCATCATTGTATGTATGATCATATGTGAGCTTATATCTTCAAAACCACGAAACGGATTTTGATGCGGGTTTATTTACTTAGATAGTGTCTCAAGAGGTTCGTAGGTTTTGTAGGGGTTTAAATTCCATTAATATAAGATAATCTTATCTTATATACAAAATTCATGTGTCACAGTGTTAGTTACCGTACCTACTTCTCCGAAACGGCTTGACCGATTTTTATGAAATTTTACATGCATATTCAGTAGGTCAGAGAATTGGACAACATCTATTTTTCAAACCATTTTTTTTTTAGTATGGCAAAACAACGTTTGGCGGGTCAGCTAATCTTATATATAAAATTCACGTGTCACAGTGTTAGATACCGTACTCCTCCGAAACGGCTTGACCGATTTTTATGAAATTTTACATGCGTATTCAGTAGGTCTGAGAATCGGCCAACATCTATTTTTCAAACTTTTTTTATTTAGTATTGCAAAACAACGTTGGCTGGGTCAGATAGTTATCTATATAAGATATAAAGTTAGGTTTTGCTCACTTATGTTACTAACTTTCATTAGCAGAGGAGTGTATTCTTGATAGTATAATTATAGATATAAGTTGACGTATAGTACAAGTTTGTTTCGTATCGCGCACGAACTTACTCTGACGACATGTAGATAAGTACGTTGGATACCATGTTTACCAGTATAGGGTTGTCACGGGTAGTAATATTCAGATGAACCTGTCTATATACTATCCTAATAAATACTGTTTCACACAAAAACTAGTGAATGGATTTTAAGGGCCTACATCAATATTATCGTATATCATCGCCGACACGTACATATTAACACAGCCAGTAGGCACAGAAAATGAAGAATTAGGGACATTTTTTTTGTTTACTCAAAATCTACTAATTATATTTTAATTGTGATTTACGTGTTCCTATCTATAATAGTTACTTATGTTTTTAAAGTTATTTCATTAGTTAATACGCAATAATAAACCGACAAATGAAAAAAATAATAAATTTGAGAGGTTGTTTCGCTAAGATTTTCTATCGAGAAAACTTTTTTCAATCGCGTTTCTGAGTTTATGCGATCCTAGATCATATATTGAAAATTAGAGCTCTAGCCATTCAATCTAAAGAAACAATGAAAACTTCGTACGTAGAAAAATGCACGAAGCTATTTTGGTATCGTCTTAATGAAAATGTACAATAATGTAGCTTATACATCAGAATAGGCCAACATATAGGCTACTTTTTATCCCGAAAGAATGCAATTATTTCGTTGAACACCAATATTTCAGTCAGAATTTATTATACCTTTTTGCTACAAAAATACAAAATAGGAAACATTATATTCATAAAATACTAACATTCATTTGTTATTTATTATACTTCATTTCAGACAGAGTTTTAATAATATTACCTATATATTTATAACCGACTTCAAAAAAAGGCGGGCGGTCTCAATTCGCCTGTATTTTTTTATGTTTGTTATCTCATAAGTTTTAACTGGGCTAAGCGATTTTAATGATACTTTTATTATTTGAAAGCTGGTGCTTCGCGTGTGGTCTCATTGGCATAGGTCCCATAGGTCAGGATCTGATGGTTATCTCCTAAGAAATCGAGGCAAAGCCTCAAATTTCCAAGGCACACACATTGTTTTCATATAATATTATGTATCTAAATAATCAAAGAATAGACTACCGAGGTGGTCTCATAAAGTTGGTTGAAATTTTTGTAAATATGTAATAATAAATGTAATATTTGTATTTGTATATTCGACAACCTTAAACTAAGTATATAGCGTGCTCGTATGTAGGTGCCTGTAGGTAGGTGTGCTGTGTAGTGCCGCCGACAGAATCACCTGGTCTCGCAATTTTACGACCAGCCCGCCGCTTCCACCGCCTTTCATGAGCATAGTGATGTGGTAAAATAATATCGATAAAATATATACAACATTAATTTCTACAATTTAAATTATTATGCTTTAACACTTGTGTGACTCATTTGTTAAAGTAAAACCAGTATTTACGAAATTAGACGCCTTTAATGATTTTAAATTCAGCCCGACATTTCAGAGACTTTTCAGACACCAGGCAGGACTGTCCTTATCACATTAATAAAAATATTTAGATGTTATTTACTTCGCTAATGATTTTAAGAAATATTAGTTTTGCCTATAAAAATATTTATATTTATTTATAAATAAAATATTTGTTTTGCCCTTTAAAGTTATGAAATGTACAGTGCACCATATTGTAATAGACACGAGTGAAGAAGTGGCTTGATTTTAACGCAAGTATTATTAATATTTTACTGGGGCAGTATTTATGTCATTGTAATGTTTTTAACATAGAAGAAAAGGGTGGATCTCTGTAGCCAAAGATAGTAAAAATCGGAAAATAATAACTGGAATGAGAATTGCAAACGTAAAAATTATTTGTAAAAAAAAAAACAGCTATTTATAAGTGAAAATAAAAAGCTTATTCATGTTTTAAGATAAAATAAACGTAGTATTTTCATTTACACATAATGAGAAAAAAATAAAAATTAAATTCTATCGATAAGTCGATATTTAGTAATACATATATATCACATCTCTAGTTTTCAAGTGTACTCGGGCCGTAGTCCCGGGCGCGCCGACGATGGAATTAAATCGCACGCACGACACTTCCGCCCCTCCCTCCTCACCTCACCCTCTAGCGCTGTTGCTCCCGTCGCGGTTAGGGTTGTCACTGTTGTCAATTTGCTTGTATTTAATAATTTATAGACAGGTCGATGGACGAGTTGTCAATCTAGTCACGGTTCTGTTAATATTGCAACGTAGACAAGCTAATTGCGTGTGGTGACAGAATAAGAATACAATTAGTGTCACCATCACCACCCTTTTTCCTTCCTAGGGTGCTATAAAAGCCAACTAAAGAATATCGTTCATAGATAACTTCCCTTCAACAGAAAACTTAAAATAAATCCTGTGCCCACAGATTTGGTCAGTGCGGCACAGTAGACCATAATCCCTCCCAAAATGGATGAGACCCGTGCTCAGCAGTGGCACCTAAATTTAGAGAAAACTAGCTACCTACATTTTGATATTAAATTATGATAAATATTTAAAATTATATTTCTTCGACAACCCTAATACAATACCGCTTTGGGCTAGCGAGGCACCGAAGTGACTGATGCTCGAGGCACATATGCTACACGAACTCGTCACTTAGTCACGTCATATTATTACAGCTCCTGAGTGCGTTTACTGTTCCATATTTTAATTAAATGCTCCTCTAATAATCTGATAGCCTGGTACTTTTGGTAGCACTAAAGTTTCTATTTCCTTCTAGCTTTCTTTCAAGAAATGCTGCTCCTATGATAATCTGATAGCCTAGTACTTTTGGTGGTTGTAAAGTTTCTATATCCTTTTTTTAGATTTGTTTGCTTTTTAGGGTTCCGTACTAAAATTTAAAATGGGACCCTATTACTGAGACTACGCTATCTGTCCGTCTGTCACCAGACTTATTTTCTGCAACGGTAATAGTTGAAATTTTCGCTACGGAACCCTTCGTGTGCGAGTCCATCTCGTACTTGACCTTGTTTTTTTAATAAGAATGGCAACACAAATAAATTAAATTTAATTGTTTCCGCGGTTTCGCTTTCATTAAAATATTTGCAAAAACAGTTATTTTTTCGTGTGGCAATCCAATCAAAGATATTTTCCAATATGGCGATTATGGCGTATAGGTACCTAACATTGAAAGAAAACTTTTTGCTGTAATGTATTCAATTTGAAGCACCTGATAGATCGATTATAACTTATTTTCCCTTATCGAATATATTACACCACTTTCTGGTAACTTTAACCATTACAGCGTTTTCTATAATTGTCTATTACGCCCATCCCAAATCCCATAGGAATATTTGGCTAGTTTGTTTTAGCCAGAATGCACAGTACAGTACAGTAGTATTGTACCCAGGATACTGTTACCCTGGGCACAGGCCCAGGGTAACAGTATCCTGGGTACAAGAAGAAAATACTAGATTAAAAAAAAATTCATGGACATTTCACACAACGTCCTCTGATCCCAAGCTAAGCTTATATGGTTGCGTTATGGGTACCAGAATACGGATAGAATACATATACTACTTTTTTTTGTAAATACATACTTATGGTGTCTGCCCAGTGGGCACGTTCCTAGTACGCTCATGGTATGCTACGGGATAGTGATCCCGTAGCATACCATGAGCGTACTAGGAACGTTTCCGGCACGGAAAACAGTCCTATACGCTCTATTTTGCCCACTGAAGCGGGCCGACAGCGTTCTGAACCCGTTTACAACCCGTATGTAATCTGTATGATGCCCGTATGTAACACGGCAGGAATCCTTTCAATACACTCGTAAAGCATCGGTTCATTCTCGTACAAATATCAGTGTTGCGTAGACGCGTGTGGTGAAATATTGAAATAGTTATGGCTATAAGGAAACTAACGATTAAACAACTAGCGATGATTGCTATCATTTTGGATGAAGAGGAAGAGGAATGCCCAAAAACACTCGACGCTACTGGATTCACAATTCTATAAAAAGACGCAAAACCGTTTAGCCGCCTGCGCGCAGCGTTCTGGCAACGTCGCATGCCATGCACGTAGCGTATCCGCACCAGCAAAATATTCCCTCCGACAAATAGTTGACGGCCTGTGCATGGTACGCTACGGTGTCGGCCGGTGACGGAACGGTCTAGTGGGCATAGTCTCATACTTCTCAATACAAAGAATAGTTTTTTGTCCGAAACGGTCCTAGTACGGTCATGGTATGCTACGGGATAGTGGGCAGACACCTTTATATATAATACATAGAAACACCCAGACGCAGTGCAAACATTTGTATGACAATTAGAAAAATCACACAAATCATATTGTCCCGAGTGGAAATCCGCGACCTCTTGATCGGCAATCCGTTACATGAACAACTCAATCACTCAAGCACGAGGCTCGTCAATTACAATCAATTATTCTGCAATACCATATATACGATCTCTCTCTCTCTTTCTCTTTAGCCCAATAACGTCCCACTTTTGAGCATCCTCCACTTTGGAAGGGATTATGGTCTAATACGCCGCGCGGACCAGGCGTGTTGGCACAGGATTTGTCTGTGTGTGACTTTTCCATCTCTCACAGAGGATGTTATATCTGTGAACAAT
The DNA here is from genome assembly GCA_916999025.1 of Orgyia antiqua. NCBI lineage: Eukaryota > Metazoa > Arthropoda > Insecta > Lepidoptera > Erebidae > Orgyia > Orgyia antiqua. The sequence continues at coordinate 27,421,171 of OU779871.1, forward strand.
ATCCCTTAGCTGGCTTTTACAACACCCTGGGAAGGAAAAGGGGTGGTGACACCTGTATTCTTAATCCGTCATCACAATACGGATATGTATTTAAAGAAAAATACTAGACTTTTCAATATTGTTCTGTAAAATATGTCCGTATGTATAATTATGTATAAAACGTAAAAACCAGTGGAGTGTATATATCTGACGTTTTGCCGCGCTGTTAACCGCCCGAGTATCGACACGGGCAGGCCCTCAAGTCCACTATTTTGGAACAATTGTCATACCGGCACAATACCGGCACGATACCGTTGCAATTGAAGTCAAATATCCGTAGTCTGCTATATGCCGTCATAACGGTCTTTCAATGGTAATAGAATTGTCGATCTCTTTTATCTATGCATTGAATTTTCGGTCTCTTTTATCTATGGATTGTGTTAGAACGGTATGTATGTGTTGCCGTTTTTAAAAAATGCGTTAGTTGAAGTGATTTTCGAAAAACTACTAATAAATTTAAACATTTAATCATGCTAGACTTCGTTTAAATATATTTGTACATACTATTTATTAGTATAAAAAGCAATGTAAAGTTTAGGAGATTAGTAAATTGCAATAAATTACAAAGAACAATTTCTAATATTTCTATCTATCTATTTTTTATTTATGGCAATCTGTCGACACAGGACAATTTAAAAATATTACTGTCAAATTCAAAATAGCAGACTACCGAAACATTTCAGTCATTGAATTGCAATTGTGAAGCAGTTGTGTACGAGACTAGCAATTTATGTCACTTTGACAATTGTAAGACAATGATGAAGTCGTTATGACGACACATTAATAGTAGACTACCAAAAACTTTACTATTGCACCATAATGGTACAATAATGGTACAGTTGTGACACCGTTGAAATACCCGACTCAGGGCCCAGACCATTGTCATTCTCACCTAGGGCTGTCAAACGTATAATTTATTTCACGATGATAGTGATTACTTTAATATTGAAGAATTCAATGATTACCAGAAAAAACAAATCAGCATCTTTTAGATCATTATGGCAGTGTTTTAAGCGTGACTACGAGTAATGACGAAACTACAATAATTGAGTATTTATATAAAAAAGTTCAACCGTCTTAATGTGATCTTGAAATTTGAAGGTTTTCCTCGATTTCTCAAGAGATAGCCATCAGATCCTGACCAATGGGACCACACGGGAACCACCAGCTTTCAAATAAAAAAAAGAATCATTAAAATCGCTTCGGCCAGTTAAAAGTTATGAAGTAACAAACATAAATACGAATTGAAAACCTCCTCCTTTTTAACACGCTTTTATAAGTTTGGTATGTATCTATCAATGTATTAATCTATGTAACGGAATCTTTGAAATCGATTTTCACCCACTTGCAGTAGACGGATTGATCTGAAATTTTGCACACCTAACAAGGACCGATGACAATGCAGTAATTTAAAAGAATGATCCCAATTCCTTGATCAGAATTACTAGAATAGCATGTTGAAGTATCACTATGACCACACTTGTATTTTTAATTATACACGTAATAGTTTAATTGTGTATGAGTAGACTCACCAAGATTCTTCTACATCGTAGATTGTTTCTACTTATGCCTTTCATATACAATCAGATAATTTCACAAAAATCGCTTTGTTTATAGAATCAGGTAAAAATATCATAATTGTTTACTTGTGTTTACTACGATTGTGACAACATAAACTGTCAACGTTTTGTAAGTAGGTAGCATAGAATTGAGTATTGATGACAATGCAATCATTTAAAATATATTCAGGATATTTAAGCGTGTTTTTTAACTTAGTAGATTATTTAGAAGTCGGTTAAAAATAAAGCTCGTTAAGAAATAAATCCTGAGAGTATGAGTACCTACCCTATAACTAAAACAATTTCTGAGTATATAGTAGGGGAGCCGAAGAGGGGATTTCGGGATTTACTAAAGCGCGTCAGATTAATATACAGGAGGATACCTTGTACCCGGTTAAGTACCTCCACAAAATATGAGACCCATATATAAGGCCGCCCGTGAAGGATACAGGATCAGATTAGTAAAAAAAAATTGACCATCAGAAATTCTCGAGCGCGTCAGATTAAGGTAGGGTGAGTTAATTACATCCTAAAAAGTGTATATTCCACTAATCTGACAATTTGAGAGTGACGTAAAAAAAGGGGAGGGCAACAAAGTTGTAAAAAAAAAACGTCATCTCGACATTCTCGAGCGTAGCAAAATTTTTTTTATTTTGAAGGTAATAATTCAAGAATAATGAAAAATATATAATCTGACAATTTCCGCAAGCCGAAATAACAAAAATTCGTCGATAAAGTTAAATGCGTGCAGCTGCGTGATGCCTACATTTGGGTTTGTTTGAGTTGGACTTCTAAATGTTTAATTAGGACTGTTTATGAGATATTAAGCCATCAAAATATATCGTAAAAAAAGTTGCAAAGTTACACTGTCGGCTTTTAAATTGTTAGATTTACCAGCTGCTCTGTGTCTAGCCAACCGGAGTCGCCGATAAGATATAACAATAGATTTTAAGGACAATAGAGTCGTAAAATCTCATCTCCATTGAATCATAGCTAGACAAGAAGCACAATTAAAAAGCTCTTAGGAATATTTATGAGTATGTTGTAAAGATAAATCATACAAATTTTTAGACAAGTATAAAATATTATTTCTATTACAGCGTGATCATTTATAATTTACAACAATTAAAAAGAAAGTAAATATTATGATCTAAGATAATTTGTATCACAGAATAGTTTTATCACATAATGGACAATAATTTGAAAGTGTAAATACTTTCGTTAATGTTTTCGTTCTTCAAACTATTTACTTTTGAGGTGTAAGTATTTGGTACACAAGGAAACGTTGAAGTTACTAACTTTCTTTTAGTATTGAATATAGTCGCTTCAATTTTATTTTTCTCAAATCACGCTGTAATAGAAATAATATTTTATACTTGTCTAAAAATTTGTATGATTTATCTTTACAACATACTCATAAATATTCCTAAGAGCTTTTTAATTGTGCTTCTTGTCTAGCTATGATTCAATGGAGATGAGATTTTACGACTCTATTGTCCTTAAAATCTATTGTTATCTCTTATCGGCGACTCCCGTTGGCTAGACACCAGAGTAGATGGTAAATCTAACAATATAAAAGCCGACAGTATAACTGCAACTTTTTTTACGATATATTTTGATGGCTTAATATCTCATAAACAGTCCTAATTAAACATTTAGAAGTCCAATTCATCTTTTTGAAATTTAACTTTTTCTAGTGTCGGCTCCTGCACTATAGTGTGGAGGACTGGGAATAAACGGCACCTTTCCCTCCTCACCCTTTTTATTCCCATTCGTCCACACTATTCCCATACCTCCACACTGTGGACGACGGGGTGTGGAGGACTGGGAATGACCCGCTGAGTTCAAAATATAGTTCAAAGTACAATTTTAAGCGCCCAGGAATGGAATTAGCGGGAAGTTGCAGGGATGGCCTTTAAGGTGAACCGTTTTTCGAATTTTTTTTTGTCAGATTAGGCGAATCCCTCTAGGTAATCGTCAGATTATGAGACAGTACGTTTAGAACATAAAGATGAACCATATATATCTTAATCTGACGCGCTTGAGTATTTCAAAATGGCGAATTTTTTTTGCACATTATGAAACTGCCCGTGAGTTTGCGTCCCATCGAAATCGTCAGATTAGTGAATGAGAGCTTTTTTTTGGTGCACTTAACACTCCCTTAGAAAATCTGACGCGCTCGACAAAATTTTTTTTTTTTTCATTTTCAACCCTTAAATACAACCACCCGCATCATGCAAACGATCAGATTAACATACGTACATTATTAAAAATACGTAGGGCATTGATGCTATCAATATCTGACGCGCTCGAGGATGTCCATGCAACAGTTTTTTTTTACATATTTAAAAATCTATAGCCGCTTTCCCCACCGATAAAAGTGAAAAATCACTTAACATTTTTTTCTTCTTATCATCTAAGCTTTGCAACTCAATAGGTCTCTATGACGCTCGAGTAAATCCCCATTTAGCATCGTGGGCTCCCCTACCAATACATACAAATTTAAATAATTTTAGTAGGCACTTGATTATTTCTTTGTTTTTTTTTTATACTTATGTTAACAGAAAAATGGTAACCCTATAGCCATGCGCTTCGCTCGCCGGCCGGAGGTTCCCCCGACCTCTTCCCCAGAGCTGCTCCCCTGGTAGTTTTTATGTTCTTTTATTACGTCACGTTCTCGTTTGCTCCCGTTTACCAGTTTCTTGTCTTCGTTAATTGCGGCTGTCTTCGCAGTTAAGTATTTTTCCTGTAGTCGGAGTGAAAATAATATATTACTACTGTTCTTGTTTTTGTATATTCAAGTCACAAATCTCAGTTCCAGTCAAATCAACGATAATGTTTTTTTTTGCAAAATTAGTTCTCTATTTAAAAAAGTGGTTCTTTGACAATGGGTATATCGATTCACTTTGTATAGGGCTTTTGGTTGTAACAAACCAGATATTTAATAAAATAAAACAATTGTTCATAACAATAATTAAAGACGTTTATTATTTACATTTCTAAGAAATCGCTTGTCCACGGCTCCACGCCGAAGCCAGGATTGCACAATAGTCCTATAAGAAAACTACTTCGGTTTGCAAATACACAATCCATAGGGATGATTCCAGTCAAAATTTAGTTGAAAGTATTCGAAACCATGAAGCTTTTGAGAAAATATTATCTTTTTTTTCTTTTGTCCAATGCTACAAGCATTTTGAAATATGTACTTAGGGCATTTCTTTCATTCACATTCGTTAGGCCCACTATGGCTAAATGAAAAATAAAAAGAAAACACTAAGGCACCATAAAAGTATAGCAATAACCGCAATATGTCGGTTATATTTTTAGTGTTGCGGACTGTTGCCTCCGGCATGCGGTTAACGTCATGCGGGAGTTGAGGGATTAGGGCGTGGGGCGTGTATAATATCCTGAATACAAATGCTCCTGCCTTTATCTGAGCTCCTGGTAACGAGGTGTATTATTATTAGGAGCAAGATACAAAATAGTGATTAAGTCCTAGTTTATTAGACTACGTTAATATTATGTGCGCCTAGTAACTCCACGTGGTGTTTATTAGGGTGCATGAATTGTGTAACCATCTGAAATTGCTTACAATATTATACCGTACCGTCTCTCTCATACTACCGTAATCTAGGTATTAAAAAAGTTAAATTAAATCTAGTCTTATTAAAATTCATAAATACAAAAAAAATGACTAATAAAAATTTGATTTTTTCACACAAGCAATAAAAGGACTATGAATGAATGAATGACTATGCTGAATATTGTGTACTTTTCTATTATTCATTTCTGTTGTAAAGTTAACAGGTCAGACTATTAAGAAAGAAAGGCTATCACTGTCTTTTAGAGACTATAAACATACCTATGTTAAAAAATGTTCCTGATTTTGGTATGCAAAAACAAAATTCTGAGAAATAAAGAAAAAAAATTACCTCCGGCATCATTATAACATCACGCCTTTTCCCATGGGGGTAGATCGCCATCTGCTACAATCTACACACACTTCCTTGACTTCATTTACGCTCATAAACGCCATATTTATTTATATTTTTATTTTATCGATATACTCAAGATTGAAATAAAAATTGCAACCAATACCATTGATATTTTAAAAGCTTCTAGATTTCGATGTTTTGGAGTTGACTGGAGAGTGGGTCGTAGTAATTCAACCCTCCACCACTAATCCGGGTCACGGCGACACTTGACAGGTAAAAATCGTCCCTCAACAATAGAAGGGTCCCGCATTCTTTATAAGGGGTTACTTATGAGTGCTTTCTGGGTGATTTCGGGACACGTCGAGATTTTGAACGTGACTTTATTTTGAATTTTTTATAAATATAACATGATATTGTTCGGGATACAGGGTTAGGGGTATTTTGTGGCGGATTCTTTAGTTATAAACTCACTAGCAAACATCGGCTTTGCGTGGTTTTAGACAGAAAATTTGTGATAACTAATGTGTTTCTACGAAATTGTTAATTTTTTTATTAATTCCAATTTATGCTTATACGCCACGAAAAAATAAATCATCTAACGTGATTCTAACCGCATTTTGCTATATTTATTTGGCGTCCGCAATTTATGTCATAATAATAATTTAAAAACAAGGTGTAGGTTCACCTTTAAGAAGCCCGAGGCCCTTTAGGACACTAAGGGCCTTATGCAGTAGACTATCCGTTATCATTACATAATGGAGTGTGGTCCGAGAGGCCTTTATAATCCAAAAACCCTGGACATATGCCTGGTTGAGAAGAAGGTCGGTGTATAACACACTTTCTCCCTCTCTCACTCCAGCCCATTAACGTCCCAACGGGCCACTTTGGAAGGGATTCTACGCCACGCTGACCAGGAGTATTGGCATAAGGTTTATTCTCGAGTAAAGCCTTTTTATGTAGTTACATAAGATTTGGTTAATTTCCACGCGTACGAAGTCGCGGGTACGATCTAGTGAATCTACAAATGACGCTATATATTTTCTACTGTTGTGTGTTTGCCAAACAAAGTTGACAGAGCAAGGCTTCCACAGCTGCGGGCCGACAGTTAAGAGCTCAAAAGCTGTTTCAGATTCCTTTGGGAAAACATACGGGTCTTAGTGGTCGGAACTGCAATACGAATTCTTTGACAGAAAATGTAAAGGGATTTTGTTTTTGTCATATACCTACTTGAATGTTGCCCGCGTCTTCGTTCGCGTGGAATTTAGCAATATTAACCCCTTTTGCAAACTTTTCATTGCTGCTTCGCTCCTATTTGTCATAGCGTGATGGTATATAATATATAAACATAAATCCTTTGAAGTACAGGCGGTTCTATTGTGGAATGCTTTGCCTGAAATAATCAGGAAAGCAAAATCGCTACGAACATTTAAAACATTAGTCAAAGGACACTTTTCGCTATAATTTATTTGTATATGTGTATGTATTCGTATGTATGTGTATGTATTTCGTATGTATGTGTATGTATTCGTATGTATGTGTGTTTATTGGGTACATATTTATTTATATATATTCTTTTTATGCTATTATTTATTTACATTCAATTTCACACTCTTAATCACACTACCGCACTGATTTCTTACCACCAAATCCATACGGTTGTCTGGAAGAAATCGCCGAGTGCGATAAGACCGCCACTTGTACATCTTAACTAGTGTTGTCTGCCTTATGTAATCATTGTACAATAAAGAGTGAAATAAATAAAATAAATAAATATATAGCCTATAGCCTTCTTTGATAAATGTATTATCCAACGCTGAAATAATTTTTTAAATCGGTTCGGTGGTTCCTAAGATTAGCGCGTTCAAACAAACAAACTCTTCAGCTTTATAATATGAGTATAGAATTTCTGTAAATGGTTACATTTAGAGAAATTCTATATATTCTTCTATATTCTATTTTCTGAATTTAAGTCAATCATTAGGGACGCCTTTATTCGCTCTAATGAGGTACACATAATGTGTGTATATAAACATAATTACATATATTAAATATACTAGGGGATTATGATTTGTGAGTAAATAGGAGGTACACTTGTGACAACCCTATATCATATACATCATGTTACACGTTTTAAACGTAAGTTTGACATACACGTGTCTTGGAGCGGGCTTTAACAAAGAGAGGTAGGGTTGACACTGATATCAATTCCACGTGCACAACGAAAACGGAAAAGCAGCTACAGTTAAGTCCTACCATCACCTTATTAACATCCTTCAAGATATGTTTCCTTAGTAACATGTACAATTTCCTACATAAGTTTTCATTTGCTTTTTTTTTTGCCCATAATTATCCCACTGTTGGGCACGGGTCTCCTGTACTTCAGATGAATATTTGACCTACTACACAATTCTCAAAAGGTGAAACCGTATCTACAGAAACTCGACTGTCCATCAACCCGTCCGTACGTCTGTCACTAGGTTGTTTGCCTGTATCTCTGGAACGGTGATAGACAGAAAGCTGAAAACACAGTTGATGCTACAACAACAAAATTAAATACAAATCATCATCATTTTCAAGCATAACCATCACATAGTATAACCACTTGTATCTCCGTGTGGTGACGGATTAAGAATACAAGTGTCACCACCCCATTTAACCCCAAGGGTGCTGTAAAAGTCAGCTAAGGAATATTGCACAGAGATAACATCCTCTATGAGAGAAGAAAAACTTGAAAATAAATCCTGTGCCAACACGCTTGGTCACCGCGGCACAGTAGACCATAATCCCTCCCAAAATAGAGGAGGCCCGTGCCGAATAGTGGGACGTAAATGGGCTGGAGAGAATATAACCACTATGTGAATTGTAACAAAATATTTAAACTACAAAATCAACAAGTATACTCCATCAATCTACCCACACAGATAAACTGACACTATCTCATCACACACACACATATATAGTTTAGATATACAATATTACTATAGAAGTATATAGGCAAGACTTGGCGCGCTGTAGCGAGGGATTGTGGATCAAATGTCGCGGGGAAGCGAAGACAGGGATACCTAGGGTTGACACATGATATTTATCAAAATATTAAATAAATTGCTTATAGTTTAAAAACTTCTTCGTATGGTGACGGATTAAGAATATGTCACCACCCCATCTCCTCCCAAGGGTGCTGTAAAAGTCAGCTAAAGGATATTGCACACAGATAATATCCTCTGTGAGAGACGGAAATCTCGAAAATAAACCCTGTGCATTGGCACGGCGTATTGACGCCTGGTCACCGCGGGACAGTGGACAATAATCCCTCCCAAAGTGGAGGAGGCCCGTGCCCAACAGTGGGACGTAAATGGGCTGGAAAGAGAGAGAGAGAGAGAGAGAGTTCAAAGACTAAAAAAAATCTCTTGAAATACCTAGCTCAATATTTTTTTTAAATTATTGTATCGTCACCGGTCCTTAATAAGTCTGCAGTCTGCTTTCAGATCAATCCGACTACACTGCAAGAGGGTGAAAATCACTTTTAAAGATTCCGTTACATATATACATTGATAGATACGTATCGAACTAATATAAGCTTGTTAAAAAAAGTATCTACAGGTACCTACTACTATTAATATTATGAATCTAAAGAGTTTGTTTGTCTGAACGCGCTAATCTGAGGAACAACTGATTCGATTTGAAAAACTCTTTGTAACCGACTGTTACCTCATAACTTTTAACTGAGTGAAGCGATTTTGATGATTCGTTTTTTTATTTGATAGCTGGTGGTTCCCGTTTGGTCCCATCGGCACCAGGCCAGAATCTGATGGTTATCTCCTGAGAAATCGAGGAAAATCCTCAAATTTCAGAAGCACATGAAGTCAGTTGAACCATTTTTAACAAATACTCATTTATTGTGTTAGGTAGTCCAGTTATCGAGGAAATGACATCACGCTGCCAGCAATGGGAGCGAAGCATTTTGACCGGTATTTTTTTAAATTGTATTTTTATTGGCAGCCCTACAGTATAAGCTGTGTGCGACGATTGTTAGGGGCCGAGTGGGTGCTACTAACGAGCATACATTTATCGCGGCCCGGGCCCACATCAACCCTTAATCACATATTGATTGATCGCATAGTTTGTTGTATTAGTTGGTTTAAAACCAGGCGCATTGCAAACTCGACTACAGATTCGATAAGGACTTTAGGCACAAAATATTGATTATGTTTTAGGTGTATGTTTAGATAGATAATTAACAATGTAGTTGTATACCAATACACAAGGAAAATTATTTTTTAATTGGCCTTAAGAGGGGACTACAGCTCCAATTAGGTATTTGCAATAGGTATTGCTATCCCTATTTCCGAGTGCCGCGACGAAAGGGAAAAATATAGTACAGTCAGCTTTAACCTGCACAATCTTTAAAAAGAAGAGGTTTCGTAGTCCGCTGTTTTCTTCCTGAAAAATAAACAGATTTTATTAATTTTTATATACGCCATATTATAGAGGAAGAGTATATCTATGTTTCTATTACTTTTTGGTAAAATCTTACCAAATTTGTGTGATAGACGCAGCAACTTTATCTAAAGAAAACCGAAAAAAAGTATCTTCGTACACTCCTTTTTTTATTTCATATCACACAGTCCAGTCCATCCACTTTTCCTTCCACATTGCTTCTTAAAACAGTCCTAATAATATTAAATTCCGCTGGTCTCATTAAATGACTATACTAGGATAGCGATTCCTTAATTGTTCAGTCACTAGCTCTAAAACTTTTCTAATACCAATCTATTTTGAAGGAGCTTACCGATGAGTTAAAAAACAAAGTTGGCGTCATTTTGTCTGTCCATTCGCGATAATTCCAAAAACTAGAAACAGACATTCATGCGATTTTAATAGTCAGAGAGATTTGATTTTTCATTCCATTCTACTAATTAACGGTCTTATTCATAATGACTTATAGGAGGTTTAAACGGAGATTTTATCGGAGAGATAATAAACGTTTTAGCGTAAAAAGACCATTATGAATAACAAGTTTTGACAATTTTCGCGAACCTATTTTAGCGAACTTTTAAACCTCCGATAAGTCATTATGAATAAGACCGTAAATGTATATTTAATATAGCTGTTGCCCGCGACTTCGTACGCGTGAAATTTGGAAATTAAACCTTAAAAAACAGAATTTTACCATGACAATCGATAGATGGCGTTGTACCATATTTTTAAATTGCGCTATAGTTTCGACACTTATGCTCGTCAAAATTTCTACAGTGTCAACTCATTTTCGCATTTATAAATTAGTAAGGAAAAGGATAAGGATAAAAAGTTTTCATGTCACACTCACAGTCTCACACAATGTTAGTTAGGTAGCGTAGTCCTCCGAAACGGCTCGACCGATTTTCGTGAAATTTTGTGTACATATCCGTTAGGTCTGACTTTTTAATGGCAAAACAACGTTTGCCGGGTCAGCTAGTTTATTGTTTATTATAAAAATTGATTATTTAACTAGTTGAAGACCTTCGTATGTATATTTTGCGAAATATTAAATAGCACAAGATATGGTTCACACAACATATAAAATTGAACATTAAATATCGGAGCAAGTGACTATGTCCGTATAATAATGTCGACGGCGTCATATCCGCTTATCGGTGTACAAGTCAGACCGGATATTCCCCTCTGTCTGTTTCTTCCCACATCCGGCTCCCAACTCCCCACAAGTACTAAGATACCATAACGCCCGGGGAGTTAGCTCCGCCTGCCTGCTCTTAGTTGTTGGGAATTATTTCCAATGCCATTTTCAGAACTTAGGTTTCTTAGTTTGGTTTAGTTTGTTATAGTGATTTTGGGTAGCTGTCTCACTTGTGTTCCAGTCTTAATGTTCTTAGCGTGATGTTATTTCTGAGGTCACCGCGAACAAACATTTGCATAAACGGCCTACTGTTGGTCACGGGCCTAGGTTTTATATTTATTTTAATCCCATCTATTGTACACAAGCCGTTGCCCGCAACTTCGTTCGCGTTGAATTCTTAACCAATAAATTCTAAACCACGCTATATTTTACAAAAAAACCGCATCAATATTCGTTGCGTAATTTTGAAAATATAAACTCACATAGGCATACATACAAAACGATTTTGTTTTATAATCAGTAAAGATTTTTGAGGGTTTTCCAGCTTAGACTGCTATGTGGTTTCTTAGACTAACATTTATCTGACTAAATAAGCGAAATATGACTGACTGACTTAGCACGAAGCCTACACAACATTAAGAATTACGAATATTCGCTAACCATAGTTTTATTACATTTTATTAAGAAAATTCCTTGCACATATTTGCTTACTACGAAAAATGCTATCGAAATTTCTAGAATAATGCATCGTGTTATCTTCAAGATATCTTACAAGAATGTCGTGATTTCCAAGTATTGTACGTGAAAGTATGAGTGAATGAAGTATTGCAATACACATCTCCACCTGTTGCTGCTATCCCGGTACTTCTATTTTAAATCTCAATATTGTATTTTCTTTTTAAAGTTGTTTGCAACCACGTGTCTTTTTATTTCTTACAAAGTTTTCGTATGGCTGTTTTTTGCGTTGATTGTTTAAATTGTGTTAAGTATACGGTAGTATATGTATACTAGCGATGTAGGAATTCAGTAGTATAGCCACAGAAGCAAAAAAGAACTGTCACTTAACAAACATGGATTAGGATATGCGTTATTTTATTACCGAACAAACGGTAAAATAATAACGTTATATTAGTTAAATTCACAAAACACAATACAAAAATGTTGCCACAAGTATATTATTTTTTAATATTTATGAATAACACCATTATGGAGAAGCTCAGCTACGTATTAATTGACTCAATTCATCTTCTCTCTTCTTGCCTGTTAGCTTTTGCGGGGCTTCGAAACATTTTTTAGCATACTTAGGTACTTACCTATTTTTATTAAACGACAGTCATGTTCATGGCCTGAGACTCAGATTTAATATAAAATCTCGCAATCTGTGTAGGGTTAATAAATTCTATACAGCTTCCCATCCACAGTACAAATTTCATCAAAGTCGTTTTGCATTAAGCCGGCGCGGTTTACCGGGTAGTCCGGGTACCAGGGTGGCAGGAGGAGTGAGGAGTTTGCCGATATTTCGTACAATTTATTTTTATTTGGCGCGGGAATTGTCTCGCCGCGCGAATGGTGCGGGCGGGCTCGTTGCTAATTGGCGCGCCTGACAGATAGGGATGATCTAATCTACTAGTCGATCTCTTCGAATTTCAAATTTAAAATATTAATGGGGTGGTAAATCCATTAACTACGCATTTGACACTTCGAGGCTAATATCATATAGGTAGTTTATACATACTTAGACAGTAAGTAATCAGTAATAAAAGTGTCACCACTCCATTTCTTTCTCAGGGTGCTGTAAAGCCAGCTAAGGTTATTACACGGATAACATCGTATGTAAGAGACGGGAATCTCGAAAATAACACCCTTAATCACAATGAATGTGTGCGGAATGGTAGACTATAATTTTGGAAAGTGCAGAGAGCCCGTGCCCAGCAGTGGGTGAGAGAGGGAGAGAAATACCTAAATATATATATATTAACTATTCTCATTTTCTTGTCATTTGATTTCAGTCACAACGAAATCAAAATATACATAAGCTGATTATATCGATATACATTAAAATAAATTAAGCACATCCCTAGCGCGGCCGGCTGGCGCTTCGCCCATGTAATTGCCGGGGCCATTAGTCGTGCCCCGGGCCACTTTCAGACCGCACAGATAAAGATTTCTGATGATAGCGCCTGTTTCATCGCCACACTCACCACCCATACAACACGCTACAATTTTTTCCCAGAAAATAAATACGAACTTGGATGGAATAACATTTGACTTTCGTGACAGATACACAGTTCGATTTCTATTTAGAACAATTATTTGCGTAAACATACGGAAATACTAGGTTTCATACCATATTTATATACATTACCTTTTCACCTATATTATGTAATCAAGTAGGTGAAACGTATCACCTACTTTATTACATAATATAAATCAAAGTCGTTATTTTAGCTTATATCTTCCAAACTACACTACACAACGGATTTTAATGCGGTTTTTTAGGGTTCCGTACCCAAAGGGTAAAAACGGAAACCCTATTACTGAGACTTCGCTGTCCGTCCGTCCGTCCGTCCGTCCGTCCGTCCGTCCGTCCGTCCGTCCGTCCGTCCGTCCGTCCGTCCGTCCGTCCGTCCGTCTGTCACCAGGCTGTATCTCAAGAACGGTGATAGCTAGAGAGTTGAAATTTTCACAGATGATGTATTTCTATTGCCGCTATAACAACAAATACTAAAAATAAAATAAAATAAATATTTAAGGGGGGCTCCCATACAAAAAACTGATTTTTTTTACCGTTTCTTGCTCGATACTAATAACGTTGCCTTATGTTGCATAGATAGTGGTACGGAACCCTTCGTGCGCGAGTCCCACTCGCACTTGACCAATTTTTTTATTAGATAGAGTCGTTCAAGGGAAGGGGATGTCTTTTCTGCATAAATTGTTGGCTTTGTAAATAAGTTTAAGTTTCTTAATTCCACGCGTAAGAAGTTGCGGGCAGCAGCTAGTAGGTAGGAAATAAAATAAATGTCAATTTTTCGAAAAAAATCCTTACCCTTATCCTTACTAATTTATAGGTGTGAAATCCGGAAGATGACACAATAATAATTTTGACGAGCTTATGTGTTAATGGTGTTAACGAAAGGTGCGTGGAACGAAATAATAGCACGATCTAAAAAACGTACAACGCCATCTATTGAGCAGAAGAGTAAACTTCTGTGTGTTAAGGATGGTTTTCAAAATTTCACGCGTACGAAGTCGCGGGCAACAGCTAGTAATAAATAAATCTATAACTACCGCTATCAGAGAGCATGTACTGCTTAGCGTGGCTTACTAGCCAGTAGCGACAAATACGGGTAAAACCGCAAGCTTAAGCTAGCATATTATCTACTATATAAAAATAAGTCGGATTTTCCTTCCTGACGCTATAACTCCAGAACGCACGAACCGATTTCCACGGTTTTGCATTCGTTGGAAAGGTCTCGGGCTCCGTGAGGTTTATAGTAATTTTTTTTTTTTTTTTGTTTTGGCAAAACAACGTTTGCCGGGCCAGCTAGTATATTTATATACATATAAGTAATATAGACCAAGATCGCGATGACGGGCTTCGTGGTTTATGTAATGGACTGCCGATCAAGAGGTCGCAGGTTCGATTCCCGCTTGGGACAATCATTTGTGTGATATCCATATATGTCATACAAATGTTTGTACTGCGTCTGGGTGTTTACTATGTATTATATAAGTATGTATTTACAAAAGAAAAGTTGTTTAAGTAGTCTATCCGTATCTGGTACCCATAATACATGCATTTAAATATAGCTTACTTTGGGACCAGATGACGTTGTGTTAAATGTCCTGAATATTTATTATCTCTGGGATCTCGGTCTATTGCTAGTTAAAGCAACGCTTTCAAGTTTACCTTCTTCTTATTCTCCAGCCCATTAATGTCCCACAGCTGGGCACGGGACTCCTCCATATTGGGAGGGATTATGGTCTACTGTGCCGCGCTGACCAAGCGTGTTGTCAAAGGGTTTATTTTCGAGTTTTCCGTCTCTCACAGAGGATGTTATCTGTGTACAATATCTCTTAGCTGGCTTTTACAGCACCCTGGGAAGGAAATGGTGTGGTGACAGTTGTATTCTTAATCCGTCACCACACGAACAAGTAAATAAATAAATAAATAGTAGTGTAGGTAACATGGACATTTCACACAACATCCTCTGGTCCGAAGCTAAGCTTATTATGCTTGTGTGTTATGGGTACCAGAATACGGATATAATACATAAAATAAATAAATAAAAAAGTCTACCTTAATACCTGTGCTAATACATAGATATTTAGTACTAGAACATTATGAGATATGTACTTAGTTTTTAAACATATGCAAGTGGCGCGTTTCACAGCAGATACCGTAATTACTGTGGTCCCGGGCCCAGCGTCCGGCTAATTACAGCGGTCCCGTTTTCCGGCACACGGCCTAATTACGGTCGAGTTGCGATCGCAAGCCTAATTACCCGTCACGGGTAATTTATGAAACAAATTATACGATTAGTTGTCATTTTGTCTCTAGATTTATATCAATTTAGATTTTTTGAAGGCTATTGGTAGTAACCACATGATCTACAGACTTTAGCTGAGGTTTTTTTTATTATATTAAATTTTAGTAATGGTAAAATGAAACTGGTGTCGCCACCTATTTGGAAAAGGGCACAAGCTTTACAATCTTGTTACCTACTTATAGAACATTAGTCCCATCTAGCGGCAAATGAATGCACTAAACCCTCTCTTCGTCTATTGACTAGGTGGCGTTACATTGCATCCAATTTTTGTTTTTCTTGTTACAGAATGCTACAAACCAGGAACCAGTGTACAGGAAGGTGGCTATTGTGGAAAACTTTTTTGATATTATATATACTGTGCACGTAGAACTTGAAGGACGGCCGGGTAAACATGCAGGGCAAAAACGCACATACCGAACGGTGAGCATGGTTTTTTTATTGTTTTAAGAGCATTTTATATTAGTTATATAATATCCATGGGCTCTACTTACTTCTTTAAAGGTGTGATGTTATAGATGTAACTACGTAATATAGCAAAATTAAGTCAATTGTAAATAAAATATGTTGATTTTAAATAAGCGCCATCTAGTAATAAACGTCAGAATTAGGTGCACTACAGACATCCATCTAAGAATGGTTTCAAACAGCGGCTGCGTTAACTGAACTCTTTGGACATAAATTTTCAGACCTTGGGCTAACAGATGGCGTTGTTATGTTTTATTGTGCATCCATTATTCCGTGCGTAGGTACCTATTTTAAAATATTTGAAAAATGTAGTGACGTATTATAGTTAATTACCTCACAATTCTTCTTTTCTTGTTCAATAACATGCATTTCCTGTTTGGTTGGATTGCGCATAATTGCTCGTTAACGAATATAGTTACCTATGCATATGCTTTGTGCGCTTAATACTAAACTTGTTGAATTTTTTTCAATGTAAGTATCCGTGCTATGTGTAATTTTTGTTAAATCAGATTGTGTTAAATCCAATATTTATACCAAAACTGTTAAACGATAGAGTTCTTTTTCCTAATGAGCGAGGTATAGAAACAGTCATTGCTGTTTGCTGTGGTTATAACTTTTCGTTTTAGCATGTTTTACTAACTGTCGTACGCGTGGAATTCAGAAAATTTACCCCGTTTTTGTACTGACTGATGCTGCGCTCCTATTAGTCGCACCGTGATGTTATGTAGCCTTCCTCGATAAATGTAGATACTATCCAACACTGAAATAATTTTTCAAATCAGAGCAGTAGATCCTGAGATTAGTGCTTTCAAACAGACAAACACTTCAGCATTATAATGTTAATACAGAAGTATATATTCACGAAAAATTGCATTAGTTTGTAATAAATACTTTTAGGTTTAGAGTTCAGCTCATATTTTCAACATTTTGTATTGAACAAAATTCAGTATCGGTAGAGCCGTAAAAATATCTCGGAACTCTGGCTGAACGGTTTTGAACACTGAAAAAATAGCCATTCCAATTAAATTAACGCAATTGTGTAAGCTAATAGCCATAAAAAACCAAAATTAACTAATAACTTGTATTGATTTTAGATACATGTTTAGTTTTTAGTGGAAGAGAATATGCACCAATATTAATTTGTTAAGTTAAAATTATTTTAATAGTAATTTGCTTAGCTATAGAAACAACAAACAAAATAATAAATACAGTTTTCCTTAATCACGGATGTTTTTGCCAACAGATCACGGAGACGTACGCATTCCTGCCGCGGGAGGCCGTCACGCGCTTCCTCACCGGATGTGCCGAGTGCGCGCGGCGCCCGCGCAGTACCTCCCCGCCACCCTTACCAACACCCTCCCCATCACCCACTAGACACCCTACTTTCCTCCCTTTCATACCCCACACCGTACCGGATTACTCACGAAACTGGGAATCAGAAATAGACGCCGCACATTCAAACTATTACGAACCAAAATTCGATTATACAGATCTCCAACCATTAAAAAAGGTTGAAAGTCCAAAGCCTACAGACTCCGAAGACCAGGAACCAACTTATATAGAACTTACATCAAAGAAAATTAATGGTTATGAAGGAACTATACTAAACAGAAGTTCACCTGTAGAACCTCCTTTTAGAGAGGAAGAGCCTGTCAGAACAGACCCTGAGATAGACAAAGATGACAATAGTCTAATAGATGTTGAGGATGTCCAACCTGAACTTATACTTTCAACACACAAAGAGGATGAATCAAAATCAGAAAGTGAATGTACTAGGACTACAGAAAATTTAGGACATGATGAAACTACAGAAGTTAAGAAAAAGTATAATCCGCTTGATGTTGCGAATTTGACGTCAAAAGATCCACCGAAGTCTAGGTCGCCTCCTAGAAAAAAATTATTGCCGTCAAATTTTGATTATACCAATTCTTTTGGGAGATTGTCTAAGACTTGGAGACCGGATGGAGAGGTGTTCTATGATGGCTTAGAAGTGGACTACAGCGTGCCTATTACAACAGCTTATTTAAAGCATATGCGAAGTATGGGGTACCAGGATCGCATGGATACGGAGAGTAAGGTGAGTCTTGCATGTCCTTTTATATTAACGAGGTGTCTAGTCGTCCGGTAAGTAGAGTGAAGGTTAGGTTAGGGTTTTTTTTTTTCGAAAACCTTATTTTATTTAATTTCTAAAGTTATATGAAACGTAATTAGTACAAATAATAAAGTAGTCGTATAAATAATTATTTTTTATTCATACGATTGTCGTGCGATTATCAACAGCCATTTATTTAACACAAATAAATTTTTTTTTACCGGACGACTAGCAACAGCCTTATATTAATTTTATTTCACTATTTAAGTCCATCTTCTGCGATATTATGATAGCCTAATACAAATTCCCCTGGTTAATTAGGTATTAAAAATACCCAATTATACCTAGCGGAAAGAAATGGGATAATATAGTTTATTAATCATACAAATTGTCTGTTTGTTATGAATAATATGTATTTGTAGGACCGCGGACCGCTTGGTAAGGGATCCTACTAGACCCTGTCAAGTGCCTTTGATTATTAAGGATCCCAGAGGGTTATTTGAATGAGATCCCAAAGATCTCTGTGTTTAAAAATCGGTTCTTACATTTCGTAATCTATATATATCTATATTTCTATATTAATACTATAAAGAGGAAAGATTTGATTGTTTGAAAGTATAGGTTCCGAAAATACTGGACCGATATAAAAAAAATCACTGTCAATTAGCTACATTATCCAAATGAATATAGGTAGTGCAAAATAACATAAAAGTCAGTTTAAAATATCCCGTTGTTGCGGTTGTCTTATGACGATTTTGAAGCGTCTATCACTCAGTAAGAATTATTCAATAAAGAAAATGTTAGCAGCGTGGATATACTCTTCATCCTACTATTATTATAAATATGAAAGTTTGTGAGTATGAATGTTTGGATGTTTATTACTCTTCCACGCAAAAACTACTGAATAGATTTTAATGAAACTTTACAATAATGTAGCTTATACATCAGAATAACATATAGGCTACAATTTATAAAGATATTGTGTCAAATGTTGTAAAAACGGTAAATATATTCTATATTCCACGCGTACGAGGTCGCGGACAAAAGCTAGTCTATAATTTAGAGCTAAAATGTTTAAAATCCGTTTATTTTTCACGAAAAAAAACAGCGAAATATGGCACGTCTTTTTCAGGGGCGTAGCGTGCCTTGGTGGGGCCCCGTATAAAAATTTATTTGGGGGCCCTTATGAGTAGTAACAACAGTATAACTTTTCCTATACCCGAGTATAGGAAAAGTTATACCTAACACAAATACTTAAATTGTGAATATGTCACCACTAAAGCTCTGTCTTTTTAGGGTTCCGTATTTTAAACACTTTTCCGCATATTTTATTCCACTAAAATACCAAACAAAATATACCAGAACTGTTTCAAATTCCACATTAACCCTCAATATAAAACCACAGCGACCCAATTAAATTATTTTTGTCGGAACAAACTTATAATGTAAAATAAACATGTTATGATTTGGACCGCTTAACCCTAGATTAAACTTTTGGCAAGTGGCAGAAAGCTGCGGCGGGCGGTCGGTTCGACCCCAAACGCGCCTTTGTACCTCTAGCTCCTCTTTTATAACCCTCCCTTATTATGATTTTGACGACTCGGATGTTAAAACTATGTTTGACGGGCTTCGTGGTCTAGTGGTTCATGTAACGGACTGTCGTTCAAGAGGTCGCGGGTTCGATTCCCGCTCGGGACAATCACTTGTGTGATATTTATAATTGTCATAGAATATTTCTATGATATTGTTCTGCGTCTGGGTGTTTCTATTTCTATTATAAGTATGTATTTACAAAAGAAAAGTAGTATATCCCTATTCTCGGGACCAGAGGACGTTGTGTGAAATGTCCATGAATATTTAAAAAAAAAAAAAAAAACAATATTTATTGTATGGCCCCTTAAATATTTGTTTTATTCTAGCTTTTTAGGTTGCGTACTAAAAGGTAAAAGATATTACTGAAACTTTATATAGAAGGTGATAGCTAAAGAGCTAAAATAATTAAATAAATATTCATGGACATTTCACACAGCGTCCTCTGGTCCCAATCTAAGCTTATATGCTTGTGTTATCGGTACTAGAATTCGGATATAATACATATACTACTTTTCTTTCGTAAATAAAAATAAAAACTTTTAATTTAACTCTTTAGTACGGAACCCTAAAAATAATTGGGAACCTATATGATAAAAGGTCGAAATGATCTGAAGTATAGGTATTATCTTGGGGTGCACTACATAAAACATTATCTATATTTTCAGCGCTCATTATACAACTACGGTCTTGTCTTGAATCGATCCTACGAACTTATGCATAAAAGCCAGCTTAACGACCGCTGTGTCAGTCCAGTCTTATTATAATTCACAGAATAGATAGTATGTAATAATTTGAGGACAAGATCTGATTAAAATTAAAAAAATAACAATAAGTACGAGTATATGTGCTTTAAGTAACAACAAAAATATAGTGTTTTGTCCGTGGTTCATGGTGTCTGTTTTTGTGACAGTTTTTAGGGTTCCGTACCCAAAGGGTAAAAACGGGACCCTATTACTGAGACTTCGCTGTCCGTCCGTCCGTCCGTCCGTCTGTCTGTCACCAGGCTGTATCTCAAGAACGGTGATAGCTAGACAGTTGAAATTTTCACAGATGATGTATTTCTATTGCCGCTATAACAACAAATACTAAAAATAAAATAAAATAAATATTAAGGGGGGCTCCCATACAACAAACATGATTTTTTTACCGTTTCTTGCTCGATACTAATAACGTTGCCTTATGTTGCATAGATAATGGTACGGAACCCTTCGTGCGCGAGTCCGACTCGCACTTGACCAATTTTTTTAGTCAATGGCGTGCACATAGTACCATAGTACTCTTATTATATTATAATAAAGTACTCTTTTCTAAACAAGACCAAAAAAGAAAAACTTCTTTTATATCCTAATTATGATTCCTTTTAAGATATTATTTAACCTTTTAAGCGAACGATCGTAGTTGATTTTGCACTTGAATAACCTGTATAAATGACTAAATATTTACAATAAAGAGTAGGTACCAGGATAATATAACTTGAAGGTAATAAACATTAGCTACACACAAAACCATTGAATGCTAGCAGTGCCCATTGCTTCTCACGTTCCGATTGATTCAGACGAATGTCCCTTACAAAGGACCACAGGGCGTCACGCCATAATCGGGCGCCGCATCTTTTCTAACTCATTTTTCTCGCTTGGGGCGAACGGGCGAGGGTGGTGGGTGGAAGGTTTCATCAGCCCGAGGGGGCGTCACGGTATTAGACAAGACACAAAAACGATGCCCGATGGAAAAGTGGGCAAGTAAGTTTTCTGATGACGGTTATATTTGCTGTACGCTTTTCAATGTTATGTGCGCCTGGTAATGATGTATATTCTATATATTTAGATTTAGGGGCTGTTTAGGATATTATACTGAAACTTATTATAAGTTAAAAATAAATAAATAAAAGTAACTAATTTAGAATATTTTTTTTAGTTAATTTCGCACATTATGAAGGTATAATACTTACATCCGATATATTTTATGAGAAAACTATAAAAAATTGGTTAATGTTGCGAAATTTTGTATTAATTTTAACATTAATTACCACAACAAGATAGAAAGAGGCCGCATTTATTATTATGATGCGACCTAACGCACGAAATATCCTACTAACAAAAACTTTATGTTTGACCTTTTTCGTGTGGAGCCTCCCGAAGGGTCAGTCGGGCCCGTCCATAAGAGGGTATCGTCCCTTCGACCTCCCAAAAGTGCCTTAGCTCCCACCCTACCCCCACATCGCACTGCGACTTGTAAGATTGATTGGGGCTCCTTCAGTCCATTGCCGACCACCCTTGCGGGATATTCGACCCTCCCCCCTTTTTTCTCGGGTACTTGGCACCGAGATATAGATTAGATGGAATGGTTTTATTTTACAAGGCTTTCTCCGAACGTTAGGGGTAAAACTACCTAATACAATTATTCTTCTTTTGTGGTACATTGCATTTTTTACTGAAAAGATGTTGTAATCTCGATCTAGAATAAAACTAGCGTTACGAATTTTATATTTTGAAACTTATTCGACTTTTTAGACATTCAAGATTTATTAGCATAGTAAGTACTTACATAATTCGGTGATTCCTCTATAAAAATAATATTTAGAAAAAATATTGTAGTATATTTATATATTTTTTTTCTTATAATGGATATACACCTACTACCTCGTCTCTCTGCACCACCCAAGGTTGACTGTAAGAGAATGCCTTAGGCATTAAGTCCGTCTGTACAGAATATGTTTGTGTATCTACTTTAAAAAAAAAATATTAAAATATAAAAAGCGACTCTATTACTGAGACTATGCTGTCCGTCTGTCCATCCGTTACTCACCAGGCTGTATCCCAGGAAAGAGAGCTAAATCTTTTTACAGATGATGTTTATCTATTGATGCTATTACAACAAATACTAAAAATCTGAACACAACAGATATTTAAAATGGCTCCTATACGTCTAACACTATTTTATTAGCTTGTTTATTTAAGAATATTAATTGAATTACGAATATATTTCTTAGGCAGAGAAAATTTTTTAAAAATGTCTAAAATGCACCTAGTTTAAATCGTAACTTAAGTAAATACTAGCTGTTGCCCGCAATTTCGTACACGTAAATTCAGAAAATAAAAAACTTTCATAAATTATACAAAAAAGCATTCTCATGAACATCTCTATCTATTAAAAAAGCCTGCATCAAAATCCGTTTCATAGTTTTGAAGTCATAAGCTCACATAGGGACATACATAAAAAAATAAAAACTTTGTTTTATATTAAGTAAAGATTAAAATAATAATGAGTGTCACATCTAGTAATAAAATCTACATCAGTGCCCCTTTTTTCTCGTCGGCTGCTGTTAATAACACAACAGGCTATTTTATTCGTGGACCGCCACTTGTGGGCCGTGCGCCGGCTTTGATGTCAGAGATTAGAAGGTATAGTTACAGTACGTTGTTGTAGCAAATCTGTACATATATACTTCTTGTAGAATTCGTTTTAGGAATACCAATGAAGATCTAACCACAATTATCTAACGGCAATTGGTAACGATTCAACGTGCATAACTAAAGTTAACAAAAAAATTTAAATTGATTGTGTCAATAACATGATTTGACAATCTTAATTAACCTTTTGTATTAGAAAATCTGTATATTATAGACTAACACTTTTATTTAATAAAAATATACACAACGAAATCGCCAATTAATCAAAATACGCTATAGTTGCTTTGATTTTTTAGTTAAGTTAAGTTTTCAAATATTGTATCTAACCCTAGATGTTGCAACTAAAGACTGAAAAATTCAAACTTTTGTTTCTACTTGCATTTCAATAATCAACTAATGATAATCCTACTAATATTATAAAGGCGAAAGTTTGTAAGTATGGATGTATGTATGGATGTTTGTTACTCTTTCACGTAAAAACTACTGAATGGATTTGAATGAAACTTTACCACAATATAGCTTATACATCAGAATAACACATAGGCTACAAATTGGCTGGACCGATTTTGATGAAATTTTATTTTATACAGAATTGTATGGCAAAACAACGTTTGCCGGGGCAGCTAGTTCTTTATAAAAAATTTGACGGGAGATAGAAATTTCTTACTGATAAACGAGGATTGTAATTTATCTGTAATTGTCGATTGATTATTTAAAATGGCCGCCGAGGACGGATTGAGAATACAAGTATCACCAGACTATTCCCTCTACAGTGTAAGCTAGCTAAGGCATATTTAAGCAGCATCACACATACACAGGCACAGGCACAGGGTTTAGTTTCGAGTTTTCCGTCTCTTAAAGTAGGTAATTGTTAACTGCTTATATTGTTCCTCAGCTGGCTCTTACAGTACCTTTGGAAAGAAATTGGTGCCACTTGTATTCTTAATCCGTCACCATACGAAGCGAATGTGATTGGTATATTTTAGCCCGAAATAGCATTCGAATCCAAGACTTATTTTGCGTTATATGCTACCTTACAGCTTGTCTATCAAGAAATATACTTTTGTTTATTTTAATTGGATTGAGAGTTACATAATACAAAGTATATTTTGACGATAGCTTGAGGCCGATGTCTGTGTATATTATTATTGTTAATTTACTTTAGATTTTGCGGCTAAACTGCTTACAGTTATGTACTCCTGTTTGTTCATTCATGCAAAAACTACTGGATAGATTTTAATGAAACTTTGCACATATATAGCTTATAGATCAGAATAACACATAGGCGAAGTATTATCGAGCTAAAAGCTTAGGAGTGGGCAGTTACTAAAAAGAATTGTAAAAGCGCAGGTATAAACTATTAGTTACAAGTCCAGTAAAACATTTTCAAAACAAGTTAAAAGGTTCATATTTATTACTTATAAGGAACCACAAGCGAAATAAATCATCTATAAAAAATAATTTTGAAAATCGTTCCGTAATTGATATGAAAAAATATACTCAAACATATAACCTCCTCCTTTTTTTTGCAGATCGGTTAAAATGATTTAATGTGCGAATGCATCATGACCTTGAACGATGACATAATTAAGTTTGGTCCCCCTAACGATCGATTCTGAGTTTCATTAACATGAAGGGTCCGCGAGACGCCTCGCATTATAGGGTTGTCCTATATAAAGGACAAATGACGTGTTCAAATAAATATAATATCTATTGTTAGGCATTTTAAGTTAATATTTGATTAATAATTCTAGTAAGTTCGGGTACGAAGTATTTTTTAGTGATGAGTGTTTTTTAATTAGTAGGTCATCTTTACCAATTCTGTTACGTCAAAAATTTAACCTAACTAAAGTAAAACTAAATATGGTGTTTTTTTTTGTTATAATGACCATTGGTCTTATTTATAATGACTTATCGGAGGTTTAAAAGTTCGCTAAAATAGGTTCGCGAAAATTTTCAAAACTTGTTATTCATATTAGTCTTTTTATGCTAAAACGTTTATTATATCTCCGATAAAATCTCCGTTTAAACCTCCGATAACTCATTATGAATAAGACCATAAAACTTTGCACTATAATTACTAGCTTTTGCCCGAGACTTTGTACACGTATAATAAAAAACACCTTAACAAATTATAACAAAAACCCTATGAATATATGTATAAGCTCAAATAGGGACATACATACAAAAATTACGACTTTGTTTTATAATATTTAAAGATATTGACTGGCCTCGTGGTGGAGTGGTTCATATAATGGACTGCCGATCATGAGGTCTCGGGTTCGATTCCCGGTCAGGACAATCATTTGTGTGATGTTTTTAATTATCATACAAATGTTTGTACTGCGTCTGGGTGTTAACTATGTATTATAAGTATGTATTTACAAAAAATTGGTCAAGTCAAGAAGAAGAAGAAAGAAGAAAGAGCAAGAAGAAGTCAAGAGCAAGAAACGGTAAAAAAACCATGTTTGTTGTATGGGAGCCCCCCTTAAATATTTATTTTATTTTATTTTTAGTATTTGTTGTTATAGAGGCAATAGAAATACATCATCTGTGAAAATTTCAACTCTCTAGCTATCACCGTTCTTGAGATACAGCCTGGTGACAGACGGACGGACGAACGGACGGACGGATGGACAGCGAAGTCTCAGTAATAGGGTCCCGTTTTTACCCTTTGGGTACGGAACCCTAAAAAAGTAGTACATGTATTCTACCCGTATTCTGGTACCCATAACACAAGCATATAAGCTTAGCTTGGGACCAGAGGACGTTGTGTGAAATGTCCATGAATATTTATTTATATTTATTGCCAAATTGATTGTCAATCATTAAGTAAAAGTGCAAATCAATTGCGAAATTAATTACTTCATAAATTTTTAGTAAAGTGTAGTTGCGCACGTTAAATTGCTACCAATATCAGTATTCCTGTTTTAGTTAAGTTGTGGTTGTGCTGATAGAATTGATACCAATATCAGTCTCAGTTAGAAGACAGAATAAAATCTAGATTAGTTTAGTACTTGGCTAAGTTAGTAGACATTTTCAAAGTAGGACTAAGGATAGGATTTAGGTGTTTATATAGGAGGTACATTTAAATCAACCAAATTGAATTTCCTCCGCACGTTGTGCCAAGTCGGCTTGGAGAGCTAGTCGCAAATAAACGCAAGCTTAAAGCCCTTGCGCCACGGGGGTGGGTGCCAGCCAACTGGCAACCACCCCCGTTGTCATTTACCCTACTTACCGTCGCTACCAGGGAAGCATAACAGCAGAGAATTTTAACGGAATTAGTCGCGAGGCTGCTCGCCGCCTGCAGGGCGCCGTAGTAAATTCACACATGTACCTAGAAACGTAAGGCGAAGGGTAGGAGCGACTGCCACCCACCTCCACGCCTAGTTTTAGCGCCTAGTAACTCGTGCACGAGGTGTCTACACGCAATGCCGCAAAAACAATATTAACAAAGAAAAAAAATTAAAAACCATGTTTCATGAAGTTTCATGTAACTTAATTGAAGTGAACTGTTAAACTTACTGAAAATAATATAAAATAAATAATAACAATAAAAGCACTAATTCTATTGAGTCTAAAACTGAACTAAAA
The DNA here is from genome assembly GCA_916999025.1 of Orgyia antiqua. NCBI lineage: Eukaryota > Metazoa > Arthropoda > Insecta > Lepidoptera > Erebidae > Orgyia > Orgyia antiqua. Next base: position 27,448,022 of record OU779871.1, read on the forward strand.
TAAATGGACCCAACCTATAGCTTAGAATAAAGATTAATGGTCTTATTCATAACGACTTATCGGAGGTTTAAACAGAGATTTTATCGGAGAGATAATAAACGTTTTATCATAAAAAGACTATTATGAATAATAAGATTTGATAATTTTCGCGAACCCATTTTAGCGAACTTTTAAACCTCCGATAAGTCATTATGAATAAGACCATTAATGTCTGTTATTAATTTTGTACATTCAATAAAATGGTTATTCTTGATATTTTTGCTGTTATATCTCAATGCAAAAATAAACCCACTTCCTATTAAATAATTCTTTAGCAAGAGCAGTTTAAATAATTTGTAAAATCAAAGCAGTTGCGTGTCGGAAGTCCAAGCTGATCCCTTTTATATATTAAAGGATGGACTAAAAAACTAGGCTTGCATAAGTTATCTGAGGGTCCCAATAAATGTTTTAAGGGTGCGTAAATCATTACTAAACCCGGTACCCCGGGATGGGCAAAGGACACGCCCGTGAATAATGAAATAATGGATGAGATATTTTCTTGATAATAAAATGGATTTAGTAGATTTGGAATTTCAGATCGAACTTGTATACCGTTACGCTTTTTTTACGGGCTAGCTAGAGACTATAGAGCACCATCTGTTTCAATATAATCATTTTTAGCCATACATGTCAATACTAGCTGTAGCCACCAACTTCGTACGCGTAGAATTTAAAAACAAAACCTTAGCAAATTATACAAAAAAGCCTTCTTTTCGAACCGTTCTATGTTTAAAAATCGCATCACAATCTGTTGCGTCGTTTTCAAGATATACTCGTATGTTCTTATATCGGAGGTTTAAACGGAGATTTTATCGGACAGATAATAAACGTTTTATCGTAAAAAGACTATTTTACAAGTTTTGACAATTTTCGCGAGCTGATTTTAGCGAACTTTTAAACCTCCGATAAGTCATTATGAATAAGGCCAATAAAGCTCTGATAGGGATATACATACAAAAATAACGATTTTCTTTTAGTATAAGTACAAATAAAGATTCTATAAATATGGATCAATCATATATTATATTATTTTAAATATTGGAAAAACAAATGTGGGTCTCTATCTATTGTCTACGGAATAGCTCTTAGCATCTATGTGAACCTGGTATTGTAGAATAAATACTAGGAGCTGCAACAACGTTATTTTATAATAATAATATTTATTATAAACGTCCCAATGTTACCATGACCCGGCGGGGGATGGCCCCGTTAAACGGGGCCCGACCCGACTGGGGGAGCATTAATTCCCCCTGTCGTGGTGCCGTGACCGACAGCCACATTTGCCGCGGCAGGTCTCGGGATACCGACCCGCCGCGCGCGACCAACTCGTCGGGAGGGTCCGCGGCCGGCTACTGCGCGGCGACGACCCCTGTCCGGGGCCCTGCGGGGGGGGGCAAAGTGCCACCAGAGCGTTCGCGCTCCCGCAGGGCCTCCCTCTTTGCCACCATCACCACCCGAGAGAAGAAGGCGACGGCGGCCCAACACTGTTCGCTCTCGGCCATAGACGAGACCACGACCGAGAGCGACAAGTCCTGTCCCAGCACGCTGACGAGTTCAGCGCGCTGGGCGTCCTAGGGCGTGCATCCGGCAAGGGTATGTTCTGCCGTATCCACGGCCCCACTTCCACAATTGCGGCAAACGGGATCCGACTCGATACCAACCACCTCCCAAAGGTACTTGGCGAAGCAGCCGTGACCTGTGAGGAGCTGGGTTAGGTGATACGTCGGATCCCGATGCCTCGCCTCAACCCAGTGTCTCAGGACTGGGTGGACCGCCTCAGCGAGCCGTCTGCTCGCGGTGGGGTCCGCCAGAAACGTCCCAATGTTGGGCACGGCTTCTTAACTTTGTTTAGTTTCGAGTTTTCCATCTCTCACAGAGGATATAGGAGTTATCATCCTGGGGAGGAAATGGAGTGGTGACAATTGTATTCTTAATGCGTCATCACACGGATTTGTATTGTAGTGGCCCAAATGCCTCAAATATTGGCTAATAATAATAAATAATATATAATAAGGCTAATAAATAGTCTGGCACAAAAGCCTTCTCTCCAAGCTTTCGGCATACGGTCTACCAGCTCAATTTTGCACGTGGATTGCCAGCTTCCTACGTGAGCGAAAAATCCGCGTACTGTCGAACGGCTGCACTTCGCAGTCTCACATTGTGAACGCTGGTGTGCCTCAGGGTTCTGTGCTGTCGCCAACACTTTTTCTTCTGCATATCAATGATATGCTTCCCCTTGGAGGTATTCATTGTTATGCAGATGATAGTACGGTGCACGCTGGGTACCTGGGGCGCGCCACTAATGGTCCTGTAGACACCGTGGAGAAACGCAAATATCTTGTCGCTGAACTCAACCAGGTTTTAGATCTCATTTCCAAATGGGGTGCCGCTAATCTGGTTGAGTTCAACGCCAAAAAGACCCAGGTGTGCGCGTTTTCTACGAAAAAATCGCCCTTCCTCCCTCTTCCGTCCCTTCATAATACTCCATTAGCTCTTCAGAACAGCATCACCATGCTCGGTATAGAGGTTCGTTGCGACCTTAATCCCAGGGACCACATTGAGACTGTGATCAAGACAGCATCACGGAAACTCGGTATCCTGAACAGGGTGCGGCGGTTCTTCACGCCTGAACAACTGTGCCTTCTATATAAAACACAAATCCGGCCATGCGTTGAATACTGCTCGCATCTCTGGGATGGATCCGCACAGTATCTACTAGACGCTCTGGACAGGTTGCAACGACGCGCTGTCCGCACTATTGCTGACGCCGAAGTATCCAACAACTTGGAAGCTCTGCAATTGCGCAGGGATATTGCGGCCCTCAGCGCCTTCTACAGAATTTACCACGGCGAATGTTCTGAAGAGTTATTTTCCCTTATTCCTCCCTCTCCTTTCTTGAATCGCACCACACGCGCAGGTCTGAGATGCCACCGTTATACTGTGGACACCACGCCATCTCGTACAAAAAAGTTCGGTAACTCCTTTCTTTGCAACACCTCAAAGAAATGGAACTCGCTCCCTGCACACGTGTTTCCTTGCTCCTACAACATGGGGTCTTTCAAGCGTGGCGTGAAGAGGCATCTTGTAGGCCGGCAAGGTGAGGGCGGCTAGTGCTTTGACAATGTACTAGCCGTCCTTACGTCTGGACTACACATTCACTTAACATCAGGTGGAGTGTAGTCATTTGGCAGCCCAAGCTATAAAAAAAAAAAAAAAAAAATATAGAAATCATGTATACAATATTTTCAAATATAGATATTATTTTCAATGTACTCTACGTAGTTTATGAGATCCTGGTAGCAAGGAGCGTCGGGCACAGAGTATCACCCGCGGGAGTCCTTGCGACGCACAACCCTATATAATCTGCACTGACAGCCGAACCCTTCGCTTATGTACTCTTACCATTATCTCTATATACCATTCTGGTTATATAATATCAGATATATAATATCAGATTTTTAGACAGTATTAACAAATATATTTATTTTCAAGTATCTACGAAAAGTAATAAATAGATATTAAAAAAAAATTGAACCGACTTCATGAGACCGCCTCGGTAGTCTGCTCTTTAATTATTTATATACATAATATGTGAATACAATGTATGCCTTTGAAGTTTTAGGGGTTTTCTCGATTTAAAAAAAAAATACATATAGACGAATTGAGAACCTCCCCCTTATTTTAAAGTTGGTTAAAAAGACTTTTGGAAATTCCACGCATGTCAAAATTGTTACCAAATTCGATATCAAATATTGGTGTTTTATCGAATGAAACCGCAGGCTAAAGCTAGTAAGTATTTAAGAAATATTCACGGACATTTAACACAATGTCCTCTGGCCCTAATTTAAGCTAGTTTACTTGTGTTATTACCACATATGGTAAACAAGTAGTAATTAATATTAAAATATTAAGATCATCTATGTAACAGTTGACACCTCAAATTCACATAATAATCGTTATAATAAACCGCATACGACTGGTATTAGTTTTGGGTTAAAGAAGAAGTTTTTGAACAGTAGAAACAATAGAGACGATGTTTCATTATTTTAGCTTTTATTAATTTATAACCTCTATTGTATCGTTTAGTATAAAATCAGGACAAGACAGAGAGCACAATTACGTTATTTAATGTCTGTACTCAATTGTAAAAGATTGATTGACTACTCGAATGTGTAATCGCTCGAATAGCGATCATTCGAATACTATTCGCATGATCACTCCGACCGACCAGAGCTGCAGAGTAATATCATTCGCACGCGAGCACATAGTCAGTCTTGACTTGCTTTTGTACAATGAAGTCATAAGTATTACAATATATATATATATATTTTTTTTTTTTAATATATATATTTTGTGCAAAATCCGGCCCGTAGCGGTTTACAATTATTTATTTTAAACTTACGCGATTTGAACTCATAATTTGTTAATATTACCGGGACTATAATCACGTTAATAACTTAAAAAGGCACAATACAGCAATAGAGCAAAGGTATTTTGCCTTTTTAAGTTATTAACGTGATTATAGTCTCGGTAATATTAACAAATTATGAGTTCAAATCGCGTAAGTTTAAAATCAATATATATTTTACATAAATAATAAATAAATAAATAAATAAATATTCATAGACATTTTTACACAACGTCCTCTGGTCCCAAGTTAAGCTTATTATGCTTGTGTTATGGGTACCAGAATACGGATATAATACATAAACTACTTTTCTTTTGTAAATACATACTTATAAAACATAGTAAACACCCAGACGCAGTACAAACATTTGTATGACAATTAAAATCATCACACAAATGATTGTCCTGACCGGGAATCGAACCCGACACCTCATGATCACCAGTCCGTTATATAAACCACTCCACCACGAGGCCCGTCATATACATAAAAAGGCCTTTAATTTTACTTCGAATATAGAGCTCTCAGGCTATCAATTATTATATAGAAATAAAGTCGAAACGTAAATATTATATTTGCGTTTATCTCCTAATACGGGACTGTGCACATTATTAAAATTGGATTTACGATGTAATTTCTATTGCTTTACCCAGCAAAACTAGGCCTACCAGATATTTCAATATAATAATGTAACATTGTCTCTATTTACTGTTTAAAAACTTCCACAAAATATGTACAATTCAAAGGCATAATAGCAAAAATAAGAGTAAATTTTTCACGAAAAAAAAATTATTTTTTTAATTCCAAAAATCACTTCCTTGCCCTGTTTGTTTATGTATCCAGCACGAAATATTTTAAATTCCTATGCTCACTAGGATCGTCTGTACTTCAATAAGTTAATCAATCAACTAATAAAGGTTTTTTCTTTATAACCATTTATTGTAAATATATACTTACAATGAGGCATTAGTCTTTATTTCTGTATCCACCTATATAAAATTTTGAATATATTAACTACTCCATAGTTTTTTATCCTGTCCCTTACTTTGATAGACGTAAAAGCAAAACTTTTTCTAGGTTCTCGGTCTCGTACATATTCTACAGTCCGTCGGCTTTATATTAAATAATCATTTCGGTAACGTAATAAGTGCCCTCGATATTAAGTGTAACTTATTCCTTGTACTTTATAAGAGCCTGGTACTAAGAAGTCAAAATCGGAATATTCTTTGAGCTTTTGTTATCCTGGAAATGAAAAATATCTACCTATCTATCTTATATATTTTCTATAAACACCGGTTAAATACGAGTTGAACTCGAGCACGAAGGGTTCTGTCCAATAAATATTATCATCATAATATTTATAAACATCATCTAATCATACCGTCATAATTATGTCGTCTAAGTCTATCGCCAAGTTAAATTGAAAACGTTTGTTGTATGGAAACCCCTAATAGGTCTTATTTATAATAACTTATCGGACGTTTAAGAGGGTACTGTACTCCTCATTTAGGTATTTGCCTTAGGTATTGCTATCCCTATTTCCGAGCGCCGCGCTGAAAGGGACAAATATAGATGAAGTAGATTTTACCTACAAATTCTTTGAAAAAAGAAGTTTCGTACTTCCCTTTCTTTTCGCGAAAGTTAAACCGATTTAACATTCGCGAAGAAAAGACGGAAGTACAATACCCATACTTTTGTATGGAGCATAATTTGGTATCGTGCCGTCTTAAACGGAGATTTTATCGGAGTGATAATAAACGTTTAAGCGTAAAAAGACTATTATGAATAACAATTTTTGAAAATTTTCGCGAGCCGATTTTAGCGAACTTTTTAACGATCCGATAAGTCATTATGAATAAAATCATTATGTGTTTTCTGGTTTTTAGCATTAGAAATAAGGCATCAACTTTTTATCACCGTTCATGAGATTAAAGCCTGGTGGCAGACGAAGTAATAAGGTGAAAGGAAAATAAAAAGTAAATAATTTTGTGATTATTTTCTGTTTGTTGTTTACCAAATACATATTCATTTATGTTTAACGAACATAGAAGCCATCGAAATCTTTCTTTCTTTGAAACGAAGTACAATGAAAGACGATTGACATGAGTACAGATATATTCTTAAATGTGGAATCCAATCCACATACTTCACTCGGGGTGGGTATCTATCGAGTCATACAGCCCCCTTACTTGTGCCCCCTTTTGCCCCAGGGGTCGCGTGGGAGGGACGAAACCTCTTAATTATTGTCACATATGAATTATTTTGATATTGACGCATGTCTCGACCTCCTCTCGTTAGCGTCTCTATAGATTTCTTTTGAAATATCTGTGGGTGTTATGCGTTCCTAGTACCTATTCAGAAGTTCTTTACACAATGCACCTTTGAAATGTGGGAAAATTTTATTTTAATTGTCGTCAATTATCATCATCAATAACATCACGCCCTTTTCTCATAGGGGTAGGCAGAGGGTATAAAAATAATATCCATTTTACATATTTGTATTTATGAATAATTGAGTATTTTTAAAAAAAAGTTCAACCAACTTCATGTGGCTTTGTAATTTGAGGGTATTCCTCGATTTCTTAGGAGATAACTATCAGATCTTGACCTGGTGCCAATGGGACGAAACGAAAACCACCAGCTTTCAAATAAAAACAATGATTAAAATCGCTTTGCCCAGTTAACAGTGAGGTAACAAACAAAGAAAACAAAAAAAAACATACAAACGAATTGAACCTAAGCTAAGCCTAAGCTACGTGTTAATTATTATCTATTATTATAATTATTGTCCAACATATAAACAGTAATTGAACTTAGTGTAAACGTATGTATCATACAGAATACACAATTAGGCCAAGCCCATGGTCAACCAACTACCCGCTTAATGGCAACTTTAATTTTCCGAATTCACCTGACGCTCATGTAATCACCCCATACATGCACCCCGGACCGTAGGGTGTTTAAGGCCTAGGGTGGCAAGCGACGTTCACGAAAAGGAAAGGGTGGTTCTAGCAATTTTTTTCTGATTTCACCCCCTACCCTTTTTGGCCGATAATACCCTAATGGTCGCTTGCTTCCTTTTCGGCGGGTTTTTTTTTCGTACCCGAAGATCGAGACGTATTTTTTACTGTGTTGTAATTTCCTCGTTTCCCCCGAAATGAAAAATAAAATTGTCAGAATTTTTGTGTTGACGTGTGACTATGTTTTGAAATAAGAAAATACAATAACAGAATTTTGAAATCAATAATTATTAAGCTTATAAATTAAAAATATGCTAGAAATGAATGAGTTAAAAATACGAAATTGCGTTGATACTTTCCATATTTCTTCTTCTCTTTGATATTGCTGCCAATTCTACATGCACAATTTACTAAGCTTAACCAAAAATTGATATACTTTGATTAATAGGCTATTTTGTTGTGCACATTTATATTAATTAAAATCATTAGTCTATAATATACAGATTTTATAATAAGAAAGATCAGTTAGCAATGCCGAATTGTGTTATCAACACTATCAAGATTAATTTTTAGGGTTCCGTACCCAAAGGGTAAAAACGGGACCCTATTACTGAGACTTCGCTGTCCGTCCGTCCGTCCGTCTGTCACCAGGCTGTATCTCAAGAACGGTGATAGCTAGTCAGTTGAAATTTTCACAGATGATGTATTTCTATTGCCGCTATAACAACAAATACTAAAAATAAAATAAAATAAATATTTAAGGGGGGCTCCCATACAACAAACATGATTTTTTTACCGTTTCTTGCTCGATACTAATAACGTTGCCTTATGTTGCATAGATAATGGTACGGAACCCTTCGTGCGCGAGTCCGACTCGCACTTGACCAATTTTTTAGTTAAGCTTAGTTTAATTGTGAGCCTAAAATTGGTACCATTATCACGTTATCTCGAATTAGATGACGTAGTTTATAATAAAGTTCAAGACGCAATACTAATTACAATGTACAACAACACTACGCAAGTTATTATGCTATTACACCTCGAATACTTTAATTTCTTTATTTATTTATTTATTTAACACTTTAATGCATACATGCATAGGCGGGCTTAATGCCTAAGGCATTTTCTACCAGCCAACCATAGGGTGGTGCAGAATTAAAGGAGGCAGGTGTCAATACAGAGCTGAGGAGAAAAAAAAAATTACAATAATTATTAGGAAAATGAAAGTTACAGTTTTTATTTATTATAAAATGGATAGGGGTTTAATATTAATACTCTCTATTAATACTGCGATTTTTTTTTATGTTACCCATGTTAATTATGATATTATAAAGCTGAAGAGTTTGTTTGCTTGTTTGTTTGTTTCAACGCGCTACTCTCAGGAGTCACTAATCCGATTTCAAAAATTCCTTTACTGTTATATAGTATGTTTATCAAGGTAGGCTACCGGCTATATAACATCACGCTGCGACCAAAAAGATCGAAGTATTAGTGAAAAATATTGCAAAAACGGGAAAAATTTCCTAAATTCCACGCGCACGAAGTCACGGGCATTAACTAGTATGTATATACTCTTGGTAATCTAAAAATATATAAAACTTAAAAACTATACTTTATTTTTTCTTAATTCACCCTTAACTTGTGCGGACAATTTCTACCGATTATATCAAACGCCTAAGGAAATTCTCGACAGTGCTCGCATGCGAACCCAAGAACATTACTTTTATTTTGGCATCGATAAATTTTCGTGCTCGGATACCACCCTGCATAATGCATGCAGCGAAAAAGTTGGGAAAATAGAGAAAAATCGGATAAAATTTAGCCCCCTTTGATGGGGTTCCTTAGGCACAACGTAGCAGGAAAGCAGGGGTGCGTAGGAGGTTACCGTCAGCTAAGATTAATACGCCTAGTAAGTAGAACTGCCCTACACCACAGTTTTCATTAAAAATACTGAGACTCTGATGCGTTAGCTGGGAGATTTGTAGATTCGTGCCGCTTGAGGGAACCGTCTGCGGTTTTATACGTAGCGCATTCTGCTAAAAGCTAAAACGAATGCCAGGATGTTAAACTCTTTAGTACGTAGATACGAATCTTTGTTCAAAAAAAGAACATGGACATTCAAAAGTTACTTTTTATTTTTCTTTTCTCTACTTATTTCTTACGTATTTCTTACTGATTTATGTTTGCCTGGTGAAAAGTAGTTTTAATTTGTAATCGCATGATTGTAAACTGTAACTTTCTTTTGCATAGCTAAAATGATTTGTTGATTATTGCTACAGCGTAGCGCGTAGCAAAAGAATGGTTTGTATTTGTAAGAGGGCGCCCTACGTAGCAGGCTCTACGGGGGTAATAATAATTATAACTTCAAAGAGACTTCAAAATAAAGTTAATTTAGTATTATTATTGTGTGAAATAATACTCGACAATTTGTTATCTACAATGTGTTTAAGAATATGAATAATATGAACATGTCTAAAATAAGTGACTACATGATAAAGGCATTTTTTGAGAGAAGTATAGGAATTCTTGTTACTTAATTTAAACTTTCTTAATTATTAATGCATTAAGATATATTTGTCATGACATAATAATATGATAGTGATAAAAAATTATTCTTACGGTAACCTTAAAATGAAAATTAAACTAAATTATAAATATACAATGCGACTAGTCATTAGGATAGCATCACTGACAAAAAGTATGTCCAGTCGGCCCTACCTCTTGCATGCTCCATAGTTATTATTTCTTAGCTCTCGCACCCCATGTCCCCCTAGTAGCGCTAAGTACTAAGCGGACTGTTTGTAGGCAAAAAGTAGAGTTACCCTCATCCCCCTCGGCTCACGCTTTTAAACCTCAAGCGTCCAAGTGCGGGGAATATGAAATTTTCGAAATGATAAAGCCGGTAAATAATAACTAGTAGTATGCCGGGCACAGCAGTCTAATGTACCGATAGCAGAAAAATCTTTAGACGTACTGTTATCATAAAACAATAATAATATTGCGAATTTCTCTCGTAGTTGTAGATTTTAACTTAAATACTGCTATTTATTGCAATTAAAATGTGATAACTTAGTGTATATCACTACATTGAAACAATTATCAAAGTAATATGTACAGTAGAAACGTTTTCGAGTAGGACCGACGAGAATTTTTCTTTGAATATTAACTTGATTCGATTAACACTTATTGACTGTATTTCCCATTCAACCACGGCAACACCATTCGGTCCTATGATAACACATCACAGCTCGAAAAACTTCTATCGAGGAAGATTCTATTCTTGTGTTATAATCATTAGTAAATCCGTTCAATGCAAATTCTAGAAAAGAATTACGAGTTAGTTAACTAACTATAGTGGAAATAACGGTAACGTTTGTTTTGGATTTTTCATTTATTTTATGGAATTGAAAATGCTTGTAATTTTTCTGCTATCAGTACCAAAGCAGCAGCGGGGTTCGTGTGTCTGCTTTCACATTTCCCACTCGCAACGTAAGGCGGGGTACAGTATACACCCCACCGCCCGCTGTGTTCCTGGTACCTACACCCGCTTTTTATACCTTCCTGCCCGTCGAAAGTAATCAATTTGCGACTTAATTAATTAAGAAAAAAGCTTTGTCCGACGTTTAGTAACTTCAAATGACTTGTGTTCTTTACTTTCTATTTTTTTTCTATTAAATTATGAGCATATCCTGCCTACTATATCAATCTAAAATATTTAATAAAACTAATTTCTGTTGCCGTAACAGATCAAAAAAGTTTACCGTGTGTTTACTGAAAAATGGTAGGTACATAGAAATAAGTTTACAAGTAGGAACGTTAAAAGACTTAATTTCTAATTAAAAACTGAATATTTGTGAAACTGTTAACCCTAAAATGCTAGTTTTAATAATCAGAATGATCTATATATACAAACGAATGGTATCAAGCTACCCTCATATTTAAAATTTGTCACCCACTTTGTATATATGATATCAAACAAACCGCTGAACTTAAATGCTTACGAGGCTGCCTATAAGTTTGAAAGGGCCGAGTCAGCGCGCAAACATGTTAATTTACCACGCGACCCAATTCCCCCATCCTAATTCCATACAGTTTCCACACTAGCAGAGCTACAAATACTTTTCCTTTAGTTTCGTTTCACCCGATATCGTCGTTATCTAGTTAGCCCGGGTCGACGAGGGTCCGAAGGGTCCGGACTAAGTACCAAGACCGCATAGGTAGGTAGGAGGTTTGCGTGATGCCTGCCCCACACCCGCTAAGAGTATTTATAAACGCTCGCGCTACGCAATGCCAGTGAGGGATTGTGTTCGCGCACGCTGAAACCAATTAGAGCTTATATGGTCCTGGTAATGGTATTATTCTTTATTTATTTTGTTCTATGATTAAAATTTCCTTTCCACTCTGTTTTGTAATCAACATACCTCATTAAATATAAATAAAAATATTAATGATGAAAGTAATTGTATGAATGTTCTTACAATGACATACGTAACTCGCCAGTCGCCAGTAACCAATTTATTAAAGGAATAGACATAATACTAAGTTATATTTTATAATATTAATAATAAAGGGTGATTTGTCAAGCGTAGTTTTATTAAAAATCGAACCACTTCACTTTCCAAGATGATTATTGGACGCCATTACCAATGGTGCTGGCATTCTGAAACACTTAAAAAATCACCCTATATCATAAGTTTAGAAAACATATTATAGTATTTTGTAACAATTTTGAGACGTCGAATTTCGGGCGATACTTAAAATAATCCGTTGCATTGAACATAAGTGAGCGAGGTCTGGACAGATGCTTAAACCTAAAAACATAACGCTGGCATCTGCAACATTTTATATGTCTACGCCCCTATATAAATTTTACCTTAAAAATCCGAAAATTCGGGATTCGGTACGGTTAGACCTTTTAGAAAAGGGTCCACTGAAAGGGATTTGCCTTGGGATCGGGACATCGGCCCTACACTTATACAAAATGTCCAATATGGGCCCTCCCTACGAACCCTTAGGGGGTCTGGGTGTAGGATGCTATGAAAGTAAACACACAAGTTTGTTGCTTAACCAATGGTCTATTATGTAAGTAATTGTCAGTTAACAGAGTAACCACAGAATTTGATATGATAATCTGAATTTTTACACCATTCCTTATGTCGTTGTTACAAGTGGCTGCCTAGTCAGACAGAGCTGCATTTTCACTTGCTATGAAATCGTTAAATTCACGATTACTATCCACTCTACACCGCGTCTCGATCATCAATAGTAACTAATTTTATGTTTCTTTTGTTTCAGGTAAGATGGCATGCATACAATGATAAATATTTGATCGAACTAAGAAGATATTTGCTGTAACTACATGGTACTTAAAACGTATGTTATGGACAATATGGACGTAAACATCGGTAAAGATTATAAATACTGCATCATTTGTCATTCGCCTGCTTTTATCTCATTATTTGGGGTCGACGCAACATGTCTTTGTCTGCCATAACGGATAACTAGAAGGCTGACTGTATTTTGTGCGGCAAGATACCGCACATATACTTAATACATATTATAAAGCTGAAAAGATTGTTTGTTTGAACGCGCTAATCTCAAGCAGGAACCACTGTGCACTGGTCAGATTTCAAAAATTCTTTCAGTACTGTATAGCACATTTATTGAAGTGAAGAAGGCTATATAGACTATATAAAATCACGCTACGGCTAATAGGAGCGAAGTAACAGTGAAAAATATTTAAAAAACAGGGTTTTTTTTTAAATTACACGCATAAGAACAGCAGTATTCTGGTACCCATAACACAAGCATATAAGCTTAACTTGAGACCGGAGGACGTTGTGTGAAATGTCCATGAAAATTTATTATTTTATTTATTATATATTAGCTTCCCACGGAAATTTCATATGTTGACTATGCTTATTATTATCTTTTACAGTCCGTGTGGTGACGGATTAAGAATACTAGTGTCACCACCCCATCTCCTCCCAAGGGTGCTGTAAAAGTCAGCTAGGGGATACTCCACACAGATAACATCTTCTGTGAGAGACGAAAAACTCGAAAATAAAACCTGTGCCAACGCGCCTGGTCAGCGCGGCACAGTAGAAATCACTCCCAAAGTGGAAGAGGCCCGTGCCCAACAATGGGACGTAAATGGGCTGGAGAGAGAGAGAGAGAAGAACAGCTAGTATATCTATATACTAGCTGTTGCCCACGACTCCGTACGCGTGGAATTTAGGAAAGTTTCATGAAAATCCATCCAGTAGTCTTTACGTGAAAGAACAACAGACATCCTTACAATCACACAATCCAACATTAAGGGCCTACATCAATATTATCGTCGACATGTACATATACACAGCTAGTAGGTATAGAAAATGAAGAAATAAGGATATTTTTTTTGTTTGCTCAAAATCTGCTAAATATATTTTAATTCTGATTTACGTGTTTCTATATATAATAGTTACTTATGTTTTTAAAGTTATTTCATTAGTTATTACGCAATAATAGACCGACAAATGAAAAAAATAAAAAATGAGGGAGGTTGTTTCGCTAAGATTTTCTATCGAGAAAACTTTTTTCAATCGCGTTTCTGAGTTTATGCGATCCTAGATTATATATTGAAAAAACATATACTTAAAAATTAGAGCTCTAGCCATTCAATCTAAAGAGACAATGAAAACTTCGTACGTAGAAAAATGCACGAAGCTATTTTGGTATCCTCTTAACCAAACATCCAAACATAGGAGTATGGATAGAAGACCGAGGAAACGTTCGCGTTGCTTAGGCAACAGTTTAAGTATTCTATTTTGTCGCGCGTAATTCTTTTCTCGTCATATCTCCTAAGATATTAATTTAAATTGCATGCTGTAAGAAGCAGTTATAATCTATATTAAACGTGTAAGCTAACTAAGATATTTAATTTGATAAAAAATATTACTATATACACATAAATAGCTTTTGAAAACACCCCATTGAATTTGATAATTTTTTTGACTTTATTATGGGTACAGCGGCTTTTCCTTAAAAAATAGACATAGAAATCTTTAAAAAAGTCCGCGACATATGCCTGTCGCGGACTTTTTTAAAGATTTCTAGATAATACACAATTCCTCCATACATTACTTAGTTGTATCTCACATGGATAAGGTAGCGTTTTCATTTAAAGCTCGCGCGTGTTCGAAATTCTCAGCAAATTTAATCATATCTCATCCAGTATACAGCAAACCCCAACAAATTATGCAAAAAAAGCCATCCTCTTAAACCATTCTATCTATTAAAAAAAACCGCATCAAGGTCCGTTGCGTAATTTTGAAGATATAAGCTCACATAGGGACATGCATACAAAAATTACGACTGTGTTTTATAATAAGTAAAGAAAAAATGGCATAAGTTTGAAGTTATAAGCCACACAAATTGGTAATGCGCCTGGCGGCCATGTTGGTGACGTCATAGTGACGTATAGATGAGAATATTACATTTTGTTAGCTGTATTTTTTCTTTGCTGATGACGTCACAAGGGTGTTAATTTGACAAGGTTCCAGCGCATTACCAATTTGCGTGGCTTATAATACCTACCATTGTTGCTGAGTAAAAAAATTTTGACAGACGGACAAACAAACCTACACCGAAGCGAGACTATAAGGGTAATTTCTTGTACGGAACCTTAAAAACTGTCAGTACCTTTGCAAACTATAAAAATAATTGCAACACCACGTACTTACTGTACGAAAACTACGAATGTAGGATGTGCTAAAAGTACATACAGGGGTGTCAGAGAAAAAGTTATAATAACATTAATGTTGGTTCTTTTGACAGCTCGCCGGTCGTCGTTAGCAGCCCTGTGCGCTGTATCTTGTCATAATCTTTTAGTGTTGGGACTTAGTTATCGATATTTTTCTCTGACTTTAATAGTTTAACTGCGGATGTATTTTGTTACATCGTAAAGTAATTTCAGTTTATTCACTACATTAATTACAAGATTTATTAAGTTTCAAGTCTTGGAATATCCTTGATTTAAAGTTTTTAGTAGTTTCTTGCGTGGAGGTTAGGAAACTGTGGTCTTGTTGATAGTATTTGGCTTAATTTCACTGATAGTTAATATACTAGAGAATTTAATATTTCTAAGTTTAAAAAAAATATAAAATGTTAACCATGTAAAAAGATGTAGGTATTTTAGAATTTTAGATTATGTTAATGATAATAAAGATTGGGAGAAAGTTGTTCCGGAGAAACACATTATAATTTGTTCATATTGTGTGGCCAATTGGCGCAATTTATTATTTTTAAAAAGAAATATAAACAAAGCTAAGAAAAGAAGAAGAGAGAGAGAGAAGAGTTTGAGGAAAAAAAAGAATTAGACGTACCATAAGAGTATATTTTTTCTGTTAAGAAAATGTACCTACGTTATTAAACGATATTTACTCGAATTTCATTTTATTTAATTTATTTCGATGGAAGTCCAAGAACAGGAGTGATACTTTTAAAATGTTGCAATGCTCTCATTTTTAATACATTCTATAAGATCTTTATTACAGTCACATTAGAATGTGACTGTAATAAAGATAGTTATACTCATTATCCTCATGCCCTTATCCCGTAATGTGTCAGTCGGTATGACTACTTGTTTATGTTGCAATGAGATTGACTGATTTTTCGGACCTGCCTCCTGCCTAATATCAAGAGTATTATTTAAAATATTATCAGTTTTTTTGTCTTCATTTACGCTCTAAGTGTCTTTGTATATTTATATGTATATTGACGGGCTTCGTGGTCTAGTGGTTCATGTAACGGACTGCCGTTCAAAAGGTCGCGGGTCCGATTCCCGCTCGGGACAATCATTTGTGTGATTTATAGAATTGTCATACAAATGTTTGTTCTGCGTCTGGGTGTTTACTATGTATTATAAGTATGTATTTACAAAAAAAAAGTAGTACATGTATTATATCCGTATTCTGGTACCCATAACACAAGCATAATAAACTTAGCTTGGGACCGGAAGACGTTGTGTGAAATGTCCATGAATATATATTTTATTTATTTATTTATTTATTATTACCAACATATAAAATTAATCACGAAAATGAAAATTATCGAGTATTAAGTTTATCGACAGAGCAGCAGCTCATATCAGGCCGCATCACTAATTACGGACGCAGACGGCGGCGCCGGGTCGAGCCAAGGGTACACGGTCCTCTCGACTGAATTTTTTCCTCCACACCCCTCACCCACCGGATAGGAAGGGGGTTTCCTGTCCCTCCCGGACCCTTCTTAACATTTCCCTGGCTCGAAGGCACAGAAGGAAGACGCTTCGCTTATATGAAACCCTTGGTACCTACGGGTTATATACTTTTTTAGGGTCGGACAGACCCTTTGAGTCCTTTCTCTTGAGTAAGGGACCTACATATTCCCTTTTCAGGTCCTTTTTGACCTTTGTAGGTTTAGGCAGCGTTGTTTCGTCGTTATATCATATAAAAGTTTCAGATTTCTAACATTAGGGGCCACTGTTGACACATTTGCGTCAATGTTGATAGTTGCTATAAAGAAATGCGGCTTATAACGATTGTTAGCTGAATGATGACATTTGCAACCTGGCTCGGCGCTAAAAAATTAAAAAATATTTGGAGTAGTATCTACAGTTATCTCTATTCAGTCGACAAACAACTATCCTATGGGGAAATTTAACAGTGAAAAATAAAAAGCCAATTCATGTGTATTTTAATGACAGTCATGCTTATGATATTATGACGAATATATTATGATACTAGCTGTCCCGGCAAACGTTGTTTTGCCATACAAAAAAAAAAAGTTTGAAAAATAGATGTTAGCCGATTCTCAGACCTACTGAATATGTATGCAAAATTTGAGAAGAATCGGTCAAGCCGTTTCGGAGGAGTACGGTAACTAACACTGTGACACGTAAATTTTATATATTAGATATATAAATAAAATATATAAAGAAAATTCTCTTGTCACAATGTTCGTTCCCCTCCGTAACAGCTTGACCGATTCTTATGAAATTTTATATGCATATTCAGTAAGTCTGAGAGAGTCTCCTGATATTTGTATGGCAAAACAACGTTTGCCGGGTCAGTTAGTAATGATCATAATGTATAGTAATGGTCATCAACCTCCCACTGTTGGGCATGCGGCTCCTCCACTTTAGGGTTCTTTCCGAATTTTCCATTTCTCGAAGAGATTGTTATCTGTGTAAAATATTCCTTTGTTGGCTTTTACGGCTCTCTTGGAAGGAAAAGAGATGGTGACACTTGTATTCTTAATCTGTCACCACACGGTAGACTGATTTGTTGAAATTCAATTCAGAAAACAAAGTTTGCCGTTTCCTGGGACTGCATGTCGATCAGGGAATGACTTGGAAGGTACATGTAGACCATGTGTGTTCAAAACTTAACCAGTCTGCGTATGGTCTGTACGCCTTAAGTGATATTGCGCATCTGAGCACAGTTATGACATCATATCATGCAAGTGTTGTCTCCAATTTGCGTTACGGTATAATATTCTGGGGCAACTCTACAAATTGGCCATTAGTATTCAAGGCACAAAAACGCTGTATTAGGTCAATTTTTAAATTGAAGCAAAGAGACTCCTGTAAACCCTACTTCATAAAATATAAACTGTTGACATTGCCTTGTATCTATATTTTTGAATGTGCAGTATTTGTCAAGTTAAATATAGGATTATATAAAAAAAGACAACGTGCACGTCATGCTGACAGACTGTGTGTGGTACCATGTAAAACAACACTAATGCACAAGAGTGTTCTCTGTACTCCTATACACATATTTAACAAACTACCTAAACACATTAGGGATATTTCAGACATTGCTCGTTTCAAAAAAAGCCTCCACAAAATGTTATGCTCTAAATGTTATTATTCTTTACATGAATTCCAGAATGATGATTCGGATAGCATATTAGCCTGACATAATATATTATAATATAATTATTTAAAGGTTTAAATTTTATTGTCAGTAAATAATTCGGCAACGTTAACTAAATTTTCATTTTCATATTATTATTATTTAAAACAAAATTTTATTAATGATATTTCTTTTATTAATGTGCTAATTTCGACATTTTCTTTTTCCAATATTATTATTACATATGACATTGTTATTATATGACAAAATGAAAACTGCATGCATAATATATTTATAATCACTACCATTATTGTACGCCTAAATGGCAGGACATAGTGAAACCTGTTAATTTGATCTCAACATCTTATGTACCTATTTGTCCACAAAAAAAATACTTTGACTTTGACTTTGACTTTGACTTCTGTTTTACCTTAGAAACCTTGTCGTGACAAAAACACAATAATTTAATTAGTTCAAAAACTAAAAAATACGCTTGAAAATCCTTGAAAATTTCTTTTTTGCATTTTTAGCAAAAAAATATTGCATTGTCATCAATCCATAATATGTGTGCAAAATTTCAGATAGATCAATCCGACTACTGCAAGTGAGTGAAAATCACTTTCAAATATTCTTTTATATAGATTAATACATTGATAGATACATACCGTGCTAATAAAATCGTGATAAACAGAATTATATGATACAACCGATCGGGATTTACGCGAATTACTTTATATCATATTGTGAAACTCATACGTTACAGTAACCCCTTTTACATATAAATAAGATAATGCATGTATGTCATACTGTAAAATATACTCGTATAATATGATAACACATTTGTAATTGATTTCTAATTGTAAATTATTATGGATATAATAATTAATAACATCATAAAACATATAAAAGCTGTTGCCTGCGACTTCGTACGCGTCGAATTTAGAAAATTTTTCCCCTTGTTGCAACATTTTTTACTAATGCTTTGCTTCTATTGGTCGCGGCGTGATGTTGTTTAGCCTATAGTCTTCCTCGATAAAACCATCATCATCGATAAAACCATCACCATCATATCCAACACTGAAAGAGTTTTTCAAATCGGACCTTTGGGTCCTGAGATTAGCGTTCAAACAGACAAACTCTTCAGCTTCATGATATTAGTATGTTAACATTATGTGAATATAAAAGATATATATTATAATGGCGTTTTGTTATTTATTGCTAGCGTACTTTGTGATTTGATGTCCTGTTTTTAGGGTACTGTACTATTGTCGACAATCCGCAACAATTTTATAAATAGAAAATCTATAAATCTACTAGCTGACCCGGAAAACGTTGTTTTACCATACAAATGTCAGGGAGGGGGGAGGTGTTTGAAAAATAGATAGTAGCCGATTCTCAGACCTACTGAATACGCATATAAAATTTGGTAAAAATCGGTAAAGCCGTTTCAGAGGAGTACGGTAACTAACACTGTGACACGTGAATTTTATATATAAGAAGATTAGATGAAAATCGGTTTCAAAATTCTCCGAAACGGAAATGTTTTTAACCTTAAACGCTTGAAAATCCTAAATATTTTGTTTACTTATTGCATTATCATTAGTCCTTGTTAAGTGTGCAAACAGTTCAATCCGACTACTGCAAGTGTGTGAAAATCACTTTCAAAGAACATTGATAGATACTTTCGAACTAATTTATGGGTGTTAAAATAGGACGCAATTACTGAGACTTCGCTATCCGTCTTTCTGTCCCCAAGCTGTATCTTTGGAACGGTGATAACTACAGAACTGAAAATTTCACAGTTTATTTACATCAGTTCATGCTCTAATAACAATTAATATTCTTTATTATCATTACGGGATTATTTATTGACGGGCCTCGTGGTGGAGTGGTTCATATAACGGACTGCCGATCATGAGGTCTCGGGTTCGATTCCCGGTCAGGACAATCATTTGTGTGATGCTTTTAATTGTCATACAAATGTTTGTACTGCGTCTGGGTGTTTACTATGTATTATAAGTATGTATTTACAAAAGAAAAGTAGTATATGTATTATATCCGTATTCTGGTACCCATAACACAAGCAATATAAGCTTAGCTTGGGACCAGAGGACGTTGTGTGAAATGTCCATGAATATTTATTTATTTATTTATTATTATTCTGTTTACTAGAGAGTGTAATAGGGTGTTTACTATGGTATTATAAATATGTATTTACAAAAGAAAAGTAGTTTATGTATTATATCCGTATTCTGGTACCCATAACACAAGTATAATAAGCTTATCCTGGGACCAGAGGACGTTATGTGAAATGTCCATGAATATTTATTTATTTATTATATTCTTCTGCCCTTATCCCATTGTTTGGAGGTCCTATTATTTGGTGTTATTTGGGGGTCGGTATGACGAATAATATTATGATAATAATGGTAAGAACCCTCCATAACCACACCGACACGTACTTAGTCCATTTTTAATTTCCAGTTAACTCCAAAGCTCTTATTTCATTGTGGCATCATAATACGATGAGAACACAACACGCCGCGATGTAATATTTCTCGTAATACGAGTATATCTATACTATTACTAGCTGTCCCGGCAAACGTTGTTTTACCATACTAAAAAAAAAATTTGAAAAATAGATGTTGGCCGATTCTCAGACCTACTGAAGACGCATATAAAATTTCATAAAAATCAGTCAAGCCGTTTCAGAGGAGTACGGTAACTAACACTGTGACACGTGAATTTTATTTATATACTAGCTGACCCGGCAAACGTTGTTTTGCCATACTAAAAAAAAAAAGATTTGAAAAATAGATGTTGGCCGATTCTCAGACCTACTGAATATGTATGTAAAATTTCATAAAAATCAGTTAAGCCGTTTCGGAGGAGTACGGTAACTAACACTGTGACACGTGAATTTTATATATTAGATAAGATTATAAAGCGGAAGAGTTTGTTTGTTTGTTTGAACGCGCTAATCTCAGGAACCACTGGGCCGATTTCAAAAAAATCTTTCAGTGTTAGATAGGGCATTTATCGAGGAAGGCTTTAGGCTATATAACATCACGCTACGACCAGTAGAAGCGAAGCAGTAGTGAAAAATGTTGCAAAAACGAAGAAAATTTTTTAAATTCCACGCGCACGGGGTCGCGGGCTACAGCTAGTGTAAAATAATAATTAGCAAATAAGTTTTTAAATATCTTTTGTTATTGTAAAAGAAATTCGTTATTTTTGTATGTATGTCCCTATGTGAGCTTTGAAAATATAGAAAGAATAGCTGTTGTAATTTTCCCCGATTTTGCAATATTTTTCACTGATGCTTCGGTTCTATTGGTCGTAGCCTGATGTTATATAGCTTATAGCCTTCCGCAATAAATGTACTATCTAACACTGACAGAATTTTTCAAATGAGACCAGTGGTTCCTGAGATTAGCGCGTTCAAAGAAATAAACTCTTCAGCTTTAATATATAAAATTCACGTGTCACAGTGTTAGGTACCGTACTCCTCCGAAACGGCTTGACCGATTTTTATGAAATTTTACATGTAGGTCTGAGAATCGGCCAACATCTATTTTTCAAACCTTTTTTTTTTAGTATGGCAAAACAACGTTTGCCGGGTCAGCTAGTAATAGTATAGATTTTAAGATTTGCTTAAATTTTTTCTCTATAAGTATCGTTATTCACTTTGGAATACCAATATTTCTAATAAATATCGTTAGCCGAGTCTTAGAGGCTACTTGAATTCAACATAGCGTCCACAGTTACATTTGACATTTCTACTCTGAGATTACAAACGAACTTTGCCAAGTCAGTCGTAAGCGCTCACCAACTTACTAAGGATTATACTACTTTAATATAGCGTTGCGACCGTATGTACCTCCCTTAAGTGCCACTGTCACGAGCCAAAAGGCGAACAAAGTAGCAGAGACTACCCTCCTATACCAAGTATAGCCGCCGCGCGCCACGGGGGTAAACTTTGATGCCCCAAAACCTCCACCCGCGTTATGCCACCCTGGTACCCGGCCCACCCACTGCGGGGCTTTGAGGACGTCTTTGAGCCCAACTTTACCGGGAAAACCCCAAATTCAAGTTGCGCCCACGTTCCCGATTACGAGTTGGCGATATCTTTGAAATTTTCTGGTCTCCTTGGTACGCGAGACGTAATTCTTAAACTGTTTTTGAAGATAGTTTATACATTGAAATTGCTACACAAGTACAGCGTTATATTTATAAAAGAAATATCTAACTATACTAAATAAATTACGCTATTGGAATCTAAAGCAAAATAAATTATCGTTTTCTTTTACTAAAATTACTACGTATGCTTTAGCTTTTAACCTAATCAATAGCAAATAAACTCCGATATTGGAAAGAAATAGTTAATACTTTAGAGAAACATTTTTATTTTAAGAATGACCAAAAAGAACTTTACAAAAGCTGTCTAATAAAAGACATCAACGTGCGACTTAAAAGATTGTTTTAAACTCTTTAATAAGTTCAAAGAAAGTTGAGTTTTGAAGTAACAAAATCTTACATAACTTTTACTTGTAGTATTTTTAATGATTGATTTGTAAGTAAACTTAAGTCATGTTTTGATGAATTATGTGTGGTTTGACGAGCCTCGTGGTGTAGTGGTTTATGTAACATACTATGTTTATGAGGTTGCGTGTTTGAATACCACACGGGATATTTATTTGTGTGATTTATTTTATATTGTACTGCGTCTGGGTGTTTTCTATGTATCTTACGTACCTATTCAGTTAAAACAGTATATTATGTAGTATTTTCAGTATATTATGTTATCTTTTTTCGTAGCCGTATAACAAATTAAGCTTATTCCGGGACCAGCGGATGTTGTGTGAAATATCCATGAATATTAAAAAAATTGTGGAATTTTCAAAAAAAAACCTGTTGCAATTTGATATACAAATTAATTCTTATTCCAAAAATGTTATATATATGACTAAACTTCGTGTAAACAACCAGGCGTAAAGAATGCTGATGTCACCAAGATAGCATAAACCGTAGGAGAAATAAACAAGGATAGCATTGCGTGATCGTATAGTACTAGGCGTAATGTTTGCTCCGGGTTTGCGGGCGCGACTTAATAAAAGGTGTGGAGTGGACTTCTGTTTTCTTTTTGAGTACAATTTTTTTCTTTTCTTTATTTAGATTAATAATAGTGGTAGTAGTTGCTTAGTCGTTATTTATTTTAATTAGATTTTGTATTCATACATCCATAAAAAAACAACTTTGTTAATAAAAGTAGCCCTATTTATTAATTTAGTAGATTTAATTTAAGCAACGAATTTTGAAGCATTTTTTGCTAAAAGATTGAGTGATTTAGGAGTATGGTTTTTTTGGGTTTGGTCTTTGGTGACAGACGGATAGACAGCGGAGTCTCAGTATTAAGGTTTCCGTTTTGCTATTTTAGCGGAACCTTAAGATATGACCAATTAAAAATTTTTTTATTAAAATTTAATTTTATTACTTTTTACAGGGTTTACTCTACATACCCTTGTCATATTTTTTATAAATTATAATAAGATATTAAACGAGTTTTATGATAGAATATAAAATGTGGCTAAAAGTGGAAAAAGGGTTTTTTTTTATTATTTTCGAAATGCCTACAGCCCGCGGCGAGAGCACAGAGCTATCTAATGTTTACGATCGCTCAAGTTAAGATTCGTTATAACTACAGTGTGTATTTGGTAATAATCATTTGGAAAGCTTTAAATTTGAACCGATAATTACAGATCCTTATATTCTCTAACACTTGCGCAACTCACATGTTGAAGCTAGCTGTTGCTCCATCCGCGTGAAATTTAGAAAACTTTTCATCCCTTTTTTTCGCAATAAAAGGTAGCCTATGTCCTTTCTCAAGGTCTAAAGATTGTCTGTGCCAAATTTCATCAAAATTGGTTGAGAGGTTTAAGCGGGAAAGCGTAACATACAGACAGACAGAGTTACTTTCGCATTTATAATATTACCAGGGATAAAACACTTTGATACGGAGTTATAGACGCGCCTATTTCGGAGTCTTCAGTCACCATGGTCACAAGTGGGAACATCGGGCTAAAATTTAAAACAAACACGCGTCTAAATTCTTGAAAAGTGGTTTTATAAGGTTGCCTGTAAGAGATTGCTTTTTGGCGATAAGGCCGCCCTTTGTACATTTGTCATTGTAATCAATTAATTTATATGAAATGTAAATCATTAATGTGCAAATAAAGTGTAATCTATCTATCTATCTTTTATTATTCATCGTTATTAAGGTTCCGATATCAAAAGGTAAAGCAGGACTCTATTACAGAGATTTCGCTGTCCGTCTGTCACCATGCTGTATTAACAAATACTTATTATTAAGATTTCTTCCCATATTCCTATTTGTAGGATCCCATTATTTAGGTTTGTTTGAGGTCAATGTGATTATAATATTAACGGTACGAAACTCTAAGTGTGTGACTCCAATTCGTACTTGACCATATTAATATTTGTCTCACAGACAAACATACTACAGAGCACTTATTTGAAAACTATCTATCGATTTAGAAGTACGTATTAAGAGGGTACTGTACTCCTAATTTAGGTATTTGCCTTAGGTATTGCTATCCCTATTCTCAAGTACCGTGTTGAAAGGGACAAATATAGCTGAAGCAGATTTTACCTACAAATTCTTTGATAAAAGACGTTTCGTAGTCCCCCTTTTTCTTCGCGAAAGTAAAACAGATTTTGATTGTTTTTACGCTTTATTATAGATGAAAGTATATCTATGCTTGTATCACTTTCTTTTTTGGTAAAACGTTACCAAATATGTGTGATATACGCTGCAACTTTACCTAAAGAAAACCGAATAAAACGGGATTTTCGGATGGTCATATTTATTTTAATTATTAGGTATGTATCGAAAAAAAGAAAGAGACAGAAGCATAGATATACTTTTCATCTATGATATAGCGTAAAAAAAATTAAAATCGGTTTAACTTTCGCGAAGAAAAAAGGGAAGTACGATACCCATATTTTTGTAAGGAGCATAATTTGGTATCGTGCCCTCTTAAAATAATTGGCGTATGTATATCTCAAGATATTCAATTTGCCAAACATCCTTTACATAAATCATTAAAACTCTTAAATAATTCTACTAACACTACAAGTTATTGGTCACATAAAACTCTTCCATCTCAAGATACACACGAAGAATGCATCCTTTCTTTAACAGTCGGGCAAATATGGAAGAGGCATTAGAACAAACGCATAAAAGTAATATTGGTACCGATTCTACGTGCACAACTAAAATTAACTAAAAATGGAAATTTATAGTGACAATAACACAATTCAGCTATATTATTGACACTACTAATATTTATTTTTTAATTAAGTTAAGTTTATTTGTGTACGTAGAATTGGCACTTCTTCTTTTTCAATATACTCCTCTCCTAAACCTAAAAAAGTTAAAACGAAATTTCGTTGTCTAGTACAGTTTTATTGAGGAAAACAAACAACTACATAATAAGAATTACAACAAGTAAATTCTATACATTTACACTTAAATAATTACGTGATGTTGTTTGAATGAATGAATAAATAAATAAATAAATATTCATGGACATTTCACACAACGTCCTCTGGTCCCAAGCTAAGCTTATCATACTTGTGTTATGGGTACCAGAATACGGAAATAATACATATACTACTTTTCTTTTGTAAATACATACTTATAATACATAGTAAACACCCAGACGCAGTACAAACATTTGTATGACATTTATGAATATCACACAAATGATTGTCCCAAGCAGGAATCGAACCCGCGACCTTGTGAACGGCAGTCCAGTACATGAACCACTACGCCACGAAGCCCGTCAAAAAAATTGTAGTAACTTACGCATACATAATATTTTCTAACACTTGCGCGACTCATTTGTTTAAATAAAACTAATTTCTCACCCGTGACCATGGTAACTGCAAATTCTCCGAAACGTCGGACCAAG
Organism: Orgyia antiqua; assembly: GCA_916999025.1. Taxonomy (NCBI): domain Eukaryota; kingdom Metazoa; phylum Arthropoda; class Insecta; order Lepidoptera; family Erebidae; genus Orgyia; species Orgyia antiqua. Next base: position 27,474,300 of record OU779871.1, read on the forward strand.
ATTTAAAACAAATATACGCGTCTAAATCCGTAAAAATTAGTTTTATTTAAACTTACTGTGAAGTTGTGTTTAATGTAAGCAGCAATAAAAAGCTATTTTTGTTCTTTCTTTCATTGTTACTAAGTACTAATTAATTTGATCAGCCATAGGTCAGGTTTTCTTAAATTGTAGAAATATTTTGCTTATCATTCTTTGTTCCAAAAATAAATAGAAAAATGTCTATATATATTGTACAAACAAAACAGTAGTTCATTTTGTTTATTGCGATTAGACTACTTTACGTTTGCGGCTACTAGGGCGCAAGAGACCCGCGGGAGGTGTGATTAACTACTACGTAAATAAGCAAAGTAATACTGGAAGAAGAATTACCGGCTGTCCGCTACTGGCCGGGTAAGGCAACCGGATATTTCTTTTAGCTGTCCAAAGAACCCCCCGGTCATAATGCCCTAGTGGGGGCCGTAGGGGGGCAGATATAAAGATACAGGCCCCCACTTATCCCGGGACCATACCCGGTCCTTTTGCTTTTATAGGGGGTGTGTATAAAACCGAATCGCCCGGTTTTAGCTGTGCTAGAGTGTTACGATCGGGGCCGGCGGCGGCGGTCGCATTATGCCGACGAAACGAGACTATATCTGATATGGCTATGGTGCCTTGGTACTTATATACAATGTTTAGACGATGGCTTCGTTCATTTATTAGTCTGGCGTTTGAAATAGCCAATAAAATGTTGAGAGCTCTGTAATAAACGGAAATTAACGGAGAAAAAATGTGATAGTCCGAAATTCGGTTTTTCTGTGTCACTTTTTCTCATTTAATATTATTACATTAACTATAATATTCAAGCTAATTATGTAAATGTAAGTTAAATAAAAGAAATAGTTGATAAAGGAAATCTCTTCATTTGTTTTATTTGTAATATCTGCAGATCTCTCCATTTGAACCGGTCATAAAATTGTTTTTAAAACAAATTCATAATATTAAATGCATAATTCAATATTTAAAACTAGCTTAAAGCTCGCGGTTTGATCTGTATTTATAGTTATTGAATCCCTATTGAATCCCTCCCTCAATATACACCAAATATTGCATATTATACAAAAAAACATCGTCTTGAACTGATTTTGATGCGGTTGCTTTAAATACATGTAGATAAGAGTGGCTATCTATTTAAAGGAACCGCTTCAAAATCAATTGCGTAGTTTTAAAGATATAAGCGCACTTAGGGATATACATACAAAAATAACTACTTTATTTTATAATAAGTAAAGAATTAAAGATATTTTATAATCTGAATTTCATATTTCCTATATTGTGACATAGTTTTATCTGCTAATCTAGTTACATTTACATTATTTGTTACTAGCCAACGCCTACGACTTCTCTCTTTCTCTCTCCAGCCCATTTACGTCCCATTGTTCGGCACAGGCCTCCTCCACTTTGGAAGGGATTATGGTCTACTGTGCCGCGCTGACCAGGCGTGTTGGCACAGGGTTTAGTTTCGAGTTTTCCATCTCTCACAGAGCATGTTATCTGTGTACAATATCCCTTAGCTGACTTTTACAGCACCCTTGGGAGGAGATGGGGTGGTGACACTTGTATTCTTAATCCGTCACTCCGTCATACGGAAAATACGACTACACCTGTAGTTAAACTACTGGTCTGAATTATCAATTTAAAGTATAAGCTGTGTAATATTTACATCAAAATTCGTTCCGTAGTTTCTTATGAACCAATAACAAATTTTCGCATTTTAACCGACTTCAAAAAAAGGAGGAGGAGAATTTTTAAATATCATGTTGATATCTCAACACGCTGTATATACAGAGGTTCCACAGTGTAAGGTTAGAAGTGATTCTTTTGTGAATTGAAATAAAGCAACGGGGAAACTTGAATGGGGTAATCATTATTTGTATTTTGGTTTTGAATGAATGAAAATATTCCGATGTCATCGTTGGGATACTCCAAAAGGTGCAAGTGCGTAGCACTTACAACCGTCGGGCATGTATGATCAGATGTATGAGTGTGGATGAAGCCAAGGAAGTATGTTTGGATCGTAGCAAATGGGGCTCTATAGTCTCTGCCTACCCCCATGGGAAAAAGGCGTGATGTTATGATGATGAAATATAATTGATGATTATGTTACGACATAATCATAAACTTATTATAAAACAAAGTCGTTATTTTTGTCGTTTGTCCCTATGTCAGCTTATATCTTCAAAACTACGCGATGAATTTTGATGCGGTATTTTTTTAAATAATGATTTTGTTCAAAATGATGGCTTTTTGTATAATTTGTTAATTTTTAACGGCTTGTCTATACAAATATTATAAAGCGGAAGAGTTTGTTTGTTTGTTTGAACGCGCTAATCTCAGGAACCATTAGGCCGATTTGCAAAATTCTTTCAGTGTTAGATAGGGCATTTATCGAAGAAGGCTTTAGGCTATATAACATCACGCTACGTAGAAGCGAAGCAGTAGTGAAAAATGTTGCAAAAACAGGGAAATATTTCTAAATTGGCGGAGTCGCGGTCAACAGCTAGTAATAATATAAAGCTGGTGAATTGGTTTGTTCGAACGCGCTAATTTCAGGAACTACAGGTTAAAAATGAAAAATTCTTTTTGTATTGAATAGTACATTTATCGAGGAAGGCTTTAGGCTATGTAACATCACGCTGCGAGTAATAGGAGCGAAGCATTTAACACAAAAATTATCCATATTTGAGGGTTTCCGTTACGTGTGCTGCGTTAGTGGTTTATATGTATTATTTGAAAGAAAGAAAGAAAAATTTATTACTGTCAAACCAACACATACAATACAATACACTTACATACAAACAAAACTAAAATAAATACTTAAGGGCCTACATCAATATTATCGTCGACATGTACTTATTAACATAGCTTAGGTATAGAAAATGAAGAATTAGGGATATTTTTTGTTTACTCAAAATCTACTAAATATATTTTAATTCCGGTTTACGTGTTGCTATATATAATAGTTACTTATGTTTTTAATTATTTCATTAAATGAAAAAAATAAAAAATTAGAGAGGTTGTTTCGCTAAGATTTTCTATCGAGAAAACTTTTTTCGATCGCGTTTCTGAGTTTATGCGATCCTAGATTATATATTGAAAAAACATATACATACTTAAAAATTTGAGCTCTAGCCATTCAATCTAAAGAAAAAAAGAAAACTTCGTACGTAGAAAAATGCACGAAGCTATTTTGGTATCCTCTTAAATAAATAAATAAATAAATATTCATTTGTTTTCAAAATTCCAAGTTTCGAGCAATATCTAGTTCTGAATGCAATTTTCTCTGTTTTTAACATATTTAACGCTATTTCTTCGTACTTATTCGTAATATCCAATTACGTTAAAGCGAAAGTATTTCTTTTTCAGATAAAAAATAGAAAAAGTAAGTTATCCTAGGATCATCAAAGTTATGTTTAAATTTTCTTTGTAATTAATTAATTACACAGACTTGGTTATTGATCTCATTCCGGCCTTGGCTGTAACGATAACCTCAAGATATTAATTCCTCTTTATTACAAGGGCAGCATGTTCTTATAGGAGTTATAAGATGAAGGTAACTATGTTGTTTCATTATTCGAATGTTGGAGGGTACGGGTGGTGGGTGGAAACCGTATAAAAACGACAATTTCCTCTAAACGCGTGGCACACCCGCGCTCGCGCCTGTCTCGCCGCGCCCTCTCTTACTAATTAACTGCCACGCGGTTATGTCATCCTGGTACCCCTATTTGTAGGGCGGTGTTAATTTTTTTGTGTAGTTCTTGACAACTTGACCTTTTTCTGTATAAAATGGCGAAATTGTAATAATAACTGCTGTCTAATAAAATAAAGAGATAAAATAAAATAAAATGTAGTAAAATCTGCTCAATTTCAATGGTATCAATTCTACGTGCACAACTAACCTTAACTTAACTAAAAATGAAAACAACTATGGCGTATTTTGATTAATTAGCTATTGCGTTATGTACATTTTTAATAATTAAAATCTTTAGTCTTTAATATAATTAATATATATAATAATAATTTTAGAAAATAGCCGTTAATCTGCTAAGTGTATCTATCTATGTATCTATCGACAATTGACAGAAATAAACGATATACTTTTACGTAAGTCATTAAAATAAAGGCAGGTTTTTTTTTCTAACACTTGCGCGACTCATTCGTTCAAACAAAACTACTTTTTACGGATTTAGACTCGTTTATTTGTTTTAAATTTTGGCCCCACGTTTCGGAGACTTTGCAGTCACCATGGTCATGGGTCTAAATCCGTAAAAAGTAGTTTTGTTTGAAAGGCAGGTTTGTTATTCATTATGAAACGAAATATTAATATTGGTTTTTAGAGTTCCTATTACTGAGACCTCGCTATCCGTCCGCCGCTCCCGTCTGTGTGTCGCCAGGATGATATCAGAGACGGTGATAGCTGGAGAGCTGAAAATTTTTATGTTTATTAGTTAATGCTTATAGCAACAAATACAGCTCACATAATCATTATCATAATCATCCTTACCTCATTGTTTGGGGTCCCGTTTCTGATGTTATTTGGGTTCAATTTACTCATTACCTATATTATGATAAAAACGGTACGGAAATCTTCGTGTGTTTCTTATGGCTTGACCGGTTGTAGTGTATGTTAAAAACTTGGTAGGCGAGTTCGATTAACGATTACTTTTCCATAAATCGATATGATTTTACACTATCTGTACCAGTACTACATAAATGTTAGGAGTTTTATAATAAACAGCTGTCAGTAAAAATTATACCTTGTAGATTTTATCTTAAGGTACATAAACGGATAATGTTTTAACGTACATAAAGGGATAATAGGCTACTCTTTAGTATACCTATTTTAGTTAATTATTATGATCGTTTTGTTATGTTGTAGAGAAAATAAAAATTTGTGTAATATATGAAGCGTCTAAAAGTTGGTTTTTGAAAAAATATCCAATTCTGGATATTTTTTACACTAAGACGCTGTTAATATAATATACTTGCTTAGAGTTAACTTAGACTACTGCTTAGACTAGAAACTGTAGGGTACAGGGCCTCTGCAATTAAGACAGTAGGTACTTTGTCTGCTATACAAAGCTGACCAGGCGTGTTGGCACAGGGGCTTAATTTCGAGTTTTATCTGCTTTAAGTTAACTCCTACACCGGGGAAAAATGGTGTGATGACACTTGTATTATTAACCCGTGACCGTGGGAAGTGAACAAATCTAAGTTAAATTATTTATTATTGGTACCAATTCTGAGTGCACAACTAAACTTAAATTAACTAAAAAATGAAAGTTGATAGTGTCAATATATCTATTATTTGCTATTTCATTGTACACATTTATCTTAATTAAATTCGTTAGTCTATGATAAACAGTTTTTATATTAAGAAAGTTCAGTAATTTATTAATTTTGCAATTGACTTGCTATGCTTTTACATAATAAATCAAATTGCGGTGGAAATAGTGATCACCGCAAGCGGGACTTGAACCCACGACCTCGGAATACCGTTCCGTAGCTCTGCCAACTGAGCTTATTGCGGTCGTGCTAAGTAACCAATTAGACCACCACAATCGTCACTCGATTGAGTTTACATCGTATTTTGACGTACAACGCCATCTATCGAGAATGTTTTGCAACAACTAGGAGGCAGTTTTACGGAACGGTATTCCGAGGTCGTGGGTTCAAGTCCCGCTTGCGGTGATAACTTTTTCCACCGCAATTTGATTTAATAAGAAAATTCAGTTAACGTTGGCGAATTGTGTCATTGCCACTATCAATTTAAATTTTTTTGTTAAGTTTTAATTTAGCAGTGCACGTAGAATTAGTACTATTACCTACTAGATATAAACAAAAAATCTAGATTACAATTAGTTTAGTGGAGCACAATTGAAAACCATTCCGTATTGAATCCGTCGCTATAACCCATTAACGTCCCACTGTTGGGCACAGGCCTTCTCCACTTTGGGAAGGATTATGGTCTACTATGCCGAACTGAACAGGTGGGTTGATACAGGGTTTAGTTTCGAGTTTTCCGTCTCTCACAGAGGATGTTATCCGTATACAATATTCTTCACCTGTTTTTTACAGCACACGGGGAAGGAAAAGGGTATTTGTATTCTTAATCCATCACTACACGGACAACCTTTCGCTATTGAATAAGAGGTTCATATTCAAATCCAATAAGTCATTCCATTATGTGGAACAATAATTGATCTATGTTATACATATATACGAGCTTAGATATCTGTCAGGGGCGACAGGCTATGTCGCAGATATAACATTGAATTTTAAGGTTTCATATTAACTATTTATGATGTACTACTTACTTACTAAGTAAGTTAACAATGGGCTGGGGCGTAAGAACGAATCTAGCAGCTTAAAATCTACCCGTGCTAATGTATAGATGAATGGGTTTATTCATAATGACTTATCGGAGGTTTAAAAGTTCGCTAAAATCGGTTCGCGAAAATTGTCTAACCTACTAACGTTTTAGCGTAAAAAGGCTATTATGAAGAACTATAATAGTCTTTTTACGCTAAAACGTTTATTATCTCTCCGATAAAATTTCCGTTTAAACCTCCGATAAGTCATTATGAATAAGACCGTTAAGCTTAACAGTAAATATCTAACACAAAACATTGAATGATTTTCTTTACGATTACTTTATTTGGCTAGGGGCGGATAGTGAAGTTTTACGATCGATCGCTGTGAATGAATTATAGACTCAAGTGTGTCTTAAAATACTTTGTTTGGACATCGATATAGGGTACCTAATGGTCTTATTCATAATGACTTATCGGAGGTTTAAAAGTTCGCTAAAATGGGTTCGCGAAAATTGTCAAAACTTGTTTTTCACAATAGTCTTTTTACGATAAAACGTTTATTATCTCTCCGATAAAAGTTCCGTTTAAACCTCCGATAAGTCATTATGAATAAGACCAGTAATCAATGTCTCCAATATATTTATAGATTATTGTGTCTGTGTATTTTTTCGTTTCTTTTGCCTGAGGTGCTATTAAAGCCTACTCATATAAATACTTGTGGGATGAATATAGGCTGTAGGGCGTTGGATTTTTAGCTATATCTGTCATTACTATTAATAAAAGAGGTAGGTAAAGTTTTTAATATGTCTGTAGGGGTAATGTCTGAAAGAAACAGCCTGATCGTAAAAAAATCACTAATAGAAATCTACAGTCTCCGATAGGCTATATCTTATTTGCAAATTAGCTGTTGCCCGCGACTTTGTACGCGTAGAATTCAGAAAATTTCCCCGTTTTTGCAACAATTTTCACTACTGCTTCGCGCTTATAGATCGCAGCGTAATGTTATATAGCCTAAAGCATTCCCCTATAAATGGACTAACCAACAAAAAAATAATTTTTCAAATCGGACCAGTAGTTCTCGAGATTAGCGCATTTAAACAAACAAACTCTTCCGCTTTATAATATTAATATAGACTAGCTGTTGCCCGCGATTCTGTACGCGTGGAATTTAGAAAAAAATCCCTGTCTTTGTAACATTTTTAACAAATGCTTCGCTCCTATTAGTCGCAGCGTGATGTTATATAGCCTTCCTCGATAAATGTACTCTCCAATACTGAAAGAATTTTTGAAATCAAACCAGTAGTTCTTGAGATTAGCGCGTTTAAATAAACAAACAAACAAACAAACTCTTCCGCTTTATAATATTATGGTCTTATTCATAATGACTTATCGGAGGTTTAAAAGTTCGCTAAAATCGGTTCGCGAAAATTGTCAAAACGTGTTATTCATAATAGTCATTTTACGATAAAACGTTTATTATCTCTCCGATAAAATCTCCATTAAAACCTCCGATAAGTCATTATGAATAAGACCATTAGTATAGAAGTATATATTACATTTTATCGTACGAAATCGCGGGCAGATGGCTTGTAATAGGTACATAAAATGTTAAAAATCTAAAACTTACTACAAGTAACTATATTATGATCTATCTCCCTCTCTCCCTCTCTCTCTCTCTCTTTCCAGCCCATTAAAGTCCCACTGTCGGGCACAGGCGTCTGGAAGAGATTATGGTCTAATATTATGCTTACTTATTATTCTCTGACTATTTATATATTTTTTTTTTCATGGACATTTCACACAACGTCATCTGGTCCCTAGCTAAGCTTATATGCTTGTGTTATGGGTACCAGAATACGGATAGAATACATAAACTACTTTTCTTTTGTGAATACTTACTTATAACACATATATAGAAAACACCCAGACGCAGTACAAATATTTGAATGATGATTATAAATATCGCACAATCGATTGTCCCGAGCGGGAATCGAACCCGAGACCTCGTGAACAGCAGTCCGTTATAGAAACCACTAGGCCACGAGGCCCGTCTATATATTATTTTTGAGTTTTCTGTCTTACATAGAGGATCTTATCTGTGCACAATATACTTAGCTGGCTTTTACAGCACCCTGGGTAGGACATAGGGTGGTGACACTTATATTTTCAATTAATCACCACACGTGAATTTTTGATACTTGGTTATAAAAATTTGGTATCGTAAAATTTTCAACATCGATATTCATAATTTAGATGGTTGTCAAAATGTCTCAAATCCTTATTATGTCTGCAACACAATACAGCTGTGCGAAATTCACATACATATATGATTATGTGCATGTGTGTAAGACATGCGGCGTCTTACCTGACACGTCTTGCCTGGGTCATACTATCGCGATGTTATAGCTAGTAAGCATCCGTACTAAACCGTTGTTTGTACTATTATGTTGTTATGTTCTCCTGGTACCATAAAGATAAGTTGTTTTTCATTATTGATGGTTTTGTGGCCCAGTACTAAATAATAAAAGAGGAAACGATCTATTTCCGTATGTTTGTAATGAATAAACTCAAAAACTACTGGACAGACTGCGATTGTGTTTTCACCATTAGGATGCTTCATTGTCTCGGAAGTTTATATTTTTTTAATTAATTGCCTTAAAAAGACTTTCATCCGTGCGAAGCGGGTACATGGCGTTCTCTCTCTTCAGCCCATTTACGTCCCACTGTTGGGCACGAGCTTCCTCCACGTTTGGATGGATTATGGTCTATTGTGCCGCGTTTACCAAGTGTGTTGGCACGGGGTTTATTTTCTAGTTTTCTTAGTTTTCCGTCTCTCACAGAAGATGTTATCTGTGCGCAATATCCCTTAGCTGACTTTTACAGCACCCTTGGGAGGAGATGGGGTGGTGACACTGGTCTTCTTAATCCGTCACCACACGTGCCGCTAATTAGTATGTATTAAATATGGTTATCTGCATGTTAGGATTTGATTCCTATTCAGGTCCTTATATTCTAATCATACCAAATAACTGCAGAAATACTGTCTAAACCAATCATATATTTTCAGAATAAACAGTTAAAAGTCTGGATCTATTCCAACAAAATTTTCTGAAATATAATTTTCTAAGAAATAATATACACCAACAACCTAATAGGTTATACAATACGCTACTTTTTTTTACATAAATGTATTCTTTAGTAAATACTAAGAAATTCTATGTTAGTGATAGAAATATTTGGCTGAAGTGGATATCGAATACACGATCTTTTGGTTAAGACTGCATCAATAACGACTTAAAGTTGATTAAACACATAAAATAGTCTATATTTTTCTTTCCTAGTACCAGGGCAGCGAAGATTCACACGCAAATAAATAAAAACAGCTCAGCGGATTATAAGTATTTGCTTATTTCGTTATTTATTCAACACAATGGTTCAGAAAGCAAAAATATACAGCATTTTTACGGCCTTTGGACATCCATACGTATATGTATAACGGCTTCGTATTTCATGTTACCCTGGTACATCAGTTTCATATATATGCACGTATTAACACTGACACACTAGTCTGTATGTACTCGTATGTAATCGATGAATGTGTGTAACCTACTTGAAAACATGTATATATGTATTTGTTTTCAATGTGTGTGTTAAATGTACACAATTACATCATCATTATCTGGTCATGCAAGATTGGTTAAATTGATTTTCCTAATTAAGATGAACTATAAACATCTGGATGATATTATCACATAGATATAAACCCTTACCTTAAACATCCATCTTTTGAAAATAGGCGTCATATTTTGACTAAAGATTGCACAAAATGTGTGAGAAAACTTCCTCTTATACCACTTTATCTATTGGTATAAACCATATGAAAATATTTACAGCAGTTTTTTCAATTAATTGCGTACATACTTTAGTTAATATTCCTTTTATATTCCTTCTATAACAAGTTTTCTTTAAAACCCATGAGATGAATATACTAAGTGAACACAACATAATATCTGAAGCTAGTATTTTAGGAATCAAATAGAGATTAAAATAGGAAAATGCCTCTAGAAAAGAATCTTGAAACAAACTCTAACTAGTACTTATCTGTCTAGCCTAACTAATGTTACTTATGTTTTGGTGCCCTTTAAATGTCTAAAAAATTACTTAGTCGTAGAGTATCTTCAGTAGCGGTTTTAATAGTTTATGTTCTAAATGTTAGTATAAATTACGTTTAAAAGTGACAATTGTCAACTCTTTTGTAACTAAACAGTTATTTAATCTGTGATTTTTAGTTAACTTTAGTTGTTGTAGTGGATTCGGATACCTAATGAATTGACAAGTTTTTTTTTACCTATCGATTGTCCCCACTGTACAGAATGTGCGTGTTTCGAGTGTCATTGATGCATTTCGGTGTGGGGACAGGGGGTGATGGAGGCAGGCGGCCGGACAGAACCGAACGCACCTCGACCAAGGCTCCAAACCATGCCAGTGTGCGTTGAAACTCCGAGGGGCGAATACGCTCATCGCACCCACTCTTAACTTCCCGCGAAACACAAACATTATCGAACATTTAAAAATAAACTTCTGTGTTCAAAATAGGTTTGTTTTTACATAGTGGCCAGTTACATTCCATTATTTTCCATAAAAAATTAGTTAATTAGAATTCAAAAGAAGTTTTAAAACATCTTGACATACTAGTTTTTGCACGAATGCAGGTTTACATAGACCGTCAGGAATGGACATAGGAACTCGATGAGTAAGTAAACCTTGGCATTAGTACTTAGTGACAGCAAAAAATACAAGTCTAACGATGGTTCATGCTACTAAGTTTCCTTTGTCACGTCAGCTTGTGTAAGACAAGGCATTGTTTTAGTGAATTTATTAACTTATCTGACACTTGTGTACCAATATAGTTTGACATTGCATTGAGATATTTCCTTCTTCACTTTGTTAATTACTCTGTTTTAATTATTGCTATATTATGATTTAATATAATAAGTTTATTTTTATCACGTGTTCGTGGAATATGAAAACTCTACATATAGTAAAACATAGTATTCAATTAAATATGTAATTGTTAAGTCATTCATTTAATTTAGTTTTTCTTACTTCCATTAATATAAAATTATTTTAACCTAATGATACTAGGTGTACAGAATTGCACAGAAGTGACTCTATGTTACATGCAGCGAAGTTTGAAAGTAATTTTGGAGTGCAAGCGCGCGTCGAACTAATCAAGTCGTTCACGGTACTTACTCCGCTGATAACACTATTCACATGTTATGTTACTCTAGTAACTGAGTAGCTCTTTATTACCTTTACATAACTATATTAATTGTATTTTTCTTTCTTTATATGACATTTGGTAAAATTTATGTTACTCATTTGTGTATCTCTTTTTGTTATAATTTTGATAAATTACATTTGTCGCCTACATACACAGCCTACATGTATGCAAGTGTGATTTTCTAGTAACCACGTGTGTCTGGGATGTGGTAGTGAAACTGTTATCAGTACACTATTGAAAAATTTATTTATGTTACTCTACGGCTATACCTGCGTTACCCGTATCGATACATGTAATGATAAATACAACTATACTACGAAATTCAAAGAAAATCTGCTTAATTTTAGTTACGCATTTAGGGATGCTAATGTAAGCATCGGTATAGTCTATTGTAATCTGGGGTATAAACTATATACTTCTTTATTTGTTATACAACCCTAGTACATGTTTTATAGAAAACCTTTCTAGCAAGTCTGTTTAATTAGTTGTATTTATGAAAAAAGGAAAAACCACGGGGTACGGTCGAGGACAATAAGGAGAGGAGAGGAGGAGGAGGACCGTTACTCGGGTAATGAGCCCCTCACATTCGATGGGTACGCACAAGGGCCGGACAGCCGACCCTTACACCGAACTGTAACAATGAGTTTCTATTTGATATAAACATACAATATAACAATACCCACATGCTCGTGGTGGTGTAGTAGATCGATATTGATTTCATTGTAGAGATAATCGATATTAATGAATAATATCGGTTTTCAGCAACAAAAAATATTATTATTTAGATATCGTACGTCGATACACTAATGAATCGTTTTGATATCGATGTTTATGCACTTCGGATGTAATCGGACTCGCACACGAAAATTTTGTACCGTTATTGATATAAATTGTCATAATACTTTCTAATACTTCTACAATCTAACGGTACCCCAAACAATGAGATAAGGACAGAATAATGATGATGAATACTTGTTGTTGTAGCATCAACAAATTTTTTTTTTTTTATGGCAAGGGTTAGGCAAATGACTACACTCCACCTGATGTTAAGTGAAGTGCAATCCAAATGTGAGGACGGCTAGTACGGTGTGAAAGCACTAGCCACCCTCACCTTGCTGGCCCGCAAGGTGCCTCTTCACGCCTCGCTTGAAAGACCCCATGTTATAAGAAGAAGGGAACACGTGCGCAGGAAGCTAATTCCATTTTTGGGAAGTTCTGCAAATAAAGGACTCGCTGAATTTCTTTGTCCGACAAGAAATGGTGGCCACAGTAAATTGATGGCATCTTAAGCCAGCGCGCGTGGTACGATTAAGAAAGGGAGAAGCAGGGATTAGACAGAAAAGTTCTTCAGAGCACTCGCCATGGAAAATTTTATAGAAGGCGCTAAGAGACGCAATATCACGACGCATCTGTAGAGGTTCAAGGCTATTAGAGACCTCAGCGTCGCCGATAGTACGAATCGCGCGTCGCTGTAATCTGTCCAACGCATCGAGCAAGTACTGTGCAGAACCATCCCATAGGTGCGAGCAGTATTCAACACAGGAGCGTACCTGTGTTTTATAAAGTAGGCAAAGTTGTTGAGGTGTGAAAAACCGTCGCACCTTGTTCAGGATTCCGAGTTTTCGAGAAGCTGTTTTTATTAGGGACTCGATGTGGTTTTTCGGATTAAGATCACTGCGAATCTCCATACCCAACATGAGGATACTATCCTGCAGTGTCAGAGGAATGCCCTGAAGACACGGCAGAGAGGAAAAGGGCGACTTTTTTGATGAAAATGCACACAGCTGAGTTTTCTTGGCATTGAACTCAACCAGATTGTCCGTACCCCATTGAGATATAAGGTCTAAAACCTGATTGAGTTCAATTACAAGGTTCTCACGTTTCTGTGCAATTTGCAACTGCCCATCAGCAGCATGCCCATGATAGCCAGCGTGCACTGTGCTGTCGTCTGCATAGCAATGAATACTTCCAAGTGGAAGCATGTCATTGATATGCAGAAGAAAGAGAGTAGGTGATAACACGGAACCCTGAGGTACCCCAGCGTTCACGGTGTGGCACTGCGAAGCGCATCCCTCCGAAAGGACACGGATTTTTCGTTCTTTCAATGCCATCGGGACCACTGGCTTTCCGAGCATCGCAAACATACAAACTCTAAATTTTTCAGCTCTCTAGCTATGACTGTTGCACGAACGGACAGACGTACACCGAAATCTCACTAATAGGGTCCTGTTTTGACTTTTGGCCTAAAAACCATGGAATCTAACTCCAAACCGTAGCTAAGCCCAAGGTTTACCGATACAGAACCAAAATCAAATCTAATAAGGCTGTAATATTCTATCAATTGACAAAAACACTACTAGGTTTTAACGAAAAACAGGAACACAAACTAAATTAGCTTCTCATTCCTATTATAACAAAGGTTTTCAAGTATAATCGAAAAGAAATCTTTGCAAACAAAATCGTTTGAGCTATGGTTACGCGGTATTGTAATGGTGGCAGCTAATTCGCAAACTAGGCAGTTAATAAAAAACGTTACAGCGTACCCAAAGCTATTAAAGTGGCCTTGTTGTTATCGCTAAAAAGAAAATAGCTTCTAGTACACTGACCGAATTGTAGAGCGGTTTTCTGCAATTTTTGTGTTCCTAGTCATTTATATTTTACAACCGTTTATAAAATTCAAATTGAACGCACCTTATTCGAATTAAAACAACTTTTGACGGATTCACCGCGTGTTATTTAGCTCATATTAATTGGAGACTTAAGCTACTATGGGACTGTTTCTAAGTAATTATTACCTAGCAGAAGAATTAATTACAGTGCGGCCACATCACGATGCTCAATATGCTCATCCAATAATAGCAAACTAAAAAAATAAAGTGCAAAAAATTCGGTGGATTGTTAATTTCTCTAAAATTGATTAAATAGTTTTATCGGCTTCTTATGGTACAGTTCGGGAAGCTTAGGCATATCTTCTTGTCCAATATTCCGCAGTGCCTGAAGACGAAGGTCTATGACCAGTGTGTGTTACCAGCGATGACATACGGAACAGAGACGTGGTCTTTGAATGTCGGCCTCGTAAATAAGCTCAAGGTTGCACAGCGTGCTATGGAGAGGGCTATGCTCGGTATTTCCCTAAGGGACAAAATCCGAAATACGGAGATCCGTAGGAGAACTGGCGTGTTCGACATAGCCCGAAAGGTTAGCAAGCTGAAGTGGCAATGGGCAGGCCACATTGCTCGTAGGACTGACGATCGTTGGGGAAGAAAAGTCCTAGAGTGGCGACCACGTACCGGACGACGCAGCGTTGGGCGGCCCCCGACAAGGTGGAGCGACGATATCGACAAGGTCGCGGGGAGACAGTGGATGCAGGCGGCACAGGACCGCGCGTTGTGGCGTTCTATGGGGGAGGCCTATGTCCAACAGTGGACTGATAGAGGCTGATGAATGGATGGATGGTACATATTCCTAATTATTTGATATTCTTCTTGGTTATTATTTTATCTTAGACCTACCTATTATTCGGAAAGCCATTGCTATATAAAAAAAAAAACAAAAATACAGTGTGTTTATGGTGTCGCTACATAATCTTTGGTTGAATAGTTTAGACGGCATATAATATATACACACGTATTTGTAATAATACAAAGAACTTAAAAACTGTACCTATGTGTCACCACCCCAATTTTCAATGAATTACAATTATTATATTACACTAGCTGACCCGGCAAACGTTGTTTTGCAGTAGGAGTTGTAGGAGTACGGTAACTAACACTGTGACACGTGAATTTTATATATTAGATTAATATTTATTTTATTTTTTGCATTTTATGTAAAAAAATAAAATATTAACCTTTATGTACTAGGTTATCATAAGTTAAACATACATTAAGAATTTCATTCTGAGATACAAATCACATGAAGCACGTAAGCCCCGTTGCTTGCAGATGGAAAATAGCCTATGTTGTTATCGTGCGCAGCATAAGTATGAGAGCCTTTGTGATTTAATCTGAACAAAGCTTCACTGCACTCTGTGTGCCTAGTAGATTTTTTGTTAAATCGTTTATTTGGTATTTTCTCCAATTTCTTTTTGTATACTTTAGCTTGGTGTGTTAGGAGTAAGTGTATCTTTTCCTACACAGTTTTCCTAAAAAGAAACAAGTTTTTATTCTAAAAGAATGACACAAGTCAAAAATCGAAGGCAAATTATGATTGGGCCCCTTAAATTATTATTTTTTACATCGTTCTGTGAAGAAATCCTATTTAATTATGCAACAACAATATTGGTTATTTTGAGGCGTAGTATTATTACTATTTCTGCTACATTTAATCTATTATTTCACACAATATTAGTAGCAAATAAGGCCACAAAAAAACTGGTTGTATAATAATGGTCATTTTAAAACTCGTAATTTATACCCACCCTATTTCTATTTCAACAAAATACTAGGAGTACATGAGGAGTCGCAAACAATAGGTTCAGTTCATTGAAAAGTATTGTGTAAATAGGGGGAGAGCGATGCGCCGTAAAAAGTAGTCTCTTCGAAAATTACTGTTTGAAATGCCATTCTGTTCGAACTGACCTTACTTAACTTATACAGGTTGATGCTGTTTTTAATGTAACTTTTTAAGGGTGTAAGGTTGTCACAAACCTTTTTAATTAAATTCTGTTTTGTGCTATTAATATTTTCATGATAAGAGGGGACTACAGCCTCAATTTAGGTATTTGCCTTAGGTATTGCTATCCCTATTCTTAAGCGCCACGCTTAAAATCACAAATATAGAAGAGGCAACCTACAAATTCTTTAAAAAAAGACGTTTTGTAGTACACTGGTTTCCTTGTAAAAAAATAAATTTTTAGTACAGATGCAACTCAAGGATTACTAATATCACCGAGACATACTTGCACGTACAAAAAATCTTCTATAGATCTATAGATCTTCTATAGATCTTGAGTAAAAAGCTGAAGAGTTTGTTTGTTTGAACGCGCTTATCTCAGAAACCTTTGGTCAGATTTAAAAAAATCTTTCCATGTAAGATAGTATATTTATCGAGGAAGGTTATAGGCTATATAATATCACGCTCAGACTAATAGGAGCCAAGCATCAGTGAAAAATGTAGCAAAATCTGGGGAAATTTTCTAAATTTGACGCGTATGAAATCGTGGGTAACAGTTACTCTTGAATGTAATTAGGAATATTAATTTAATGATGGATATCTCCGTGGTATTATAGCCTTAAACACAGATCTACCAGATAGTGCAGACGCGTCCAATCTTGAAGACACGTAAAATCCTAGCTAACCGCTAAGTCCCGGACCGGACGACGCAGCGTTGGGCGGCCCTCAAAGGTAGATACGATATCGTTAACGTCGCGGGGGCCATTGCATGCAAGCGGCGCAGAACCGCGCGTTGTGGCGTTCTACGGGAGAGGCCTATGTCCTACAGCGAACGGAGAAAGGCTGATGAATGAAATCATACTTAATGGTGCGATAAAATTTGGTATTAATGCGGTATGTAGTTTTCGCAATCTACAAACGTTAGTTTTATAAGCAATAAAACAGGTGTTCCATTAGGAAGAAAAGTCCTGTCTATGATTTAATTAACCTGTGATGTGTATCATAGACACACTTAAAACGAATTTCACGCACACATAGATATTTAAGTTGCTTTAAGCCGGCTGAGTGAAGTAGCCATAGACGCACCATTTGGTATGTCTGTGGTGTTAAATGCTAAGGGCTCTTGGGTTCGACTTTCATGATATGACAATAAGAAATAATTGATTAATTTTATCTTAAATTATGGGTCTAGTTAAGTTTTAAGTTGGTTAAGTTTTTCTACTAAGTTAATTAGCATGAATCTTCGTTAGACCATTCTTCATAAGCATAACAGTCCATTGAAAACAGTTTAATAAAACCAAGCCAAGTTTTAAAAAAACACAAAAATATGTTAATTAAAAGGAATGTATAACATTTTATTTCTAGTCTCTATGATATGGATAGTATGAACTAAATTGCTATAGTAATAAACGAAACCAAAGACAAAAGTGCTGTGTGAAACTTCTAATTTTCAAGATGGCCGCCAAAAGGAAAGCTGGCGCACTTCTACAACATGTTCTACCTAAGGTAAGCTCTTCTTTAGTTATGTGAGCCTAGTATTCCTGACGACATTTTTTTAAGTGTTTTTTTTTTTGCCAATGTATTATTATTTATTTAAAACTGTCGACTGTGTGGTGACGGATTAAGAATAGAAATGTCACCACCTCATTTCCTCGCTGTAAGAGTCTTTTACAAAAGATGTAAGAGACTGAAAACTCGAATCGAAAGAATAAAAATAATGGCGAGTTTTCGCTATCATTTTTGTTTCATTAAAAAAGGAATAAGACTCGTCTCAAATGTCCAAAGATAAACCTGCCAAGTCTGAGCACATCATAGTCGCATACACTGCAAGTTCCCACCGCAAGCTACTATAAAGTGCAGTAAAAATGGTATAATTAAAGGAATTTATAATGACAAGCATGGCAATGTTATACGATTAAATTGCGGTGTGCTCAGCTTCTAAAGGACCTATTTGTATTATACGATCCACCGGATGTGGTCGGGTAGCTGCCGTGGTCGTATCGAAATTGGCGCCAAAGTCAGTTTTCCCGCTGCGGGCGGTTTGCCTTGCAAAATGGCGGAATCTTAAGTGACACGCGGCTAACGTTGATGTACGTAGGATGGACATACCTCGTACTTAGCATTTATTATAGAGTAGCTGTTGCCCGTGACGTTTATCGTCACATTTTGGACAATGCACACAATATTTTTATAAATTGTAGCCTTTGTGTTGTGTAGCTTAAATTTTATTAACTAAGTGTTAAATACATAGTTACATTTTCTCGGTATTTTGGAAACTATTTTACTAGTTACTTATCTCAATCGCGCATATTTTTTCAATTATTGATGCTATCATGGTAATATCAGTTAGTTGTTTTTAAATTGCGAGCAAAATCAACAGCAAATGTATGTGAAATTGAAAAAAAATTGGCTTCCAAAGTATAATATAATGTCTAAATACAGTTTTGTACGTTAAGCAAACATAGAAATCTCCACTCGCATCACTATAATATTCTTATTTGTACGATTTTATTTTAACTTATAGAAACATTTCAATTAATTTAATTCAGTATAAATAATTTAGCACAATACTAAATTCAAAAAGAGAACTAAAATCTATTTGCAATGTTTCTTAGCACTAAAAAGAACTTGAAGTAAAATATGCTACCATTTATTTGACATTGTAAATAATACGATTAGACAGGTCCATACTAAGATATCGTGCGGGCAATGAGGCGCCGGTCGACCTTGCACGCTGGCCGTATCTACTGCCCAAGCCCACCCTACATCTAAACGTAACTATTTAGTACTTTTAGAATACTTAGTTTATATAACAAATAACTGTGTTCTATTTTATATATATTTAGTTTACGGTTTGTGTTTGTGCGTAATAAAAAAAATAGATTTAAAAGTCATCCAAAAATCTAAGAGAACTTTTTGAAACACGTAGGTAGTTTGTATTTGAAAATGTATTAGGCAGATACTCGATAATTTACTTAGAAAATTCTTCGGATTTCATTTCGCAATCCAATTCAAGGTTCAAGGTTTCGAGGTTGGGGCTTCGATTCCCGAATAGAACAATTTTTTGTGTGATACTTATAATTGTCATACAAATGTTTGTCCTGCGTCTGGGTGTTTCAGTGTATTATAAGTATGTATTTACAAAAGAAAAGTAGTTTATGTAGTATATACGTATTCTGGTATCCATAACACAAGCATTAAGCTTAGCTTGGGACCAGAGGATGTTGTGTGAAATGTCCATATAAATATTTATTTCTAAACACATTTAATTCTATTATTTGTAATGAAGTCACTGTGATAAGCTTAAATTTAATTTAAATTTCTTGCCAAGTCAGCAGATTCTCATAAATTGATGTTATCAAATCCTTAGTGATAAACTACCAGGCGAGCAGAGGGAGCCAAGAGGTCGGAGTAGGATTAGACTATTAGCTGTCAAGATGCATCGCAGACGCTAACACTACATCATGATGTTTGTGTTTACATAGCTATGTATATACTAGTAGGTAGTGCGTGGGTTGTAATAGGAAAACATATAAGGTATTGACTAGTACCCCTTAGTACTTCTTGTTACCATTATGATTCTCTAGTTGTTATCCACGACATCCTATGCGTGGAATTTAGAAACTTTGCCCTGTTTTTGCGACATTTTCACTGATACTGCGCTCCTTTTAGTCGCAGGGTAATGTTATCTATTAACCTTTCTCGATAAATGTACTGTATAAAACATCTAGAGAATTTTTCAAATCGGACCAGTAGTTCCTGAGATTAGCGCGTTCAAACAAACAAACAACCTCTTCAGATTTATAATATAGATTTAAACGAATGACTGGTGCTTATTTCTCGAGAGATTTTTAAGAAAATTTTCTTTTTTTGTCGCGAGCTTTAACAGCTCGTATAAATATATTATAAGTTTGTGGTTAGAATGGTAGTTTTCACAAGCGTGTGAATTCTGCCTACCCGCATAGAACACTAGTTACGACAATAACATCTGTGGTCTATGAATTAGAATTAGTCACTAGAAACTGACCAGACAAACGAACCTAAAAACCGAAAAATATAAAATAAAAATATGTGTAAATTATTATTTTATATTTTTCGGTTTTTGAGAAGTTATATCTACAACCTTAGACTAGTCGATAACTTCAGGGCAGTGTGAGTGCGCGCACTAAAACTGTTAAATTAACTTCAGAGTGTCAGTTTTTTTTTGTGTAAAAATTTATTCTCATTGCTTTTCCTTAATGTTCTCAAAGAAGTTTGAAACTTTGTAAATCATTAACTATTAGGTTTAAGAGTTTAATATAAGCATGAACATACTTATTGGTCTTTGATTGTAATATATACAAATTATCATTGATATCAATCATATGTAAATAGGTTAAATATGAAAAATCGTAACACTCTTTTCGGTGATTTTCACGATCTACACCCTTAATAAATGTTTTAGTGTAAAAAGACTAAATTATGAATAACAAGTTTTTGACAATTCTCGCGAACCGATTTTAGCGTTATGTTATTTTATAGTCAAAATACCCCACATTTTACTTTTATATTAAACTACTCAAGATACTAGGACATAAGACCTCCGAGGAGGTGTTCTCTTAGTCGTCGTGTGCATTATTCAAAGCGTGCTCTCGCGTTCGGCTGCATTCCTAGTATTGTTTGCCTGTCCACCTGATATCCATGCAAAATTGGCGCAGCCTAAACTTTGCACATGAATTCAAAAATAAACCGGTTCCAGCACTTGAATAATGTACTACTAGTCTAGTATAGTATAGTACCGATTCTACTAGCACAACTAAACTAAACAATGAAAATGATAATGTTAATAACACAATTCGGCATTGTTATTACAAATTTTTTCTTAGATAATCTGTATATTTTATATAGACTAACGATTTTAATTAATAAAAATTTTCACAACTAAATAGCCAATTAATCAAGTTACGCCAAAGTTGTTTTAATTTTTTAGTTAGGTTTAGTTGTGAAATGAGAATTGGTACCGGTGTTAAATTATTTATTAGTTCGCTGAGGTATAGTTGAGGCTGTTTTCGTTAAGGTTCTATACTAAAAGCTAAAGGGGAACCTTATTATGTTATTATTGAGACTTTGCTGTCCGTTCGTCTATCACCAGTCTATCACGAATATATTATTATGACTAGGTGTAGCCCGCCGGACTTCGTACGCGTTGAATGTAGAAAACTATTCCCATTTTTGCAACATTTTTCATTACTGCTTCGCTCCTATTAGCCGTAGTGTGATGTTTTATAGCATTTAGTCTTCTTCGATAAATGTACTCTCTAAAACTGAAAGAATTTTTCCAATCAGTGCAGTGGTTTCTGAGATTAGCGCGCTCAAACAAACAAATTCTTCAGCTTTATAATATTAGTGGGCGTCTCTAACTCGTACTTGACCGGTTTTAATTTATAATCCATCTTAGGACATGTTATAATTTAGTTCTACCCTTTACCGTTGTCGCTAAACAGTTTACAAAACGTCGGGATAGGGAATTATCTAAAATAAACGCGATAGAATCCGCAACGAGGGATTTTTTTTTAAATACCCTGGAAATTTCAGACAAAGTCTTCTGGTCCCAAGCTAAACTTATATGCTTGTGTTATGGCTACCAGAATACGGATAGAATACATAATCCTACTTTTCTTTTGATATGATAATGGCATAGAAAACACCCAAACGCAGTACAAACAGGTACGCGGTACAGTTAACGGACTGCCGTTCACGAGGTCTCGGGTTCGATTCCCGGTCAGGATTGGTGTGATGTTTTTAATTGTCATACAAATGTTTGTACTGCGTCTGGGTGTTTACTATGTATTATAAGTATGTATTTACAAAAGAAAAGTAGTTTATGTATTATATCCGTATTCTGGTACCCATAACACAAGCATATAAGCTTAGCTTGGGACCAGAGGACGTTGTGTGAAATGTCCATGAATATTTAAAAAAAAAATTATATTTGTATGACAATTATAAATATCACACAAATGATTGTCATCAAAATAAAAATTATTGCAACATTTCTTACAATGTATATGTGCAGTTTTTATAAATATTACACACAATATTGAATTTATGTACGTAATTTTAATAATATTTGCTGATTTAGATGTGTTATTTAATAAACATGTTTATAAGTTTGTTATTAGATCATTGTGTTATCAGCAATATATTTCATGACGACAATGTAACAAGCAAAATGTGTAAACGATATAGGGTTGGCATATTGTGAATAATAATATCTATAGTAATATTAAAAAGCTGAAGAGTTAACTTGTTTGTTTGAAAGCGTTTATCTCAGGAACTACTGGTCTGGTTTGAAAAATTCTTTTTGTATTGGATAGTACATTTATTGAGGAAGGCTATAGGCTATACATCACGTTGCGACCAATAGGAGCGAAGCATTAGTGAAAAATGTTGCAAAAACGGGGAAATATTTCTAATTACACGCGTATGAAGTTGAGGGCAACGGCTAGTGTATTTATTATTAAACTATAAATATAGAAACGACGGGCCTCGTGGTGGAGTGGTTTATATAACGGACTGCCGATCATGAGGTCTCGGGTTCGATTCCCGGTCAGGACAATCATTTGTGTGATGTTTTTAATTGTCATACAAATGTTTGTTCTGCGTCTGGGTGTTTACTATGTATTATAAGTATGTATTTACAAAAGAAAAGTAGTTTATGTATTATATCCGTATTCTGGTACCCATAACACAAGCATAATAAGCTTAGCTTGGGACCAGAGGACGTTGTGTGAAATGTCCATGAATATAAGAATATATAAGAAAGGAAGAAAAAATATTGGTAATTTTTTTTATATATTTTTTTTTACTTCCTCTGGTATGGCAGACGAACCACCTGATGGTAAGTGGTATCCGTCGCTCATGGACTCGGCAACACCAAAGGCAGCCAAGCCGCTGCCTACCAAAAGATAGATATTGAACTCTTTGAAAATGATTTTCATCCACTTGCAGTAGTCGGATTAAGCTAAAATTTTACAAACCGATGACAATGTAATAATATAAAAAAAAAACATTTTAAATCGTGTTTTTAGGGTTCCGTACCCAAAGGGTAAAAACGGGACCCTATTACTGAGACTTCGCTGTCCGTCCGTCCGTCCGTCCGTCCGTCCGTCCGTCCGTCCGTCCGTCCGTCCGTCCGTCCGTCCGTCCGTCCGTCCGTCCGTCTGTCACCAGGCTGTATCTCAAGAACGGTGATAGCTAGAGAGTTGAAATTTTCACAGATGATGTATTTCTATTGCCGCTATAACAACAAATACTAAAAATAAAATAAAATAAATATTTAAGGGGGGCTCCCATACAACAAACATGATTTTTAGGGTTCCATACCCAGTATCTCAAGAACGGTGATAGCTAGACAGTTGAAATTTTCACAGATGATGTATTTCTATTGCCGCTATAACAACAAATACTAAAAATAAAATAAAATAAATATTTAAGGGGGGCTCCCATACAACAAACATGATTTTTAGGGTTCCGTACCCAGTATCTCAAGAACGGTGATAGCTAGACAGTTGAAATTTTCACAGATGATGTATTTTTATTGCCGCTATAACAACAAATACTAAAAATAAAATAAAATAAATATTTAAGGGGGGCTCCCATACAACAAACATGATTTTTTACCGTTTCTTGCTCGATACTAATAACGTTGCCTTATATTGCATAGATAATGGTACGGAACCCATCGTGCGCGAGTCCGACTCGCACTTGACCAATTTTTATTTAGTTTGTGACCTAAGAGATTTTATTTAGTTAATTAAGGTACCAATATTTTCTTATACAAAGTCGTGGCACCTAGTTTTCAAAGGCAATTTTGACAACCCTACGAATTTGTCCAACGTAAGTAAAAAAATTGTTTTTAAATGTTTATAATTTCAGTGTCTTGTATCGGACTATTTTATGCTGAACTAGATACGAATTCAAAATAATTTGCAAAATTAAATAATTCCATTTGTCTTTGCACCATAGAACGCTATATATTGCGTTTCAGACCTTTGCTTGATAAAAAAAAAAGTTTGGATAACTAGTACATATAATTGGTCAAGTGCGAGTCGGACTCGCGCACGAAGGGTTCCGTACCATTATCTATGCAACATAAGGCAACGTTATTAGTATCGAGCAAGAAACGGTAAAAAAATCATGTTTGTTGTATGGGAGCCCCCCTTAAATATTTATTTTATTTTATTTTTAGTATTTGTTGTTATAGCGGCAATAGAAATACATCATCTGTGAAAATTTCAACTGTCTAGCTATCACCGTTCTTGAGATACTGGGTACGGAACCCTAAAAATCATGTTTGTTGTATGGGAGCCCCCCTTAAATATTTATTTTATTTTATTTTTAGTATTTGTTGTTATAGCGGCAACAGAAATACATCATCTGTGAAAATTTCAACTGTCTAGCTATCACCGTTCTTGAGATACTGGGTACGGAACCCTAAAAATCATGTTTGTTGTATGGGAGCCCCCCTTAAATATTTATTTTATTTTATTTTTAGTATTTGTTGTTATAGCGGCAATAGAAATACATCATCTGTGAAAATTTCAACTCTCTAGCTATCACCGTTCTTGAGATACAGCCTGGTGACAGACGGACGGACGGACGGACGGACGGACGGACGGACGGACGGACGGACGGACGGACGGACGGACGGACGGACGGACAGCGAAGTCTCAGTAATAGGGTCCCGTTTTTACCCTTTGGGTACGGAACCCTAATAAAAATGGAATGGTGTGTGCTGTCCTTTATACATTACATCTATATTAATCAATGTATGAGATCACCTTTTATTGTGTAACTAAATAGCCATAATGGTACTGATTCTACGTGCACAACTAAACTAATCTTAACTAAAAAATGAAAATGTATAGTGTCATTCGACAATTTTAACTGAACTTTTTTATTATAAAAGCTGTGTATTTATAGACTAACGATTTTAATTAAGATAAATATGTACACTGAAATAGCAATTAATAGATATTATATTGAGACTATCAACTTTCATTTTTAGTTATAAATTTAGTTGTGCACGTAGAATTGGTAATGTCTTTCGTAAGCAAACTACCCCTGTATCAAATTTCATTTAAATCAGTTCCGTAGTTTTGACTCAATAGAGCGTTAGACAGACAGACAGATAGTTTTATTTTCGCATTTATAAGCAAGGATTAGTTCCTTTTTCATTCGGGTTCTGCATATTTTAGTTATTAAACGTAATAAAGAAACCCATATATTTTGTAATAGGTACTAGGATAACATGACACAGTACAGATGTCACATCAACAAGAAACTCTCTGCAGATATCAAGGGAAGCCGTCACTAATTCCATTTTCACCCCCAATTTATATCTGTCACTTTTGGTGGCCGTGGACCTTGCGCGTAAAAATATTGTTTTTACTTATCCCCGTTGGGTGGGGTATTACACCCTTGGTAGGGGACGAAGGGGGCGTAATTACTTGAGCAGCCAGACGCTGTGAGACGCTCTGTGGGGGTTGGAATTACTAACGGAGGTTTGCCCGCAAGCAGGCTTCGTTTTTTGTAGGTGACGCTAGAGAATTTTTCTTAATCCGCTGTGTGTGCGCGCCAGTATGGCTGACTTGGGGATATTTTGCTCCCTTTTTCTTGTATATTTATACCTATATAACCTTATTGCATTATCTAGAGCCCTGAAATAATAACGTAATCTTAAAATACTAGGTTAAGCTTTGTTTTATAAAGACACTGAAAAACTAATGCGTTTTCATTTTTAGTCCTCTTAACACGCTTTTATTAGTTCAGTACGTATCTATCAATGTATTAATCTCTGTAACAGAATCTTGAAAAGTGATTTTCACCCACTTACAGTAGTCGGATTCGTCTGAAATTTTGCATACATGTTAAAGACCGACGACAATATGTAATAATATACTAATACTAGCTGACCCGGCAAACGTAGTTTTGCCATACCAAAAAAAAAAAGATTTCTTAAATAGATGTTGGCCGATTCTCAGACCTAGAGGTCCCGAAATTTTGTGTACATATACACAAAATTTCGGGAAAATCGGTAGAGCCGTTTCGGAGGAGTACGGTAACTAACACTGTGACACGGGAATTTTATATATTAGAAGATATATCTATCTATGTTTGTAATGTGTATATAGTATGTAAAGCAATCTTTAAATATGATCGGATGCACACAAAATATGGGCCCGAATACAATAATATCAAAAAATATGGAGGATTTTCTAACGAGTTTTATAGGTTTAAAGCTATGCAAATTATGTTTTTAGTTTTATCAAGAAAGAAAAGAAGGAAAATCACGATTATTTTCTTCCTTGGTTAGAGCCGGCTAAGGGATATTAAAAGCAGTTAACTAATTCTTGCATCTATTAACATACTATCAGTACACCACAAGTCGGCTATTCGATCAAGTCCATCCTTAGGTTGTCTGGAAGAGATCGCAGTCCGCGACAAGACCGCCCTTGGTACCTATTATAAATCTAGTTAGTAAGTTTTGTTTTAAATTATTATGGTGTACAATAAAGAATATTTTATTTATTTATTTAACATCTACTGTGAGAGACAGAAATCTAGAAGATAAACCCTATGTCAACGCGCCTGGTTACCGTGGCAAAAGTAGACCAAATACACTCCCGAAGTAGGGGGAAGCCTGCGCCTAATAGTGTTTAAATAAAGTTTTTCCTTTTGGCATGTCCACACAATATCCTTCGTTGAATATAGGTACTTAATGTAATATTAACCTGCAAGGTTACGTTGTGGTTACAACCAAACAGCTAACTTAAGATGTAGATATATTTAATTTAGCATTAGTATGCTGTCAACGTGCACCAGTTCCTTGACATGACCTATGCTAATTTATACGCGCCTAGTACTTTAGAAATCATTGTACTAAGTTTTCAAAGCTAAGTTGCAAATTGTAAAGTTAACTTTAATCTGCCCATTTGAATTAAGGCTGTGATTAAGGTAATAATTTATCGTTTGTATAAAATACCCTTTTAGATGTAAGATTGGAATTACATATATTTAAATTAATACCTACCCAATAAGTTTAGCAGATTTAAGTTAGATTTTGCGAAAAATCTTGCTTGATTCGATTACCGAGTGTGACAAAAAACAATTTTTTTTTTTGGGGATTTGTAGCCAAAAGATCAAATGTTTTATTCTGAAAAACTTAAGAACTCGCTAAACAAATCTACTGCAATATGGTTCCCATTGTTTTTGCAGTAAAAGAGCAAGGCGGGCTGGCGCCTGCAGTGCAAAATATCTTCAAGTTACAGACGCTAAGATTGCAAAAATTCTATCTACATATTTGTAAGTTAAGCTTACGATGTGATATGAGGCACCGTGGGGCTTTTCTATTACATGAATTATTTACGGGAATGTATGACTAAAAATTTATTATAACAATGACTGACTTTGTATGATTACACCAGGGCGCCAGTAAACCAAAGAGTTAAAGGACCGTTTAAGAGGTTTGGTGTCCTAATAAGATCACCATTACTTTAAACTTAACTGTTATGTTAATAAGCAGCCACTGTGTGTTTTACTTCTCAAATTCTAATTTAATATGTAGAGGACAACGATACCGATTCTATGTGTAAACTAAACTTAACTAAAAATGAAAATTCATAGTGTCAAAAACATTTTTCGGAAATGTTAACAGAACGTTTTTATTAGAAACTAACGATAATAATTAATACAAAAATGAGCACAACGAAATAGTCAATTAATCAAACTACGCCATAGTTGTTTTCGTTTTTTAGTTAAGTTTAGTTGTGCTTGTAGAATTGGTACCACATTTATATCTATCGAAACATGCATTGTGACGCTCTCTACTCACCGCTATTTACATTGTCGTAAGTTATAACCGTAAATTTGAACCATGTTTATAAATCTCAGCTACTAGGGGAGCAGGCGGAGGTAGTAGTCTCCAGGCGAGATGCGGCACGTACTCCCACGTACCTATCCATATTTAGTGGCACCGTTCTCTTAGTTTATCACACTTCAAAGCGCACGAGTAAGCGTCGACTTGTAACCGCGTCTCCCCAACGATACCCCTGTAACTAGGCAGCCGCTTTGTGAAATTTCGCGATGCTTTTCGACGTAGACGCGACCCCCATTCGGTTTTTCGAGGTCGACCCTCTCCCCCTCATGTAATGCGAGTATCTACTACCTCCTTGGCATGTCTTCTACCCTAGTACTTATGACGCGGTAACAACGTGGTTTCTGCACCTAGTTTCTCCTTAAATACGGAGAATGTTGTGTTTTGTTTAATTAATAATTCAATAAGAGCGAATACTTTTAAGCTATCGCTCTAAAATCCAATGAACATTATATCAAATTTTTCTAATTTTTTAAAAGGTGTGCCTCTGTGTATAGACATTTAGTAATGAAATTAGGTCGCTTATTTTAAAGTTACTTATAGGCTCGTTACTCCTAAAGATTAAATAAAACATGTTTATTAATTATAAACAGCCCTAACTTATGAGTTTTTTTTTATCGATGATTGATATTATCTATGTTTTTAGGGTTCCGTACCCAAAGGGTAAAAACGGGACCCTATTACTGAGACTTCGCTGTCTGTCCGTCCGTCCGTCCGTCCGTCCGTCCGTCTGTCACCAGGCTGTATCTCAAGAACGGTGATAGCTAGAGAGTTGAAATTTTGCACAGATGATGTATTTCTATTGCCGCTATAACAACAAATACTAAAAATAAAATAAAATAAATATTTAAGGGGGGCTCCCATACAACAAACATGATTTTTAGGGTTCCGTACCCAGTATCTCAAGAACGGTGATAGCTATAGACAGTTGAAATTTTCACAGATGATGTATTTCTATTGCCGCTATAACAACAAATACTAAAAATAAAATAAAATAAATATTTAAGGGGGGCTCCCATACAACACACATGATTTTTAGGGTTCCGTACCCAGTATCTCAAGAACGGTGATAGCTAGACAGTTGAAATTTTCACAGATGATGTATTTCTATTGCTGCTATAACAACAAATACTAAAAATAAAATAAAATAAATATTTAAGGGGGGCTCCCATACAACAAACATGATTTTTTTACCGTTTCTTGCTCGATACTAATAACGTTGCCTTATGTTGCATAGATAATGGTACGGAACCCTTCGTGCGCGAGTCCGACTCGCACTTGACCAATTATTGTACAGTGCGGCAGCGTTGTACAAAAACATCGATACGATGTAAACTCTAATTTTATTGAGAAACAATAGTACCAATTCTACGTGAAAAACTAAACTTATCTAAAAATGATAATTGATAGTCAATAACAACATTTAAGTAGTTTTTGCATCAATATCATAGTTTTTTGTATGCGCGGTGCGCCAGAGAAAAGAAGCAAAGAAAACACAGACTATAAAATAGATCTTCCAATAATGCGTCAATGCAGTCCCAATCATTCGACCGCTTTTACATAAAATTACTCAGGTGCCTTTTTCAGGTTGTTGTCTATCTGGAAAGACATTTGACATACGTGTCGTAGGTGTAAATATTAATAGTCTTTTTTCACACATTCGTGGATATACATAAAACCTACATAGGGCACAGACTATAATACTAAAGACGCGACAATTATAAAATAATGAATTCTACATAATCTAGATTTCGGCGTTTTTGTCGTATTTATTGATTTTTGGCACATTAAAAGTTTGGACCTGACAATTGGGATTGTTCAAAATTTTTGACCTGGTGTTTTTTTGAATTTTTTAGAAAATATAGACTATTTTAAGCAACTAATTTTAAAATTATTGAAATATTCACTACATAGAATTTTAAAAAAATACTTAAAAATATTATTTTAAATGTTGTGACGTCATCGTTGTACGCGATCTGTGTATTGCCTTTTCCTGATAGACAGATTGCAATACATCGTTTCAAAGTTGCCAAGTTGATATAATAGACCAATTTCAATTCCACCACAGAGTAGTATATCCCTAAGAACGCCTTAAGGGCCTACATCAATATTATCGTCGACATGTACATATTAACACAGCTAGTAGGTATGGAAAATGAAGAATTAGGGATATTTTTTTTGTTTACTCAAAATCTACTAAATATATTTGAATTCCGATTTACGTGTTTCTATATATAATAGTTACTTATGTTTTTAAAGTTATTTCATTAGTTAATACGCGATAATAGACCGACAAATGAAAAAAATAAAAAATGAGAGAGGTTGTTTCGCTAAGATTTTCTATCGAGAAAACTTTTTTCAATCGCGTTTCTGAGTTTATGCGATCCTAGATTATATATTGCAAAAACATATACTTAAAAATTAGAGCTCTAGCCATTCAATCTAAAGAAACAATGAAAACTTCGTACGTAGAAAAATGCACGAAGAATTTTGGTATCCTCTTAATATTTCAAGTCCTTCATTTCAATAGCAAATAGAGATCATTTGCTTTTTTGGAAAAATTATCGTTGATATCGGAAATTTTCGGAAAAAAACTGATGGATCATGATCAGAAACTCTATTCCCCGAAATGGTTTTTGAAATAAGAAAAATATGAACAATGCCAATTCGTTTATAAAAGCCTCGGTTTTGTAGCTCCGGGAGCTTTATACCTAGAATCGATTACTTAGTCGATTGCAATTGAGAATAATTGTAGTAACTCACCAACGAAAACAATGTAGTCGAAAGAGGACATATGTGGCATGTCCACTCAGTTTATACAGTACATTCAGACAAACAGATTCTACAGAACTACTTTTTGTAAACCATTTATTAAGCCATATATTGCCAGTACGTGTTAAAAACAAGTATCAGATATGTGTAGAACAGCATCAGTATAATAAATTTAAGAAAGTAGCAGTGTATAAAACTCATCTTAGAAATAAAAAAAAATGTATGAAGAACCGATCATGTCAAATTATTTTGGTGAAAGAACAAGACGGTATCTGGTGCCAATGTACTTCAATAAATTTAAGAAAAAGTTAAGGACCTTGTTACTAGATGATTTTGATGGTAAATGTAATTAGTTAAGAGTTAAGATGTTTAGAATATAAATTTAATCATCTAGTATATATAAATAAATAAATAAATAAATATACATAGATTATAGAGTGCATTGTATTTACTTTCGCCGACAAATTGTCCTAACAGTTCGGCGATACGTAGGAATTAAGAACTATGTAATATTGTTAAATAAAGAAAAAAAAGTTCCCGACGTATTGCAAAACAGGTACTTAAATATAAAACGATAGCTAGATTTTTTATGAAAACTCTAAAGGATTATATTTCTGTGAAATTAAAATTGAAAATTATTCACGCTTCTCTCTCCAGCTCATTATCGTCCTACTGTTGGCAACGAGTCTCCGACACTTTAGGAGAGCTTTTTGTGTATTATGCCTTGTCATACCCTATGCCAACACACTTTGCCAGCAAGGCACAATAGACCAATAGCCCTCCCGAAGTGGAGGAGGACCGTCTGAGCCTCGGGAAGAAATAGGGTAGTGACACTTGTATTCTTATCCGCCACCACACGGGTATATATTCACACTTAAGTTAGGTATAGAAAAACCATTTCAAATTTCTTTCCACTAACAAGTACAAGCTCCTTCTGTGAACCCTCCTGAAGTACTCACCCTATTCTAAAAGGCTCTATGGTGCAATGGTAGTGGTGTGGTAGTGTTACGGACTGCCATTCGCAAGGTCGCGGGATCGATTCCAGCTCAAAAAATGTTTATTCTGTACTGACTTTGCGCAGAGAGATTATGGTTAAAGCTCGGTCAAAATTAAATATTTCAAACCATTTTTTTATGTGAATGAGAATCAAAAATTTTTCTTCAGTAAAGTGTTTTTTTAACTTTATTTGCTAACAGATAATCAAGTCTTTATTAAAAAGCGCAGATGCACGTATTTTTTAGAGTATGAATTCTTTAAGCGAATGAATTTTTGTAACCGGCCGTGTAATCGTCATTGTGTGCGATGACAGGTAGCGTCCGGCTTGGTAAATCAATGCCTGTTATATACAACAGTCATCGCTTATGTGCTTATGTACTCCTAGTATATAAGCGTCCTATGTATTGGTGTAGTGTAGTGGATACGCGTGTACGTAGATAATCTCGTCATAGCTCGCACCCGTTATGGTATTACTGTGTGTGGGTGGCGTGTGGGTAAAGAGGAGGTGAGGGCTCGCGAGTACCGTAGGGGGGATCTGTCCGCTTTAAAAATACTAGGGCGCAAGCGGCGGGTGAAACTACCGAGTAAGCAGAATCGTAAAGGAAGCCGTTTATTTTGAAAGACCGAAGACTTTCAACTCGCCTCTGCACTCCTGGTTGAGACGGATAAAAAGTTGTATAAATGACGTATAAAAAAACCGCTGTTCTAGCTATTAGTGAAGCGCTTGTAGAAATGTTTTTGGCTCGTGAAAATGCCACTTAAACAGCTCCTTTGGCTGTTCGTTCTACGAGATAGGAAGAATGCTAAATCAAGTTTTTTTGTTTTGAGTTCTAGCATAGCTTTCATTATGTTTCATTCCTACTCGGAATCGAACTTACTAGTACTACTTCGGTGCTAATTACATTTACAAAAATTCATATAATAAGTTATACAATACACAAAATGTTGATATACATACCATGTTCCCATCTCTCCCTACTTATTCATAATCTTTTTACTGTCGGGCACTTCTAATATGACACAAACTCACGAAAATATCAATACTATCAATTTTCATTTTTAACACGCTTAATTAGTTCGATATGTATCTATCAATGTATTAATCTATGTAACGGAATCTTTGAAAGTGATTTTCACCCACTTTCAGTAGTCGGATTGATCTGAAATTTTGCATGCTTTTTAAGGACCAGTGACAATGCAATAATTTATAGAAATATTCAGGAATTTTAAGCGTGTTTTTTAGTTTTTTAACTATGCAAATTATTTAGTTATGTTTGGTTGTGCGCGTAGAATCACCACTGTCTTTCCCGAGATTCGAAGCTGGCGTTACAAGTTTAACCTGGGTCATTGGTAACGCTTTGAACTAAAACACGCTTGTTAAAGGCCTCATATTGACCGAGGTAAAAAGTTCTATTTTTAATTAGAGACATATTTTTTCTTTTGGTCCAAAAAAATAGAACGGATTTTTTTGTATACAATACATTAAAATCTATAATCATAAAATAAATAAATAAAATCTTTATTTTCTCATTACAACCGAAAGTTACATAAAAATCTTTGGTATTTTGTTTTGTGAAAGATTTTTTTTTATAAAATATGAGAATGTTATTAGGGTTCCGTACCCAAAGGGTAAAAACGGGACCCTATTACTGAGACTTCGCTGTCCGTCCGTCCGTCCGTCCGTCTGTCACCAGGCTGTATCTCAAGAACGGTGATAGCTAGACAGTTGAAATTTTCACAGATGATGTATTTCTATTGCCGCTATAACAACAAATACTAAAAATAAAATAAAATAAATATTTAAGGGGGGCTCCCATACAACAAACATGATTTTTTTACCGTTTCTTGCTCGATACTAATAACGTTGCCTTATGTTGCATAGATAATGGTACGGAACCCTTCGTGCGCGAGTCCGACTCGCACTTGACCAATTTTATTTACGATTTAAGAACAAAATAGTTATTTACATTATTATTGTCCTAAGATTTTAATTACTAATTAGCTTTTTACATATATTATTACACTCTATTTCCATTGGTCCTCATAAGTTCTACCACTAAACACCACACACAGGCGATTTCTATAATTGGCGTATTATAACGATGTTTTGGTGTTTTCTAGAAGTTCAAAATCTTGCAATTTCTCGCAAATATAATCTTCTTAGAGTTCTTATATCCTGGTATCTGCGGTTGTAACAATTGTTTTTTTTTTAAATCTCTCACTTCATGGAAAATTTTAATCTTCTTTAATTATGTTAAAATGGATCCAGTAATTTCCAAATTGATTAATTTTGACTGTTTATTTTATTAACTAACTTAATCGAATAATCATTGACAAATTATATTTCTTTTCTCTGTAAACGAACATTAAAATTTAATTTCGTATTTTCCGACTCGCATCATTGAGTTATGTAAACACCCATGGTATGAATCTCTCTCCAGCCCATTTACGTCCCACTGTTGGGCACAGGCCTCCACCACTTTGGGAGGAATTATGGTCTACAGTGCCGCGCTGACCAGGCGTATTGGCACAGGGTTTATTTTCGAGATTTCCGTCTCTCGCAGAGAATGTTATCTGTGTGCAAAATTCCTTAGCTGATTTTTACAGCACCCTTGGGAGGAGTTTGTGTGGTGACACTTGTATTCTTAATCCATCACCACACGGAGAGAATAATGGGATGAATAGGCTAGTGTATTTTGAACATTACCTACCGGATCTATAACGTTCAACAATTAGTAATAATTTAGGTTACAATGGCAAATCAATCAATATATCCACATGTCTTGCTATAAGTAAGACAGCAATCACAATAAGGATGTGGTCGCTCGGAAGCTCATTATCGATAAACGCGATGACATCATGTTTAACGTATTTTGACGTTCGAAAAGCGTTCCAAATTTGTATTTTGTTCGTATTTTCATAATTGGGCGGCGAAGGGGGTTGATGGGTGGTGCCGCGGGCGTCATCGCACCCCTCCGCGTGGGTATTTAATGATTATACGCTGACTGCCACCTGATTGCTGGAGTTCTAACGCGTTATCGATGATTACTTGTTATCGATGGATTTATAGACACGCGACTTTTCGTTTTATTTTTGATTAATATAATTTATTTTGTCAAGTGATGATTTATCATTGTTTTAATATCTGGCACACTTTTGTTTTAATAATCCTCTTTAGCTCTATTTTTTTATTAGTCGCATAGAGTATAGTGGGTAAATGGCAAACCCCGTAATGGGCAAAACGTGTCTGTGGCTTAGTATATTACCGATTCTTTTAATATTATAATTTATATAAAATTAAGCAATAACAAATAATAATAAATAAATATTCATGGACATTTCACACAACGTCCTCTGGTCCCAAGCTAAGCTTATTATGCTTGTGTTATGGGTAACAGAATACGGATAGAATACATATACTACTTTTTTGTAAATACATACTTATAATACATAGAAACACCCAGACGCAGTACAAACATTTGTATGAGAATTAGAAAAATCACACAAATTATTGTCCCGAGTGGGAATCGAACCCGCGACCTCTTGATCGGCAGT
This sequence comes from Orgyia antiqua, assembly GCA_916999025.1. Lineage (NCBI taxonomy): Eukaryota > Metazoa > Arthropoda > Insecta > Lepidoptera > Erebidae > Orgyia > Orgyia antiqua. The sequence goes on from OU779871.1 coordinate 27,509,788, forward strand.
CCGTTACATAAACCACTCAACCGCGAGGCTCGGCAATGAGTAGACGAGAACAAAAAAACAACGATGTCCATTCGTCAATATAGTAACTAAACAATGTAAAATCTGTGCTATAAAACAAAATCATCCCTTTTGTACGTAAGCTTCAAAACTACGCAACGGATTTTGATACAATTTTTTTAATAGATAGAGTGGATCAAGAGGATAGCTATTTTTTGTATAATTTGTTAATTTTTAACGGCTAGTAATATTATAAAGTTTGTTTATTCGAATGCGCTAATCTCGGGAACTACTGGTTCAAATTGAGATGTGTCATTTGTTATGGTTTAGTGCATTTTTTACGCGAACAAATTTGCGGGTGATAGCTATTCTCCTATAAAAAACATTACAACTTATCTTTACTTATTATAAAACAAAGTCGTTAGTTTTGTATGTATGTCCCTATGTGAGCTTATATCTTCAAAAGTACGCAACGGATTGTGATGCGGATTTTTTTATAGACAGTGGTTCAAGAGAATGTATTTTTTTTAAATAATAAATTGGGCTTTTTAAATTTCTAAATTCCATGTGTATGAAGTTCAATGCAGACAGCAGCTTGTATAATGTAATTTACAAGAACGTAGAAAACACAAGTATTTTCGTTGAAATATTAATTAGTGGGTATAAATTATCGACTGTCGATATTTCAGAACAAGTCACAACACTGTCGCATCGCGATCACTCGCGGGGTGGCAAGCACTACACAGTACACGGGTAACACGCGGAGTGTGCTGGCAAGGGGGGGGGGGGGGGGGACACACATGGGAAGGGGGGAAAGGGGGGGTATACCGCAGTACATAAGCCATGTATCAGTATATACTAGGCCCTCAGCACATAAGCGGTGGTGGATTCCCGAAATTTTGCAGTTATTTTGTATGGAAAACTAGGTTATCCAACGATTTATATGTCTATCGCTAAATGACCGAACGAGCGATGCGATGTTGTTTATTTCATACTAAATATTATTATTTGCTATAAAAATAATTTATTATAGGTATAAGCTGTACCTATAATAAATTAACAGTGAAAGAAAATAAAGAAACATACTTTGTGAGATAAAAATACTCAAAAAACATGCTAGTAGCGAGTAAAATGAAATAATAATAATTAAATAAATATTCATGGACATTTCAAGCAACGTCCTCTGGTCCCATGCTAAGTTTCTATGCTTGTATTATGGGTACTAGAAATACGGATAGAACATATAATATTTTTCTTTTGTAAATACATACTTAAAATACATAGAAAACACACAGACGCAGTACAAAACATTTGTATAACAATTATAAATAACACACAAATGATTGTCCAGAACGGGAATCGAACCTGCGATCTCGTGAATGGCAGTCGCCGTCCAAAGAAAAAATAATATCATTTCTAAAAAAAGAATATCATTTCTTTTATTATATTTATTATCAATAAAAAATCAATCTAAATATCCTACTATTGAACCCGGGTCTCCTCTGAAACGGGGAGGTATGGTTGAGTGAGCTGACTAGGCGTGTTTGGTTTCAAGTTTTAAATCTCTCGCAGATTTTATTTACCCAAATCATACCTTCACTGACTCATGCAGTATCTGTGGGTGGAAAGGAGGTGGTGACATGTGTATTCTTAAGACCTCGCCACATGGATGATAATGGTGCCAATTCTACGTGCACAATTAAACTTAACTAAAAAATGAAAACAACTATTTCTGTATTTCGATTATTTGTCTATTTTCTTGTGCACATTTATATTAATTAAAATCTTTATGGTATTATTTATAATGACTTATCGGAGGTTTAAACGGAGATTTTATCGGAGATATAATAAACGTTTTATAGCAAAAAGACTATTATGAATAACAGGTTTTGACAATTTTCGCGAACCGATTTTAGCGAACTTTTAAACCTCCGATAAGTCATTATGATAAGACCATATGTCTATAATAAACAGTTTTTATAACAAGAAAGATCAGTTAACATTACCGAATTGTGTTATCGACACTATAAAAATTCAATTTTTTAGTTAAGCTTAGTTTAGTTGTGTAGTTGTAGAATTGGTACCAATATTTAGAAACAGTTGTAGGGTTGGTAAACGATTCTAACTGTATATGTTAACCTTTAGTTTAATTATATATTTGCTCTAAGTAGATACATACTTAAGTATGTATTATATGTATGTATTATATGTATGTAGTTATGTACACGCACCACTGAACCTTATCTGTCGAGGTGTAATTAATTACCAACTAAATTGCAATAGTAGCAACCTACATATACCAGGCGCATATGACCGACGAAGGGTCAATGGATATTTAGTGTCCGCATAGCAGATGCGGTCCTTGGCCACCGCCCTGAAGACGGTCGATATCTAGCTTGTCACCCCACCTAACTACTGTTTATGTACACCTGGTACTAACATAGCTATATCTACTAGTACTACTATGTTTTTTAAACTTTATTTTATATGCGTAACTAATACGGCATTAATTTTTATTTTATTTAGTAGCCAATTAAATTCTAACGGTCTTATTCATAATGACTTACCGGAGGCTTAAACGGAGATTTTATCAGAGATATCAGAGATGAGTAATAAACGTTTTAGCGTGAAAAGACTATTATGAATAACAAGTTTTGACAATTTTCGCGAACCTATTTTAGCGAACTTTTAAACCTCCGACAAGTCATTATGAATAAGACTATGTATAAGAATTTTATGAAATAAGCAAAACGCGCAACAACAGTCGATTCGAATAATACATTTTTTTAATGCTTATTCAATAAAAATGGTTACATTATTGTCGCAATATTTTATGTATTCTTTCTTACATGTTATTTATTTATTAACCTCATTGTTTAAAAAAAATGGCCTCCGCTCTACATTTTACAGCTTATTCGTTTCACTTTTAAAAAGCGTCATCAAAATATTCTACATACAAAAACAGTCTAATTGCAATAAAACTGCTTACAATATTTTTAATTTATAAAGGCACAATGGCACATACCTAACAATTAAAAGAAAATCAAAAATACACACTATTTTATTATATATGTTCCAAATTCAAAACATTAAAAACAATAAAATTGCGTTCAAAAATTTTTCTCAACAATTGAATGATCGAAATATAAAAGTATTTAAACTTTTTCGCGTTCTGAAACTTTGTAGATTGATATCATTTTGCATTGCGTCCGGCCACTTGTTGAATGAAAATCTTCACATTAAGGTTTCGTAAGTCTACATATCGCCCGACATCAGCTGACTAGAAAATGCCGACGCCATTTTGTAATATTTATGTCTAAGATTTTTAAAATGATTTTTTTGTAGAGCTATTATGTCTGTGGTAGGCCACTTTACTAACATATTAGTAAGCACTAACGATGTACGTAATAATTATTTTTGATGCAATTTATTATAATCATTTGCAATAACACATCCTCTATGCAAGGAGTAAAATTAAAAAAACCTGCATTCTAAAATGCTGTAAACAACATTTTAGCGTTCATAACTATATTTATTATATGTGTGCGTGCGCCGTGAATCACTAATACATACTCAAGAATAGAACGCGAAGGTATTTTCTTTTCATTCATACTGACAGTTACTGTTGTTACTTTTACATTGCACCTCATACTTACTCCTAACAGATTATGATGGCCTGGTATAATCGTGCGTACTTCCTGCCTAAGTTTCATATTTTTTTATTACAAACTTTTTGAATATGAATGAATAATATTGGTTCGGTTCCGCAGCATAGCTTGCGTTTTATTATGAGTAAGTTACTTATTTGGAAAATGTTAATAGGAGAACTATGTAAATGTATGACTTCTCATTAAGGTAATATTTTAAACGTTGGTTATTATTATGAGCAAAACAGTAATAAATTATGCACGATACTTCTATTATTGCTGATTGCCTGGTAGTATGATCGTAATTTACATTTGTTTTTTAATGAGTTTGATAGACAATGGTACCAACTCTACGCGCACAACTAAACTAAACTAAAAAATTGGTCAAGTGCGAGTCGGACTCGCGCACGAAGGGTTCCGTACCATTATCTATGCAACATAAGGCAACGTTATTAGTATCGAGCAAGAAACGGTAAAAAAATCATGTTTGTTGTATGGGAGCCCCCCTTAAATATTTATTTTATTTTATTTTTAGTATTTGTTGTTATAGCGGCAATAGAAATAGATCATCTGTGAAAATTTCAACTGTCTAGCTATCACCTTTCTTGAGATACTGCGTACGGAACCCTAAAAATCATGTTTGTTGTATGGGAGCCCCCCTTAAATATTTATTTTATTTTATTTTTAGTATTTGTTGTTATAGCGGCAATAGAAATACATCATCTGTGAAAATTTCAACTGTCTAGCTATCACCGTTCTTGAGATACTGGGTATGGAACCCTAAAAATCATGTTTGTTGTATGGGAGCCCCCCTTAAATATTTATTTTATTTTATTTTTAGTATTTGTTGTTATAGCGGCAATAGAAATACATCATCTGTGAAAATTTCAACTCTCTAGCTATCACCGTTCTTGAGATACAGCCTGGTGACAGACGGACGGACGGACGGACGGACGGACGGACAGCGAAGTCTCAGTAATAGGGTCCCGTTTTTACCCTTTGGGTACGGAACCCTAAAAATGTTATCTGAACTTTCTTGTCACGAAGTATAGATACAAGGAGTCCGAACGGTATAGGCTTTTCCATAATATTTCGTGTACACAATAATAAACCCAGATCATAGTTCTATTTTCTGCCACTGGCTGCGCAAGTATTCAGGACGTACCGATGCTATTATAGAATATTAGAATATCTCTTGACCTTCTCTGTATTGTTGGGTTTAAAGCACTCGAAAAATTTCTAAAAATTTCCTAAAACTTATATTTCATTCCACGTTTCTCAGAATATTTTTTTCCACAGGTGTCAATAGTTCAAACGAGTACTTCTTGAAAAATACCGGCAAAAAATCTGTCCCTTAAATTGAGACCATTCGTTCAACATTACGTTCGGACCCCTTGTATCGATACTTCGTGTTTCTTGTTATAAAAACTGTTTACAATAGACTAAAAATTTTATTTCTAAAAATGAGCACAACGTAATAGCCAAATAATCAAAATACGCCATAGGTGTTTTCATTTTTAGTTAAGTTTAGTTGTGCACGTAGAATCGGTACCAATAAATGAACCAGCTTCAGGAAAAATAACGTCGCCAGCGTGGTACAAATTTTGTCTTGGCCTAGTTTTTAATATTTCACCAATATTTTTAGGAAGTCTATTTCGATATATCTTATTATAAGTATATAGCGTATTGTACTTTAGACAAAGAAGAAAATAAAGCTGTAAAATCGAAGAAGCGGTCAATACGTTTAATAAGAATTTAACGGGAATATCTTGTCATTGAAAATGTACCGTTAGTGTAGAATACAACCTCCTGAAGATTACCTTGTACCAGGATCCAGGTTCAAGTTTATTTTCAAGGTAGAACCGGATTGCGAACAACCTGCTTGCAAAGTTACTAGGGGATAAGCACATTCTGGGTACATCCAGCTATATTTAGTGACTTGTCCATTGGAAGCACTATCGATCTGTGTCCATAGGTCGGAGCGTTGACCCGCTCACCATAAACGGACGAACGTTTCGTTAATTTATTAATTATTTATACTTTCGAATGCGTATGATGTCCTGGTACCTGTAATATGCATATTCCGGTTTTATTTGCAAAAACTGGAATGGTCAGTCATTGTTAGAGTTCGGTATCACAAGGTAAAACGAGACCTACTGAGTGAGCTGTCTGTCTGTCCGTCTGTAACTAGGTTGTATCTCTGGAACGGTGATTGCTAGAGATGCTTCTTCGATAAACACCTACACATCATCATTATTCTCCTGCCCGTTATTTGGGGTCGGTAGAACGAAAGTATTATAATAATAACAGAACAGAAAACCCTACGTCTGCGAGTCCACTTCATATTTGACCGTTTTTAGGGTTTCGTACAAACCCTTATAGGATCACTCCGGTGTCTGTCTGTCCGTCTGTCAAACTTTTTTTACTCAGCAACGGCTCAAGGTATCAACTTGAAACTTATACCAAATGTAGATCTACGCGGTCCCTTGCTGCAAAAAATACAATCAACCTTTTACTTCTACGCATTTAAAAGATATAACCGAATTACGACCATTTTTAAGAATTTTCGACTTATGCTAGGGAATCAAAATTCACAGGGTACTTCCCGTTGCCCTAGAGCCTTGAAATTTGGCATAGATCAAGTCTATATAGTGCTGATATAGGGAAAAATCCAAAAACTTATAATTTGTCATCACATCACAAGAAAAAAGTGTTTATACTAATACCAACTTATGAAGTTGCTGAAATGTAGGCGATTCCCTATATTTCAACTACAAAATTAAGTTGGTGAGTTGTTTTGAGTATAATTAACTGATTATTTGAATGCAGTTACTAATGTTTATATGTCTGTATGTACGAAACCCTAAGTGTGCGAGTTTGCCTCGCTCTTGACAGGTTTTTTTTTACATCTTGTTTAGTATTAAGGTTTTAAATTACATTAAGTAGGTTTTCACAGACATTGGTACCGATTCTACGTCCACAACAAAACTTAACTAAAAAATGAAAATTGTTAAATGTCAATAACACAATTAAGCAATGTTAGCAAAACTTTTTAATTAGAAAATCTGTAAATAAACTAAAAACTAAATTAATGTAGAAAATCTGTGTTTTATATACTAATGGTCTTATTCATAATGACTTATCGGAGGTTTAAAAGTTCGCTAAAATCAGTTCGCGAAAATTGTCAAAAATTGTTATTCATAATAGTTTTTTTTTGCCGAAACGTTTATTATCAATCAAGCGATGAAAATCTCCGTTTAAACCACTGATAAGTCATGATGAAGAAGACCCTAACGATTTAAATTAATAAAAATGTGTAGCCAATTATAATAAAAATATGCCATATTTATTTTCATTATTTACTTAAGTTGTGCACGTAGAATTGGTACCATTATATAAGAACGATGTGCGTATTTTTAACATTTTGTTTTCAATTGTTACAGGACAATTTAACACCAGAACCAATAGACATGAATGATGAAGACAATTATTCTAGTAAGTATAGAAATATTTGCAAAAATAATAGCAATATTTAATTCTTATACCACTTGCATCAAATCAACTTGAAATTACCGAGTATTTATGCAAAAAAAATTACAAAGAATGCATAAATATCTCCAGAATTGGCAATTTATATCAACCAAAATGTATTAAAAAGATCAAAATTTTTGTTTGATTGTCGAATGTGATCTGATGCAGGTCAGGGCCTCGCGAAAGACGCTGAGAAGTTGAAAATGATGTTGCTTGCATGGAATTATCACAGTCAGAGTCAAGGTAATATTTTTTTTTTATTTAACAGCATATTGGCGTAGCCATTATTTCGTTTTGGAAAAGGATTTTTTTATTAAGCTAGCTGTGGCCCGGGCTTCCTACACGTGAAATAGAAAATTTGCCCCGTTTTTGCAACACTTTTTACTAATGCTTCGCTCCTATGGGCGCAGCGTGATGTTATATAGTCTATAGCCTTATACGTATTTTATAATATAAAAGTTGTGTTAACATTGCCGAATTGTGTTATTGACGCAATCAATTTTAATTTTTTAGTTAAGTTTAAAAAGAAAAGATGGATGGACTGTGTGAAAGAGGACATGAAAGAAAGAGGGGTTGACACAGACATGACGGCTAATAGAAGACTATGGAGAAAAAAGACATGTTGCGCCGACCCCAAATAATGGGATAAGGGCAGGAGGAGTTAAGTTTAGTTGTACACATAGAATACCATTGTTTTATGATAAGTTAAGATATTCGGATGGATAGACAAACACGTTGTTGGACTTTGTGTTATAATAATGTAAATATACTTGTACTGAATGCGGTAATCAATAAACTGTTCTACATATATATGTATTAATTCATCACAATATGTAGGTAAGACGCGTCCGCTCTGCCATAATTAATTAGTCTGTGCATATCTACACAATACAAAGATAATTATGTACGTTTGTTTGTGTTAAACTAAAATCAATATTGTACGCAGATTATGTTAGCTGCTACTAAAATTGCGTTTAAGATTGAAATTGAAGAAAAAACGAAATGACTTTCTGAACAACCTATTAGACACTCTCAATAACACAGTTCGGCAATGTTAACAGAACTTTTTTATTAGAAAGTCTGTATATTATAAACTAACGATTTTAATTAATAAAAATGTGAACAACAGAGGATACCAAAATAGCTTCGTGCATTTTTCTACGTACGAAGTTTTCATTTTTTCTTTAGATTGAATGGCTAGAGCTCTAATTTTTAAGTATATGTTTTTTCAATATATAATCTAGGATCGCATAAACTCAGAAACGCAATTGAAAAAAGTTTTCTCGATAGAAAATCTTAGCGAAACAACCTCTCTCATTTTTTATTTTTTTCATTTGTCGGTCTATTATCGCGTATTAACTAATGAAATAAGTTTAAAAACATAAGTAACTATTATATATAGAAACACGTAAACCGGAATTAAAATATATTTAGTACATTTTGAGTAAACAAAAAAAAATATCCCTAATTCTTCATTTTCTATACCTACTAGCTGTGTTGTTAGGTACATGTCGACGATAATATTGATGTAGGCCCTTAATAGTTAATTATTCAAAATACGCCATAGTTTCATTTTTTAGTTAGATTTAGTTGTGTAGGTACGTAGAATTGGTACTTTCTTTATCTATATTACTAGCTGAACTGACTATATACGTTGTTTTGCCATACATATGTCAGGGTAGACAAATAATTTGCAATAAAATAATATTGCGACTATAAATTGAAATTTAGGCTATCCTATCTTTCAAGTTGGTTCGAATTGCACATAGTGTGCAAATCAAATTTAAAATCGGTTCAGTAGTTTATGAGTCCATCGCGGACAAACAACGTGACACGTAATTTTTAGGGTTCCGTACCCAAAGGGTAAAAACGGGACCCTATTACTGAGACTTCGCTGTCCGTCCGTCCGTCCGTCCGTCCGTCCGTCCGTCCGTCCGTCCGTCCGTCCGTCCGTCCGTCCGTCCGTCCGTCCGTCCGTCTGTCACCAGGCTGTATCTCAAGAACGGTGATAGCTAGAGAGTTGAAATTTTCACAGATGATGTATTTCTATTGCCGCTATAACAACAAATACTAAAAATAAAATAAAATAAATATTTAAGGGGGGCTCCCATACAACAAACATGATTTTTAGGGTTCCGTACGCAGTATCTCAAGAACGGTGATAGCTAGACAGTTGAAATTTTCACAGATGATGTATTTCTATTGCCTCTATAACAACAAATACTAAAAATAAAATAAAATAAATATTTAAGGGGGGCTCCCATACAACAAACATGATTTTTAGGGTTCCGTACCCAGTATCTCAAGAACGGTGATAGCTAGACAGTTGAAATTTTCACACATGATGTATTTCTATTGCTGCTATAACAACAAATACTAAAAATAAAATAAAATAAATATTTAAGGGGGGCTCCCATACAACAAACATGATTTTTTACCGTTTCTTGCTCGATACTAATAACGTTGCCTTATGTTGCATAGATAATGGTACGGAACCCTTCGTGCGCGAGTCCGACTCGCACTTGACCAATTATTATATATTTAAAGAAGATAAAGCTGAAAAGTCTATTTGTTTGAACGCACTAATCTCAGGAACCACTGGTCCGATTTGAAAAATTCTTTCAATTTTGGATAGTACATTGATCGAGGTAGGCTATAGGCTAGGTTATGCCCACGACTCGGACCAGTGCTGCAGTGGTTCCTAAATGTTGCGCGTTCAAACAGACAAACAAACTCTTTATCTTTATAATCTTATAGATATGTAATATTTATTTCGCGGCTCAATCTGAAACTACAAGACTATAATAAAAATTAATCTTCTTATATATAAAATTCACGGGTCACAGTGTTAGTTACCGTACTCGTCCGAAACGGCTTGACCGATTTTTATGAAATTTTACATGCGTATTCAGTAGGTCTGAGAATCGACCAACATCTATTTTTCAAACTTTTATTTTTTTTAGTATGGTAAGACAACGTTTGCCGGGACAGCTAGTAATTTTATGAAGTCACCAGCCGAAACACTATAAAATTCTAAGCAACCCTATTTAAAAATTGTTATAACTAGTTATCAATGTTCAAACGCAATTTTCTTGTCAACGGTATTATCGACAACATAATTTTCACGTTACTGTTGCGTGGAACGACGGCTATTTTTATTACAGAAGCCATATCAAGACTACCAGGGGTGCATACTACGTTAGTAACTTCTCAAATTATTTATAACTAAGGGGCTCGCTCTAGTTGACATTTAGAGGCAGATGCACCGGTCCCCTGAGCTCTCATTAATTTATGTCACCTTGGTACTCAACTATGCGAATACTAAATAATAGGAAATTATATGTCTGTGTGTTTGCAGCAAAAAGTGGTTTTACTAAGTTTTCATAATGTTACTTAAGGGCCTACATCAATATTATCGTCGACATGGACATATTAACACAGCTAGTAGGTATAGAAAATGAAGAATTAGGGATATTTTTTTTGTTTACTCAAAATCTACGAAATATATTTTAATTCCGGTTTACGTGTTTCTATATATAATAGTTACTTATGTTTTGAAAGTTATTTCATTAGTTATTACGCGATAATAGACCGACAAATGAAAAAAATAAAAAATTAGAGAGGTTGTTTCGCTAAGATTTTCTATCGAGAAAACTTTTTTCAATCGCGTTTCTGAGTTTATGCGATCCTAGATTATATATTGAAAAAACATTACATATACTTAAAAATTAGAGCTCTAGCCATTCAATCTAAAGAAAAAATGAAAACTTCGTACGTAGAAAAATGCACGAAGCTATTTTGGTATCCTCTTAAATTCTCATGCTTACATAGTTGTGGAAAGTAATTATCGTTTATTACGACGTTCATAGCAATCCATTAGTTTTACAATAAAACCATAAGTATGATTATTAGAAAAAAAACGGTCAAGTACGAGTTGGACTCGCACACACAGTATTTGATGTTATTTGGGGTCAGTATCACGAATATATTATGATATTTGTATCATAATATATTCGTGATACTGACCCCAAATAACATCAAATTACGGAACCCTAAACAATGGAATTAGGGCAGGAGAATAATGATGGTAAGTATTTGTTGTAGTAGTATCAACTGATATACATAGACTGAGACATTTTCAGCTTTTTAGCTATCACCTATCCAGAGATAAAATTTGGTGATAGACGGATGGACGTACAGCGAAGTTTGATAATAGGGTCTAGTTTTATCTTTTGGTACGGAACCCAAAAACGTATAAAATATTATCATATAATAATATTCACGGACATGTCACACAACGTCCTTTGGTCCCAAGCTAAGCTTATATGCTTGTGTTATGGGTACCAGAATACGGATAGAATACTAATACTACTTTTCTTTTGTAAATACTTACTTACATAGAAACACCCAGACGCAGTACAATCATTTGTATGACAATTAGAAAAATTGTCCCGAGCGGGAATTGAACCTGCAACCTCTTGATCGGCAGTTCGTTACAAGAACCACTCAACCACGAGGTTCGTCAATGTGTCAAAATGTGACTAGAGTCGATTGAAAATCGATATTTCGTTATTAATAACGTGTTTTTTGTGACTAACTGTTTCCCGTAACTTCATACGCCTATCCTTAACAAATTATACAAAAAAGCCATCCTCTTGAACCACTATATCCATAAAAAGAAACTACATCAAAATCCTTTGCGTCGTTTGGTAGATATAAGCTCACATAGGGACATACATACAAAAATAACGACTTTGTTTTATAATAAGTACCTAAAGATGTTATTCTAGCCTACAATATCACTTTTAAACACTTAAAAGCCTGCTAAACAACTTTTGTATGAATAAAAGGTGCTAAAGGTCTTTCGGAACACGCATACGCTTATCTAACTAAGCTGTTATCTTTTTATAACCAAGTTCTTGCTTTTTTCAGGTCGAAACGGCGATATAACAGAAAGTGGAGGAGACAGCATGGCAGATCTCTGGGCATCATACCATAGCGCACTTGGCCTTGGAAGTAAACCATTAAAACCTCCCACACCCATGGCTACAGGCCACTCGGTGAGTTTTAAGGTTGAACAGCGTTTCACATCTTATTTGTTTTATACTCTTCAAGTTTATAACTATGCTCCATACAAAAATATGGGCATGGTAGTCCCCCCCGTTTTCTTCATGGAGAAACTAATAATTGGGTATTTAAAATAAAAGTTGCACTGACTTCTTGCGCCTTTGAAATTTGAGCGGTTTCATCGATTTCTTAGGATGGGACCAATGGGACCACATGGAAACCACCAGCTTTCAAATAAAAAAGAATCATTAAAATCGCTTAGCCCAGTTAAAAGTTATGAGGTGACAAATATAAAAAAACATACACACGGATTGAGAACCTCCTGCTTTGTTTGGAGTCGGTTAAAAACGTGCAAAAATCTAATAACGATTATAATTTTTTTACCATAGAGTCCCATTCACGTTGGATCAGCAACTCCAGGCGTTGAACCAGCTTCTACACATGATGAAACATCATCATCTGATCGAACCAAGGATGATGATGATGGTGGAGCATCCGATGATGATTCTGATGATCGTGTTGATCCACAACATCATGATCCAGAACGGCTAAAAGCTTTTAACGTGAGTAAAACTACATTTTAAGTTTGATGTTTAATTACGAAAATAGTCAGGCGTTTATAAATGTGTTCAAAAACTAAATAACACGCTTGAAAATCCTGAATATTTTTGGCATTATTGATTTGTCATCACTCATCAGTCCTTAATAATATGACAATGTATGCAAAATTTTCGATCAATCCGACCAGTGCAAGTTGGTGAAAATCAAAGATTCCGTTACATAGATTAATATATTAACAGATACGTTGCATATACGATTTTTTTTTGTATTTCTCACTATTAATATTGAAATATATTTTACAGATGTTTGTCCGTTTATTCGTCGATGAAAATTTGGATAGGATAGTCCCAATATCAAAGCAACCAAAAGAGAAAATTCAAGCCATCATCGATTCCTGCACTCGACAGTTCCCGGAATTTGCTGAACGTGCCCGAAAACGTATTCGGACTTACTTGAAGAGCTGTAGAAGGAATAAGAAAGTGCGTGGTGATGGTCCCACAACTGGCAACGGTGGTAGTACTCCTGGTACTGGAAATGCATGGGATACAGCGGTGAGGGTTCGATCTCTATCTGTTTTATTTTCTCCTGGTACATTAGTTACGATTCTCATGAATACCGTCACGACATTTTCACTTTATACATAGTAGGTAGAGACTGTAGAGCGCCTTTTGCTATGACCGTACTTAACTAAACATTAATTCTATTTTATTCTCATACATCTGGTCATACATGTAGGATGCTTAGAAGTGTACGTTGAAAAATAAAGATTATTTTGTAGCTGGTCGTATGTAGCATTTCCATTATTAGCAAAAAATACTCTTGTTTTATCCCTCCCTCTGGGAATTTTTTGAGTAACTACAGGTTAAATAATCTACTTAGTTCAAAAACTAAAAAACATGCTTGAAAATCCTGAATATTTTTTTAAATTATTGCATTGTCATCGGTCCTTGATATATATGCAAAATTTTAGATCAATCTGACTACTGCAAGTGGGTTAATATCACTTGCAAAGATTCCGTTACATAGATTAATACATTGATATATACATACCGAACTTATATAAGCGTGTTAAAAAGTAGGACTAAATCAAAACAATTAAGTTCTAAAATCTTGCTCCAGGTCCGACCAACCCCCGCACACTTGACATCAGTACAAGCTGAACATATTTTGGCGCAGGCGTGTGAAAACGAGAGCCTCAACGCAAAACGTATGCGGCTCGGCCTGGATCCTGTCAGCCAGCCAATGCCGACTGTACCTACTCCGATGGTATGTAAATTTTTCTAATTAAATCTTAATTCCAGTAAAACTAAATAAATAGGAAAATAATATTCTTTAACAATTCTATACACCTACAACATGAGGTTAGTTACAGATGCAAAAGATGCGCGCGCACATCTTTACTCATACGTTAGTTACAAACGCAAAAAGGAATAATGAAATTTATTTCCACAGATTTAGCAGTTAGGGAATACGCGTTCAACCTTGTAGACACGTAACTTTAGCCTGGTTAAATCGTTTTTAGTATCTAATAAATAATGGTATTTATGTGACATGTAGTTTTCGCAAACTATAAAACGTCACTTTTACAAGCAATAAAACAAGTATTGCACTAGGAAATGAAGACCTGTCTATGGTTCTAATTAACCTGTGGCATGTATCACAGGCACACATAGAACTTATTTCACGCACACATAGATAGATGGCTTCAGGCCGGATGAGTGATGTAGCCATAGACACACCATCTGGCAAATCTGTGTTTATCTCATCAACTGTTCTTTTTCTTCCATAGGCTGTCGATACTACGGCAACTTCAGCAGTCGCATCGTCATTCTTAGGACTATACAGTGGAGCTATCAGCAGCCCAGCGTCGACTCCAGCGACCACTACATCCACAACATCGTTGTCCACTGCTGGACATAGCAAAGCGGCCGCTGACACTACCAGGCCATCAGCAAGCCCGACAATGGATAATCCACTGCTGAACAACAACAATTTGAAATTGGATAACGCTAATAATGGCAATGCTGGAAGTAAGACTGCCAGGTCAGTTATGCTTTCCTAGTACCTGTGAATTTTGTGATGTCCGTGTGGTGATAGATTAAGAACAGAGTGTCACCACCTCATTTCTTCTCAAGTTGCTATAATAAGGAAAATTATAAATAGAAGTAGTATATAATATTTTCCAACACTTGCGCGACTCATTTGCTTAAATAAAACTACTTTTTACGGATTTAGACGCGTATATTTGTTTTAAATTTTAGCCCGACGTTTCGGAGACTTTGCAGTCACCATGGTCACGGGTGAGACTGGGGTGTAATGTGTCTTCTACAATCTAATTGTATTGAATTGAATTGTATTGTAGAATTAGAATCGTATTGTAAAGAATTTGAATCGTATTGTATTGTAAAGAATCGTATTGAAAAATCGTATATCGTAAATCGTAGAATCGTATTGTAAAGAATTTGAATTGTATTGTAGAATCTAATTGAATTGTAGAAGACACATTACAGCTCAGTCTCACCCGTGACCATGGTGACTGCAAAGTCTCCGAAACGTCGGACTAAAATTTAAAACAAACTTACGCGTCTAAATCCGTAAAAAGTAGTTTTATAGAAGTAGTATATTTTGCGAGAGACGGAAAACTCGAAATAAAAGCCTTTTGTCAACACGGGTGGTCTGCGCGGCATGGTAATCCTTTGGTCTCGAAGTGGAGTTATTCGTGCCCAACACTTGGGAATTAATAAAAATAGATATAGCAAGGAAATGCTAAGTCCGGTTATACATATAACACAAAAACTAAACTTAACTAAAAAATGAAAATTGATGCTGTCAAGTCAATAACTCAATATGGCAATGTTAAGTGAACTTTCTTGTTATAAAAACTGTTTATCATAGACTAACGATTTTAATTAACATAAATATGTATAATGATATAACCAAACAATCGAAATACACCGTAGTTATTTTCATATTTTAGTTTAGTTTAGTTATGCACGTAAAATTGGTACCAATATATGAAAATTGCATGTATATTGTATTATTTAATTACAGCCCTGCTTCATCACCCGCACCATTGTTCAGACCATCGTTCCCTAATACATTTGGAACACCACAAACATTCGGACGACATAGGTAAGTACTCGTAAATCGATATCAAAGAGCGATCTCCTGTTACTTCATTAGACCCTAGTAACATTTACTTAAAACTAGAACTTTGTAGTTCGTATGTGTGATTATTTCATTAAATTAATATATGCATTATGAGGCAATAATCCTAATATACATGTCAAAGTTTGTGAGTTTGTGTGTTTGGATGTTTGTTATTCTTACACGCAAAAACTACTGAATAGATTTTAACGAAACGTTACAATCATAGATACAGTACTAATAAAGATTATCAATTCCCATACTTTGGCATGTTCGCCATAAAATGCACGCTAAATCTAGGTGGCGCTGTTCACTAGCGTAACAACTTGTATAAAACGGACGTTGCAATAAGATACGTTTAGACAGAAAAAAATTAACTTAAATTAAAAGTCTAATACATATTTAATATGTTACATTCAACGAAAAAATACAATAATAATTATTTTCCACTGATTAGTACATGCAAATAACCTCTTACGATAAAATAACCTCTTGCGATAGATGGCAGATGATTCGCTTCAATGATCGCTTTGTTATTTTTAACACAGTTTTTAACTAGATGGCATTTTAATATATTTAAATCATTGATTGGTGTTACAAAAACTATTATTATTATTTTAGGGTATTAAATATTAGTAAGTTTTAAGAACAATAATATATTTATAGTTTTATAAAAAAAACAAAAAAAGGTTGAAAAGATAAAAAGTTACAAACTAAATTATCTCATAAAAATCATCAAATTGGTTTATTAAAAAACAGGTAGTATTTATTTGGGTTCAAGGTCAAGCTTGTTAAAACAAATAGTGATGCGCCACTTGATTTCGACGTTTTTAGGGTTCCGTACCCAAAGGGTAAAAACGGGACCCTATTACTGAGACTTCGCTGTCCGTCCGTCAAAAAAATTGGTCAAGTGCGAGTCGGACTTGCGCACGAAGGGTTCCGTACCATTATCTATGCAACATAAGGCAACGTTATTAGTATCGAGCAAGAAACGGTAAAAAAATCATGTTTGTTGTATGGGAGCCCCCCTTAAATATTTATTTTATTTTATTTTTAGTATTTGTTGTTATAGCGGCAATAGAAATACATCATCTGTGAAAATTTCAACTCTCTAGCTATCACCGTTCTTGAGATACAGCCTGGTGACAGACGGACGGACGGACAGCGAAGTCTCAGTAATAGGGTCCCGTTTTTACCCTTTGGGTACGGAACCCTAAAAACGATGTTGCTTGTTATGACGTTCAAATAGCGAGTGTATTCTTAGAAATTACATTTGTCGTGTGTGTGTGCGTGTGTGTGTGCGTACGTGCGTGTATGTGTCTGTGTGTGCGTGTGCGCAAATAGTATATTAGCTTTGGGCGATGTATGTATGTAAAAAAATTGGTCAAGTGCGAGTCGGACTCGCGCACGAAGGGTTCCGTACCATTATCTATGCAACATTAGGCACGTTATAGAACCAAATATTCTGTTAATAGTTAAAGCGCCTACCTGTCAACGTTATTATTATTGAGCAAGAAACGGTAAAAAAATCATGTTTGTTGTATGGGAGCCCCCCTTAAATATTTATATTATTTTATTTTTAGTATTTGTTGCTAGAGCGGCAATAGAAATACATCATCTGTGAAAATTTCAACTGTCTAGCTATCACCGTTCTTGAGATACAACCTGGTGACAGACGGAGGACGGACGGACGGACGGACAGCGAAGTCTCAGTAATAGGGTCCCGTTTTTACCCTTTGGGTACGGAACCCTAATGAACTGTCTCTTTCAGCACATCCTCAATGTATAGGTCGTCATCGTACCTACTGAAAATATTTAACAAAGCCTACCGCTTTGTTAAATATTTTCAGTATCATGTAACAAGTAAGCGTAATAATTGAATGAGATATTTTGTTGTGATGAAAAGTAAAAAGGATTATTGACGTCACTCACAATATCAAAAGAAACAAAGTACTTTAATATTTATTAACAGGTTGTTATATTATGATACTAAATTTATTATAAAATAAGTTTTATTCTATTATCAGCTCGGTGAAGGTCGATTTAGGTTCGGATCTTAGACTATAAAGTATGTTGTTATGGTTGATTTAAATGATATCGTCGAGGCCTTTGACACAAGCCGCCTTCGCGGTGATCGGTGTTTTTGAGAATGTTAACAAACAGAATGAAAGCAACCTTATGCCTCAATAAAGAAAGTATATTTTTAAATGTTGTTGTTCCGTTCGACGTTCATAGCAAAAGCAGCTTTGCGTGTTTTATTGTTTCGTCTTCAATCGTCTTTAAGAGGGTACTGTACTCCTCATTTAGGTATTTGCCTTAGGTATTGCTATCCCTATTTCCGAGCGCCGCGCTGAAAGGGACAAATATAGATGAAGCGGATTTTACCTACAAATTCTTTGAAAAAAGACGTTTCGTACTTCCGTTTTTTTTTCGCGAAAGTTAAACCGATTTTAATAGTTTTTGCGTCATATTATAGATAAAGAATATATCTATGCTTCTATCACTTTCTTTTGTGGTAAAACTTTACCAAATTTGTGTGATAGACGCTGCAATTTTATCTAAAGAAAACCGAAAAAAAAAGTTTTCCGGATCGTCATATTTCTTTTAGTTATTATGTTTTGAAAAAAAGAAAGTGAAACGTATTTTTAGGTGTGGTACCTTGGGTATATTTAGAAGTAAGAGATATTGCGTGTTCACGTAAACACTGTTTATTCACGACTAAGACCAAACTAAGACTAACATATGTCTAATCTTACATTCTGCAGGAAAGGTAACGATCCCGTTATGTTCAAGGGACGCGCTACTTGAAGTTGTCAAACCTATGTCATTAACAGCAATAAATTCTTAACTAATATCGATACAAGTTTAGTGTGAGAGCGAAATGTTAGGCAAAAACAAAATGTTAAAATGTCTACCATGAGTTGATCTATAAGTGGCTGGGCATACATAAAAATAATATATAATGGTACCAATTCTACATGCACAAGTAAACTAAACTTAACTAAAAAATAAATATTGATTATTTCAATAACACAATTCCGCAATTCGGTACTGTTAACTACAATTTCTTATTATAAAAACGGTGTATTATATAATAACAATTTAAGTTACTGTGAATGTGTATAAGAAAATAGTCAATTAATCAAAATACAGCATAGTTGCTTTTTTATTTTTGGTTAAGTTTAGTTGTGCACATAGAATTGGTACCAATATCTGCTTGACCGAGCGTAACTCTCGATGGATTTTTGTGAAATTATTGTTAATAAGGTAAGTCTCAGTAATAGGGTTCCATTTTACCTTTTGGTACGGTCAAGTACGTGTTGGACATGCACGCGAACGGTTCCGTGCGGTTATTATGATGATATATTCGTGACACCAACCACAAATAACACCATATAGCGGACCCCCAAACAATGGGATAAGGGCAGGATGATGATGATGGTGAGTCTGAGTAGGTATTTGTGGTTGTAGTATCATCTGATCTAAGCAAACTGAAAATTTCAGCTCTCTAGCTAAATAGAAAATTTTCATAGTACGAAAACACCGACAAAAAGAAATTTTATAAGTATACATAAATCCAAAATCCCATTTATTTAAACACAGGTATTTAATATACGTTATACATATAAAGTAAAATCACGAAACATGTAAAATATTACAAGCCGCATAGGTATGTACGATGTATCGTGCTGTCGCTAGTCGCGATGGCGATACTACAATCAACTACAAATGTAGGTACAAGAACCTCACGATGCGATAGGCTAAGGAATTGAATGAAACACAACGCGGTAACGTAACGCGCAACGTTGCCAGTTTGACAAACTTGGTAGGTAAGTACTTGATAAGAAGCTTAAAAAAATGAAGTTTGTAGTTTGCGAAAGATATAAATGTATTTACTAATTAACTAAGATATAAATCTATATACTGTAGTAACTAAATTGCCTTTATTTATGTGTTTAAAAATACAAAAAGTGAAACCGCATTATCAAAAATCCACTTTAATTTGAACGCCAGACCTATTAACATTCGTGGCCCTGCTATATATATTATATGCTTTACCCGATACGCCACGGCACTCTTAAATAATTGGTCAAGTGCGAGTCGGACTCGCGCACGAAGGGTTCCGTACCATTATCTATGCAACATAAGGCAACGTTATTAGTATCGAGCAAGAAACGGTAAAAAATCATGTTTGTTGTATGGGAGCCCCCCTTAAATATTTATTTTATTTTATTTTTAGTATTTGTTGTTATAGCAGCAATAGAAATACATCATGTGTGAAAATTTCAACTGTCTAGCTATCACCGTTCTTGAGATACTGGGTACGGAACCCTAAAAATCATGTTTGTTGTATGGGAGCCCCCCTTAAATATTTATTTTATTTTATTTTTAGTATTTGTTGTTATAGAGGCAATAGAAATACATCATCTGTGAAAATTTCAACTGTCTAGCTATCACCGTTCTTGAGATACTGCGTACGGAACCCTAAAAATCATGTTTGTTGTATGGGAGCCCCCCTTAAATATTTATTTTATTTTATTTTTAGTATTTGTTGTTATAGCGGCAATAGAAATACATCATCTGTGAAAATTTCAACTCTCTAGCTATCACCGTTCTTGAGATACAGCCTGGTGACAGACGGACGGACGGACGGACGGACGGACGGACGGACGGACGGACGGACGGACGGACGGACGGACGGACGGACGGACGGACGGACAGCGAAGTCTCAGTAATAGGGTCCCGTTTTTACCCTTTGGGTACGGAACCCTAAAAATCGTTCGAAATTTATATGTGTATTCTAAGCCGCAAAAGCGTATCTTTACTTTTTATGATAAAAAAATTGTAAATTCTATGATAAACATATTAAACTATTCTATGATAAACAAAATTGTGTTCATTTCAATTTTTCAGATTATCTGAGGTAAATTTAAAACTAGTTACGTAATTGATTTATCAAGATTATGAAATAGTGCCATCTGCCATTTTTTTTTAGTACTACCGCTATACAACGTGACGTAGTAAGATTATGAATGATTATTGATTACGATAAATTATGTGATTTGATACGCTTAGTGCCATCTGTAGATTCAGAGTGTAATGATAATTGAGTTTCACAATTTGTTGGGAGGTTATATGTCTTTATTATACTGTGTCTATGGTTACAATAATGTAGCACATCCGAATAACACATAGGCTACTTTTTATCCCGAAAGTATGCAAGATTACCGTGGGATAAAGAGTACTGTCCTAAAAGCCACTTTTACTGTCTTTTATTTTGCAACATTAGATAAAATTATGTAATCACAATTATTTTTTTTTAAAGAAAAAGTTCATTTCTGACATTTAAATAAACCAAAAGCTAATCTCAGAGGATTTTTCTCTGACTTAATTACAAACTTTTTGTATATAACGTATAAAAAAAATCCAAACTGAATATATAACACATCATTATTATTTTCCAGTACTAACACGAACTCCAGTGCATCATTGTCAAGCAGCGCCCTCCTGTCTACACTTACAGCAATGCCATCTACCGGTGAGTATTAGAATTACAATTGCATTATTAAAACCTAACTGTTGCCTGAAACTTCTTACGATTGGAATTTAGAAAATTTTCCCTGTTTTTGCATCATTTTTCACTGATGATATGCTCCTATCCGCTGCGTGATGTTATATAGTTTTCCTCGATAAATGTACTATCCAACACTGCAAGATTTTTTCAAATCAGACCGGCGGTTCCTGAGGTTAGGGCGTTCAAACAAACAAATTTCTCAGTTTTATAATATTAGCATAGGAGTATAAATAATGAAAGTAATTGTGGTTTCTATTTAAAATATAAATCATTAAATTTGTACATTTTATTCAGGAGTAGGTGTGAATGCCGCGATGGCCGCCTATCAGAGTGCTTTACTGTCAGCGATGGCCGCACATACACAGACTTTCCCTACAAGTCTTAATGGTAAGTACAGTTTGCATCAGAAAGTTTAATATAGACTCCGATAGATGTCGTTATTATATTTATAAATTTGAAAAAAGAAAAAGCACTGCGAGGGTAACATGCAAATATTGGAATAGAACGAATGTATTTTCATGTTTTGTACGAGAAATTGGTTAAGACTTTTCAATATAATTCGACAGTTACCTACAGTAATGGAACGGTATATTCCTAAGGTGTTCCTTTTCACAGTTGGTCGTCCCACTGTTGGGCACGAGCCTCCTACATTTTAGAGGGTATTATGTCTGGCTATGCCGCGCTGATCAGGCGTGTTAGAATAGGATTTGTTTCCAATTTTCCGTCTTTCACAAAATATGTTATCCTTAAGGAAATAACGTCGTGATGATAGAATATCAATAAATAAATTATATATTATAATATTCATGGACATTTCACCCAACGTCATCTCGTCCAAAGCTAAACTTATATGTTCGGGTTACGGATACCAGAATACGGATAGAATACATAAACTATTTTTCTTTTGTATATACATACTTATAATACATAGTAAACATCAATAAAACATTTATGAATATCACACAAATGGCTGTTCCGAGGGGGAATCGAACCCGCGACCTCGTGAAAGGTAGTCCGTTACATGAACCCCTAAGCCCGTCTATATAAATTCTTAATCTTTCACTATACCACCGAAACGGTCCCTCTAAACTTGTTACTATACATTCCAGCACCAACAGACTTATCTCTGAAGAACACGCCAACTTCTCTCCACGTGACATCCACTGCATCATCGCTTGGATCCAGTTCATCAAGCCAAGGAAAACTCCTCTCTCACAAGTTATCTGGTGCCGAAATTGGTGCAGTCCGGCAACTAATCACTGGTTACCGTGAATCCGCAGCATTCCTTCTGCGATCTGCTGATGAATTAGAAGCATTACTCATGAACCAACCATAGGAGTCAATGAAACCGCTGTCCAATATCTTTGGATTGAAGTTTGGATATTTCTAAAACATCTAAAAAGTACCACAAAATGTTTTAGATCCCGATAAAACAACTTTTTATTGATGACCACTATAGTTTAGACTCTCGAGTCTAAACATCTTCCCCAATGTTAAAATTATATCTACTATCTATTTAAAATATTTCACAGCACCTAACTGTACTAATATTAAGCGGAAGAATTTGTTTGTTTCTACAATAATTTATTAATTTTTGCAATTGACTTGCTATGATTTTAATGTATTATATTTTATTTTAACGCACCTACTACTAATGTCTCTAATAATTTTGTGCTGAAAGTTTTTAAATAAATAAATTTATGTAATTACTAGCTGACCCGACAAACGTTGTTTTGCCATACTAAAAAAAAAGTTTAAAAATAGATGTTGGCCGATTCTCAGACCTACTGAATGTGCATACAAAATTTCATAAGAATCGGTCTAGCCGTTTCGGAGGAGTACGGTAACTAACACTGTGACACGTGAGTTTTATATATTAGATTAGATAATATTGCTTATAATTTATTTAATTTGTATTTCCATAAATTCACGCTGCGAAAAATAGGAGTATGGTGTTGCCGTTTGTGCAACATTTGTAGCATTAGCGAAAAATGTTGAAAAAACGAGGTAAATATTTAAATAAAACTACTTTTTACGGATTTAGACGATTTATTTAAACAAATGAGTCGCGCAAGTGTTAGAAAATATTATGAGGTAAATATTTGTATACATGTAATTTTTTTTATAACACTTTGAATAGCATCTCTTTCTCTCTCCAGTCCATTAACGTCCCACAATTGGGCACGGGTCAGTTCCACTTTGGGAGGGATTAAGGCCTAGTATGCCGCACTGACAGTGTGACATGTGTTAGCATAAAGTTTAGTTACAAATTTTCCAGGTCTCACATAGGATATTATCTGTGTACAATCAGGGGCGCAGCGTGCCTTGGTGGGGCCCTGTATAAAAATTTATTTGGGGGCCCTTATGAAGGCTAAAGATTTATACAAAAGAAATAATAAATTATTAAACTTTTGTTATTTCTGTAACAATAAAAAATTTGGGAAGTATTTATTAATGGGGCCCCTGTGCTGTGCCGCGGAGGCCCCGTATAGGTGATACGGCGGCAGCTACGTCCCTGTGTACAATATTCTTTAGCTTTTACAGCACCTTGGAGGGGGAACGGGGTAGTGACACTTGTATTCTTAAATCCGTCACCACACGGATGTAACATACAAAATACTCGATTGATTTATCAATAAAAAGTTGTTATTATCGGTTGGATCGGTTTCGTTATAAAATTGATTAAAATATCTTGGACTCCTCGAAAATTAATATCTAAATTAGGTACATACAATATTACCAAGAAGTTATAATGACATCTTAAAATAATATATAAAGGGAAGAATAGGAATTACACGTTATTAAATAGGATATTTCCATGACGCAAAAGGGATTTGAAAAATAAGATTGGATGCAGAAAAGCTCTAAAAAACTACGTATTTAAGATATTTTCAATCCAGATTTTAAACTACAAAAGCAAATGACATTGTTATTAAAAAATAATATTTACTTAGTTAGATACATTGGTCTATTTACTGAGTGAAAATAGATCAAACCACAAAAAAAATTATAGAAAATGTTGGAAAGGAAAGTGTTGTCGACTCAGTAATACCAGATGGTAGGTTGACGTTTAAAATTGAAGACAATTAACTTTAGCTTGGCTAAATCGTACTTCATACAATAATGACGTTTTATATGATCTAAAGCCTGTATCATAGACACATTTTCACGCACCATAGTTAAGTAAGTGGTTTCAAGCCGTGTGAGTGATGTAGCCATATCTGCGGTTGTCGACACATTTTACGTGAGTAAATAAAAAAAGTTACTCGATAAAGTTGATACGTAATCACGTATAACTTTATAATACAAAAAAAAGAAAAGATTCTAGAAATTTAAAAGGTTGACGAAAATGTTTGGAGGGTGCTTAGAGGGCGCCACTTGTTTAAAATAATGAAATTAAAATGGTAATTCAGCAAAGAAATGTTTATTTTGACAGCTCATTTAGAGAAGTTCGTCAATTTCTTTATCGGCAAACGTTCAAAGTTGCCATATTTCTATAAAAACAAAAACAAAATGTTGCCATTCGAAACTCGTTGGGAGAGTACAAAATTATTTTTGTGTATATTTAGATTATAAGAGAAAAAAATCAGGGAGTTTCTTAGAAATAGGATATTAAAAAAAATACAATTTCTTGCCTGGTGCGTTTAGATCGTTTATAGAGTAGGTTATGATTATCTCATCGAAATTTGCTTATAAGGCGGCTAAAATTAGGAGACGAAAAACATCTTCAATTGTACGGTTAACATCGAAACGGTGGTGGTGTTTTTTTTTTTTTACCATATCCCGGCAAGGGTTACCATGTTGTATTATGGCCTGGTATCTAAAAGATTAATTTTATCGTTAACTGACTATTATGTGAAATGTCACCCGAAATATTGTGAAATAACTGCATAATATCTAAAATGACTTCTTAACGTTTCTAATAGATTCGTTCGTAACAATCTATGATTGTTTTAATTTATGTATCCATGTAACGGAATTTTTTCTACTAAAATCAGCTGTTTAGAAATTGGGTCTGCGTGTTAAGTGGTTACTTATTAGTAGATTTCTTACATAATTTTTAATTTTAGTTTTCTTTTGTGGCAACATTGTACTATTTTTTTTTTTACATTTTTCTTGCATCATCGTTCCGAAGTTAATCATAAAATGATAAATATTTAGGTTTAAAATGGCATTCTAGTAATAAGTGGCACGAATTTAGTTTTTTAAAATAGCTCATTAATATATTTATAATTTAAACAGTTTCTATATTTAATAAAGGAATCTATAACTTATATATATATTGTGATTGGCTCCATCCAAATTATAACGCATTTTTAACTAGTTTAGTTTTTTTTTAATTAATCGCTTTGCTCAGTACAATGGATCGAATATCGATTGTATCGATTTGTTACCATAGATTTATGGCCAAGTACTGTAGGTAAGGTGTAAAATAAGGATGTACAAATTAATATTTCCATTTAAAACTACTGCTTTCTTTAATAGTAGGCCTAAAATAATTTCTTTGAATATTAAATGGATACCTCGTTATGATATCTCTGTTGTTTATAACCTAGTTTTTATATTTGGGCCAGTTTTAGTCGATTTTTGTAATCTAATAATCGTTTATAAGTCTAAATCAAATTTAAATGCAATAGAATAATTCAAATCAATATGCTTAATAAGTTACAAACGATATTGCAATTTCAAAATATTTACACCACTGTAGAACAAACTTTTTTTAAGCATTCGACCAATAGAATGCTACAATTTTGAAATTGGAATTTCTGAGATAGAATTTTAACCAATAGGTTTTCAGGGATGTGTTACAATGGTGTCAATATAACTGAAATGTACAAGTAAATGTAAAATAGTTTCTCAACTTTGCCAGTTTTTCTCAATAGTGTTAATGCTTAGTGACAGTTTTGAAATAAAAATTGTAAATTCACTTTTGAATACAAAAGTTGCCAAAGAAGCGAATTGATTTTTATGGAATTGCTAATTATGTTAATTCATTGCTAATTTTAATAATTAAGTTATAATTTTAAGGTTTAAATTGTGTTTTTGAGAAGTCATTCCAATATTTTTCTAAAATTGACACTTTAACGGTGCGAAATACATGCTGTAGTTATTATTTATGGCAAAAAATGTAAAAAGTATGTTTAGAATTATAAAAAAAAAGTTAATTAGATTGAAACGTTGATGTTGGGATAAAGATTAAATAATAAATGGAGGTAAAACGTTGAGAAAATGAATTTGTTAGAAATTAAAATATATTATTATTAGAGATGTATAAATGGTTTACTATTATTATTATTAGTTCAAAAGAAATACAAAATAGTAAAAAAAAAAATACAAAATGGCGATTGTTACTATTAACGATATGAGAATTTAGTTATAATTTTGCAATTTCAAAATGTGAGTTTTACAATTTTGAAAAAAGAAAATATTAAATAATATGCTCATATACTATATAGTGTGTATTATTTACTTAATCTATATTTCTATACTAACACTATAAAGCTGAAGTTTGTTTGTTTGAACGCGCTAACCTCAGGAACTATTGATTCGAATTGAAAAAATCTTTCTGTTGTCCAATTACCGAATAAGGTCTTAGGTTAAATAACACCATTGCAAGAACAGAGAAAAAAATTTAAATACCTCAAGTCGCGCGTCACTCACTTGTATATTTATAAAAATCTCGACACATTTTTCTAGTTCATTTATTTATCTATTGAGACATATAATACTTATAAGTATCGATATAAAATATCATAAAGTTCCAATACTAAGAATGTCTAACAAGTTGTCTATCTATTTCATCAACTACATTATTTGATTTTGGTTGTGTTCTAAGTTTATGTGGACGATCAGGGAATGGTGGTACTCTGAAGTCGGACATGAGGTAGCTTGTTGCATTCATAATGAAATCCATATTACTCTGTGACGCCAAATAGGAGAACATTGAAGGATAACGCTCTGTGCCACATCTGAAAGTAGTTGGTAAAGCTATCATTATTATTTGACGAGCTTCCTGGTCTAGTGGTTCATGTAACGGACTGCCGTTCACGAGGGTCGTGAGTTCGATTCCTATAAATGTTACACAAATGTTTGTACTGCGTCTGAGTGTATTATTATAAGTATGTATTTACAAAAGGAAAGTAGTTCCCGTGTGGTGACGGATTAAGAATACAAATGTCACCACCCCATCTCTTCACAAGGGTGCTGTAAAAGTCAGCTAAGGGATATTGCACACAGATGACATCTTCTGTACGAGACGGAAAACTCGAAAATAAACCCTGTGCCAATACGCCTGGTCAGCGCGGCACAGTAGACTATAATCCCTCCCAAAGTGGAGGAGGCCTGTGTCCAACAGTGGGACATATATGGGCTGGAGAAGAATACAAGAAAACAAAAATTGTCCGTGTGGTGACGGATTAAGAATAAAAAATGTCAACACCCCATTTCAGAACAACCCGACTACTCCAAGTGAATAAAAATCACTTTTAACTTTTTCGCGTGTTAAAAAGATAAAATATTTAAAAAGATTTGACATACATTTTGTTGAACGCTTAGAATTTTAAATTATATAAAATTCGTTTTTTACTCACAGTTTTCTAAGGCCCCAAGAAGCAATACCCCATAATATACCATCGCTGACTGCTGGAGCCCCGGTATCTCGCTGGAATTTATACATATAAATCATATTATTATTATATTATTCGTAAGATACACTTTATCTCTCTCTCCCCAGCTTATTAATTGACGTCCCACAGTTGGGCACGAGCCTCCCCAACTTTGGGAGGAATTATGGTCTACATTGCCGCGCTGACCAGGCGTGTTAGCACTGAGTTTAGTTTCAAGCTTTCCGTCTCTGACTGAGGATGATAACTGTACATTATTCCTTAGAAGACTTATACAGCACCCTGGGAAGAAAAGGGGGTGGTGACACTTGTATTCCTGATCCATCACCATATGGACTTTACTAATAATATTCTGGAGAAAATTTGAGCAGATTTTGATAAAACTAATTCTAGAAAACATGTCTTCGGTAAAAATGCATTAAAATCGGTTCAGCCGTATGAGTTTTTGCAGCAGACATAATTCTCGAGAATGCATCCAATATAGCTTGAGTGCAAACACGTTTAGTGGCAATAAGCATGCCACACCAAAGAGCCGCTGGATATAAACGACATAAAGCCATCTGTAGTGGCATTTGTAGGGGGCCTATGTCCAGCAGTGGACTGAGAAAGCCTGATTGTTGGATGTACAGATCATAGATAAATATTTAAAAATAAATGTACTAGGATACCAACAGTGCAAGGAGATGTTCTTCCAGACTGTGACAGACATATGAAGTTATCAGTGACAACGACTCCGAACCTTGTCGTTATGTTATTGCACAGCTCACGGCTTATGACCTGTGAGTGGTACACTTGAAGATTGTTCTCTACTACTTCGAAGACACCATCACGCTGTGGAAAACAGATAGATGTCAATTCTGTTGGCACAACGAAACCAAACTAATAAGTACATATTTATAGTGTCATTATCATAATTCTAATCTTATTGTATAAATATGTGAAAAGCAGAATAGCAATTTCTAACTATAATAAATAAAAATAAGTTAGTGTCTGTAGTGTAAAATACCGAAAAAAAGATTGAAGATTTGTTACGTTGGTGATGCGATAGATTTAAATACATATCTCTTTCTCTATCTCCAAGCTATTAACGGCCACTGCTGTGCACGGGCCAATTTCGGAGGGATAATGGTCTACTGTGCCGCGCTGGCCAGGCACAGGATTTAATTGTACGTTTCCCTTTCCCGTCTCTCACAGAGAATGTTACCTGTTTACAATATTCCATAACTGGCTTTTACAGCACCCTGGGGAGGAGAGGGGTCGTGACACTTGTATTTTTAATCCGTCACCACACGGGCTATGTCGAATTTAAATTTGTCTAGTTGGAATCCACAGTCTGTATAAAACATTAATAAGTATATTTAGTTAAAATAATAAATATCTTACCCTCTCTGATCCCCAACTAGCAACCCAAGCGTCATCGAATGCAGGAAACATCGCACGATTTGGTAAATCAATTCCGTGACATGAGTGGGAAAATCTGATAGGAAATATAGAAATTTATAATTACAATGTTATTTTTGGATTATCGTAAATAATACTATTAAGAGAGCATTATAATCTAGACATGCGGTAGCGTATCAAGCCACGTTTAAGTAACAGAACTGGCCATCAGTACCGTGTGTAATATCCATATTTCAAAAGTTTATGAATCATTGTCACATTTTTACGTAAAAATTACTAAATGGTTTTGAAATCTTTTTCAGATGCGTGATGTCAGTATAAAATAGTCCTTCTGCGGCTTCCGCGTTAACGTTACACTGTTGATCAGGGGCCTACCCCACTTTGGGAGGGATTATGGTATACTATTCCGCGCTTAAACAGATTGCCACGCGAGGAATCCCTTCTCCAACTGTCTTGTGATTGTCTAGCGAAACGGATGGTACGTTGCCATTTCAGCGTGCTAGCTCTCAGGGATAAGTGGGGCTATGTCAGAAATTGAAGGTTATTTAGACTCACTTGATAAACCTATCAAGCAGTAAAAGTGCGACATCGTTGTCAGGGTTCTTTCTAAGTCCCCATCGAGGATGCTTCATCATTTCTTGTATGCCAGCCACCTGTCCACCTCGGTCAGTAAATGATGAACCAGCTCGGATCTCCATTCGACTGATATGTTTAGATCTGGATAGAAAATAATAGGAATAGTCATTTGATTAAGTCTTCTTTATCTCAGCCAACAAATATTCATGAGGAGTCATATCATCAAGTCCTTATCTTCCAGCTAACAAATGCTCCAAAGCTGAGTATCATCCTATGCGATGGGATTGTATTTGGTCTGATATACCACGCTAGCTGGCCGTGTTAGTAGGGTTTAGTTTTCAGTTCTCCGTCTTTCGCATAGCACGTTTGTGTTTTAATTAAGATGGTTTTACTTTTCAAGGTTGATGCCCTCTTTTGTAAAGAAAGTCCGTGCATAAATAGGTCATATACGCTTGTAAGTCGGTTATATTTAAAGGACTGATTATACTTAGGCTTTTTTGTATGAATACTCACTTCCAAACACAATTAGCTGTTGTAATAACAAGTCTTGGATTAAGTAGAGCGCCAGAACACCAGTGTTCGTCATCCTTCTGTATAGACACCACATAAGGATAGTCTTCTATCGACGCCTCCCTAGCTGCAGTAAGTCGCCTCGTTTCTAGGACAATGGGAAAGGATACAAATAAAAAATAAACATTTACTCAGTATTTTATTTTTCCATTTTTCTCATTTAAGCTTTTTACCTCCTTGTATTTTGTTGTTAGCCATCTTCCCCTTCCTCATTCCTTGTTTCTTCGCACCTTTTCTAACATTGGTTTGTTTCTTCGCACCTTTTCTGACATTGCTTTGTTTCTTCGCACCTTTTCTAACATTCGTTTGTGTCTTCGACTTATTGGCCTTGATTGGATATTTCGACTTTTGTCGTTTATTTTGACTTTTTTTTGACTTTGGTTTTTTCTGTCTTGAACCTGGTTTCACTTTTTTTCCAGCTCTGCCTTTTCTTACTACTGATTTTCCCTTGGATCTCGTTTTAGTTTTTGCCATTGTTCGCAATTTATTAGATTTAGTAAGTTTTTTTGCTGGATTCTTTCTTGCAATTTTGGTAACTTTGCGTTTTATTGGATTAGTTTGAGAATTTTTCTTGATATTCAACAGCACTTTTTTAACTGATCGAGCTACTGCAGGTTTAGGTTGAGCTTTTTTGACTGTTATAGTGTCTACTGACTTCGCTTTTACAGCTGGTTTGGCTGCGTTAACTCTTCTAGTTTCATTATTTTGAGCAATAGGTACTGTAGCTTCATCTAGAGTATTGCTCACTATAGCTAGATTGGTAGTAATATTTTCGTTCTTTGGACTTGGTGCGTCTGCCGCTCTCTTGCTGCGAACCAGCGATGACCAGACGTAATCAGGTAAAACTTTTTTCACTCTTGTTTTTTCTATAACAACTGGGTCTGCAAGAAAATAAGGACTCTCTGGGATATTCTGGGTGTTTTTGGGCTCATTGATGCTCTGGAAAAAAGTATACTTGGTATTTTTCCCTTCAGCTTTAGTTGCCAATTTAGTTGGTTTTGGTTTGTTGGCATATTTTCCATAGTTGATTAAAATTTGGCCCGGTACTTTCTTCGGAAAGTTTTTGGCTGGAAATGTTGCTTCATCAGATATAACATTATGTACGTAAAATATAAAAATTATAAGCAGCACCTTCATTGTTTCTATTTCGATGCGAAGTATTTGTTAATCTAAAGTTTACTGTGTTTTTTATGTATTTGTAGATGCAGTTATTAAATTCTACGATAAGTTTAAGATTATTTTTTTATTGTTATGTCGAATTGTGAATATGTAGTATTAGGCAACACTTCCGTTTAGGTGCTATTGCAAAATTTTAATATTATTTCAATTATTGGTTTCTATGTTACTAAGAATACCCAATATTTTTCAGTCCATTTCCCACTGCAGGGCTTCTACCGAAACTTCTAACACAAGGGTATTTCTGATAGAAGAGGCGGCAGAAGGCTAGCAGTGAAACCAACAACACAACATGGAAACCAATGATTGAAATAATAGTAATATTTTCATTCCCTTCAGCTATTGTAGCCAATTTAAAGGGTAATTTAAGGTTATTTGATAATATATAATGTAGCACTGATCAGGAATGTTGGAAGAGGATTTCTTTTTGAGTTTTCCGTCTCTAGCAGGAAAAACCGTTACAGATAGATGTACCCTGGATTCACCTATGTAAAGCTAGTACACGCACAGAATCAACGCGACAACAGGAATTAATATATTAGGAAATTAAAATACGATTATTTAATATAATTATTTATTTTCACTTCAATCTCTTATGCTACAAACATAGAAATAATTGCCATCTTTTCAAAATCCATCCATATCGGTAGAAGTAGTAGTGGGTACGAGTATGTAACCTACTGCAAAATTTTTCATTAATTTTTCATTCCTATTGGTGGCAGCGTGATGTTATATAATTAAATAAATAAATATTCACGGACATTTCACATAACGTCCTCTGGTCCCAAGCTAAGCTTTATTATGCTTGTGTAAAGTACCAGAATACGGATAGAATACATACACTACTTTTCTTTTGTAAATACATACTTATAATACATAGAAACACCCAGACGCAGTACAATCATTTGTATGACAACAATCGTATTTCTAGCCGTATTATATCGTATTTTTTATATAGCCTTCCTCAATAAATGTACTATCCAACACTAAAAGAATTTCAAAATTTTATCAAATTTTTTGGTTAAGTTTAGTTTTGCAAAAAAGGTATCAATTCCTCACGTACAAAGTCGTCATATTAGCCCAGTATCATCATTTATTCTTTCGGTGCTATTTTCTTATATGTAGCAAGTTGTACAGATAGTTGGTGTAATATTGCTTTGCCTGCCGGTCCATCATCTTGTGGTAATGCCTTGGATAGACGGACAACTCTACCACATTCACGTACAAAATATTCCAACTCATTTTCTATTTGACGCCCGTCACCTGGAAATCGTAACTTCATTTTAGATAATTTGCGTGTTTGTCTGTGCAGTTTTTTAAGCTGTAAAACCATATTTATTTATTTTTTTCTCCACAATATACAAAACAGGTTACATGTAGTTACAAAGTTATTTAGACAAAGTATTTTAACTTTTCGAACAAAAAAGTAAATAAATAAAATATAAATATTCACGGACATTTCACACAACGTCCTCTGGTCCCAAGCTAAGCTTACATGGTTGTGTTATGAGTACCAGAATACGGATATAATATATAAACTACTTTTCTTTTGTAAATACATACTTATAATACATAGAAACACCCAGACGCAGAAAAAACATTTGTATATAACATTTATAAAGATCACACAAATTATTGTCCCGAGCGGGAATCGAACCCGCGACCTCGTGAACGACAGTCCGTTATATGAACCACTAGACCACGAAGCCCGTTTTTTGGCTTCTTTTCACATTATAAAACATTATTTGGTCCAAAAATAATGCTTGTAATAGGATTACAGCACAGATTAGCCAGATGGTGTGTCTTTATGGCTACATCACTCAGATCACAGATGACTTAAAGCTACTGCCACGCAACTTCCTACGCGTGGCATTAGGAGACCAAACCTTAACAAAATAAACCATTTTTTAAACTATTTTATCTGATAAAAAGTCGCATCAATATCCGTTGCATAGTTTTGAAGATTTAAGCTCACATACCAAACATACATACCAAGATAACGACTTTATTTTATAACTAGCTACTGCCCGCGACCCCGTACGCGTGGAATTTACAAAACTTTTCCCCGTTTTTGCAACATTTTTCACTACTGCTTCGCTCCTATTGATCGCAGCGTGATGTTGTATAGCCTAAAGCCTTCCTCTTTATATGGACTATCCAACAAAAAAAGAATTTTTCAAACCGGACCAGTAGTTAATGAGATTAGCGCGTTTAAACGAACAAACTCTTAAAGTACTCGTAAAGATGATTCAAATAATCTTAATATTGGTAACGACTCTACGTGCAAAATTAAACTTAACTAAAATTGAAAATTGAAAGTGCCAATAACACAATTCGGTAATGTTAACTGAACTTTTTTATTAGAAAATATATAAAATAGACTAACGGTCTTATTCATAATGACTTATCGGAAGTTTAAAAGTTCGCTAAAATAGGTTCGCGAAAATTGTCAAAAGTTGTTATTCATAATAGTCTTTTTACGCTAAAACGTTTAATATCTCTCCGATAAAACCTCCGTTTAAACCTCCGATAAGTCATTATGAATAAGACTATAACAGTTTAAATAAAAAAAATGTGCACCACGAAATAGCTAATTAATTAAAATACACCATAGTTGTTTTCATTTTTAGTTAAGTTTATTTTAGTTGTGACGTAGAATTGGCACCATTATCTAACACTTACGCGACTCATTTATTGCAATAAAACTACTTTTTACGGAATTAGACGCGTATATTTGTTTTAAATTTTATATATTTTACGCATCTAAATCCGTAAAAAGTGATAAAATAACCTTGTCCTAATCTGGATGCTGGTGGTTGTAGACATTTGTTGGTCAATCTAGCGAGTTGTGACTTCTCAGAGCTGAATGCCTCGTCCAAGTCAAAAAGTTCTAATGGTGGAGGAGGTAGCTCTCTGAACGTAGGAGGAAATACCTGTATACCAAGCAAGAGGTATTTTGAATATGTGCGTGTGGTGACGGATTAAAAATACAAGTGTCACCACCCCTTTTCCTCCCACAGGGTACTGTAAAAACCAGCTAAGGGGGGATATTATACACAGATAACATCAGTAAAAGATGGAAACCTCGAAAATAAACCCTGTGCGAACACGTCTGGTCAGCGCGGCACGTTAATGAGCTAGTGAGAGCGAGAGATAATAATTATTTGGACATTTCACACAGCGGCGTTTTCCTGATAGACTTAAGACAGATTGCAATACATATTTCAAAGTAGTCATGTTGATATAATAGACCAATTTCAACTACACCCCAGAGTAGTATATCCCTAAGAACGCCTAAACAATTTAAGTCCTTTATTTCAAGGGCAAATAGAGATCATTTGCTTTTTTGGAAAAATAATAGTTAATATAGCAAATTTTCCCAAAAAACCTAGTGGATCATGATCAGAAACTCTATTCCCCGAAATGGTTTTCGAATTAAGAGTTTTAAAAAAATATGAACAATGCCCATTCTAAGCTTATTTGTTTGTGTTGAGGGTGCTAGAATATTTATTTTTAGAGTTCAGTATCGAAAGGCAAAATGTGACTATATTACTGAGATTTCGCTGTCCGTCCGACTGTCCTTCTGTTCGTCTCTCACCAGACTGTATCTCAAGAACGGTGATAGCTAGAAAGGTGATATTTTTACAGATAATGTATATCTGTTGATGATGAGAGCAACAAATATTAAAACCCATACGACAAACGTTTTCAGTGTAACTTGCTGATACCCTAAGACGACATGATTGGGACGCGATGAAATGACGAAGTTATTAAAATAACGATGGTGCTAAAACCTTCGTTTACAAGTCGAGCTCGTGATTGGCAGTTTATTTTTCTTTATTTTCACAAAAAAAAATTCTCAACGAAAACAGATAAAAATGGGGAGGTTTGTACTTTGTAACTATATGGGTAAAGAGTTATCTAACTAAATTACTTACAGCTAACTGTAGAGGTGGAAATGGTGTTTCGAACTGTGGCGCGATCAACCTTAGTGGTTCATGTTTAACTCCTAACGCTTCATACAATCCTAGTACTTCTGGCACTGAAATGAATATATTTCATAAATAAATAAGAACGTATTTCATTCTTCTGGTCCCACAAATGTCCCATTATTGGGCATGTGAATCGAACGTAGACATTGGACGTGGTGTGACGCTGACGTCGTCTGATCCAAAGATAACCTTATTTGCTTGGGTATCAAAATACATAATACATAAATACTATTTTAAAACATTCAGACGCACTACAAAGAACTGACATAATTATCTTAAAATGACACAAAAAATTGTCCTGTGCGGGAACAGAAACTGCGATCTCGTTAATAGCAATTTGCTACGGTTACCGGTAGTTAGAACTTGAGAAGGTTGAAAAAAAACTGTGTATCATAGAATATCGATTTTAACATTAATATTGCCACAATAGATTTTATTTTGTCGATTAATCACATCTTCCACTTACATTGTGCCAAGTTCAATGAGAACAATCTCCACGTGAATAGAGCGTGAGGATGTAATGGAGCCAGTCTAGGAGGTGGCGCAGTTGCCGGCTCTGGTAGAGGCAGAGTACTTAGCCACATTATATCGCCCAGTGTACGGTATTCGTTTATCTGTGAACAACTCCTATACAGTGATGTTGCCCTAGTATTTATGGGTACTTCCTTCTTATCTCCAGTCCATTAATGTCCCACTGTTGGGCACAGGCCTCCTTGACTTCAGGAAGGCGTTTGGTCATATACTACGCTGATCAGACGTGTTTAGTTTGAGTTATCCGTCTCTTATAACTGATGCTGTTTAGGGTTTCCTAAAAAAACCCCTCATAGGATCACTCCGATATCCGTTTTGTCTGTCTGTCAAACTTATTTGCTTACGGTATCCCTCAGCTGGCTTTTAAAACACCTTTGGGAAGAAATGGGGTAGTGACACTTGTATTCTTAGTCCATCACTATACCATACAAGACTTATGATTTCTCTCTCTCCAGCCAATTAACGTCCCACTGTTGGGTACGGGTCTCTTCCACTTTGGGAGGGATTATGGTCTACTGTGCCGCGCTGACCAGACGTGTTGGCACAGGGTTTATTTTCGAGATTTCCGTCTCTCACAGAGGATATAATTTGTGTACAATATCCCTTGGCAGGCTCTTACTACACCTTAGGAAGGACAAGGGGTGGTGACACTTATATTCTTAATTCTTCAGCACACTGAGATCAGGATCTTCTCATCAGACTTTATTATGAGTTTCCTGTCTAGAACAATATCTTCATGCATGCCATTAATCATATAATACTTACATCAGGGTCCTCAACATCCACTGGGTTTAAATGCAAATCTGTAGTACCTCCTAAATAACTAAACACCATTTCCCTGATGAGATCATTGCATTCACTCTCCAAGTATTGGTCAGCGAAGAAGTGGCCTGAACCTATTACGAATAATTTGCCTGAAATGTTATTATTGAAACCGTTAGATTTAATTTATTTGTAACATACATACATAACATCACGCCTTTTTCCCATGGGGGTAGGCAGAGACTATAGAGCGCCATCTGCTACGATCTAAACATACCTACTTCCTTGGCTTCATCCACACTCATACATCTGGGTCATACATGCCCGAAGGTTGTAAGTGCTACGTACTTATTTGGAACATAATAAAATAAAATTTGTCCGTGTGGTGACGAATAAAGCCTCATTTCTACCCCGGGTACTGTAAAAGCCAGTTCAGGGATATTGTAAGCAGTCAACATGAACTCTGAGAGATGAATAACTTAAAACTTAAACTTATACTAACTCGCCTGGGGGGCCAAGTCTGCTATTACAATGTGTTGTCACAATGATCAGTCAGTGACGTCATTATGGCGTCATTTGTGACAAAAAATTAAGAGTAGACTACCAAACTTGATAAAATTCGCCATTATGTAATCAGTTATTGCATTGTAATAGCAGATTTGGCCCCCTGGTGAGCGCGGCATGCGGCAAAATCCTTCCCAAGGTACAGGAGGCCCGTGCGCAACAGTGGCACGTTTATGGGCTGGAGTGAGAGAATTGTAACTATACAAATAGATACCTCCAGTTTTTTCTGAAGTATAGACAGCAGCGACTGGTCTCTTCACCGGGTAGCATACATCACTGCTGGACAGCACTGCGGCTGCAGGCTTCTTCACAGTCAATGTAGCTCCGTAAGGGTACACGAAATTTGGTGTAGCAGGATCTTCACTATTAGCAATAAGACACACAATAAATATAACATGTCTGTGTCTAAAATAAGACGAAACTAATTTCTTTTTTAGGCTTTGCGATGGGCATTGATGGAGGGTGTTGTTTATATTAAGGTCACGAAACCTTGAACATAGACGGACAGAATTAACAAAAATCGACTGTGACATGTGACAGCGCATTTTTATCTTATTTATTTAATTTGTATGTTTTTACAACTGAAATAACTATTATATTACTACGTTTTTGCCTATCTCAGATGACTACGTGCGGGCCTTTTCACTGCACCACGGAAGTAATAAATAATTAAATAGTTCAAAAATTAAAAAAAACACGCTTGAAAATTCAGAAAATGCTTTTTAATTATTGCATTGTCATCGATTTCTATTATGTGCCCAATTTCAGATAAAGTCGGATTTATCTGAAATTGGGTGAAAATCACTTTCAAAGATTCCGTTACATAGATAAATATAATACATACGTACCGCTAATAAAAGCGTGATAAAATGGTTAGAGACTCACATGAAATCATCGGACTCGCTGCTATAGTGTGGCAATTTCATCAAATACTTAGTAATACCTCTGTTTAATACACCGTTCGAAATGTGACATTCTTTGGGATGATAAAATTTATGATACTTGGCACGAACCACGCAATCTGTTGAAATTAATACATATTACTTACTAGCTGTTGCACGCGACTCCGTCCGCGTGGAATTTAAACAAAACATCCCCGTTTTTGTAACATTTTTCACTACTGCTTCGCTTCTACTGGTCGTAGCGTGATGTTATATAGTCTAAAGCCTTCCGATAAATGCCCTATCTAACACTGAAAGAATTTTTCAAATCGGCCCAGTCGTTCCTGAGATTAGTGCGTTCAAACAAACAAACAAACTCTTTAGCCTTACAGTGGATGTTATGTGTACAATATAGCCTCAGCCGGCTTTTACAGAACCCTGGGAAGGAAAGGGAATGGTAAAACTTATATTCTTAATCCGTTACCACACGGATCACTGATGTTTATTTATTCATGTTTCATGTGGCAGAGTTTCTCTCACACTACTCCTATACGACTCAACCGATTTTAATGAAATTTTGTGTACATTTAGGATAGGTCTAGGAATTTGTTAAGATCTGTTATAATACCCCTCATTCCAGTAACTACGCATGAAACTGCAAAATAACCATATTTTTGTATGAATTCGTGTATCTGTCTATATTATGTGTAAGTGGAAAAATAGTATATAAGTCAATAAGTTTACCATTATTCACAACGATACCAAATTCTTCTAAAAAGAAGTTAATATTAGTATTAACTCTCTCTTCTCCTCCATCTGTCATGGCGACGAGTACCGAGTCGCCACGCTCCACCATGTTCTTAAGACAGGACAGTTCATCATCATTGAACACGTTTTGAGGACATGCTATCACCAAGATACGAACATCATCTAATACATGTGATGTTAGCTCTTCACGGTTTCTGGAAAATTAAGGCTTATGTAAAAAAAAATCATAAAGTTTGATTTATAATCAAGTATAATGTATGAATTGGTAGAATAAATATATATTTTTGTTTTATTAGTTTTAGCAATGCGGCCTCAAAATGCAAGGATTGTGTATATTGTTGTCAAAAAAAGGAAACGTGATAATTATCATAGATAGAAAGGCAAGATCAATGTCTTTACGCCAAATATTCATTTAACGTAAGCATTTATTTTGTTAACCGACAATAATATGTGATTGTTTATATGTTAATAAAATCAATCACATATTATTGTCAGTTAACAATTTTCTGTTTGCCTAGTTGAATAATTTCATTAGACTAAATAAAATGTATAACTTTTTGTTAATCTCATATAAAATCACATTACGGCTCAAGATTGTTTCGTGGCGTGACACTGTTTGTGTTACGGTTTGAGTGCGTAGCTACGCACACATTAAACAGTGCTGCAGTATTTTACCTAAACTCGAGCGTAACCATTTTGTGAAATGGCTCTTAAAATAGTCTATATTTTCTAAAAATATATAAAAACAGCAGGTCAAAAATTATGAACAATGCCAATTGGTACCTTAGTCAATTTTAAACCAGCTGGTTTAGTGGCCACACTTTGCTGGAGTTGGATCTAATACTAGACCCAACTACCTACAGCAAAATAGGCCACACTAAAATAAGCGTGATAAAAAGTGATCACCGCAAGCGGGACTTGATTGAGTCTACATCAGATGTAGACTGGAGTAACATTGTGGTTACCGTTGGCACGGCTGTAATAGCTCAGATAGCAGAGCGACGGAACGGTATTCCGAGGTCGTGGCTTCAAGTCCCGCTTGCGGTGATCACTTTTTTCACTTTAATTTAATTTATCAAAGTTTATCACTGTATATTATTACTTACATCATAACTTTCCACGTACCCTTCAACTTTCTATGTAACATTTTGTAGTTTTCAGTTATTTTAAATAACTCATTTTTCGAAACATCGAATAATATTGTGTCCGCTGATTTCATTTTGTTCTTATTTTTAACAATTTATGCACAATTAAACATTAAATATTTTAGAAGCACGATATCTTCGCTTTGAAATGTTTTTGTTTACATTTACGTTGCTTAGCAACCAAGCATTTTGGACATAGACAAACTCTTTCATTTTTAAACTTTTCTGTAGTGTCTATGGTCACTATAGACACGTGGGTACCAATTAAGGTTTTCAATATAATATTATTATTTATCTACCCACAGTTTTTGCAACTAAAGATAGACTAATCTAAACTTAAGGTTTTCATTTTAATATGCATCTAATGATAGCGACTCACTATTGTAACTTCGAACTAGCGATAGATTTAATTTACTGATAAACGGATTACAATCAATATCAATAAACTTATGTTAGTTATTAGTATATCGGCAATTCTTTTATTAACAATTAGCGACCTGCCCCTATCTCGAATTCTGGGATAAGTTTAACGTATAATAATTATATACTAGCTGTTGCCCGCGACTCCGTCCGCGTGGAATTTAGAAAAATTTCCCCGTTTTTGTAATATATCTCTACTGCTTCGCTTCTACTCGTCATAGCGTGATGTTATATAGCTTAAGGCCTTCCTCGATAAATGCCCTATTTAACACTGTAATAATTTAATTTATTAATATTTTGCGATTGACTCGCTATGCTTTTACTAAATAAACTAAATTATAATGGAAAAAATGATAACCATAAGCGGGACTTGAACCCGCGACCTCGGAATGCCGTTCCGTCGCTCTCCCAACTGAGCTATTATGGTCCACGCAAATGTTTACCAAATTTTCCACTACAATCATCTGTGGTTCCTGAGATTAGCGCGTTCAAACAAACAAACTCTTCCGTCCGAGTTCCGCTTTATAATATTTTATAATTATAATATATTATTTTAACTCCGTGGTAGTCTTTCCGATATCACATTATAGTAATTTATTTAAAGATAGGTAGTTTCTATAAAACTTTAAATCAGTTATAACGATGTATGAATTTCCTTAAAAAAAAGTGAAAGGCAGGCAGACGGACCAGCCAAACTTATATATAGTTATCTGTGGGACCAACTGACAAACGGATTCTGAAGTGGTAAAGAGGTTTCGT
Source organism: Orgyia antiqua (assembly GCA_916999025.1). NCBI lineage: Eukaryota > Metazoa > Arthropoda > Insecta > Lepidoptera > Erebidae > Orgyia > Orgyia antiqua. Next base: position 27,551,481 of record OU779871.1, read on the forward strand.
TTTATGTACTCTCCGTCTCTGTCCAGTCTATCAATTTCTAGTGTTTGGCACATGTCTCCTCCGCAGCTAAGCCAGGGTTTTGGTCTACTATATCAGGCATGGTAGTATATGGCTCAAGTTTCAAAATTTCCATCTCTTACAGAGGATTTTATTTGGTTATATTATTCTTCAGCACCCTGGGGAGAAAACCTTTTCGTATGAAATAGTTGTGTAGTGCTGGCTATTTTTTTGTGCGAAACCTTAATGTTGTACGAATCTTTATCAGCCTTTTTCCATCCACTGGTGGACATAGGCCTTTCGCATAGAACGCCACATCGCGATCCTACACTATCTGCATCCAACGGCTCCCTGCACATTAGACGATCCACTGTCCACCTTGTTGACAGCCCAAATGACAATAGGTAAGAATAAAACAAAAAAATAAATTTGTGAAATAATATAATTTTATTTACAAATCGAATAATAATAACTTTTGAACTAATTAACTATTAACTATACTAGAATTTAATTCTTTATATACAATTTTGTCTAAATTTAATTATACTTAATATCGTATATTGCTAAGTTATATGAAAAATAGTCTTCAAGTAATCATGTATATATATGAAAAATATATTAATAATATTTAAAAAAAGTCAATAAAGCAAAATTTTCTCAAAGACATAATTATAAGAAAAGTAGTATATGTATTCTACCCGTATTCTGGTACCCATAACACAAGCATATAAGCTTAGCTTGGGACCAGAGGACGTTGTGTGAAATGTCGATGAATATTTATTTATTTGATTATTTATTTATATGCAGCGCCGGATTGTGAAATTTGGAAGGGCCCTCTTCCAAATTTGACTTCATGGGCGTACCTGAGATAGCCCTTCCGTATTCAACTAATCGGTGAGGGGTTTTAAGTAAGTGTAATTTATTTCCTGAGCGCGGGGCCCCTAAAGGTATGGGTCCCTTAAAGGCGCGGGGCCTATAGCATTTGCTACCGGGTTAATATGGCTATGCATAATATGTTAAATGAATAATTTATTTTTATTTGAATAATGATAATTATTATGTAGTTACTTGTATAGCTTGTAAAAGTAAAGTTTGTTAAGCTGACACATGACACGTATGTCATACGGAAGAGAAAATCTAAATAATTATACCCACAGATTAAACCATGTGCTCCCCAAGACAAGCGTATGGAAACACAGAGCCAGATTCTAACATTGGCCTATAGAATATCTGTGGCCCCTTGATTAGTTAACATAACGAGAGGGGCCCATCTAGATGGGGCAATCGGTACGGGGCTACGCAATACGCCTCTGATATAGAGTTGCCAAAAAAACTAATCATATTTATTAAATATTTCTAATTACTGTTGCTTTATTTTCTTAAAACAGAAACTAAAAGTTGCAATAGTCATACAGTTTGTACCTTATGTTTTTAAAACTAAAAATTAAAAAAAATATATAGAATCATTCGGAGAAATAAAAATATAATTCTTACATAACCTTAGATATTGCTTTTATTAACATAGTAACAAAGATTTACCAGATAGAGGATACGCGTTTAATCTTAAAGGCACGTAACCTTAGCCTGGCTAAATCGTACTTCATGGTCGAATAAGATATGGTATTCATAATTCAAGTGACAGTATAATATTCTATAACACTTGCGCGACTCATTTGTTCAAATAAAACTATTTAATAGTCTCACCCGTGACCATGGCGACTACAAAGTCTCCCAAAAGTCGGGCTAAAATTCAAAACAAATACACACGTCTAAATCCGTTTAAAGTAGTTTTATTTAATCAAGTGACAGTAGTTTTTGCGAACTACAAACGTCACTTTTATGAGTTTAAAAACAAGTATGTAATGGGGAAGAGAAATCCTGTTTTAGTCTATGGTATATTTAAACCTGCGGCCGTATTATGAGCTCTTATTCACAGGCCGTTTACGCCGTGAATGGAACTGCCTGGCAAATTTGTATTATGAGTGTATTATTGTTAGTGTGACAGTGGTAAACCGATAAATACAATAATCAAGTTTCTGAACGACTCTATCAAAAAGTTTAAGACGTCCATAGACACTTCATCCATTAAAAAGTAGTAGCTAGTTTTATGTAAGTAGGCACGAAGTATAGATAGAAGGAGTCCGAACGGTATAGGCTTTTCCATAATATTTCGTGTACACAATAATAAACCCAGATCATAGTTCTATTTTCTGCCACTGGCTGCGCAAGTGTTCAGGGCGTACCGATGCTATTATTATTATTACATGTAAACACGCGCTGGCTCGTGAATGTTGAATTTAATTTAATTAAATACATTTAATTAAATACATAATATTATTTATAAATAAATAATAATATTATTTATAAATATAATAGAATTCAAACGAGTACTCCTTGAAAAATGGCGCGCTCTACCGGCAAAAAATCTGTCCCTTAAATTGAGACCATTCGTTCAACATTACGTTCGGACTCCTTCTATCTATACTTCGTGTAAGTAGGTATGTCATAACATAATACGAAATAAAAGTCAGGCCGTTTGCCGCCGTCAACAGAATCGCCTGGAACTTGCATGATATTTTGAAAGCTGAAATACGCCTGCTGTGGTGGAAATCAGAGACACTTAACATACGTATTTTATGCAAATATAGATATTTAAGTGGCTTCAAGTTGGTCGAGTTACGTAGCCATTGACACTCTATTTGGTAATTCTATGCATAATAATTAATCAGTACTATAAAACTTATTTTTTAAATCCACTTTAAAAATAGATTATAGAAAAAAAAAACCCAAAGTTCTAAATATTAGCAATGTACATTGTATATATTATAAAACTTATTTATTAGGAATGGACTTATAAAAATTTCTTATATTACTATTTTCAGTAAATATTTACAAAAAAACGAAATAAGTTTTATATATTTTGAGCTAACTTTGAGCTTTTAAACTGAAATTATTATTATTATTATTTAATAGCTGATGACTCCATCTGGTGGTATAAAAAATGTACTTTTATGGAGTCTTAAAATAAATATATTATGAAAAATAAATTGGTTGGATTTTATAAAAAAAAAATTATATCGGTCGAGTTCTCGACATGTTTTGAATAAATCTCAGTAATAAGATTTTACCTTTTACGGAACCCTAAAAAGGATCCCACATCAATTCTGTATGTTTATTATATTTCTTATTTTAATAACCATTATGAATTTCATAAAAAAAGTTATAATTTCATAAAATAAATATTTTTATTTCCTAAATTTGATAATCGCAAGTAATAGGATAACAGCAGATTACAAAGATTTTTTTTTACTGTAAACGGTTTGAATGTTCTATATTGAAATCTCTTAATATGTATAGAAAATTCCTGATTCTACAACACAAGTACTAGGATAACAGAATATCATAAGAGTTTGGAAATCTGGAGTATTGTGCTGTCTGAATGTATTGTTCTTTATTCAAATCATAACGTTATAAAAACAAAAGAATGGTGCCGAATCCACATGCACAACTAAATTTAACTAAAAATGAAAACAATTATTGCTGTATTCTGATTATTTGACTATTTTGTTATAATAACATATTACAAGAGGTTTAAAGACTGAGGAACTTACGGACTGAATGTTCTTTATTCAAAAATAATGTAATTTAAAATAATGGGAGCCAATCCTATGTGCACAACTAAACTAAAAATGAAATCTGATTGTATCAATAACACAATTTTGCAATGGTAACTAAATTTTCTTAGCATAATAACTTTTTAATACAGAATAGCAATTTTAATTATAGTGAATGTGCTATTTCTAAAGTATTTTATTAATTTAGCAATTGACTTGCTATGCTTTTAGGTTATACATTATTTCAGCAATTGTATTCTGTAAAGAATACTGTGGCTGGTCGAGATTTTTGCAAAACATTCTCGATAGATGGCGTAGCGCATAAAAAATGCGATGTAGACTCAATGGCGGAACACTGTGATGGTCAGATTGGTTACTGTTAGCACGACCGCAATAAGCTCAGTTGGCAGAGCTACGGAACGGTATTCCGAGGTCGTGGGTTCAAGTCCCGCTTGCGGAGATCACTTTTTCCACTACAATTTAATTTATTAGTTTTTATTTTTTAGTTAAGTTTAGTTGTGCATGTAGAATTGGCACCAATGTGGGTGTTTCTGTTTCCATTAGTATAAAACCTTCCTAACCTTACAACACAAGTACTAGGATAACAGCAGATCATAAGAAACCCATATCTAGAGCGTTATATAACGCGGCTATATCTGAATGGCTTGATATCCTCCAGAATGGATAGTTTTTGGCTTTGGCGGCTGCTTCTTCATCTTGACCATCACCAATTACAACATATGTGCACCTTTCACCAAAACGCTGTTTGATTTTTTCAAAACATGTTTCTTTACCTAGAAAAAATTGTATTTATGACTAATTTGATTCTATATCCACAACTAAACTTAACTAAAATATGTGTATTTTGATTATTAGGCTATTTAGATTAACACATTTTTAACACTATCAATTTTCATTTTTAGTTTAGTTAAGTTTAGTTGTGCGTGTAGAATTGGCACCAATTAATAATAAAGAATCGACTGAAAAAAATCATTTTATAAAAAAAAAGTACTAGGACATCATAAAACAAGAAGAGGAATGTAGTGCAACATTCAGTTATTAGCATAATAATTAAAATATTTGTAAAAAAATGTGTTAATGTTCTGATATCCATAACACAAGCAAATAAGCTTAGCTTGGGATCAGAGGACGTTGTGTGAAATGTCCATGAATATTTATTTATTTATAAAAATACATACAATAAATAAATAAAAACTCACCAGTTTTCGTAGCAGAATATATATTCTCTATAGGAAATACACCACCAAGACCAAATAATAAAACTTTGGCTAGAGCGGGAACTAATTGTGTTGTTGTCACTAACACATTGACACAATTCTCTCTGTAAAAAGAAAAAATATCTATACTATATCTAATATATAAAATTCACGTGTCACAGTGTTAGTTACCGTACTCCTCCGAAACGGCTTGACCGATTCTTCTCAAATTTTGCATACATATTCAGTAGGTCTGAGAATCGGCCAACATCTATTTTTCAAACTTTTTTTTTTTTTTAGTATGGCAATACAACGTTTGCCGAGTCAGCTAGTATACTATATTAATATTATAAAGCTGAAGAGTTTGCTTGTTTGAACGCGCTAATCTCAGGAACCACTGGGCCGATTTGAAAAATTCTTTCAGTGTTAGATAGGGCATTTATCGAGGAAGGCTTTAGGCTATATAACATCACGCTACGACAAGTAGAAGCGAAGCAGTAATGAAAAATGTTGCAAAAACGGAGAAAAAATTCTAAATTCGTCGAGTCTTGGGCAACAGTTAGTAATATTATAAGTGTAGGTATATAATAAGTAAAAATATAATTATTTGTTACAAATACCTTGAATTAATCATGTTAAGACATTTACATGCTAGTGTAAGCCAGTTGTCTGTCGCTTGTTCTAGTTCAGCTCTCAACTGAAGCCATTGTTCTCTCTTTGATGGACCCAGGAGACCACCAACACTGTACAATATATTTATTTACAAACATACTGTGATAAAAGAAAAACATAAAAATTGGTCGAGTCGGACTCGCGCACGAAGGGTTCCATACCATTATTTAAGCAACATAAGGCAACGAGCAAGAAACGGTAAAAAATCATGTTTGTTGTATGGGAGCCCCCCTTAAATATTTATTTTATTTTATTTTTAGTATTTGTTGTTATAGCGGCAATAGAAATACATCATCTGTGAAAATTTCAACTGTCTAGCTATCACCGTTCTTGAGATACAGCCTGGTGACAGACGGACGGACGGACGGACGGACAGCGAAGTCTCAGTAATAGGGTCCCGTTTTTAGGGTTCCGTACCCAAAGGGTAAAAACGGGACCCTATTACTGAGACTTCGCTGTCCGTCCGTCTGTCACCAGGCTGTATCTCAAGAACGGTGATAGCTAGACAGTTGAAATTTTCACAGATGATGTATTTCTATTGCCGCTATAACAACAAATACTAAAAATAAAATAAAATAAATATTTAAGGGGGGCTCCCATACAACAAACATGATTTTTTTACCGTTTCTTGCTCGATACTAATAACGTTGCCTTATGTTGCATAGATAATGGTACGGAACACTTCGTGCGCGAGTCCGACTCGCACTTGACCAATTTTTACCCTTTGGGTACGGAACCCTAAAAACTAAACTGAACTGATTTTACATTGTAAAAGTCCAGGGGACCAAGTCTGCTATTAGAATAATAAATAATAATAATAAATATTCACGGACATTTTACACAACGTCCTCTGGTCCCAAGCCAAGCTTATTATGCTTGTGTTATGAATACCAGAATACGGATATAATACATAAACTACTTTTCTTTTGTAAATACATACTTATTATACATAGAAACACCCAGACGTAGTACAAACATTTGTATGACATTTATGAATATCACAGAAATGATTGTCCCAAGCGGGAATCGAACCCGCGACCTTGTAAACGGCAGTCCAGTACATGAACCACTACGCCATGAAGCCTGTTTTACAAAAACGAATTAAAGATCTTACCTATTTCTATAATTATTATAGGTATCTTTAATTTTTCTGTATCTAAATGCTAATTTTCTCATCCAATCAACGCCACCTCTAACACCAGGCGCACATAAACCCGCAGTAGGTGCAGACCCCGCGTGGAAACCATCCGCTGAGAAATTGTACGCAGATAGATCTTGTCCGTTATCGTCAGCCGCCACTGCATCTATGTGCTCCTGGTCACAATCCTGTAAAAACGAACATTATTTTTAAAATTAACTTTTTATTAACATAAGAAAAAGAAATTGGCGGTAATTCTAATGCACCAAAGACTAAACTAAACTAATTAGTTAGCAAACTAAAATAAATTAAGATGATTTGTATTATTAATTATAACTTTAGTACACGTTATTTTAGTTCATAAATTGTATATTGAATTTTGACTGAATAGTTATGTTTTGTTGTTTCTAATAAGGCTACCTTTTTATGTTTAATAATTCAAATTTTGGAAAATAGTACATTAAAATGATGTGAATGAGTGTGGATGAAGCCAAGGAAGTATGTTTGGATCGTAGCAGATGGCGCTCTATAGTCCTTGCCCTGCGTTTAAATATTATATTAATATATTAATAATTATAAAGCGGAAGTGTTTGTTTGTTTGAACGCACTAATCTCAGTAACCACTGAGCCGATTTGAAAAATTCTTTTAATATTAGATAGGGCATTTATCGAGGAATGCTTTAGGCTATATAACATCACGCTACGACCAGTGGAAGCGAAGCAGTAGTGAGAAATGTTGCAAAAACGGGGAAAATTTTCTAAATTTCACGCGGACGGAATCGCGGGCAAAAGCTAGTAATAATTAAAATCATTAAGGTCATATTTATAATGACTTATCGGAGGTTTAAACAATAAATTTATCGGAGGAATAATAAACATTTTATCGTAACTGGACTATTATGAATAACAATTATTGTCAATTTTAGCGAACTTTTAAACCTTCAGTAAGTCATTATGGATAAGACCATTAGTCTTTAATACCCAGTTCTTATAATAAGAAAGTTCAGTTAACATTGCCGAATTATATTAGTGACACTATCAATTTTAGTATTTTTAGTTAATTTTAGTTATATAGTAACTTACTTCAACATCATTGAAGAAGAAATGTGTATCAGCCAAACTAAATATCATTTCTTCCATTCTAAAACCCAACTGAACTATTTGCTGTGTGTCCTGTAAACATAAAATTAGCTTACATAGGGACATACATAGCGGAATTGCCATGAAAGTTTTAAATATGAAAGTGGATGGATGTAAGGCCAGAGACAGACCAAAGAAAAGATGGATGGACTATGTGAAAGAGGATATGAAGAAGATGGATGTAAATTCACAGATGACGTGTGACAGAGGAGTATGGAGGAAGAGGACATGTTGCATCGACCCCAAATGATTGGGAGAAAGGCAGGGAGTGATGACATAGGGACATACATACAAAAATAACGACTTTGTTATACATATACGAGGGGAGGTCCAAAAGTTCGTGGAATGAAAGGGTTTTAGTAAAAATGAAACAGTAAATTTATTTTTCCTTTTCAATATAATCACCCTTAAGCTGAATACATTTATTAGATCTATGAATTAATTTTTCTAAACCATCGTAAAAATATTTTTTATCTTTTCCCTCAAAATGAGCCAAAATTGCCTCCTTTACCTCATTGTCGTCGGAAAATTTCCTTCCCCGTAAGTCTTTTTTTAAATTGGGGAACAAATAAAAATCACTTGGGGCCAGATCTGGACTATAGGGTGGGTGGACTAGTGATTCGAAGCCATGCGTGTGTAGAGCAGCCATTGCAACTTTGCTCTTGTGAACCGGCGCGTTGTCTTGCAAGAGCAACACGCCCTTGGTCAATTTTCCCCGACGTTTTTCTTTGATGGCATCCTTTAATTTTTCTAGTATTGTTGCGTAGTATTCTCCGGTTATGGTCCTGCCCTTTTCTTTATAATCAATCAGTATTATCCCCTCACAATCCCAAAAAACAGTAGCCATCAACTTTCCAGCCGACTCCGACACTTTGAATTTCTTTGGCGGTGGTGTCCCCTTTTTATGCCATTGCATGGACTCTTGTTTGGACTCAGGCTCAAAGTGATGAACCCATGTTTCATCGCCGGTAACAATTCGCTCCAAAATCGGTCCAGGATCGTCGCCACACAACTCCAAAAAATGTTTTGACGCTTCGACGCGCTGCTGTTTTTGAAGCGGCGTGAGCATTCTCGGTACCCATCTTGCACTGACTTTTGTCATACCCAGGTGGTCATGTAGGATTCGCAAAATGGTGGTATCTGATACTCCAACTAATGCAGATAACTGTTTTTTCTTCAAACGGGTGTCCTCCAGTACAATTTTTTCCACTTTTTCGACGATGTCTGATGTGGTGGCCTCAACTGGCCTTCCTGAGCGGGGGTCGTCTTCAATCGACTCCCGACCATGTTTAAAAAGACCATGCCACTTGTAAATCATTGATTTACTAGGGCACTGTTCCCCGTAAACAGTTTCCATTTCATTCAAAATGGTCTGAGCGTTCTTTCCTTGCTTGGTAAGGAATTTAATGACCGCACGGTGTTCAATTTTCTCCATAGTTTCAGTTTTCTTCCGGATTGACGTGTTTAGCAGGCGAGTGTTCGTAAACGAATGACGCAATAGGGCTGAAACTCCATTTATATACTAATTATGAGTCCCCAATTAGTATGACACTAAGCGAGCGCCCCTATCCCCACTCCATCCCCTCCATTCCACGAACTTTTGGACCTCCCCTCGTAACATAAACATAAAGATTAGAGATAAAAGGTCATAATGACTTATCGGAGGTTTAAACAGAGATTTTATCGGAGGTTTAAACAGAGATTTTATCGGAGATATAATCGTAAAAAGACTATTATGAATAACAAGTTTTGACAATTTTCGCGAACCGATTTTAGCGAATCTTTAAACCTCCGATAAGTCATTATGAATAAGACTATAAGAATAAACATTAACTTTTAGTTATAATTAGTTAACATATAGCTTTTAATAGAGTTCTTTTTCTATTCAAGTTTTTTTTTTCAATTTTTTTTTTAAATTGGAGTAAAATTTTTACTTTTAAGAGGATACCAAAATAGCTTCGTGCATTTTTCTACGTACGAATTTTTCATTTTTTCTTTAGATTGAATGGCTAGAGCTCTAATTTTTAAGTATGTTTTTTCAATATATGATCTAGGATCGCATAAACTCAGAAACGCGATTGAAAAAAGTTTTCTCGATAGAAAATCTTAGCGAAACAACCTCTCTCATTTTTTATTTTTTTTATTTGTCGGTCTATTATCGCGTATTAACTAATGAAATAACTTTAAAAACATAGGTAACTATTATATATAGAAACAGGTAAGCCGGAATTAAAATATATTTTATATTTTGACGGGCTTCGTGGTCTAGTGGTTCGTATAACGGACTGACGATCATGAGGTCGCGGGTTCGATTCCCGCCTCGGACAATCATTTGTGTGATGTTTATAAATGTCATACTAATATTTGTTCTGCGTCTGGGTGTTTCTATGTATTATAAGTATGTATTTACAAAAAAAAGTAGTATATGTATTCTATCCGTATTCTGGCACCCATAACACAAGCATATAAGCTTAGCTTGGGACCAGAGGACGCTGTGTGAAATGTCCGTGAATATTTATTTTATTATTTATTTTATTTATATTTAGTAGATTTTGAGTAAACAAAAAAAATATCCCTAATTCTTCATTTTCTATACCTACTAGCTGTGTTAATAGGTACATGTCGACGATAATATTGATGTAGGCCCTTAATTGAGTTCTTTTTCTATTATATCGAAGAAAAAATTGTACTTTTAATATTTTTGTAGTAGGAATCTTATTTACCTTATTATACTTAGTAGCATAAGTCCCCGTAAGTAAAGAATGGAATATGATAATAGTTTCATCTAGATCCCATATGAACACTCTGTCTGTGGCCGGCTCAGGTACATGTTGGGCCGGAGATGATGACGTATTTCTTCTACCACGACCTCTTGAACGAGATGCTGTGCTTTCACTGGAAAAATATAAAAAAACCATTTGATACCAACTTAATAAATGATTGATGGCAGGCCACATCGCTCGTAGGACTGATGATCGATGGGGAAGAAAAGTCCTAGAGTGGCGACCACGTACCGGACGCAGCGTTGGGCGGCCCCCGACAAGGTGGAGCGACGATATCGTCAAGGTCGCGGGGAGACATTGGATGCAAGCGGCACAGGACCGCGCGTTGTGGCCTTCTATGGGGGAGGCCTATATCCAACAGTGGACGGAGAGAGGCTGAGGGATGGATGGAAATGAATGATTTTTAATTAATCAAAAACTAATCTAAACCAATTAAATTCTTGCCAACCTAAAAAAAAGCCAATAATGGTACCGATTTTACATAAACTAAACTTAAATAAAAATTATGAGAATTGATTGTGTCAATAACAGCATTCGACAATGTTAAAAGAACTTTTTGATTACAAAATCTGTATATTATAGAATAACAATTTTAATTAATAAAAATGTGCACAACAAAATAGCCAATTGTGATTGTTCATAATTTTTGACCTGCTGTTTTTATATTTTTTTTAGAAAATATAGACTATTTTAAGCAACTCATTTCAATATTATTGAAATATTCACTATATAGAATTTTTTAAAAATACCGCAGGGGAACGTAAGTATCACCTTAACTATTAAGAGGATACCAAAATTCTTCGTGGATTTTTCTACGCACGAAGTTTTCATTGTTTCTTTAGATTGAATGGCTAGAGCTCTAATTTTTAAGTATATGTTTTTTCAATATATAATCTAAGATCGTATAAACTCAGAAACGCGATTGAAAAAAGTTTTATCGATAGAAAATCTTAGCGAAACAACCTCTCTCATTTTTTATTTTTTTCATTTGTCGGTCTATTATCGCTTATTAACTAATGAAATAACTTTAAAAACATAAGTAACTATTATATATAGAAACATGTAAATCAGAATTAAAATATATTTAGTAGATTTTGAGTAAACAAAAAAAATATCCCCAATTCTTAATTTTCTATACCTACTAGCTGTGTTAATATGTACATGTCGACGATAATATTGATGTAGGCCCTTAATGTTGTGACGTTATCGTTGTACGCAATCTTTGTATTGCGTTTTCCTGATAGACTTAAGACAGATTGCAATACATCTTTTCAAAGTTGCCAAGTTGATATAATAGACCAATTTCAACGCCACCACAGAGTAATATATCCCTAAGAACGCCTTAATATTTTAAGTCATTCATTTCAAGGGCAAATAGAGATCATTTACTTTTTTGGAAAAATAATCGTTAATATAGCAAATTTTCCGAAAAAAACTAATGGGTCATGATCAGAAACTCTATTCCTCGAAATGGTTTTCGAATTAAGAGTTTTAAAAAAATATGAACAATGCCAATTAATCTAAATACGGCATAGTTGTAGTGTACGGCAATTGCCAAGTTAAGCTGTTCGTTCATTTGTTAAATAAAATCATTAGTTATTACATATACAGTTGAGTCCCGGTAATCCGGACCCTGGCTTATCCGGCGCACCCTGTAATCCGACATGGTCTATTATTTATTACTGAATACTTTTTTGATAATATGTATTCGCTAATGCATGATTGAACAAGTTACAACTTGTACGCACTGTCACTATTGTGCTCGACGCATAGGGTATTGTTTTGATTGCTTAGTTTGAATTTGACTACATGCTGATGAGGATAGTGGTACGTGCGCCTAGCGTGTGTTCATTGTTTACTGTTCTTAGGCAGTACTCTATAATCCGACAAATTCGATAGTTTGACACTGCCCTGCAAAGTGTTTGTCGGACTACCGGAGTTCCACTGTAGTTACTTATTATAAATACACAGTTTTTTTTATTAAGAAAGTTCAAGTTAACATTGCCAAATTGTGTTATTGACATTAATAATAATTTTCATTTTTAGTCAGGTTTAAATGTTCATATTTATATTTATCATATTTATACAATTACACATATTTATAGAATTGGTGTCATTATTTAATTTTCACAGGCACAAATCCAAAATACAGAAGAAATAAGTTTTAATCTCTACAACTATTCATCTTTCTTAAACTTTTATTTTTTGGCACGGCCTGGAAACCGTGGCCACTTTTCTTATAACATCATAGTCTGTGTTCATAGTAATACAGAAAAAGATATTTTCTAATTTAAATGCTTTAGTCATTTTAAAATATTAAGTTATTTGATACTTACCCAGAGTTCTCTCTACATCTTCTACTAGCTGCATGTATTTCTGTTTTGATCGGTGACAATGGACTTGTATCATTTATTGATGGTAACATGGAAGATGGAGATTCTAAAAAACAAGTATTAATAGATTTAGTACAATAAACCTATACAGCCAATATCCTAAGCCTGGTTTGTAAAAAAAAACTTGCTACCACAAATTGTAATGGTATAATATTTTGGGAGCCAATATTATGTTCAATGAAAAAGAAAAAAAAACAACAGGCTACAAAAAATTATATGTTCTTATTACACATCAAAGAGTTATACAAATTGTGTAGTAAATATGGCTTTGATCACAATCAATGTAGAGCCTTGTAGAGTCAGTGTTAAAAGTTTAAATTAAGATGAAACAAAATGAAACAATATTAGGTAATGTTGTATTTAAACTTCCTACCATCATCACTGTCAGAATCTGGCCAATAATCGGAATCATCATAATGATTTTCTGTGTTATTTTCTTCAACTTTCCTTCGTTTGTTAGGTAAACTTTCATTTTCTTTATTCATTTTATATAACTATTATGTAAAACAATTATTGACCACATATAAAGAACACATATATTATTATTCAATTAAAAGGTTCGTATATATATTTATATAGTACACGTACACTCGAGTTTAAATTAATAAAGAATTTGTAAATAAATTCGGCAACAAGTAAGGGTCGGGTCTCTACTTTGACAATCAGTATGTCAAATTCAAATTGACAATTGACATGACACAGGAAATAAAAAAAAATGGCATCTCATAACTCTATGCTTTACGCATCATTGCAAATCAATCGCGATACAGATGAAAATAAATAAAACAATTGAAAAAATAAATAGGTACACAATAGAAAACATAACTATTTTGGAGTAGATAGGCCCCATCCAATCCACACGTATATTTCAAACTATAGGATTTAGAATTAGCATAACATTATCGTCTGTGCAGTGGGCTTGTTATTGATCCTAAAATACAGATGGCAGCACAGATTTTATATCTTGTACGATTACAGCTTTAGCCATAGAGTGTACACTAATGCCGCTTGCATCCAGCGGTACCTGATACATACTTACCAGATAACGCACCCCCTAAATGATAAGAGGTATGTCCTGCACTGCCACTGCTGCTCGGTGAGCTGACGTAAGGTGAATAGCTAGGGGTTGCGTAGTACCCGCTGTATTGAGCAACATTATGATCCGCATAGCCAGCAGCATAACTACTATAATCCTAAAAAAATATGATAGAATTTTAAGCTAGTCTATTTCTAATTCTTTTTTTCTCTATGGCAGATCTAATATATCCATTTAGATATTTATTATTTACCCCATTCTCATGGGTTTCTCCGACTCTGGACTCTGGTATGACTTTGTACGTTCATAAATAATTCAAATAAGGCGCTCATTCATGAAAAACTGGAGCTGTCATCGAAATTATTTCTATACAATTATGAATTAATAAAATAACGGGGTTTTTAAAAATTATGGGGAATTTGTCATAAATATCCATCTATCAATGCACACTGTTGGACATAGGCCTCCCGCAAAGAACACTACAACGTGCATTGTTGTGCCGCTTGCATACAGTGGCCTTGACAACCGTCCGTGATCGCCAATATCATTTAGTTTAGTACCTAATAAGTGTGTGTGTAGTACACACGTAGGAAGCTATATTTCTTTGTTCATTCTTCGCTAACGTAAGATATAATATCTTACGTTTGTAAATAACTGTAGTGATTTTGTGCGCTCGGAATAAGTTAGTAACAAGCTTTAAGGTGTCGCTCATATCTGTGGTGTCACTTTTTTAAGATGTGTGCGTGGGTCTTGGATAATAATTTCTCTCTTTACTTTTTTCTGACGCATTTTGATGTGGACATTCACTTACTTGTTGTGCAGTAGGAAATGACTGCGCAAGTCCTCCATTATAAGAAGAATATGCATAAGGCGAGGGCTGAGCACTGAACCCGGAACTTGGCACACCACCGACAGCACCCACTCCGTATGCACTTAGGTATGTTGGTGTAGCTTTACATGATGACCTGGGTATCATTGGCAACATTAATTATAAATATTTGGAGTTATTATGGCATTTCTATAGCATGCATTGTTATGTACCTTTAAAGGATTTGTTTAATGCAGAAATTGTTTTCTGATCATTTCCTTTAATTAATCATTAAAGTACTGTCTATACTGTCCTTATGGGGATGGAACAGCGATCCATCACCACACGGGTAATGATAGTAATATAGCTACGGTAACATAATTATGTCTAAGGGGTATTTTATCGTTTACTACTGAAACGTTTTTGACTGATTTAAAATAAGGAGGAGGTTCTATGTTCAGTTGTATATATTTGTTTTTATACCTGTTCCGTTTCCAAGAATTAAAATTACTGTATAAGTTCTGTCTGATAAGCTTTTATATTTTTGTAATAATTACACCTACCTATTGTTAGCGTTGTGCGGTGGTGGGTATGCAGGATACGGCTGGTTGTAAAGCGTAGAGCCGACGTACGACGAAGCCGCACTGCCGCTACCATACTGTTGCATACTAAAAAAAAGAAATGTTGCTGAAATCTATTTATAGATGGCACTGTTTACAATTATTTGTACTGAAGGTTTAAATGGACAGTTCACACAATGTTCTCTGGACCCGAACTAGGCTTATGCTATGGGTACCAGAATACGGGTATACTACCTACTTTTTTCTTTTATAAATTCATTCATAAAATACCAGCATGTATACGTCAAAGAAATGCTGAGATGTGTTCATAGATGGCGCTGTTTACAAATATGATGGAAGTAATCATGATTCGTCCGTGTGGTGACGGAATAAGAATACAAGTGTCACCACCCCATATCCTCCCAAGGGTGCTGTAAAAGTCAGCTAAGGGATATTCCATACAGATAACATTCTCTGTGAGAGACGGAAAACTCGTAAATACAATAGACCATAATCCCCCAAAAGTGGAGGAGGCCCGTGCCCAACAGTGGGACGTAAATGGGCTGGAGAGGAGGAATCATGATTCTATGGTACATTTTTTATTCTGTGATTTACTTGGAATAGTAGCAGTAGGCGGGAATGCTGAAAAAGCTTCAAAATGGTATTTTGCCACGTATCAAGCATGCCGCAGTCGTAAGGAGACGTTGGATACAAGCGGGGCGGAACCGAGTGCTGGCGGGACCGAGTGTTGGCGGGACCGAGTGTTGGCGTGGATTGCGAAATGATTACAATTTGTTCGATAGCTACCATAGCTCTACCATACGATAGCTACCATAATTTTTAAAGATATTTATTAAATATCGGTCTATTATAATTTATAATGAAGACTATTGAAGACGACAAATATCCAGTAGTCAAATCTTGATAAAAAAATAATGTAAATGCCATAGTTATGTTTATTTAACATAAATATTTTAAATATTCTTTGATAATATCCAAGATATTTTATTTAATTAATCTATAAACAAGATTAGGGTTTGTTTACTATCGTTTCCTAATACAAGTTAGTTTTATTAATTTTAGTGATGTTATAAGACTTCGTTTGGAGTTCAATGTACCTAAGGATTAAGCTTGTATTAATCTATAATAAAGGAGGGATTAAGTAACAAAAACATCGCTGGAAAAATTAGTCATTTTGTAAATAATCTACTTTGTTCCAAAACTAAAAAACACCTGTATATTTATTTTAATTATTGCATTATTATTAGTATAAGCCATGCAAATTGGTAATGCGCTGGAACCTTGTCAAATTAACGCCCTTGTGACGTCATCAGCAAAGAAAAAGTACAGCTAACAAAATGTAATATTCTCATTTATACGTCACCATGACGTCACCAACATGGCCGCCAGGCGCATTACCAATTTGTGTGGCTTATACGAGTACATAACACGTGTACAAAATACCCGATCAATTCGACTACTGCAAGTGAGTGAATAACACTTTCAAAGATTCCGTTACATAGATTAATACATTGATAGATACGAATTAAGTCAATAAAGGCGTGTTAATATTTACTTATTATAAAATGACGTCGTTATTTTTGTATGTATGTATATGAGCTTATATCTTCAAAATTACGCAACGGATTTTAAAGCGGTTTTTTTAATACTTAGATAAAGTTGGTCAAATAGTAGGTAGGTAGTTACCTATTGTAATACTGGTAGGGCAGTGCTGACTGGTCGTACGCCAGTGTTTCGCCGTACAACGCCACGTCCGCTTCACACAGCCCTGGGCTGCGTACCTCACTCTTTACACCACCTCCTAAATTCACAAAATAAAATTAGAAAGAAGAAAGAAAGAAATATTTATTATTCTCCCATGGAGGACACAGACATATTAACAAAATTGAAAATGCACTTAAACTGGTAATATAAAATTTGAGGAACATGTTAAACCGACTTACAAGCTACTTAGCCAAAGTGTGTGTGTCTCACCTATGGGAAACAATCAGACGTGACTCAGCTTATTATTGTGGGTTTGGCCCCACAACGCTGGTTTTCAGTAAATAAGTATTTTTTTAAAAAACGTTGAACCGACTGCATGTGTCTATGAAATTTGAGAGTTTTCTTTGATTTCTTAGGAGATAATTGTCTGATCCTAGCCTTTCATTTCCTTTTAAAGTTACTGCTATCCTCCACGAAACCGTGTTGATTTATAGGCTACGTATGAGACGTGGTGACGGATTAAGAACACAAATGGGCAATATGGGAATAAATGGACTGCTGACACTTGTCAGGGCTAAGGGACTACACTGATAACATCCTTTGTAAGAGATGGAAAACTCAAAAAAAAACATCCAGTGCCAACACACCTAGTCAGAGCGCCATAGTAGAACATAATCCCTCCCAAAATGGAGAAGGCCGTGTCCAACAGTTACTGTTATACGTTAATGGGCGGAAGAGAGAGCGAGAGAACTAATATCCAAGAAGAAAACAGCGGTATAAGATGTTTGTATTCTTGTATGAAGCATTGCTTGCTGTTGTAGCTTCTGTAAAGTTTAAATTAAAATCCATTCAGTAGTTTTTGAGTAAAATAGATGTAAGAATGATTATTGCTATTAATACTCAGAAATATTCTCTACAAGAAAAACTTAATGATTTTGATTAAGGTGTTAAATAAATATCGAAGTAATTACCCGCACTATCTTCATTCATCAACCAGGCGACCGCGGCCGACGAGGAGGTTGCACAAAGACCTCCACTTGACGTCAATGGCAAAGCCAAACTTCCTAACGAAGTCCCCGTAGAGCATCCGTTCGCTAAACTACAGCTCTCCACTTCTGAAGTACCAGGCAAACATAAACTATCAACAGCTGATAAGCTGAGTGCTGTGTTTGTTGTAGACGTTGTGTTCTGAAACAGGGTTGTTCCTCCTGATACTAAGAGAGCTGGCAACGTGGCATCTTGCAATAAAGATGGCGGTGAGTTAGAAGTTGATTCCGACTCGCAGGGACTTGTATTAACTTCACCTGATAATCTGAAATAAAAAAAACAGGCTCAGTACGAATTGAATTTGCGCACGAGGGGCCCTTACCATTATCATCGTAATATCGTACCGTCCGTCTTAGTTTATCACCAAGTTACACAAAAAATGGTACCAATTCTATATACACAACTAAACTTAACTAAAAATTTTAATTTGATTGCGTCAGTATCTCGTTAATGTTAAGTGAACTTTCTTACTATACTTATAAACTGTGTATTATAGACTAAAGATTTTAATTAATATGATTGTGTACGACATAATAGCCAATTTATCGAATAAGGCTATATAACATCACGTTGCGACTAATATTAGCGAAGCAACAGTATAAAAAGGTTGAAAAAATAGGGAATATATTAAGAAAAATTTAAAAATCCAGCCGCAAAAAACAAACGGAAAATTCGAAAATAAACCTTATGCCAAGACACCTGGTCAAGGTGATACAGTACCTAGACTATAATTCTTTAAAAGTGGAGTAGGCCCGTGCCCGGCAGTGGGACACAAAGAGCAGAGTCTTAGTAACAAGGTTCTTTAGGGTACGGAATCCTAAAAGTAATTTTGAAAACAATAGCCACGCTTGGACTGTACTTGAATGAAACGTAAATAAAAAAGTCTCACTGAGTCGTTTGTTTATGTCAATTAAAAGCTAAAGTGGACAATTAAAGTGAAGTTGTTTACGAAATAACAGCTTTTTAAAGCTAATCTAAGCTAACAACCGACATTTTATAATAAACAAAGGGAAGAGATACATAAAAAGTGCCTTCCGCTTTTCTGCGGGTTGCGCTCTTGTAAACAAATCGAGTATAATGTCTCAATCAAAAAACGATAAATACTGTGATTAGTTTTATGACCAGGGGAAGTGCTTGCCGTTCCTTATTATGAATAGCGGTTGCCCTCCAACTGTAAGTAGGTACGCGTGGAATTTTGAAAATTTTGAAAATTATTCCCTGCTTCGCTCCTATTGGTTTCAGCGTGATGTCATATAGCCTATAGCCTTCCTTGATCAATTTGCTATCTAACACTGAAAGAATTTTTTAAATCAGGTCCGCTGTTCCTGATATTAACGTATTCAAACAAACAAACAAATTCTTCAGCTTTATAATATACCTAAGTATAATATTGATTTATGATATCTATACATCTATCAATCAGATTTTCTCAGTCCACTGCTGGTCTTAGGCGCCCTACAGAAAGCCACAACGCACACCACTTGCAAACAAGATAGAAGTTTAAGTAACTCTTGTACCTATTTCTAGGCGTATAATCTGACGGCGTAGGTACATATTTGTATTTATAATATCTTTCCACTTCAAAAATAGACTACCTATTGACATATTTTAGTCAATTATCTTGTTCTGTACACGTCTAAGAATAATCTACTATATAAAAATAAGTCGAGTTTTCCTTCCTGACGCTATAACTCCAGAACGCACGAACCGATTTCCACGGTTTTGCATTCGTTGGAAAGGTCTCGGGCTCCGTGAGGTTTATATTTCATTTTTTTTTATTTTTTTTTTAACTTTTTTTTTGGTATGGCAAAACAACGTTTGCCGGGCCAGCTAGTCTACTATATAAAAAATAAGTCGGGTTTTCCTTCCTGACGCTATAACTCCAGAACGCACGGACCTATTTCCACGGTTTTGCATTCGTTGGAAAGGTCTCGGGCTCCGTGAAGTTTATATGTAGTTCATTTTTTTTAATTTTTTTTTTAACTTTTTTTTTGGTAAGTATGGCAATACAACGTTTGCCGGGCCAGCTAGTGCTTTATGAAACAACTTCTTACGGATTTAGACGCGTATATTTTGTAAATAATCATAAATCTGTAAAAAATTAATATCAAAAAATATTGTTGCGAGTTGTTTAGAAATATTGTTTTAAGATTTTGAAATGCAATCCATTTTTTAAAACTATTTAAACAACTTACACTTGACAGTATTATTAACTCATAAACCAATCATCACATGAAAACATTGAAATAATGTTAACACGACACATTCATATTAATGGAACATTCCGCCCCAATTAAAAACCAAGTTACACAAATGTAATCACATGCTGTTTATTTTAAATTACTATCATTAAAACAAATCACCAGAATAGTATAACAGATGCCTCAATTTGTAAGCCCCCTATCTTTCCGAACGATGGATTTATCAAATAAAATGTTTACACGTGTTTATTTTAATATGCGTGATAACAACGTTTTTGAAGGAATCAAAACTAACCGCCATGTTTTAATTCATTTCCCGCGCTGTCAATGTGATATTTTTAATCATACTGTTTTTCAAAATTTGCACTGCAGTTAAGAGATCCTCTTAACTGCAGTGCAAATTTTGAAAAACAGTAATTTATAATAAGCAAATTTTGAAAAAATGCACGAAGCTATTTTGGTATCCACCAAAATAGCTTCGTGCATTTTTCTACGTACGAAGTTTTCATTTTTTCTTTAGATTGAATGACTAGAGCTCTAATTTTTAAGTATATGTTTTTTCTATATATAATCTAGGATCGCATAAACTCAGAAACGCGATTGAAAAAAGTTTTCTTGATAAAAATCTTAGCGAAACAACCTCTCTTATTTTTTATTTTTTTCATTTGTCGGTCTATTATCGCGTATTAACTAATGGAATAACTTTCAAAACATAAGTAACTATTATATATAGAAACACGTAAACCGGAATTAAAATATATTTAGTAGATTTTGAGTAAACAAAAAAAATATCCCTAATTCTTCATTTTCTATACCTACTACTACTAGCTGTGTTAATAGCATGTCGACGATAATATTGATGTAGGCCCTTAAGGGCCTACATCAATATTATCGTATATCATCGCCGACACGTACATATTAACACAGCCAGTAGGCACAGAAAATGAAGAATTAGGGATACTTTTCCTATTTACTCAAAATCTACTCAAAATCAACATCTACTAAATATTCTCTGGGCATGTTTTTTTAATATTAACCTTCATTATCAACATCGCCTTTAAAACTGATATCTGTGACTGAGTTTTCTCAGACGTCCACAATTTGTTCATTACGGAAAATACTCTATCTGCTGGAGTTCGGTTTCTGAAAACGGGACAATTTTGCGTCCCTGAGGTAGTTTCGGGGACACCGGGACTCGTAGTTGTAAAAAGGGACAGTCCCGTTTAAAACGGGACGTCTGGTCACATTAATCATCACGCACACATAGATATGTAAGTGGCTTTAAGCCGACTGAGTGATGTAGTCGTGGACTGCTGTTCACGAGATCTTTCGATTCCCGCGTAGGACAATTATGTTGTATCTTTGATTCTCAACTACGGACAAAAAACGAATGACAAGTCATTCGATTTTTGTCCGTAGTTTTATTTAATTAAAATATTTCTTTTGTGAAATTACACCATAGCAGATTTCTAGTCCAACCTTCCTTAAGGTTCTGTACGCATAGTACGGTGCTCGCTAATGGGTTGATAGATATACTTGATGGGTTGACGTTTAAAGTTGAGGACAAGTAACTTTAGTCTGGCTAAATCGTAGGTATTCATAGAATAATGACGTTTCATATGACATATAGCTTGTATCATAGACACAAATAGATACATCATCACGGACACATAGATGAAGCATTAAGTAGCTTCAAGCCAACTGAGTGATGTAGCCATAGACAGTACATCTGGTAAATCTGTGGTAACAAACAATTAACGAATAACAAAACAAAATCAATCTGTGAATATATCTCTCTACGTAACAGTCACACCTAAAATTTATAATACTTTGTGCAACTTAAACCAGAAAAAACACCTTTAATATAGTCAAATCTATGTTAATAGCATATTTTAGCATAACACCTGTTAAATTTCTATAAAAATTATGAATATTTATCATAAAATCAAATTATCACATTGATTCATTGTTTTGTAATATTAATTTGGCGGGAACAACGTTTAAACATAAAAAAGTTTTGTCTATACCGGTTTTTCGACAGCGGGGTACCAAGGCTTTTGGCAAAGTGAGCACAGATAACTACTTTTACTTCCATTATTAATAAACAGTTGTTTTTTATTGATATAATTAAACCTACATTATTATGCCCTAAAAGTTTTTAATTAGTAAAATATTTCAAGACGACAGTTTTATGTCTAAAAAAATTTAATATAATATGTCTGATACTTATAAATTGAAGGAACCATAATTTTAATTTTTTTTAAGCTAGCTGTTGCCCGCGACTTCGTACGCGTGGAATATAGACTTTTTTGCGTTTGTGCAACATTTAAACTTATGCTTTGCTATTATTGGTTGCAGCGTGATGTTACATAGCCTGTAAACATCCTTGATAAATAGCAGTAGAAGGACTACACAACAAAAAATAATTATTCATTTCGCAAGTAGTTCCTGAGATTAGCGCGTTCAAACAAGCAAACAAATTCTTTAGCTTTATAATACGTATGACTATTGTTATTATACCTCTTTCGTAATGCCAACTCCTGATGTATAAATGCTTCAAGTATAAAGTACACCTACATTTATTTTAATTCTTTGCTAACAAATATTGTTTTAACATTAAAAATAATAAGAAAAAATTACTTCCGTAGCAATTTGTGTCAGCGATTATGATTTTAATATCAAAATGTCCACTTAATATAACGTATTATATGTAGATTAAACTAGTTTAATTACACCAATAAAGAAGTTATTTATTGTAGTACATAAATTAGTACCAATTCTAAGTGCACAACTAAAATTACCTAACTTAAAAATGAAAATTGATAGCGTCAGTAACACAATTCGACTAAACTAAACTTTCATAATATAAAAACTGTGTATTGAAATTTTCGTGAGTTTGAGTCATATTAAAAATATTATGTTACCGTAGTGGAAAAAGTGATCACCGCAAGCGGGACTAAAACCCACAACCTCGGAATACCGTTCCGTAGCTCTGCGAACTGAGCTTATTGCGGTCGTGCTAATAGTAACCAATTTGACAACCACAATGTTCCTCGATTGAGTCTATATCGCATTTTTGATGTGCAACGCCATCTATCGAGAATGTTTTGCAACAATCTTGACCAGCCACCTAGCTAGTATTCTTTTCAGAATACAATTGGACTGAAATGATAACGCGACTTTTATTACTAAAGTAATTTATTAATTTTGCAATTGAATTGCTATGCTTTTACTTAATAAGTCCCGCTTGCGGTGATCACTTTTTCCACTACAATTTAATTTATTAAGTAAAAGCATAGCAAGTCAATTGCAAAATTAATAAATTACTTTATTATGTTACCGACTAACACTCACTTTTTGTGATCGATGATGTCGACCCAGGTTTCAAGCATATAGCGAGGCATCGCGCCAGTAACATAATATGTATTTCTAAAAACTATGTATTATATTGCTTATAGATTATAATTAATATGTGTACAATGAAATAGCCAATGAATCAAAATACACCGTAGTTGTTTTCATCTTTTAGTTAAGTTTAGTTTAATAACGGTATAAGGCAGGGATACTTAAGTTAAGTTTAATAACGGGATCCCGAATAATGGAATAAGGGCAGGGGAATGATTTAAGTTTAGTTGTGCATCTAGAATTGGCACTATTATTAAACAAATGTTATATTGAACTTAAAATCACGCGATCGCAAACATTAGTTACGACACAAGTCTTAGCTAAGTTAAGCTTTAATAACTTAACAGTGTTAGTGCAAACGTCTGGTAATGTGTAGGCGTTATCTAGAAATGTTTAGGGAAATAGACGTGTAACCTATAGGGAGAGATGTATTTACTTAGAGCTATAAGGGACATTCTCCGTGTGGTGACGGATTAAGAACACAAGTGTCACCACCCCATCTCCTCCTAAGGGTGCTGTAAAAGTCAGCTAAGGGATTTTGCACACTGATAACATCCTCTGTGAGAGACGGAAATCTCGAAAATAATCTGTGCCAACATGCCTGGTAAGCGCGGCACATTAGACCATAATCCCTTCCAAAGGAAGGAAGCCCGTACCGTGCACCAACAGTGAGACGTAAAAGGGCGGGAGAGAGAGATAGGGGACATGGCCCGGAGTGGCCAGCCTGAGAAGGGCGGCGAAAGCCTTTATGCTTAAAATTTTGCTCTATCTTTATTGATTTACAGGGCGGATAATTAAATTGCCCCGGGGTGTCAAATCAAATGGCCCCGGGCGCTATTTTTCAAAATACACCTCTGCTTATAGGTCAGTATAGGTACCAATTATATGGCCGTAATAGTCAGAATAGTATATAAATAGGGCCGTCTTTTACCTAGTTGAGACCCTGGGCATATTATTTTATATGCGTCGCTATGACCTACGACTCGTAGGTCATAGCGACATCGGTCAAGTCGTTTTCAAGAATAACAACAACTAACGGTGTGAGAGTGACACGAGGATTTCATGGTTAATAATATAAATAAAAGCTGTTAATGTCTATCCAAACAAAAAATATTCGAATTTAGACATATGTATTAAAATTTAAACAAATTACATAATTGATTTGTTTACAAGATAAATAACAGCATTCGAAAATAATACGGCATTTATAATCTCAAGAGGCAGAAACACAGACGCCTTTGTCTAGAAAAAAAAAACGTTAGTTTATATTAGTTCGCGCCTTTTTCAAGTGTCACTTTCAAATTTCGAGCTTCGGACAACACTATCGTATATCAAACGCCGGCATTTTTAAAGTTAATGTTGGCATTGTCACTATCTTTTTAATTGAAAGCGTTTTTTTAATGTTTTCGGCGTTTTAGATTCTTTAATACTCGCGGTAGTCATCGTAAAAAGTCGTTAATTTTGTCTAACAAAAGACTTCAAACAGTTTAATAGTCGGGCCATCTTTACATTCCATATGGTGCTGTGATAGTTGTCACATTTTTAGTTTTACGTTCCGGATGATTTGAACTTTGAAATATGTGACAGAGTTGATGGATATTCTTATTTGATACCATTTATTGTATACCTAAATGTAAACTTGCTGTGCTCGCGTCAATGTTCGCGTAGAATATTAACTTAGTTAGTATTTTCATAATAATGGTGCCGAGTCTACGTGCACAATTAGTTTGTTTGTAGTTTGGTTGTGTGTAACCAAAAAATGAAAATTGATAGTGTCATTAACACAATTCGGCAATGTTAGTAAAACTTTTTTATTAGAAAATATGTATATTATAGACTAACGATTTTAATTAATAAAAATGTGCGCAACGAAATAGCCAATTAATCAAAATACGCCATAGTTGTTTTTATTTTTTAGTTAAGTTTAGTAAAAAAATTAAGTTAAATAAATATAATTTAAAGCTTAGATTCTAAATTTTACTCTTAGGAAATCGCTTACAGTACTGGTGGCTAGTAAATATATAAAATATAAGAATCGAATATTGTACTTTCATATATAAGTTAACAAAGAAATATGATACAAATTGGATGAACTGAAATGGGTTTAAATAAAACGCTGATTTGGCAACCAGTCATTCTTCATCTTATAAATTAGGTCGAGGTCACATTTCAAATCAATTTGTGTTGCCTACCATTAATAATTAATTTCATTAATTGTTTATTAACTACTGTTAATTAATTTGCGATTGATTGAGAGGACAGAAGACCATTAAAGAAAATTGAACACAAGGCAAATGTATTTTGCATTAGTTAGTTATTTCACTTTTTCTTGGTCTATTTATGCGACGCTGATCCCTGGGCCCTGAGTCGGGTATTTCAACGGTGTCACAACTGTACCATTATTGTACCATTATGGTGCAATAGTAAAGTTTTTGGTAGTCTACTATTAATGTGTCGTCATAACGACTTCATCATTGTCTTACAATTGTCAAAGTGACATAAATTGCTAGTCTCGTACACTTCATGCTCGTACACAACTGCTTCACAATTGCAATTCAATGACTGAAATGTTTCGGTAGTCTGCTATTTTGAATTTGACAGTAATATTTTTAAATTGTCCTGTGTCGACAGATTGCCATAAATAAAAAATAGATAGATAGAAATATTAGAAATTGTTCTTTGTAATTTATTGCAATTTACTAATCTCCTAAACTTCACATTGCTTTTTATACTAATAAATAGTATGTACAAATATATTTAAACGAAGTCTAGCATGATTAAATGTTTAAATTTATTAGTAGTTTTTCGAAAATCACTTCAACTAACGCATTTTTTAAAAACGGCAACACATACATACCATTCTAACACAATCCATAGATAAAAGAGACCGAAAATTCAATGCATAGATAAAAGAGATCGACAATTCTATTACCATTGAAAGACCGTTATGACGGCATATAGCAGACTACGGATATTTGACTTCAATTGCAACGGTATCGTGCCGGTATTGTGCCGGTATGACAATTGTTCCAAAATAGTGGACTTGAGCACCTGTGATGATGGATTAGCAATACAAGTGTCCAATTCCACACCTTTCCCTTTTATGAGTGTTGACAGGCAGATAACATCTTCTGTGAGACATGAAATACTAGAAACTAAACCCTTTGCTAACGCCTGGTTAGCGTGGCGTAAGTAGAACAGATATCTTCTCGAACAGCGAAGAAGGATAGAGCAAAAGACTAACACCCACGACAGCTAATACAAAAATAAAATAAAAAAATTTAAAATACCGAGTTCTAAATTTAAACATGTCTGCAGATACGAAATTCAAACAGCTCATTAAAGCAAGACGTTTAACGTGTCCCAATCGCACGTTATACTTGATGTTTATGAACGAAACAATAGGGACTCTGTGCCCTTTTGACAAGGGCACAATGGTCGGCACACTCAGAAGGAAAAAGACTTCTTTGTTTAGTGGATATGGGTTCCGCAAGGGATTATGACAAATAAGCACCAAGTGTTTAAGATTGTTTTAAATATAATTTTAATTAGAAATATCTTTAGTCACTTATGCTTAAGAGGATACCAAAATAGCTTCGTGCATTTTTCTACGTACGAAGTTTTCATTGTTTCTTTAGATTGAATGGCTAGAGCTCTAATTTTTAAAATATATGTTTTTTCTATATATGATCTAGGATCGCATAAACTCAGAAACGCGATTGAAAAAAGTTTTCTCGATAGAAAATCTTAGCGAAACAACCTCTCTAATTTTTTATTTTTTTCATTTGTCGGTCTATTATCGTGCATTATCTAATGAAATAACTTTAAAAACATAAGTAACTATTATATATAGAAACACGTAAATCAGAATTAAAATATATTTAGTAGATTTTGAGTAAACAAAAAAAAAATCTCTAATTCTTCATTTTCTATACCTACTAGCTGTGTTAATATGTACATGTCGACGATAATATTGATGTAGGCCCTTAATTGTGTTGTGTATATACCTATTAGTTTTAGTGTTCGACATCTAGACAGCACAAATATTTAAAGTATGTAAATCGTTATTATTTGTGTGTTTAAAGACGAGCTTCGTGGTTGAGTGATTCATGTAACGGGCTACCGATCACGAGTTCGCGGGTTCGATTCCCGCTCGGAACAATCATTATAAATGTCATACAAATGATTGTACTGCGTCTGGGTGTTTCTATGTATCATAAGTATGTATTTACAAAAGAAAAGTAGTATATGTATTCTATGCGTATTCTGGTACCTATGACACAAACATATAAGCTTAGCCTGGGACCAGAGGACGTTGTGTGAAATGTCCATGAATATTTATTTAATAAAAAATTTAAATAAAACCCTCTAAATGCTTACCTAATGAATGATTTTAAAAAGTTGTTAAAAATATTTACTTTAAGTAAGAAAAAAAAAGAGTTTATTAAAGTAATTAGAAGCATAGCAAGCCAATTGCAAAAATTAATAAGATAATGTGAGAAAAAAATGACTTTATTTTATTATTCCGAAATACCTAAGTAAAAGTTATTTCTAATTTTGTTTTCAATTATTGTACGGATTCCAAATTCAGTTGGCCCTTCTTTTGGCCCGACATTTGTGTACCACGTGTCAAGTTAACGTCAAAAATCTATTAATTGCTGTTTTTTTTATTCAGCTGCCAAATTTTTACGCCGTAAAAATATACAGATGGAATACGAATGAGTGGAATGAATAATGGCAAGGGTTAAAAATAACATTTTCATTTATCACTCGTTCAGAAACGAGTTGAGCATAGATTAAGCGATCGTATTTTTTTTTTGGTTTTGAATTTAGAATTCGTGTTTTTTTTTGTTTTGATAATTGTAACAACCGCAAAATAAATAAAAATAATAATTTTAAGCTTAGAATGTGCATTCTTTGTTGTTGTGTACAATATTTGTGTGTCTATTTGTGGCTTTCTAGTTCTCTAGCATTTATAGATAGATATTTTTTAAATATTTTATTTGATAGGTTTCGCATATCGTGTCAGAAAATATTGAACGGAAACTACATAATTATAACTATGAATACTTTTTTTTTAATATTCATGGACATTTCACTCATCTTTGTCCGGTCCCAAGTTAAGCTTATTTGCTAGTGTTACGTGTATGTTACGAATACATAAACTATTCTTTTTGTAGATACATAAAATGGAAATGAAACGTAATGCAGATGCAATACAAATATTTCTGTGATAAATATAAATCTGACTCTAATATGATTGAACCTGCGATTTCGTAAACGACAGTCTGTTTTGCCAACCACTGCACCATGAGGCCTCCAATTTTCGTAATAAAAAAAAATTACTTTAATTATAAGTTTTACTATGTGTACCACAGGATATAAATAAAAAACTATAACAAAACATCAACAGACTTGCAGTCGCGTTATACGATACTTCAGATCCTGCTTGTCATATTTAAAAAAATATACCGTATAACGGAACGGAATTGTGTCAAAAAATTGATTTATAAAGTTCAAAACATAGTATAAGTATAGCCATTTATTATTTTTAGATGAGAAATGTTCGACATTTAAAAAGTTAAGGAATGTCATGTTATTCACTAATTAACCTAACTAATATGCTCCCTAAATGGGAATGTGGCTAGTCAAATTCCGAACATATTTTTTTTAATATCCTTATGAGCTTATGACACTGGCATGTGAGAAATGTTTAAAATTTAAAAAATTATGGAACAATAGCATAACGAGCTATTCTTTTTTTAAAACTATTATTGCAATAGGTAATGGATTTTATCCTAATCTATGGATCCTTTACTAATAATTTTAATAAAAGTGCTATCAAATAAAAATAAATATGTATCTTTATTTATCTCTATTACAATAACTGAATATTGTACACAGATAACATCTACTGTGAGAGACGGAAACCCCTATGCCAACACGCCTGGTCAGCGCGGCACAGTAGACTATAGTCTCTCCCAAAGTGGAGAAGGCCCGTGCTCAACAGTGGGAGAATAATGGGCTGGAGCAAGAGACAAATTTTATCTCTAGTTGTATTGCATGTTAAAGTATTAAATAGAAGGTTTTATATCCAACCAAAGTATTAAGCTGAAATAAAGTTTACTCAAAACGAAAAATATCTTTGTGATTTGAATTTGGAACCAGGATAAGCAATGTTCATAAAAAGCATTGTACCAGCTATCTTAAATTTATAAAATTTAAAAAACGAATCGCAAAAAGAAAATCATCATAGACAATAATGAGATTTTATGAGATATAAAAACTCTATGGTCCCAATAGACCCAAAATCGTCACGTAACATAAAACCTATTGTGTTTTCTACTTCCTTTGATCACGGCGTGATAATATAGAGGGCGTGTCGGTAGTTTTATTAAGTAGCTCTTTTCACGGCAATTGTGTACACAAAATGGCGGATTAAAAGGGATTAAGGACCCTTTGTATTGTGTGTTTGAAGTACCATCGACGGGTGTAACGTTTTGATGTAAACTTTCATTTGAATTCAGATAAGTGGAATAGTCGCTTTTAAGAATTATCTGTTTATTAAAATGTGAAGTATCCTTTTTGAAATACATATTTATGGAAAATAGCATTTCGTTATAGGTTGTTGTGTCAGATGGACACTGAAATCCTAAAAATATTATTTAATTAAACTTGGTTACATTCTCTGAATCTAAGATTTCACAATCTAACTAGCAATACGTTTACTGCGTCGTTAGATAATTGATATCGTAGGATTTAGAAAATTTTCCGTTTTTGCAACATTTTTCAATGATGCTCTGCTCCTATTGGTCGTATATGTTAAATAGCCTATAGCTTTCCTCGATCAATGTACTATCCAACACAAAAAGAATTTCAATTCGAACAATAGTACCTGAGATTAGCGCGTTCAAACAAATAAACTCTTCAGCTTTATAATATTAAAATTATTATAGATGACTTACCTATCTGATACATCAGCGCCTGTATCCGGCCTGGATCGTTTCGCCTGTAACAATTAACATATTAATAAATTCAAGATAATTTAGCTATATTTTGACATGCAGCGTAAGAACATAAAGCTTCTATGTTTAACAAGCTATGAGCGTAAAAAAAATATGAATAATGTCTAAAGTAGAGTTATAAAGTATATACTGTATTTACAAAAAACAAAGAAATAAGTAGGGCCCATATCTACACCAATCGATGTTCAAAAAAAACTTGCTTAGTTTACTGAAAAACTGCGCTTTACCTGAGAGTATGTACTTAAAACTAAATACTGTGCCTAGTTAAAGCAAAGCTTAAAGTTTAATCTATCTAAGTAGGTATACTAAAAGTTTGTATTATTAGCTAAGGCTAGTGCACAGATAGTGAGGATGGTCAGTTGACGTTTAAAATTGAGGGCACGTAACTTCAGCCTGGCTAAATCGTACTGCGTAGAATAATGACGTTTTATATGACGTATAGCCTGTATCATAGACACAGATACATATTTCACGCACTTAATAATTATGTAAGTGGCTTCCAAGGAGGTTATAAGTAGGGAGGAACAACTCGGGAACATAGATTTGTCCCTAGGCAGGCCGGCCCTTTACGGTTTAAAAGTAAAATAGTAGCCTTGCCTTCTCTTTTCTTCTTACTAGCTTTCTCTTTTACTCCAGTTCAAAAAGAAAGAGTTACAAAGTTAAATAGGCTCTTTTTCATTTATTTTTCTTAATGTGTTCAACTAAAAAAAGAAGCAGGCCGGATTCGTTGTACCGAGTGTTACGTCTAGATCTATATCGTAAGTCTATGGTGGCTTCAAGCCGACTGACTGAGTAGCCATACATACATACATACATAAACGTTTTAGCGTTATTCATAATGATGAATAATAAGTTTTGACAATTTTCGCGAACTTTCAAACCTCCGATAAGTCATTATGAATAATGCGGTTAATCTTTATTATTTTACGTCTAGTAATGGTTGTATCTGGCGACATTTTTTCACAAACATCTTGCGACCTTCTAAGAATTATATTCATTGTGTATTGAAGAATGGCCTCTGTTATTGTATGTTACGGTCAAAGTTGGAGATTGGACATCAAGTGAAATAACTAATGGCTGAAAATTTATTTATCGTTTATATTAATCAATTTGGCAATTGGCATGCTGATGTCATCGCCAGTATACTCCAAAAGGGGCAAGTGCGTAGCACTTACAACCGTCGGGCATGTATGACCAGATGTATGAGTGTGGATGAAGCCAGGGAAGTATGTTTGGATCGTAGCAGATGGCGCTCTATAGTCTCAGCCTACCCCCATGGGAAAAAAGCGTGATGTTATGATGATGATGTTTCTTACGCAAGAATTTAGATGTATGTGTCTGATATCGATGCTAATATTATAAAGCTGAAGAGTTTGTTTGTTTGTTTAAACGCGCTAATCTCAGTAACCGCTGGTCCGATTTGAAACATTCTTTCAGTGTTGGATAGTACATTTATCGAGGAAGGTTATAGGCTATATATAACATAACTTATACGCGTGCGAAGTCACAAGCCACAGCTAGTCGTTATATATTAATCATTTTCGTGTCCATTATACAAAAGTGGGAATCTAACTTGAGACTATAAGAAACTAATAAATTACTATTTATCACCAGTCCCCAAAATTTTTGTATTTTATTTTTAATTAAATTTTAATATTTATTTCGACGGACTTCGTGGCCTAGTGGTTCACGTAACGGACACTGCCTTTCACGAGGTCGCGGGTTTGATTCCCGGAAGAGACAAAGATTTGTACTGCGTCTAGATGTTTTCTGTGCTTATAAGAATGTATTTACAAAAAAAGTAGTTTATTAAGTATAACATAAGCTTAAAAGCTTAGCTTGGGACCAGAGGACGTTGTGTGAAATGCATATTTATTTATTTATTTAATTTTATTTATGCATTAATTAAATAACAAATCTTTTACCAAAGTACCAGGGTAACATAATGTATAAGGAGTAACGTGAAGGTATTTCAATTGTCACCATGTATTCGAAGACGAGTATAGAAACATCAGTATATCATATAGACGAGATGGCGCCCGCTACAAAACAAGTAGGGTAAAAGTACCTGTTCTTGTTCCTGTGATATTTATTACACATTTCTTTAATTTAAGGATAAAACACGGAGTTTATGAAAAATGATATTAATTAATTTTATAACAATGGTGACATGAAGTTCTGTTATTTGATTTACGTTTTTATCGATGAGAAGAAAGATATATTTTAAATTATTTGGAATTAGAGTGACATCTATGAATAAAACGGAGTTACTAAGAAACTCACTAGCAGTAGAATATTTCTAAATAAAATTTCTTTCTACGTATTATCTATACTAATATTATAAAGCCGAAGCGTACGTTTGTTTGTTTGAACGCGCTAATCTCCGGAATCACGGACCCAATTTGTAAAATTCTCTCAGTGTCGAATAGTATAATTATAGCGGTAGGCTGTTTGCGATATACATCACGCTACGACCAACAGGAGCGAGGCAGTAGTGAAAAATGTTGCAGAAAAGGGGAAAATTTTCTAAATTCCACGCATATGAAGTCGCGGGCAACAGCTAGTGTTATTATAAGATCAATAAAAATATAAAGAAAAGAATCTATTAATTTAAATTTGAATTAAACTTCATAACTAACTTATGTTTATTTATTTATTTATATTTATTTATTTATTTATGTTTACTTCAAATACTCTTTAGAAAAGAGGTGGGAAACATTAAATTACTACAGCAATAACATTAAAAATCATGTCTAACAGACAACAACTTGTACACTCACCCTAAATTAGGGTTCGGTTTTTATTAATGTTGTTAAGTTAATCTTGATCTACCGAGGCGACATTTAAGAGTTTTATTATTTATAACTATACTTTTATCTTATGATCTCCTAGTAACGTTCATACGTTACACAATTTGATTCGTTACTTCTGACTAATATATTGAGGATAGATACTACTTATTAGACGAGATGATATGGAGCAGGAAGTCTTAAAATGCTAGTGTCAGAATATTCGAGAAGTTTCGGATTTTATTTCACGAAAATATAACTTACAAACGCGATGTAATCAAGTGACCATTTTCTTTTAACTAATGATAATTAAGTCTATTAGAATATACATACGGTATCTTTTTTGACGGGCTTCGTGGTGTAGTGGTTTATATTGCGGACTGCCGATCACGAGGTCGCGGGTTCGATTCCCGCCTCGGACAATCATTTGTGTGATGTTTATAAATGTCATACAAATGTTTGTCCTGCGTCTGGGTGTTTCTATGTATTATAAGTATGTACATATTTACAAAAGAAAAGTAGTTTATGTATTCTATCCGTATTCTGGTACCCATAACACAAGCATAATAAGCTTAGCTTGGGACCAGAGGACGTTGTGTGAAATGTCTGTGAATATTTATTTATTCATCTATTAGTTATATTATAAAGCTGAAGAGATTGATTGTTTATCGAGGAAGACTTTACGCTATACAACATTACGCTGCGACTAATTGGAGGGAAGCATCAGTGAAAAATATTGCAGAAACGGGGAAAATTTACAAAACTCTACGCATTCAAAGTCGCGGGTGACAGCTACATAGTTTACAAATAAAATTAAATGAATGATGTTAAAACTTGTTTCTATGATTATTTAATATTAATTTTATACAAAGAATTTTTACTTAAAAATATTGCATAAGCAAATAAATTACAAATATTATATGTATTTTATAAAGATCAGTATCAAGATATTTCTTATGTCTCAATATATATAGACATCGACGAAAGAAAAATGTTTTGTATTGCATGTTGTGTTTTGGCGAAATTTTGTAGGTTCTACATTTTTTAAGCTTGCTTTAAGCTATTAGCTTAGAAGTGGGATCCCACAATTAATCAAACTTTAGTAATGTAGTTATTTTTAATAAAACTATGTTTGTAACTCTCTAATTCAAATGGTAAGTGGTAAGAGAAAAGAAAAATTGTGGAGCAATTGCAATTAAAATTTAATATTGGTGAAAAATATCAGAATAGAACATTTAATTCATACAAACATTATAATATATTCCAAATATTATATAGAACGAATTTTACAAAAGTAAAAAGGATTTTTTTTTAATATTATAACATAGAGCTTTTAGCTAATGTGCCTAAAATAGTGTTTTTACCCTTTTTGTTCGAAAAAACCCAAATAAATAGCTACCTAATACTGATTAAACAAATACTCATTAATAATCTATCTACTAGGATAGCAGAGGTCCCGAGGAGGTATCGTGTGAGAAAGGACGTAAATCAATGGGCACATTCCAGTCGAGGTGTGAGGCCGTTCGATCTTGCGATAGTGCGGTTAATTTATACGTTTTACGCGGCGACAACGCGCTCACAACGACCCTCATTACTATACAGAGTGTTTTATTTTTGACAC
This sequence comes from Orgyia antiqua, assembly GCA_916999025.1. NCBI lineage: Eukaryota > Metazoa > Arthropoda > Insecta > Lepidoptera > Erebidae > Orgyia > Orgyia antiqua. Next base: position 27,586,652 of record OU779871.1, read on the forward strand.
GTAAATACAATGATGCGAATTAATGTAGTTACCTCTTTGTATGTAACGTGAATAAAAAAATTGTCGCTATTTTGTATAAAAGAGAGTAAATTATGATGCAATGCATGAGTAAATGTTTATAGTAAAAAATAACTAGAACCAAGCAAACAGTTTTTTTTTAAATAATGTTTGAAGATATTTTTGATATCACAGTAACTACTTTGCTAGGCTAGATGAAGTGCTTAGTACAAAATGATCATTGTTCTTAAGTACCAATCACTAATTTAACAAAACTTTGAGATTTTCTTTATTAATGTTCGTATTGATGGGCCTAGGTCAGGGAATAGCAGGTGTAACAAGCAACTCTAATAAATAAGCCTACACGTATAGCTTTATATACTCATACGTGTAATGTTTTAGTAAATGACTTTTTTTATTTCGGACTTATTTATTTATTTATTTATTTAATTCTTCATGCACAAATAGAGTGTACAAAGGCGGACTTAATGCCTGAGGCATTTTCTACCAGTCAACCTTAGGGTTGTACAGAGAATATGTATTGGTAGGTGCGTATTAATAAATACAAAAAAAAATAAACTTACTTACGAATAACTACATACACCTATATACGTATATATAAATAGATACTACAAAAATACATATAAACATAATCATAAACATACATGCATACATATACATAATATTATGGTATGGTACACGACGAAACACTATGGCGAATTATACCGATAAGTCGAAGTAGAATTGATGAACTCGTTTCTTAAAAATATTCCGACTTTTGGCCTTCCTGATTCTTCATGCTTTACTTATTATTACTTTATTATTGGACTTCATGCTCTCTAACTTAGAAGATAGATTTAGAACCTATTTAAATCCCTTTTAGATTTGGTAAGCTAGAATAATTATCAAATCAGGCAAATTTTTGTCTAAGTAAATATTTTTTTATTAGATTATAACTTTGAATAAAAAATCACGATGTCTTTTGACTTTGACCGACCTCATAGAATTGTAAACATAAAGATATTTTGCAAAACAATGTTGGTATACAATATAGAGTATTGATATGATTTGATATATATTTTCATTGTATTTTAATAAAAACAAGTAACACCATGTATCCTAAAACAAGCGTCAGAACAAAACGCTTCTTTATTTAAACGTAATTCGTTTATTGTTTTATCTCAGTTAATATTTACGATCAAGATACCAACTCGCTCCTGTCACATATAAAACATACAATTTATTGTTCACAAATATTATTATTTATATTCGATAATAACAAGCGACATTGCTGATTATTAATAAGTTTAGAAAGTTAGTTTGATGTTACGCGTGAAATTTAAATTTTATTATTTGAATTTCGAACGAATTAGATGTTTTCTTTTTAGTTTTTTTTTGGCATGCTTAGAGTAGATTTAAAATAGACTCACATCCTAGAGGTAAATTTGTAAAAATTTGTGAAAGGAATTTACCTTTCGGATCTAGGTCGTATAAGTCTACATTTTACTTGAATGTGTTATGAATTTCGCCATATAAATAGACTTTTAATCACAACGACTTCGTACAGTTGGAGTTTGGAGCATCATTATTCATCAAGCAGCCTATGCCCTTTTTTTTTATTTTTTGTTAAACAACGTCCTCTGGTTTCAAAGTAAGCTATATTTTTATGCTTGTGTTATGAGTACCAGAATACGGTTATAATACACATACTACTTTTCTTTTGTAAATATGTACATACTTATAATACATAGAACACACCCAGACGCAGTACAAAACATTTGTATGACAATTATAAACATCACACAAATGATGGTCCCGAGCGGGAATCGAACCCGCGACCTCGTGAACGACAAGCCGTTACATGAACCACTAGACCACGAAGCCCGTCAACCGAAGACCCTTTGTAAAGTTTTAGACTGTCTGGGCATCAAATCAAATTAAAGTTAAGTAGAGGCTTGAAAGAATAACAGAAACAAAATGCACATACTTACAAATTTATTGCATTGCAAAATATCTAACATATTGGCACGAGTCTCTCATTATTCAACATTGTCAAAGGACAAAGTCTGTTTTCGATTATATAAACAAAATGGAGTTAAGTCCAATCGATTTAACGCGGGAACTTACAAGTTGTATCGAGAAAGACATCTCGGTCGATAAATCGCACCGTGTTCAGCTATCAACTTGGACAAATTTGTTTTTATTGCTGTTATCTCTGGGTGGCTTTATGTTTTGTTGTCTTTGCCTTCTATTTTTTTTATTATAGTGCGTCTTTTATGTACAGTGCATGAATTATTGTTGAAAATCATCACTATTTTAAATTAATTTCTTTATTATTTCTCATACATAGGTTAAGTAGTTATTTCTTGCATATATTATAGTTCGTTGAACTGTGAACGGTTTTTTATAAGAATTTAAGGACTGGTTTATTTATTGTTAGCTAAAATATTCTTCGTCACTTAACATGTAACACTTTTCTACGTACGCGTGTATTTTGAAATTAAATCACCTTTTTTTGCTTATCAAACTAGCCTATGTCCTTAGTTGAACTATTTTTGTATCAAATTTCATTCAAATGTGTTCTGTAACTTTGGCATGAAAGACAAACTAAAAGAGTCGCGCATTTATAATATGTATTAGAAAGATAACATCGATTTCATTTCGCATTACAACCTAATCAACCGCTCAATTAGGCATTGTTCTACGCTAATCTCTCGCATTCCAAATTTAAACGATCGAACATCATGTAAGTGAACACCACCTCGACGTTATGGTGCTCTGGTATCAAGTGGCTAACGATTCTCTGTCCCGTAGGTACAAGCAGTGTTACGACTTTTTAATGGTCATCATGAATGAGTAACATGAGATCTGACGCCTTACCATACCTTACCACTTGGTAAACATAAACAGTTTTGTACAATGAGAACAATAAAATTTGGTTTTAGTTACGACAGATAACGTTTGGTCTTAATTAATTATGTTTCATCGTTATATAAGTAAAGTTTGTGTTGTACTGTCAGTCATAATTTGAACAAATATTATAATATAAATAAAAGAAAATCCTACTAGACTTAAGAATTTAGGCTTGGATTGAAACCTAAAAATTTCTTTGAAACTGAAAATTTCAGAATTTTTAATAAGGAGCGTTAGTCATTTCAATTGCGAATAAAAAATACTGCTACGTCATACAGAGGAGCAGCTTGTAATACAAACTGGGCCCTGAGTCGGGTATTTCAACGGTGTCACAACTGTACCATTATTGTACCATTATGGTGCAATAGTAAAGTTTTTGGTAGTCTACTATTAATGTGTCGTCATAACGACTTCATCATTGTCTTACAATTGTCAAAGTGACATAAATTGCTAGTCTCGTACACAACTGCTTCACAATTGCAATTCAATGACTGAAATGTTTCGGTAGTCTGCTATTTTGAATTTGACAGTAATATTTTTAAATTGTCCTGTGTCGACAGATTGCCTTAAATAAAAAATAGATAGATAGAAATATTAGAAATTGTTCTTTGTAATTTATTGCAATTTACTAATCTCCTAAACTTCACATTGCTTTTTATACTAATAAATAGTATGTACAAATATATTTAAAAGAAATCTAGCATGATTAAATGTTTAAATTTATTAGTAGTTTTTCGAAAATCACTTCAACTAACGCATTTTTTAAAAACGGCAACACATACATACCATTCTAACACAATCCATAGATAAAAGAGACCGAAAATTCAATGCATAGATAAAAGAGATCGACAATTCTATTACCATTGAAAGACCGTTATGACGGCATATAGCAGACTACGGATATTTGACTTCAATTGCAACGGTATCGTACCGGTATTGTGCCGGTATGACAATTGTTCCAAAATAGTGGACTTGAGCACCTGGTACAACGTCACGTGACGTGTATTCAATTCATTATTTCAAATATTTTCAAGCTAGATACCATCACCAAAATACAATAATCAAAAATAAAAAAAGTAAATCAAACTTTGCGATGCATCATGCAAGCATTCATTATTGTTTTAGGCCATACCGTGCATTAGCATAAGAAAAAAATAAAAAATAAAAAGCTACAGTAAATTATAAAACTGTGCATTTGTGTGCGGCGATATAATACAGTGCAATTGTGATTAATATTTTTCAAATCGTACGTAAAAGTGTCCCTTTGCTTTTTTTAAAATAATAATGAGAATTTCCATGCATTACTTTTTTATTGGATAGGCATAGAGTATAGTCTGTGCCTATGTTATTTGATAATGGAAATTCTCACAGTTCGTACGTTTGACTATCAGTAGGCATCTGACCTTTGGCTCGGCGTGGTCCAAGCTGCAGCGCGGGGAAGCTCCCCCGCCGAGGTAGCTACAGGGCATTAGGGTCACCATCCTTTACCCTCGCGGTAATGTCACACACAATAACACTTTGACAGTTTTTTTGGCGGGAAAAAGTTTTTGTGCTGTCATTTTGCGCTACAGTTTATTTTGAGGCACGGTGTCTATGGTTCTATGTTTTTTCTTAATACTACGATTATGCTAGGGATGTGTAAAAAAGTTTTCGTTATTTCCTTTGAATAGAGCGTCTGCTCAAAAACGCCAAAAAGTCAAAAACTATTATCACGCTTCGTCAGTGGCTAGTTATTGAAAGCCACTTAATCATCGCCCTACGGTGGTCGAAATAACAATATTTTGTAATAAATTAAATAAAAAAAATACACGCATGCCGGACGGCCCACCCACGAAGTTACGTCAAACGCCAAACAGTCGTGTTCATCAACTTGTCAAATTGAGTTTGACATAATTGTGAACGAACCTTTTTTGTATAACCTCATCTATATTCGTTGATAATCTGTGGCTTCTGTACTGTAAATATCTATGAATCATGATCACAAGATCAAAAGGTTCTTCACTGTCCGTCCGTCCATCAGTCACCAAGCTGTATCTCTAGAACAGTAATGGCTAGCGAGCTTAAATTTTACAGTTTGTATACATATGCGTTGATGCTGTAACAAGAAATACTCATAATTATCATTATTCTCTTGCGTTATCTTGTTATTTGGGGTCATTATGATAGGTAATATAATAAGAATAACGGTATGAAACCCTTAACCCTAGCTCCGCTCAGAATCGCCTTACCCACAGAGACGACAATAGTACCAATTCTACATGCACAACTAAACATAACTAAAAAGTAATATTGATAATGTCAATAACACAATTCGGCGACTACCGATTTAAATTAATCAAAATGTTCACAATGTAATAGCCAATTAATCAAAATACACCATAGCTTTAATATATTATTATTATTAATATTTTGCGATTGACTCGCTATGCTTTTACTAACACACAGCTAGTAGGTATAGAAAATGAAGAATTAGGGATATTTTTTTTGTTTACTCTAAATCTACTAAATATATTTTAATTCTGATTTACGTGTTTCTATATATAATAGTTACTTATGTTTTTAAAGTTATTTCATTAGTTAATACGCGATAATAAACCGATATATGAAAAAAGTAAAAAATGAGAGAGGTTGTTTCGCTAAGATTTTCTATCGAGAAAACTTTTTTCAATCGCGTTTCTGAGTTTATGCGATCCTAGATCATATATTGAAAAACCATATACTTAAAAATGAGAGCTCTAGTCATTCAATCTAAAGAAACAATGAAAACTTCGTACGTAGAAAAATTCACGAAGCTATTTTGGTATCCTCTTAACACGCTTTTATAAGTTATTTTTTTCGCTTTTATATGTGTATACTAATAATATATTAATCTATGTAACGGAATCTTTGAACGCGATTTTCCCACTTGCAATAGTCTGATTGATTTAAAATTTTTCATACATATGAAGGACCGATGACAATGCAATAATTTAAAAATATATTCAGGGTTTTCAAGCGTGTTTTTGGTTTTTAAACTAAGCAAAATATTTAGTTAAGCTAAATCTACTTTTGCACGTAGAATTGATACCAATGTCCAAACTCATTGAGTATGAGCATTGTTCTCGTATATTTCTATATATGCTAAGTATGTATTTACAACCATTTCCAGTGCTGTAAAAGCCTAAAAGCTAGTTAAAGAAAAGTAGTTTATGTATTATATCCGTATTCTGGTACCCATAACATAAGCATATAAGCTTAGCTTGGGACCAGAGGACGTTGTGTGAAATGTCCATGAATATTTATTTTTATTTATTTATTAAATTTTTTAACGGGGTTGCCTTTTAATGGTTAACATATTAGTCCTGTTGGATTAAATAATGCTCTAAGGATGTAGGTTAATCGACGCAGATAATATTATAGGCCTATATTACTTAAGTCTTCTACTTTCTTTTATGTTCATGCCCTTTGCAGCCCATTAACGTCCCACTGTTGAGCACAGGTCTCCTCTACTTTGGGAGGGATTATGATTTGCTGTACGGTACCGCGCTAACCTGCGTGTTGGCACAGGGTTGTTTGAAGCTGGCTTTAACAGCACCCTGGGAAGGAAAAGGGGTGGTGACACTTGTATTCTTAATCCGTCATCACACAGACAAGGCCGTAGGATAAGAAATAGGCCCGTGCTTAATGTGCATTAATAGGCCTAAGAAGAGTCAATAAATTAACAAAAATATTAGTTTTAACGAGCCTATCAACAGGAATATCTTTTATTACTGGAATAAGATATGTGATTTTAAGAGATAGAAGGGTATTGAAATTTTATATATTTGTAGATATTACTTGTCGAAAGCATAATTATTAAATATCAAAATACCATTAATCTATCTAATAGTAAAAACTATCAAAGTACGAGTTGGACTCGCCCACGAAAGGTTCCGTAGCAATATTATCATCTGTACTAATATTATAAAGCTGAAGAGTTTGTTTGTGTGTACGCTCTAATCTCAGGAACCAGTGGTTCTAGAATTTGGAAAAAAAATTCGTTTTTTGTTGGATAGTCCATTTATCGAGGAAGTCTATATATAACATCACCCTGAATAGGTGCGAAGCATTATTACTTACACTTACATATCTATGTGTGCGTGAAAATGTATCTATGCGTGTCTATGATACAGGACGTCGTATGAAACATCATTATTGTATGAAGTACGATTTAACCAGGTAACTTGTCCTCAATTATAAACTTCAACCCAGCATCTCTAGCTATCACAGTTCCAGAGATACAGCCTGGTGTCAAACTGACGAACTGACAGCGAAGTCTTGATAATGGGGTCCCGATTTACCCCTTTGTACGGAACCCTAAAACTATCATTTGTAGATATAAACGATTTGATGCGTATCAATATTAATAAATACTTTACATAAACCGCTTTAATACGGGCATAGTCGCGGGCGGTCATTAGTGTAAAAATAAAATATTTAAAAAATAATAAGAAGTGTGTCCGTATCACCAGGGGGCAGAACAGTAGCTTAGCCTTCACTGCGTGAAACTGTACGACAGGGTGGCCAACCTAACAATCAAGTGTAGACTTTATATTGTCTGTGGTGCATAATAATATTCCCGCCAATTTCCATTTCGAAATTTAAATTTAATGGAATGTATGTTTCTGTTTTCTTAGGGTATCGTCCGTGTTCCAGATTAAGAATACAAGTGTCACCATTTCCAGTGCTGTAAAAGCCTAAAAGCTAGATAAGGGATATTACACAGATAACATCTTCTGTGAGAGACGGAAAGCTCAAAAGTGTACCCTGTGCCAACACGCCTGGTCAGCGCGTTTAGTAGACATTCCCTCCCAAAGTGGAAGATGCCCAACAGTCTCACTCCAGTCCACACACCTCCTCCACATTGGGACATTAATGGGCTGGAGAGAGGGAGTTGTTTCCGGGATTGGTTTAATTCTCTTGACCTTTTGTTTGATAGAGTTGGTTATAGAGTTTGTTTGAAAGTAAAAAAAAGTTACAGGTACAGACAAAGAGACGTAAACTAAAATGATGCTTTGACTTGCTTTGGTCTCTTTTTCAGCACTAAATCCAAAAAACAACTATTTTAGTTATCATAATTTTAATGTAGGTATACATATAATTATATATATAGTTCCATAATTTAATACAAAAAAAAACTTTAGCAATAAAAATGTATGAATAAATGATAAAAATATAATGTTGTACGTATGTTAAAAATTATCTTAGATACTTCTTATCCCGACCTATCTACTATGGTATTAATTAGATAACTAAGTATGTATAAATGAATGAAAATTCTCTTTATAATACACAGGATCATTGCCAACCTACTGCCATGGCCTTTGCCTCCTTCACAACAGGAGGTCAACGCTTCCACAGAAACGTCAAACTGATTATAACTTTCGAACCAAAACATATTCTATCTAATAAATACTTATTACAAGGTATCAGAATTCAAATTATCAAGACACAACTAAAATTAAATCTCATGAACTTACATTTAACATGTATCCTCGACAATATATTTCTTTTTCTTAATTCAAATCAGTAAAGTTGAATTTAGAACTTTTTAATTTTAATTAAATGTAAATAAAAGTTTGTTGAACTTGGAATTCAAATATGGAAGGGACCATAGATTTTTATAGACAATTAAATTAGTTTTTATTATAAACCTAGAGGTTAACGAGAATGCGAGATGATTTCTTTGCTTGCACCCCGTGGAGCACAGATAACCAGTAGCTCGCAGCCAAATAAAAAAAAATATTCAAAATATTTTACTTATCTACTACTGTAAACTTTTTTTTTATTTTGGTATAATAAAACTAGGAACTTTATTCTAAACAAATCAGTAGTTATAGTTACACCTGCATAAGTACGTTCCTATTCATGTGGTGATAGATTACGAAAACAAATGTCACCACCCCTTTTCCTTTCTAGGATGCTGTATAAGCCAGCTAATGGATATTATATAAGTACACAGATAATGACCTCTTGAGAGATGGAAAACTCAAAACAGCGCGCCACAGTAGAGCATAATACCTGGAACGTTAATAGGCTGAAAAAAGAGAAATATGATTTTGATAACCCTTACATGTTATTTTCAAACACACAATAAGAAAATGAAATTCATTACTAAGCAAAAATGGGCAAGAGCGAGAGGTCGCAGTCAATTGTCAGGGCTGTCACACGTACCTTTCGAATCGATTACATGGTAGTGTTTATGATCGAATTAAAATCAATTGCTTGTATCGCAAGCATCGAGTGGTGGCTCGTTTACGTAGATTTAGTAAGATTACAATCGATTTAGTCTAATCGAGTTATTTTATTTATTTTAATATTATATGCAAAGATAAAATATTCCCCATGTCGTCATCATGAGAAATATTTTATTTATGACTTTAATTTGCGTCTGGGTGTTTCTATGTATTATAAGTATGTATTTAAGTAGCGACGGGCTTCGTGGTGGAGTGGTTTATGTAATACTCTGCCAATCACGAGGTCTCGGGTTCGATTCCCGGTTGGGACAATCATTTGTGTGATATCCATAAATGTCATACAAATGTTTGTACTGCGTCTGGGTGTTTACTATGTATTATATGTATGTATTTACAAAAGAAAAGTAGTTTATGTATTATATCCGTATTCTGGTACCCATAACACAAGCATATAAGCTTAGCTTGGGACCAGAGGACGTTATGTGAAATCTCCGTAAAAAAAATAACAATTAGCCCTCTTAAATATGTATAGAATACAATACATATTTAAGTATTGTTAGTACGTTTTTAGTATTTGTTGCTAAAGCGGCAATAGATATACATAATCTGCTAGCTGTCTAGCTATCACCGTTCCTGAGATACGGGCTGGGAGAACAGCAGACTCTCAATAATAGACCCTTCTTTTACCTTTTAGTATGAAGCGCTAAAGCTACAGTATTTTATCAAAATATTAATACAAATACTTTAAATATTTCACCAAAGCCTATAGACAGGTCAATAACCGAACGAAAACATCGATAACATCGACCAGTCATGAATATTAAGAATAAATTAATCGATTATAATCACTAAAGAACGAGAAAAAGGCATTTTTTTAGTATTGAAATGCAATTGTGATTGGGTAATGCAAATTAAAATACAAGAAATTTATGCATGTTTATAAAAGTTAATTGGCAACACTAATGAGTTGTGATTTATAAAATTTTATTAATATTTATGTATTATAGCTAATTTCTGCGGTTTCACTCGCGTTTATTGTTATTGAGCCCAAAATACACACCAAACCTTAAGAGGATACCAAAATAGCTTCGTGCATTTTTCTAGGTACGAAGTTTTCATTGTTTCTTTAGATTGAATGGCTAGAGCTCTCATTTTTAAGTATATGTTTTTTCAATATATAATCTAGGATCGCATAAACTCAGAAACGCGATTGAAAAAAGTTTTCTCGATAGAAAATCTTAGCGAAAATACCTCTCTCATTTCTTATTTTTTTCATTTGTCGGTCTATTATCGCGTATTAACTAATGAAATAACTTTAAAAACATAAGTAACTATTATATATAGAAACACGTGAATCAGAATTAAAATATATTTAGTAGATTATGAGTAAATAGGAAAAGTATCCCTAATTCTTCATTTTCTGTGCCTACCGGCTGTGTTAATATGTACGTGTCGGCGATGATATACGATAATATTGATGTAGGCCCTTAACAAATTTTATAAAAAGCAAACCTCTTAAACCGCAATCTATTAAAAAAACCGCATCAAAATCCGTTGCGTAGATTTAAAGACATAAACCTACATGGGGTCATACATACAAAAATGACGACTTTATTTTATAAAAAGTAATGATGATGTAAACAATTTTTTTAATTTTTTTTATCCGTGTGGTGACTTATTAAGAATACAATTTTATTATCACCACCCCATAGAGTGCTGTAAAAGCCAGCTAAGGGATAACATAGATAGATAACATCATCTGTGAGAGACAGCAAATTCGAAATTCAAACCTATTCCAACACGCCTGGTCAGCGCGTCATAGTAAATTAAATACCCTCCTAAAGTGAAAGAGGCCTGTTCCCAACAGTGGGTCGTTAAATCACTGGAGAGAGAAAGAATAATTTTCAAGATCAGTTCATCCTATTTAGGTCTCCATAATGAAACTGTAAAGTTTCATTATGGAGACCACACATAAAAAAAATAACGAGTGTGTTTAGGTAACCTAAACACACTCGTTATTTTTTTAAATTACACCATGATTGAATTAAATTGAAAACAATATACTTATAAATTTCACAACAAATAATATGGCCAATAAGGTATCTCTCTCTCCAGCCCATTTACGTCCCACTGTTGGGCACGGGCCTCCTCCACTTTGGAGGCATTTTGGTCTTCTGTGCAGCGCTGACCGGGCGTGTTGGCACCAGGTTTATATTCGAGTTTTCAATCTCTAACAGAGGATGTTATCTGTGTGCAATATCCCTTAGCTGACATTTACAGCACCCATGGGAGGAAATGGGGTGACAAGACACTTGTATTTTTTATTCGTCACTACACGGAGAAGGTATAAATACAAGGTATTTAGTCTATCTCGGTCTGATTTACAGTCTGTGTACAGAGGTATGAGGTATTTAATCAAATGATTTGTTAAACCACCTACATGGTACTGTGGCGCCTACACGTAGACTAAATTATTGTAGGTGTAAATAAGATTGCAATTTGGGTACTATGTAACGTTTGTTGATTATTTTAAGTGCTCTGTACCAATAAGGTAATACGGGACTTTATAAATATAGTCTTATTCATAATGACTTATCGGAGGTTTAAAAGTTTGCTAAAATCGGTTCGCGAAAATTGTAAAATCTTGTTATTCATGATAGTTCTTTTACACTAAAACGTTTATTATCTCTCAGATAAAATCTCCGTTTAAACTTCTGATAAGTCATTATGAATAAGACCATTAAACTATATAGAAATATACAGTGCTGCTCGACGCCGACAGGCAATATTGTTCAGCTTCACATTCCACCCCGCTTCTCTCAACTGAAAGGCTTTTTCAGAAATCCTTTTTTAACCTGTAGACAGCAGGCTAAGAAAGGAATTCTGGAAAAAGGAAGTGCAAGCATGCAAACTTTTAATTTCCTATCGTAATTAGTTTTGACTATGCGTTACTTCATCTGTCAGTCTTCTTTCTTTATTTATATCATAAAAAATACCCAATTTTTACATGAATAGATTATGTAAAACTAAAATCTATAGCTAATAAAAACTATAATTAACATTAAATACTTGTTAATCAACCAATTAACACCAAAATCTTGCTACAACGGCGCCTCAGTGGCTAGAAGCTGAGAAATTTGAGCCAAGTTGACTCCCACAGAATACATTCAAGCAAAAAACCAATCTAGTTGATGAATTTTTAACATAAACTACATGTAATGAAATCGATATCTCGTGTGAATAGATGAGATATTTAAATTGCGGTCACAATATAAGTATGATAATGGTCAATTTGTGGTCTTAAGATAGATATTTAGAACAGATTAGTTTAGATTTATAGATACAAAATAGTTATGTTTATTCTTTTGCCTGTCGTGGGAATTGAGCTGACGAAGTTTGCATGGAGTTACTCTTGTCTACTCTAAATCAAGAATGACGGGGCCGATTTAGCTGAGGACATTATAAAATATTAAATTGTTGCTATCTTTCTCGCAGTTTTTCTATAGTTTCTCACCGTTTCAACCGTTATAAACCTTTTCTAGTCTACGACAATAATTTCGATATAAATAGACAGACAAATGGACACCGGGGTGATCCTATAAGAGTTTCTTTTTAGTACGAAACACGAAAATGTGACACAAGGTTGATAGGTTGAAACAGTGAGAAGATAGAGAATAATTTACCTAATTCAAAAACTATGAAACACGCTTGAAAACTTTGAATATCTTTTTAATTAATTGCATTGTCATCGGTCCTTGATATGTATGCAAAATTTAAAATCAATCCGACTATCACATGTGGGTGAAGATCACTTTCAAAAATTCTGTTGCATAGATTAATACATTGATAGATACTTACTGAACTAATTAAAGTGTATTAAAAACCCATCCTCGTGATCGTTATTAGAAAAACCGCATCAAAATCGGTTGTGTAATTTTGAAGATATAAGCTCACATAGGTACATACATACAAAAATAACGACTTTTGGTCTTATTGATAGTGACTTATCCGATAAGTCATTATCAATAAGACCAAACGTCGTTATTTATTACGTATTACGTTATAAAAAGGTTTAAAAGTTTGCTAGAATCGGTTCGCGAAAATTTTCAAAACTTGTTATTTATAATAGTCCTTTTACGCTAAAACGTTTATTATTTATCCGATAAAATCTCCGTTTAAACTTCCGATAAGTCATTATGAATAAGACCATTTGTTTTATAATAAGTAAATATTATTTTTGTAAACCAAAAGACCATAGTCGGTTTAATTTTTATTAAGTTCTTGACGCAATAGAATTTGTGCCATTGACATCTTTACTAGCGATTTTAAAAACAAAATCTCATACCAATACACCCCAAATTAAAAGCAGTATTCCACCAATCCCAAACTCATATTAAATGATGATTGCCACATCTTTTTATCGGTATTGTAAACGTTTTATGTTTGAGATAGTGCAGCTGTCCCTCTCTACAGCCACGCCTATATAACGCCCCTTCCGCTCCCAACTTTCGACAATAGATATACACATATCTATACATTATCTGAAATTCCTTGTGATGTAGTTGTTATATCGATTTTCTAGTAAAACTCTCTATTCTTAGGACTGGTTCATCCAATCCATCAATAATGTTTTACTTTAAAAGCTAAAAAACACGCTTGAAAATCCTCAATATTTTTATTTAAGAGGATACCAAAATAGCTTCGCGCATTTTTCTACGTACGAAGTTTTCATTGTTTCTTTAGATTGAATGGCTAGAGCTCTAATTTTCAAGTATATGTTTTTTCAATATATGATCTAGGATCGCATAAACTCAGAAACGCGATTGGAAAAAGTTTTCTCGATAGAAAATCTTAGCGAAACAACCTCTCAAATTTTTTATTTTTTTCATTTGTCGGTTTATTATTGCGTATTAACTAATGAAATAACTTTAAAAACATAAGTAACTATTATATATAGGAACACGTAAATCAGAATTAAAATATATTTAGTAGATTTTGAGTAAACAAAAAAATATCCCTAATTCTTCATTTTCTGTGCCTACTGGCTGTGTTAATATGTACGTGTCGGCGATGATATACGATAATATTGATGTAGGCCCTTAACTGATATATACATGAATTGTAGAAAGTTTAGTTCTCTAGCTATCACCGTTCCAGGGATGCAACTTGGTGACTGACAGAGGGACAACGAAGTATTAGGGTCTTGTATTACCTTTTGATACGGAATTCTAAAAACAAAATCCACGTCGCGTCTGTCTAATGAAGTTTTCCCTAATAAATAAAGCGATTGACGGTGAAGGTTTTCATGCTTAATTTGTTAATATTTTGTTGAAAATGTTTCAGATATGACGAGAATTGTTGCAAAACCCCATATGCGTGGAAGCTTTTATTGATAGACATTTCACACAACGTTCACTGGTCCCAAGCTAAGCTTATTATGCTTGTGTTATGGGTACCAGAATACACATATAATACATAAACTACTTTTCTTTTGTAAATAGATACTTATACATTACAGTACAAACATTTGCATGACATTTATAAATATCACACAAATGATTGTCTTGAGTGTTCGATGTTACCTGAACCACTAAAGCACGAGGCCCGTCGAAGAGTCATATCTCAAAAACATTAAAATGTATGCCAATTATTGCATTGTACACAAGATTGGAATTCAAAAAGCTACTAAAATCAAGACACTTATTCCAGAATTCAGATTATAAAATACAAAATACGATCGCCTACAAGAAAACCTTGTTCCAGCCGCCAGCGGTCCCAGACATAAAATGCTAGTCATGTTTCAAATAGTCTACATCGCTGCGATATATATGTAAATAGTACAACATCATCCTCTTTATGTATTAGGTCGTATTTAGACACGCTAGAACGTATTTGCATGTTTGCTTTTTACGCTATTTGAGAGTGTTTTCTTCTTTTAAGTCCATTAACTTCCTAGGCACGAACATTCTCGTCCTCGTAAACGCATATTCATAAGTAATCGATCGAGCTAAATCATCAAGTACAGTCATAAAATAAGGGATATAAATAAACTAATTGAAAATATAGGCCTAGATTTTAGCTGCTTAAGAATATTTAAAATTGAAGTTTCTTGGAGTTTCATGGGGAGTAAATTCATGTTTAAGTATTAATGTAACTATTAAAGGACATTTTACGCGTATTAAGACACAGTTTTCCAACTTGGCGTAATGATGGTGTAAATCCTTTGTTAAAATTAACGACCTTTTACCAAATAATTTGTTTATTTCAAAAACTAAAAAACAAGCTACCAATTCTGAATATTTTTTTTTAAATTTTGCAATGTTATCGGTCCTTAATAATGTGTGCAAAATTTCAGATCAATCTGACTACTGCAAGTGGATGAAAATCACTTTCAAAGATTCCGTTACATAGATTAGATTGATAGATAGGTTCCGAGTTAATAATGATGCATTAATAATTATAAAATACAGTATTGTCATCTTTATAAATGTTTGTGAAATATACGACACAAACAAACTAAATAATAATGTAACAGAGTTTAGACACACCATTAATAGTAGGTACTACACCATACTGTAAAATAAAATTTAAAAATGTCGCATAGTATCGAAATAATTTCAATATTACAATGTTGCAAATAAGTAATATCAACATAGTTTTTTTGAGAGAGAGACAATTTGATGAGCGTTGGAGACGGAAAGTCCTAGAGTGGCGACCACGCACCGGACGACGTAGCTTGGGCCGGCCCCTGACAAGAGGTACTCAAGGACTGGCGATATCGTCAGACGTGCCGGGAGATGCAGTTAGCGCAGGACTGCGCGTTCTGACGTTCTATGGAGGAGGTGTATATCCAGCAGTGGACAGAGAATGGCAGATGTATGGATTAAAGATTCTATGTTATTCTTATGAGTCAATAAAATCTCATCTTACAGGAAGCCCGTATTAAAGCAACATTTAGAAGCTAAGCGGGCTTAGAAAATTTTCATTTTCCGTACCAAAAGGTTTAAACGGGACCTTAAATAGTCAGACTTCGCTTTCCGTCTGTCAATCCGTCCGTCTGTCACTAGGCTGTATCTCTGGAACAGGAATAGTTATAGAGCTGAAAATTTCACAGTTTATTTATATCAGTTGATCCTATAACAACAGATATTCATGATCATCATTTGTATCCCCTTATCCGTTTATTTTGGATCGGTATGATGAATATAATAATATCAGGATAAGAACGGTACAGAACCCTTCATTTGCCAGTCTAACTCGAACTAGATCAGGTTTTAGATACTAGTTTTTCATATAGATTTTTGAAAGTCTATTCATGTAAGTTTATAGAGTTCTATTGTAGTTATTTATAATCTTTAAGGTAAAGTGGAGTTTTTGCCGGGAGCAGCTGGATGAGGATGATGCAGAATCGCGCGTTGTAACATTATTTCATTATTTTGGGGAGGATTATGTCCAGCAGTGGACAGACAAAGGCTGATGAATTGATTCTATGGTACAAACCTAAAATGCAAGGGCAAGCAAATGTGTTTAGAATAATAAAACAAAGTTCACATATAAATACTAGGACATCACAACCTGCTAGGAGTTATACTTACACAACATGTTTACATTACTGAGTCCATATCGAGCGAGATACCTATCGCTTGCACTTTATACTACCCTGGTGGTCGTATAACGATGATCTCACTATTTTGCAACAGGCAAAATACCTATCTTTGTTTGGAATTGTTTGGCGTTAGTTGTGTACAGACGGCATCTATGATGTCGATATAAATATGATTCCCTATTGTTTTATTTAGTTTTGTATTTTATAATCAAACAAACGTCATTACGTTACTAGAATTACAATAATTACTTAGAAGGAGACCTTATTTGTATAGAAAACAATTTACCGCGCAAAGTAACTTTGTTAAACAACTTCTCCTGTTCCGTACCAAAATATAAAACGGGTCCCTATTACTAAGACTTCATTGTCCGTCCGTGTGTGCGTCTATCTGTCACTAGGCTGTATCTTTTGAACGGTGATAGGTAGAGACCGTAGAGAGCTGAAAGTTTTACAGTTTGTATGTAGGTATCAGTTGATTCTAAAACAAGAAAAAATAATCATTGCTATCAATTCAACTTAACTAAAAAATGAAAATTGATTGTGCTAATAGCACAATTCGGCATTGTTATTAGAACTTTTTTTATTAGAAAATCTGTATATAGACTAACGATTTTAATTAATAAAAATGTGCACAACGAAATAGACAAAATAAAGTTATTTAAGAGAAAAGTCCAGAAGTGAACGGAAAAGCTGTCAAAGATAGATTAGCTTAGGTCTTGTTATTCTAAACTTTTTCTTTAGAATAAATAAATAAACATAGTTATAGTTAGCTAGATATGCAATTGAAAGTACCAGGAAAGTATAGGATAGAGGAGCGCGGTATCTCTAGGTTTTACATTGATTACGTGTCGGATTCGACTTTGTTCTGTCATATACTCTATCGACCCTAAAACTAGATGACTTAAACTGGCAGCTTGTATTTTAAACGGCATGAAAAAAAAAACAATCAAAATGAAATAGTTTCATTCGAACAAGATACGTAAAATATCTAGCTAATTCGTCACTAATCTAATTCTTATCCGAACATAAAATAGATCAAGATATAAAAGGTATGTCAAAAAAACCTTACTATGAATCAGATGTACGATAACTATGTATGTTGAAAGGGACCCAGATGTTTATCAGCTTTGAATGGTCGACCTCTTACACGCTTATGGAAGCCTGGTACATCAGATGAATTTATAATTTGTATATGGGACAAATGTATGGGTTTAAAAAAATGAAACATGGTTTTTGTATGGTTATTTGACGTGATCGTAAATTTTTATGGAATAAAGTTTGTGTGTAGTGTGTGATTATATTATGATCATTCAGATGAATAGCTTGGATAAAGAAGGCAGCATGCATCTATCAACATTTTTCCGGTAATTAGGCCCTGTGGTCCTAATCAAGTCGTAGCCATTAGGGAGGCGATCTTAATAATCTTGTTAGTGCTCACCATTAAATAAATTTTCTATCTATTGTATATAGTTGGGATTGCAATGAATAACAATAAAAACCTGCAATGGTATATTTGGATTAGTTTAAATACAGCTGTACTTTAACAAATGTCTTTGCTTCGGCCCTTGTTATTTTAACATTTTTCCGGTAATTAGGACCTGCGGGCCTAATCCAGTCGTATTTATTAGGACTAGGGGAGCGATCATCATGGTTTTGTTACTGATTGTCACTCAAGAACCTTTCTTTGTAACGGCTGTCAGGTTCGCGATTTATCTCGCCCATTGTTACACAGGTTTGTATTATGTTAAATAGTTTACAGCCGTACTCTGTCTTTACTTTAGAACTTTGTTTACGCCTATGATAAAAGCGTCAGCAACACGTCATCAAGTGGATCGCGGCTGCAAGTATCGCGTAGGTTAAGACACTATTGTTCCCTCTCCCTTCTTCCTCGATTTTTGTAATTTGACCCTCTAACGTTTAATTTTTCATAATGAATATACTTACTTGAGAATCACCGAACACATCGTTTCACTTTTACCTCAAATAAATCCTACATTTTCTGGTCCCCCTCGACGGATTTGAATCAACGGATAATATACTAAGGATTAATTATTGGAAGAAAATCAATTAAGAAAATCGTTAGAAATACGCTGAGAGGTGTGAGATTTAAAAATCAACGGTTGGCTGCGAAGAAAATTTACGAAGTCGGTTAACTGTGTTAAGCAATTTGAAAATTATCACCCAATACTCTTAATTGATTATTAAATAGTAATTTAATCAGGTAAAATAGGTATTTGAGTGTATTTTACAAGGTTAGTACTTTAATTTTTATTTATTTGATTTTATATAGCTTATTAATTGTGATTAAGGTTAAATTAATTTATTTAAATAATTTATTAACGCAAATATTGTTTTGCTTATTTTTTACAAAGTGGATTTCACGTTAATTTTTGCAGTAAATTATTATTTAAACTGTAACACGCATAGTTGTGTGTAGTGTTTTCCATGTCAATGTAATTAATATTAATTTTAAACCTGTAATTGTTAATTCACATCATTATTTTCAAAGCTATAAGAGCTCTTTAACTCGTTTTTCAACTAACTTTGTAATTAACGGTTTTTAACCGTAGATGTTAAGTTCGTAAGCATACCTACATATTCATTGTTAACCGTAGGTCAATTCAAAAGTATAGTCAGTTTATTTCACATTGTTAAACTAGAATTTATATCAATTCCAGGAATAATTCACCTGTCCACCTCCTAAAAATGACCGAAGAAAGTACCGATAAGTATTTAATTAAGAAACGGGCTGCCTTTAAAGGACGGCTAACTACGTTCGTTAACTATTTAAAAACGTTAAGTTGTACTTCTTTGGACAGGATTTCAGCTGGAGAATTGCAACTACGTGTTGGTAAGCTAGAATCACTTTATGCTCAGTATGACGAGGTACAGTTGACGTTAGAATGTGCTTGTGATGACACTGATATTCAGATTTCCGAAAGAAATGAGTTTGAATCACTATATTACAATGCGTTGTCTACTGCAAACGATTTATTAAATACACACAATAATTCTCATTCTAATGATAGTCATAGCACTAGCGGTAATCAGTGTCACAACCTCGTTAAGCTACCTACCATTCAATTACCAAAGTTTTCAGGTTCTTATCATGATTGGTTAGGTTTTAGGGACACTTTTTCAAGCCTTGTCCATTCTAATGATAATCTTGATGGAATAAATAAATTCCATTATTTAAGAACCTCTCTGGAGGGTTCAGCTGCTGTGGTTATTCAATCAGTGCAATTTTCCGCCGAAAATTATAATATAGCTTGGAATTTGTTATGCGACAGGTACGATAATAAACGTTTATTGGTACATAATCATGTCACAGCTTTATTTAATTTAGAATCCATTAGTAAGGAATCATCAACTTCGCTAAAGTTATTAATTGATCAGCTGCATAAAAACCTACGAGCTTTAGAATCATTAGGTGAACCCGTAGATAAATGGGACACATTGCTCATATATATAGTTACGCAGAAGTTAGATTCACCTACCTTTCGCGAGTGGGAGGAGCTAAAAGGTACATTTAATAAAGAAATTACAATTACATTTGAGTCGTTTATTACCTTCTTACGTAATCGTGCAGACTTCATTGAGATGATTGAACTGTCACGAACTCAAAAACAAACACAAAATGTACACTATAAATCTATTTCTTCTAATCCTAAACTAAAAACTATGTTGTCAACTCAATCCACTGATAATAAAGTTATTTGCGTTAAGTGTAATGGCGATCACAAGTTAAATAATTGTCCACAGTTTCTTGCATTGGATAGCGAGTCGAGATTAAAATTATTACCGAGTCTTAGAGTGTGTTTTAATTGTTTCCAATCAACCCATTTCGCTAATCGATGCAAGAAACCTGGCTGCAAGATTTGTAAGCGCAAACATCATACGTTAGTTCATGTTGCACATTTAAATAGAACTGAAAAGGTTCTCGTGTGCGAGCCTGCGCTCACGCCTTCGTTGTCGTCGACTGCACATAACAACAGTGTTAGATTCGTGTCCACGGCAAGCGGCAATGAACGCCGCGATAATTTATCGTTGTCTGCTCGAGTCAACGCAGCGAGTAATAGTCAAGCGGATACCGTGTTATTGTCTACGGCGCTTATTAAATTATACGATAGCGATAATAAGGAACATATCGCTCGCGCTGTGCTCGACAGTGGAAGCACGTCCTGTTTAATGACAGAAAAAATGTTTAGGTTACTGAACTTATCAGCTGATCGAGTGAATAGGACTGTGATGGGTATTGGTAACGTATCGTCGCGTATAGGTAAGATGTGTCATGTTACATTAAAATCGTTAAATGAAAGCTTTAAATGCAAATTAAAATGTTTTATTTTACCTTCTATTACGGACAACGTTCCGTGTCATAATATTGATTTATCAGGTCTTAATATTCCGTCAGACATTTGTCTGGCAGATCCTAACTTTCATTTACCGGCTGCAATCGATTTAATAATCGGCGCAGACGTGTTTTGGGACATAATCGGTTCCCGTCATTATAAGTTAGGAGTAGGTAAACCGACGTTATATGAAACCAGACTAGGGTGGTTGGTTTCAGGTCCAATTATGAGCGGCTTGTCAGGTTCACCTATTAAATGTAACTTTAGTAAGATCGATGACATTCAAAGCCAACTTACGCGCTTTTGGCAGCTTGAAGAAGTTGATCCTCAGTCATCGTCTTGTTATTTCCCTGAAGAAAAATCATGTGAAAACCATTTTACGGAAAATACGATTCGTCTGAGTGACGGTCGTTTCTGTGTTAGGATTCCTATGAAGGAGAATCCAGAGCTTTTAGGAGATTCGTTTCAGCGTGCCAAACACTGTCTCTTGTCCTTAGAACGCAGACTTAAAGGTCAACCTTCTTTATCTAAAATGTATAAAGAGTTTATGTCGGAGTATGAGCAGTTAGGACACATGTCTGAATGCAGTCAGTCACAGTTGGAGCGTAGTGGATATTATATACCACATCATGGGGTTATGCGGGAGAATAGTTCTACCACAAAGTTAAGGGTTGTTTTTAATGCCAGTAGCCCCACCACGTCCGGCCTTTCATTCAACGACTTACAAATGGTGGGTCCCACCGTACAGGATGACATCCTGGCTATTTTGTTGCGTTTCAGACTTCATAAGTATGTCCTAGCTGCCGACGTTGAGAAAATGTACCGTCAGGTTGCTGTTCACCCCGAGGATAGACACCTACAACGAATATTATGGCGTGATGACCCATGTAAACCAATTAGGATTTTTGAATTAAACACGGTCACGTATGGTACTGCCAGTGCTCCCTTTTTGGCTACTAGATGTATGAAGCAAATAGGGTTAGATTGTGAGGATCGTGTCATTTCTGACGTCATAAGGCATGATTTTTATGTCGATGATTTGCTCACAGGCGCTAATGATTTAAGTGAGGTGTGTGAGATACGTGACGGCGTAACTAAGACTCTTTTATCCGCGGGTATGCCATTGCGGAAATGGAAGTCAAACCAACCGCAGTTAATTTTGGACGTGACGGATTCAGCCTTAAATCTTAATATGGGTAATATTGAACCTAGTAAAACTTTAGGCTTAAATTGGCAGACTAATTCGGATGAATTATATTTTTCTGTCAGTAATGTTTTAAGTAACAATACAAAGCGCGATATGTTATCAGTGACCGCTCAGATTTTTGATCCCTTAGGGTTATTGTCGCCTTGTATTATTAATATGAAAATATTATTACAACGTTTGTGGCTGGAAAAACTAGATTGGGATGATCCGTTGCCTTTGGATATTAGTTCTTTGTGGGCGGATATTATAAAACATTTGCCTATGTTAAATTTATTACGCATCCCTAGATTTGTCCTATGTGATAATTATTCTGTTTCAGATTTTCATATTTTTTCAGACGCGTCCGAGCGCGCGTATGGAGCATGTTTGTATGTGCGTAGCGTGCATCATAGTGGTGAGGTAACTGTTAAGTTGTTATTTGCAAAGAGCAGAGTAGCTCCTGTTAAACCATTAACTATACCTAGGCTTGAACTTTGCGGAGCGTTGATTGGTGCTCGTCTATATGAAAAGGCTATTAAGTCAATTCGTTTACCTGTTCGACACACTACGTTCTGGACAGATTCCACAATAGTTTTGGGATGGGTTAAGATGCTGCCTAATAAGTTACAGCCGTTTGTACGCAATCGTGTAGCTGAAATCTTAGAGAAAACCTCTTCTTGCTCTTGGAGACATGTACCTACGGATTGTAACCCAGCTGACCTACTGTCTCGCGGTGTTAACGTCACAGAAATTTCATCTTTGGACTTGTGGTGGTCTGGTCCAAGCTTTCTAGGCAGAGAACCGTCAGAATGGCCACCACCACCTCGCGCGCGTGTCGATAATTTGCCTGAGACTCGCCATTGCACTGATGTCGCTCTTTATGCTAATGATACACATACTATAGCCCCGTTAATTAATTTTGAACGTTTTTCCACTTTATTACGTTTACAACGCGCTATTGCCTATGCCATTCGCTTTATTAATTTGTGTAAAGGACAAACAAATAAAAATAAATTTCTAACACATACGGAGTTACAAAATTCGTTAAATGTTATTATTAAGACTTCCCAACGTGAGTCATTTGTAGAATATGATTTATTACTTAAAGGTCAAGCGTTACCAAAGAAAAGTCCGTTATTAAAATTTAACGTTTTTCTAGATGAAAATAAGGTGATGCGTGTTGGGGGTCGTCTAGCGAATTCTAAATTTACATTTGATAAGAAATATCCTATTATAATACAGTCCACTCATAGATTTACGAAGATTTTGTTTAATTTTGAACATAAAAGGCTTTTGCATGCTGGGCCGCAATTATTATTGGCTTCGATTAGGGAAACGTATTGGCCCATAGGCGGCCGTAATTTAGCACGGTTATGTTATCGTAACTGTGTCACTTGTAGTCGTCATAAAGCACGTATAGTTCCACCATTGATGGGCAATTTGCCGCAGCAGCGAATCACTCCGGGAGGTTATCCTTTTGAAAGCGCGGGAGTGGATTACGCAGGTCCGCTGATTGTAGTCAGTCGTCAAGGTCGCGGTTGCCGTCATTTAAAGGTTTATGTTTGTATTTTCGTGTGCTTTACTACCAAGGCTGTACATATTGAATTGGTAGGTGACTTAACAAGTAATAATTATTTATCAGCTTTGCGCAGATTTATTTCGCGAAGGGGAAAACCCGTTAATATTTTTTCCGACAACGGTACCTCGTTTGTTGGCGCGCGTAATGATCTTGCGAAGTATTTAAAAAATAATTGTGATTCCCTATCTGCAAGCTTGTCCAATGAAGGAATTAATTTTCATTTCGTGCCAGCTTATGCTCCACACTTCGGTGGTCTTTGGGAGGCAGGAGTTAAATCTGTTAAATTCCATTTAAAGAGAGTTTTGGGAAACTGTAATTTAACATACGAGGAGCTTAACACAGTTTTGATCCAGATTGAAGCGATCCTGAATTCTCGCCCTCTCACACCTCTTTCATCGGAACCAGATGATTTGACGCCACTGACACCTGGTCACTTCCTCATTGGACGTCCACTGACTTCGTTGCCGGCTCCTGATTACAACTCACGCGGTTATAATCATTTATCGCGTTTTGAACGCATTGAGCAGTTGCGCCAGCATTTCTGGGCTCGGTGGAGCTCTGAATATATATCGGAACTTCAACTTAGAAGTAAATGGAGATCCAGCGGCAATAGACCACTTAAGATAAATAGTCTTGTTCTTCTGAAAGAAGAAAATCAGCCGCCATTGCGATGGAAATTGGGTCGCATCGTCGCAGTCCATCCAGGCACAGATGGTGTCGTCCGCGTTGCGGACGTGAGGACTTCGAGCGGAGTTGTCAGACGGGCTTGGAGCAAGATTTGTCCACTTCCAGAGGAAGATCAATAAATGATGATTTCTGTTGAAAGGCATCCTTTCAACGCCGGGCGGCATGTTTACGCCTATGATAAAAGCGTCAGCAACACGTCATCAAGTGGATCGCGGCTGCAAGTATCGCGTAGGTTAAGACACTATTGTTCCCTCTCCCTTCTTCCTCGATTTTTGTAATTTGACCCTCTAACGTTTAATTTTTCATAATGAATATACTTACTTGAGAATCACCGAACACATCGTTTCACTTTTACCTCAAATAAATCCTACAAACTTATCTCGCAGATAAATATCAACCATGACTTTCTTGATAGTAGTTAGTAGGGCTGCTGCATAACTTTAAGCTCTATTTTGATGCCAATACCACGTTTCATTTCACATTAATACAATTTCCAGAAACAAATTATGTTGCAGCCTCACTTTCTCCCACAGGACGCTTTAAACACCCAGAAGAGGAACTGCGGCATATCTATACAAATATTATATAGCTGAAGAGCTTGTTTGTTTGTATGAACGCGCTAATCTCAGGTACCATTGGTCTGATTTGAAAAATTCTTTCAGTGTTGAATATTGAATAGTACCTATATTTATTAGGCTATAGGCTATGTAACATTTTGCTGCGATGAAAAACGGGAAAAAAAATCTAAATTCCACACGTACGAGGACGCGGGAAGCAGCTAGTTACTTATATGCAAATAACATATGCCTAATGGTCTTATTCATAATGACTTATCGGAAGTTTAAACGGAGATTTTATGAGAGAGATAATAACATTTTAACGTAATAAGACTATTATGAATAACAAGTTTTGACAATTTTCGCGAACCGATTTTAGCGAACTTTTAAAACTCCGATAAGTCATTATGAATAAGACCATAAGTCTACGGACCGGTAAATAATAAGTGACAGTTATAATAATAAGTGAATAACCAAAGCTACTGTGCCAACGTGCCTTATTAGCGTGGCACAGTGGACCGTAATCCCTTCCAAAGTGGAGGAGGCCCGTGCCCAGCTGCGGGACGTTAAGAGTCTGGAGAGAGATCAAACCTAATTACAAGAGCACACTCAGTTTATCACAGTTATAAGTGCACAAACAAATAAATTGCGTTAGTCCACACACAATTTATAAACCATTCAAATAAATAAGTTCATTAATATCAATATGTACCGGAAATGTGTAATAATAATTAATTAATAAAAACGTAATACATTAGTCAGCTAAATAATAAAGTTATGTACATTGTAACATGCCACTACCACAATAACATCCGTTTGTTGAAACGAATAATCAATTTATAGACAAGTAGTTACAATAATACAATTAGATATAAATACAATTGACTTATAATGATGCTTAAATAATGCTCCGATGCTTTCCATGTAGTGTATAAGAATACAAGTGTCACCATCCCTTTTTCTTCCTAGGTTGCTGTAAAAGTCAGCAAAGGAATGTTATACACAGATAATACTGTGAGAGATGGAAAACTCGAAAACAAATCCTATGCCAACACGCTTGGTGACCGCAGCATAGTAGAACAAAATCTCTAAGTGCCAGCTTGATCACGTGACAGCGGTCCTCCAATAAAAATAGAGGAGCGCTGTCACGTGATCAAGATTCACCGAAAATTCACTTCACTTTTTTTTAATGCCACTTGAATACCACTGCTGTAGAAAGAGAGAGAGTAACGAAATGAAATGCTGTAAAAGCCAGCTAAGGAATATTATATACACACATAATATCCTCTGTCAGAGACAGAAAACTCGAAAATAAACCCTGTACCAACAGGCCTGGTCAGTGCGGCAGAAAGTGGAGGAATCCATGCCCAATAGTAGAACGATAATGGAGAGACAGACAGAAAATAGACGTAGTTAGAAATTAAATTACTTTTAAGAATGCTTCATAAATTTAACAGCTTTGATGAGTGTTTACTTAGATCTTCTTGAGTTTTGAAGTCGACTCTAGTCCCGTTTAGCCCTTTGGTACGGACCCATAAAAGGACTGTGACAAGTTCAGACACCTTTAACATATTCATTGTTTATTTCCAAAAACCAAAAGATTTATGATGCCATAGATATTTTGATAAAACAATTCTGCATGACCAAAAATGAAACACTAACATCCGCAGTGACGAAAACGTTCAAAAGTGTCAACAATAAACCATTTTATATCTGCGATCTAAAATTTTTAGAAGACAAATCACATTTACTTAAAACAAAAATACAACGTATTAATTAAAATAACACCCAAGAAAGTTCAGTAACCATACACTTTAACTTTAAACAAACAAAATAAAAGATTTACGCATCGGAATGACCATAAGGTCCAGAAACAATCACCACATGTGGGCCTAAGGATTAACTAAAAGAAAAATAAAATTAATACCTCCCATCCTTGTCTTTCTTGTTTAAATTATGTATATCTGTCTCGTTTTCTCAACGAAATCGTTCTTGGAAATGCCGGGGCCAGCGTACGCTCATACAATGCGGGTGTTGTGAGCACGAATTTCAAATTACAAAAAAAAATGCAAAGGAATGAATGCGACCGTGTGTTTGCTAAAATCCTTTTAGAATATGTCTAATATTTGAATAGTATCTGATGATTCTATTATAGCTGAAGAGTTTGTTTGGTTGAACGTACTAATCTCAGGAACCACTGGTCCACTGGTGGATTTGAAAATTTATTTTACAGTTGCATAGTACATTTATCGAGGAAGGCTATAGGCTATATAACATCACGCTGCGACTAATAGGAAAAAGGCATTAGAGAAAAAGGTTGCAATAACGGGGAAAATTTTCGAAATTCCACGCGTACGAAATCGCGGGAAACAGCTAGTTTTTTTTTCGACATGTTCTCTCTCTCCAGCCCATAACATCCAACTTTTACCAAAGGCCTCCACTTTGGGTATTTGCTGTACTATAGGTACCGCGATAACCAAGCGTATTGCACAGGAGGGCTTATTTTTGCGATTTCCGTCACTCACAGAGGATGATAACTGTCTACAATATTCCTTAGCTGGCTGCACTCTACCTAAAAAAAAGTAGTGACGACAATTGTATTCTTAAACTGTCCACAATGGATAATTATTTAATCAAATCGCGCAAAATATAAATCAGTTAATTATTTGTTAATCATAGTAAAATAAAAATGCATCAACATGTAATCGAACACCCTACCCTGTGATGTGCAAACTAAAATGACGTCCTAAGATATTTAACCTTTTAATAATGAAGTGTGCATTATCCTCTTTTTACGGCACGAGTCACTAGTGAAGTTCTAATATCGATTATTAATTTATCGATAAAATTTGAAGCAAAATATCTATATTATCGTTTATCCGGACGATGCATGTAGTTTAGGGTTCTTATATAAATATAGGAATAGTTTTAACAAGATTGCTAAGAGGTATTGGATACAAGAGGCATTAGACTACGCTTGTGTTGTTTAACTATGCTCAGCAGTTGACGGAATAGCCGATGTATAGATGGATCTTTTAGTTTATAGCTTATATTTCATCATTCAAGTATTTTCATCAAATTTTCAAAAATAATACTATAATATTGTAATAAAGACGTTTATTTGATAAAAGATAAAATAAGGAATAGGATATTTGTTTTTATCTTTAAAGATATATTTTTAATGTCATCCGGTCATCGTAAAACATGAAGAAATTAATATGTATTTTAGACTAAACGTTACCTAAATATCACTGTTAATACTAATCTTATTCGTTTTAATTTTTAACATAAAAAAATGATTTATCGCGGACGCATTCTTGTGCCAGAATTTCGTGGCTACAAAGCAGTAACTATATTTTTAGGGACTATAAAATAAGTAAAATAAAAACATATTATGAATTAATAATGCTAAATCCCATTTAGTAAATTACAAGGCTTATTAAATTCCAATAAACTGAGAATATAAATACTTAAATATCAAAATTAGCAAACTTGTACCCTTTAAAATGTTTGCAAATATCATTAAATTTATGATATCTTAGTTCAAGCTAAATATTTTATTTTTTTATTTATTTAATTCTTCATGCACAAATAGAGTGTACAAAGGCGGACTTAATGCCTGAGGCATTTTCTACCAGTCAACCTTAGGGTTGTACAGAGAATATGTATTGGTAGGTGCGTATTAATAAATACAAAAAAAAAATAAACTTACTTACGAATAACTACATACACCTACGAGTATATACGTATATATAAATAGATACTACAAAAATACATATAAACATAATCATAAACATACATGCATACATATACATAATATTATGGTATAAATATCTCGACAGTTAATGTGCTTCTTTTACTAATTAAATTCGTAAGAAACGTAGCTTCAATCGTGATAATTTATGTTATAATTCATTCCATTGGACTACAGCATGGGGCTCTTCAAAAAAGGGATTAAAAGATTTCTGCAGGGTCGGCGACGCGCGAGTGACACCTCTGGTGTTGCAAGCGTCCATAGGCTACGGTAACTGCTTACCATCAGGCAGGCCGTAAGCTTGTTTGCCACCGTAGTGGTATAAAAAAAAAATTCTTATGGTTAGTGTATAAACTATCGATAAAATTGCAACTAATAACTTTTATCGACTATCCATTGCATTGTACATTACCCATCTCTATTTATTGGTAGTACGCTTGACTTAACTAAATAACCCCGACTGGTCTAAAGCTAAAGACATTTCGCGGAACCCGCCACCGGCTCTAAAACCTGGAGTCCACACCACTTAGCGACCCTTTGTTTTTATATTGAGTGAATCTGTTTAAGCAGATTATACCACACACATATTAATAAAAAATAATAAATAAATATTCATGGACATTTCACATAACGTCCTCTGGTCCCAAGCTAAGCTTGTGTTATGGGTACCAGAATACGGATAGAATACATATACCTATTACTTTTCTTTTGTAAATACATACTTATAATACATAGAAACACCCAGACGCAGTACAAACATTTGTATGACAATTAGAAAAATCACACAAATGATTGTCCCGAGCGGGAATCG
The DNA here is from genome assembly GCA_916999025.1 of Orgyia antiqua. Classification (NCBI taxonomy): domain Eukaryota; kingdom Metazoa; phylum Arthropoda; class Insecta; order Lepidoptera; family Erebidae; genus Orgyia; species Orgyia antiqua. The sequence continues at coordinate 27,616,309 of OU779871.1, forward strand.
AACCCGCGACATCTTGATCGGCCGTCCGATACATAAACCACTCAACCACGAGGCTCGTCAAATTAAAATATAGCTGTCGCCCACGATTTTGTATGCGTGTAAATTAGAAAAAAATTCCCCGTTTTGCAACATTTTTCACTAATGCTTTGCACCTATTAGTCGCAGCGTGATGTTGTATAGCCTATAGTCTTCCTCGATAAATGGACTATCCAATATTGAAAGAATTTTTCAAATCGAATCAGTCGTTCCTCAGATTAGCGCGTTCAAACAAACAAAGTCTTCAGCTATATAATATTAAGCTTAGCTTAGAACATTTATAATTATTATAGTTTGTTATCGAGCATATCATATATTAGGCATTAGCTAATGTTACTTATTTCTAAAGTTTATTAGCATGTTGAGACAGAAAAAAAATCATAAATTCACCGTTTATACATCTTAATCTTTACTTATGAAAAACCAAAGTCGTTATTTTTGTATGTATCTCCCTATATGTGCTTATATTTTCAAAACCACGCAACGGTTTTTGATGTAGTTTTTTTTTTAATAGATAGAATGGTTCAATAGGATTGCTTTTTAGGGTTCCGTACCCAAAGGGTAAAAACGGGACCCTATTACTGAGACTTCGCTGTCCGTCCGTCCGTCCGTCCGTCCGTCTGTTACCAGGCTGTATCTCAAGAACGGTGATAGCTAGAGAGTTGAAATTTTCACAGATGATGTATTTCTATTGCCGCTATAACAACAAATACTAAAAATAAAATAAAATAAATATTTAAGGGGGGCTCCCATACAACAAACATGATTTTTTTACCGTTTCTTGCTCGATACTAATAACGTTGCCTTATGTTGCATAGATAATGGTACGGAACCCTTCGTGCGCGAGTCCGACTCGCACTTGACCAATTTTTTGTATAATTTGTAATGATTTGGTCACTAAATTTCACGCGTACGAAGATGCAGTCAACAGTTAGTTAATAAAATTAAATAGGTATAGAGACCTTAAAAAAATTCTTCGATATTAAAATAGTTAGTCCACATGTTACACCTAGGATAAGGCAATAAAAATTATCAAAATGTACCTAAGTCTTCGTTAATATAATGTCCTTCTCCTCCGGTATTGTGGCGCGAATTGGGAGACGCGTATATCTAGCAGTGGAATGCAGTGGCCTGATTTTATAATTAATTTATTTTAACTCTTCGATAAACATTCTAGTTAGGTTTAAATAAAACTACTTTTGACACATTTTGCAATCACCATGGTCACGGTTCATGGTCGGCATAATATTCTCTAACATTTCCGCGCTTCATTTGTTTAAATAAAACAATTTTTTACGGATTTAGAAGCGTGTATTCGTTTTCAATTTTAGCCCGTAGTGGACACTTTACAGCTCAGTCTCATCCGTGACCATGGTGATTGCAAAGTCGTCGAAACATTGTAGACCAGTGCCGATAATTTTTACAACAATAAAAAATTCTAGTTGGCAAAAAGTTGGTATGCTTTCTGTTCGTTGCAATCTCTATTTTCCAATGATAAAAAAAAATGTTACTATAGAAAATCTTTTCAGAAAATGCACTAAAATATCATTCAATTTTAATATTAAGGTTATATGTTACGTTAAGCATACTATTTTTTAAAGAAAATATTACTATTTTTATGTTTGAGTTGATTGATTGGTCTCTATTTTTATCTGTATCAATCAAACCAAACATAAAAATAGTAATATTTTCTTCCATAGGACTATTAGTTTTGCCGGAAATCGAGAAAAAACATTTTTACCCTTAAAAGCACCCCCCCCCATCCCCTTCCCGACCTCAGACCGGCCGTAAATTATTTTTCCTCTTATTTTTATAATATTCTCCTCCTTTTATAATGGGTTTCATCCTACTATAATTTTATTTAATTTTTTATTATTTTTGAAGCTATCTGCACTAGTCTATTGAGCTAAAATTTAAAACAAAACCACGCGTCTAAATCCGTTAAAAGTAGTTTTATTTAAACAAATGAGTCGCGGAAGTCTTGGAGAATATTATTCTAATTAAGTATTTTGCGAACCCAAGACACGCTACGAAAACGCTACGCAAATGTTGAATAGTCTATTTAATCTTATATATAAAATTCTCGTGTCACAGTGTTAGTTACCGTAATCCTCCGAAACGGCTAGACCGATTTTTATGAAATTTTACATGCATATTCAGTAGGTCTGAGAATCGGCCAACATCTATTTCAAAACTTTTTTTTTTGTTACCTAAGGCAAAACAACGTTTGCCGGGTCAGCTAGTATTAGTATACTTATTACACATACATATACAGACGTACATAATGTTTATAAATCGATATAGCAATAGTTTTTATACTAACTACGATCATATTCCAAAATACAAGCGTTTTTATTTGATAAACATTTACACTTGAATGTTACATTTTTTAGAGAAATTATAACAAGTGCCTTTCTTTTATATATCTAAAGGTACTATCAAGCACTGAAAGATCTTTTTTAATCAGCCCAGCGGTTCCTGAGGTTAGCGCGTTCAAACAAACAAACAATCAAATTCTTCAGCTTTAAAGAGCTGTTCACCGGAACTTTGTACGCGTGGAATCTAGAGGCTAAACCTTGTAAAAATATACAAAAAAGCCTTCATCTTAAACCATTTTATCTATTAAAGAAACAGCATCAAAATCCGTTGCATAGTTTTCAAGTTATGAGCTCACATAATTAATTAATTAATAATTAATTAATCATAATTAAATATTCATGGACATTTCACACAACGTTCTCTGGTCCCAAGCTAAGCTTATATGCTTGTGTTATGGGTATCAGAATACGGATAGAATACATATACTACTTTTCTTTTGTAAATAGGTACATACTTATAATAGATAGAAACACCCAGACGCAGGGAGATACATACAAATATAACGACTTTGTTTTTTGATAATTAAAGATGAGCTATTTCTCTCTAGTTTTGTTTGTATATTTATTGTACAGGACCTACCCTAGGGATAAATAAAGGTGTGAAATATCTAACATATATTCTAATAGCTGTTGCCCGCTTCTTCGTACGCGTGAAATTTAGAAATCAAACTTTAACAAACAGTACTTTACTATATCGCTCGATAGATGGCGGAAAGTAAAGTTTTTTGAATCGCGCTATAGTTTTGTTACACACATTAACACATAAGCTCATCAAAATTTTATAGTGTCATGTCGTTTTTACAATTATAAATTGGTAAGGAAAATACAAACAAAATTTTATAAAAACAGACAGCCTTTCCGAGGAGATTGGTGAAATATACTAATCCCAGAATTTTATCTATCTTCTAACTGTTATCTACGTTTCCAATGTAAAATTTTCACTATGTTCGCTCCTATTGGTCGCAGCGTGATGTTATATAGAGTATAACCTTCCTCGATAAATGTACTATCCAACACAAACATACAAACAAACTCTTCAGCTTTATAACATACTAGCTGTTGCCCGCGACTTCGTACGCGTGAAATTAAGAAATCAAACCTTAACAAACAGAAGTTAACTACTCCGCTCGATAGATGGCGTTGTACAATTTTTAAATCGCGCTATGGTTTTGTTCCACACATTAACACTTAAACTTGTCAATATTTTTACAGTATTATTATCTTATTTTCACATTTATTAATTAGTAAGTCTAAGGAAGTATAGATTACTATAGATACGTAGATATGTAGTGATTTGAAATTCCAGGTGTATGAACTATGAAGTTGTAAATGTGGACTAAATAGTATTACCTAAAATGTAAACATGGATAAATAATAATAAATAAACATTCACGGACATTTCACACAACGTCCTCTGGTCCCAAGCTAAGCTTATATGCTTGTATTATGGGTACCAGAATACGGATACTAAATAAACTACTTTTCTTTTTGTAAATACATACTTATAATACATAGAAAACACCCAGACAGTTCGATTTCCGCTCGGGATAATCATTTGTGTGATAATATTCGATCCGTATTTGCAGCTTACATTAGAAAATTATCTCTTGTTTCCATGTACTTCTTTCTCTGTCCGTGTAAGTTGCAAATAAAACCTTTTCTTTCTTTCTTTCTTTCTTTCTTTATATTTTTAATTATCATACAAATGTTTGTACTATCTCTGGGTGTTTTCTATGTATTATAATTTAATTACAAAAGAAAAGTAGATTACGTAGTCTATCTGTATTCTGGTATACATACCTAACACAAGCAAATAAGCTTAGCTTTGGACCAGCAGACGTTGTGTAAAATTTCCGTGAATATTTTTATTTTATATAAAACAATGTTGATATTTTTGTATGTTCCTATGTGAGCTTAGGTATATCTTTAAAACCACGCAATGAATATTGATGTGTTTTTTTTAATTAATAGGGTGGTACTAGAGGATAGCTTATTTGTATAATTTCTTAAGATTTGGTTTCTAATTCCACGCGTACGAAGTAGCGGGCAACAGCTAGTTTGTTTATAAAAAAAAGCTATCAACAGACACTAATGAACAAATTAACTTCAAAAATCTTTCGAAACCATAAAGATTACTTATTTTATTAATCAAGATTAGTTGCATTGAGATTAATTAACCGCTTAAGATAAAACGTATCTATGGTGAGCGGAAAATTTATATTTTTATCTAATAACATTTGTTTGGTTAATTGGATGGAACCGGCTTTAGATGGGGAGATGCGAGGACTAAAATATTAATATAAATACTGAGAAAAGTAATGATGATAGAGTTCTGATAGGATTCTGTAGTTTGTTGTTTGTAGTTTGTATTCTTTTGTTCTGTAGTTTTAAATATGAAAGTGGATGGATGTAAGGCCAGAGACAGACCAAAGAAAAGATAGATGGACTGTGTAAAAGAGGATATGAAGAAGATGGATGTAAATCCACAGATGACGTGTGACAGAGGAGTATGGAGGAGGAGGACATGTTGCGCCGACCCCAAATGATTGGGAGAAGGGCAGGAAGGAGGAGGAGAGTTCTGATAGGATTCATGGCTTAGGCGATAGTGTTACTGAATTTCTTTTTGGAAAACTTGGATAAGATTTCAATCCCCTTCTCAAGCCGTAAACTTGCCTTTGTCGAGGGAAGGTGACGGCATTGGTAGCACAGGTTATCCTAGTACCATTGCCAACGCACTCCTTACATTTGTTTATGTGAGGGAAGGAAAGAGAATCTTTTCTATGTACACTAATACTCAAGGATTAAAGAAGTTTTATGTAACTAACCGATTAATTTGTGACAAATAAAGTATTTATGAACACAATGAACTAGCACCTGCAACACAGTTTTGACTAGCGCGGGTGCTAGGGTGTCCATAAAATGTGGTATGTGTATCTTAAATCAATAAAGAATTATTATTATTATTATTATTTATTGACGAGCCTTGTGGTCGAGTGGTTCATGTAGCGGACTGCCGATCAAGAGGCCGCGGATTCTATTCCCGCTCGGGGCAATCATTTGTGTGATTTTTCTAATTGTCATACAAATGTTTGTACTGCGTCTGGATGTTTCATTAAGTATGTATTTACGAAAAAAAAAGTATGTATTCTATCCGTATACTGGTACCCATAACACAAGCCTATAAGCTTAGCTTGGGACCAGAGAACGTTCTGTGAAATGTTCATGATATTTTTTTTTTTTTTTTATTAAACTTCTCTTGGTGCAGGGCCGTCTTTCACCTTGAAGAGGCCCCAGTAATAGCGAGGCCGTGGACATGCCCAGGCATTATTAGGGCCTTTTCTTATACTTCATCATTTTCTTTTTCAATATCTCATAGGTCTTAACGGATAAAAATCCTAATGAGCCAAGGTTCGTCAAATTGTTTTAATAACGCTATAAATTTTTATTTTTAGTTGATTTTACGTTTCGTTATGCATGTAGAATTTGTACCATTGTCTAGATAGATTACTAGTAGATATATAACTAGTTAAATGACTTTTTGTTGCTCTTTCATAGACTGTGGGTGTATCAAATTTTATTCAAATCGGTTCAGTAGTTTTGGCATAAAAGAACGTCAGATAGACAAAGTTAGAATCAGATATATTATATAAAAAAGTAAAGAATAAATACCGTCGCGGAAATTAAATAATAATTACATAAATATCTTTTGCACATCAATAAATTGTGATACTGACAAAATACTTAAATTGCTCTTTTTATTTATATAAAATAGGTTTTATTAAAACGTTCCTACGTAAGTTTAAAAAATATATATTCCACCTAAAATGGCTATTCATTCCATAACTAATAAGAGAATATTCATGGCGATTTTTTGTAGGTTAGCTTCATAATTATTGTCAGATAAAAATTCTTATTAGACATAAAAGTTTCCGTCGGACCAGAACTCGAACTTAAGACCTTGCGCGTAGAAGGCTAATGACTGCACCGTGGTACAATTATCATTATAATTTTTATAGCCACTTTGATTTCATTGTACCTACTGCGTCTGGGTGATTCTATGTATTATAAGTGTGTATTTACAAAAGAAAAGTAGTATATGTATTCTATCCGTATTCTGGTACTCATAACACAAGCATATAAGCTTAGCTTGGGACCAGAGGACGTTGTGTGAAATGTCCGTGAATATTTATTTATTTATTTATTGTATATTATAAAGTATATTAAAGTAACAAAATATGAAATAAATTAAGTACTCATGATAAATAAATAAATTAACTGCTTATATTAATTAACTGCTTATATTGACGTCGTCAATATAAGCAGTTAACGTCAACTGTGAGAGAAACTTACTTAAAACGACGGGCTTCGTGGTGGAGTGGTTTATGTAATGGACTGCCGATCGTGAGGTCTCGGGTTCGATTCCCGGTCAGGACAATCATTTGTGTGATATCCATAAATGTCATACAAATGTTTGTACTGCATCTGGGTGTTTACTATGTATTACAAGTATGTATTTACAAAAGAAAAGTAGTTTATGTATTCTATCCGTATTCTGGTACCCATAACACAAGCATATAAGCTTAGCTTGGGACCAGAGGACGATGTGTGAAATGTCCATAAATATATTTATAAATATTAAATATATTGTCCCTTAACAGGCTTTCACAGGACCCTGGGAAAGAAATAGTGGAAGTGACGCTTTTGTTCTTAATCCGTCACGAGACGGATCAATGTAGTTATTCCATAGATATTAAAAAATACTAACAATTATATAAATAAAATATTTTTTAAATATTATTTTAATTATATATATTTTTACATCTTCTTCTTCTTCTTCTCCAGACCATTTACGTCCCACTGTTGGGCACGGGCCTCCTCCAGTTTGGGAGGGATTATGGTCTACTGTGCCGCGTTGACCAGGCGTGTTGGGACAGGGTTTATTTTCGAGTTTTCCGTCTCTCACAGAAGATGTTATCTGTGTGCAATATCCCTTAGCTGACTTTTACAGCACCCTTGGGAGGAGATGGGGTAGTGACACTTGTATTCTTAATCCGTCACCACACGGACAACATATTACATATTTTTACATATATAAAATAAATTAATAAATAAGTAATTAAAATGTTAGAACTGCTTAACTTTATTTAAATTTTTCCGTCCTTTCTGGTATAACAAAATGTCTGAATTAATTAAATATTAAATACTTAATTATCAATAAATAATTCTAATAATAATTTTATAAAAAATGTTATAGGTACACCCCATATTATAATATAAAATTTATTATAATGTTGTAGTAAAAAAATAATAAAGTTTTTACAAAAAGTTTCTATAAAAATAATTACCTCGTCAATTTGATACATTTCTCCGCCGACAAACTTATAATTTCGAAAAATATCTATCTCCTGTGTACATAACATCATCCAGCATGCGGTTTTTGTTTTATTTTAATTTTTTTTTAATTAAGAAAAAACATGCCTTGTTTATGCCACACCACCACAAAGAATTTTATTAAAAAAAATCTGTTAATTGTCATTCGTAACCAAACACAGCACTTACCTAATCTCTAACTAAAAAATCTTCATAAAACACTTATTTTTTTAATTATTTTTTTTATTTTATCACCCACTTTTAAAACACTGAGTTCACATACACAAGGTTTTAATCAAAACCTTTTTTGTTTTACAATACCGAAAATTAAAAAGTTCTATTTTTTTACAACAGTCTTTTTTCAAATCCGGTTCTTCCTTTCAAACAATTATAGTCTCGAAGGTTATTAAAAAAAATCGGATCTGTAAACAATTGAAGAACTAACAAAGCAGCGCTTCGCAGCTATCCGAAGCTATACTGAAATTCTAAACCCTGACTTCGGTATCCATATCGTGTACCCCCCATTACTGAATTTCGCAACGAACTTAAAACGACACAACCGTTGCATAATCACAAACAAAACTACACTTTATTGATACATAAACTAAGTTCAAAATACTGTATAGCTTTTGGATACTTAAGACGTTTTAACAATGTTTTTGTGTACTACAAGGCTATGAGAACGTATAATTTAAAGGCGGAGTTGAGTAGCAACTTGTACGCATATATTTGTCTCGCTCGCACTTATTGAAGAGGTTCGGTAGCTTTTCGCACATGAATGTAGAATTGCTCATTTTTTTGCTATTCAGTATTGTATTACGTATGTATTTTGTGAATTAGATTGTGTCTCGGTGTCATATTTTGTTCTCTACCTGGTGATACTTAACAGGATGGTTTGGGAAGCAGGTTGGTATAATCTTACTATTTTCAAGTGATAAGTATAAGTAAGTATGGTTTCTTCTTCTGCAGTCCTTGCTGGTTCACTGGGAGAAAATACCGTTGGCATTAATTAAGTAGCTTTGTAGAAGAAATGTTTATTGTGTGCAAAAAGTGTAAAATAATATAAAATTAGAATTTATAACAAAATTTATACATTTCTTTATTTTTATAATAATTTCGATTTAAATGGAAGTATAAAGGCAAGTGTAACTATGCATAATATTTTATTTCATTTGTCAATAGGTGTTTCCCGTAACTTCGAACGAATAGAATTTAGAAAAAAACATCTTAACAAATTATACAAAAAACCCATCCTCGTGAATCATTCTATCTATTGGACAAAACTGCATCAAACTCCGCTATGTAGTTTTGAAGATGTAAGCTCACATGGGGACATACATGCAAAAATAACGATTTAGTTTTATAATAAATAAAGATAAATATTAATTATTGTTATTTGGTGACTTATTGGTACATAATATTAATAATAATATTAATTGTGTAATCTAGATAGATGTTAGCAAACAGCAGACTTCGTACTGGTAACTTCATTGATAAAAACCCATAAGCATTTATTACTTTACCCAATTTTTCAACAACTACCATTACATTTCAACTGATTTACACAAAAGATTATTAAATTGTACGACTAAATATTTTTCATATCTCTGAACTGTTATTATACGCATTTAATAGTTTGTACAGATCATTCTGTATAGTAAATATAGAGCTTTTAAGTTAATAGTAAACACAGAAACAGAAAGACGACGCAACGCGACGGAGAAATGCGACGAAAAATCTACAGTCTATATTATTAGATATTATACAGCTGAAGAGTTTGTTTGTTTGAACGCGCTAATGTAAAGAACCACTGCAGCACTGGTCTGATTAGAAATTTCAATTTTGGATAGCACATTTATCGAGGAAGGCTATATAACATCACGCTGCGACCAATAGGACCGAAGCATCATTGAATAATGTTGTAAATACGGGGAAAATCATCTATATTCCAGGCGTACGAAGTCTCAGGGCAACAGCTAGTAAGGATATAAAAAAAGAAATAAAATGAAATGTATCTAACATTATTTTCTTTTTGCAAACTCATAGCAACGGGTGTACATGATAATTTATTGAATACAATATTTATTAATCAAATTTAAAAAAATTTAAAATATTGATTTGATTAAAAGCTCTGCTGAGTTTCTTACGCCGGTTCTTCTCAGCAGATTGCGTCCTGAACCGGTGGTAGGGAAAAAAATTGTGTCTACTTGATTTAATGATTTTTCATATCATTTCATTTCATTTGATTAATTTCTAGATAAAACGCTAAAAGTCCCATTTTACTTTTTGTAGTTAACTATGACTTAACTTTAATACCTATTACATAGCTACACTTGCCTCTAAAATTACAATAGCCTTAACTTATTACATAATTGCCTACTTATTATAACCTCAGAACTATTTTCTTTTATCTTTTGGAACGGTGAAACACATGATTTTGAGATGACCACAGATTTGCCGGACCTGGAGAAAAAATAATTTGCTCAAATAAAATAATAAAGAAACAATAATGGAGAATATTATTATTATTTATTTATATATTTAACAATTTTACACACAGGAATAGTAAAATACAATATGCATAGGATAATTCGTGTAGGTGTCTACATATTTCTTATAGAAATTTCTGCTCGTAGACCCGCGAGAGGAGAGCTTGAAAAGAAAATACATAAGTGGTGTGTCCGAGATGGATTTGTGATGATATGTTAGAGAATAATAATTTTCTTAGTTTAAAAACTATAAAAATCGCTTCAAAAGCCAGAAAATTACTTTATTATTGATGCCAGAATTAACATTATTGCATTGCCATCGGTACTTCATGTGTGCAAAATTTTAGATCAATCCGACTACTGTAAGTAAAAAAATTTACTTATTTTTCAAACAGCAATATTTGAGAAATAGGGTAATCCCTTGTAGTTTATTGGTGCAATAACGTTCCACTGTTGGGTACGGGTTTCCTCCACTCTGGGAAGATATTTGGTTTACGGGTAGATAATAAACGCGGTAAAAAAACCTCTATACCGCTCTCCAGATCAAACGTCCTACTGTTGCGCACAGCCGTCCTCCACTATGGGAGGGATTATGGTCTACAGCAGGGCTGTCCAAACTATACACCTTCGCGGGCTAATTAAATTTCATACAAAAGCTGGAAGGCCAGAAAAATATTTTCAGTTGTCAAGTAAATATAATACAGGGTAATTTTGTCTTTCTATGTTTATTGATTTTTCGTTAATTTATCTTTAACAATAGTATCGTAGTCTTTAAAAAACAAGCCGGGGGCCACATGCGGCCCGCGGGCCTTTGTTTGGACAGCCCTGGTCTACAGTATCACGCTGACCAGACGTGTTGGCATAGGTTTTATTTTCGAGTTTTCCGTCTCTCACAGAGGATGTTATCTGCACAAAATCCCTTAGCTGACTTTTACAGTACCCTGGGAAAGAAAAGGGGTGGTGACACTTGTATTCTTAATCCGTCACCACAAGAACAGAACCCCATGAATTAAAAACTTCTTTTTTGGGAAGTCGGTTGATAAATATGGCAGTTCCAATTACTTACAACACAAGTGCCATAATGTACATGAGCAAATACAGCCAAAGTCAGCGTTACATGTAGTATAGAAGATTCTAGGTAAGGTAGATAGAGTGACGTCATAACTCCCGCAGCTAAAGGCCAGAACAACATGTTGATGAGTTCGCACCGACTATGACACATCTCAGCTATTATCAGACGGCTCTGGAAGAAAGCGGCTTTATTAATTATCCTTACTTATTAACTATCCATATTTAATATTATAAAGCTGAAGAGTTTGTTTGTTGGAACGCGCTAATCTCAGGAACTACTGGTTCGAATTAAAAAAATATTTTTGTGTTGGATAGTATATTTATCGACAAAGGTTATAGGCTATATAACATCACGCTGCGACCAATAGGAGCGAAGCGAAATTAGAAAATTTTCCGACATTTTTCACTTATTCTTCTCTCCTATTGATTACAGCGTGATGTTATATAGCTGTCCTCGATGAATGTTGTATATAACACAAAAATAATTTTTAAATTCGAACTAGTAGTTCCTGTGATAAGCGCGTTCAAACAAACAAACAAACAAGCAAACAAACAAACTCTTCAGCTTTATAATCTTAAATATAAGATTCACGTGTCACAGTGCTAGTTACCGTACTCCTCCGAAACGGCTTGACCGATTTTTATGAAATTTTTTACATGCATATTCAGTTGGTCTGAGAATCGGCCAACATCTATTTTTCAAACCTTTTTTTTTAGTATGGCAAAACAACGTTTGCCGGGACAGCTAGTATTAGTATCGATTAGGCTAAAAGCCTAAGAGTGAGAAATAACTACAAGCGCGGGCGAAACCGTGGCATTGCTAGTAAGATATACAGCAGTAATATTTCAAAAAAAAATCTAATCGTGTTACTTATATGTACCAGTTTTTATACATATCTGTAAAAGTACCACAAGCGTTATGCTTCATTTGGAGCCAGGGGATAATAGTATAAAATACACATATTTGTTAAAAACAATTGTAGAGTTTTGTGTTAGTTCTATAGTTAGTTAGCCTTAGTTTAATATTATTATTTTTTCTAAGTGTACATAAATAAGCTTATTCCGTAGGTAATTTCAACAATTCCTGTTATTATAGGTGTTTTATATTATATCAGATATCAAGAACACATAATACTAATTTTACTTGTACGACTAAAGTAAACTAAACTAAAACATGATATTAACAGTGTTAAGAATACAATTCGCCAATTTTAGTTGCACAACTAACTTATACTAGAACATTATTTTAATAGTATTTAGAACAGCATTGTATAAAATCATATTATAATTTATGTAAATCAGATATAGACTGAAAAGTTAGCACGCTGAAGAGGCAATGGGCAAGGCACATAGCTAGACGAACTGACAACTGTTGGAGAAGAAAGATTTTCGAGTGGCGACCATGTACCCGAGAACGCAGCATGAGGCAGTCCTTTTTAAATGGTGTGACTATATAGTTAAGATTGCGAAATGTCACTGAATGTAGACGGCACAGAATAGCGCGCTATGGCATTCATTGGACAAGACTAATGTAGAGTAATGCTATTTAATGGAAATATGTACAGCATAAAGCCATTAATCCAAAATACATGTTTTATTCTGGTATCTTATTGAGTGTGTTTTTTGTTAAATTTTAGTTTAGTTTTAGGTACAGCAGAATTATCACCAATAGCTATCAGATATCACACTAGCGTTCACAATAAATGTGCCGACTTTCTCAGGAATATGCGCATTTGGCAAAGTATATATACCTTGTGTAAATTAATTGTAATAAAGAAACTCATACATATACAGTCTTGGTATAAAATTGTGATTATTTTGCATTACTTGGTTCTAAGGAGTGTCAAGTATTATGTTGATTATTGTTGATTAAGAACTTTTAAGCTTTTGTATTTATGCAATTGAATTATGAAGTTGCGTAGAAAAAAGGAATAGTCGTAATTATGTATTTTAATTTGTGTAATTGTACATTATTTAAAAATTATCATTTTATAATTATATTTATGCCGTAAGAGCCAAAAAAGCGATCGAATATAAGTGGGACTCGCTCCCATTTTGGAACGGAACACTAAAAAGAAGGAGAGTTAAAGCAGAACAGATTTTTTGCTTAGAGACTGAACTCCTAAAACTAAACTCTCTCTATATCAATTGGAAGCGTATGAAAGAGATCCATATCCCCTTCAGACCTGTAACGTCCCACTGTTGGCCACCGGCCTCCTCCACTTCAGAGAGGGTATTTGGTCTACTATGACGCGCTGACCAGGTAGGTCGGCAATAGGTTTGATTTTTCTAGTTTTCCGTCTCTTTCTCGTCCCTTATCAGGCTCTAATAGCAACCTGAGGAGGTATTGGGGTGGTGACACGAATATTCTTAATTCAATCATCACGTGTTAGTTTCAATATCTAAAACTAAAGGTACCGTACCAGGGAAACATTAACTAAAAGGGTATTGTAATATAAATGTTCCAAATTCAAAATATCAACTTACAGCCATATTACTAAATAGAGTTCCGTATAAGAACATAAAAGCTCTTGGATGTTGTTCCGTAATATTGTTCTTTGAGTACAAGGCCCATAGTATCATGGTTACTGTTACTAGGGTTATAGAAGATAGAGGCTTCAGTGCTCCTGGTATTGAGTACATCCTGCCAGTACGAGTTTGGTAAGACCTAGAAAAGTATAGACAGGATATAATAAAACTGTTAGATTGAATAAAACTATTAAGCTTTGTGACGTAGTAATAGTAAAAATATTTGCTACATGGAGTCGTAAGTTCTAAAGTTGAAGTTTCTATTTAAGTGCAACGACACTCAAGTATTCTAAATAAAACCACATTTACGGATTCGCTTGCGTTAACTTTTAAATATGCCAATAATTTTGGGGATTTTTCAGCCACTATGGGTAAAGCCAAGCTATAAAGTTATTAAAATTCGCTGATATATTTTTTAATTTTTGCATCCTTATTTGTCATTGTACTATGTGTGCGAAATTTCAGATCAATCGGATTGATCTGAAATTTCGCACTTTTAAGTGGGCGAAAAGCGAAAATCACATCTAAAGATTCCGTTACATAGATTGTAACGAAGCTTGTTTAAGAAAACAACGTGTTATTTTATTATAAAGTTATACAATTAAATAAAGTTTATAAATAATGTACTTACATAATATACCTCCGTGTGGTGACGGATTAAGAATACTAGTGTCACCACCCCATCTCCTCCCAAGGGTGCCGTAAAAGTCAGCTAAGGGATATTGCACACAGATAACATCCTCTGTGAGAGACAGAAAATTTTAAATAAACTACCATGCCAACAAGCCTGGTCAACGCGGCACAGTAGACCATAATCCCTCCAAAGTGGAGGAGGTCCGTGCCCAACAGTGGGACGTAAATGGGCTGAAGAGAGAGATACTTACATGTAAACGTTGTAAATGGCGACAGGTAATGTTGTTAATGGACCAACAAGATGTATAACAACTTCGAATCCTCTCACAAAACTGTATCCATCATACAAGTAGAACTTAAATACACCAGGCCCATACATTCCTTCTAATAAGAATAGTATTGTACATATCTAGAAAATAAAATATTTGTTTAAAAGACGTAGCTGGAAGTGTGTTTGTATTGCAGTAGATGGCGCCCTACAGTCTTCGCCTATCTCCATGGAACAAAGGCGTATATGGCGAAATGTACGGGTATAAAATCTAGAAAGGGTGCACAGCGTGCTATGGAGAGGGCTATGTTCAATATTTACCTACGGGATAAAATCCGAAATATAGAGATCTGTAGGAGCACGGGCGTTTTAGACATACTCCGAAGGGTTAGCTTGCTGAAGTGGCAGTGGGAAGGCGATATCGCTCGTAGGACTGATGATCGTTGGGGACGAAAGGTTCTAGAGTGGTGACATCGGACCAGACGACACAGCGTGTGGATGACCCGACAAGTTGGAGCGACGATATAGTTAAGGACGCGGATAACCGGAGGGGGAGGTCTATTCCAACATTGGAAGGAGAAAGGCTGATGAATGGATTGAAATAATAATTTTTAATTTTGTAATTAAACTTACCCACATGCTCACATCGTAACCCCACGGTAGATACAAAGTTCCTGTGTTATATTTCTCCCAATGACTTACATAAAAATTTAATACAACACTCATAGTTATTAAATATCCTCTGAAATAAACACAATTTTATTAAAATTATGAACTCTTAATGTATCGGCCTTATTTAGAGCAGTGGCCTTAAGGGCCTACATCAATATTATCGTATATCATCGCCGTCACGTACATATTAACACAGCCAGTAAGCACAGAAAATGAAGAATTAGGGATACTTTTCCTATTTACTCAAAATCTACTAAATATATTTTAATTCTGATTTACGTGTTTCTATATATGATAGTTACTTATGTTTTTAAAGTTATTTCATTAGTTAATACGCGATAATAGACCGACAAATGAAAAAAATAAAAAATTTGAGAGGTTGTTTCGCCAAGATTTTCTATCGAGAAAACTTTTTTCAATCGCGTTTCTGAGTTTATGCGATCCTAGATCATATATTGAAAAAACATATACTTAAAAATTAGAGCTCTAGCCATTCAATCTAAAGAAACAATGAAAACTTCGTACGTAGAAAAATGCACGAAGCTATTTTGGTATCCTCTTAATAGATAACAATTATTTTGCTTAGTTCAAAAACTAAAACACGCTTGAAAGTCCTGAATATTTATTTAAACTACTGCATTGTCATCGTGGCGCTAAAAATAATATATTCTCTAGTGAGCAGTAGACTAAATTAGTTACCTCTGGTTTAGATTAACATAAAGTTGGATTTAAATCTTTAATAAGTTAGTCTCTATTTGTCATTAAATTGGCCCTATTTGTCATTATTATCTACTATATAAAAAAAAGTCGGGTTTTCCTTTCTGACGCTATAACTCCAGAACTCACGGACCGATTTCCACGGTTTTGCATTCGTTGGAAAGGTCTCGGGCTCCGTGAGATTTATAGTTCTTTTTTTTTATTTTTTTTTTCCTTTTTTTTGGAATGGCAAAACAACGTTTGCCGGGCCAGCTAGTCATTATATATTATAGTCTTATCTGTCACAGAATTGGCCTTAATTATTATCACATCGATCTCACTCGTTTTAAAGTTAGACTTATTTACTATCAAATTGGCCTTACTTTCAACAAATTGGGTGCTATCCATCATCAAATTGGACTTACTCTTTATTTCATTTGCCACAAAATAATAAACTTATCAAAAATCACCTTTTACGAAGTATAAACCCTGTTTCTTACCTAAAACAAGACAGAGAGAAGTCCACATCTCTTCCAAATATAGAAATAATGGTATACGGTATTAGAAAGACGATATAAGAGTCGAGGCCATGATCAAACAGCTCACCCAAAGGACCGGACACACCAATACGACGAGCTTGCTTGCCATCAACACCATCTGAAAATTTTAACTTTTTGAATTAAGAATACAAGCGTCAATTTTCATCCCCAGCTTGAAAGATATCTATACTAATAATATAAAGCTGAAGAGTTTGTTTAGAGGAACTGCTGGTCCGATTTGAAAAATATTTCAGTGTTGGATAGTACCTTTATCGAGAAAGGCTATATATATCACGCTGCGGCAAATTTTCTAAATCCCTAACTGTTTTGGCTAATTAACTTACCTAAATTATAAGCCAAGAATAACAATAAACCACAGCATAAATACAACCAGTTTGGTATATCACTAACGTTGGATTTCAACCCTGGTCTTCCACCAGCAGCATAGTACTCATAGTCGTATATACTTAGAAGTATTACTGCAGCTATCATGCAGAGGAATCCAGCGAATGTTAGTAAATTTGGTGCTATCCATTTTGGTATTATCTGTAAATATTTTGCATCTTTCAGAAATTAATAAAAACGCTTGAAATTCTTGAATATTATTCTACATTACTGCGTTGTCATGTTCTTAATATGAGTGCCAATTTTCAGATCAATCGGATTATTGTATGTCGGTGAAAATCACTTTCAAAGATTCCGTTAGATTCATTACACAATAGTTTGGAACCAGCTAACATTTTGTGTCATGATTCTCCTGCCATTGTCTCGCTATTTGGGGTCGGCGCAGCATGTCTTTTTCTTCCATCTTCTTCTGTCAGCTATCATATCTGTGTCAACTCCTCTTTCTTTCATGTCCTCATTCACACAGACCATTCATCTTTTCTTAGGTCTTCCTCAAGACCTTTTTCATTCCACATTTATATGCAGAAGCAGAATTGTCCTAACGATATTACTTTCCTCTCTTCTCATTACATGCTCATACAATCTTTGAAAGTGATTTTCACCCACTTACTATAGTCGAATTGATCTGAAATTTTGCACACCTAACAAGGACCGATGATTATGCAATAATTAAAAAAAATACTCAGGATTGTCAAGCGTGTTTTTTAGTTTTTGAACAAAGTAGATTATTATTTATCTAAAACATTTTGCACTAACAAATGTACGAGTATAATGGAGGACTTATTTTAAAATTAAAGAATGAGCGGCTGTCCTTGTATGAGACAGGGACAGTCGCTCATTCTTCAATTTTTCAAACACTGGGATCACTTTCAGACTTTCTCTAATATATTCATTCCTTATTTTCATATTCATCTCAACATTCGCATCTCCTCAACGTGCATTCGTCTTTTATCTATCACTTTTGTTGCCTAGCATGAGGCGCCATAACCATTTTGTATAATGTCTATAAATACTTATCTATTTTTATAAATTTTCTCACAGATACATTATTTCTCTTTCTTCCTTATATATCACACAAGTAGTGGTCCTATGATTGAACCTGCTACCTCGTGATCGGCAGTCTACTAAGGGCTAGCCTACGTGGTGCAGTGGTTGTACTGCTCAAAATGCAAGGAGTAGCCCATATATGCTGAACTCACCTTGACTAAAGTGTTCCATGTCGGATGCATAACATATTGACTTAGCGGGCTTGTATCTATGGCACTGTACTGGAAAAATAAAACAAAAATAAGAATTTAATATTCTCTCGACTCATTTGTTCAAATAACGCCATTTTTTACGACAAACGGGACTTGAACCCACGACCTTGGAATACCGTTTCGTCACTCTGCCATCTGAGCTATTGCGGGAGTGTTAACAGTAACCAATTTCTTTACTACAATATTGATCGATCGAGTCCACATCGCATTTTCCACAATAATTTTAATTTATTAAGTAAAAGCATAGTCAATTACAAAAGTTTATAAACTAAGGTTAGGATAACTCACTAACAACACCTAATAACACAACTATTTAGATTATTAAGTATGAGTTATCCTAATTTAATATTTCGTTACCTTCATGTGAGCCCATCAAGGTCCCACTATTGGGCACGGACTTCCCCCATTTATTACAAAAAAGGTCCTTATTACATTGACGGCCTAGTTCTATCATTTATTTTATGAAAAGAAATAAGATGGTGACAATGTAACATGTAGAATATAATAATATGCCGTATCGTATGATATTTTGTTATCAATAATTATTTCGGTATTTGAAGCTAATCTCAGCAAATAAAACTACTTAATCAAAATTTATAGCGTTTGTTACTAGAATAATTAGGTTAAAAAGATACATAAAGTAACTAATACACACTTTAAATAAATACTGTAGGTAAAGTTTTTGAAATCGCAACCTTAAAGGGGGGAGAAAACTGGTAGAAGTTTTTAAAAGAGCGCCATTTTTAGACGTTATCGGTGAGTGGATGTTCAGTTAACAAAGTAACCTAAACTTTGAAGAGGTCAATCTTTTAAGGGAAGACATAAACGATAAAAAAAAAATATTACCACGCTTATATAAGTTCGGTAGATATCTATCATTGTATTAATCTATGTAACAGAATATTTGAAATTGATTTTCACCCACTTACAATAGTCGTATTGATCTGAAATTTTGCACATCTAACAACTACCGATGACAATGCAATAATTAAAAAAAATACTCAGGATTGTCAAGCGTGTTTTTTAGTTTTTGAACTAAATATATTATTATTTATCTAAATCATTTTGCACTAACAAATGTACAATGGAGGACTTATTGACAAAGGCATTCTCTACAAATTTCGAATCGAATAAATTCGAAATTGAACAATGTTGGTTTGCGTTAGTCTTAGGAAGCATTGATTAAAACTGAAAAAGTCTTTTTGCTAAACAAACTAAATTATAATAGAAAAAATTATAACCATAAGCGGGACATGAACCCGCTACCTCGGAATGCCCTTCCGTCGCTCTCCCAACTGAGCTATTATGGTTCACGCAAATGTTTACCAAATTTTCCACTACAATCATCTCAATGCGAGTTTTAACATCGTGCGATGTTTTTTCGTACAACGCCATCTAGAGCGGTTTGCACCAACTCCATCAATCGATCAGTTAGCGTTCTTTACAGAACACAATTGGACCGAAGTAATGGCTGTACATGTATTTCTACATTAATTTATTAATATTCTGCGATTGACTCGCTATGCTTTTTACTAAACAAACTAAATTATAATGGAAAAAATGATAACCATAAGCGGGACGTTATCATCATTTTTTCCATTATAATTTAGTTTGTTTAGTAAAAAGCATAGCGAGTCAATCGCAAAATATTAATAAATTAAAGTCTTTTTGTCTTTGTTTTGGAAAGTACATTGACCATGACATATGACCAACAAAGGGCGGTGCCACGGAGACGAGGTCGTGGACAAAAAGCTAATACAATGTGAAGATAATAATAACATACAAAAATAGAGGTCTTTTACCTACGAGTATATCCGTTTTGAGCTTCATTATTACTTGCGTTGTAACCAAATTATATCGTACAATGAACGTTCGTAAATATTTTTTTATAACCTAGGTATTGCAAGTTCAAAGGTTTTCAGATAATCTTTAGGTTATCATTTGGTATAACAGCATTTTATATACTTGGTGCATTACTAAATGGAATACTGGAAGTGGGTGATAATAGTAGCAATTTTACGCACACAACTAAACTAAAAGTAACTAAAATAAGAAAATTGATACTGTCAATATAACAATTTGGCAATGTTATCCTTCTTATTATAAATATGTGTATATAGACTAACGATTCTAATTAAAATAAGAAAGTTAAGTTAACATTGCCAAATTGTGTTATTGACGCTATCTATTTTCATTTTTTTGTTAGGTTAAGTTTAATTGTGCATGAAGAATTGGTACCATTGTACAGATTAATAAATTAATGTAGTTTAAAAGCGGATCTCTAAAAGTATTAGTCTTAGAAAGAAAGAAAGAAAATTTTTATTTGTTACTCATACAATAAAAGTGAAAAAAAAGATGTGTGGCACTCGGGGACTGTCGCGGTTATAGCATTTTTTTATAAACTTCATCATCATCATCATAACATCACGCCTTTTTCCCATGGGGGTAGGCAGAGACTATAGAGCGCCATCTGCCACGATCGAAGCACACTTCCTTGGCTTCATCCACACTCATACATCTGGTCATACATGCCCGACGGTTGTAAGTGCTACGCACTTGCCCGTTTTGGAGTATCCCGGCGATGACATCGGAGTATATTTTTCTCGGCGTCCTCTCCCAGTATTTCCACTTACTTTCGCCGTGTATATGCCTTTCGTTAAGCGTCTCTCATCCATCCTCTCCACATGACCAAACCACCTAAGCATACTTTTCTCCACCTTAGTCACTACATCCTCTGTCAGACCGCAACGGTCTCTTATAACTTCATTTCTTAATCTCTCTTTCAAAGTCACACCACACATACTTCTCAAAGAGCGCATCTCTACAGCATTTATTCTACTTTTGTGCTTCTCCTGCCACACCCAACATTCGCTTCCATACATAAGCGTAGGTAACAACACGCCATTGTGGATCGCCCTTCGAGCCTTTTCAGTAATCGCTTGGTTAGCCACAATAGCATGCAAGGCACCATTCAGCTTATTACACACAACGTCCTCTAGTCCTAAGCTAAGCTTATATGCTTGTGTTATGGGTACCAGAATACGGATATACTACTTTTTTTTGTAAATACATACTTATAATATGTACATAGAAACACCAACTATGAGCAACTATGAGCAATGAAATAGCAAACATTACATATATTATAACTATGGTGTTTTCTATGTATTATAAGTATGTATTTACAGAGTAATGTATGCAGTTTGTCCGTATTCTGGTACCCATAACACAAGCATATAAGCTTAGCTTGGGACCAGAGGACGTTGTGTGAAATATTCATAAATGAAAAAAAAAATTTTTTTTTGTTAAGTTTAGTAGAATCGGTACCAATAAATAATAGAATTTCTTACCTTATATTTATTTAATCCTTTTAATTCTTCTTTTGTTAAATACTTGTAGTCAAACATGTTTGTGTTCACTTTACAATCTTAACTTAAGAAATGAGTGTTTGTTGCATCAATATAAATACAGAGGTTATATAAACAATATTACTTTGTATGTATTTAATTAATATCTATATTAATATTATAAAGCTGAGTTTGTTTGTTTGAACGCTATAATCTCAGTAACCGGAGGACTGATTTGAAAAATTCGATAGTACATTTATTGAGGAAGGCTATGGGCTATATAACATCACGCTGCCACCAATAAGAGTGAAGCATCAATAAAAAATGTTGCAAAATCTGGGAATATTTTCTAAATTTGCATATAGGTGCTCTTAGCATTTTTAATAAGATTTAAGAATTAACTTGTAATTATGAGAAAATCGGATGTACGGACTAATATTAATAGAGAAGAATGATTTGAATGTATGTTTGTTTAAAGACGATTAAATTTTTTTACTTCATATTATAGATGAAGAGCATTGGTCTTATTCATAATGACCTTATAGGAGGCTTAAAAGTCCGTTAAAATCGGTTCGCGAAAATTGTCAAGACTTGTTATTCATAATAGTCTTTTTACGCTAAAACGTTTATTATCCCTGCGATAAAATCTACGTTTAAACCTCCAATAAGTCATTATGAATAAGACCATATTTCTATATTTCTATCACTTTCTTTTTTGGTAATTTGGGATAACCTTACCAAATTTGTGTGATAGACGCTGCAACTTTATCTAAAGAAAACCGAAAAAAACGAGATTTTTGGATGGCCATATTTCTTTTAGTTATTACATTTTAAAAAATAAGAAAGAGATAGAATAAATAAGACCTAGATACTGTGAAAAAAAATCGTTCCTTTGGAGTCAATATCCACGAAGAAAACAGGGAACTGAGATGCCAATATTTTTGTATAGAGCATAATTCTTTATCGTTATCGTGACCTCTAAATAGGCTCTAATTTTTTATGAATCCATTCTAGAAGGTAATACTGTCACCAGGTTGTATCTTTGGAACGGTGATAGCTAGGTAGCTGAAAATTGGAATTGGTCATAATTTTTGACCTGCTGTTTTTATATGGCACCGCTTACTAGAGCAATGCGCACTCTTAAGAGGATACCAAAATAGCTTCGTGCATTTTTCTACGTACGAAGTTTTCATTGTTTCTTTAGATTGAATGGCTAGAGCTCTAATTTTTAAGTATATGTTTTCTAGATAGAAAATCTTAGCGAAACAACCTCTCTTATTTTTAATTTTTTTTATTTGTCGGTCTATTATCGCGTATTAACTAATGAAATAACTTTCGTAACTATTATATATAGAAAAGCGTAAACCGGAATTAAGATATATTTAGTAGATTTTGAGTAAACAAAAAAAATATGCCTAATTCTTCATTTTCTATGCCTACTAGCTGTGGTTGTCGACGATAATATTGATGTAGGCCCTTAACCGCGAAGAGTTATGTGCCGTTATTATCATAATATTAAATATTCGATCACATATAAAGGAATAAGTGCAGCAGTGGTATTCAGTAAGAAAAAGTGAAGTGAATTTTCGGTGAATCTTGATCGCGTGACAGCGCTCCTCTACTTTTATTGGAAAAATGCACGAAGCTATTTTGGTATCCTCTTATGTGGAACTAGTACTTAGCCAGTTTTCATTTTCAATTAACATATCAAAAACTCTTTTTTTTTTGCATTCGTAAGCAGTAAAGTCATTGTAAACAAATATTTTTTGTATCAATGACTTTCTAATCGCCTTATTATTAATATTATGGTGATAAATATTTAATTTTATAACTGTCCGGTGGCGGATTAAGAATACTAGTGTCGCCACCCTATTTCCTCCCCAGGGTGCAGTAAAAGCCAGCTAAGGGATATTGTACACAGATAACATCTTCAACCATCTACAACATAAGAAAAATTACTCAGAAAATAATGAAGTATTTAATTTTTCTCTCTCTCTCTCTTTCCAGCCCGTTAAAGTCCTATAGTTGGGCACGGGCCTCCTCCATATTGGGAGGGATTATGACCTACTATACCGCGCTGATCAGGCATTTTCACAGAGGATGTTATCTGTATACATTCTTTAGCTGACTTTTACAGTACCCTGGGAAGGAAAGGGGGTGATGACACTTATATTTTTAATCCTTCACCACACGAACACAGTAATTAAAATAAAATAATTAGAATGTTATCTTGATAATATCCACAGCTATGATCTAGAAGTCCAGCTTTCGATTTCCAATTTTTTCTACCATACTACTTCTTACTTCCGCTGTTATCAATGTTAGATTAGAAGAAAAATGAACTATAAATAACCAGATTTAAAAACACCAATTACAAACACATGTATAACGGTATGTTTTAGTTGGTATCTATATGCCTTCGAGTTATTTAAATCTATTACATAAACACCGAAATAAATTAATTTTTATACACCACACAAATTATTTTTAGTCGCGTATTTTTAATTTATATAAAATAGTAATTAAGAAAAATTTATTACATGGACGTGTGACGCAAAAGAAATACGTATATATACTGATAATTATACGTTACTGATTAAAAAACGGTCAACTAAAAGATGAACCCGCACAAGACGGGTTCTCTACCATTATTAATATAATATTTTCGTCATATCATGCCGTAATAATCACAATGTCATATCATTATTTGAAAAAGGGGTGATGACACTTGTATTTTAATGTCTTTTATTTTGACGGGCCTTGTGGTCTAGTGGTTCAGGTAACGGGCTGCCGTTCACGAGGTCGCGGGTTCGATTCCTGCTCAGGACAATAATTTGTGTGATATTTATAATTGTCATACAAATGTTTGTACTGCGTCTGGGTGTTTACTATGTATTATAAGTATTTATTTACAAAAGAAAAGTAGTTTATGTATTATATCCGTATTCTGGTACCCATAACACAAGTATAATAAAGCTTATCTTGGGACCAGAGGACGTTGTGTGAAATGTCCATGTATATTTATTTATTATTTATTATCTTAAACTGAAAACATTTGTTGTATGGAAGACCCCTTAGGTAAATATTTATTGTATTCTGGATTTTAGTATTTGTAAAGAATTATAAAATTGTGATAACTATACATCATCTGGGAAAATTTCAACTCTTTAGCTATCAGTCCGGTGACAGACTCACACAGAGGGATAGACAGTAGTCTCGATAATATTACAAAGATATTGTCCGACATGTGAAGGGTGGTATTGACAGAAATAATTTCGATAGTTTTATCGGTCACTAATTTGGTCCTAAAGAGCCTTTTACGTCGAGAGGCTCGGCGTCAATAGCAAGTCGGTGACGGCCCAGATGCAGAAAGCAGTCTTGCTAAACAATGCCTGTATAGTTTGTCAGTTTTTCTTTCATTAGATCTCAGTCAGTCAGTGGCTCCACCACTCCTGCCGACTGTTGCCAACCTCGTCGGAAGGCGTCCTACTGCCTTTCGAGGCGAGGCAGTGTTGTATTCCATCAATTAATAATAGTAGGGATGTTAATAGGCGAGTGAGAGAGACTAGTCCCCTGGATGGAGCTCCATCGCTATCGGTCTTTAGCTGCGGTTTTAATATCTCTTCAGATCTTTCTGATATTCTTCGCCTCGTCCGCACATGATCCACTTTTAAGGTTCAAAAGGTAAAGTAAGACCCTATTACTGAGATTTCACTTTCCTTCTGTACGTCCGTCCATCCGCTTGCATTCTTTATAAATATGATGGACATGAGTTTCCTGTTTGATCTGATTCGCGGACGCATAGAATGTTCTACATTGCTTTCACAATTAAAATTTAAAACTCCGAAATATCGTATGGCAGAGAGTAATGTTGATAGCGAAATGAGGCTTTGCTGCTTACAAAATGATTTTTGTAGAATAATGGGTCTAGGTTTGTGTATGTGAGTATGTATGTATGAATAAGTGTGTATATATGTGTATTATGTATTATTGTTTAGGTATGGGTATCGGCAAGTGTATGTGATATGTTTGTGTATTTATAAGATTATATATTATATGTATATGTATTTATGTAAAAGCTTGTACAAATCAATAACATATATATATATATAACAAAGAAAGGGGCTAACAAGAAAGTCAATTACAATTACCTATGTATAATATTGTTATTCTCGAACATTATGTATAATTTCAATTGACAATTGTAATGTAAGTAAAAGAGATAAAATAAAACCACATAATAATAATAGGTAGTGTAAATTTATTAGACTAAATAAGTAACATTAGTTTTAGACATATTATTATATTGATATTTTATTTAATGTTAACAATCACTTACCATTATGCATCCAGTCGGCGCTCTTGCCGCGCCGGCTCGATCACTATTGCTGTTTTGATACTTTAAGTTTAAGTATAAGTTGGATAGCTATAATTGGTCTATTTTTAAGTAATTCTAAATATGTAGGTTGGTTTGTGAAGACTGTTGTTATCCTTAATAAATAAATAAATAAATAAATAAATTCCTAGAAAGCTGAAAACACAGTTTATGCATATCAGTTGATGTTACAACTACAAATTAATACTCATCATTCCACCCATCCATCCATCAACCTTTCTCCGTCCACAGCTGGACATAGCTCTCCCCCATAGAACGCCATAACGCGCGGTCCTGAGTTAACTGCATCCAGCGGCCCCCGGTATATTTCACAATATCGTCAGTCCACCTTGTTGGGGGCCGCCCCAAGATGCATCGTCCGGTGTGTGGTCACTACTCGAGGACCTTCCATCCCCAACGGTCATCAAATCATTGCCACTTCAGCGTGCTAACTCTTCGGGCTATGTCGTACACACCGGTCCTTCTACGGATCTCCGCATTCCGGATCTTATCACATCATTATACTCATCTAATGATGAGGATAATGATGTGATATATACAGTCCAGAAATAACACCAGGGTAATCCCTGGTGTTATTTCTGGACTGTATATGATAATAACAGTATGGAACCCTAAAACCCGGCGTCAAATATGTCGGTTTGTAATCAAGGGAGACCCGTGATAAGATAAGAAATACTTCGGTTAATATGTAACATATTATCATTATAATAATATTGTAACTAGG
Source organism: Orgyia antiqua (assembly GCA_916999025.1). NCBI lineage: Eukaryota > Metazoa > Arthropoda > Insecta > Lepidoptera > Erebidae > Orgyia > Orgyia antiqua. The sequence continues at coordinate 27,643,121 of OU779871.1, forward strand.
GTTCATACACCTATATCTTTAAATATAGACGCAGATATTGATATCGATTCTACATGTACAACTAAACTTAACTAAATAATGAAAATTCATAGTATCAATAACACAATTCGGCAATGTTAACTGAACTTTCTTTGACTGGCCTCGTGGAGTGGTTAATGTAACGGACTGCTGTTCACGAGGTTGCGGGTTCGATTCCCGCTCGGAACAATCATTTGTGTGATCTTTGCAATTATCATACAAATGTTTGTACTGCGTCTGGGTGTTTTCTATGTATTATAAGTTAGTATTTACAAAAGAAAAGTAGTATATGTAGTCTATTCGTATTCTGGTACCCATAATACAAGCATAAAAATATAGCTTACTTTGGGACCAGAGACGTAGTGCGAAATGTCCATGAACTTTCTTATTATTCATTTTTAGTTACCTGTGTTAATTTGTGCAAGTAGTAATGGTACTAAAAACAACACAGAACCACAAATCCTGGAGTTACCTTAATGACATGAATTATGTCATAAAACCATAAAACACATAGTCATACATTAATAAAAATTGAACCTGTTCGTTAACGTTTAGTTAATTGATGCATTGTCGCGTATCATGTGTTAATTCACGCCTATAATGAAGCTGTGGTCATACAGAAGTGAAAATAAAATGTTTTTAAACAATTGGCTATACAGCAGGAGCCCAAGTCTGAATATTGTCCTATTGGTCAATCACTGACGCCATTGTAGCGCCATAATGGCGTCATTTATTACAAAAAATTAATAGGATACTACCAAACTTGATAAAATTCGCCGTTATGCAATCAAATATTGATTATTATGTTCGTCATTATTTTGACGAGCCTCGTGGTTGAGTGGTTTATGTAACGAACTGCCGAGCAAGAGGTCGCGGGTTCGATTTCCACTAGGGACAATCATTCGTGTGATTTTTCTAATTGTCATACAAATGTTTGTACTGCGTCTGGGTGTTTCTATGTATTATAAGTATGTATGTATTTACAAAAGAAAAATAGTATATGTAGTATATCCGTATTCTGGTACCCATAACACAAGCATATAAGCTTAGATTGAGACCAGAGGACATTGTGTGAAATGTCCATAAATATTTATTATTTATTATTACATATTATTATTTATTATAATAGCATTGTATTAGCAGACTTGGGCCCCTGGCTGTATCTCTGTTACGATGATAGTTAGAGAGCTAAAAACTTCACAGTTTATATATATCACTTGATGCTATAACAAAAAATATTATTATTAATAAATATTATTATCCTTATTAAAGGTCGAATGCAAGGTGTATGAAATATACAAGAAACCTTAACAAATTGTACAAAAAAGCCATCCCTGTGAACCATTTTATCTAAAAACCGCATCAAAATCCGTTTCTTAGTTTTGAAGATATAAGCTCACATAGAGACATACATACAAAAATAACAACTTTTTTTATGGAATGTAGATACTTAAAATCAATCAACCTTTTACAATCTACGCATTTAGAAGATTTAACAGAATAACGACCATTTTCGACTGACGCTGGGGCATCAAAACCTACAGGCTAATTCCCAATACCCAAGAACTGGTTTTTTGGGTATTGGAAAGTAGCCTGTAGGTTTATTTTATTATTATATTTTATTTTAAAGTATATAGTGCTGATATAGGGAAAGAATCATAAACTTGTAAATTGTTATCTCATCAAACGAAATAATTGTTTAAATTACAATACCAACTTATGAAGTAGCTGGAACTTAGGCAATTCCCTATATTGTAACTACAAAATTAAGTTAGTGCGTTGTTTAAATCTTAATTAACTGTTTATTTGTATTTAGTTACTAGCTGTTGCCCGCGACTTCGTACGCGTAGAATTTAGAAGATATTCCTTGTTTTTATAATATTTTTCACTACTGCTTCTCTCCTATTAGTCGCAGCGTGATGTTATATAGCCTATAGCCTTCCTCGCTAAATGGACTGTCCAACACTGAAATAATTTTTATGTATCTATCAATGTATTAATCTATGTAACGGAATCTTTGAAAGTGATTTTGAATTTTGCACATATATCAAGGACCGATGACAATGCAATAATTTAAAAAAATATTCAGTATTTGCAAGCGTGTTTTTTAGTTTTTGAACTGAGTAGATTATAATACTTTATCTCCGCTTGCAATGTTACCGAGCTTTACGCAGCACATAAAAATAGAAGTACATATTCATTTGTCGAAGTGTACAATTAGATATGAATGCACATGTGCTAATTGCTCGTTATTTATGATGTCCTGGTACACAATAATGTCACACTCCTTGTGCATGATTGTAATTTTATTGGTGTCATTTGTCACGTGGCATATGCTTTCCAAATAATTATACGTTGAGCCTCGTGGTTGAGGTGTTTATGTAACGGACTCCCGATCAAGAGGTCGCGGGTTCGATTCCCGCTCGGGACAATAATTTGTGTGATTTTTCTAATTGTCATACAAATGATTGTACTGCGTGTGGGTGTTTCTATGTATTATATGTATGTATTTACAAAACAAAAGTAGTATATGTATTCTATCCGTATTCTGGTACCCATAACACAAGCATATAAGCTTAGCTTGGGACCAGAGGACGTTGTGTAAAATGTCCATGAATATTTATTTATTTATTATTTGAAGTAAATATTTTAAGGGTTGCTTATCAAAAGCTAAAGTTTAGACTTCGCTGTTCATCCGTCCGTCCGTTTGTCACCAGGCTGTATGTAGCTAAAGAGATGAAATTTTCACAGATGATGTGTATATCCGTTAATGTTATAATAACAAAATACTAAAAATCAAAATACAATTATGGTCTTATTCATAATTACTTATCGGAGAGATAATAAACGTTTTAGCGTAAAAAGACTATTATGAATAACAATTTTTGACAATTTTCGCGAATCGATTTTAGCGAACTTTTAAACCTCCGATAAGTCATTATGAATAAGTTTATTAATATTTAATTAAGTATGCTCCTAAACAAAAAAACGTTTTAGTGCAACTTGATGATACATAAGATATTATACTTTTAGTAGACGATATAATTACGACTGTATGGCAAATATATTATTACTAGCTGTTGCCCGCGACTCCGTCCGCGTGGAATTTAGAAAGTATTCCCCACTTTTGCAAACATTTTTCACTACTGCTTCGCTTCTAATGGTCGTAGCGTGATGTTTTATAGCCTAAAGCCTTCCTCGATAAAGTTTCTATCTAACACTGAAAGAATTTTTCTAATCGGCCCAGTGGTTCCTGAGATAAGCGCGTTCAAACAAACAAACTCTTCCGTTTTATAATATTAAGTACATAATAGATACTCGTAATACTGGTACGGAAGTCATTATGCGCGAGACCGACTCGTTCTTTGCTGGTTTTTACTTGTCGCGGGGGGGTTTGGAATGAAAATTATTGTTTTGTGTAAATAAGGGTTTATTTAAAAAATATATAATTTAGGAATCGGTAAATTCTCCGCGTGAAAATAAAAATAAAAAAATTTATAATATGATGGTCGGGGTTCCGCACTTAATCCACACAAGCTCCCCAATGTTATCGATTTAGGTACTCCCCTGAATTATAATCAGCGGCCCAAGGAGTCGCTTCTGGGAACCGCTGGCAGCAGTACAGCAGGGATGGGCAGCCAGCCTCGAGAGTCACGTGACGGAAGGCAATGTAGTTGAATCGCTGAAGCGTCCAAACGTTGGGAGTGTCGAAACGTCGGAATGTTGAACGTTGGAAAGTTGAACCCTGGAATGTTGAACCCTGGAACGCGCCATCAAAAATTGCATTACAAGCGGTTCCGTATACTTTGCGAACATCCATGGCACCGCATTATAAAAATAACCACCCATAGAGTAGAAGCGATGCCGTGGAGTTGATACAATCAGATTGGAGATCACAATTTTAAAAGAAATACGTTAATAATTAATTAATTTAAAAGTTGTCCATGATTTATTAAAAATATGAGGGTTGCACTAAAAAATGTTGAAAACTTTTTATAGCATGATTATGCAAAATCAATACAAGCGTGATATATAATGTAATGCATACTAATATTGAATACAAGCATTATGATTTGATTATTACGCTAATAACTACGTTAATTGCCTATTTAAAATACAATAAAATACCACTCACCCAGTTTGGGGTAGATCGACACCAGTGTTTATTTATTATATATTTACCAATGTAATATATTCGACGAACGCTCAGTGACGCACGATAATATGTAATATTGAAATATTATTCAAATAACGATAATAAAATATAAATTAACGTGACGTGCATTCATTCGAACAATATGGCAAGTGTCGGTTATGCAGTTTTTCAAATGTCATCGATCACTTGCCGTGCCAATTTACCGACAGCAAAACGGGAGTGTTGCTAGGTGAAATATCTTATATATAATTGGCAGTATGCTATTTTATTATTTTACCACATAAGGCTGTTTAGTGTTTAGTTTAATAATATGTTTTATATGTTTATGTAAATATGTTTTATAAAGATTAAGTTTTAGTAAAATGTGTTGTATATATTGTGAATATTATAATTTATTTAAGTAGTTATTAGGTATTAGTGCTGTAAATATATTAAATTTAAGTGTATTTAAAGTTGTAATATGAATTATGTACGTACAACGTTACATACTGACTGGACCTTTGTTTTTCGATGTAAACTATGACGTCACATAATGACGCGGGGTTATTAACATTTTTATTTGGAAAGAATAAAAACTTTGATTTAGTTTCTTAGGCCTTTATTAACTCAGTACGTATCTATCAATGTATTAATCTATGTAACGGAATCTTTAAAATTTTCACCCACTTGTAGTAGTTTGATTGATCTGAAATGTTACACACATATTATGGACCGATGACAATGCAATAAAAATATTCAAGAATTTCAAGCATGTTTTTTTAGTTTTTAGTCTAAGTAAATTAAATATTTAAAGTCGCAAACATTTTTGTTTCAACATAGTAATGCGTATTTAGTTTGCAGTTTTTTAAACACAAACAAAATTCAGCACGACTCGGCAATTGTTTTTTTATCGCTAAAAGATAATATAAATAATGTATTGTCGTTCTAAATTTAACGTCGTTTAAAATAGTCGTTCTAAAGTTTTAAAATATGTATTTAAGTATATATTTATGTAAATGTTATGTATGTATATGTATTTGTATATTATATCTGCTACTATAGTATATTCACTTATTTTTAGTACACCAAAAGTCGCCTATTCTGCCTCGGTCAAATCCATCTTATGGTTGTCTGGGAGAGATTGCAGTTCGCGATAAGACCGCCCTTTGTACCTATGACATGTCTGTTATGTAAGCTTTGTAAATCTTTATGGTGTGCAATAAAGAATATTTTACTTTACTTTACTTTAACCAGTGATATGTTATATCATTCCGCGACTCAGTTTACAAACAGTTTATTTTGAAATCAGCTTAGACAGGATACACCCTTAATTATTTAGAAGACACCCATCCCCCATTCCAAATTACGAGTAATTTCGTCGAAAATAGTGGGCACGCGCCTCCCAACGCAGACATTATGGCGCGGTTCGAATTTCAAATTACGCGCCGGTGTCGGATAGCGCCCTCGCGTCGTCATGGCAACACACAGGTGTCGTATCGATCTCCTGACGTCTCATGAACGCCTGGTAAATGAAAATGTTATTTATCTTTTCTTCATTAAATTCGTTTTACTTAGCAGAAAAAATGTATGACAACTACGAACAATATTACAAAATCGATCAAGTGCGGTTTGGACTCGTCCATGAAGGGTTCCGAAAAGATTTTATCATAATAAACCCCAACTTCAAAACAATAGGATAGCGGAATGCCGATGTAGTATTTGTTGCTATGGCATTAACTGATCTAAAAAACTGTGATATTTTTAGCTTTCTAGCTATCACCGTGCCGGAGATAACGTACAGACGGACTGCGAAATCTCAGTAAAAGGGCGAGACCCTTTTGATTTATCTTTCGGTACAGAATCGAATTGACAAAACAACACTATCCTTAACCTTATCCTTACTTATCTTCTTTATTCTTTACTTCATAAAAAACAAAGTCATAATTTTTGTATGTATGACCCTATGTGAGCTTATATCTTCAAAAATACGCAACGAATCTTGATCCGGTTTTTTTAAATAGATAGAGTGGTTCAAGAGGATGGCATAATTTGTTGGGGTTTGCTGTATATTGGATGAGATATGATTAAATTTGCCGAGAAACTCGGACGCGCGCGAGCTATAAATGAAAACGCTGCCTTATCTATGTGAGGTACAACAAACTAAAGTATGGAGGAGTTGTTTGTTACTTAAAGTTCTTCAAAAAAGTGACTACCTTCTAAGGGAAACCCGCTGTACCCGTAATAATGTCGAAAAAATTATCTAATTCAATAGGGTGTTTTCAAGAGCTATTTATGTGTTTATAGTATTTTTTTTTATCAAATTAAATAGCTTGCGCAATTAATATAGATTATAACTGCTCCTTACAGCATGCAATTTAAATGAATATCTTAGGAGATATGTCAAAAAAGAATTACGCGCCTTAAAATAAAATACTTACACTGTTGGCTGAGCAACGCGAACGTTTCCTCCGTCTTCTATCCATACTCCAATGTTTGGATATGTAAGGATGTTTATTATTGTGCTTTCACGTAAAGGATGGGTTTTCATGAATCTTTCCAATGGAAAATGGAATAGAATATGAACTAATTTTTATTCTGTTTACTGCGGGTAACACCGCCGGGCACAGCTAGTATTATATAAAAGTGAAAGTGAGTTTGTTTGTTTGTGACGTTTTCACACAAAATCTACCAAATAGAATTGCATGAAAATTGGTATACAGATAATTTATATAGTCTTGGAAGTAAAATGGGCTATATATTTCGCTAGAAACTCTGTACGAGATAATAAACATAAATATTTGTGAAATTACGGGATTATTTATTATTTGTAAATTTATATTAAATTGACGGGCCTCGTGGTGTAGTGGTTCATATAACGGATTACCGATCCTGAGGTCTCGGGTTCGATTCCCGGTCAGGACAATCATTTGGTGATGTTTTTAATTGTCATACAAATGTTTGTACTGCGTCTGGGTGTTTACTATGTATTTTATGTATGTATTTACAAAAGAAAAGTAGTTTATGTATTATATCCGTATTCTGGTACCCATAACACAAGCATATAAGCTTAGCTTGGGACCAGAGGACGTTGTGTGAAATGTCCATGAATATTTATTTATTTATTTATTTAAATACGGTAATAAAATAATTGTACCGTCATCTTGATTTAACTTGTTCGAATCGATTCGTTCAGATTCGATGGACTATATTTTCTCAATGTACTCGGTCATACTCCGCATTATGTGAATGATTCATGTATGAGTCAAAATCATAAATAATGGTTGTTATATATCCTTAGAACTCGTCTGACAAATATGTATGTAACTTGGGGCTGGTGCAGACTATCCTAGGACTATATCCTAGGACTATCTATTTTATCTAATATAATATAAAGGTATCATTCCATTTCTATACTAATCTATTATAATATTATAAAGCTGAAGAGTTTGTTTGTTTGTTTAAACGCGCTAATCTCTGGTTCCACGGCTCTGATTGAAAAAAATCTTTCAGTGTTGGATAGTACATTTATCAAGGAAGGCTATATAACATCACGTTGCAATAAATAGGTGAAAAGCAGCAGTAAAAAATGTTGCAAAAACGGAAAATGATTTATCTAATAATATAAAATTCACGTGTCACAGTGTTAGTTACCGTACTCCTCCGAAACGGCTCGACCGATTTTCCTGAAATTTTGTGTACATATCCTCTAGGTCTGAGAATCGGCCAACATCTATTTTTCAAACCTTTTTTTTTAGTATGGCAAAACAACGTTTGCCGCGTCAGCTAGTCTTCTAATATATAAAATTCACGTGTCACAGTGTTAGTTACCGTACTCCTCCGAAACGGCTTGACCGATTTTCCTGAAATTTTGTGTACATATCCTCTAGGTCTGAGAATCGGCCAACATCTATTTTTCAAAACTTTTTTTTTTTAGTACGGCAAAACAACGTTTGCCGGGACAGCTAGTATTTATATAAGACTGCATCTTTTTCCATGATTATTGAACAGTATACCCAATATCCCTAGCCAATGTGCCAGTAGAATAAATATAATATATTTTTATAAATAAATATAAATATTCATGGACATTTTACACAACGTCTTCTGGTCCCAAGCTAAGCTTATATTGCTTGTGTTATGGGTACCAGAATACGGATAGAATACATATACTACTTTTTTTGCAAATACATAATTATAATACATAGAAACACCCAGACGCAGTACAAACATTTGTATGACAATTAGAAAAATCACACAAGTGATTGTCCCGAGCGGGAATCGAACTCGCGACCTCTTTGATCGGCAGTCCGTTACATGAACCACTCAACCATGAGGCTCGGCAATATTCCCTTTTAATCGAACTCCATGGTCTATAGAACTGTTTCTGGGTCAAGAAAGAGTGTTATTCAGTGCCTTGTGTGCCATAATACTGTTATTTTCAACTAGCTGCTGCCCGCGACTTCGTACGCGTGGAATTTAGAAAATTTTCCCGTTTTTTTAACATCTTTAACTAATAAAACTACTTTTTACGGATTTAGACGCGTATATTTGTTTTAAATTTTGGCCCGACGTTTCGGAAACTTTGCAGTCACCATGGTCATGGGTGAGACTGACCGAATCGTCGAGAATTCAAGTCAAGTCAAAATTTAAAACAAATATACGCGTCTAAATCCGTAAAAAGTAGTTGTATTTAAACAGATGAGTCACGCAAGTGTTAGAAAATAATTGATCTTATTCGTAATGACTTATTGGAGGTTTAAACGGAGATTTTATCGGAGAGATAGTAAACGTTTTAACGTAAAAAGACTATTATGAATAACAAGTTTTGACAATTTTCGCACACCGCGAACTGATTTTAGCCAACTTTTAAACCTCCGATCAGTCATTATGAATAAGACTGAATATCTTTAACTAATGCTTCGTTCCTATTCGTCGCAGCGTGCTACATCCAACAATTTTTTTTTTTTTATTCCGAATCAGTAGTTCCAGAGATTAGCGCGTTTAAACAAATAAACAAACTCTTCAGCTTTTTAATATAAGTATTGGTAAATGCAACACTTATACAGTTTAAACGCATTCAACAGTAAATTACAACTAAACTAGCTAAACATTAGTTTAAATTAAAATTGTAAAGGCCGTATTCATTTGCATTGCGCGTGATCGTCTGCGGTCGCGTCTAGTCGCCTCATCAAGCTGGACCGAGCGATTAATTTGGGAAAGGCGATCATTCAAGGCATAAGCGGCAGCGATTATAAAGGGCTATGGTTATATTGGACGTTGGTTAGGGGTTGACAAAACAATAGGTGTCCTGGCTATCTTCTTCCTGGGGTAAAGCACTGGATGGTTTTCGTATAATAATAGGATTTTATGAGAAAATGGAAGGTGTAGTGTTGTGTATTTGTTCCGGGATTAATGGTTTTATCTTAGTGACACCGATGCCGCGATGTAGGTTTTAATAAAACTCAGTATGCAGACAGTTTTGGTAATGATTACTTGATCTACCTAGGTTTAGTTTCCAAAAACACACAATTTTCACAAGTATACCTAGTACCGGTACTCAGTAATCGGGGTGCTATTAATAAGATGCTTTCAAAGTCAAAGTAAATATTTTTTATTTCAGGTTGCCATTTTTTACAAGCTCATTTGAAACGTCAGAAGCGTATGTTCCAAACGCGAATCCTATGGAGAAGAACAGACAAGAAACTCCATGGATTTTTTTTTCTCTTTTTCCTTTCTTTTAATTTTTTTTCTCAATACTTATTTGTTTACATTGTTGTGAGGTGTGAGAATGATGCTTTGGTTAATTTGCTATCACACAACGTTAGGTGATCTTCACTTGTAGATATGGAGTGGGAATACATAAGAGAAATCATCACAGACGCATATTATTGAATTGCCCTTATTTCAAGTCTCTAAAATTTGTAACTTAGGCCATCCAACAACCATTAGCGCGTCGGGCCGGATGGTCTCAGTCTCACACCTATTTACACAGCTTCCTCTTATGTGCTGTTTGCCTGGTACTTGACTATATCTATATACATAGTTTGCGGTAATACTGTTTCATTATGGTGACAAATAAATAATGCAGTGATGTCACATGAGGTTTAAAGTGATTCATTTCTGAAGTTCCGTTCATTTAAAGCAAGCAATAAAAAATTCTGTCAGACTTTATTCTCTTTAAAATTGGCCATAGAAGACAGACCCAGAAATCATTACAAATACTGATTTTTTTTTCAAACCCATTTGTGTTTAACAGACCCAGAAATCATTACAAATACTGATTTTTTTTTCGTTTATAAACACAAATGGGATTGAAAAAAAAATCAGTATTTGTAATGATTTCTGAGTCTGTCTTCTATGGCCAATTTTAAAGAGAAGACAGAAACACAAATGGGTTTGAGAAAAAAATCAGTATTTGTAATGATTTCTGAGTCTGTCTTCTATGGCCAATTTTAAAGAGAAGACAGAAACACAAATGGGTTTGAGAAAAAAATCAGTATTTGTAATGATTTCTGAGTCTGTCTTCTATGGCCAATTTTAAAGAGAAGACAGAAACACAAATGGGTTTGAGAAAAAAATCAGTATTTGTAATGATTTCTGGGTCTGTCTTCTATGGCCAATTTTAAAGAGAATAAAGTCTGACAGAATTTTTTATTGCTATAATCCTACAGTCATGAATTTAAAGAAAATAAGCTTGGCAATGTGGAGCTACAATTTCATAACACCGAACACATTTTCAAATAACACTTGATGCGAACCAAAGTTAAATAAAACGTGTTAAGTATGAATTGGCTCGCGCAAAAAGAGTTCCGTCTTGTTATTATGAATATCTTCGTCATATGCTGGATCTCATATAACGGAATAAGGCATGAGAATTATGATGATGTATACAGAAACTGTGTTTTCAGCTCCCTAGCTATCAACGTTCCAGAGATATAGCTTGGTGACAGACGGACGGACGGATCTCAGTAATAGAAATAGTAGTTGGATCTAAGCTAAATTAATAATTAATAAATTAATTAATAATTAATAATCTAAGATATCTACCAGAAATAAAAAAGAACAGCTTATGAGGAAGTACTAGGAGTACATAAGCAACGAACAATTAAACAATTAATCAATCGGTCACAATTCCATGGGATGCAAATCATTGTGTCGCAGCGGCAATTCCCTATAAATTATTGCCCTCGGCCTCGTACATTAATTGTTATAAAGCGACACACAAATGCTGTCATCCTAGTACTTATTGATTATCACGTTATGATGGTATGTCCATTACGTGATAAATAATTAATTTTCATCTATGCTGTCCATGTGGTGACGGATTAAGAATACAGGTGTCACCATCTCTTTTCCTTCCCAGTGTGCTGTAAGAGCCTGCTAAGGGATATTGTACACAGATAACATTCTCTGTGAGAAATGGAATCCTGGAAACAGTGCTAACACGCCTACACAGCGCGGCACGATATACCGTAATCCCTCTCAAAGTAGAGGAGGCTTGTTCCCAGCAGTGGGACTTTAATGGGCTGGGAAAGGGACACATTCTGTCTTTTATAACAACATCTCTTAAATCCAATGTTTGCGTCTTCATTCCGTAACTTATCTTTGAAAGTACCTATACATAATAACACCTACATCTTATAGAGAGCATTTTTGTGAAAATGATGTGGTGACACTTAAATTCTTGATCCATCTCCACACCAACAAGCTTTTCCAAATAGGGTTATTTACAGTCTTCATATCTTAATTAAAATAACAAGGATATTGACACACTGATGATCTCGAACACAGATTTACCACATGTATAGTCTATGGCACTCAGTCGGTTTAAAGTATGGAGGGTAGAGGTAGTTTAAAGCCACTTACATATCTACGTGTGCGTGAAAATGTATCTATGTGTGTCGATGAAACAGGCTGTAAGTCATATGGAACGTCATTATTCTATGAAGTACGATTTAGCCAAGCTAAAGTTACTTTTTAGGGTTCCGTACACAAAGGGTAAAAACGGAATGGACGGTCCGTCCGTCCGTCCGTCCGTCCGTCTGTCACCAGGCTGTATCTCAAGAACGGTGATAGCTAGACAGTTGAAATTTTCACAGATGATGTATTTCTATTGCCGCTATAACAACAAATACTAAAAATAAAATAAAATAAATATTTAAGGGGGGCTCCCATACAACAAACATGATTTGTTTCTTGCTCGATACTAATAACATTGCCTTATGTTGCATAGATAATGAATGGTACGGAACCCTGCGTGCGCATGTCCGACTCGCACTTAACCAATTTTTTTCTTAATTTTGAACGTCAACCCGCCATCTGGTATTCGGACCCCAAACTTTCTTTTCATTTTGTTGTACGGATCTCTAAATAATTGTATTAATTAAGTCATTAAGTAAGAAAAACACCAACAAGTATCAGCTGCCATATTGTGTGTTACTGTGTCTAACTACTTAAGTACAATATAATCGAAAATAACACATTTACCATTAGTATTTTGATGTAGGGTTGTCACAAATACTAAGAAGTAAGGATAACAAATTACTGAAATTAACACGTGGCAAATATTTATTGCTATTAAGAACTAGCTTCCCGACCTTAAATAATGAGATAAGGGCAAGAGTATGCTAATCTGTTGTTATAGCATCAACAGATCATCTATACATAAACTGAGAAAAATTCAGCTCTCTAGCAATTACCATTCCAGAAATAATAATAACAATAATAAAAGCCTTTATTCGCTGACCTTTTAACTTACGTACTATTCTTATAAAACATAAATTAAATCTAATTCACATAACAAATAAGTAATAGTTTATTAGCAACCAGTTTGGTCAGGTTGTCTGTCGACATAGGCCTCCCCCAATTGTTTCCACGTCTCTCTATCCTTGGCAGACCTTCCAGAAATACAGCCTCGTGAATGAAGGACGGACGAAAACGAAGCGAAGTCTCAATTATATGGTCCCGTTTTATCTTTTGGTACGGAACCGTGACCATGGTGACTGCCATGTCTCCGAAATGTCGGACTAAAATTTAAAACAAATACACGCGTCTAAATACGTAAAAAGTAGTTTTATTTAATACTTACTACAATAGCATCTAAGCTGTTACTTTGTTAGGTCAATGTTTACTTTTTAGATAGATATCTTTTTATTTATCTTTGTTTCTTTCTTATTGACGGATCGTTGCGTCATAGCGGCTGCTGCTGAAAATCAGCGCTGTGAAGACTCACAGGTCTTACCATGGGGCTCACAACATTATGCTGAGCAGCTGCCCTGATTCACTTTCCGATGATTTGGGTCTATCTGTTACATATATATAAGGTGTAAATAAATCAACTTGTCAAATTTTGTGAGGATAGTTGGTGTCGAAAAATAAACACGCTAAAAATAAAATAAAAATTTTTTGAGCAATTTCATTTTTTCACGAAATAAAAGGATTTCATCAAATATTTTTATGCGTATCTTACCTACAAAATAATGTAGGTACTATGCCGTTCAGTCTCACTCGTCGGCAGTCGCTTGCACCGACCGACCCCGCACAGCGAGTGTATTGTGGTACAGTGCGCATAACATTTACGCGTAATGTAAATCATTACAAATCTTCAAAACGGTAACGTTTTTCTTAACTTTTTCACCGCGATTATTCATGATATATTATTCAAAACAACTCCTAAAAATATGACAAGTTAATTTTTTGACACCTTGTATATATATATTGTTTTATTTTCACTCTAATTTTGTGTAGGTACGCTTTAATTTATATTTGTAATCCTTTGTAAGCTGAAATAAAAAAAAAACTTTGTCAATTCGTTTCAATTCGTTTCAATTAATATTTAAAAATGTAGTTTTTTGTATTAATTTAAATTTGACAACCCTAAGTAACATTGTAGGGTAATTATTCGCGAAATGAACATATTAACTTGCACCAAGTCGTCTTTTTAGCGGTGGTTATAAGCGGAAACCGATTCAAAATGGAATTGTTTGTAAATTCAATAATTTTTAGTTCGATACATACCGACTTAATAACGCCTACAGTTTAACATTGTAAAAGTCTTAATTACTGTATAGGGTTGTCAAAATTTAATTGTGCATGTATGGAAAATGCAAGTCTTATGGTCTTATTCATAATGACTTATCGGAGGTTTATAAGTTCGCGAAAATTATCAAAACGTTTACGCTAAATCGTTTATTATCTCTCCGATAAAATCTCCGTTTTAAACCTCCGATAAGTCATTATGAATAAGACCGTAAGTAGATAACTTGTTTAACACGCTTTTATCATATCAATGTATTAATATATTATGTAATGGAATGTTGTATCAATGTATTAATATATTATGTAATGGAATGTTTTAAAATGATTTTCGCCCACTTGCAGTAGTCGGATTGATCTGAAATTTTGCACACATGATGACAATGTAATTATTAAAAAAATATTCAAGACTTTCAAGTGTTTTTTAGTTTTTGAACTATACAAATTATTTATTTTAAATTATGTGAATCTAAGATGGTAACTTTTTCTTGAGAGATGAATAACTTAAAAAAATATTCGTTTCGTAGATAAATAAACTGTATGTGCATGGAAGAAAATGATAGAAGAATACAAATATCACCATTGCATTTCTTCCCCAGGGTGCAGTAAATGCCAGCTTGTCAACAGAAACTTAACTAAAAAATGTATATGTCGTAGGAGACTTGATTAAAATGGTTTACTTAAGGATTTTTAGTTTTAACTTAGGTTCCAGGATTGTGACGTGGGTCCTTAAATGGTGTCAATGGTGAGTAATTCCTTTACCTGATGAGTTCGAATGGTGACCCGTTGAATATTCATAAAAGGCGCCTTCCAAACCAGCTACACGTGTTGTAGTTAACGTAGTTAGCTTATTCAGTATTACAGGGTGTTTTGGATTGGAGACTACCCTGGCAATACTTACAGGTGATGTCTACGATGCTTTTCTCCGATATATACAACTTTGGCGTATTCTGATTAATTGGCTATTTCGTTGTGCACATTTTTTTTATTTAAATCGTTAGAACAGAACTTTTCTTCTTTTAACATTGCCGATTTGTGTTGTTGAGGTAATCAATTTTTATTGACGAGCTTCATGGTGCAGTGGTTTATGTAATGGAATGTCGATCATGAGGTCGCGGGTTCGATTCCCGCTTGGGACAATCATTTGTGTGATATCCATAAATGTCATACAAATGTTTGTACTGCGTTTGGGTGTTTTCTATGTATTATAAGTACGTATTTACAAAAGAAAAGTAGTATAAGTAAGTCTATCCGTATCTGGTACCCATAATATAAGCATAGAAATATAGCTTACTTTGGGACCAGAGGACGTTGCGTGAAATGTCCTGAATATTTATTATTAATTTATCGTTTATTAATTTTATTATTAATATTTTTTAGTTAAGTTAAATTTAGTTGTGCATGTAGAATTGGTACCAATGTCTGCAAGAGTAAGAAAACTCAATACTAAACTCGATGACTACATACCAGTTTAGCAGGTAACAGTAAACCAAAAACCTTTTCAAAGTGGGCGAGGACCATTCCCAACAATGAGATGTCAATGTGATAAGTAGGGAAGGAAAGATAGCCAAAACATACCTGCAGTGGTATTCAGTAAGAAAAAGTGAAGTGAATTTTCGGTGAATCTTGTATCAGCGCTCCTCTATTTTTAATGGACGAGCGCTGTCATGTGATCAAGATTCACCGAAAATTCACTTCACTTTTTCTTACTGAATACCACTGCTGGTCAGCGTCGTGTTAGATTATAATCCCGACCAAGATGTGAACGGAATACGTATCTAACCACGCTGATTACTCCTGTAAGTTAGGATTTTTGTATCAGGATTTCCCCTCTTACATTTTATTATGGTGCTTTTATGCTAGATCCTTATACTAGCCTGACAGAAGCTATAGGGCCATTTGATGTGACGCCTCAGGCTAATTTAATTAGCCGCCCTATGAACTAATATTAATAGAGTAAAATTTTTAATTTGAAGGCTTTCGTCGCCCTTTTCAGACTGGCCGCCCTGGGCGGTGGCGCCTATGGCCCTAGGGTAAATATGCCCCTGCTATTCAGTCTCGGTTTAGTCCATTCTAAGGTTGTCTGGAAGAGATCGCAGCTCGCGATAAGACCGCCCTTTGTACCTATTATTAAGTATAGTAAGTAAGCTCTATAAATTAATATGGTGTGCAATAAAGAATATTTTATTTTATTTGATTTTTATTATAGGAGGTTTACTGAAATATTGGTATTTATCAATCGATTCAAACACAGAATAAATATATAGATATCACGCAGCTACTAGCCAAGATTCAGTACTTAGAGTTATATTAACCATTCAATCTATCCATCAAACCAACTCACGAAATTTTTCTATGGCAAATATGCTGCCACGTAAGCGGGGTGATGAGGTAACGCACACAAACTCTATAGTGTACTTTCATTGGTCGCTACAGACGCCCCGCGCAAAATTGACTCACGCACACCAAGAGACAACAGCGTCCGTACACAATGAGTATGATCATTGTTCTCGTACCTTTTCCTGTGAGGGGCGCCTTATAATGTTACCTCCAATATCAGGTAAACAGGAGGTAATCCAACAGGATTACTGCTCTAAGCTTCAGAACCATGTAATATGTGGCAAATTCAATTCGATGTTATACAGACTAATCACTATGTTGATTTTGTACAGCACCCCTGTAAGAAATTGGATGGCATTTTTTATTTTTATCGGATCATTTTCCATAACATACTTTGACCGGCTACATACGGGTGAAGGTTTTGTGTTTATAATTCTTAACACTTCTCGTATTATACTTGAGTTAATTAATATAGGACCTTAGGCAAATTCAATTAACTGCAGCAGTATTTAGACTGTTGACCGTGTTGACCATTAAGAATACCGTGTCACCACCTCTATTTCTTCCCAGGGTGCTGTAAAAGCCAGCTAAGGAATATTGTACATTGTTCATATTTTTTATGAGAAATGGAAAGCTTGAAAATAAACCCTGTGCCAACACGTCTTGTTAGCGTGGCACAGTAGTCCATAATATCTTCTAAAATGAAATTCCGATAACGGACTGGAGAGAAGAAAAAATATTTATTAATTTTTTGCTTTTCAAATTGAGCAACGCGAAGTTTGACAGTTATCTCAATTAAAAACTTTATAATTTAATAGACAACTCGTCACGTCATACTTCATGGCTGGCTGTACGACGTTGTCTGTGCCTCGTATCAGTTTCAGTTACGATTCGAATCCTTTGATTTCGTCTGTTGGTTTCTAAAAGTTTTCAGTATTGTATTACAATTTCTGTTTCGTAATTAGGTATAACTTAAAAATGTTTTATGATTTGTTCTTGTTTTAAACACTACAAGAATGGGAAGCTCTATATTTGGTTAAATAAAAATACAACAAGTATACAAAATCAGTATTTATAAAAAATAATAGTTTAAAAAAACTAAAAAACACGCATTATTTAATCGAATTATTGCATTGTCATCGGTCTTTGACAGGTGTGCAAAATTTGAATAGAATCTGACCGTTTAAAGTGGGTCAAAATAGCGTCCAAAGGAGTCGGTTACAAACATACAAACAAACATACAAACAAATATACAAGTGAAGCTAATATAAAGCGTGTAATTATAGCCTATGTGTGTGATGTCCAGATATATGCGTTTTACTAGTAGATATTTTTTTTTAATTATTAGTTTCAGTTTATCTTCGGATCTGCTAGGCCACAGACGAAGCAATTTACTTAATTGAAACTTTGGACTGATATTTACATAAACAATAATTACACCGCGAACAAAAGCGCTTTTCGTATAAAATATTGAATTTAGCTTAACACGCTACTGTGTCTCTAGATTTAGAATAAAATTAAAGACAAGTAACTTTAGCCTGGCTCGTAAAAATCGTACTATATAAAATAATGACGTTTCTTAGGACGTATAGCCTGTATCATAGACACAAATACCTAGATACATTTTCACGCACACATAGATATGTAGGTAAGTGGCATAAAGTCCACTGAGTGATGTAAACATAGACACTATATCTGGTAAATCTTTGATTAATGAATTCCCGTAACGAACAAACGGCGATAATATTCAAAGACTAAAATACTAATGGTCTTATTCATAATGACTTATTGGAGGTTTAAAAGTTCGCTAATATCGGTTCGCGAAAATTGTCAAAACTTGTTATTCATAATAGTCTTTTTACGCTAAAACGATTATTCCTTCCTTCTCTTCTCCAGCCCATTTAAGTCCCACTGTTGGGCACGGGCCTCCTCCACTTTGGGAGGGATTATGGTCTACTGTGCCGCGCTGACCAGGCGTGTTGGCACAGGGCTTATTTTTTCGAGTTTTCCGTCTCTCACAGAGGATGCTATCTGTGTGCAATATCCCTTAGCTAACTTTTACAGCACCCTTGGGAGGAGATGGGGTGGTGACACTTATATTCTTAATACATTACCACACGGAGACGTTATTATCTCTCCGAAAAAACCTCCGTTTAAACCTCCGATAAGTCATTATGAAAAAGACTATTTGGCAACAAAATTGTTGTACCCGGTTTGTAGTTGCATTGAAGATATTTTATATACCGAGTTAAATATAGGTGGGTATATATAACTAATTTCAAGATGGGAAATTATTTAATAGTTATTTTGCGTGTGTCCGGTTGTCACGGTTTGCGCGGCAGATCGACGGTAACCGGACGCCATCTTGCATCGCCATGATACCGCTTTGACAGCTGTCATTCGTGTCGGACATTCGAATTTAGAATATTTGAATCATGTTCTAGGATAATTTAGTTTTAATATTACTTTTTATTTTGTTTTTGTTAGAACTTGTAGGTCGAACACGTTTTTTAAATATGTTTTTTAATATTTCCGTTGGCATGTGTAGGTAAGGATATGCCTACGGATATAATTATTTTGTATGTAAGTATGTATAACATGCAAAATAAAGATGTAAAGATTAACACTGACTCTTCCTTTACGTTTTCTAATAAATGAGATTTTAGTAAAGCTGTGGTAAATTTTGATTTTAGCTTTCTTATCTGTACCAATTATAAATATAGAGTAATAAAAACCTACGTCAAAAACATAATAATATCATTTCACACAACCTGCTACTAAACTTAACTATTGCTTGTCTCAAAAACTTGCTATACAAATAGAGACTAAAAATTAGCAAAAATGAACAATATTACAATATAATATTTTCTAACACATGCGCGACTCATTTGTTTAAATAAAACTACTTTGTACGGATTTAGACGCGTATATTTGTTTTAAATTTTGGTTCGACGTTTCGGAGACTTTGCAGTCACCATGGTCCGTGACCATGGTGACTGTGAGACCTGTACGTAACCTGATGGTAAGACTCACCAGCAGGCGTATGAGCTTTCAAAATATCATGCAAGTTCCAGGCGATTCTGTTGGCGGCTGCAAACTGCCTGACTTTAATTTCGTATTATGACATACATAAAACTAGCCGACTTTTTAATGGATTAAGTGTCTATGGACGTTTTAAACTTTTTGATAGAGTCGTTCAGAAACTTGATTATTTATGATTGCAGTCACCAAATGTAAAGTTAAAATTGAATGTGGGTATACCCTGTAATTACTGATCGTAGAACACATTACAGCTCAGTCTCACCCGTGACCATGGTGACTGCAAAATTTCTGAAACGTCGGGCTAACATTTAAAACAAATATACGCATCTAAATCCGTAAAAAGTAGTTTTATTTAAATATTACAATATTTTTTCGTAGAATAAAATTAAATAAAATAAAATTTTCATTTTACAATTTCCAGTAGAAATGAAATTGGATACTCAATTTAGAAATACAACACAGGATATATGAATTAATTTCCGATATTGACGTAACACCATCTCCTAACGTCACTTATAGGAAGACACATAGCATTAAATTAATCTCATTTGCGCTTCCGTTCAATTTGCAGTGTGCACGCCATGTCTAGGTTAATATAATGTGCGCCATATTTTGATGTTGGCAGCCCTGAATAGAAAATGTGTTCGATTTTTGAATTAAATTTGCGTCAAAAAATTATGTCTAATCTATACTGATGCTGAAGAGTTTTTTTTTTCTTTGTACGCGCTAATCTCAAGAACTGCTAGTCCCATTTGAAAAATTCTTTCAGTGTTGGATAGTACATTTATTTCAGAAGGCTGTAGACTATATAACATTACGCTGCAACCAATAGGAGCGAAGCATCAGTGAAAAATGTTGCAAAAACGGAAAAAAAATCCCAAATTCCACGCGTACGAAGTCGCGGGCAACAGCTAGTTTACAGATATATTAG
Source organism: Orgyia antiqua (assembly GCA_916999025.1). NCBI lineage: Eukaryota > Metazoa > Arthropoda > Insecta > Lepidoptera > Erebidae > Orgyia > Orgyia antiqua. The sequence continues at coordinate 27,663,622 of OU779871.1, forward strand.
ACAGTGTATTGGCGTTCATTCGTAAAGACATTAAAATTTAACTTTAGCCTGGCTAAATCGTACTTTATAGAATAATGACGTTTCATATGACGTATAGCCTGTATCATAGACACACATAGATACATTTTCATTCAAACATAGATATGTAAGTGGCTTCAAGCCGACTACGTGATGTAGCCAGGCACTACATCTGGTATATATAAGAAGTACCTATACTCCCTTATTCCAAATGTGTTAGAAGTAACCTGTAGGGAATAAACCAATACAAAACAAGGGTACAAACATCTAGTTTATTGGATTATGTTCTGTGTTTATTAATTTAGACAAATATATGTTACATTTTATTGTCATGGGGAGGACATATTGTTTAACACTTAATATCGTCATCTTAATCCAATAATGACACATTTTGAGATATAAAACAATTTTTATATTGAAATTTTCATAAGTTTCGAGTCTTAAAAAAAAATGTCTGTTCTATTAAACTGATAATACAAAAGCTGAAGAGTTTGTTTGTTTGAACGCGCTAATCTCAGAAACTACTAGTTCAAATTGAAAAATTCTTTCAGTATTGGATAGTACATTTATCGAGGAAGGCTATAGGCTCTATAACATCACGCTGCGACAAATAGGACCGAAGCATCAGTGAAAAATGTTGCAAAAACAGTGAATTTTTTTTAAATTCGACGCGTTAAGAGTCGCGGACAAGTAATGACATATTTTGAGAAATAATAAAACACCTGTGTTGAAATTTTCATGAGTTTCGCGTCATGTTAGAATATTACATATAATGTACCTACTAGCTGTTGCCTGCGACTCCGTACGCGTAGAATTTAAAAAATTTCCTCGTTTTTTCAACATTTTTCACTACTGCTTCGCTCCTGTTGATCGCAGCGTGATGTTATATAGCCTAAAGCCTTCCCCTATAAATGGACTAACCAACCAAAAAAAAATTTTCAAATCGGACCAGTAGTTCTTGAGGTTAGCGTGTTCAAACAAACAAACAAACTCTTCCGCTTTATAATATTAGTAGGTGTAGATAGCTTTTGCCCGCAGCTCTGTACGTGTGGAATATAGAAAGCAAATCTTAATAAATTATAAAAAAAAGCCATTCTTTTGAACTACAATGGTACCGATTCTAAGCACACAACTAAACTTAACTAAAAAATGAAAATTGATAGCGTCAATAGCACAATTCGGCAATGTTAACAGAACTTTTTTATTAGAAAATCTGTATATTATAGACTAACGGTTTTAATTTATAAAAATGTGCACAACGAAATAGACAAATAATAAAAATATGCCATAGTTGTTTTCATTTTTAAGTTATGTTAAGCTAAGTTGTTTATGTAGAATTGGTACCACTATTCGATTCCCACTCGGGACAATCATTTGTGTGATGTTTATAAATATCATACAAATGTTTGTACTGCGTCTGGATGTTTCTATGTATTATAAGTATGTATTTACAAAAGAAAAGTAATATATGTATTATATCCGTATTCTGGTACCCATAACACAAACATATAAGCTTAGCTTGGGACCAGAGAACGTTGTGTGAAGTGTCCGTGAATATTTATTTATTTACTATCTAATATAGAAAACGACATCAAAATCCGTTACATAGTTTTGAACATATAAGCTCACATAGGGATATACATACAAAAATAACGACTTTGTTTTATATTAAGTGAAAATAAAGATGTTACCGGCTAACATTTGTTAGGGAACTCTACAAACTACCGGATTAAGGGAGTATTCTATTCTTTAATACAGTAAATATCTAAGTGAATCTCCCCTGTGCACGAATCATTTGATTTAACGAGTATATACCCCTCGGTATTAGTGCCTTGGGAATGGAGTGTTACCTCATTATTTGTGCAGGAAATTTAATTATATTAATCTATTGTGTTGAAGAAAATAAATAAAATAATTTCCTTACTTCAAAAACTAAAAAAACATGCTTGAAAATTGTAATTTTTTTTTTAAATATTGCTTTGTTATCATCGGTCCTTAATATGTAATATTATGTAAGTATGCAGAATTTCAGATCAATCCGACTACTTTAAGCGTGTTAAAATCAATTTCAAAGAATCTATTAATACATAGGGCTTCGTGGTCTAGTGGTTCGTATAACGGACTGCCGATCATGAGGTCGCGGGTTCGATTCCCGCCTCGGACAATCATTTGTGTGATGTTTATAAATGTCATACTAATGTTTGTTCTGCGTCTGGGTGTTTCTATGTATTATAAGTATGTATTTAAAAAAAAAAGTGGTATATTTATTCTATCCGTATTCTGGTACCCATAAAAAGGAAAGAAAGAAAGAAAGAAAAGAAAGAAAAGAAATAAAAGAAATAAAAGAAAGAAAAGAAAGAAAAGAAAGAAAAGAAAGAAAAGAAAGAAAAGAAAGAAAAGAAAGAAAAGAAAGAAAAGAAAGAAAAGAAAGAAAAGAAAGAAAAGAAAGAAAAGAAAGAAAAGAAAGAAAAGAAAGAAAAGAAAGAAAAGAAAGAAAAGAAAGAAAAGAAAGAAAAGAAAGAAAAGAAAGAAAAGAAAGAAAAGAAAGAAAAGAAAGAAAAGAAAGAAAAGAAAGAAAAGTTAGTTTTATTTACAACTTGCAAGGAAAAGACAAGAAATACATAGAAACTAAAGATAACATTACACTGCAAGCTGCAAATACGGATCAACTCAGCGTTGTGCTAGTTAAAACTAGCGCTGGTCTTCCGTTGACCCGTATTGGAGCTGCAAGCCATCGCACCTAAATAAGTATAAATAAGTAAGATAAACAATAATATAACAATACCTAAATACATACAAACACACTAACAAAAAGCAGTGAAACCATAAAGCTATACAATATACATTAGAAAAAAATCAGTAGCAAAAAATAAAAGTTCAAAGTGTGTTACACAAATAACGTAAATACATAGAAACATAATAATATCATAATAATAATAATCATAAGCCCTTCACAAACCTAACTCCACGTCCAGTCCGAACACCTGTGACTACGTGTGGGGCGGACTTTAGCAGCTTTTAGCTAGTAACTCACTAAAGACCAACGGAGCAATAGTTAACAAACGCGATGCGACTAAGAAGTGGATATAGAATACCCCAGGCGGGTACCGGAGTTCATAACAACGGAGAATCCCGCTCTGAGCAGTCATGCTCGGGCTGTCCCACGTATTCTGGGGGGGACAACGTATCGCAGTCTGTTGTATCTGCCCAGTGCTTAACTGTTGCAGAACAAGATCATCACCATAACTCATCATCAATCTCTCATGTATCGTCTACGTCATCAACTAATTCTTACTTTCATTCTCCATCCCACTCATTATCAACTTCATCATCGTCACCGACAGTAGATGTTGTCCAGGAGGATATCTCCTTATTTACTGGACCCACTACTGCCAGTAAACGCGCTAGAAGAAAATGGACCATTGAAATGAATATGTTCATATGGCGCACATATCTCATTGTTACTAGGTTAGAAACTGAGACACGAGGATACTTAGACTCACTACATAAATCTTTCACAGAAAAATTCCCGGAAATGCGCGCATCAAAACAAAGTGTAGGTGATCAGCGTAGAGCCATCATTAATAACAAATTACTAACAACTGACGTCCTTAATACAATAAGAAACGAAGCAGCTACATATTTAGACAAAAACCTGGAACCACTGCCTGCACTCACCCAGGCTACCGTAAGAATGAGATGGTCTAATGAAATTAATGAAACCTTACTCCGCATTTACTTTGAAATAACTGAGCTAGAAACAAATATGACAGCACACCGGAAGAAGATGTACGACAAATTCATTGAAACCTATCCAAATTTAGCACATATATCCGAACAAAGAATATCCGACCAAAGAAGAGTTATAGTAAATAATAGAATGATATCAGAAAGTAGAATAGAAGAAATTAAAAACGATATAAGACAGCTCCTAGAATCACGTAACGTACGGCATCCCAATTTATCACAAGATCTCGCGTCTACTATGGACTTCGAAAGCGAAAATATTAACTCATCACACTTTACAAATTTTGCAGCCAGAACACCTCAGGAACACCATAACACCACAGTAAGCAATTCATTAGACCACGACGAAATCCGCCAACAATTTTGTGCAGCACTTGATATTTTTAATAACACTGAACCAACATCACGCCCGTATCTACCCAGACAAAGACCATCAAAGAAATTAGCTCTTACTATAGAACATATTAATAAAAATATATTACCCAATTATATAAACACAGGTCAGGATTTCATAGCTTTTCAAACAGTTTTATATTCCGCAGCTTATACAGCTGTTACATGCAACGGGACGAGAATTGATTTAGCTAGGAACTCGATACGTAAAATTTTTAAACCTGCGTGGCAAAGAAGGATTGAACGAAAAATAGAGAACTTACGGTCCGAAATAGCCAGACTATCAGAATTCATACGGGGCAACAGAAGCGAGCGAATTATAGCAATTGTAGAAATTATAAAAATTAAATATAGGGTACATGCACAATATGAGAAGAATAACACAGAATTAGAACATTTTATGGATACATTAAAACAAAAATTAAATACAGCAGCAAGTAGATTAAGAAGATATTTGACCTGTACTTCTCGTAAAAAACAAAACACTACATTTGCAAACACAGAGAAAAGCTTTTATCGTAACTTAACATCAATTAACCAAAATTCAAATACAACTTCGGATAGATTACCGTCGTCTGAAAGCTTATACCAGTTTTGGGCCAATATCTGGGAAAACCCTGTCCAACACAATGAAGATGCTAGCTGGATAAATGTAATAAATGATACAACTAACTACATACCTCACATGGAATTCGAACACATTACATTAGAGACACTAGTAAACGTCATAAAAAAAACACACAACTGGAAGTCACCCGGAACGGATAATATTCACAACTACTGGCTAAAAAAATTCACCTCAACACACTCATGCCTACTTAATCACCTCAATAATTTTATACAATCACCTAACACAATGCCCGACTACTTTACACATGGCGTAACCTACATGCTACCAAAAGAAAGTTTTACGGAAGATCCATCAAAATACCGACCCATAACTTGTCTACAGACTATATATAAAATTCTGACGTCTTGTTTAAGTCAAACTATTTACACTCACATAACAGAACATGACATACTTGCAGAACAACAGAAAGGGTGTCGTAAAAATAGTCAAGGATGTAAGGAGCAGCTAACCATAGATGCAGTAACTATCAACGAAGCATACAAAAAGCAAAAAGATATCCACAGCATGTTTATAGATTACCGAAAGGCCTTTGATTCTGTACCACATAGCTGGCTAATACGTACACTTGAATTGTATAAGATAGATCCTACCATTATAAAGTTTCTAAAAACCTCAATGCAAAACTGGATAACAGTCTTAAAACTAAAGCAGAATCATGATACAATAACTACTGAACCGATTAACATACAACGCGGCATTTATCAAGGAGATGCCCTAAGCCCTCTTTGGTTCTGCTTAGCACTTAACCCACTTTCCCATCTCCTTAACAATACTGACTCAGGATACAAATTAAAAACTACAGACAGACAACATAACTTAACACATTTACTATACATGGACGACATCAAACTCTACGCCAGCAATAAAGAAGACCTATTTAACTTAGCAGACATCACACAACAGTTTTCGAAAGATATTTGTATGGAGTTCGGGGTGGATAAGTGTAAAAGTCTTTGTATAAGTAAAGGAATACTGCAAAACAACAGCTATGTTTTAGATAATGGAGATAATATTCAACCAATGGATGATTACAGTACGTACAAATACTTAGGTTTTAGACAGTCTAGAAGAATTGCACACAAAGACACCAAAGCAGAGCTCATTAAAAAGTTTAAACGCCGTCTTAATTTGATATTGAACACACACCTTAACTCAAAAAATATAACTAAAGCCATTAATACATTTGCCATACCTGTACTCACATACTCTTTTGGAATAATTACATGGTCGCAAACAGAACTCAAGAATTTACAGCGGATAATAAACACACATATGACAAAATACAGGAAACATCACCCGAAATCGTGCATAGAAAGACTTACAGTACCGCGTAAAGAAGGAGGCAGAGGGCTAATTGACATCCAAAATTTACATAATAAACAAATAACGACATTACGGCGCTTTTTTCACACAAAATCAGAATACTCCGAATTACATAAGCACATTTCCAAATTAGATCTTAAACTCACCCCGCTTAATTTACATGACACACAAACACAAACAAACGAAACCTTATTAACCTTGCAGCAAAAAATAACGAAGTGGGCAAGTAAATCACTCCACGGAAGACACCGAACCGACCTAAGCCAAACATACGTCGACAAAGAAAAGTCGAACGAATGGCTCAAGAAAGGAGAACTGTTTCCGGAGACTGAGGGATTTATTCTAGCGATACAGGATCAAGTTATAGTGACACGGAATTATAAAAAATTTATTATCAAGGACCCTAATCAAACATCAGATATATGTAGACATTGCAATACAGCTTCAGAAACTATACAGCACATAACCGGCGCTTGCAAATCTCTAGTACAATCCGACTACAAACATCGTCATGATCAAGTAGCAGCAATAGTTCATCAATATTTAGCACATCGTTATCAATTTATAAATAAAAAATCACCATACTATAAATATAAGCCAGAAATAGTACTTGAAAACAATAGTTGTAAAATCTACTGGGACCGAACGATAATTACTGATAAGACCATCCACTTTAATAGACCAGATATAACAGTTCATGATAAAGAAAGTAATACCGTATATATTATAGATATTGCGATCCCTAATACTCACAATCTCCAATCAGTTATTTCCGAAAAACTCTCAAAATATCAAGATCTTGCAATAGAATTAAAAACACAATGGAAGGCTCGCACTGTACACATAGTACCTATAGTTTTATCCTCAACCGGTGTTATACCAAAAACACTCAGTGAGAGCCTTAATACATTACACATACCGTCACACACATACAAACTTTTACAAAAAGCTACAATACTGAACACCTGCCGTATCACTAGAAAATTCTTAACATCCTCGTCGATTTCATCAACTTACAGTATATAACACACTATGCTTGGCTTAGTCCCGTATAGTGTGGTAGTCACCTCCAAACGGAGAGAAACAAAAAAAATTTTAAACATAACAATAATAATCATAATAAAAAAAACTGAATTTGCAGGAAACAGCTAGTAGGTATAACTAATAGTAATAAAGTGCGAATAACATTAGCCACACAATTAGTCAAATTATATTCACGATAATGTAATATAATGCAGTGATGACAATAGTTATATCTGACAATTGGATATAAACACCCCTTTTAGATGTTATCTGACGAATAACGCCCTCGCTAAGGGGTGGTGAAAGATTGGTTGCAGAACTCGGTAAATGGCAATTTATTATTAAAATTTTTGGAATTGACGAAAAGTTTCAATTTAACTTTTTATAAAACTACTTTTGACGGAATTAGCCAAATTTTAGCCCTAACTAGGGCTAAATTTTAAAACAAATACACGCGTCTAAATCTGTAAAAAGTAGTTTTAGTTAAACAAATGAGTCGCGCAAGTATTAGAGAATATTACCTATGTTAACTTTTTATTTCTAGCCTCTTGATAGGTAGATAGTTGTTATAAACAGTCCGTGTCGTGACATATTTAAAATACAAGTTTAGAGTCATCATTCCATTCTTTCCTAGGGTGCTCTAAGAGATAGATTAAGCAGTCAACATGAACTGAAACTAAACCGTATTTTAAGACGCCTGGTGCCTGTTGAAACCCGTGTCCAACAGTAGTACATTGAGCGGTTGGGAAGAGAAGACAGCTATTATTTTAACAGAATGTATTGTTAATTTTTGCTTACTAAGAACAAAGTCGTTATTTTTGTATGTATGTCCCTATGTGGAGTTTGATGAACTTTCTTTTGATATATAGAGTAATTCAAGGGGATAGCTTTTATGTATAATATTTTAGGGCTACCTAAGTATCTAAATTCCAAACGTACGAACTTGCGAGCTATAGCTAGTGACATAAATAGCATAAAAATTTAAAGAAAAAGCAGTTTTTGTAAACACAATACTGAGATTTACACTAAGATTGACCACTATATTACAGAAACAGAATATTTAGTTTAACTTATTGCATCCATGGCAGAAGGAAAGCTAGAAAACAAGATGTGCATTTAAAATTAAAATAAAAACCTAAAAAAAACGCTATAAAAAAAAAATATTATTAAATGTTATCCTATATCATAAAAATATTTTCGCAGAAATGCCTTTAATTAATCAGTTACTACGTTTTGTGAAAAGCCACTCAGAGGGGGACAATTCCCTCGAGTAGTTGTCGATTTGTCAACTCTGATATCGTCTATTGTAACCGCACACCGCGCGATATGGGAATTCATTACCACATGGCTTATGATGTCCTGGTAACAATTAATGAGATCAACACTACACAGATAAGAGATCTGTTCCTAGTAACCATTATTACATTATTTTTATAAACTCGTGGTATCTTAATTCGGATTATTTGCATTTTTATGTGTTTTTTTTATCTAAGCTATAACAACCGCACACTATGCGATATGGTAATTCATTACCACATCGCTTACGCTTATCGCTATTATTATTATTACAGCATCAATTAATAAAAACATAACCATGTATGCTACATAACTAACAGACCACCACCAAAGTTTATCACCGAGATAAAGGCATGCCCGCACTTATCTAAATCTCAGCGCCACCTACATGGCAGTGTCGATAAACCGCGCGATTAATTTATTTGTTTAACGCGCGGTGTGGGGTTACCTGCGAGCTAAGACTTACTTTCCTGCCTGCCCTCATAATATACAAGGTGACATATTTCACAGAATTGGGCGATAGCCTGCATATTTTCTTTTATCATTACGCTAATAATTTAAAGCTAAGAGTTTGTTTGTTTGAATGAACGTGCTAATTTTCGATCCGATTTGAAAAGTTCTTTCCGTGTTGGATAATACATTTATCGAGGAAGGTTTTCCGCTATATAACATCACGCTAATATACATACGCTATAATACAAAGAAAACACCCAGACATAATACAAACATTTCTATGACATTTATAAATAACACATAAATGGTTGTCCCGAGTGGAAATGGAACCTGTGGCCTCGTGAACAGCAGTCTGTAACATGAACCACTAGACAACGACTTGTAGAAATAAAAGCGTGCTTTAAAGGGGAAGACCAGACTTTGAGTTTTAAGTCATGGCTACGTAGCTACTGCAGTGGCACGAAATCGTTTTTCGGTCGCCCTAGGAACGTGGCTTGGAGTCGAAAAACGATCGATTTGGTTAAAACCGAAATGTGCGCCAAATAAGCCTATGCCGAGTATTTCTATCCTATTTTAACTTGTGGTAATTCGTACGGAAGGAAACAAGCTACCTATAGACGCGCAATACGTCGTCTTTGTCAAATGCTTTTTATTGAAAAGTCATTGTTCGTGTCAGTCTGCAACCGGTGAATGTGTGGTCACATGAGGAGTAGGTGTTTACGCGATCGCGCCACTGCACTGGGTAGATATAACCATAACTAATACACAAACCACATGGCTATAGTAACAGATTAATTCACAGTATTTTCAGGTCTTCATTTGTGTGAACAATCGTGGGTGGATTAAGAATACAATTGACACCATCCCATTGCCTCGTCGTGGTGTTGTAAGAGTCGCCGGGACAGACAAAACACATCATAATTGGTATCATTTTAGTTTTTTTTTAAGTATTAGTTTTATCGCATCTTCCTCCTTCTTTTCTGCAGTCGGTTAATAAACTAAACCCACAATATCCCTGCTCATCTATTAAACCCAGCTACCTATCCTGTTTGTGAAGCCCCTGTTAAGGTTTACGCACACTGAACTCATGAGCCATTGCGGTTTTATACGATATGACAGTCATGTGGGTCCTAACCCTTGTCTATATTATTAATATTATAAGCTGAAGAGTTTGTTTGTTTGAACTAAGTAATCTCAGGAACCGCTGGCACGATTAAAAAATTTTATTCTGTATTAGATGGCAGATTTATCGAGGAAGGCTATAGGCTATATAACATCACGCTGTGGCAAATAAGACCAAAGCATAAGGTAAAAATGTTGCAAAGAGTTGGAATGTAACGGAATCTTTGAAAGTGATTTGCACACACTTACAGTAGTCGTATTGATCTGAAATGTTGCATGCTAATTACGGACCGATGATATTGCATTAATTTATAAAAATAGTTAGGATTTATAAGCGTGTTTTTAGGGTTCCGTACCCAAAGGGTAAAAACGGGACCCTATTACTGAGACTTCGCTGTCCGTCCGTCCGTCCGTCCGTCCGTCCGTCCGTCCGTCTGTCACCAGGCTGTATCTCAAGAACGGTGACAGCTAGACAGTTGAAATTTTCACAGATGATGTATTTCTATTGCCGCTATAACAACAAATACTAAAAATAAAATAAAATAAATATTTAAGGGGGGCTCCCATACAACAAACATGATTTTTTTACCGTTTCTTGCTCGATACTAATAACGTTGCCTTATGTTGCATAGATAATGGTACGGAACCCTTCGTGCGCGAGTCCGACTCGCACTTGGCCAATTTTATTTAGTTTTTGAACTAAGTAAATTATATTCTAATTAATATTATGAAAGAAGATATATCCACTTGGAAAAAAATTTATGCATTGCATCGACGAAACCCATAAGTAAAACAATGTATAGTACCGTACGTATTGTTTTATATAAAATATCTAATTACTTTCAATAAAATAAAGCCTAGTAGGTAATATAATGGGTAGGTACTCGTTCCCACGTATGTGCTGAACCTGCACATAATACTGCAAACTATATACTTTAATCCAAAGATTAAGTAGAGACAGATACGTAAATATGCGTGTTTATACATACACGACAACATAAATTAAATAAATATTAATTGACATTTCACACAACGTCCTTTGGTCCCAAGCTAAGCTTATATGCTTGTGTTATGTGTAGCAGAATACAGATAGAATATGTGAGCGCTCTACTATATTTATTGGCCATATTTATATTAATGTTTAATTTTAAATTAATTTGTTAGATTTTAAATTATTTATCATTATATTGTCGACGGGCCTCGTGGTGGAGTGGTTCATATAACGGACTGCCGATCATGAGGTCTCGGGTTCGATTCCCGGTCAGGACAATAATTTGTGTGATGTTTTTAATTGTCATACAAATGTTTGTGCTGCGTCTGGGTGTTTAATATGTATTATAAGTATGTATTTACAAAAGAAAAGTAGTATATGTATTATATCCGTATTCTGGTACCCATAACACAAGCAATATAAGCTTAGCTTGGGACCAGAGGACGTTGTGTGAAATGTCCATGAATATTTATTGTTGTCATTATAATGAATATAGTTCCTGTTTTGAGAAAAGTACTGTGAAATGAGCGCCATCTATACGAAATAGTAAAGACTAATTAATACCTGTTAAGTTATTTTATATAAACGCAAATTCTATATTTTATGTTATTTGGTATTGTTTAAAAATAATAAAATTAATTATTATGAATGTTAATAGTACTGTTATTAACTCTTTTTGTATAAATTTAATTAATTTGTAATAAAGAGGATTTAAATTATTGTTCTTTTCAAAATGGCGTCATTGTCGTAAGTTTTGCTTTTTAAGATGCAACCATGTTTTGTTGTAAAAATTATTGTAGTGTTTAAATGTTATTAATAAGTGTTAATCTATTTTGTTACGCTACTTAAACTAATAAAATAAAAATTAAAATAAAAATTACTAAACAATCAAATATTAAAAGTTTAATTTGGCGTTCTCGCCGACAGCAGCGGTGGGATTATCTCACAAAATGCGTCCGAATTAGAGATCTTCATTACAGGGCTGGCGAGTGGTCTTACAGCCTCTACTACAGAATCGTTGCAATAAACATTGTGAGATTAAGGTTGCTTCTGCACTGACTGCACACCTATGATGGCGGCGTCGTTGCAACGACGCCGCCATCATAGGCATAGCCGCTGTAGGTAGGTACCAAAGTACCAATGTCTTACCAATGCTGGGATAGTGGAAGCATTAGTCACACAGGTAACAAATGTATCAACTGTGAATGGTAAGATTGCACAATTTACAGATATTTTAAGATACTTACCAATAATAATCCAATGGTAATCATGTTTTCCAGCACTGTAAATTTTTAATCAAATGAAAATAAAAATATTGTGAGCACAGGTAATAACAAAGATGGTGTACAATAGATCAGCTATGTTCTACCAGAACTGACATGGGTTTTTATTAGCAACATCATAAAATTAACTGTTATTTTTCACACATATTAAAAATATTCATAACATTTAGTAATTTATATTATTATTTCATACTTAGTAATAGACTTCAAAAAAAGGATTAGGTTCTAAATTCGTTTGTATATTTTTTTACGTTTGTTACTTCGTAACTTTTAACTAGGCGAAGCGATTTTAATAATTCTTTTTTTTAAAGCTAGTGGTTCCCGTATGGTCTCATTAGCATCAGGTCAGGGTCTGAAGGTTATCTCCTAAGAAATCGATGAAATCCCTCAAATTTGAAAGGTACATGCAGTGCGTTGAACTTTTTTAACAATACTTAATTATATTTAAACAAATGAGTCGTGAAAGTGTATTATATGAAAAGTTATTCTTAAAGGTAAAAAATATTTACTTGAATGATATATTATGTCGTATCTACAACTTCAATACTCTTTATTGTTTCTACGCACGATATCGTACGATAATATGATACGAAACTCATTGTCAAGGTTAGAATTTTATTAAATTTGCTATAAAATGATATTTACGGTAAATTATTGCAAAACTAGGTTACATGGCGGCACATGAAAGCCAAAAGTACGTCATTTCATTCTAGGAATTGTCACAAGTATTGAATGACAAGACTGTGTAGAATTATAAACATTAATAATTATTGCTTTTTATAAGCACTTTTGGTTTGAGTACCTAAAACTTCAGTGTTGCTAGCTGACTTTATCTTTTCCTTATTTACCATGTTTTATGACGGGTGTCGTGATCGAGTGTTTCATGTAACGGACTGCCGTTCACGAGATCTCGGGTTCGATTCCCGCTCGAGACAATCATTTGTGTGATATTATTTATAATTGTCATACTAATGTTTGTACTGCGTCTGTGTGTTTTCTATATATTATATGTATGTATTTACAAACGATAAGTAGTATATGTATTCTATCCGCATTCTCCAGAGGACGTTGTGTGGAATATTCATGAATATTTATTATTTTACTAGCTGGCCCGGCAAACGTTGTTTTGCCATACCAAAAAAAAGTAAAAAAAAAAAAAAAAATGAACTATAAACCTCACGGAGCCCGAGACCTTCCCAATGAATGCAAAACCGTGGAAATCGGTTCGTGCGTCCTGGAGTTATAGCGTCAGGAAGGAAAATCTTATTTAAATTAGGAAAATCTTATTTAAAAGACTTATTTTTATATAGTAGATTTTGTATATGGCTTTAGAAGGAGAAAGATGTCAGTCAATTACGAAGTTGTAACTTTTCTAAACATCTGCACTTTAAATAAATAAATAGGTTTGCTAAATAGGTCTAGGTTATTCGGAAAAATTCTGTAGATTTTGCATTCGTTCTGTTTTACGTGTAGAAAACGCTTAAAAATGGTCATAGGTACTTTTTGATTACATAGACAAAAACAATGACTAAATAATTATTTATTTTTTAAATTAATTAATTGTTTTAATTTAAATTTAATTTATTAAAATTTAATTAAATATTTGTATTTATACCAGGATATAATAAACATGAAGCGTTAGATGATACGGCGGCAGGCAGGCGCCACTATCATGGACAGTACATTTAATGCTGACTCAAGTTAAAGGAAATGCTTCTGTAAACTTATGTTCGCCTGGTACTTTGTACAATTATTATGATTTTTATACATTTATAATAAAAATACATTATTTACATTTTTTTACACTTGGACAGAAGAATATTCTTATAAAAAAAGTTCGGTCATGTTGCTCTCTAAAATCTACAGAATCTTTAAGAGGCAATTACTAAGTTGGTTTCGCTAATGGATGTTTTTAATTATTTTATCCAACACTTACGCGACTCATATATTCAAATAAAACCACTTTTTACGGATTGAGACGCGTATATTGGTTTTAATTTTAGCCCGACGTTTCGGAGACCTTTCAGTCACCATGATCACGTGTGCAAATGAACTGTAAGGTCCACTGTAAGATTTTTAAATTTTATAAATTGAAATTGCCTTGTTCGCAACAGTTTACTTGGCTTTTCATGAAATGTGCAATAACTTCCTTTTTCCCATAATTCAAAAAACTCATTTATCGCTAGGATAATTTAAACGGTTTAAAATAAAATTTTATCATTTTAAAAGTTATACTAACCATAAGTAACAAGTTTAATATTAATAACTTAAATAATATGTTATATCTAAAACTGAACATAAATAAATATTAAGTTATATTTTTATAGTACAGACCATTAACTGTGGCCACTAACAAGTTATTTTCAATAAATAAATTTATATATTTTATATAAAAAAAACTCTCGGTTCGCTCGAACGTAACATAATATCAAGGAAACCGGATAGCAGACAGTATGGCGCGGCCTTAACTTTACTTTTTTTAATTTTCTTTTTTTATTTCATCTACGGCGTTAAGTTAACGATGTTAATTCAAAAAGGCGGAATAGGTTTAATACGAAATTTAAAAAATAAAAATCATTGTATTGTCGCAATACTCTGACCTTGTTACAAATGTTCTGTATGCATATAGGCGTAGCATGGATTTAGATTCTTGTGGTCTTATTCTTGTGGTCTTATTCATAATGACTTATCGGAGGTTTAAAAGTTCGCTTTTTACTGTAAAACATTTATTATCTATCGATAAAGTGACATTATTTTATTGTTTAAACCTCCGATAAGTCATTAAAAATAAGACCATTGTACTTTAGTTTTCGGTATAATTTTGAACCCCCCAATCTGGCTGATAGCCAGCCAGATGCTCTAAGGATTGGGGGGTTCTATATTCTTCCTGCCTAAAACTGGGCCACGAAAGTAACAAATTCTTAAAACTACTAGTCTGTAAGTACAGTCAAGTTACATCTCTAAGTTAATTTTTAGGTTATCCGTTCCAAAAGGTAAAACGGGATACTATTACTGAGACTTCACTGTCAGTCCTTACGTCTGTCTCCCACTAGGCTGTCTCTGGAATAATGATAGCTAGAGAGCTGAATCCGTTATCCGTGTGGTGACGGAGTAAGAATACAAGTGTCCTCCCAAGGGTGCTGTAAAAGTCAGCTAAGGGATATTGCACACGGATAACATCCTCTGTGAGAGACGGAAAACTCGAAAATAAACCCTGTGCCAATACACCTAGTCAGCGCGGCACAGTAGACCATAATCCCTCAAAAGTGGAGGAGGTCTGTGCCCAACAGTGGGACGTAAATGGGCTGGAGAGGAGGAGAGAGCTGAAAATTTTAGATTTGATGATGATACAACAACTCATTACTAACATTCCTGCCTTTATCCCGTTATTTATCATCATAACATCACGCCTTTTTCCCATGAGGGTAGGCAGAGACTATAAAGCGCCATCGCCTATGATCCAAACATACGGTCATACATGCTCGACGGTTCTAAGTGCTACGCACTTGACCCTTTTGGAGTATACCCCTTATTTAGGGTAGGAAATATGACAAATATAATTATAATTATCTGCATGTATCCTAAACACAGGCTAAACTCTTACGGTCTTATTCATAATGACTTATCGGAGGTTTAAAAGATCGCTAAAATAGGTACGCGAAAATTGTCAAAACTTGTTATTTATAAGTCTTTTTACGCTAAAACGTTTATTATCTCTCCGATAAAATCACCGTTTAAACCTCCGATAAGTCATTATGAATAAGACCGTTAGCCTAGTTAGGCAATGCAGGGTCAAACCCGAAAATTCGTCAAAGATTCTTGTAATCTCTGCTCACCAACTTTGTACTACCGTCTGCAATACTTACGCTTATACAACTTTTTGTGAAATAAAGCTTATTTTTTTTATTAATTATTAACGGTACGGAACATTTCTTGTGCGGATATGACTTATAACTGACAGGTTTTAATTTCAAAAAATCTAAAACAGGTGATACAAAAATGTCATTTACGTCTTTTTTCATTAGGAGTGTTTACAAGGGCGCCTTATTATTTTATTTAAGAGGTACTTTTTGTATCGTGTGTGATCCGTCGGATGATGTCTAACTGATTGTATGATAACGTATGTTTGTTGATAAGTGGCAAGTGTCATGGTAAACGATTGTAACGAGGACTGGAACATGATGGGTAGACCATAAATCACATCTGTACTGTATATTATATTAATAAGTTTACCTAACAAGTATTTACAGGCGATTCATACATTTTTTGGTCGGCAATTAAGCTGTGTGTTATGTTAGTTACATTATCAGTAATTAAAATGACTCTACTATATTATGCTAGCCTAGTACTTAAAGTATTTCTACGTGTGGTGACGGATTAAGAATACAAGTGTGACCACTCCATCTCCTCCCAAGGGTGCTGTAAAAGTCAGTTATGGGAAAATAAATCGAAAATAAATCCTGTGCCAACACGCCTGGCAGCTTGGCACACCAGACAATAATCCATCCCAAAGTGGAAGAGGCCCGTGCCCAACAGTGGGACGTAACTATCCCACTGTTGGGCACGGGAGAGAGAGAGTACCTACCTACAGATGCGTAGCATCTTAAATTTAAATTTTACGGCCTGTTTGTATGTCTTTCTTTATTGAAGTTATAGAATGATGAATTGACAGATTTTTATGGATCCTACTCCTTATAAATGTGAAAGTTTGTATGTATGTCTATCACTCTTTCACGCAAAAACTACTGAATGGATTTTACTGAAACTTAACAATAATATAGCTTATACATCAGCAATAATAAGGATAACCAATCAAAATGCTTGAATTTTTGCTTCATATATTCCCAGTCCCACTGATGGGCACGGGCCTTTCACAGCTGCAACAGCTATTCCTATAAAATTAAATATAAGACCACATCCAACAAGTAACACACGAAATAAGT
Source organism: Orgyia antiqua (assembly GCA_916999025.1). NCBI lineage: Eukaryota > Metazoa > Arthropoda > Insecta > Lepidoptera > Erebidae > Orgyia > Orgyia antiqua. The sequence goes on from OU779871.1 coordinate 27,680,845, forward strand.
CACACGTTGGTACCAAGTCTAGGTGCACAACTTAACTAAAAAATGAATTTTGATAGCGTCGAAACACAATTCTGCATTGTTAACGGAATTTTCTTGTTATAAATACTGTTCATTATAGACCAAAGATTTTATCTTATCTTATCTTATATATAAAATTTACGTGTCAGTGTCAGTTACCGTACTCCTCCGAAATGGCTTGACCGATTTTTATGAAATTTTACATGCGTATTCAGTAGGTCTGAGAATCCAACATCTATTTTTCAGACCTTCTTTTTTAGTGTGGCAAAACAACGTTTGCCGGGTCAGCTAGTAATTAATAATTATTTTATACATCAAAACAGCCAACTACTTACACCTATAGTCGTTTTCATTTTTTAGTTTAGTTGTTCATGTAGAATTGGTAACATATTCTGGTGTCGCATTTTAAAAATAATTTAGTTGTCACATAAAGGGTGAATGCTTTCTTCAACTGACATATGGATAAACAAATTATGATGAGTTACTTCTTTTAGAATAGTTTAAATAAATATTGAATTTTGAAACTTTGTAGGTATCTCTGACGGGCTTCGTGGTCTAGTGGTTCATATAACGGACTGCCGTTCACGAGGTCGCGGGTTCGATTCCCGCCTCGTACATTCATTTGTGTGGTGTTTTTATATGTCAAACAAATGTTTGTTCTGCGTCTGGGTGTTTAGTATGTATAATAAGTATGTATTTACAAAAGAAAAGTAGTTTATGTATTATATCCGTATTCTGGTACCCATAACACAAGCATAATAAGCTTAGCTTGGGACCAGAGGACGTTGTGTGTAATGTCCATAATTATTTATATTTATTATTTTTATCTGTTGTGTATTTGTATGTATCATATTATGTTCATGTGGTGACGGATTAAGAATACAAGTGTCACAACCACATTTCTTTGCCAGAGTGCTGTAAGAGCCAGCTAAGGGACAATATAAGCAGTTAACGTCTACTGTGACGGAAATCTCGAAACTAAATAATAATAATAATATAATAAATATTCATGGACATTTCCCACAGTGTCCTCTGGTCCCAAGCTAAGCTTATATGCTTGTGTTATGGGTACCAGAATACGGATATAACACATAAACTACTTTTCTTTTGTAAATACATACTTATAATACATAGAAACACCCAGACGCAGCACAAACATTTGTATGACAAATATAAACATCACACAAAGTATTGTCCTGACCGGGAATCGAACCCGAGACCTCCTGATTGGCATTCCGTTACATGAACCACGAGACCACGAAACCCGTCCGCCCGAGCCCGTAAATCCTGTGAACAACAGACCATAATCCCTCCCAAAGTGGAGGAGGCCCGTAGTAGTAGCACGTTAGTGAGCTGGAGAGGTATGTATCTGTTTTGAAGCCTTTCGTGTGATGATGTTGTTAGGGTTCCGTACCCAAAGGGTAAAAACGGGACCCTATTACTGAGACTTCGCTGTCCGTCCGTCCGTCCGTCCGTCTGTCACCAGGCTGTATCTCAAGAACGGTGATAGCTAGAGAGTTGAAAAAAATAAAATAAAATAAATATTTAAGGGGGGCTCCCATACAACAAACATGATTTTTTTACCTATTCTTGCTCGATAATAATAACGTTGCCTTATGTTGCATAGATAATGGTACGGAACCCTTCGTGCGCGAGTCCGACTCGCACTTGACCAATTTTTTTTAAAACGTTTTTTAGGTCCCTTCCTAAGTACGTAATCTTTGAAAGTGTAGGGTAGTCGTGGTTGAGTGGTTCATGTAACGGACTGCCGATCAAGAGGTCGCGGGTTCGATTCCCGCTCGGGACAATCATTTGTGTGAATTTTCTAATTGTCACACAAATGTTTGTACTGCGTCTGGGTGTTTCTATGTATTATAAGTATGTATTTACAAAAGAAAAGTAGTATATGTATTCTATCCGTATTCTGGTACCCATAACACAAGCATATAAGCTTAGCTTGGGACCAGAGGACGTTGTGTGAAATGTCCATGAATATTTATTTATTAATTTGTTTCCTTTTTTTTTCAATTAAATTCATGTTTACAAGGAAAACTCGGCATCGGCGGCGAGTTCATTCGCACACCTTGGAACCATTACCATCCCGTACCGTACGATTTAATAGAAATTTTATACCACGTACAATTAGGTTGTGGAATGAACTACCTGACGAAGTTTTTCCATTGGACTACAGCATGGGGCTCTTCAAAAAAGGGATTAAAAGATTTCTGCAGGGTCGGCGACGCGCGTGTGACACCTCTGGTGTTGCAAGCGTCCATAGGCTACGGTAACTGCTTACCATCAGGCAGGCCGTAAGCTTGTTTGCCACCGTAGTGTTATAAAAAAAAAAAAAGGGGTGTGAGGATGATGCAGGGTAGTGCAATGCATACTAATAGCATATGACGAATATGAAGGCTACCCCAACAGAGCTTTTCTTATTCTTAGCCTTAGAGCTTTATTATTCTTAGAGACTTTTACTCTTCTCATCACCTCTGGTGACAAAACTTATGATGCCGTATGGTAAATAGGTATGTAAATACATATGGTACGTATAAAAACATACAAAACATTGAAAATACAATAAATACACGGTTATAATGATTTCGAATCCATGTTTAAGTACCTACATCTTAATAAGACGTAAAAAAAAATTCTGTAACGTTCAAAAATATAACAAGATTGACGTTTCCTTTTGTTTTCTGAAAATATAACGTTCAGTACCTACATCAGTAACACATGTTCACAATCGAAATCGGCGACCGAAAACACCGAAAAATTAACAAAGTCGAATAGAAACGAAACTCGATATTTTTGCGTAAAATCAGGAAATATTGTTGAAAAAAAAACATTTCTTTCTACAAATCATTTACGCATGTGCATTGCGGTTTTAAATTACACAAAAGTCTCAAAAAAATATTATTTTTTTATTACCTGTCACCTTTGAAATATGGACAGCCGATATAAGGGTCAACTTTTTCTGACAAACGTTCAGAAATTAAAGCTTTTGTTAACCCTTTCATTGACCCTTTGGGAAATAGCAATAGTTATTATATGGTAGTACATTTTTGACCCTTTCTTTTACGTAAAAAATCTGTAAAGGTACACCATTGAAATGTAATCCAAATTTTACAAAAGGGGAATCAATACTAATATTATAAAGCTGATTTATTTGTTTGTTTGAACGCGCAAATCTCAGGAACCACTGGTCCGATTTAAAAAATTATTTTAGTGTTGGATAGTAAATTTATCTAGAAAGGCTAAAGGCTATATAACATCTCGCTGCGATGAATAGGAGCGACGCATTACTGAAAAATGTTGCAAAGACGGGGTCCATTAATTTCGCGGTCAAACAGTTATATACGAGTGAATATAAAATTATATTCACTCCAACGTAACTTTTTCGAAAAAAATAACTTAATGTTAATAAAGTGTCCTTTTGTTATACCTACTTTTAATTTCTTTTTCAAGTTCTGGTAAAATTTTAACATTAACAACACCTTATTTCTTCTGTGGACAGTTTTCAATTAGTACAAAATTAAAACTAAAGCAATCCGTCACCGGACACAGCTGGCCCATTTCTAGCCACTATTTAGTTTACTCTTGTCTCGTTAGTCATTCATTACATTAGTAAGTCATACAAACTATCACAAACACTCAATACAAACACTTTAGTGTAAATCCACCTTTATCTGCAAAGCAATAGAGAGTGATTGAGTATAGAGTACTAGGATAACATAACGTTGTAAAAATCAATGAGATAAACATGGCGAGCCAACGCAAGTGAGATGTCAATCACCTGTCAACGACGTCCCGCCTTCCTATACACTCCTGGTACAACGAAATGTAATGCACTGGGATTTGTATTGCTTTTTTAACACTGAAAAATGTTTTCCTGTCTGTCTATCCATTTTAAAATGTTTAAGAATGTGACGAATGCATGTTTAATTAATGTAACGATTTTGATTGTGTTGTCAAAATGTGGGCTGTCAACGGGTTAAACGAAAACTGCTGCAGGATTTCTGATAAAATTGCAGAAAAAATAGCAGATCATCATGGCTTTTTTCACATTTACTAATAAATGTCCTTTCCTTGCTTCTCTAAAGAAGGAAATGGGGTGGTGACACTTGTAATTTTAACCACACGCGCACACTTTTGTAGAAATAGATAAAATGCAACTAATATCTGAGTGCTATCACAAAATCAACAAACTATACGGTTATGCTTCTTTTACTTTTTTAACACACCTCCTAACATTTTATGTTGTCCTAGTACATGAATAATAAAACTCTGACGTTAAATCATCAGAAACCATCGAAGTATCAAGTTTATTCATCTACGATACCGCAAGTCAACGCATTTGATATAATAAAATAATAATTTTAGTACGGTACAGAAACCACACGCGCGCCGTCTCACGAATATCATTTGGTTTCCAATAAAAATCTAATATTAATATTTTTGTATCATAGAACAAGATAAACTATCTATCTATACTATGAATGTTTGGCACTGTGTTTGGACACTGCATAGGAATGTTGAAAAGGCTTTCCAGTGCCTATAATGTCTATTTACAATAGCTGTTGCCCGGAACTGCGTACACATGGATTTAAAAAAAACTTTAAAAAAAAAATTTCACTGATGCTTCGCTCCTATTACTGGCAGCGTGATTTTATATGGCATATAGCATTCCTCGATAAATATACAATCAAACACTGAAAGACTTTTTCAAATTGTACCAGTAGTTTTTGAGATTAGCGTGTTCAAACGAACAAACATACATACAAACTCTTTAGCTTTTTAATATTAGTATAGATTTCTGCCACCTAACGTAAGAATTAACTAATCTTGTGCTGCAAGGACTTCCATTCTATTTCAGAACAAAAGAAATGCGCAACGAAATACGAAAAAAAATTAAGAAAATACATAAAATCTTTTTCGTCATATAATTCAATAGCCTAATTAAATAACCAATAAAAAAAATGTTAACCCTTCTCTAAATACAAACGGGTGACCTTTTTCTAAATCATAATTCTATTCATTATTCGAATGTCAAAGTTCAAATATTAAGTTCGAAAAGGTCACATTTAGTTTCTTAACATTTCTTAAAGAATTGTAAAAAATTAAGTTTTCTTGTGGTTTATAAAGAAAAAAGTTAATAAAAATATTTTTTCCCAAGAACCCTTAATTATATCAATAACCCAAATTATAGAATAAAAAATTATTGTACACTCTTTAACCCTTTTCGTAACTTACCTTAATGGGTGACTTTTGTTACTCATTATTCTATTCATTTTTATAAGGATCAAAGTTCAAAAATTATTATGATAAAAAATGTCTTATTGATTTTATTATTTTTCTTAAAAAGGCAATATAATATCGTCGTATAAAAATTGCGTATATTTGATTTATAAACTTTTCTCGAAACATAAATAAGGGCCTGTGACTTTATTTCAACTTAGCTATTATCGGCTTGTATACGTTTGCATATATGAGCGACAAATTCACGGTTCCCACGGTTGGGCAGAGGCCTCCTCCACTTAGAAAAGGTATTTGATCTACTATGCCGCACTGACTAAGCGTGTTGGCTCAGGATTTAGTTTTAGGCTTCTAATATCACGTAGCCGGCTCTTACAGCACCCTGGGAAAGAAATGTGATGGTAACTCTACATCACTACACGGATTACATAAGATTATTAATGGGTGGAACATTGCCTCGCCCTGAAAGGCGGTAGGGCGCACTCTGACGAGGTTAGCCACAGTCGCGTCGGCTGGAGCGGTGGAGCTTAATGGGAGAGAAACCGATGGACTATCCGGGCATTGTCTAGTAAGACCGCTCTCTGCATCATGCAAATTATTAATTATTATTATTGTTTTTATAGGAAGTTAAAAATGTAAAACAAATTTTATAAACAAAAACATAATTGGGTCGTCTCAATCACGAGTTTCAATTGGCGATTTTGGTCAATTGAAATTGAGACGTCCTAAATCCAAACAATCGAAAATAAACAATCAATTTCATTTTACCTAAACATTACTAAAAAAAAATGAAGGATAGGTATAAATTTTGTAAAGGTCACAAGGTCGGTCGTTATTTACCCGTGACCTCGGAAATGGTTTTAACAAAAACATATATTTTTAGGGTTAAGATTGAATTTTTTTATTTATGTTACTAATATTTTCACACGATTTTGTTTGAATTTAAAAACTTAAAAATACTGTTCAAATGTGATTTTTGCACCCTAAAGCGCAACAATTGAATCCGTTTGGTAATATTTCTTTCTCTCTCTTCCATCCCATTATCGTCCCACTGTTGGGCACGGATACTAGTTATAGATTCATTATCCTTTTATTACTTCTTTATTAACTTCTTTCGTATAAGAATTTTAATGTGAATGTAGGTACCTATCGCCTTTTATTGATCGTGTTATTTTAATATTTTACGTACTTATCTTACTAATGACAATGCAATAATTTCTAAATCTCAATAACAGATTTGGTCCATTTTTGTCTTACGAAAACCCTTCTTCTTGGCCATTCTCGACCGGTTTGGTGTAGGCTTCCTTATGTTTCCACCATTCCTCTCGATTTGTGCCACTTGCATCCAATGCGTCCCTGCAGTCTTTTTACTATCATCGTTGCTGGAACGAGCGCATTTATGGTCTTACTCTAGGCCTTTTCTCCCCCCATGGCCTCAACTCTAGGACTGGTCCAGCTCACGAGCCTTGCTTTCATGCTACGTGTACAGCCCATTGCCTTTTGAGAGGAGCCACTACTTCAGTAGTCTTCAGTCACAGATGCCGCATCTGTGACTTTACTCTGTTTTCTCAGCCAGGTGTCCGTTTTACGGTCTCTCTGCGATACTCCCGCAAACCTTTACAAAATTTTTACTTAGGTTTTTTTTACTTTTTAATAATTTAAATTGAGGTGAAGAAAAAATCCTACTTATGGCCTTAATAAAACCTAAAAAACTTAAAGTACTTTCTAAAGAAAATAGCCAAAATTTAGTAAAGTACTAGGAACCCAGGATTGCGGAGAGTTGTTTGCGAAACACTTATAACTGTGTGCACAATGGTGAGTTTCCGTCATGTGTGTTTAATCAAAGGGACTGGGGTATTATGTTGTCAATAGGTTCTTAAGAAGTCAAGATAAGACCTATTAAATACTTATTCACACAAGTTATTTTTTAAGGAAGCTGTGCTTGTAGTATCTCATTAGTTTCAAATAATGAAAAATAAAATAGAATTAGGAATATGAAATATAAAAACAAATTGTGGAATTTAAAAAGCACAGGTGAAAATTTTAATTTTAGAATTAAGAATTATTTAAAAATAATGTTTTATAACATTATTGATTTCATTCTAAATTCAAAATAATATCGCCATTACGCAAACAACAATTTATTACAAGATTCAGTTAAAATAGTTTCTCAAATATTATTTAATAGAAGTTGTTGATATTCTGGTATTAAATTTAGTGTGCTAATTAATTATTATGTAAGTTAATATTCTAGTTATTCGGTTTATTATTCGAAGACTTACTTGCACATGCGTAGTTGTGAACAAGTGTTACACTTGTGTGTGTCTAAAAGAAATTGCTTCTTTTAAGTATGTGATCCTAGTAAAAAACCGCATCCATATGTGTTGCGCAATTTTATAGATATAAGCTCACAAAGGGACATACAAACAAAAGCAACGACATTGTTCTATAATAAACTAGTTGTTGCCCGCAATTTCGTACGCGTGGAACGAAAAGTAAATCCTAACAAAATTCACAAAAAGCCATCCCTCTTGAACCACTCTATGTATTCAAAAATAAACGCATCAAAATCCGTTGCGAGAAGATTTAAGCTCACATAGAGACTTACATACAAAAATAACGACATTGTTTTATATTAGGTAAGTAAAGATATAATTTTTTTTCTCATTATATTCAACAACCCCTAGATAACAAGATGTGCTCACAGATAAATACACAAAGCGTAAGGGTGCAGGCAGGTGGGTGTCCGACGTCATGGCGCCTATTGTTGTTTGCACATCGCCACTGAGTTCTGCCGCCTTAGTACCTCGTTATATATTTGCGAAATGTTTCAGAGAATATTTGCAAAGCAAACTTACAAAAGGAATCATTTAGTCCCAAAATAAGCTAATTAGAGAGGATATTTAATTATAGGTACCTGTCTTTTTACTGAGACTTCGCTATGCATCCACGCTGTCCGTCCGTCTGTCACCAGGCTGTATGTATGTACTAGCTATTACGCGCGGTTTCACCCGCATTTATGGTTATTGTGCCCCCTCCTCAAAATATACCAAATTTTAATAAATTATACAAAAAGCCTTCCTCTTGAACCATTTTATCTAAAGAAACCACATCAAAATCCGTTGCGTAGTTTTAAAGATAATAAGCCCACATACATGTATACAAAATTATTATATTACAAGCTGTTGCCTGCGACTTCGTCGGCCTGGAATTTAGAAAATAAATGATATATATGTATCTACTAACGCAGCGCACACAACAGTAGCCCTCAAATATGGATAATTTTCCACGTCTTTGCAACATTATTTATTTCACCTGTTACCTTTGCACGAACGCAGGTAGATAGCTGACTTGATTTACCTTCATAAGATCCTAAGTGGTTTTGTGGACTGTCCCGAGTTGCTAAGTAAGATTGGTCTCTGCACTCCTACCACTTTTTTAAGAAAACCCGCATGTGCCATTAGCTAGATCCACATATCGCCAAAATTCTTACCTTATTAGAGTCAGCAAATCATTAATAAAGTATCCCCTGAGGCAAATATAGATCTCTTTACAACTACCGTAGTTAAGATAAAAAAAGTTTTGAGCAACAGATATTTCGATGATTACTAACCTATGTGATATGTGTGATTGATCGTTGTCTAAACAATATCTTTTTATTAAGGGCCTACATCAATATTATCGTAAATCATCGCCGACACGTACATATTAACACAGCCAGTAGGCACAGAAAATGAAGAATTAGGGATACTTTGCTGTCCCGCCAAACGTTGTTTTGCCACACTAAAAATAAATAATAAACGGTTTGAAAAATAGATGTTGGCCGATTCTCAGACCTACTGAATACGTATGTAAAATTTTATAAAAATCGGTCAAGCCGCAGAGGAGTACGGAAACTAACACTGTGACACGTGAATTTTAAAATGTAAGATTTCTAAATTTTTAAAAATAAAAATAAATAAAATTATTATTGCTGATGTATAAGCCCATATATGTATAGCCTTCTTCGATAAGCTTATTATCCAACACAAAAAGATTTTTTTAATTCGAACACTAGTAATTTCTAAGATTAGCGCCTTTAAACAAACTAACTCTTCAGCTTTATATTATCAGTAGGCATAGATAAATAAAGATGTTAATAAGATTAAGAATCCTTATTCTTTGACTACGCAACCTAAACAATTATAGAAAACTAAAAATAGAATAATTACCAATAAATATTCTATATTGATCAGAGCCATAATGGCGTCGGTTGGACCATTAAAATGTTTGATCTATTAAAAGGGACACTGGAAACAAACAAATTTCAAAGATGCCCTTTGTTTAGTGATCACTCGAGGGTGGGATAGGGCTCGAATACTGGGGTAGCATCGACCTTGTTATTATGATCACTTCATTTTTGGATTATTATGACCATAGTTAGTTATTGTTCAAAGTAAAGGCTAATGATTTACCTACTGTAGCCAATTCTAACGCGTTATTTAATGCAATATTAATGAAAATTAAAACAACTACAGCTTATCCCAGAATTCCAAATGTTATCTGACGTTTACTGTGTTGCTAGGTAATTACACTTTTAAAATAGTTATGTCCTCCAATCGTTATTAAACAAAAAACTATACGTAAATCTTTAGCAGATTTATATATTTTGTAAATTAATCAAAGTTAACTATTTTTTACGGATTCATACGACCAGTGAAACCCTGTGTATTACTTTATTTCTAAGATATGCGCGTACAAACTCACTCACGCGAACAAATAACTCAAAATAGTTCCCTTACTAGAACCTTTAGTAACCTTACTAGAGTTTAGCATGGTGCTATGCTCGCCAGAATCATAGAACAATGCAACGAGAATCAAATAATGACTAACCGTAAAATGGCGATTTTTTAACCTTGTTTGTTTTTGAAGTCATGTTTATTTTACTTTATGTTATACTAGCTGCCCCGGCAAACGTTGTTTTGCCATACAATTCTGTATAAAATAAAATTTCATCAAAATCGGTCCAGCCAATTTGTAGCCTATGTGTTATTCTGATGTATAAGCTATATTGTGGTAAAGTTTCATTCAAATCCATTCAGTAGTTTTTACGTGAAAGAGTAACAAACATCCATACATACAAACTTTCGCCTTTATAATATTAGTAGGATTATACAAAGCAGAGATTCTCAATTCCACGCGTACGACTTCACAGGCAATAGGTAGCTAGTACGACATTTCTGGTCAGCATTATTTTTAAGTTAGACATCAGTAACTGCCAATAACATTTCGAATTCTGGGATGGATTATTCATAATAATATGTTGTACTAGCTGTTGATCGCGACTTCGTACGCGTGGAATTTAGGAAATTTTGTCTGTTTTTCCAACATTTTTTACTAATGCTTCGCTCCTATTGGTCGCAGCGTAATATTATGTAGCCTATAGTCTTCTCGATAAATGAACTATCCAAAAAACAAGAATCTTTTAATTTCAACCAGTAGTTCCTGAGATTAGCGCGTTTAGACAAACAAACGAAATCTTCAGTTTTATAATATTAGTATAGAGGTATGGTGTAATCAACACTACTCTGTCTTCCCCTTCAAGGATAAAGGATCTACTATCCTTACTAAAAGAAAAAAAAAACACATTAATTTTTAAATATTTTCTGCTTATAAATAGCCGCACGGTACCAGGGTTACATAGGTTCAGAAGAGATCAGAAGCTCATCAAATTATATCACTAATACTTACAGGGGGATTCAAAATTGGAATAATTAATTCCATTTGCCGGCGCGTGGCGGTGGATGTCCGTTGTAAGTAATTGCGGAACATATTATTACTGACACGCTCCACACATTTCTGATATCCTGTGATTTTCTTAATCTCTAAATGGGATGTTTGTTATTTTTGTTATAATATCAAGTTACAGTCTTTTCCATATTTACTTCGAAAACCTTAACGCATAATTAGTGAAAATAGACTTTTTTGAATCTATTTTTATTAGAGAACCAACCGATGCCCGCTGCTACGTACGCGTGGAATTTTAGATCCCCATATATTTTATCACCGTTTAAACCTTCCCTGGACTTTCACGAATATTTCAAGATCAAAATCACCAAAATCGGCCCAGCCTTTCTCGAGTTTTAGCGAGACTAACGAACAGCAATTGATTTTTATATATAAGACTACGAACAAAGTGTCTTTATTATACGGCAATTTATGTCTTATTTATTAACACGCCTATATTAATTCATTACGTATCTATCAATGTATTCATCTATGTAACGCAATCTTTGAAAGTAAGTTTCACCCACTTACAGTAGTCGAATTGATCTAAAATTTTGTAGTAAATTTAAATATTAGTCAGGAAAATCACACGTATTTTGTAGTTTTTGAAATAAGCAAACAATTATATTTACACCTTAATATCATGTCTATCTACGTTATCGATTTCATAGCTACCACCTGAGTAATTATAGAACAAAATAGCACATAGGTTATTTAATATAATCATACTAAAAGAAAAACGGAACAGCAAATACAGACGCTGATAAAACTGCAGGCATAAATAAGATAGTCACCCATAAGCTTTCTCATTTGAAGTGAATGCAACCAATTCTACATGCACAACTAAACTTAACTAAAATAATAATCTACTTAGTTCAAAAACTAAAAAACACGCTTGAAAATCCTAATTATTTTTTTAAATTCTTGCATTGTCATCGGTCCTTGATATATGTGCAACATTTCAGATCAATCCAACTACTGCAAGTGATTTAAAATCACTTTCAAAGATTTCTTTACATAGATTAATACATTGATAGATACATACCGAACTAATATAAGCGTGTTAAAAAAAATGAAAGCAACTATAACGTATTTCGATTAAATAAGTATTTCGTTGAGTACATTTTTATTAATTAATATCGTTAGTCTATATTATACAGATTTTCTAATAAAAAGTTTTCTTAACATTGCTGAATTGTGTTATTGGCACTAGCAATTTTCATTTTTTAACACGCTTACCTATAATAAGTTCGGTATGTATCTATCAATGTATTGATCTATGTAACGGAATCTTTGAAAGTGATTTTAAACCACTTGTAGTAGTCGTCGTATTGATCTGAAATTTTGCACATATATCAAGGACCGATGACAACGCAATAATAAAAAAAAATATTCAGGATTTTCAAGCGTGTTTTTTAGTTTTTGAACTAAGTAGATTATAAGTTAAGTTAAGCTTAGTTGTGCGCGTAGAATTGGTACTATTGTTTTTTTTTTTTATATATTCAAGCATTGGTCCAAATTAACATCAAAAAGGTGCTAAGTTATAATTACAATTGAAAACATATTTATATGTCGTAGGAGACTTGATTAAAATAGTTTACTTAAGGATTTTTAGTTTTAACTTAGGTTCCAAGATTATGAAGTGGGTCCTCAAATGGTGTCAATGGTGAGTAATTCCTGTATTTAATGAGTTCAAATGGTGACCCGTTGAATATTCATAAAAGGATCCTTCCAAACCAGCTACACGTGTCGTAAGCCATAGATCGATCTCATCGTAGTTAATAGAATGTTGTAGTTAACGCAGTTAGTTTGTCCAGTATTACAAGGCCTTTAGATTGATGACTGCTCTAGCTGTAAATACAGGTGATTTCTATGATGTTTTTCCGATATATATAATATCTATATACAAAGTGTTATATAGTTTATTTATGTGGAGTTGTTCGTTGGAGCGAGTGACCGCAAAGGCGTTATGTCGCGGAAACCGCAGCCTGCCGTCACACGATCACCGCTCAAGTGATCAGCGCTCTACTTGTGTGATCATGGACTGTGTTTTTATTTTTATTTTAAATACTCTTCCTGCGTTTGTTTCTTTATGTACTAACCTTGAGCCCTTTTCATGATGCGACAGAACATAATCTTCTTCTTCTTATATATAAAATTCACGTGTCACAATGTTAGTTACCGTACTTCTCCGAAACGGCTTTACCAATTTTTACCAAATTTTATATGCGTATTCAACAGGTCTGAGAATCAGCTACTATCTATTTTTCAAACAAGCCTAGCGGTTAGTTATGAGATGTGAACCACCTACCTACGACTGTCCTATTTACCCAACATCCGTGTATGGTCCACTAACATATGAAAATATTCACATGAATATCTCGTTTCGTAATCTTGTATCTAAATAGAAACATAATTTTGCGACATATTGATGAAGATTTTTCTAAAAGATTATACTAATTTTTAACCAACTTCAAAAAAGGAAGAGGTTCTATATTTAACTATGTATTTTGTTTTCTATGTATGTTCATATTCATAACTGCCTAGCTGTTTGAATTTAGAAACCAAACCCAAACAAAACATTCACCCCGTTTAACCCGTTTTCCAATGGCAGAGCATAATGCGACTCAGTGCCGCACAATGCTGAACAATGCTTAATTGGAACGTGAATTAGTTTTAAAATGCGCCAGCAGAGTGCGCTAAGTTCAGTGTTAAAAAAAAAATTCTAACATAAACATTGTATTCACATTATATGTGTGGAATATAAAAAAGTCATTGTTTATACCTTCATCCATAGGTACTTATATTTATTTATTTTTTAACACAGCTTGAATTAACTTTGATATTTCCAGAAAACTCCGACGAAACGAAAGCCTTAAATTATTTTTTAACAATTAATAATATTACCAACGATAATATATAAATAAAATTTCAACCAATGCCAATTTAAAGAAAAATACTTGTTAATTTTCTGTCGTTGAAGTTGGTATGGATTGCACGCATCACTTTTGAGAGTGCTCGATTGTGCGATGCGATGCTGTAACTGGAACACTCAACGTTGAGCATTGTGCCGCATAATGCGCTATTGTGCTCTGATTGGAAAACGGGGACATTATTTAAACCTTCTTCTTGAACTACTATATAATATATTAAATCTCGCATCAAAATTCGTTTTAAAAATTGAAGCTTATAGAAATACAGAAATAACGACTTTGTTTTATAATAAGTAAAGATAATAGTTTCTAAAACACAAAACTACAACCAACCGTTATCTATTGAAACAAAACGAGCAAAGTGATTGCTTATGTCAATAAAAAAAAGTCTTGCAAGCGTACAAACCTTTCAAAAGCCTCTTTCATCCCCGACCGGGAGCGGAAAGCTTCTACTGTGAAATAAAAAAAAACACGCTGTATATCAAGTTACCGTACATCTGGCTGTCTGGCGAAAAAGCACGAAATGAAAGGAAATTGTATTTAGTATACTCTTTGGTGTTCATGAGAGCCTGGTACTTTTACTTATTTTTAATTCAAATTAAGAAAATAATTATTTTATAATATTAATTTCGTGTGTACACCACACCTATCTACCTACTTAATGCGTATTTATGAAGTTTTACTTCTTTGCTTTACGTTATCCTACGTTTGTAACTAACTTCAGAGTGACAATGTACAACCGACTTCACAGTGACATTTGTATCTCACGCCTCCTCTCCATCCCATTAACGTCCTGGTCTCCTTCGATTTGGGAGAAATTATGGTCTACTGTGCACCGCTGATCAGGCGTATTCACACAGGGTTTAGTTTTTCGTCTCTCACAGTAGACGTTAACTGCTTATTATGCGCCTTAGCAGGTTTTCATAAGCATAAAATATTTGTCATCATAATCCGAAGTAATTACACGAAGTATTTACAAGAAAATTATGTTATGCCTACACAACGCAATTAGTCTATTAGAATTAAGATGGACAAAAGGTTGAGGTGTAGATGGAGAGATCGACTAAGAACTAGCCCCAGTAATTACGGCTTACGGCCCTTGTAAGTACGGAACCATAACTAATGTTATCTATATCATTTTTACTAAGATGTCAGAATAATAAAGAGTTGGGTTGTGAATTAATCTAGTATTCATAAAATATTTATAGTTAGTAAATAAAATAATACAATGTAAGCACATAGACGTCTTAATCGCGTGGGTGCAGCCATAACATAAATGTAACGTTTATTATAACAACATTGTTACACACGTTTAGTTAACACATTGTTTATGGTTATGCTTGTTATATTGACGGCTTACAAATCGCTTGTTTAAAACGTAAATAAATAGACAGTTGTTATTTTTTTCTTTTTGATGGCGCCACACAGTGAATATTTTACATTAATCTGTGCAAAGTCTGCATTTTTTTAAAATTCGGAATGCGATGATAGTAAGTTATCATCGTGTTATGTTATTTTTATTTTTATTAATAACTAGCTGTTGCCCGCGACTTCGTCCGCGTGGAATTTGGATTTCTTTTCGCAATAAAAGGTAGCCTATGTCCTTTCTCAGGGTCTAAAGATTATTTGTGCCAAATTTCATCAAAATAGGTTAAGAGGTTTAAGCGGGAAAGAGTAACAGACAGACAGACAGAGTTACTTTCGCATTTATAATATTAAGTAGGGATTGACAGTTGTCAATTGTCAATCAATTGTTGTTGCCTTCGCTTTTTTGATTGATCAGAATATTAATAAAATTACTGTTCTCATTGAATTAGAACAGTAATTTTATTAATTGCGTATTTAAATCTTATACCGCACAAGTAGTATCTATGCTATTATAAATTCTCTGCCTACCCCTATGGATACAAGGGCTAACGGTGTTTACCTAGCGCATACTTATGGAATAAGTGTAAAACAAACCTGGAACAAGGATGAAGTTGATAAAAATTAAAATATTTAATCTCAAGATACCAGGGCAACATAAAGTCAAGGGAGTAATTTCTTTTACTTTTTGTTTTCTTGCAGGCCGCCACCCTTCGTTGAATAATACAGGTGATGTGTAGTTGTAGTTATGTGTAGCTTACAAACCCATTTAAATATTTAAAATGAAGATAAAATGTTGTTATATGAAATGTTCTGAATGTGTAGGTACCTACAATATTTAAGCACAAATGTATGTTTAATATTTAGAAAAACAAATTGAACCAATTAAAATAATTGTTTTGTTACTAAAGCACTTCGTCAGTATTTTCTGAAGTAAGTACATATCAAAATAGCAAAGTTGAACTAACCTACTTATGGCGCTTAATTATAAAAAAAGTTAATTTTATAAAAAGTTGACAGGAGCTAGCAATAATATCTTACTGATAAACGAGGTTAACCACCGTAGTCGTAGATTGTTTATTGAAAACTGCCATAAGATGAATCTTAACTTATTCTATCTAGATTTAATATAATCAGGTAAGACAGTAGAGCTCAGAGGATAAGATGCTCTTACATTTAACTTTCATTTAAATCCTGCTTATCATATCTAATCCAATTGTACCAGGGCAACATAAAACTAAAGGAGTATTTTTTTGTATTTTTTATTCTTACAGATTACTAACAGAGATGTTAATTTTTGATTCTGTAGCTTATTAATATGCAAGTACGGACAAAAGTTTAGAAATTCTGACTTTAATAGCAAGAATCGAAGACAGGACTGTAAAAGTTTAAGATATATAAATTGGTCTTAGTCATAATGACTTATCCGAGGTTTTAAAGTTCGCTAAAATCTGTTCGCTAAAATTGTCAAAAATTGTTATTCATAATATAGTCTTTTTACGGTAAAATGTTTATTCTCTCCGATTATTTTATTGTTAAAACCTTCGATAAGTCAATATTAATAAGACCACTGTATCTATACATGATCTATCGTATTCTATCTAAGATTTGATAAGATTTATTTCTAATTAATTTAATTTAAATTCTCCAAAAAATTGCATATCTAATCTCAAGGTACCAGGGCAACATAAACTTAAAGGAGTAATTCTTTCTTTTTTTTTATCCGTACAGATTATCCTTTCATTGAATAAGACAGGTAATTTGTAGAAGCTCTACCTATCTCTTATGAAACACATTCTATCAATACTGAACTCTAAACCACCAACATAAAGTTAGTATTACAACAACATTTGGACTATAAGCTCTATTTCATTACGTTAGAGTTCATAATAATTATTTTTGTACAGTACCATAGAGAGAATAATAGACATGTGGAGTGCCACGTGACTTTAGTCATTAGTTACATAAAGCTCATAATTAGAATAATTATATGTCCATAATTATATATTTTTAACTAAATAGATAATAATTTTATAATACGTAATGATATGAACTACCCACGAACGTAACCGGGTTTTCAGTCTGGGCGGGGTTTTCGATGTTAAGTGCTATTTTTATTAATATGTAGTCAATTTTGGTATTTGGATCTTCCGTGTGATAACGAATTAAGAATACAAGTGTCATCATCCTTATACGTATACAGGGTGTTTTAAAAGCCAGCTCTACTCTCTGCTTACAATATCCCTTAGATATTGTAAACAGAAAAGAAAAGAAAGGAAAGGTCTTTGACCAGTGTGTGTTACCAGTGATGACTTACGGAACTGAGACGTGGTCCCTGAATGTCGGCCTCATAACAAAACTCAGAGTCGCGCAGCGTGCTATGGAGAGGGCTATGCTCGGTGTTTACCTACGTGATAAGATCCGGAATGGGGAGACCCGTAGAAGGACTGGTGTGTACGACATAGCCCGAAGAGTTAGCACGCTGAAGTGGCAATGGGCAGGCCACATCGCTCGACGATCTGATGACCGTTGGGGACGGAAGGTCCTCGAGTGGCGACCACGAACCGGACGACGCAGCGTGGGGCGGCCCCCAACAAGGTGGACCGACGATATCGTTAAATACGCCGGGGGCCGCTGGATGCAGTTAGCGCAGGACCGCGCGTTGTGGCGTTCTATGGGGGAAGCCTATGTCCAGCAGTGAACTGAGAAAGGTTGATGGATAGATGGATGGATTGTAAACAGATAATATCCTCTGTAAGAGACGGAGAAGTCTAAAAAAATCCTGTGCCAACACGCCTAGTCAGCGCGGCACAGTAGACTATAATCCCTCCCAAAGTGGAAGGGGCCTGTGCCCAACAGTGGGACATTAATGGGCTGGATAATAAGGAGAGACTCAACTTTTGTCCGTGACTTCATATGGCAATGTTACTCAGGGATTACATAGCATTCTAAATGGTGAAAGAATTATCGAACTCCGTCTAGTAGTTTTTAAGTTTATTCGTTACAAACATACAGGAAAATTAGGTTTCTTATTCATAACATTAAGAACTATAGAATTATAGAATAGAATTATACAAATGTTTGTACTGCGTCTGGGTGTTTTCTATGTATTATAAGTATGTATTTACAAAAGAAAAGTATGTATTCGTATTCTCGTACCCGTAACACAAGCATAATAAGCTTAGTTTGAGACCAGAGGACATTGTGTGACATGTCCATGAATGTTTATTATTTTATTATTATTTATTATAATACGAATTTGCCAGGCAGTTTAATTCACGGCGTAAACTGCCTGGAAATAAAAGCACATAATAATACTTACGTAGCCAACCAATATAGCATTTCAAACTATAGTTATTGAGTATTTTAAAAAAGAATTAAACCAACTTATGTGCCTTTGAAATTTGGGGGTTTTCCTCGATTTCTCAGGAGATAACCATTAGATTCTGACATGGTGCTAATGGGACCACACGGAAACCACCAGCTTTCAGATAAAAAAAGAATTATTAAAATGGCGTCGCCAAGTTAAAAGTTATGAGGTAAAAAACATTACAAAAAAAAACATATAGACGAATTGAAAACCTCCTTTTTTTAAGTCGTTTAATAAGACGTAATACCAACATACCGCCACTAATAAGTAGATATATAAATAAAGTATAGTCTTACTACAGTCACTACCATAGAGGACCACATCACGTACAAACAAACAGAGACACAACACGCACTACAAACTTCATATTGGCCCTTAAAAGGAGCCCTAAAATAACGCAACTAAAATATAGTAATTTAAAACTTAGTTTAAAAGTTCCGATAAAACTACTTTATATGGATTTAGACGCATTTTAGCCTGACGTTTCGGACACTGCAGTCACCATGGTCACGGGTGAGATGGTAAAGTCTCCCAAACGTCGGACAAAAATTTAAAACAAATACACATGTCTAAATTCGTACAAAGTGCTTGAGTATTATTATGTTAAAAGTTCAATTTAATTAAATTGGTCAAGTACGAGTTGGATTCGATTACAAAGAGTTTTGACCGTTATTATCATAATAATAATCTTTATAACGACCATAAATAACATCAAATACTGGAAAGCCAAACAATGGAATAAAGGTAATAAGCCAAAATCGCTTTACGGTCATTTTCAATAATCTACGATTACAGATAGAGTGTAATCCTCGTTTATCAGAAAGATTTATTTATTTATTTATTACATATTGTTACGAACACACAAAACACAAAGGAGCTAGCGCCATCTAGCAGCAACCAGTAAAATCACTCAAAGAACCGAACAGAGTGAAACCTCTTTTAGATACTAGATGGCGTTAGAGGAACTACCGTACATGCGCGAACTTTCCAGAAACATTCGTTCCGGGCGGTCACGTTCGCGCACAGTCGGGAACATTCTGCAATAGTTTGGAACTCGTCTCGGCGCATATAAATAGCGGCAGGGAGGCGAGCCCGGGCAGTTCAGTTTGAGCTACGATCGAGGCGACTTCGAGAGCGAAAACAAGTGATCAAGAGTGATACCAGTGAAACCTACGACTTGAGCTACGACCTAGGACATTGTTAGTGCTTAGTGTTTGGACCTAGTGCTTAGTGTTTGGACATAGTGCTTAGTGTGTAACTAGTGCTATTGAATAAAGTCTTCAAAAAGAGTCATCAGGTCTTTCTCTCCAAATCCTTCGAACCCTAACATGTAACAATATAATTAATGTACAACATTACAGTTATAAGACTAATGCGTTATACATAAAAAGATAAAAAAAAAAGAATACAAAAACATAATGTAAAATCTAATAAACGAACAGAAAAGAAACTAGTAAAATAGGAACAAATTGAAAAATAACAAAAAAAATTGTAAAACAATGAAAAACCAAAAAGCACAAAGATAAATACACACAGCAAAATACAATAATGAGGATATTAGAGCACACACATTAAAGATATTTGAGCACAGGCCTCCTCCACTTTGGGGGGGATTATAGTCTACTGTGGCACATTTCCCAGACGTGTTGGCATGAGGTTTGTTTCCGAGATTTGTGTTTCTCAGTCTCTCACAAAAGGTGTTAGATAACAATATCCCTTAGCTGGCTTTTACAGCACCCTAGGAAGGAAAAGGGGTGGTGACACTTGTATTCTTAATCCGTCACCACACTGTACTTATACATTTTTTGTCAAAATATATCTCATTGCATTCTATACTAATATTATATAGCTGAAGAGTCTGTTTGTTTGAACGCGCTAATCTCAGGAACCACTGCTCCGATTTGAAAAATTCTTTCTCCGTTGGGATAGTACATTTATCAAGGAAGGCTATTTATATTATAGGCTATATAAAATCACGCTGCGACAAGTGAATATTAAATTACACACGCGTAACTTTCTAAATATTCCTTTTATTATCCGAGAAGCGTCATTTTATTGTACCATAAACCGGTAACACTCGATGGTAAGAAACAAAGCTAAGTCGATCGATATAATATTGACTGAAGCGAACTCGAACGGCGACCACAAACACAAACGCAAACATATTAATTATATAGAACAAAAGTTCTTAGTATAATGGTACACTGAGATATAAACAAATACTAGCTGTCCCGGCAAACGTTGTTTTGCTATACTACAAAAAAAAATGGTTTGAAAAATAGATGCTGTTCTATTCTCAGACCTACTGAATATGCATGTAAAATTTCATAAAAATCGGTCAAGCCGTTTCGAAGGAGTACGGTAACTAACACTGTGACACGTGAATTTTATATATAAGAAGATTATAGAAGTTTTGTAATATGTTTTTTAATTATTAGAACGAAGTTCCTTATCGCGCGTCGCGAAAGAAGGCTAGACGGAAAAAATTAAGACCAAAAGTTGTAACGACACCTTTTGCTATAGTTATAGGCCCTGCGCAAGGTTCTCTGTCTGTCTCTCTCTTTCTCTCTCTCTCTCTCTCTCATAAAAAGCTAGCTACTTATTTTCGTTTCGTCTTTTTTATTTCACATTGAATTATTATAACTTAAAAAAAAATATTGCCATTCCTTCACTAATTAATAGAAAGGAACTCCGTTCCATCCGGGTGTCCCTTGACAGCTCTCAATTTTTTTTTTAAATCGGTATAGTTAGTGAGATTTCACACGACGTGGCCTGTATCATAGACACACATAGATATATTTTCACGCACATATGTATAGTATAATACAAGTGGCTTCAAGCCGACTCAGTGATGTAACCATACACACTACATTTAGTAAAACTGTGTTCTCCACTGATATAAGATTTTTCTTTTGTCTTTTATTTTTAAATATAACATTCTTTATTTAAACTTCGCGGTTATAAGTTTCTGTTGTTCCCGGCGATAAAGGTCTTTTCTTTTTTTAAACAATACACATTCTTTTTTTAAACTTTGCGGTTAAGTTCTTTTTTTAATTTTTCCTTATTTTACCAAACAAAAAGCCACCAGCCAACAATAAAGTTAAAAACAAAAGAAAAAATGGTTCAATTTTTTAAGCTTTTTTCTTTTGTCTTTTATTTTTAAATATAACATTCTTTATTTAAACTTCGCGGTTATAAGTTTCTGTTGTTCCCGGCGATAAAGGTCTTTTCTTTTTTTAAACAATACACATTCTTTTTTTAAACTTTGCGGTTAAGTTCTTTTTTTAATTTTTCCTTATTTTACCAAACAAAAAGCCACCAGCCAACAATAAAGTTAAAAACAAAAGAAAAAATGGTTCAATTTTTTAAGCTTTTTATTTACCCCAATGAGGGGAGGTGCTTCCTAAAAGGTTTCTATGTCGGTATACATTTACAGTTTGTTTATAACTTTTCTATCGTACCCTACCTGCCCTTACTAAAGGGTTGCCAAGCCTTACAAGTGAACTCCCTATATTTTTAGGAAATTTAAAAGTTTTGACAGGAAACGTTGTGTATTGGACTGTGGTAAAACTGTCGTTTACGAGGTTTTGGATTCGATTGGCTCTTCTTCTTAACATCCCACTGATTTTTTTTTTTTTAAATCTCTCTGCCTTACCGGGCCATGGTGGTGCCTTGAGCCTTACCACGACCCGGCAAGGGAACATCCCACTGTTGGACATGCGCCCCCCTAAGGGTATATGGTTTGATATGCTACGCTGATGATGCCTATAGAATCCCGTAGCCTGAGGCGTATTTTAAAAATTTGCTTTCTGGGCCATTTGATTTGACGCCCCGGACCAATCTAATTAGCCGCCCTATAAATTAATAGACGTAGAGTAAAATTTTTAACTTGAAGACTTTCGCTACCCTTCTCAAGCTGGCCACCCCGGGCCATAGCCCCAATGGCCCTGGGGTAAAAACGCCTCTGCCCGTAGCTCTATATAATAACACTAGTTTTTGCCCACAATTTCGTACGCGTGGAGTTTAGAAACAAAACCTACAAATTATACAACAAAAACCATCCACTGTATTTATAAAAACCGAATGAAAATCCGTTAAGTAGTTTTGAAGATAATTATAAGCTCACATAGGGACATACATACAAAAATAACTACTTTATTTTATATTAGGTAAAGAAGTAGATTTTTTAAACGCATACAGTCACAGTATTCATAAAAAAAAAATACCTAAGAATAAAGATTTTAAAAATAGAAATATACTGTATTTTGTTTAATATCAAATACATTCTATTTTTAAACTTCGCACTTTTACAAGGTCGCCTTTTATAACATTTTACTCAATTTACAAGCTCCGCAACTAATGCAGGTCACTTACTTACACACAATTAAATTTAAAAACATTAAGAGCTTATGGAAAGTGTAATTCAAGTATTTGTTTTTTTTTTACAATAGATGTTGGCTACAAGTTTATAGCCATTTGCCCGTGAATATGAAATAATTACGGTGAGAGCGGTAACTAAACATATTTCTTGCGGCGAGGTAACTTGGCGCCAAGAACTTAGAGCAGAATACCCGAATTTATTAAACTTATTAAACGAAATTTAGAAAACTTTGCTCGTTTTTGCAACATTTTTCACTAATGCTTCGCTCCTATTGGTCGCAGCATGATGTTATATAGCCTTCCTCGATAAATGGACTAACCTACACAGATAGAATTTTCCAAGTAGTTTCTGAGATACCTAAACAAATAAACAAACTCTTCAGCTTTACAATATTAGTATTGATCAGAGGCGTATTTTGAAAATTAGCACCCCGGGCCATTCGATTTGACACCCCGGGCCAATTTAATTAGTCAACCTATAAATTAATAGAGACAGACTTCAAGTTTTAATTTTTAAAACTTGTAGGCTTGCCGCCCTTTTCAGGCTGGCCGGCCTGGGCCATGGTCCCTATGGCCATAGGGTAAATACGCTCCTAGTATAGATGGTCAGTGTGGTTACGAATGTTGTGCTACCACCCCATTTCTTCCCCAGAGTGATGTGAAAGCCAACTAAAGGATATTATAAGCAGTTACTGTGACAGATGGAAATCATGAAACTAAACCATAAACCAACACGCCTGGTCAGCGCAAACCAGACCAAGAACCTTCCTTCAGTGGAGGAGTCCCATGCTTAAACAATGGGACCTCAATGGGGTGGAAAGAAATACGAGTAATGGAGAATAATACTCTAAAGTTTATTAGAAGAAGATGTCAATGGTACCAAAGCTACTTGCACAACTAAACTTAACTAAAAAAATGCAAACAAATAAGACGTATTAATTGGCTATTTTGTTGTAAACATTTTAATTAATTAAAATCGTTAGTCTAATAATACACAGATTTTGTAATAAAAAAGTTCAGTTAACATTGCCGAATAGTTTTATGGACATTATCAATTTTCATTTTTTAGTTAAGTTCAGTTGTGCACGTTGAATCGGTACCAAGTACCAATAGCTTGCTTGCAGGTTTAAAAGTTAGGCCGACAATTATCTCGTCTTTCGTCTATTTATATCTTTTTTGTGTAAAGCATGTTAAGTTTATACTTCAAACATAAGTTGTAATACCAAATTATATTCGTATCATTTAATAACAATGCAATTCAGTATTTCACTACTTGAAGAAGGAAAGTGTAACTCAAGTACTTTTAAACGACACCCGATACAGGCACAGACAAGATTCATTCGGCCGCAAACACAATTATTGCATTCAAGCACACATTAAACCTCTTTTTGTGGCGTTTCAGAACGAATTAAAAAAAAAACAATTTTATTTCATTTCTACACGAAATGGAATAATGGCGCTTCTCATTGTCGTTGGCGCCAAATCTTTGCGTAATTTGTTCGGTTGTCTGAATTGAAAAAAGACTTTTTTTTTCTATTTTCTGCTGCATTAAATATTGTGAAATGTCCATTTTGTTTTCATTTATTTTCACTTTTATCTGTGAATCATGCGACTAATAGTATGTAGCTACAAAGGTACTGATTCTACTACAGTGTAGTAGAATCAGTACCTTTAAATTCATAATCCTTTTAATTCACAATTGCACAATACTAAACATAAGTATATAAATAAAAGCACGCTTGAAAACCTGAATATATTTTAAAATAACTGCATTGTCATCGGTCCTTGATATATTTATGCAAAATTTTAAAGCAATCGGATTATTACAAGTGGTCATCCACTTGTAATAATCCGATCGCGAATCGCGTTCAAAGATTCCGTTACATAGATTAAGACATTGATAGATACATACCGAACTTATAAAAGCGTGTTAAAATATTGATAGTGTCAATAACACAATTCGGGAGTGTTACTTGAGCTTTCTTAATAAAAAATCTGTGTATTATAGACTTACGGTCTTATTCATAATGACTTATCGGAGGTTTACAAAGATTTAGAGATAATAAATATTTTATCGTAAAAATACTATTATGAATAACAAGTTTTAACAATTTTCGCGAACCTATTTTAGCGAACTTTTAAACCTACGATAAGTGATTATGAATAAGACATAAAGATTTTAATTAATTTATAAATAAATGCGCACAACGAAATAGCCAATTAATCATAATTAAATACATCATAGTCGTTTTCATTTTTTGTTAGATTAAGTTATTGACGTATTAGAATTGGTCTCATTGTTATTCGCATAAAATTAAAAATAATGAATCCAATAAGTATTCGAATTAAAAACAAACCATTCCAAATTGAAATATTCATAACCAAAAAATAATTGACTGCACCAACCCTCAAATCTCATTACGGGAAAAGCGCATCGAAAAAACAACATAGGGGGTACAATGAGCCCCTATGATATAATAGTATTCAGCATATTGGCCGAGTTAGAGCGACGTGAGTACAATTCAGACGTAATGTGATATTTTATTACTGGGCTTTGTTTAAACAATTGCGTAAGTGATTGTTAAGCCCAACGGGATCTGCACCTTTCGTGTAGCATGTTCGAGGGAGGCATCGATGTTCTTTTTTAATTCTTTTTATGTTGCAGGAATAAGAACGCTAAGCGAAAATAGTTTTGATGCGATTGGGCATTCCAGGATTTACTAGTACCACAGAGAATGTACAGATACTAGTACGAAGAATCTATACATTGAAATACTGCTGACACTAGTAGATAACTTAGTAACTGGGGATTTGAACAAAACAAGCAACTAATCGAGGAGCACTCACAAAAACAGCTGACAAAGTGGTAGTCTATACATTTTTTTCTTCAGCCCATAAACGTCCCACTGTTGTGCACGGGCCTCCTCCACTTTGGGGGGGATTATGGTCTACTGTGCCGTGCTGGCCAGGCGTGTTGGCACAGTGTTTATTTTCGAGATTTCCGTCTCTTACAGAGGATGTTATCTATGTACAATATCTCTTAGTTGGCGCTTACAGCATCCGCGGGAGGAAAAGGGGTATACATTAGTCTATACATATAAAAATAAAAAAAAATAAAAAAAGTCGATGATACCGATTCTACGCGCACATCTAAACTTAACTAAAAAATGAAAAATGATAGTGTTAATTCCACAATTCCGCAATGTTAGCAAAACTGTATATTATAGGTAGACTAATGATTTTAATTAATATAAATGTGCACAACGAAATAGCCAATTAATCGAAATACGCCATAGCTGCTTTCATTTTTTAGTTAAATTATTGGCGCAATAGAAGCCAAAACAATGGTTTATAGATTTTTTTTGTCTGTCTGTATGTTTGGACGTGCATCACGCCAAAACTACTGCACGGAATTGAATACCGTTCTCAGTGATAGAGTTCTAACTTAAAGTGTAGGCTACAATTTATTCCGTGATGACAATTCCTTTAGGAAAACCTGCTTTACATTTTTTATTTCACAGTTAGTACGAACTTTTACGTGACCAAAGTCGTGGGCCACAGCAGTATTTAATAGATGTAGAATACAATATCAAGACTTTTTATAAATACTACTATCAATTTTAGATAGATTGGAATATTACTATTACTATAGATGGTTATCTTTTTCATAATACCATCCGCTATCTATTCAGTATTGAGCGAGTGGTGGCATACGTTCGCGCTGGGGTGAACGGGGCCTGCATGAAGCGCGGGAGGGTTAGTATCGAGTTACGACTATCTCCTACCTACTCATTCTCTCCTGGTTGTCCTTACTAGTTTAGATAAATTTAGTTGTATTGATATAGTTGTGTGGTTTACCAACTAAAAAGACTAAATTTAGGGTTTATCTCAAAATATTTACTTTAAGATGGCACGACACAAATCTATGTTTAAAAAAATACGGACATCGCAGTCCGCTTTTTCTTCGTGGATTTTGCCTTCAGAGCAACGAATTCTTATATTATATGTATGGTTTTATTACTTTCTTTTTTCTAAACATATTAACTAGAATTAAATAAAAAAATCCGTATTTTTCGGTTTTTTTTAGATGAACTTGCAGCCTCTATAACGGAAATTTGGTAAGGTTTTACCAAAAAAGAAACTAATAGAAGCATAGACATAATAATATTCTTTACTTTCTAAAGAATGGCGTAAAAATAAATTGAATATTTTTAATTTTCACGAAGAAAACGGCGGTCTACGAAACGTTGTCCCTTTCGGCGCGGCGTTCGGAAATAAGGATAGCATACCTAACAAAAATATCTAAGCTGTGAATTGGCTGGATCTGTAATGGGCTCTTAATTTCAAAATACTATAATTCCTATGCTACCAACACAATAACATTTACGTCTACAAGTAAATGTCTATCAAAAACAATAGTTAGTCTTAATCCGGCGCCGTCTAACCAATATTTATCTGAAACATGTCAATACAAGTTATACAAAATACACATAAAATGATCAACAACATACCACAATAGTAAACTATTTAACTTAAATCTCTTACAAATAGTTGTTCCTAAATTCTAGGGTACGGTACATACATTGTAAAAACGTTAGACTTGTTTTATTAGTTTTTGAACAATTTTCACCGTTTATGCAATATTTTTCAATGATGCTTTGCACTTATTGGTCTCATCGTAATGTTTTGTACCTAACCTAAAAGCCTTCTTCAATAAATGGACTATCCAACACAAAAAGATTTCTTTTAACTCGAACCAGTTGTTCCTGAGATTAGCGCGTTCAAAAAAATAAACTCTTCAGCTTTATAATTTTTATAACATTATTATATGTGGCATTACATTTTATTTAAAAAGACATAAGTTTTTAGTACAGTAGTTTTTAGTACAGCTTTCCTGAGGAAGCTTCCTTAACACGTTCAATGCTGAATATTTTGGGAATTTATAGCCAATGCTAATAAAAGAGTCATTCGCCCAGTGCTGAAAACGCGTATGTGCGTTCAAAAAATATTTCGCGTAGTGCTAAGAACGCTTATATGCGTTTATAGAAAACTCGCGTAGTGCGGCTGGACGCTATAGCGCGTTGTCTTTTACCTTCCTGCAGTGCGGCCGACGCTTATGTGCGTTCGGTAACTTTCGAGTTTTATGACTGTCATATAACAATTACGGGTCATATAAAGGTGTTGGATGGATAAAGGTGCTTCCACACTAGTGTTTATTTGTAAGAGATTTTGTGAAGTTTACGCCATAATATATCTTCGTTCGGTTTTGTTAAAATAGTAAGTTATACCTTAATAAAACATTAATAGTAAAGGTACCTTCTCCCGAAAGCCCTTTTATTCTTAATTTTTTTTAATTTACGACTTTTCGCCCGTCTCGTTATAGACACCATTTATAAATAGACTAAAACTACCTATTACTTTAGTTAAAAGAGCGAGTCATAATAAAATTATTTCAATAATCTATTGTACTAAATTAGGTTATTGTTGTCGTCGCCGCCCCCCCCCTGCAAGATTCGTAGCAGAAACCTGACTAGTGTGTAGTCTCCTTTACAATTCCACATTTTACGACCGCTTCGAAACAATAGACACCCAGAATACACGCTATAAACGCACAGGTGCGGCGCACCCCGCTTGCCTACAGATTTTTTTTTGTATGGACGCGTATACGCGTCGCCCCGCACTTGGTGAAGATCAGAAAAACGCGCATAAGCGTTAGCCGCACTGAACGTAATAAGAGACGAAACAAGTGTCGATATTTTCTACAAAACCTATCTGTTATTTGTGGATATTACAAAAAATGTCATTTTTCTCTTTCCAGCCGTCTTGTATTTCTCTAATCCTGTGCAACCTTTACGGGTTTGTAGTAGCTATTTTTAAAATTCCTATAATTTCCTACTGTTAAATCCCTGTTTTAATTTACCATCACAAAATTTAAATAAAGTATAGGTATCTGTTTATTTTATGCAAGTAGTCCAAATATTATCAACCGTCTCGAACTTGACCGGCATTTTTTTATTCTCATGCACTTAATCTCGAAGTGTACTCGTGCGAACATGGCGCCAAAATGTGCAAGATTTTTTTTTATGTCTACAAAATAATAGGTTTGCTAATTGAGGGTTAAATAGTGAAAGTTTGTTTTGTACTTTCGAATAAAATTGGCTATGGTTAGTTTTACATTTTTAATATTATTAATTACTATAAAAACTTTCAGCATGGTTGGTATCCAGATATACTAAATGTAGTGTCTAAGGCTACATACAGACGGCTTGAAGCTACTTACATATCTATTTGTGCGTGAAAATGTATGTATGTGTGTCTATGATACAGGCGTCATATGAAACGTCATTATTCTATGCAGTACGATTAAGCCAGGCTAAAGTTCTTGTCCTCCAGAGTCCAGCAGGGTTAAGGGAGCCTTGTATGCTTCCATTCAGGAAAATATACCAAGACGTCCATGGTTTCAAAAATTTTAAAAAGCCCCCAAATTTGTAACTTCATTTATATGCAGGATCCGCTTGGGTCACTGCTGTTCACCAGTGTTCCTGCACAAGATAAGAATTCGTGACAACTCTATCTGTGAATGTGGGCTGAATGACGGAACTATTGACCACATCTTCTTAGACTGTCCCTTAGTCCTTAACACTTCCAATCCTCTAGAGCAAGACCTCTCTCTCCAGTCCATTTACGTCCCACTGTTGGGCACGGGCCTTCTCTACTTTGGGAGGGATTATGGTATACTGTACCACGCTGACCAGGCGTATTGGCACACGGTTTATTTTCGAGTTTTCCATCTCTCACAGAGGATGTCATTTGTATAAAATATCCCTTAGCTGGCTCTCACATGGAATGTTATCTGTGTGCAATATCCCTTAGCTGATTTTTACAGCACCCTTGGGAGGAGTTGTGGTGGTGACACTTGTATTCTTAATCCGTCACCACACGGAGAATCTGTCACCACACGGATAGATGCTCTAGATCTCACTATTTCCAAATTAAAAATTCCCGACCAGTTAATATTCGACACCTCTTAGCACTATTCCCATCCTAGGGGATGGGAATAGTGCTAAGAGGTGTTGGTCATTTACTATACTATGGGGATAGTACAGGTACTATCCCCATAGTATAGTAAATGCTTTTATTAAATTTATTGACACTAACAACTTAGGACTTTAATCTATGTAGATTACCTCCATATATAAATGTTATTCATTCATAAGTATTATATTTACTAACAACTATTCTGTGTTTGTGATTGTTTCAGGCCCCACTACTGCTGCCACATTTGGATACTTGTCATTATTTTAAATTTACCCTAACTTTCAAGAAACCCATGAGTATCCATAACATGACGTTGGCAGTAATTGCTGATTGAGTATACAAATCAGCAGATTGCCATAAAACAAAACAATAATAATACTTGTCCTCAATTTCAAACGTCAACTGACCATCCAGTTTGTCTTTAGTAGTAATCCTTACTCTTTTGCAAAGAAGGCTACTTACTGCCTAATTACGGCAGAGATTAGACTGCCTAGCAATCTGTTATGGAGGGACAATAAATAACTATGAGAATACAAACTGCTTAATTAAAATAGTGTATTTTATTATCGACTTACAAAATAAAATAAAAAGCCCAAAAGAATTTCATTTCATCCCAAAAGAATATACCTAGTATAGATTAAAGATTTACTTATTATTTTATGAAACTTTTCCGTGTAGGTATTCCAAAACTAAATAGGAAAAAAAACTGCGAACACCTTTTTAATTTTGTTTTTTTTTTCGAGCGACGGCAACGCACATTCCGCCTGATCTGTCGTGTGATGAGGTTTGACGTAATGCAAGGAGCTGGCAACATTCGCGACCACACAGCCACAAAATATCATAAAATAACCAAAATACAATTTTATGTTACCTTTTGTGAATAAGCCGTGTGTGTGATGAAATTATGGATTTTCCATTTAAAAGTGCATTGTTGTTAGACAGATGTGTTTTATTTGTAAAATCGATTTAATAGATTTTATCCATTGATAGAAAATTAGGGCTGTCATATTGATCGATTTTCTGCTTACTAACTACTTACAATGGTGCCTATTCTATGTGCAGAACTAAACTTAACTTAACTAAAAAATGAAAACAGCTATTGCTGTATCTTAAATGTTTCGCTATTTTTTTGCTCACATTTATATTAATTAAAATCGTTAGTCTATAATAAACAGTTTTTATAATAACAAAGTTCTGTTAACATTGCCGAATTGTGTTATTGACGCTATCAATTTTCATTTTTTAGTTAAGTTAAGTTTAGTTCTGCACATAGAATAGGCACCAATGGTACCGATTCTACGCGCACAACTAAACTAATTTAAAAAATCAAAATTGATAGCGTCAATAACATGATTCGGCAAAAATAACCGAACTCTATTAATCAAAATACACCATCTCTCTCTCTCCAGCCTGTTAATGTCCCACAGTTGGGCACGGGCCTCCTCCACTATGGGAGAGATTATGGTCTACTGTGCCGCGCTGACCAAGCGTGTTGGCACAGGGTTTACTTTCGAGTTTTCCGTCTCTCACAGAGGATGTCATTTGTATAAAATATCCCTTAGCTGGCTTTTACAGCACCCTGGGGAGGAGATGGGGTGGTGATAATTGTATTCTTAGTCTGTCGACACACGGACATATTTAATAATAATAATAATATAATAAATAAATAAATATTCATGGACCTTTCACACAACGTCCTCTGGTCCCAAGCTAAGCTTATATGCTTGTGTTATGGGTACCAGAATACGGATATAATACATATACTACTTTTCTTTTGTAAATACATACGTATAATACATAGTAAACACCCAGACATAGTACAAACATTTGTATGACATTTATGGATATCACACAAATGATTGTCCTGACCGGGAATCGAACCCGAGACCTCGTGATCGGCAATCCATTACATAAACCACTCCACCACGAAGCCCGTCAAAAATAAAATACACCAGTGTTTTTTTTTCATTTTTTTAGTTAAGGGCCTACATCAATATTATCGTATATCAACGCCGACACGTACATATTAACACAGCCAGTAGGCACAGAAAATGAAGATTTAGGGATACTTTTCCTATTTACTGAAAATCTACTAAATATATTTTAATTCTGATTTACGTGTTTCTATATATAATAGTTACTTATGTTTTTAAAGTTATTTCATTAGTTAATACGCGATAATAGACCGACAAATGAAAAAAATAAAAAATTTGAGAGGTTGTTTCGCTAAGATTTTCTATCGAGAAAACTTTTTTCAATCGCGTTTCTGAGTTTATGCGATCCTAGATAATATATTGAAAAAACATATACTTAAAAATTAGAGCTCTAGCCATTCAATCTAAAGAAACAATGAAAACTTCGTACGTAGAAAAATGCACGAAGCTATTTTGGTATCCTCTTAAGTTTAGTTGTATACCTACGCAGAATTTGTACCATTATGAAACATTGGCCTTATCACTTAGCATTAGTGTTGGCGCAAGTTAATTTTTAATACGATACGTATCTATCAATATATTATTCTATGTAACGGAATCTTTGCAAGTGATTTTAACCCACTTATTGGTTGGTCTGATCTGAAATTTTGCACATATATCAAGGACCGATGACAATGCAATAATTAAAAAAAAAAATGAGGATTTTCAAGCGTGTTTTTTAATTTTTGAACTGAGTAGATTATCTTATAACTATAGGAACTAGATGTATATACAACAAATAACGAATTAATACATCATAGTTGTGTCCATGATTCAAGCTATAGGTACGTCATATGAAACGTCATTATTCTATGAAGTACGATGTAGCCAGGCTGAAGTTACGTGCCCTCTATTTTAAACGTCAACTGACCATCTGTTATTATATATCATTCTGTGCTAAGAAGTATACCTAACTATCATCATCCTCCTGCCCTTATCCCATTATATGGGGTCGGCGCAACATGTCTTTTTCTTCCATAGTCTTCTATTAGCCGTCATATCTGTGTTAACTCCTCTTTCTTTCATGTCCTCTTTCACACAGTCCATCCATCTTTTCTTAGGTCTTCCTCTAGACATGCCCATACCAGGACATCCGATCATTCTTCAATTTTTCAGTCACTGGCATCACTTTCAGACTTCCTCTAATATATTCATTCCTTATTTTATCCATTCGGGTGACGCCACACATCCATCTCAACATTCGCATCTCCGCAACGTGCATTCGTAAGAAGTATACCTAACTAATCTATTATAATAAAAAATTGTCACAAACTTATCTTAAAATCTAAGATCAGATAACATTAACAAAATATAAGATAAGATAGTATTTAACAAAATAGAAGCATTAAGCTCCATTGTTAAACATTGTAAGCGTATTATACGCATATCGTGACATTGTACTGGCGTATTGTTTGTTACATATCTCAAAAACTAGTTAGTCCCCGCGACTCCGAACGTGTGTAATTTAGAAAATTTCTCAGTATTTGAAACATTTTTCACTACTGCTTCGCTCCTATTAGTCGCAGCGTGATGTTATATAGCCTTCCTCAATAAATGTGCTATTCAACACTAAGAATTTTTCAAATCAGACCGTTCGTGAGATTAGCGTGTTTAAACAAACAAACTCTTCAGCTTTATATTATTAGTATAGAAATGGGTAAACTTGCGAGAAGTTCTTTTAAAAGTTCTTTCCCAGCTTTAATGTGGACATTGAACACCTCCCGTTCAAGAGAGTTTATGATCTACTTACTTTCTGCGGTGTTGGATTAAGAACACAAGTGTCATCACCCCAAAAACCCCAATGTGCTGTGAGAGTCGGCTAAAGGAGCAGCAGCCTTTAAATTGTAGAGACATTTCACGCAACATCCTCTGGTCTCGAGCTAAGCTTATATGCTTGTGTTATGGGTACCTATCAGAATACGGATATACTTCCTAATTTTCTTTTGTAAATACATACTTATAATACCTACATAGAAATACCCAGACGCAGTACAAACATTTATATGACAATTATAAATACCTATCACACAAATGATTGTCCCGTGCGGGAATCGAACTCTTTAACTCGTGAAAGGTAGTCTATTACATGAACCACTAGAGTAGTGGTTCATGGCGGCTTCAACGGGCTTCATGATCTAGTCACTAGACCATGAAGCCCGTTGAAGCCGCCATAGGACCTGACTTAAGCTCAACGGTATATTAAGGACCAGATCGATAGGCAAGAGAATCACACGAGACTTTGTTCGGCGCGACGGCCACGGCGCCACTATTTGCAAATATTTTTTCTTACTTAACTTGTACCGACATCCTAAAATAACAATTCAAAGAAATTTTTACTTTCATTTTGGTTCAGTTATCTTTTGAAACAATAGTTTAGGAGTTAGGAAAACATACCTAACTATACATAAATATGTGATTCTCGTTTGTATAAAATTGACGATAAAGATTGTCAATGTTCGAACTGGAAGTTAATATTTAGTTATTACGATTTACTTCTAATACACATGTCATGGCTATATTTCTCGACTTATATGCTGGAAGAATATGCTGACTAGAGACTACTCGAGACTCAAAGTATAAAAGTAAAACTCTTCAGCCTTGTAATAAATTAGTTTAGAAGTATACCTAGGTAGCTATGATGCATACCTACTGAATATACATAATAATATCTTCATCAGTGGCATAGCTACCAAGGGGCTAGGTGGGGCAGTGCCCCGGGGCCCTCAAGCTCAGGGGGGCCTTGAATCCTTACCAGAAATCTTGATCGAACTGAATTAGCTTAATTAACTAGGTTTTATCAATAATTAACTGAATTATTAATGATTTATAAAACCTAGTTAGTTTACATAGCAGTGGGGCCCCATTTTTTAATTTGCCCCAAGGCCCTTAGTTACCTAGCTACGCCACTGATCTTCATCTATGAAAAACAGGGTCTGGCATCGATAAAATAAAGAAATTGAAATAGTAAGTCTAAATAAATGACGCATCTACTTATTACTTGCTTATATTTTGTCTGAATTAATTTTATATTCGAGATATCAAAGTTAAAATTTTTTATTTCAAGTTTACATGTTTTACAAGCTCTTTTGAAACGTCAGAAGCTAGGTGTCTGTTCCAAACGCGAATCCTATGGAGAAGAACTGACAAGAAACTCCATGGTTTTTTTTATTCTCTTCTTTTTTTTCGATAATTATTATACATTGTTATGGGGTGTGAGAATAATGTCAATGAGTATCAGAACTAAGTATAACTAACTTATTAATGAAATAGCCTCGCAAGTCGCCCAGTCCCAGCAGAAGGCACCCGTTCACAAGTATAACGCACACATCAGCCCCGCATCTTTCGATCGTAAGCTAAATAGGTAGGTAGGTACCTCCATAATCAAACCACTTGTAGGTACCTATCTTGCTATAACGAATAGACACCTACCTAATTACTTGGTATTTGCGCTAGGTACTAATTAATTATCAAAGGCATTTAGTAGGTATCTTTGTACCTAGTTATGTATATAATATTTCGGTGTCTAATATCTGCCTAATTAAAAAGACGAAGGTTAAACCTTCGTTTCTTGCGGCGCGGCTTATTTCTTGCGAGATTTTCATTTCTAAGGGATGGTTTGGGGGCTTCGTGGTGGAGTGGTTTATGTAATGGACTGCCGATCATGAGGTCGCGGGTTCGATTCCCGCTTGGGACAATCATTTGTGTGAAATCCATAAATGTCATACAAATGTTTGTATTGCGTCTGGGTGTTTTCTATGTATTATAAGTATGTATTTACAAAAGAAAAGTCGTATATGTATTCTATCCGTACTTTGGTACCCATAACACAAGCATATAAGCTTAGCTTGGGACCAGAGGACGTTGTGTGAAATGTCCATGAATATTTATTTATTTATTTATTATGGCTATGTTTTATTTTCTCCCTCAAATCACGTGAGTGACACGAGATCGAATACAATTGCTACACATTGCGTTTAGAAATAAGCCGCGCCCGTATAGAAAATATAGCTAGACTGCAGCCCACAATTTCAGACGCGTGGAATTTTGCAAAATTTACACTGATAGTTCCATTGTGATGTTACACCGTGATGTTATATTATAGCCTATAACCTTCTTCGATTGTTGTACCATAGACGAAATACAGCATATACTTTATCGATGGTTGTACTATGGAAAACTGACAGAATTTTATTTTTCAAATCAGACCAGGCGGTTTCTGAGATTAGTCCGTTCAAACATATAATATTATAATATATAATATTATATATTTATATATTTATAGCTTTATAATATTAGTAGGGACAGAAGTAGATAGCTAGAGAGTATAGATTGGTTACCTACATTAAGAGGGCACGATACCAAATTATGCTCCATACAAAAATATGGGTTTCGTACTCCCCATTTTTCTTTGCCAAAGTTAAACGGATTTTAATTGTTCTTACGCTATATTATAGATAAAAAGTATATCTATGCTTGAATCACTTTCTTTTTTCAAAACACATTAACTAAAAGAAATATGACCATCCGTAAATCCGGTTTTTTTCGGTTTTCTTTAGGTAAAGTTGCAGCAACTATCACACATATTTGGTAAGGTTTTACCAAAAAACAAAGTCATAGAAGCATAGATATACTCTTCGTTTATAATATATCGTAAAAACAATAAAAATCGGTTTAACTTTCGCGAAGAAAAAAGGGGACTACAGAACATCTTTTTTTCAAATAATTTGTAGGTAAAATCTGCTTCAGCTATATTTGTCCCTTTCAGCGCGGCGCTTGGAAATAGGGATAGCAATACCTAAGGCAATTACCTAAATTAATAAAATTAAATTAAAGTACAGTCCCTCTTAACCCTTAGTTGTCTCTTAAATCACCTAATGAGAAGATATGGAGTCGCGACACTTTTATTCGTCACCACACGATTTAATTATACGATTAGGAAGGAATTCAAATTTATTAAAGACGAAAAAATTGGCAGCTTACCTTAAAAACAAAAAACTAAATTTTAAAAACATTCCAAAAAAAATTGCAATTATTTATGTTGGCAACACCTAACTTTTCAAACTTAATGCTAAATTCGAAAAAGGAACAATACTTATTTAAAAATTGATGTTCTTCTTTCAAAATACAAATTCAAATGAATGCTATCTGTAGGCGTCAATTTTGAAGGCGTTATCTCTCACAGCCAATCAGAATGCAAGGATCACCCTATAAGGATAATAGTTTAACGTGATTGGTCAGTTTATTGACACCACACATAGTAGTGATGTCCTGAGAATCCTACAATCTGCTATCTCTTTCTACAGCACTGGTAATATTGTTATGATTTTAGGCTCCGTAAAATTTCTGACATCTATTCCTTCCTACGTAGACCTAATTATTTTCCATTTTTATGTTGAAATTTATTAATATTTTTAACTTTTGTAATAGATAACTTCCATTTCATTAGTAGATATATAAACGTACAGTAGATATACCTATATTTTTAATTAAGTAGATTTTTATTACGTGCATTAAATTGATCCTATGTAAAAATTCCGAACTTAATTTGTTACCGATAATAAAATCTTGTTTATCATAAATAAAGAATATTACTATATCTAAGAATGTTTCCAAATTCAATAATCGCCTTATATTACTTAATTTCAGTAATTTTAATATCAGTCACTTAAATCTCTAAAATTTTAAAATAATTAAAATAACTTACAGTGCCATCTGGATTATAAATAAATATCAGAAAAATATTTCCTGTTTTTATGCTTACTTACGTCGCCATCTAGTTACTAAACGGTATAAGAATTGTTGAGTAATCTGTTTATCTACTCAACGCTAGATGTCGCAAACTAACATTAATGGCATTTATTGTCTCTAAATTGAGATGTATGAATATTTAACATTATTCCATAGAAATTATTTAGCTTTTTGTTTGAATTTTAATATTCAAATTTTATTTTATTGTCCATGCTAACAAACAAGATCTGCCTTTTTGAATATGGCAATATGCAACTGACGCGTGTCTCGAAAAATGCGCAACACAACGGTTTTGATATGACGCGTTTGACATTTCTGTCATTTCGTGCGAATTTCACAGATTTCACTTTTTAGATACGTGTCAACTCAACTTGCGCGTTTGGCTTTACAAGCCCTATTTTACGATTAATTTGTAAGTAAAAATTGTTTTCTTTTTACTACTTAGCTGTTTATTATTGTGGGTAACTTTGCCATATATATTATCTATCATAATTGCATTTTAAACGAAACTTTCTTTAGGCTGATAATGGTGTGTTTTCCATGTATGTAAAAGCGTTTTTCTTCTTATCAACAACATATTTAGTGTGAAATTCAGCTATAAAGCGTAAATAAAACTCATTGTTTTATGAATTACGCATTTTATTTCCATATTTGTGTCTAAAACAGGTTTGTATTTACATTGTTTCACGTCCATCTGTATCAATATAATTTTTATGTTTTTACTTGTTTTTCCACTATATTCGAGAATGTTTTGTGTTTATTGAGACGCAATTATCGATTAAAGTGTAACAGATTTATAGAGACTTTCTTATTTATTCTGAAATATTCGATTAATCGGTATAAAGTGATTAGTTATGGTATTGAGAGATAACGATATTTCGAAACACGTAGGCGCAGACAAAGTTTCTTATTAGTATAATTTACACTATTATTATACTATACCAATAATAAACGTGGCTTTTAAGTGTTGAAATAAGTTTTAAATAGTAAAAATATGTTACGATTGGTGTTGAGGTGACTGTTATTTTGCCGACATATTTTTATCGGGAAATAACGAAAGATACCTGTTGAAGTCGGATATATCATACTCGTTGAAAATCATTATTACTTTTAGTAATAAAATGTTTATTAGTTGTAGTACTTATTTTGCATGTATGACCAGATGTATGAGGGTCAATAAAGGCAAGGAAGTATTAGTTCGTAGCATATGGCACTCTATAGTACTTACCTACCCCCATGAAAAAAAATGAGTGACTGAATGTATGGAAATATTATTATACTACATACACAATATCTGACTAGATATAATTTCGTTTTTATTGTTAATTTTGGTGGAAATTTCTATTCAGTCTCCATATGTTTAAATAAAACCTATACAAATAGTTTTTGTACTTAAAATTTACATACACTTAAATTTTATTAAACATCATACAAATTATGACATTTATAAAAAACTTGTAATTTTAATTAACATATGGAATATTACCTACTTGTATACAAATTTTATTTATTTTTAATTATATTACTGTTCAAGATTTTTGTGTTTAAATAATTTACACTACTTAAATATGTTTTTTTGACGGGCCTCGTGGTGTAGTGGTTCTGGTAACAGACTGCCGATCAAGAGGTCGCGGGTTCGATTCCCGCTCGAGACAATAATTTGTGTGATTTTTCTAATTGTCATACTAATGTTTGTACTGCGTCTGGGTGTTTCTATGTATTATAAGTATGTATTTACAAAAAAAAAGTAGTATATGTATTCTATCTGTATTCTGGTACCCATAACACAAGCATATAAGCTTAGCTTGGGACCAGAGGACGTTGTGTGAAATGTCCATGAATATTTATTTATTTATTTATTTATGTCAATATCAGTTTTTGTGACTTCTTTCCTCTTCTCTCCAGCCATTTTACGTCACGTCGTTGGGCACGGGCCTCCTCCACTTTGGAGGGATTATGGTCTTATTTTCAAGTTTTCCGTCTCTCACAGAGGATGTTATCTGCGTGCAATATCCCTTAGCTGACTTTTACAGCTTTCTTGAGAGGAGATGGTGTGGTGACGCTTGTATTCTTAATCCGTTACCACACGGACAATGACTTCTTTACTTATTATTAAACAAAGACATTATATTTGCATGGATGTTCCCACATATATGCCAGATGATGGGTTGACGTTTAATTTTGCAGACAAGGCTTCAAGCAGACAGTGATGTAGCCATAGACACTAACTACATTTGGTAAATCTGTGTGTGTTCCTTTATGAGTGTGAATCTTCAAAACTAACTAAATTAATTTCTGTATTTCAGGACAAATATATCGGCAACTAAATAGAAAATGGCGCCTAAACAGAGAATGCGTATTGCCAACGAGATTGCAAGCAAAAACATCACAATGAGAGGCAATGTACCTAAAACAACAAAGGTATGTTAAATTAATACAATTGGGATTATTCATAATTTTTGACTTGACTTTTATATATTTTTTTTGGAAATAATGACTATTTTAAGCAACTTATTTCACATATAGATATTATTTTAAATGTTGTGACGTCATCGTTGTACGCAATCTGTGTATTGCCTTTTCCTGATACTCTTAAGACAGATTGCAATACATCTTTTCAAAGTTGCCAAGTTGATTTATTAGACCAATTTCAACTCCACCACAGAGTAGTTTATCCCTAAGAACGCCTTAATATTTTAAGTCCTTCATTTGAAGGACAAATAAATAGCAAATTTTCCGAAAAAAAACTAATGGATCAGTAACTCTATTCCCCGAAATAGCTTTCAAATTAAGAGTTTTAAAAATATATGAACAATGCCAATTATAAAATACTAGCTATTGTCTGTAGCTTCATACATGTTAATGAATACAATATATTGACTTATCCCTCCCAAAGCGGAGAAGGTTTGAGCCCAGTAATGGGTTGGAAAGAGAGTGAGAATTCCTATAACAGGAAATTTCATATTACTACCCCGATTTCACATTACTAGCTGACCCGGCAAACGTTGTTTTGCCATACAAATATCAGTGGGGGGGAGGGGTTTGAAAAATAGATGTTGTCCGATTCTCAGACCTACTGAATATGCATAAAAAATTTCATAAGAATTGGTCAAGCCGTTTCGGAGGAGTATGGGAACGAACATTGTGATATGAGAATTTTATATATTAGATAAAATAAAACCTAATTACTGATATTCTGATTAAAAAATCAATTTAATAAAAAATTCACAATTAGGGAAAGTGAGAATTCCTATAACAGGAAATTTCATATTAATACCCCGATTTCACATTACTAGCTGACCCGGCAAACGTTGTTTTGCCATACAAATATCAGTGGGGGGGGGGGGAGGGGTTTGAAAAATAGATGTTGTCCGATTCTCAGACCTACTGAATATGCATAAAAAATTTCATAAGAATCGGTCAAGCCGTTTCGGAGGAGTATGGGAACGAACATTGTGACATGAGAATTTTATATATTAGATAAAATAAAACCTAATTACTGATATTCTGATTAAAAAATCAATTTAATACAAATAAATATATTTACTGATTAAATATTTTATTTATTGCTCATTCGAATTTTTATCGTTTGTGTAGGTACTGTTATTATATTTGTCGGTAAAATTAATTTGTTTTTAATTTGAACATAATAAGCAATTAAGTTACCTTTGCCCACACTACAGAAAAATCAGTATTACTTTTCATCTGTCAACGTAATTTGCTTGTTACTATGGCAACCGAGAAATAAACAAATATGGCGGCGTTGTTAATAATGCCACGTATTACACACATACATACACATCCTTTTTTATTATCCTGTCCAAAAAAATTATTTTTAGGCTACCATATCTGTGTAAAAAGTCACAAACATACAAACAAACAAACTTGCTTTAATTTTGTTTATGAATGGTATAATTTATTCGACGGGCTTCGTGGCATAGTGGTTCATGTACTGGACTGCCGTTCACAAGGTCGCGGGTTCGATTCCCGCTTGGGACAATCATTTGTGTGATATTCATAAATGTCATACAAATGATTGTACTACATCTGGGTGTTTTCTTTAATGTATTATATCCGTATTCTGGTACCCATAACACAAGCATAATAAGCTTAGCTTGGGACCAGAGGACGTGTGAAATGTCCATGAATATTTATAATTAAAGGTTGATATTTATTTTTATTTCAGGAAAAGGAAGACCAATATCCTGTGGCACCTTGGTTGCTAGCACTCTTCATCTTCGTAGTATGTGGCTCAGCAATTTTCCAAATTATTCAGTCTATAAGACTTGCCTAAATGTCTAATATAAACCCCTCATGTGCCCTGACTGAACCCTATTGTGACTTGAACAGTTTCCTACTCAATATAACTTAACATCTTTCTATATGTCATGCTCTCCTGGTACTTTTAAACTAAGAAATTTTGTTTTTAAACTTTTTTAAAGTCTTCTGGTCCAAAACTAAGCTTATTTGCTATTGTTATGGGTAACAGAAAACGGTTACATTTTTTATTGTAAATATTAACTTAGAAAACACACAGTACAATTATTTGTGTGACAAATATAAATATCACACAAATAATGGTTCTGTGTGAAATTCGCAATTGATAATAATTTGAAATTTTATTGAAACTGTTCAAGCCACAAAAAAAATCTGTAGAAAAATTACGATTTTTATACCATTGTCTAAAGTAGATGTTTTTTAATCAAGAGTGTCTATAGACAAAACTGCGCTCATTCTCTCTAAGTAGTATAAAAATTTCCATCGCTTTATGTTTAGTGATTTAAGCGCAGGTTTATAATCTCAACGTCAAAGATAACACATTGTACGTATATTCTTGTATAATATAAAAGAAAATATATTAATAATTAAGGCAAAAAGTAAATCAAAGCATTTACAAATTGATATAAAATTCATTCCTATAAGTTTTAAATAATACCAAGTGTTGTAAAACGCACAATCGCACAAGACTTTTTATTTAAAAAGTCGCGAATTTAAGGATTTTCTTTTATCTTAGTTGAATTTTAATTAATGTAAAATATATTTTGATTTTATTTTCCCGCCACACTAACGAAATTATTATGTCGGTACTATGTTTAATTGTA
Organism: Orgyia antiqua; assembly: GCA_916999025.1. Lineage (NCBI taxonomy): Eukaryota > Metazoa > Arthropoda > Insecta > Lepidoptera > Erebidae > Orgyia > Orgyia antiqua. Next base: position 27,723,791 of record OU779871.1, read on the forward strand.
AATGTAATTTATTTGATTTAATTATATAACAATATATTTGTCATATTAAATAATTGAGTTTGTTTTACTTCTATCTTATTTTAAGAAACAGAAAAATCGTTGAATACGGGATCCTTACTCTTTATGTATGTGGAGGAGGCCTGTACCAACAGTGGGACGTGATGGGACAAGAGAGATGGAACCCTAAAATAAGCTGTGTATATTTTTCTATTGCTCTATTCTTATCTAAAATTAAATATAGGTACAAACCTTGACTTTGCCTTTAACATCTTTAAAATTTAATTATTAGATAAACTTATCTAGGTATGTCATGGCCATACCTAGTATTTTATTTTATCACTTTGTCCGAACTATCTCTCTACAGCCCAATAACGCCCCACTGTTGGGCACAGATCTCCACTTTGCAAAGGATTCTGGTCTACTGTGCCACGCTGATAAGGTGTGTTGGCATAGGATTTATTTTCGAGTTGTCCGTCTCTCACAGAGGATTGTTATCTGTGTACAATATTCCTTAGCTGGCTTTAACAGCGTCCTGGAAAGGAAATGGGATGGTGACACTTGTATTCCTAATCCGTCACCATACGGACGTCCAAACTATGTTCGTTTGCAAATGAAATCGTCAAGTTTTATTTTACAAATTTTTTTTTGAGTCGAAATACTTGTGTATATCGAGCCGAATACTTACTTTATATGAAGCCAAGGAAGAGACTTCAGACTGTAGCAGATGGCGCTCAGTTTCTGCCTACTACCACGGGAAAAAGGCGTGACGATATAATTATATTAACTACTCGTAAAATAAAAACCAAGGTCTTTAATAATTGTTTTAATTTTGCAAAGTTTTACAATTTTCCATGTAAAGTGGTTTCGTATATAATACACATATTATTAACTATATGATACAATAACTTTTTACATCAATGTCATGTATATTGTTGGTACATAAATCTAAATTATTACAGTCATAACCACTATTGTCACACGGGTTTATACAAATAGTATTAACTAAGTAAAAAATTGTGTGAGATAAGTTAATAGCTGTAATACATATCTTGCCAAGTCTTTTAAAAATCATACGCATGTAAAAGTTTAAAATATAATCGATGTGATAATTTCTTAAAAAAAATTATGTATACTTCTGTGTGTTATGATAATCAACTGTGTGACAATCAAAGATTTTTTTGTGTACATTTCAGTGCGTTATGATAATTACTTATGTAATTTTCATCAAATAATTTTTATGTACATTTCTGTGCGTTATGATAATTACTTGTGTAATTTTCATCAAAGAAATTCTACATTTCTGTGCGTTATGATAATTACTTGTGTGATTTTCATCAAAGAATTTCTACATTTCTGTGCGTTATGATAATTACTTGTGTGATTTTCATCAAAGAATTTCTACATTTCTGTGTGGTACGTACATATTTTAATTTTACTATTGTGTGTGTCATATTTCTGTGTATTATTATAATTAACTTCATAAACGAATTTTATACACATCTGTGTGATAATCACATTTTAAGAAAATTATGTATCTATATTAAAATTAAAATTTTTCTCTGTGTGATAATAGTGTGAGAAGTATTTAGTCTAGTTGAGCACCATAAAGCACCAATTATTTACGAATTCATAATATTGTGTGAGCCTCGTGGTCGAGTGGTTTATGTAGCGGACTGCCGATCAAGAGGTCGCGGGTTCGATCAAGAGGTCGCGGGTTCGATTCCTGCTCGGGACAATCATTTGTGTGATTTTTCTAATTGTCATACAAATTTTTGTACTGCGTCTGGGTGTTTCTATGTATTATAAGTATGTATTTACAAAAGAAAAGTAGTATATGTAGTATATCCGTATTCTGGTACCCATAACACAAGCATATAAGCTTAGCTTAGAACCAGAGGATGTTGTGTGAAATGTCCTGAATACTTATTATAGAAGATGAGGCAGAAATATTATCCAACGCTTCTTTTTAGTATGCAAGTAGTTATAATAAAAAATAAAAAACTCTTTAAATAGGTACCAATTCTAGAAGCACAACTAAAATTAATAAAAAAATAAAAATGTATAGTGTCAATAACACAATTCGGCAATGTTAGCTTAACTTTTTTATTACAAAACCTGTGTATTATAGACTAACGATTTAAATTAATAAAAATGTGCACAACGAAATAGTCAATTACACAAAATACAAAGTAGCTGTTTTCATTTTTTAGTTAAGTTTAGTTTGTGCACGTAGAATTGTCACCATTGACATTGCAAGACCTTTGTAATATTATTTTTGGAATGCATATACAGGCTGTGGCGTAAATGGTGGTCCAACGCTAAGGTGGTTATAGTCTGTTAAAGTATTCACCTATCATATAAAAAAAAAATTACCATTTTTAGCCATTGGTTTCGGAAATATGATTTTTTTTAATTTTTTTGTAAAAAATCGATAAATATTTTATAAATGAGAATGTAACTTCGACAAATGACATTATTTGGAAAAAAAAAATGGCAAAAAATGGTTAATTTTTTTTATATGATAGGTGAATACTTGAACTATAACCACCTTAGCGTTGGACCACCATTTACGCCACAACCTGTATAACATGAAAAGTTTTTCTTCAGTTTTTGCACCTATCGACATTTTAAACAGAAGGAGAAAGTAATATTCTCTAACACTTGCGCGACACATTTGTTTAAATAAAACTACTTTTTACAGATTTAGACGCGTATATTTGTTTTAAATTTTGGCCCGACGTTTCGGAGACTTTGCAGTCACCATGGTCATGGGTGAGACTATGTTCGGTTATTTTATTTTACACTACCTATCGTTTGGGTGTCTGCTGTTTACAGAAAATGGATAAAAGTAATTATTTAGATGCGTTATCTGAGGACAGATAATAATATGGAACGGTTGTATGATTAAATTATTTATTTAATCGAATCGACCATCGAATTTACCAGAACCGATTGCAAGATTAAAAAAAAAAAATTTAATCGAATCTAAAATCTGCGTATTTAGATATTTGTTATCACAAACGATTATTTTAGACACTTGGTGATGTTATTAATTACGTATTGGTATTTCCAAATCACATGGTTACAATAAGGTCGCTGTCGTTGGATGAAGTCGCACAAGAATGGACGGTCAGACTGAGCCGATAAGGCTTCGATGCCTGATCACCTGCTTGGGACTTAATATTAAATAAAATATTATGCCAGGAACTCAGGGGGGGGGGGGGGTTGTTCTCGTACCTGCGGTAGGTGGCGCGCGTCGGCTGGCAAATGTCATTGCGAATGTATAAGCACCCGACGCTGCAAGAATGAACAATGAAAAACTCGTTTGGCGACGTATAAGTCAACAATTGGGATTGTTCATAATTTTTGAGCTGCTGTTTTTATATTTAAAAAAAAAAATTGACTATTTTAAGCAACTATTTTCAATATTATTGAAATATTCACTATATAGAATTTTTAAATAACATAAAGATACCTATTATTTACAATGTTGTAACGTCATCGTTGTACGCAATCTGTGTATTGACTTTTTCTGATAGACTTAAGACAGATTGCAAATAGAGATCATTTGCTTTTTTGGAAAAATAATCGTTAATATAGCAAATATTCTGAAAAAACTAATGGATCATGATCAGAAACTCTATTCCCCGAAATGGTTTTTGAATTAAGAGTTTAAAAAAAATATGTTCAATGTCAATTGGATACACGACTTATGAATAGATAGAATTGTTTTGATAATAAAATACTTAGATATTAATATCTTAGTAATGTATTAAACTTCTTCTTTTATGAAGTCTAATACATGGATTTAGCACACTACCTTTTGAGTTGGCTATTGCACGCTAGATGTCGCTATTTTCAAATATCACGTTAGATATAAACTGCGCTGTTAATAATAGGTGCTTTTGTGTATATTTTAAATAATTAAATACACTAATTAACTCAAATATAATTGTAAACACCAAAATTAAAATATACCTACATGATTATATAACTATTTTTACAATCATTTATCACTCAAAAATATGAACATTAATTAATTTACATAATATTTAGTACGTGAATGAAGAGAGCAATATAAATAAATAAGTACCTACCTACCCACTAAGCATAAGTTTAGTTTTGCAGTGTCCACTTAGAGCAAATAATATAATCATGATTCAAATATGAAATGTAATCATGGTTGAGATATGGAACATTATTCATGATTTTATTAAGAAACCTGATCATGACTCAAATATAAAACATAATTATTCTGGTTCCCATAACACCAGAATATAAGCTTAGCTTGGGTTCAGAGTATGTTGTGTGAAATATCCATGAATATTAATTACGGTTCAAATATGAAACATGATTAAAATATTAGCCGTAATCATGATTCAAATATGAACCAATCATGATTCAAATGTGAGTAGTGATTATATTATCTTTTTAAACTTATTGTAGGTACTTTTGACATTCTTATAGTAATTCTGGCACATCTAATATTATTTATTATCTATAACAATATTTATTGGAAATAAGATATTTCTGATTTTTTTTATTTAAGTAATTGAAATATGCCACATTTCTATTGGTTATATCACAAAATAAACTTTTATATATCAAATGACTGATAAAAAAACTGTTCAATTGTACATATTGCAGGACAGCATTCATAACTTCATTCTGATGTGAAAGTTTTATTTTATACATTATCTTCTTTACTTATTAAATAACGTCATTATTTTATGTATGTCCCTATGTTACACTAAATCTTCAAAACTATGCAACAGGTTTTGATGCTTTTTTTAATAGATAAAGTAGTTTAAAAGGATGTTTTTTTTACACTTTATTTAGGTATTTAAAATTTTAAGCATATCAAGTTGCGGGCGAAATCCAGTTAACTAATATTATTGTAGGCACATTGAATTTTAATATGGAACTGTCCTTCAATATATATAACCATTTATCAGTCATCTATGTGACTTAATTTTTTTTGTAACATATATTTATCTACATCTAAAGACTTTAAACTTTAATTTAAACTGTAAATATCGTCATCACAAAAGTGACTGGACCAAGTGGGAACTGCAGCCAATATTTTTTATTTATTCATCAAAAATATGACTACAAACACCCGGACACATCGTTTCAACTAAAATATTAACTAATTACTATTTTAAGGTATCATAGATGGCTTCGTTGGGATATGTACCATTTAATTGTATGCTGTTACTAAAACTTAATGAATTATCTTTACTTAAACATATTTCAGTTGCTTCTATATCGTTCGGATAATCGTCAATATTATTTGTTATTTCTAATCTGATTGCATGTATTTTATTGTCAGATTTATCATCCTCTTGCCAAGAATCTATAACAGAAACATTTTTACTTATATCATCAACACTCGATGTAACACTCGAATTATCTAAATCAAAGTCTGTAGTTTTCTCTATAACAACTACTTCAATATGTCTGAATGGATTTTCTTGATTCTCTATCATCTGTCTCGCTCTTTCATCGTTTCTTATAATTACTTCTTTTTTAACATTACATATGACCGGGTCATTTGCAAGAACGTCCATATTATTATCGTAACTTTCTTCCTCAGTAATTTTAATACCGTTTGGTGTACATATCTCTGCATAAATATTGTCAGAGCTGGCATCAGATTCTATTTTTTCTTCTTCCATATAAACTGCATCTGCTACTTGACCATAAGGCAAGTCTTCGATAACAGGTAACTTCCTTTTTTGTATAGATGATATAGATCTACGTATTCGAACTTGTCTTTGCGGTTCTTCTTCAGATATATCTAATGGAATAATATCATCTTCTATTTCAGATTTAGGCGTAGGTGCTCTAGGTTTATCAATCTTTTTTCTAAAATTTACTACCTTTTCATTATCAGCTGATCTTTCCGTTTTAGTTGGCATACTATTACTATTACTCTCTTCCTTTTTATCGCTAATCTTTTTAGGATGTAGCAAGTTTGAAGTTGATTTGCTCAAAACCCTTTTGGTTTTTACGTGAAACTCTGAACAAAGCTTTTCAGTTATAAACGAATGCTGCTTATAATTAATTTCGAAATCACTATCATTATATAATGATCCTACACCAAACATATTAATTTCTTCACAACTTTGAATCTGATTGTAAGATTCCGATTTAACTATTGCTTTTTCTGGAATAAGATCAGGCTGTATCCTCTGTCTTCTTTCCAGATTTGTCGATGATTTAGTTGCTGAAGACTTTTTGAGCATATTTTCATCCAAACTCTTTAGTTTTCTACCAGAACTTGTATCACTTTCCATAGAACCGCAATAATTTATTTGATCAACACTTAGGTTTTTACGACCATGCTTCATACTAACACCATTATCGCTTTCCGTGAATGAGTGATCAGTTATCATACCTGTCTGCACAGAGACAGACTTGGTTAGTACTGGTTTTTTATGACTTGAACTGCACTGACTAGCTCCCATGTCTGATGAAGATGTTGTAATGCTTTTATAGGAGTGACTTTTCTCAGCTGTGCCATCATTTTTCCTGGTAGCACCAAATTTGTCTTCAATCAATTTCGCCATATCTTGATATCGTTCTATAGAGCTGTGTTTTTCAGCTGAAGGGTCGAAAGGGTCTTTAAAATCTCTTAATTTATCTTTACTCTCAATAGCTGTGATCTTTTCATCTGTTAGTTTATCTGTACTTTTCAAAAGTTTTAAATTTTTAAACCATTTATTCTTTTTGTGTCCAGAATCTTCTCTAAACACGTGCATTTTGTCACTTGAGAACTGTTCTTGTTCTACTTTGTCATCTGATTTCTCTTCTTTACTTTCATCGTCGCTATAAACATCGTAATTCATATGCTCAAGTTCGTTTTTACTTAAAAATATAATAGATCCTTCGGTTTCATCCGGTATATCTCTGAGTACCTTCTCACTTTTACCAAATAACCTAGAAGTATCTATCTTCAAGCCTTGCAACGTAAACTTTCGTTCTTTTTCAAACTTGACAGGTTCATGATCTTCTTTGATAAGTTCTTCGGCAGTCTTTGCTTTATCAACTACAGTAGAGTTAGCATAGGAGATTTGCCTGATCCAGTTATCAACATTGAGTTGACAGAAAGTTAGAGCTTTTTGGAGGCGTGCGGAGAGGAACATTCGCTTTTCGCTTTCAAAACCAAGTTGTGTGCGACGTACTTTGATGGTACTTTGAAGTGGTATAAGTTGTAGGGTCTCCTTGGCATGGTAACGGGGATCTACTTGCTTACTGGGGCTGGATGGCATCGCACCATAATCTGGTAATGTGCACATCACTAGGACTGGTTCTGTTACTGCCGCCCGAAGCAGAAGGTCATCTGGAATCGTGAACAAGAAGTATCAATATTTGTAACTCACTAGGTATCGTATTACTGAATTTTATGTAAAAAAACGATCGGTGGACTGGTTCCTGTAGAGACAAATGAATAAGACACTCGTTAGTGGAATGATTTTACCATTTTTTTTATGCTCGTGAAAATAATGTAACGATTACATGACAATAAAATAGTCGTTACATCATTGCAACTAGATAAATCTTGGCAGTTTATGACAATGACTCTCTGAATCGGCAACGTCTCCAAAACCATAATATAGATAATTCAGTAGATACCTATACCACTCTTTTAATTTTTTATAATGACAGGTATTTTAGGCAGAGTAATATTGGGCATATATTATGTGATAGAGCGATCTCACCTCCGACATCATGTGCCATTTCAATAGGCACAGTGCCAGCCAGTAGTCTCACGCGCGTCGGCAGCCGCCATATACTGAGCAGATGAGGCAAGCGGTGCGCGCGAGCAGCGACTTCTGGCGGTGGTGATGACCCGCGACCCTCCGCCGGCTCCCACTCCGCTGGCGTCAGCTCCTCCGGGCATACCTCGTACATTTCTCCTTTCGTGTTGATAGGCACGAAGAGCTCCTGTAACGTTATAAGCGCCTGGTAAATGTAATGGAACAGATCATCGAAGAAATCCTTGTGTTTGCCATTAAAAATATACTAAATTTCCGTTAGGTATATTTTAAATGAGAAAATGTTGTGTATTGTGTTATATTTAGAATCGTCAAAACAGCTTTATTATCTCTTTGAAATTTTATATACCTACAGGAGGTCTTAAGAGCAAAGAGAGCTATTTCAGAATGCGAATGAATGTGAACAATTTTGATTAACAAAGTGCATAGACGTTAATAAGAATTATCCATTTAAAATTAGGTAGGTAACCCATAAATCATAGTTTATCATTTTGCTACTATGGGTTAACATATTAATCATATTAGGTATAGATAAGTATATAACTAAATTTTACTATCTTACAAGTAGCGCTATAGTTTAAAAAGCAATAAATTTTGTTATCTAACGTTGCTGTACTGTGAAATATTTACTAATAAAAAGTAACACATAAATGTCATTTAGGTGGCAGCGTTAAAAGCTTTTACTGATAATCCAACATCTTTTATTAACATTTCATTATTTCTGCTAATAAATAAAGTTATACCAACATTGGAATAATGATGAAGCTTGAGCAATCTTGAAACTGTTTTGATTAATTAAACTGTGTCTTTTCTAACCGGATAACAGAACCGGAAAATAGAAAAGGATATTACCTACTTACATAGAGTAACCTTAGACTAGAGCCAAAGTCTGGTTATATAATAAATATATTAAGTGGGGGTGAAATATCAAATACATAATGTCAAAACCTCAAAATCTATGACTATTTCAGTGTTAATTTTTCTTACAATAACACAATATTGAATGTTTTCATAAAAAGCGCCATCTTGTAACAAGTAGTTATCTATAATTTCTCTAGGAAAAATATATGTTTAAATCTCTCCAGCCTATTGATGTCCACTTATTGGACGCGGGCTTTGTCTACTTTGAGAGGAATTATGGTTTTCTATACCGCACTGACCGGGCGTGATTGAGTGGCGAATTTAATTAAAACAGTATACAAATATTGTATAAATATAACAAAAAGTGATTACAAAACTATTTCTAACAACTAATAATTATCTGTCTGCAGATAATAATCAAACTAAAGCTTATATTGCATCAAAAAACACCTAACACCTGATTAGTAATGATGGCATAAGAACCAAACCGGTTCAAATACAACCTAAATAGAACTAGGCTTCATAATATATTAAAACAATGGTGTAATTATTGGACGTCTATCTTGATATAAATACCGGTTTTATTACATCATCTTAGCAGAGTGAGGTGCGCTCGTCATTTTGATATTGTGATTTTATAAAAGTTTAGAGTTTTATTTCACTTGTGGGTTCCATCAATGTTATTTTATTTAATAAACGTTTTAATTTAATTTTATTTGTTAATAAATTAAAAATATTAGTTTTTATCTTTTCACCCTTCTTTTTTCCTAGGGTGCGGAAAAAGCCAGATGGGGTATTGTACACAGAAAACATCCTCTGCGAGAAACAGAAAACTCCAAGCGACACTCTACACAGCTTCTATTTTGGGAGGGATTCGGCTCAGTAAAGCATAAGCCCCGAAGCCCGTGCCCAACAGTGGGACGGTAATGGACTGGACAGAGAGGGACCTACATATTTATCTAAAAAATACCTAAATTAGAATTAGTTATCTAATATTTATGTACGACTAGCTGATGCCGATACTCTGTACGCGTGGAATTAGAGATCCCATATATTTTGTCACCGTTTAAACTTTCCCTGGACTCTCACGAATATTTCAAGACCAAAATCACAAAAATCGGCCCAGCCGTTCTCGAGTTTTAGCGGGACTAACGAACAGCTGGCTACTCTCAAGTGGCAATGGGCTGGACACATAGCACGAAAACAAGACTTGTGGGCTAGAGCGGTCCTAGAGTGGAAGCCTTGGCTTGACCACAAATGCGCTGGACGGATGATGTTAAGAGGACTGCAGGGACGCATTGGATGCAAGTGGCGCAAAGTCGAGAGGAATGGCAGTATCTAAAGGAGGCCTACACCAAATTGGTTGCGAAGAATGGCTAAGAAGAAGAAGAGAAGAAGAACGAACAGCAATTGATTTTTATATGTACTATAAGATGAACTCTAGTGCATACGGAACCCTAAGATGGTCAAATAACAAGTTAAGTTTAAACCCTTCTCTAATTTGCGATAATCTATCACTTGTTTTGTCATTTGTAGACACTTGCATTTATAATCTGTGACCGGTTACAAAACTGAAGTGTATTCCGTAATAATATAGAGTTTGTTCTTTTTAACACGCTTTTAAAGGTTAAGGTATTTTGAAAATTAGGGCCCCGGGCTATTGATTTGACGCCTCGGGCCAATTTAATTAGCCACCCTATAAATAGAGATACAGCAAAATTTTTAACTTGAAGGGTTTCGCTGTCCTACTCAGTTGTCCGCCCCGGACAATGACCCATATGGCCCTAGGGTTAAGACGCCTCTGACTAGTTCGGTACTTATCTATCAATGTATTAGTCTATGCAACGGAATCTTTGCAAGTAATTTTTCGGTCAATTCGAATTGATCTGAAATTTTGCACACATACTATGGAGCGATGACATTACAATAATTTTAAAAAATATTCAGGATTTTCAAGCATGTTTTTAGATTTTTAACTAAGCAAACTGTTATAAACACTTCTTTTAAATGCTTATGTTTAAAAATTCGTTATCTGTCGTAATCTGTCGTACTTAAGCCAAGTAATGGGGTGGTGACATTTGCAATACAACCCGACTCAAAGACAAATAAGAGTTAAAAGAAAAACGCTACACCGTGTTATCACTGTGCTGATTGTTTACTCAGTGCATTAACAGATGGCGCTGTTATTCAAACGTAGACGTCTTTAGTAAAAACATTTTAAAATCCTTATTTAAAATAATTTATTTACAATGTGAATTGGTGAAAAACATTTCAATTACCTTAAATTTTTAATATGATTAGTAAATTTTATAAATATCATTATAGTTTTAAAATAATTGTGAAAAATTCTACATCGCACTGTTAAAGTTTTCATTGCAATTAACATACACCGAATCTTTTGGAACCCAATAATCGTGTCTATTAAAAGGAGAGACGGTTAGCACTCCCCTTGACAAGGATGGAACACACAAAACGGTTAAGGCACAAATTAACCGCATTTTTTTTTAAGGTAATGCTTAGAAATAGCCAAAAACTAATCAATTCTTTCTTTTTATTTTATTAAGATAAAACGATTACGATTAACCATTTATGGTTTATAATGACTTATCGAAGGTTTAAAAGTTCGCTAAAATCGGTTCGCGAAAATTGTCAAAACTTGTTAGTTATTCTTATTAGTCGTTTTAAGTTAAAACGTTTATTATCTCTCCTATAAAATCTCCGTTTAAACCTCCGATAAATCATTATGTATAAGACCATTAAAATATACATTATTCATTCTAAGATTGATCTTTTTTACTATAGCTTGTAGAAGAACATTCACCAATTTCAAATTTTCTGCTATAATTCATCTTTTTATCGTCAGTATCACTAGGTATATATCTCCATACTGGTCCATACACAGTCTCTTTACTTAATCTCCTATGAGTTTTATTACTAGAAGAACTCGACAACCAAGTAATCAGAACATTTCTACCATACTCCTCAAAATCCAAAAACCCGTTTGAACTAATCACATTCCCATCAACTGTAAATACCATTAAGTGTGGTATACAAGTTACACCATACATATAAACCAATGTAGATATTAATTCATCATTAAATTTTAATGTAAACCAGTTAGCTTGGGCTTCGAAAGATTCCTGAAACTCCTGCCTTGAATCCTCCAAAGGAATGTTAATCACTTCAATCGGTAAGTTAACAATTTTAGCATTTTCATAAGTCTCGTAAAATTTTTCTACAAGACCTTTGAAATTTACTCCTTTTTTGTTAAAAAAAGCGACAATTATATCCGCGTTGTCTTCAAACCATTGATAACTTATTTCTTCAAGTTTTTTATTGTAAATTTTAGCGGTTTTCAACCAGTTATAAGGTGGTAATGTTATTTTAGATACTTTCATTTTGTACAATTGTTTTTTGTCTTTTTGTTGTGGATGTTTTCCTTGGTTTTCTTTCGCCATTTTTATTGTTTTCTTCTCTATCTTTTCTACTTATTTACTTGCTTTTAGTTTTATTTAAATACTCACAAATTATTACGAATGGAGGGATTTATTTTGACATAACCATGACAACAATCTTCATGAATTTTTCTATTTTTTTTATTCCTCTTTTCTTTTATCCACGGAGGTTTTAAATGTATTTATTATTTAATAATAACTCATAAAAATCATAGAATAGATATACAATACAAAGAGACGGTTTTTTTTACTGGAAATTATAAAATCACTAGCTGACCCGGCAAACGTTGTTTTGACATACTAAAAAAAAAATTTGAAAAATAGATGTTGGCCGATTCTCAGACCTACTGAATAAGTATGTAAAATTTCATAAAGATCGGTCTAGCCGTTTCGGAGGAGTACGGTAACTAACACTGTGACACGTGAATTTTATATATTAGAAGATGTATTATCTACATTGCTAAAAAATTAAAATTGACAGTGTTAATAACACAATTCGGCAATGTTAACAGAACTTTTTTATCAGAAAATGTGTATATTAGAGACTAACGATTCTATAAAAATGTGCACAACGAAATCATCTATCCATCTCTACTAATATTATAAATGCGAAAGTAACTCTGTCTGTCTGTCTGTTACGCTTTCCCGCTTAAACCTCTCAACCGATTTTGATGAAATTTGGCACAGACAATCTTCAGACCCTGAGAAAGGACATAGGCTACCTTTTATTGCGAAAACAAGGATGAAAAGTTTTCTAAATTTCACGCGGACGAAGTCACGAGCAACAGCTAGTAGCCAATAAATCTTAATACGCCATAGTTGTTTTAATTTTTTAGTTAAGTTTAGTTTAGTTGTACACGTAGAATTAGTACTAATGATCATCTTGGTCATTGAGATATTATGACCTCAATCCAACAAATTATCTAAGAAACAACAAATACTATAATCTTAAGCTTTCCCATAGTTTTCAAATACAATAACTTACTTTCCTTCACAATCATAATTTTCTCAACAAATAATAACATTGATGGACGTAATCGTTTTGAAATTTTACACAGACTACCTCTAGGTAGGGATTAGACTTAATAAGATTCTTATTTTTAAAGTTTACTTTTCGGTATTTAAAGTAGTAGTAGTTCGGTAGTGGCGCCAGTAGTAGAAAATTTGAAAGGGAATCGTCTGGTCTAGTAAGGGGACGTAATGAGGAGGGACGAAGTAAGTAGTGTGAAGTATAGTATATAGTAACGAGGTAATAAAGTAAGCAGAACAAAATGTCTTTGCCTCTGTAGTTACAGAAGATATTAAATAAAAAACATAAATTAAACTATACTAATAAAGCACAGAACAACAAAAAATAGAACTATTAATTGTACTACATGTAGCCGTAGCGCGTAGGTATAATAATATCAAGTCATTGAAATTATTCTGATCTAATTCTCAATCATAGACAATCTCGCGAGGAGCTAAGGAAAAAAAAAATACCTATACCTAGTCTATCATTAAAAAAAAAGAAATTAAAAATAATTCGAAATACAAAAACAAGAGCATTTGGCGCGTAATCATCACCTGACTATCATAGATGATCAACGTATTACAAACTTTATTTACTTAACATTTAAGTTGATAGTTTAATGTCCTATAATTTTAATTCATTAGTATTCCATCGCAGTTTTTTATAGTGACTCGTATTGGCTTAATTCATTTTGAATTCCGAATAAGTTCCAAAACAAAACAGTTTGCAGTTCAAATATTGCAACACAAGCGAATTTAAACTTTATTGTTTGTAACATACGAGGGTAATATTTTATTTTTATCGCAAACTCATTGGTGAATTTTGGTTTTATTACATAATAATATATGCAGTTCAGTAAATTATAGCCAAGGGATTTGCAACTGTAACGCTTGAGAAGTAAGTAATACCAGATGTTTAGTATACGCATGTATAACATTGTTTTAGCCAATGCCATTGTGTCGCTCAACTTTGAACCGTAAAAGGAAGACAGACTTAAAAAGACCTGTGTCACAATTCGTTATAAATTAAATTTATTATATATTGAATAAGAAACCTTATTTTAATTAAGTAAAAGTCGTATTTAATCTGTATTTTTAATGTTTGATCTAATAACCTAGTCTCTGATGGCATTTTCTATTATTATGGTTTCCGATCGCAATTTTATGATATTCTCACTTAATATTTCTTCCATAAATCTATTCTCTCTCTCTCTCTCCAACCCATAAACATCCCACTGTTGGGCACGGGCCATGAAATGTGGGTAAACCCTGTAACAACTAAACGCAGAGGACACTTTACAGCTCAGTCTCACCAGTGACCATGATAACTACAAAGTCTCCAAAACGTCGGGCCAAAACTTAAAACAAATACGCGCGTCTAAATCCGTAAAAAGTGATTTTATTTAAACAGATGACTCGTGTAAGGGTTAGAAAATATTGAACAGTTTTGAGTATCGATTGTCGATGGATGTAAATTTTGCTATTGATTCGATTTTAATATTAACTTCTTCAGAATTTAGGTTCGATTTCAAATTTAATTGAAGCCGCGGGCATAAGCTAGTACAAACATTTTTAAACGTTAACATAAAATAATCAACATATTCCCGTGGGAAGGTAATGTATAAATAATTATATGTTACAAGAAACATAGTAATTCAATATAATCTTATTAATATTCTTACATATATGTATCACATCAGACTTCATACATAATAAGTATACGAAGATATTTTAATTAATTATAAGGAACTAGCTGTTGGCTCCGTGTGGTGACGGATACAATTGTCACTACCCCATCTCCTCCCAAGGTGATGTAAAAGTCAGCTAAGGGATATTGCACACAGATAACATCCTCTGTGAGAGATGGAAAACTAGAAAAAAAACCCTGTGTCAACACGCCTGGTCAGTGTGGTACAGTAGACTATAATCCTTACCAAAGGGGAGGAGGCCCGTGCCCAACAGTGGGACGTAAATGGGCTGGAGAGAGAGAGAGAGAGCTGTTGTCAACACACGTGGAATTTACAAAATAAAAAATTACGAGCAAATTAAACAAAAGTTCTCTATTCTAGAACTTTTTTATTATGCAGGAATCGAACCCGCGATCTCGTGAACGAAAGTCTGTTACATGAACGACTAGAGTGCGAGACTTAGAATAGCTTGTTCTATACATTAGACATCAACGCAATCTTTCAGTTATATACACACCGGCACAATTAGCGGAACAGAAAAAAAAGTGAGACTATGAGATAATAATATTTGACGAAAATGTAATTAGACACAAAATAACAAATTGATTAACATCTTTTAACAACGACTTTGAAAGGTCTTCGTTATTTTTTATTGAAAAATAAAGAAATTTGAAATACTCGTAAGTAAAATTTTTAGATGATTATGAACCATCACAAACATAAAAAAAATAAGCATTAAATGAATTAACAATAAAATTAAATAAAAATTAATAACGAGTGTTTCCCCCTCTTGCTTTGATTACGGTTTCCATTCGTCTGGGCATGTTACAGATTATGTTATCGATGATTTCTTGAGGCAACCGCTCCCACTCCTCAAGTAATGCGTTTCCAAGTTCATTCAGATTGTTGGGGGGTGGCATTTTGGATTTAACCCTTCTTTTTAGCAAGTCCCAGACATGCTCTATCGGATTCATATCGGGGGAATTTGCTGGCCACTGCATCACCGGTATGTACCTACGTGGCTCAGATATGCCTGTACCGATTGTGCACTATGAGCACGAGCATTATCTTGCATTAGAATAAAGTCGTCACCAATAAATGGGGCAAATGGTACAACATGTTCTTCTAAAATGTCTCTGATGTATCGATCTGCTGTCATGGTCCCTCCTGTGACTATCACTAACTCCGTGCGAGCTCCCAAACATATCCCTCCCCAAACCATAATCGAGCCGCCACCATAAGCCACTGTGTGTTCAAAATTAGACTGTATGTGGCGTTCTCCTTTGCGTCTTCATATTCGCTGTCTCCCATCGATCTGTTTTAAAAGAACTCTGCACTCATCAGTAAAGAGAATCTGCTGCCATTCGTTCAAATCCCAATGACTATGTCCTCGCGCATAGCTTAATCGGTTTACGCGGTGACGTCTCTCAAGTTTTGGGCCTTTGGCACCTGCCAAAAGTTGGTTTAGGGTCGTATATACCTATATACGACCCTAAACCAACTTCTTCAAATCTCCTGCGAACTGTACGCTCACTTACTCGTACTCCTCGAACGTCTTCCAGTTCATTTATTCAAAAAAAATTATGCCAACATATGATTAAATGATTTTTCTTTCATTCCATTTTCATCTCATTTATTTATTTGTTTATTTTATATACGCGTCTAAATCCGTAAAAAGTGGTTCTACGCAAGAATTCAAAACTAAAGACTTAATTTCAACAAACATGCCTTTAAAATACCTAGACTGTCACAAAAGTCTATATTTCATGTAAAGTTTAAAGCGAAAACCCCTAGGGATGAAACGTCAAACAATAATTTTAGTACGCTAATAAAAACCGGTCAAGCACGAGTTAGACTCGCACATATGGATTCCGTACCGCTAATATCTATACTCTCTCTCTCTCTTGAGTCCATTTACGTCCCACTGTTGGGCACGGGCCCCCTACACTTTGGGAGGGATTATGGTCTACAGTGCCGCGCTGACCAGGCGTGTTGGCACAGGGTTTATTTTCGAGATTTCCGTCTCTCAGAGAAGATGCTATCTGTGTGCAATATCCCTTAGTTGACTTTTACAGCACCCTTGGGAGGAGATGGGGTGGTGACACTTGTATTCTTAATCTGTCACCACACGGATTATCTATACTAATATTATAAAGCTGAAGAGTTTGTTTGTTTGTTTGAACGCGCTAATCTCAGGAACCACTGAGCCGATTTGAAAAATTATTTCATCGTTAGATAGGGCATTTATTAAGGAAGGCTTTAGGCTATATAACATCACGCTATGACCAGTAGAAGCGAAGCAGTAGTGAAAAATGTTGCAAAAATGGGGAAAATTTTCTAAATTCCATGCGGACGGACGGTCACGGGCAACAGCTAGTTACAATATATTCGTCATATTTCCGAAAATGATAACCTGTATTTGTATATCATTAATTGATGTACTTATATTGTAAAATTTAAGCTCTCTAGCTATCACCACTTCAAAGATTTTGACGGGGTTTATGGTCTAGTAGTTCATGTAACGGACTGACGTACACAAGGTCGCGGGCTCGACTCCCATACAAGGAAATGACATGATGTATGTTGATGTAAAAAAAAAGATGGCATCCACAGCCTGGTGACAGACGGACAGATAACAAAGATTCCAAAATAAGGTCCAGTTTTACCTTTAGGTACGGAACCCTAACAACAAAATAAAAAAATTAAAATCCCAAGTCGTGACAACCCTAGCATCTTAGCAACACGGTTCATAGAGGACACTGCCCCGTACTGAATAGACTTACAACCATAACTTTACACATACACACCACTTTAAACCAACCACCTAAAGTTTACATTCACTTGGCAGGACCGTTTGCATAAGCTTGTCGGGATATATGCATTCCATTTAATAATGTTAAAGTAATTTCTACTTTAATACATTCGAGTGAAGGTTTATGTTAAGTTGTAAGTATGTACTTTACTGTCGAGATCCTGTGGCGAGTTACCACGGGTTGTCGAATAAAAATAGACAAAGAATTTAATGTTCTTTGGAGTGTTAAGGTTTTTTTTTTAATGTATAATAGTGCTCTGTTCGTGATCAGAATTTTACATGGAGTAGTATAAGTGGTAGTAATTTTAGATAGACTATATAATTTTTACAACTACAAGGCTTTGTCTATGAAAATATAATATATTATTTTCTTAAAAAAGTAGACGATATAAGGAAAAAGAAAAAAAAAGTTCAATTATTGGGACCAGAGGGCGTTATGTGATATCTCTTCCTGTCCGGCACGAGCCTCCTCCAATTTGGGAGGGATTATAGTATACTGTGTCGTGCTGATCAGGCGTGTTGGCATAGGAATTATTTTCGAGTTTTCCGTCTCTAACAGAGGATGTTATCAATGTGCAATATCCCTTAGCTGACTTTAACAGCACCCTTGGGAGGAGATGGGTGGATGGTGAAACTTGTAGTCTTAATCCGTCACCACACGGACAAGTATATAATCTTAAGCTAATTACAATAAAATCAGGGGTAGTCAATCTATTGGCATAAATCGTAAAGTAATCAAGTCTTGTATAGAACCTTCCACTTTTCTTATTGTATCAGACTTGACCACCATGATGGACTTGATTAATCGATATTAGAAGTTATAAAATATATGATCTTATGTATAGCAGATAATGGAGTACAAGCCATAAGCTTATAGCGGAGCGATTATCTTCTATACTATCTAAATACTAATATTATAAAGCTGAAGAGTTTGTTTATTTGAACGCGCTTATCTCAGAAACCGTTGATCCAATTTGAAAAATTCTTTCCGTGTTGCATAGTAAATTTATCGAAGAAGGCTATATAGACTATATAACATCACGTTGCGACCAATAGGAGCGAAGCATTAGTGAAAAATGTTGTATGTACGTCCTCGCTGGCAACAGCTATGTTATATAAAATTTGTATTTAAAATAAACTCGTCCTGAAGATGCAAATCGGCTATGTTTGAAACCTTCAATATCATAGATGCTATAACAGTCGGTAACATATATTATTATGTACTTATATGATTATAATATTTATAGTTGAAATAAATAACTGTAAGTGGAATCTACGATTTAATAAATCGAAATCCGCTGATAAATGCTCCACGGGGCCCGTCATATATGTATCTGAATAAATCGCTAATATCTCCGCTATTGCTTATAACTTACACTACAAGATTCATTACACCGCAGGACTATAAAACTCATGTTGCAGTCTGTCTATCTGCATTTAAAGACATCTCTACATTCCTCAGTACTCTATTACCTATTGTGTGTTAATTATTGTTGGTCACAAAACCAATTGGGTCATTAATTCTCATAAATAAAGGATCAAAAAGTCATAAATTTTTATATAAATTGATTTTAAATGCTGATAAAAGGAATAGAGGTATTTGAAAAGTGTAAACACTGAAAGAAAATATTTGAAAGGGGCTAAATGAGAACGTTGGGGTTGAGAACGTTCCACTGTTGGGCACGGGAGGTATTATGTTCTACTATACCTATGTGTAGGTATTGGGTTTTAGTTTTCCGTCTCTCACAGAGAATGTTTTCTGCTTTTATTTTTTACTATGGGGGAAAAATGGGGTGTCGTCATTGGAATTCTTTATCCGTTACCACACGAGTAACTGTCTCGCAAACCGACAAATTAATATAAAAAAAATTGGAAAAGAATATGAAAGAAGGAGAAGTTAACACAGATATCACCTCTAACAGAAGGGTAGCTATAGACGAGGGATAAGGGCAGGAAAGTGACGACAATCTTAAAAAAACAAAGTCATTATTTTTGTATATCCTATGTGAACTTAAATCTTTAAAACTACATAACGGATTTTGATACAGTTTTTTTAATAGATAGATTGGTTCAAGAGAATAGTTTATGTGTATAATTTGTTAAAATTTGTTGTCTGAATTCGTGTACGAAGTCACGAGCAATGGCTAGTTTAAAAATAAATTAAAGACAAGTACTTGATAATATAATATAGGTTACTGGTATCGACTGGTATCGATGGAAATTGTACTTCATAGCGTTTTAAAGACATAATTACTTAATTAAGATAGTAGCCAGTCGTTGTATGTTGTATGTTTTATTCGCGGTTAAAAGATAAAAAGAAACTGAAAACAAAGCTGTTAATAAGGCGCTACAGTCCTAATTTAGGTATATGCCTCAGGTATACCCTATTCCCGAGCGCCGCGCTGAAAGGAACAAATATAGCTGAGGTAGATTTTACCTACAAATTAATTGGAAAAAAGGCGTTTTGCAATCCCCTGTTTTCTTCGCGAAAATTATACCGATTTTAATTTTTTTTCGTCATTTTATAGATGGAGTATATCCATGCTTCTATCACTTTCTTTTTTGATAAAACCTTACCAAATTTGTGTGATAGACGCTGCAATTTCATTTAAGAAAACTGAAAAAGAACGGGATTTTTATATGGTCATATTTGTTTTAGTTATTATGTTTAGAAAAACTGAAAGTAATAGAATCATAGATATAATAAGACCTAGATACTGTGAGAAATTCGCTGCTCTAGAGGTAATATCGCAAAGAAAACAGCGGACCACGATGCCCATATTTTTGTGTGAATCATAATTTGGTGTCGTGCCTTCTTAATAGTATTGAAAACGGCAGTTTTTTTTCTTTTTTCTTTTGCCCTTCTTTCAGAACAAAAAGGATGGCTTGCCAGTGTCAATGTAAAACGGCAGTTAGTACTTAATAGTTAAGGGCCTACATCAATATTATCGTATATCATCGCTAACACGTACATATTAACACAGCCAGTAGGCACAGAAAATGAAGAATTAGGGATACTTTTCCTATTTACTCAAAATCTACTAAATATATTTTAATTCTGATTTACGTGTTTCTATATATAATAGTTACTTATGTTTTTCAAGTTATTTCATTAGTTAATACGCGATAATAGACCGACAAATGAAAAAAATAAAAAATTAGAGAGGTTGTTTCGCTAAGATTTTCTATCGAGAAAACTTTTTTCAATCGCGTTTCTGAGTTCATGCGATCCTAGATCATATATTGAAAAACATATACTTAAAAATTAGAGCTCTAGCCATTCAATCTAAAGAAACAATGAAAACTTCGTACATAAAAAAATGCACGAAGCTATTTTGGTATCCTCTTAATAGTTAAGGTGATACTTACGTTCCCCTGCGGATCAATAAGCTGTGCATATTTAGGTGCCTTCGCCTTACTACCGTCTGCGAACACTCCCGCCAAGCGCAGTGGAGTCCCAGGCCGACATGCTGCACGCTCGTACTGGGCTCCCACACGTCCACTATCTAACATATTAACAAACATATTAGTGTTAGAATAGGTGTTTTCTATGTATTATAAGTATGTATTTACAAAAGAAAAGTAGTATATGTATTCTATCCGTATTCTGGTACCCATAACACAAGCATAATAAGCTTAGCTTGGGACCAGAGGACGTTGTGTGAAAATGTCTATAAATATTTATTTATTTATTATTTATATATTTACCAGAATTAGGTCTGGCTCTGTAAGCGGATATAGCTCTTGGAGACACGAGGGCGAAGGCCCGCGCCCGTAGTAGAGCTGCGATGGAGCCCCGTGCTGCAGCCAGCGCGCCGCCCCTGCATCCACATGCTGAGAACCAACCTGAAACAAAAATATTTAATACGTTAGGAAAGTTCTGTGGAAAGTTCAAATAAAACCGTTTTTTACGGATTTAGACGCGTATAATATATTAATCTAGTCAGATTTTTCGGAGACTTTTCCAGTCCAGTATTGTGATGAGCTATCGTGAGGTATAACCCCATTGGCAGGCCTCTAGGTCTAGTGGTTATGTAACCGATTGACGTTCAGGAGGTCGTGGGCTCGATTCCAGGACGGGACAATTATTTGCTGTTTGACGTTGTGTGAAATGTCCAGGAATATTGATTAATTTATATATTTGATATTTAAATAAATAAATGATAAATATTCACGGACATTTCACACAACGTCCTCAGGTCCCAAAGTAAGCTACATTTCTATGCTTGTGTTATGGGTACCAGAATACGAATAGAATACATGTACTACTTTTCTTTTGTAAATACATACTCATAATGCATAGAGAACACCCAGACGTAGTACAAATATTTGTATGACATTTATGAATATCTCACAAATAATTGTCTCAAGCGGGAATCGAACCCGCGACCTCGTGAACGGCAGTTCGTTACATGAACCACTCCACCACGAAGCCCGCCGTTTGATTTTGGAGATTGATTATGGAGATAGACTTTACCATAATATTCATTTAGTGTAAACTTTTACGATGCGCGCGCTTTATTTAGCAAAAAGACCATAAAGTTAATTATTAAGTTAGTCATCATTTCAGTTTTAACAATGCACGTACACCATTTTAAAATTAGTTAGTAAGAGGGACGTGGTAGATATTTAATGCCTGAAATATCAACTAAAAGTTTTTAAACTTTTTAAACGGGTAACCTTTATTTGTCTTATACGTAACCTGTATATGTATGAGCGGAAGAGATTACGTACCGGAAAAATGTAGTACTTTCCTATCATTTATAACTATTAATCTGTGCAACGTTTCCTTATAACCAACTTTTTTATACCATAAAAATAACAAAAAATAGCATCCATAAAATTAAGTGTATATTGCTACACATGACAAGAGTCAGCCATTAAATAACAAAAGTCTATAAAAGCAAGTACACTAAGGGTTAATACCTTAGCCAGATGACCTCTACGTAATTACGTAAATGTTACGAGTGTTGCGCGGCCATTATTTCACCTGCCTGAGCTTGACATTTGCGAGTTTTTTTTTTATCGGTTACAGCGTAAAGGCAAATGATAATAGTCATTCAGGTTATGTTCTTTTTTAAATTAAACAGAACGCTAGAGAGGTTCTTATTTATGTGTTGTTACTTTTTTTAAATTAGATTTCATAGTAGATCTTAAATTTTGATTTCAAGATAGTAAATGTATTTAAATACTCTTTTTAGCTTACAGCTCAAATAAATATTTAACGGGGTTCTCATGTAATAAACGTTTTTAGTTGAATTTGCAGACGATATGATTATGACAGCAACAGATGTACCAGATGTAGTGTCTACATGGCTACATCACTCTGCTGACGTCATATAAGACGTTATTGTACTAAGAAGTAAGATTTAGCCAGGCTAAAGTTACCTACTTCTCCTAATTTTAAACGTCAATCCGCCATCTGGTATATTTGTGATTACAGCATGATTTAATGAAGAATTTAATATTATGACTATGTTATGAAAACCTTCATGGGCGAGTCCAATTCGTACTTGGTCAGGTTTTTTTTTAATTCAAGGGCTCTTCGCCTTTCGGCTATTTCTTACTTATGTTTGCACGCAAAATTACTGTCAATGTATTTAAATACAGCATATATACAATGTCGTCTATAAGTAGGTAATATTACAGTAATTTAAATAATGCTAGGGCCTAGAATCGATAGCTCATCGGTAGTAAACTTGTAAATAAAACGATTGAACATCGACGTACAAAAATATTTTTTCATAAAAACCACTCTCACTTGTTTATAGTAATATACATACAGAACTTTTAAAGTATTTATGTACCAGTTAATGCACGTGGTTTCATCCGCGATTTTAGTTACTACCTTCGTTTTTAGCGTGAGTATTTCTGTGTAGAGCTTCCCCCTATTATTTATGTCTATAAAAATAATTTTATACACAAAAATACCAGATGTAGTGTCTATGGCTACAATCCTCATCCGGCTTGAATCCAGTTAAATGTCTACGTGTACTTAATGTGTACGTGAAAATATATGTCTGTGTGTCTATGATACTGGCTATACGTCATATGAAACGTCATTATTCTATTATGTACAATTTAGCCAGGCTAAAGTCACTCGTCCTCAGTTTTAAACGTCAACTTAGCCTCTAGTACGTCTGTGTTTTTATATAGCTTGTGTTATAGTCATTTTTAGGCTATACAGCTGTATGTTTTTATCAAAGTAAATTCATTAGGAGCAGCTATTGTGGGAGCAGCAAAAATCCTTACATCATGAGCATAATATTGATAAGTATTCCTATACTCCGGTAGAATTATTTTATGTACTTGTAAAATTAGGAAATTTGGTAGCAACTTTATTTGATTGATATTAACTCATATCAATGTAATAGAAACGCAATAAAAACCAATTTTCTTTTCATTACCTATCAAAACTAAATTAATAAAAATTGGCCAAGTGCGAGTCGGACTCGCACACGAAGGGTTCCGTACCATTATCTATGCAACATAAGGCAACGTTATTAGTATCGAGCAAGAAACGGTAAAAAAATCATGTTTGTTGTATGGGAGCCCCCTTAAATATTTATTTTATTTTATTTTTAGTATTTGTTGTTATAGCGGCAATAGAAATACATCATCTGTGAAAATTTCAACTGTCTAGCTATCACCGTTCTTGAGATACAGCCTGGTGACAGACGGACGGACGGACGGACGGACAGCGAAGTCTCAGTAATAGGGTCCCGTTTTTACCCTTTGGGTACGGAACCCTAAAAACGTTATCATTTATTCAATATAATTTACAGTTCATAAAAATAGTTTAGTTGCTTCTAAATTGTCATTACTCTATAAAAAATTTCCCGCCATCGGCCACCCATAATGGCCGATTTTATGGTATAAAAAAAAATGAGTGAGCACAGACAACACGTCCTTCTGCCAAGGACGACAGGTTGTCTTGGCCCTTAACTTCAAGTTATGTGAAAATGTATTGTTGTTTTTTCTTTAATAGCTTTTGCTTATAGCTTTTAAAGTATTTATATTACGTTGTATTGTTATCGTGTTTTGATAAAAAGTAGTACATACAATTTTTATTAAGATAAACGGTTATACGGATCAATAAAAAAAATAATATAAATATTTTTTCAAATTACTGACGGGCGGAGGGGCTAATAGCATTTCCATTGCTAAATTTTAAAATAAACATCATCTAAACTTTCTTATTTAGAAAAATGTGCAAGGTTAAATAGCAATTTTGTATCTGTAGTCTGGAGATTAAAATTAAATTGACCATAGTTGTTTTTAGTTTAGTTTCTGGCAATACTTAATTATTGAAATACAATAACATTTTTGTTCATGAAACAAATATCTATTCTGAGTAGAACACAAATTCATCGTGAATAAATATTTCATCGAAATGGCGTTTTGCACTAGGTACATGTTTTAGTTATTTATCCACGCACACATATATGTATATACCAGATGGTGGAATGACGTTTAAAATTGAGGACAAGTAACTTTAGGTAACTGTAGCCTGGCTAAATCGTACTTCATAGAATAATGACGTTTCATATGACGTACTTAAATGGCTTTCGCCGCGGGAGATCGACATTGGATGCCATCTCTCGACTGGGGGACAGCGTCGACAAAGCTAGCTCCCGGGGGGATGTGTTGCTGGCGGTGTCGCCCGACATTGCGAACGCCCTCAACACCATCCCCTGGGCAACAATTGCCGAGGCACTGCGGTACCACAATGTTCCACGGTACCTCAGGTGCATCCTTGCGGACTACCTCACCGATTGGGCCATTGTCTACCCGGACCCGGCCCGAGACCGAGTGGTTGGGATGGAACATGCGGTGTTCCACAGACCGCTCCTGTGGAACATCGGCTACGACTGGGTCCTGCCATTTTCATGCACTCATAGATATGCAAGTGGCTTACAGCCACAGCCGATTGAGTAATGTAGCCATAGACACGACATCTGTGTCCACGCCACGCATGCATTTGTAATTATATCATAAAAAATACTCAATCGAAGATGTTGAGATATCTATTACAACTTAACTGTATTTTTACTGCTTAACTACACCTAACATTCACTATTGCACAGTAATGATGATTGCAATCATTGCAATAAATATTGCAATAAATGACGCCTACATTAGTATGTGACGAGAATTACTTTGACTCTACATCAATTCTGTTATCCTAGTACTTAAAATCTGTGTTTGAATATTTCCAACCTTCCTATAAGGGGGTGCTCTTGAGTCAGTTAAACAAATAACTTCTCCATTGGTGGAGGAATGAGGCCTGTGTCCAGCATTGGTCCGGTTATGGACTTAGATTAAGAACAAAAAAATTTATGGTTATTTATTCTGAAGAATTTGAAAAAAAAAAGAAAAAAGATTTTTTAAAGATTTTTTTATTTTATGTCTGTAGGATAATTTTTTTACCCGACTGGGAAATATTTGTTTATTTTGTGTGATTACTTTTCGCAAGTGCCAAAAGAAATTTAATGTTCAAAATCTCAAAATGTTTATTTAATGTTAATATAACGGGTGCGATTTTCGCACGGGATTGTCCTGTGCGGAAATCGCACCCAATCTCTAATCTGTATCGAATGCGGTCATTCAACTCAACCAGGTTGAGAATTTGAGAGCTATGTTAAGAATTCTTACTGATAAGTGTGCTTTATGTTTATGCAAATTAAGGCATTACTTTGGTAATAAGATTAAAATCTAATTCTAGTTGAAATGTAAGTAATAGAAATCTAGAATACAATGTACCTATAATATAGATTATTAGTTGACCAAGCAAAGTTTGTTTTGCCATATAAATATAAAAGGGGGGACCTAAATATTAAAGGACTTACTGAATATGCGTATAAAATTTCATAAAAGCAGGTCCAGCCAAGCATTATAATATATATATATATATATACTAGCTGTCCCGGCAAACGTTGTTTTGCAATACTAAAAAAATAAGTTTGAAAAATAGATGTTAGCCGATTCTCAGACCTACCGAATTTACACGTGAATTTTATATATAAGATATATATATATTAAATTATTTATAGACATTTCACAAGACGTCCTCTAGTCCCAAGCTAAGCTTATATGCTTGTACTATGGGTACCAGAATACGGAAAGAATACATATACTACTTAAATTTTGTAAATACATACTTATAATACATAAAAACACCACGACGCAGTACAAACATTTGTATGACAATTATAAAGATCACACAAATGATTGTCCCGAGCGGGAATGGAACCCGAGAACTCGTGAACGACAGTCCGTTATATGAACCACTCGACCACGAGGCCCGTCAATTTGTGGTCAATATGGTGATGTATTATTATGGTAATCCGTCCATTCGTCTATCCGTTCGTCTGTGATGCGGCTGTATCTCTGCCATGCCGACGCCACTCACTGTAATGAATTAAAGGTGATACTAGCCTACTTACTTGTCAATACGTCATATTAGTGCTCAAATTTATCAACTGCCGTTTGTGGGCCTAGTGTCTTTAATACAAGTTATTTCCAATAGCTATTAATAGCTAATTAGCTAAGGCACTAGTCACCACTACACAGGTTCTCCTTTTCTATATGTTATCTCTTACCCTTGTTTCATATTTATTTTGATAAGTGAACTTTTACTGTTAAACAATGTTTAATTGAATTCATTTTGCTTTTGTAATAACTTAACCTGCATGCATTTTAGTTACATAGCGTGAATTGTATTTTAGTTACTATAAATTCTTTGTATTATATACGTATAAACGTCATCTTTTGTAGTGGTGAATAAATAAATAAATATATCGTTGTTATAACATGAAATTATCACAATACAACAACACGCAATACTGTAAACCATTTTTTACACTAAGTTATGCATAGACTACCGTTTCTACCGCCCACATGCTTACACATTAAACAGTTTTGCTAACAAACGGACATTGGGTAATATTCTGTTGTTGTTGACATATAAACATACGGGATCAAATTGCACACAGGCACGCTATGCAGATCATTAACTCACTGACAGATGTAGCACACATTTTAAATTAATGAAGTCACATTACTATTGTTAGACTAAGGTACCAATTCGACGTGCACAACTAAACTTAACTAAACTAAAAAATTTGAGTTGAAAGTGTCTATATATCCATTGGTCACTGATCCTGGTCGTCTCTGAATGTCGGCCTCATAACAAAACTCAGAGTCACGCAGCGTGCTATGGAGAGGGCTATGTTCGGCGTTTCCCTACGTGATAGGATCCGAAATGCGGAGATCCGTAGAAGGACCGGTGTGTACGACATAGCCCGAAGAGTTAGGACGCAGAAGTGGCAATGGGCAGGCCACATCGCTCGATGATCTGATGACCGTTAGGGACGGAAGGTCCTCGAGTGGCGACCACGAACCGGACGACGCAGCGTGGGGCGGCCCCCAACAAGTCGATATCGTCAAATACGCCGGGGGCCGCTGGATGCAGTTAGCGCAGGACCGCGCGTTGTGGCGTTCTATGGGGGAGGCCTATGTCCAGCAGTGGACTGAGAAAGGTTGATGGATGGATGGATGGATAGATATATCCATTATATGCTATTTCGCTGTACATATTTCTCTCTCTCTCTCTTCAGCCCATTAACGTCCCACTCTTGGGCACGGGCCTCCTCCACTTTGGAAGGGATTATGGTCTACTGTGCCGCGCTTACCAGGCGTGTTGGCACAGGGTTTACCTTCGAGTTTTCCGTCTCTCACAGAGAATGTCATCTGTGTAAAATACATATTTATATTAATTAAATTCGAGTCTATAATACACAATTTTTTTTTCAATAAGAAAGTTCAGTTGAGAGGATACCTACCAAAATAGCTTCGTGCATTTTTCTACGTACGAAGTTTTCATTTTTTCTTTAGATTGAATGGCTAGAGCTCTAATTTTTAAGTATATGTTTTTTCAATATATAATCTAGGATCGCATAAACTCAGAAACGCGATTGAAAAAGTTTTCTCGATAGAAAATTTTAGCGAAACAACCTCTCTTATTTTTTATTTTTTTCATTTGTCGGTCTTTTATCGCGTATTAACTATCGAAATAACTTTCAAATCATAAGTAACTATTATATATAGAAACACGTAAACCGGAATTAAAATATATTTAGCAGATTTTGAGTAAACAAAAAAATATCCCTAATTCTTCATTTTCTATACCTACTAGCTGTGTTAATAGGTACATGTCGACGATAATATTGATGTAAGCCCTTAAAATTTCCGAATTGTGTTATTAACACTAGCAGTTTTAATATTTTAGTTAAGTTTAGTTAAGTTGTGCATGTAGAATCGGTACCTAAGTCAGAATTATTGCACAAAAAATGGATATTACTTTGTAAATAAATATACAAACTTCTTTATACTTATTATAAAGCAAAGTCGTTATTTTTGTATAAATGTCCCTATGTCAGCTTATATCTTCAAAACTACGTAACATATTTTAATGCAGTTTCTTTTACACGTCACTGCATCAAAGATTAAAATTAACATTAAGACGATACCAAAATAGCTTCGTGCATTTTTCTATGTACGAAGTTTTCATTGTTTCTTTAGATTGAATGGCTAGAGCTCTAATTTTTAAGTATATGTTTTTTCAATATATGATCTAGGATCGCATAAACTCAGAACCGATTGAAAAAAGTTTTCTCGATAGAAAATCTTGGCGAAACAACCTCTCAAATTTTTTATTTTTTTCATTTGTAGGTCTATTATCGCGTATTAACTAATGAAATAACTTTAAAAACATAGGTAACTATTATGTATAGAAACACGTGGATCAGAATTAAAATATATTTAGTAGATTTTGAGTAAATAAGAAAAGTATCCCTAATTCTTCATTTTCTGTGCCTACTGGCTGTGTTAATATGTACGTGTCGGCGATGATATACAATAATATTGATGTAGGCCCTTAATATACAACTGCTTTGTATAAATTAGATATCCTATAACAATCTGATACCCTGGTACAACAATTTAAAATATTTGGACTATCTAAAAGAACTAAGTAGTTTACAATCAACTAACAAAATTAGTTAG
Source organism: Orgyia antiqua (assembly GCA_916999025.1). Taxonomy (NCBI): domain Eukaryota; kingdom Metazoa; phylum Arthropoda; class Insecta; order Lepidoptera; family Erebidae; genus Orgyia; species Orgyia antiqua. Next base: position 27,753,465 of record OU779871.1, read on the forward strand.
ACCGGACAGTTAATTTAAATATTTTGTAATGCTACAACATAGATCACTCTCAATAGATTCCACATGCAAGGCGGTCAACGTACACTAAATCAAACAAATGCGCTGAAGAACATAAAAATTGTATGTCTCGGTTTGCGATTTTGCTGCAATGAAAGAAAATGTCCGTGTGGTGACGGATTAAGAATACAAGTGTCACCAGCTTACTTCCTTCCCAGGGTGCTGTAAAAGTCATCTAAGGGATATTACAGTTATAACATCCTCTGTGAGACATGGAAAATTCGTAAATAAAACCTATGCCTAAACATCTGGTCGGCGCTCCATTGTAGACCTTAATCCCTCTCAAAGTGGAGGAGAACAAGACGCAATAAAAATGCGTATATGGATTGTGTGATTCTGAGACGGTTTACTGAACTAATAAGGGTGAATAGACTCCTAACATAGTTGTTGCGCTTTACCATCCAAGGCTGCATTACTGCTTACCATCAGGTGTAATGTAGTCAAGAATCAACATGTATTATGTCAAACAGAAAAAGAAAAAAAACTACACGTTAATCATGTGGCTAGGTAACTCTGTATAAAATTGTGTTAATCAGTACCTTTGTTTTTAAGCTATTGCATAGCTTCTATCGCGGGCCTTGAGCGTGGAGACCGAATCTTCAAAATTCGAAATTTTAAATTCTGTAGGTAACGGAAATAGCGTAAAAACCCTTACACATCGGCACAACGCCGTTGCGCTGTTCGCGCTGGTGACTCATGTCAGTCTTGGCGTTAGTTTTTATTTTATTGACATTTGATTGATAATTGCTATTTTATCATAATTACCATAAACAATGGACAGATTTAAGCATCAGTAAATAAGGATTATTAATCTTATTTTAGTTTATGGTATCTAAATACCATAAACTTCTTGCATAAATATAATAAATAAATAATTGTAATTGCATATGTTGATAAAAAATACTATGCAATAGCTTTACGGCGGCAGTCCCCGAGTGACACACGTCTTTTGTTGTTTTATTTTATTAAAATTTTATTTCATTTAACATTTTATTTTATTGTTTGTGTCATTTTGTGATGGATTCTAATTGTCCGAATAAAGAACTTATTATATCATTATTATTCCATACCACGCAACACGTGTCGTTTAGTCTTCCAAAATCTCGTAATTTCTTATCTATTGTAGTTGATCTATGTGTACGATAACAAAATATGTATTATTAAGTGACCTATTAGTGTTAATTACAGGTTATCCATAGAAATTCTTCTGTTATCTTATAGATTAAAGCTTCCAAATATTTGCCTATTGATACATTCGTTAAAATAGTTTTTTAATTCCTTAAAAGTAATTTGAGACGATATCGACACTTAGAATACCAAATTGGTCGCAATGAATATTTAATAAAGACAATTTAAAAAGATTGAATTTTAAAAATTGGGTATTTTAATTATAGTTGTATATTATCAAGGGAATATATATTTGTTTTATAAGCAGATAGCATCTGTGAGAGACGGAATATTTGAAATTAAACCATAAGCCAACACGCCTGTTCAGCGCGACCAATTAGACCAAAACACCCTCTCAAAGCAGAGGAGGGCCGTGCCTTACAGAGGGATGTAAACGGGTTGGAAGGAATATTATATAGTATATATAATATAATTTTATGCATTTCTCTCTCTCTCTCTCCAGCCCGTTAAAGTCCAACTGTTGGGCACGGGCTTCCTCCACTTTGGAAAGGATTATGGTCTGCTGTGTTGCGCTGACCACGCGTGTTAGATTAGGGTTTATTGTTTTTAGTTTTTAGTCTGTAACAGAGAATGTTATCTGTGTATATTATTCCTTAGCTGGCTTTTACAGCACAGTAGGAAGGAAAAGGGTTGGCATTCTTTAATGAAGCGGAGGGGGCCCCTGCCAAAATGTTGAACGCTCAATTATTTTCCCGTATGTTTTCACTACTTTCGAGGTATACACAAGTAACACACAGTTATCACTTCAAATGTTCATAAACATTGAGTTTATTGACATGAAAGTACTTACCTATGGTAAAAATGCCTGATTTTCGAGTAAATTGAACGACTGTAGGTATAGAGTTTACTGTAATAACTTGCTCAAGCTTAGCTGTTTCGTAGACCGAGATTGAAAAATCCACAGACAGATAAGTCATCTGTACTATAATTATACAAAATAAATTCTATTAAATAACGTCTCATAACTTATCAAAGGCTTTGGTGTTGTTAATAAAGCTGTGTTTCTTTTCATTCTACTCAAAAGATTTGCTGTGAGTGACGTCGTTTTCTCCATTTCATAATAAGTGGTCAGTCTTGGCATTACTATGTCTAGAAGCGCTGTCACGTGATCAAGCTTAAACAGCCAAAATTCACCGAAAACTCCCTTCACTTTTTCTTACTGAATACCACTGCACGGTTGACTTCGGGACTTTGTGATAATCACAATGAGGTGCTAGACCGCCGGCAATCGCCAACGTTGTCAATGATTACCGCCGCTTATCTATGTGGAATGTAGAGTTTTAAGTATTTTCATCTCGGAATTTAAGGCATTAGCTTTGCTTTTAATAGTAACATAATAACTTTAAAACACGCTTAAATATTCTAAATATCTTTTTGTAATTATTACGTTGTCATCAGTCCTTAGGTATTTACACAAAATTTCAGATCAATCCTACAATTACCAGTTGACGAAAATCACTTTCAAAGATTCCATTACACAAATTAATTCATTCATTATTACTTGCCAGGGTAATAAAAGCGTGTTTACATAAAAGAACACCGATTAACTTTAAAGAAATAAATAATTTATAACTAATAATTCATTAAATATTACTTAAGAGGATACCAAAATAGCTTCGTGCATTTTTCTATGTACGAAGTTTTCATTGTTTCTTTAGATTGAATGACTAGAGCTCTAATTTTTAAGTATATATTTTTTCAATATATGATCTAGGATCGCATAAACTCAGAAACGCGATTGAAAAAAGTTTTCTCGATAGAAAATCATAGCGAAACAACCTCTCAATTTTTTTATTTTTTTCATTTGTCGGTCTATTATCGCGTATTAACTAATGAAATAACTTTAAAAACATAAGTAACTATTATATATAGAAACACGTAAATCAGAATTAAAATATATTTAGTAGATTTTGAGTAAATAGGAAAAGTATCCCTAATTCTTCATTTTCTGTGCCTACCGGCTGTGTTAATATGTACGTGTCGGCGATGATATACGATAATATTGATGTAGGCCCTTAAGATCGTCAGAAAATTAAAAATATCCAAACACTACTAATTTTATGTCCAAATCTTTCTCAGTGCACGCTGTCCGATTATGGAATGAATTACCACTATCTATAAAACAAGCTAAAAGCTCAAAATCATTTACAAAACTTGTGAAAGATCATTACTTATCTATCAGTTCTTAACTATTATTATATTATTTAACCTTAATTTTGGTTTGTGTTACAGTAAATAAATACTATGCCATTTTTAGGGTTCCGTACCCAAAGGGTAAAAACGGGACCCTATTACTGAGACTTCGCTGTCCGTCCGTCCGTCAGTCCGTCCGTCTGTCACCAGGCTGTATCTCAAGAACGGTGATAGCTAGAGAGTTGAAATTTTCACAGATGATGTATTTCTATTGCCGCTATAACAACAAATACTAAAAATAAAATAAATATTTAAGGGGGGCTCCCATACAACAAACATGATTTTTGTACCGTTTCTTGCTCTCATACAACAAACGTGATTAATTAAGTATAGTGTGTGTTGTTTGCTCATTTATTAATAACGTGCTTTATGTTGCAGATAATGGTACGGAACCCTTCGTGCGCGAGTCCGACTCGCACTTGACCAATTTTTTTAGTTATGTATATGTGTACTTGTTTATGTATGTATATGATATTAACGGTATATAAGTAGTTTATGTATAATATATTTTAAGTAATATTTAATATTTACTTTTTAAGTAATATTTACTTCTTTATTTTATTATTATAATAACATTATTACTCAATAAAGAGTTAATCTATCTATCTATCTAAATATTACAAATCCGTGTGCAATGTTAAAGCTACATAATTTATCAATCGAAATAACAAAACTGCAGTTCTAGATAGAATTTACAATCTAGACGTGTATATGACAACGATAAATATAACGTTACGTAACAGTTCGCCCACGACACAAGAGGCTCGTCGGGTCAAACAAGTGATAATAATTTGCATTGCCACGAACAAGGAAGCTTACTTATCACTTCACTGATAGATGACGAGTTACTAAATTATTCAGAGTCGGTATTTTCACGGCATATAAAATTTTAGTTTTAAACGCTTTTGGCTAGAATAACAACTAATATTACAAATGATGGTCTGGTCGGATTAGAAAAATTCTTTATAGTAGACACATTTATCGAGAAAGGCTATATAACATCACGCTGAGCCTAATAGGAACGAAGCATTAGTGAAAAATGGTTCAAAAATGAGAAAATAATTCTCTAATTTCTCAGTTGATGTGTTACTATTTTAGTATACACATATTTACTATTTTATTATACACAGACGTGAATATATAAGTAAGTATACAAAATTTCTTAAGAATTGGCTTAGCCTTTTTGTAGAAAAATTGTTACGAAGACTGGGACGTGATAACCTTACCTATAATTAACACACATTTAAATCTTTTAACACGAATATATACAGGTTGTCCCAGAACGTAACGTAGCTGGGAAGGGGGGTGATAGGGGGGGTCACAAGGGTCACCAGAAAAATAAAATAAAAATTCCCCTCTGGCTATTTAAAAAATAAATGGCATTTTTTTAAAAACTAAAAATTTTACACCTTGTGGGGCTATTTTGCTAACTGTACCTACAAATATAGCTGTTTAAAAAAAAAAAGATGTTATGTAATCCTCAATAACCCTTCATCAAATTGAATTAAAAAAATAATACATATCCAACCAAGATTTTAAAGAAAATTAAGTTCTTTTCCAGTCAAGGACTTAGTAATTACAATTTCACTCAACTTTCTCCAAGTGTACTGAAAAAAAATGTACTATGCAGCTCCGGCGTGTAACTTAAAAAGATGGGTAATTTTATTGCAATTCCAAAATGGTATAACACTTATTTGAAAAAATCATACCTAGACATTTAAAAATAATTTTCGGGAACAATACCCCTGCAAAACAAAACATATCAATAAAACAATAGTCTCAAATTCCTAAGAAAATACATTTTTAAATGTCTCTTCTGTTCCTCTAATGTTACTGCCCGTTAATTCTCAAGATTGGAGTACTGTACATACCTCAAACACTCAAGTACAGTCTAGGCCAGATAAAGCTTTACCATATTTTATGACAGGGAATTTAAATGAAACTCGAAAATAAAACAAAATTGTAATTATTTATTCAAATTAAGTGCTCGAAATGTGCACCACCAACATAAATGCACGCCCTACATCGTTTTAAAAATGAGCGGGAAATGTGCCGAGCAAATCTTCTATTATTGATTGATTCCGCGGCCTCTGTGATCCTCGCCTTCAAGTCACCCAAGTCCCTGATGGGTTTCCCATAAACTTTTTCTTTTTTAGGACCCCAGTAAAAGAAGTCCAACGGGTTTAAATCCGGTGAACGAGCTGGCCACGCTATAACACCGGCCCTTCCCATCCACCTACCAGGATATTCGTTGTTTAGGAAATCTCTTACTGGGCGTGCATAATGTGCTGGGCACCCATCATGCTGGAACCACATATTCCTTAATGTTTCCAGCGGCACATCTTCCAATAAATTGGGTAATTCGTTTTGTAAAAAGTGCAAGTACGCCTCGCCAGTCAGTGCCTCAGGTAACTCAAAGGGTCCGATTATTTTACCGTTCAGTATTCCGGTCCACATGTTCACTTTAAAACGATATTGGGATCGATCTTCTCTAATAAGGTGGGGATTTTCTACGTGCCACTCGTGTAAATTATGTAGGTTCATGTAGCCGTCCTTTTTAAAAGTAGACTCGTCGGACCACAATATTTTATTAAAAAATTGAGGGTCCTCCCTATGCATGCGCAGCATCCTACTACAAAATGCAAGTCTCGCAGGAAAATCGCGTGGTATCAGACTCTGTATGCGTTGCACGTGGTACGGGTGGAACTTTTCTGATTGTAATATGCGATGAGCAGTACTTTTTGATACACCTGTATTTGCTTCAATTGTCCGAACTGAAGTACTCGGGTTGTCTGCGACGGTTTGAAGCACTACATCTTGGACATCGAACCGAGATCTGCGTTCATTAACCATTTGATGTGGAAGTCGACCCTCAGACAATAGTCGGTGGACATTGACAAAAACACGGCTATCCGGGTGACGTGGGGCGTTCGGATATCTTTCTCGGTACAGTCTTGCTGCAGCACCGGCATTACATCTACATTCGCCGTAAATGAGATGCATGTTCGCATATTCATGTGGAGTGTACGTGGGTGGCATGGTGGCACTGTATCACACACTTTAGTCCTTGAGAAAGCCAAGTCGTTGGAAGAAATCACAAACAATGTCCAAAATCACAAAGAAATAATCAAGTCCAGAAAGCGAAGCAAAGTTGTTAGTACTAAATGAACACAAACGAATACAAAGATGTGCAGTAAACGAGAGAGCTTAATGTACTGCCCAACTATTTGGCTAACCAGAGACAGCACCCCTACTTTTTCTCTTCCTTTAACGTATCTACCTGTCTCTTTCACTCCCTGAACTTGTTTTGTTTCATTGTTCTCGCGCATGGCTAACGGTACGAGAGGGGTACCTGCCTACCTGCCTGTACAAGGAACAGGAATATTTGCTTAGGAATTTGAGACTATTTATGTTGGTGGTGCACATTTGGAGCACTTTATTTGAATAAATAATTAGAATTATGTTTTATTTCCGAGTTTCATTTAAATTCCTTGTCATAAAATATGGTAAAGCTTTATCTGGCCTAGACTGTACTTGAGTGTTTGAGGTATGTACAGTACTCCAATCTTGAGTATTAACGGGCAGTAACATTAGAGGAACAGAAGAGACATTTAAAAATGTATTTTCTTAGGAATTTGAGACTATTGTTTTATTGATATGTTTTGTTTTGCAGGGGTATTGTTCCCGAAAATTATTTTTAAATGTCTAAGTATGATTTTTTCAAATAAGTGTTATACCATTTTGGAATTGCAATAAAATTACCTATCTTTTTAAGTTACACGCCGGAGCTGCATAGTACATTTTTTTTTCAGTACACTTGGAGAAAGTTGAGTGAAATTGTAATTACTAAGTCCTTGACTGGAAAAGAACTTAATTTTCTTTAAAATCTTGGTTGGATATGTATTATTTTTTTAATTCAATTTGATGAAGGGTTATTGAGGATTACATAACATCTTTTTTTTTTTAAACAGCTATATTTGTAGGTACAGTTAGCAAAATAGCCCCACAAGGTGTAAAATTTTTAGTTTTTAAAAAAATGCCATTTATTTTTTAAATAGCCAGAGGGGAATTTTTATTTTATTTTTCTGGTGACCCTTGTGACCCCCCCTATCACCCCCCTTCCCAGCTACGTTACGTTCTGGGACACCCTGTATAACAGAGCAAGCATTTTTGCTTGTAATGAAGTAAGGTAGAAAATAAAGAAAAAGTTACATGATTTGATAAATATATGGCTTTAATTAATTTATAGTGTTTGATAAAGATATTCAAACTTAAGTGCCTACATCAATATTATCGTATATCATCGCCGACACGTACATATTAACACAGCCAGTAGGCACAGAAAATGAAGAATTAGGGATACTTTTCCTATTTACTCAAAATCTACTAAATATATTTTAATTCTGATTTACGTGTTTCTATATATAATAGTTACCTATGTTTTTAAAGTTATTTCATTAGTTAATACGCGATAATAGACCGACAAATGAAAAAAATAAAAAATGAGAGAGGTTGTTTCGCCTAGATTTTCTATCGAGAAAACTTTTTTCAATCGCGTTTCTGAGTTTATGCGATCCTAGATCATATATTGAAAAAACATATACTTAAAAATTTGAGCTCTAGCCATTCAATCTAAAGAAACAATGAAAACTTCGTACATAGAAAAATGCACGAAGCTATTTTGGTATCCTCTTAAGATCATAAGTTTTGAATTAAGAGTCTATTATTTCAATTTATTATTTATACAAAACATACTCCGACATCTTAACTAGCTCCGACTCTATCAAACTATATAGTAGCTTTCTCTGTATTTATCTTTGATATCTGTACAAAGAAATATCAAATCTATTCTCTTGAGAGCTTAGGTCTAAATTGCCAAGTGTATTTTAGTATATTTGTGCACATAATTCTCTAAGAACAGAATGAAATGTCACCGATTACGCCCTGAACTAGTTTGAGATAGCAATATAGGTTAGGTTTCACGATTACTATGATATAACTGTGAAGTACAAAGTACACTGAGCTTATACTCTTTCTATCTATAAGATTATCTATATTAATACGAAGAAGAATGACTTGTTTGTTTGTTTGTTTAGTTTGTTTAGACGGGCCTCGTGGCCTCGACCGTCCGAGTGGAATTTGAAAAAATTTTTTTTCGTAGTAATAGGTAGCCTATGACCTTTCACAGAGTCTAAAGATTGTCTGTGCCAAATTTCATAAAAATCGGTTGAGAGGTTTAAGCGGGAAAGCGTAACAGACAGACAGACAGAGTTACTTTCGCATTTATAATATTGGTAGGGATTATATTTGTTTAAAATGATTGGGTATAGTAATGCACCCCAAATCAGCCCCGCACAGCTGGACCATTTTGTAGGAAAGCGTGGGACCCGACGTGTAACGCTACTAGCGGCCGTATTATGAACTTTTATTTACAGGCAGTTTACGCCGTGAATTGAACTGTCTGGCAAATTCGTAATATGAACAAATTATTAGTCAGTCAGTTCGCTAAACCAGTCATACATTAATATGTTTAAGGAGAAGGTACAACTAAAAGTTAAAGTACTAACGAAAAATTTTCAACTAATAGTTTTATTTTTGCCATAATACCTAATTTAGCCATGCAGTTTACGGCCTGCCTGGAACTTGAATGATTTTAAAAAGCTCATAATACGCCGGCAGTAGTCCTTTTGGTACTCTTTATCATTTTTGTATACATGTCCCTATGTGAGCTTATATCTTAAAAAGTAACCAACGGATTTTGATGCGGATTTTTAATGGATATAGTAATTCAATTGAATGGCTCACATGAAGTCGGTTGAACATTTTTAAAAAAATACTCAATTATTGTATAATTTGATTTGGTTTCTAAAATCCACACGTACAAAGTAGCAGTAAATATATAGTTAAAACTACAAACATTTACCATTTGTCTCCTAATCTAAACATACTTCATGTAGTTATTGTCTCAACATAATATAACAATATTGTCATTATAGTTATTAATGATGTGTGTTGTGTTTAGAACGCACCCAGTTATACTGAGTACGTACCAGAACAATAGGCTTATGGGTCATTGCTTATACATTATCATAGTAGTTGTGTTGCCCGCGACTCCGTCCGCGTGGAATTTAAAAAAATTTCCCCGTTTTTGTAACATTTATCACTACTGCTTCGCTTCTACTAGCCGTAGCGTGATGTTGTATAGCCTTAAGCCTTCCTTGATAAATATTAATATTTAACACTAAAGAATTTTTCAAATCGGCCCAGTGGTTCCTGAGATTAGCGTGTTTAAACAAACAAACAAAATCTTCAGCTTTGTAATATTAGTATAGATAATAATATGATAAAAATAATAAATGAGTATTTTTTTTAAAGTTTAACCAACTTCACTTTTACTTGAAATTTGAGGGCTTTCCTCCATTTCTCAGGAGATAGCCATCAGATCCCGACCTCGTGCCAATGGGACCACACGGGAACTACCATCTTTCAAATAATTAAAGTATTATTAAAATCGCTTCGCCCAGTTAAAAGTTATGAGATAACAAACATAAAAAGAATCATACAGATGAATTAGGAAACTCCTCCTTTTTTGCAGTCTGGTAAAAATTATGTAGAAAAGACAATTGACAATTTTTTTTATAAAACTGAAAGGAAAGCCGACTAAATAACTAAAGCACAGTCAAAACGACATTTCACACAACGTCCTCTGGTCCAAAGTAAAGCTTATTTACTTGTGTTATGGGTACCAGAATACGGATAGAACACATAAACTACTTTTCTATCACAAATACTTATGATACCTAGGTACTTTCGACATTTAGGGACATTCAGAGGGTTAAGTTAGTACGTGTCCGTTTGGGGACGGATTAAGAACATAAGTGTCACCACCCCTTTACCTTCCAAGGGTATTGTAAAAGCCAGCTAAGGAATATAGTACACAGATAACATCCTCTGTGAGATATGGAAAACTCTAATATAAACTCTATGCCAACACGTCTGGTTAGCGCGGCACAGTAGACCATAATCCCTCTCAAATTGGAGGAGGCCCGTGCCCAACAGTGGGATGTCAATGGGCTGGAGATAAGTTACGCGTTGTTATATTTTAAATTGCTTTTCTCATTCTTCTAGAAAGTTCGAACAAGATTCAGAGATTGCTATCTTACTAAAGTACTATTATTCTGTGTACGTACACACAGACGGATTTAAAACTATATTCAGATGTAAGCTTTCCATGTAATTAGGATATTTGTATTACAATTATGTCATTTTTTTGGCAATAAAATTAATAAATAAAATAAATACTCATGAACATTTCACACAACGTCCTCTGGTCCCAAGCTAAGCTGCTGGTGTTATGGGTACCAGAATACGGATAGAATACATATACTACTTTTCATTTGTAAATATATACTTATAATACATAGAAACGCCCAGACGCAGTACAAACATTTGTATGAGAATTAGAAAAATCACACAAATAATTGTTCCGAGTGGGAATCGAACCCGCGACCTCTTGATCGGCAGTCCGTTACATGAACCATTCAACCACGAGGTTCGTCAAATACGACTAAATACGAAATTACAGTTAGGTATTTGTCTCAAGTATTGCTATCCCTATTCCCGAGCGCCGCGCTGAAAGGAACAAAAAGTTGAGGCAGATTTTACCTTCAAATTCTTTGAATAAAAGATGTTTCGTAGTCTCCTTTTTTCTTCGCGAAAATTAAACTGATTTTAATTTAGTTTTATGCGATATTATAGATGAAGAGTGTATCTATGCTTCTATCACTTTCTTTAATATGAGACTACGCGTAGAAGTATTCCTTCGCATCGGTATTAACCGGCAGACAGCCCAGAACGCTGGCAGCATTGCCACGTTAAATTGAAATGCTTATACGTTGAGCAAAATATTAGTGACGTTTTTGTAAGTTAGTTTTATTATATCTATAAATAGGTAAATTTAATAAGTAGGCTATTACCTACAGCGAAGCTGTTATGCTATTGAAGGAGGCCACGGAAAGGCAGCGTGAGGCAAACACGCAGAGACAGACCTGGCAGGAGGAGGCGCCCCTACGCCCAATTCCTTTCCGTACTCTAGACAGTGGCCATGTTGGCCTGGGCGGGGTCGCTGGAGAGAATTCGGAACGGAGATCCTCTGGTGCCCCATAATAACCGGGAAGTAAGACGTCGTAGTCGGTTTTAGTGGGTATACGGCATGGCGAGTCCTACATAACCTTTGATCATCCATGTTCCAAAGGATGCGTAATCGCATTTTCCGACTGTGTCATAAAAAATTAGGTTATTACATACTAGCGCGACTCATCTGTTTAAATAAAACTACTTTTTACGGATTTAGACGCGTATATTTGTTTTAAATTTTGTTACATTAATAATATCATTATTAATACATAATTGTTGTACACATTACAGCTCAGTCTCACCCGTGACCATGGTGACTGCAAAGTCTCCGAAACGTCGGACTAAAATTTAAAACAAATATACGCGTCTAAATCCGTAAAAAGTAGTTTTATTTATTACATACTAATTAAATGTAAGTATAGTACAAAAATAGTTAAAAAAGTCGTTTCTATTTCACTCGCAAGAAAAAGAAAGTGAAAAATAAGTCAACTTTTAATTAACTGTTTGTAATGTACGAAAAAATAGTTTATATAAACTTTTATTCGTTTTTTAAAACGTTTGTCAACTTATCTGAGAAACGAATACATTGACAGTAATAATAAACACTTTCTAGTACAGAAAATGTATAGAACAGAATAACAATTTTAACTAAAAATATTAAAATGAACTTCAAGTCTTTATTTAACATGGATAGTTTTATTTTAGTTAAGTTTTATTCAGTGGAAAAACACTCTTGAGCTATAAAGTTTCGTTTAAAAACTGAAAAACGCTTGAAAATCCTGAATATTCTTTCATATTTGTGCATTGTCTATGTGCAAAATTTATACAAATAAAAAAAAAATAAAAAAAAGCAAATGAAAAAATCAAAGTACTTTCCCAATTAATTTAAAGTACAACAAATGTAGGTCAGTTCAAAACATATACCACAAACATATCAAGTTGTATAAAGAAGCTAACTAACTGTGTATTTAATTAACTAGTGACCGCCCGTGATTTCGTACGCGTAGAATTCTGAATGCTTTCGCATTAAAAAGAATTGTCCTTATTATGAGCCTGGTCTATCTATATATAAAATTTCATTAAAATCGGTTCAGCAGTTTTGATTTAAAAAAGCGACAGTTTAAGTTACTATCGCATTTCTAATATAAATAAGAACTATAAAGTTGAAAAATATATTTTCTACTTTTTGTTTATTGAAAAAAAAAATTTTCAATGCGTTATAGGTAATGCGAAATTCAGGCGAAGTTGCAAGCTTCAAACATACTAACATACATGGTTTTATTTTGTACGAAAACTGACATTTCGCATCAGAGCTAATAATAATTAATAAATAAATATTCATGGACATTTCACACAACGTCCTCTGGTCCCAAGCTAAGCTTATTATGCTTGTGTTATGTGTACCAGAATACGGATAGAATACATAAACTACTTTTCTTTTGTAAATACATACTTATAATACATAGAAACACCCAGACGCAGTACAAGTATTTGTATGAAAATTATAAAAATCACACAAATGATTGTCCCGAGCGGGAATCGAACCCGCGACCTCGTGATTGGCAGTCCGTTACTTAAACTACTCAACCACGAGGCTCGTCTGATCTCGTTCGTCGTCTCTCAGAGTTGTTATAAAACTAAACTTCGCACGCGTGATGTTATAGCCTATGGCCTTTCTCAATATATGGACTATCGAACACTAAAAGATAAAAAGCTGAGCAACGTCCTCTTTTTCTCCTATGGGTGGGGCACATTAATACTACTCTGTCAGTACTATGAATATATTATTATTTTTATCTTATACTTTCTTTTGTAATTTTTCGTCCATGGGGGAAGAATAAAAACTTTCTTTCTTTCTAAAAGAAATTTTCAAATCGAAAGAGTAATTCCTGAGATTAACGCTTTCAAACAAACAAACTCTTCAGCTTTATAATATTACAAGCTGTTGTCCGCGACTCCGTCCGCGTGGAATTTAGAAAATTTTTCCCGGTTTTGCAACATTTTTACTACTGCTTCGCTTCTACTAGTCGTAGCGTGATGTTATATAGCCTAAAGCCTTCCTCGATAAATGCCCTATCTAACACTGTAAGAATATTTCAAATCGGACCAATGGTTCCTTAGATTAGCGCGTTCAAACAAACAAACTCTTTAGCTTTAGAATATTATAAGAATATATAGATACTGCAATACTAGTTTCTCAACAATACTGCAACAATGATTATGTGATTAAAACAGTACCATATCGAATGAATAATGTCAGGTTCGATGTATTGTTTTGTTGTTTGTTATTATTTCGTAAATTGCTTATAATTTGAGTGACCGGGTTTGTCATTTGTGCATATTTTGTCCGTGTTGTAACGGATTATGAATACAAATGAGCCGTATTCCTTCCCAGGATGCTGTAAAAGCCAGCTAAGGGATATTCCACACAGATAACATTCTCTATGATATATAGAAAACTCGAAAATAAACCCAGTGCTAGCACACCTGGTCAACGCGCATGGTATCTTCTTCTTCTCCAGCCCATTTACGTCCCACTATTGGGCACGGGCCTCCTCCACTTTGGGAGGGATCATGGTCTACTGTGCTGCGCTGACCAGGCGTGTTGGCACAGGGTTTATTTTCGAGCTTTCCGTCTCTCACAGAAGAAGTTATCTGTGTACAATATCCCTTAGCTGACTTTTAAGGCACCCTTGGGAGGAGATGGGGTGGTGACACTTGTATTCTTAATCCGTCACCACACGGACAGTGGCGCATAGTATACCATAGGTAAACTTTCTCAAACTGCAGGAGGTCCGTGCCAAGAGTCCAACAATGGGACCTTCATTTGTAGTACATACTTACTCTTACTTAGTCTTTGGTTTACGGGTTATTGCTCAATTGTAAAGATGACTATATCATCATCATACCGTCACGCCTTTATCCTATAAGGGTAGGTAGTAGAGACTATAGAGCGCCGTCTGTTAAGGGCCTACATCAATATTATCGCATATCATCGCCGACACGTACATATTAACACAGCCAGTAGGCACAGAAAATGAAGAATTAGGGATATTTTTTTTGTTTACTCAAAATCTACTAAATATATTTTAATTCTGATTTACGTGTTTCTATATATAATAGTTACTTATGTTTTTAAAGTTATTTCATTACTTAATACGCGATAATAGACTGACAAATGAAAAAAATAACAAATTAGAGAGGTTGTTTCGCTAAGATTTTCTATCGAGAAAACTTTTTTCAATCGCGTTTCTGAGTTTATGCGATCCTAGATCATATATTGAAAAAACATATACTTAAAAATTAGAGCTCTAGCCATTCAATCTAAAGAAACAATGAAAACTTTGTACATAGAAAAATGCACAAAGCTATTTTGGTATCCACTTAAGATCTAAACATACTTCAATTAGCTATTTCGTTGTACACATTTGTTTTTTAAATCAGAAAATATAGTTAATTTTGCCAAATTATGTTCCTGACACTATCAAATCTCATTTTTTAGTTAAGTATAGTTGTGCAGTTATAATTAGTGTATTGTACGTAAATACAAGATATATTACTTCAAAGTATCAACCCATTATGGTTACATTGCAACTAATTTTGGACAAGCTTACTCAATAATTTAACTAATATACAACATTACCTAAGTGATATCTTACACCTAAATCGACACATACAGTTTATATA
Source organism: Orgyia antiqua (assembly GCA_916999025.1). Taxonomy (NCBI): domain Eukaryota; kingdom Metazoa; phylum Arthropoda; class Insecta; order Lepidoptera; family Erebidae; genus Orgyia; species Orgyia antiqua. The sequence goes on from OU779871.1 coordinate 27,768,726, forward strand.
ACATATTTAGAAATGTAGGGGTGACCAAAACATTATCTCTTTTTTCTTCAATCCCATAACTGGCCCACGATTGGATACGGGCCACGGACACGGGCAGCTTCAGGAGTGTATCATCATCATGATCAGGAGTGATCATCACGCTCTTTTCCCATGAAATCAGGGAGAAAAATGGCGCTCTATAGTAGAGCGCCATTTTTCTCTCTCAGTCTCTCCCCAGCTCAATAAGGCACGGGCCTCTTCCACTTTAGAAGGGATTTTGGGCTACTTTGCCGCACTGACCAGGCTTATTGGCACAGGGTTTATATTCGAGATTTCCATCTCTCACTTATTATTTTACCTATGTACAAAATTTCTTAGCTGGCTTAATTAATTAATAAATTAATAGTTACTTCATTAATAGTTTTGCAATAAATTTATTGACTTTAATTTTAATTATATGGCAACCCTATAGTTAAGTTTTGCCATACCAAAGCGCCCACGCTTTGAGCTATTGTTCAACAGATCGATATCTGTTAAACATACGAGTACACATGTTTGTTACGGCGAAAGTTTAATATTACTATGTACTTTATTTACATACATTTTGTACATAATGTACAATGACATGTTTTGCTAATAAGACAAGAATATAAAATCAATATATTGTACTAGGACTACATAATAGGTCGAGTCAATATTTTTATGTAATTGTAACTAACATTGCAGTATAGAGCTTTCGATTTTGTTCTGTAAAAGCTTGTTGACTCTTGACTTATTATGTGCTCCTAGTACAACAGTTTCATTTATTAGCATCATAATATATCTAATAAATCCTTTTCCCATGGGGGTAGGCAGTGACAATAGAGCGTCATCTGCTACTATCCAAACACGCTTGATGCTTTCTTGGCTTCATCTACACTCATACATCTGGTCATACATGCCTGACGGTTGTAAGTGCTACGCATTTGACCCTTTGAATTAAGGACATCAATGATGACGACGAAATATATTTTTAGTTTGATTTATTCGTCTTTATATCCATGGATTACAGCTAGAATGAAAATCGATGCAATAATAAAATGGATCACAATTTTACGAGAATTCTTCTCCCATTTAATTACTCTGTCTTAAGTTTTAACTAGATTAAATAAACGATTCTTAACAACTAGTTTGCGACGTACCTACATATTTTAAACTATGGAGTAATCAAAAAAGCAAGTAGCAACAAATTGCATTTTTTATTACTCAAAGTGATAAAAGAAACCGCAGATAAACACACCATTCAAACTTAATTTAAACCTTAGATAACCAACGAGTAAATACATTTTCCAATCCACTCGTAAATCTAATGGCGTATATGGCTCTGTCCAAATTACGTTCTCCTAGTGACCTCTGGCACCCTAGTAATTAGAGAGGTTTGTTTATCAGTGGCCCAGCTCTTGAGGCACATTCTAGCTAATTGCGAACTGATGTAAAAGATCATAACTTTATTTACCGAGCGCTCATGTTTGCCTGGGAATTGATCAAGTGATTTTCGTTATAATTTTTTTAACACCCTTGCTCGTAAAGCTGATGTAATTCCACCGGTTTTAAATATGTAAAGCGAGTCATAAAAAACGCGTGTGTTACCAAAGCAAATAGTTAAGTTATAGTCCATACAAATTTCATAACAGTATTATATGCCATTTCAAAATTATGGAACTGATCGCCGCCGCACGACTTGAGCAGCGCGCTGTTGCTATTCAAATTTCGAACTAATCGCCGCGCGGCGCCAGTCAGTAGGCAGCGCTAGCGCGCTGTTAAAATGGCGGGAAAGCAACAGTGTGCATTCACAGATTGAATTTATTTAAAATAAAAAAACAGTTTATTCGGTAATTTAAAAACTTGGCTGCATGCTCTAGCCTCTTTGCCAACATTTTCACGCAGCCACGGCAGAAAATAATCCTCGCGCCATTTTCCTCAAACTTTCTTTTCTTTGTACTTGTATTGTGAATATCTTTTTCTGTTTCCTCGCAAATGTGTTAAAAAACGTCGTACGATATACGTGCGTATTGGACATGCTCGGCTCAATTACGCCCTCGCCTTCGGCTCGGGCTGAAATTCCGCCTCGCATGTTATAACCATCTTAACGCACTAATAATAATGTACTATAAAAATTCCAAATGAAAGAAGTTTGCTTTATGTATGTTTATTTTTTCTTAACTCTTAAGTGGCTGTATCAATTTTGATATTTCTTTTTATGGAGATAGCTTACATCGTAGATTTAAACATTAACTATTTATATCGTTTTAAACTATAGCATTCTCTTAGGGATAAATAAGCGGTTATCATAGCAAGCGTTTAAATAGGTAGAAAATGTTTGCCTATTTCAAATATGTACTGAAAATGGTGGCGTTTACATCAAAATTTTTAATAGCGGTCAGTAAGTATTTCTAACATCAATGTGTAATAAAATCTAGCAAGATTATAACTCTAAAACGGATATACCGTATTCTATTAAGTGCGTCTTTTGATGTAGTTAATCTGTATGTATGGGACAATTCAAACTTGACTTATCTGCCTTGAACTGCTTGCCTTTCACTGTGTGCATAGAATATTTAATGCTTTGTGTGAAGCTGTGATATTTATAGTCCACAAGCTAGACGAATTTTTATGTAAGCACAATAAAATAATTGGTATGGTGTGTTACATGTTCTAGGTACTGATTTATTTTCTCTCATTGTGAAAGGAATAAGCTAACGTGTAATTGGCGCAATATTGTAGAGTTTATTCTACTAAATACGCTACTAAATAGAGGTACTTTGCCAAGAGGGCACCACACGAGTAAGTTTGAGACGCCCTCGTTATACTGTGGACACTATGCCATCTGGTACAAAAATTTAGGTAACTCCTCTCTTTGCAACACCTCGAAGAAATGGAACTCGCTCAATGCTCACGTGTTTCCTTGTTCCTAAATATAACATGGGATCATTCAAATAAGGTGTGAAAAGGCATCTTGTAGGACTATAAGGTGAGGAATGGCTAGTGCTTTGACAACGTACTAGCCGTCGTCACTTTTGGATTACACATAAACTTAACAGGTGGAGTGTAGTCATTTGCCAACCCAAGCTATAAAAACAGTTCTTTACCGACCACTCTGCCAAGAACTCTGTCTAATTCCTTGCCAAGTTCTTAGCCAAGGATTTTCGCTAGTACTTTTCAATTGCGAAAGAGGTCTGTGCTAAAAGAGGACATTCATACTATAAGATGAAAGATGAAGTAATTCTCGTTGAACAAAAGAGCTATTTTAACACGCTTTAATAAATCGGTATCAATGTTTTTATTATATGTAACAAAATCTTTGAAAATGATTTTCACACATTTGCTGTAGTTAGATTGGTTTGTTGGCACACAAATTAAGGACCGAAGACAATCCAATGATGTAAAAAAATATTCAGGATTTTCAAGTGTGTTTTTATGTACTAAGCAAATTATTATCGATATATTTACTATATACACTAGAGATGGAAAATAATTTCCAACAAAACTGTACTGGACCTGACTGAGATTAAATCTACGCTCACTATATGGAAGTCAGCTCCTTGACTATATTAATACTTTAATCCAGTTAAATTATTTGTTATGATTAATGGTAGTTCTTTCAAACTGTTCTTGTATGTTCTTCAAAATAGAGTACCTGCATAGTATGAAGTAGGTACCTACGTGTTATGCAGCCCTAGTACTCGAGATAAGCATTTAAATATGTGACTAACTTTCACTTACAGTTTCTTTGTATTTAAAGCAGCCAAATAGTTGTTACGTGTTAGTTAATATGTCCGTGTGGTGACGGATTAAGAATACAAGTGTCACCACCCCATTTCTTTCCCTGGGTGCTGCAAAAGCAAGCTAAGCAATATTGTACACAGATAACCTCCTCTGTGAGAGACAGAAAACTCGATGCTAATTTAACCAGTGCCAATAAAGGTCAGTACGACGTAGTAGACCATAATCCCTTCCGTGGTGGAGAAGGCCTGTGCAACAGTGGGACTTTAAAGGCCCGGAGAGAGAGAGAAAGTAAGAGAGAAAGTGAGAGAGAAATAATAGTTGTTTTGATGGCAACATATTTAAATCTAGACTTACTTACTACTTATAACTTCCCTGCCAAGAAAACCGTCTATACCAAGTAAACACATAAACTAAATAAAAATATAAATAAAACTACCTTTTACGGATTTAGACGCGTATATTTGTTTTAAATTTTGGCCCGACGTTTCGGAGATTTTGCAGTCACCATGGTCACGGGGTAGACTTACAAATATACGTGTCAAAATCCGTAAAAGGTAGTTTTATTTAAACAAATGAGTCGCGCAAGTGTTAGAAAATATTAAATAAAAATTTATTTATAGTTAGTAAAAATAATCCAATTCAGTAAGTCTAATAAATAAACCGTCATATAAGCCCATTATTCAATACTAATCTTGTCTTTTTCTCTACTAAACTGTGCAGACCTATATTGCGAGGCTAAGAAAACAGGTAGGTAGTCAACAGTCAAAACAAATAGATAATTAAACTGCAAATAATCAATTACTGTCAATTATAATAAAAACTACACAAATAATTATTTAAATGGAGTAGTTCGTGACGTTATTGACATTACAATTTTTGGCAATAGCATATAAAGATTAATGAAATACGCGAACATAAGTAGCGAAATGCAGTTGAAGCAAGATTTTGATTGATTTTGTGTTATCATGATGAAAGGCTGTACACACACGATATTTATAGTTTTTTTTTATGGCTAGTCGCTATTTGCGCATTGCCAATGATAAGTCACCACTCTTAGGAACACTACCACACAGGTTATCAAATATTCAGTCTATGTTTGCATTCAGTTGCGATCAACAAGTGTCATCGCCCCATTTTCTCCCCAGGGAGTAAACTAAGGGACAATAAAAGCAGAAACATCTGTGAGAAAAGGCTAATTTCAAACTAAATCTTATGCCAACACGCGTGGTCAGTTTAATATAAGTAGGCCAATTATTTCTCAGAGTGGAGGAGGCCCGTACCCAACAATGGAACATTAACAGGCTGACCAGAATAAATTCCTGTATTAAATAATAAAATTTTAAGCCCCATTTTACTTAATGGAAAGTCTTCTTCCAACATAGAAAGTGTACACAGTTATCAGGAAAGCATAAGACAGTGGGACGTTCACACGTATTAACTAATTGTTAACTCAGTTCCCTGTAGCATGTAGGTGAAAACACCCGGATGTGCAACGATAACATTTTATCTAACTAGTTTGCAGTTATGCTCTCCTGGTACTTTTGTTTCGTTTTGTTCTACATTTTATTCATTTAAAACGACCGATAAGAAATGTAAAATGTACCAATTTCCTGCGCGGAAAGATTATGAAATGGCATCTCAGTTATTTTAAAACATATTGCTCATTACGTAGTTAATTATTATTGGAGACAGATTTTATAATCTTAGTTTTTATGTTTCCTTAGTAGATTTATTGCTATTACGTAATTTCAATGCTGCAACTTACTCGTCTTTAACGAGAATTGCATGAAGCAAATTGAAATTAACATACTTTACTTAGCAAGCTATAGTTACAGCTGTAATGAGTATTGAGTTTATAATATCTAAATTTTTATAGACAATTTGACCAAGTGTCCTGATAAACTAGTACTAAACATGGTTTATGATGCACTAGGAATAAAATACATACTACGGGGACTCGTCCATTTTTTGCCCAACAAAATTTTGAAATTAGTTATTTGGATTCGGAAATTAAAAGAACCAAGTTTTGCGCTAACATAAAATTCTTCGGATGTGGAAATTGTAATCCTCCATTTGGAGGACTCCCTACTGGGAGTCCTCCAAATTACACGTAGGGAATTTTTACTTTTATCGGTTGTAACGTTCTTGTTAGTTAAAAGGTTGGTGATAAATTTTTTATCCAAATGGAGGATTACAATTTCCACGTCCGAAGAATTTTATGTTATTCGTGTATTTTACAGTAGCTGCGCACCCTTGACAGAAAGTAACACATCACACACAGATACACACATACAAACTTTAGTAGAAACATAGTGGTAACTATAAAATTTCCTAATTTATTTTCATGAAAACAGCTAGTTATCGCAATAAAAATTGAGTTGGAAATATCTCTCTCTCTCTCTCGCCCGTTAATGTGTGGGACGAATTTGAGCACGGATCTCCTGCACACTGGGAGAGATAAGTCTACTACGCCGCGCTAACTAGGCATAGCGGGCAACTACGCAAACGATTAGTTACAAATCGTTAGCAAGATGAGAACGCACCATAAGCGTGGCTATACAGTTCTAAACTTGTTCTTATATCCCATGGAAATATTAACAGTGGCAAAACCGGCCCATTTCCGTAGACGTATGCCACGTTAGATTTAACGGGTTTTCGTAAGAAATTGCTCTGTCATCCGTATTTACTTGAACCGGTAGTAAAAACATTCGATTAGATAGATACGTACTACATCTTTGGCATGTTATGTATGTAATAAAAAACGCTTACACGGTCAAAATGACGGACCTCGTGGCCTAGTGATTCATGTAACGGACTGCCGTTCACGAGATCGCGGGTTCTATTCCCGCACGCAGTCTACTGCGTATAGCGACCATAATACCTCCCAAATTAGAGAAGATCCGTGCCCAACAGTGGAACGTTAACGGGCAAATAGAGAGAGAAACTAAGAAATTACATAGATCATGCAGCAAATACAAGCATAACAAACAGTTAAACAAAATCTATGTACTAGGGAGTACATAAATAACAGGAGCAACAATAATCTTATTGATAAGCATCTATACTTTGATTCAATTGTGTTTATTATCTTGATGGAATAGTAGCGATGCGGGTTCGATGCCCAGTTCTATCAACAATCTTTGGTCATCTAAAGATCATTTTTTAGGGTTCCGTAGCAAAAAGGACCCTATTATTGAAGCAGACCCAATTACGGTATAATGGTACGCTATTACAGTAGGAAGTGGCGTTCTATAGTGTCTGCCTACCTCCACGAGAAAAAGACGTGATACTATGATGGTGACTACTGAGACTTTGCTGTCCGTCCGTCTGTCATCAAGCTTTATCTCTGGAACGGTGATAGCTAGAGAGCTGAAAATTTCACAGTTTGGGTATATCAGTTTTATGCTATAACAACAAATACTTATTACAATCATTCTCTTACCCTCATCCCATTATTTTGAATAACGAAAATGACGAATATAATTATGAATAGTTGTTAACGGCGATTTCCAACGCGTGATATTTAGAAAAATTTCCCCGTTTTTGCAACATATTTCACTGACGTTCTTATTAGTTGCAGCGTGATGTTATATAGCCTTCCTCGATAAATGTCCTATACAACACTGAAAGAATTTTTGAAATCGGACCAGTGGTCCCTGATATTAGCCCGTTCAAACAAACAGAACACAGAACCCTCTGTGTGCGAGTGCAATTCGTACTTGTCCGTTTTTTTAGATTTTCCGGTGCATTGTACTGATAATTGTAAAGTCAATAAACTGATGTACATACAGATAATTTTTTGTGTATTAACTTTTAAGAAATTCCAGTTATTTTTGTGCCGTTAGTGAAATGCATTCTAGTTTTTATTATTGTCCTACGTTAGTTATCTTGTCCGATCTAGATAATTTTATTTCATGTTTGAAGAGAAAAAAAAATCGTCAAGTACGAGATAGACTCGCACACTTAGGGTTTCGTAATTAATAGACTTAAAAACATAATTAACTGGAATAACATATACTGTTAATTTACTAAACCAATTCAACAACTTATTTTTTAGTTGAATTTTCAAGTCTCTAGGGCACCGGGAAATGACCTTTATCTATGTTTTGATTCCCGAGGGTAAGTCGAAAATGCTCAAAGGTGAATTCGGTTATATCTTCTAAATACATAGATCTATGTGGTTGATTGTATTTTTTTACAGCAAGGGACCGCATAGATCTACATATCGTATGAGTTTTAAGGTGGTACCTTCAGCCGCTGCTGAGTAAAATAAAGTTTAACGGACAGACAGACAGACACCGTAGTGAGACTAGAAGGGTTTGTACGAAACCCTAAAAATCGTCAAGCACGAGTTGGGGTCCGTACCATACCGACCCCAAATAATGAGATAAAGACAAGAGAATGATGAGGATGACCATTTGTAGTTTTACAACTCAACTGAAATTGAATACATAAATAACCTGTGAATCTGTTCCAGAGATATGGCCTGATGACAGACAGACGGACAGTGAAGTTTCAGTGGTATCATTTGGTACGGAACCCTAAAAAAAAGAAAAGGTTACATTACAGTAGAATCTAAAGTACTAGGAGAGCATAAACGTCACTAGGTATACTAGACGTACCTTAGGAAAGATTTGCTTGAAAAACAAATGCAAATAAAACCAGCCTTGTAGTAGCTTAATACAATAGAATAATTGCTGAGGAAGGACTATTTTCGTGCTCTAATATTAATAAACAAATAGCTGTTGCACATGGTCTTCTTAAGCACAGAATTAAGAAATTTTCCCCGTTTTTGTAACATTTCGCACTGATGCCTTGCTCCTGTTCGTCGCAGCGTGATGTTATGTAGTCTATATCCTTCCTTGATAAATGGACTAAGTATCTAGCATTTAAAGATTTTTTAAATAGGACTAGCAGTTTCTGTGATTAGCGCGTTCAAACAAACAAACTCTTCAGCTTTATTATATTAGTATAGAAATATAGATGGGTAATTCGAAGATGTCATGATACGTAATTCTACATAAATATAATATTATGTACCATGAAGACTGACTTAGTGTCAAAGTCGTCATAACTAGAGCGAATCGGTCACGGTACTATGTGCGTGTGACGTCATCAGTTTCACCACACAACACCTTCAGATGGCAGATGTAATCGGTTAATTGTTACGTCAGATAATATTGTTATGAATTCATATTATTATCTATACTTATAATAAATCTGTAGAGAGGTCAATTCTGTACATGGAATATATTTCCAAAATAACTATCAGGGGGTGATTAGTGATCAATACTGATGCCAAAAATGCAATCAGTAAAATTTTTGTCTGTCTGTCTGTCTGTCAGTCTGTATGTTCCTTATAGAAACAAAAACTACTAGACGGATTTTAACGAAACTTGGTACAATTATTCTTCATACTCCTGGGCAGGTTATAGTATACTTTTCATCACGCTACAATCAATAGGAGCAGAGTAGTGAAGGGAAATGTTGGGAAAACCGGGAAAAGGTGCTCCATTTTTTAAGCTTCCGTTGCGTGTGCAGCCTTAATGGTTAAAGTTACATAGAAATCATGTATGACGGAAATATTCTACATAAAATTGTCTAAAAAATATCCCGAAACAGCACATATCTATATTTTATGGTTGACTCACAATAACACGTGTAACTCCTGATAGCTTAGCAGTTCGTTCATTCTGATTATATTTGTTTACTCTTACGTTTATAATACTCTCACTCAAGCAGTAGTTAAAAATGTTGCAAAAACGGGGTAAATTTCCTAAATTCTACGCGGACGGAGTCGAGGGCAACAGCTAGTCTATAATAATATTATAAAACTGAAGAGTTGGTTTGTTTGAACGTGCTAATCTTAAGAACCACTGCGCGCTGGTCTGATTTGAAGGATTTTTAAGCGTTGGGTAGTACATTAATCGAGGAAGGGTATAGAGCAGGTGTGGCCAACAAGTTGATCGCGATCGACCGGTCGATTGCGCGACTATTTTTGGTCGATCACTCGCAAGTTCCATGAGGGGACGCATTCAATGCCTAATGTTTCTAGTACTTGATACAGGAATGAACATGTACGCAGCTAATGCTTCGAGTAGGGAGACGTTCAGCGTGACCACTTTTAGTAGTTTTCTACTATTTTCAAGAGTGCATGGCGGTATAAAGCACATTGCATAAACGTCCCCCTTTTTACCTAAGAAATAGGTTGGTAGTTGAAGTCAATTTTAAAATAAAAAGTAGATCATGTGCCCAAAAGTTGGCCACACCTAGGGTTACCATATCTCAGGATTTGTCCTGAGATTACAGGAATTTTCGACTTTTCTCAGGATTGCGGCCGGATTTTGCAAATCTCGTGAAATCTCAGGATTTTCAATAAAACACAGGTTACATTTTAAAGATCTCTTTAATTAAAAGTTACACCAACTAAAATAATCTTCTTTTGGTAACAATTAAGCAGTTAAAATCAATACTTATTCATCTAAGTAAAACAAACTAAAAATAATCTTCTTTTGGTAGATAACAATTGCAGTTAAAATCAATACTTATTTATCCAAGTAAAACAAACTAAAAAAAAATCTTCTTTTTCCCCCCACCCCGCTGCGCGCCGCTTTGAGTGCGATGTGCAAGTTGCAACGCGTGAGCTAGATCCGCAGTGTATAAAACGATAATAATACGTTTTTGAGAGAAAATTCTCAAACTGTATAAAATCTCAGGACTTTTCCATAGTAATCAGGCCTTTTCTCCGGTCTTTTGATTTTTACATCTGGTAACCCTAGCCACACCTGGTATAGGGTATATAACATCACGCTGCTCCTGGCATATTTGACGATATCGTCAGTCCACCTTGTTGGGGGCCGACCCACGCTGCGTTGTCCAATGCAACTTGAAGACCTTCCGTCCCCACCGGTCGTCGGGTCGTGGAGCAATGTGGCCTACCAATTAGCACTTCAGCGTGCTAACTATTCAGGCTGTTGTATGTTGTACACACCGGTCCTATTATAGATATCCACATTCTGGATCTTCTCACGTAGGGAAAGATCGAGCATAGCCCTCCTCAGCACGCTGCACGTAAACTCTTTACGTAACTATACCATTACGGAAACCATTTCGGAAACACGGTTCTCGATTCCCCGGGACCTCAAAATAACAAATACTTAACTAAAACGTAATCTGAATCATAATAAATTCGGGGTAATTAACCAGAATGATTAACTTGTTTAGATGCTAAGGAGATCAGCTTTATGATCATTTAGGTTAAGATATTCATACATTACATTACATTACATGCAATAATCATACACCAAATTATTTATAAAAATTGGTCAAGTGCGAGTGGGACTCACGCACGAAGGGTTCCGTACCATTATCTATGCAACATAAGGCAACGTTATTAGTATCGAGCAAGAAATGATAAAAAAAATCAGTTTTTTGTATGGGAGCCCCCCTTAAATATTTATTTTATTTTATTTTTAGTATTTGTTGTTATAGCGGCAATACAAATACATCATCTGTGAAAATTTCAACTCTCTAGCTATCACCGTTCTTGAGATACAGCCTGGTGACAGACGGACGGACGGACGGACGGACGGACGGACGGACGGACGGACAGCGAAGTCTCAGTAATAGGGTTTCCGTTTTTACCCTTTGGGTACGGAACCCTAAAAACTAACTGTCGTCCGCGAATTCGTACGTTAGAATTTAGAATTTCCCGTTTTTATAACATTTTTCACTGATGCTTCGCTTCTATTGGTTGCAGCGTGATGTTATATAGCCTATAGCCTTCCTCGATAAAAGTACTATCCAACACTGGAAGAATTTTTGAAATCGGACCAGAGGTTACTGAGATTAGCGCGTTCAAACAAACAAACCCTTCAGCTTTATAATATTAATAGATAGATATACTTACGTAATATTTTGATACTTGTTTCTGCATTATAACTTACCTAAAAACAAACAAAAAGTTATTGTATTAATATGCACTTAAAATAGCTTTACTTTTTGACAAATAAACACGCTTGAAAATCCTGGTTAGTTTGTTGAAATGTCATTGTGTGCAAAATTTCAGATCAATCCGTAGCTGATGAAAGTCATTTTTAAGGGCCTACATCAATATTATCGTCGACATGTACATATTAACACAGCTAGTAGGTATAGAAAATGAAGAATTAGGGATATTTTTTTTGTTTACTCAAAATCTACTAAATATATTTTAATTCTGATTTACGTGTTTCTATATATAATAGTTACTTATGTTTTTAAAGTTATTTAATTAGTTAATACGCGATAATAGACCGACAAATAAAAAAAAAAAATTTGAGAGGTTGTTTCGCTAAGATTTTCTATCGAGAAAACTTTTTTCAATCGCGTTACTGAGTTTATGCGATCCTAGATCATATATTGAAAAAACATATACTTAAAAATTAGAGCTCTAGCCATTCAATCTAAAGAAACAATTAGAACTTCGTACATAGAAAAATGCACGAAGCTATTTTGGTATCTTCTTAAGGGCCTACATCAACATTATCGTCGACATGTACATATTAACACAGCTAGTAGGTATAGAAAATGAAGAATTAGGGATATTTTTTTTGTTTACTCAAAATCTATTAAATATATTTTAATTCCGGTTTACGTGTTTCTATATATAATAGTTACTTATGTTTTGAAAGTTATTTCATTAGTTAATACGCGATAATAGACCGACAAATGAAAAAAATAAAAGATAAGGGAGGTAGTTTCGCTAAGATTTTCTATCGAGAAAACTTTTTTCAATCGCGTTTCTGAGTTTATGCGATCCTAGATTATACATTGAAAAAACATATACATACTTACAAATTAGAGCTGTAGCCATTCAATCTAAAGAAAAAATGAATACTTCGTACGTAGAAAAATGCACGAAGCTATTTTGGTATAACAAAGTCACAATAATTACACACATACGCACACATCCTAACTTTCGCACTAATGTGATTAATTTATAGCTTAAGTACCAGGATATCAGAAGACTAAAGGAGATCACGGTAATTTTATTGCACAGTTAACTATGCAATGTTACGGTACAAGAATCACATAACAACGCCCACTGGACAGCTTAATCATGACTTTACAAGGCTCATTGTTCTCTTATAGTAGGTTCAAGTCCCGACATTTATGCGTAGTCACTTCACTGTTTATGCCTTATATTATGGAAATTATTACAAGCTTTTATATGCATAGTTGCATAATATTAGTTTGTTAAGTCTGTCCGTGTGGTGAGGTGGTGACGGATTAAGAATACAAGTGTCACCATCCCTTTTCCTTCCCAGGGTCCTGTAAAAGCCAGCTAAGCAATATTGTACACAGATTACATCCTCTGTAAGAAGTGGAAATCTCTAAATTAAAATCTGTGCAAACACGCCTGGCACTGTAGACCATAATCCCTCCCAAAGTGGACGAGGCCCGTGCCCAACAGTGGGACGTATGGGCTGAAGAAATAAACAAAAGATGAGAGTAAAATTATATCTTTCTTGCTACATTTGTGGCTATGTTTACCTTACAAATACAAACTTTACAAACCTTCTGTCCATGTGTATATTTGTTCCCTAAATAAGCTTTATCTTAAATCAATTGCTATTTTGTATTTATTTTACCACATTTCTAATTATACAAGTACCAGGACAACATAACAGTTGCAGAGGTTACATACAACTTAACTATAAATAGAAAAGTAACGTGTACTTAAGTAATTTAATAGTAAAATTCGCTACAGTTCTGAAATAACTTGAATATTCAAAATTACACTCATTTAACACTCGCATCTATCATCTCTTAGAAATTGTGACATCTAGGACACTCCCTTCTTGAAGTAAATAAATCACATACCAGTGCAGATGTCAAAAGTTAGGGCTGATACACAATAATACATTTGTCGCAATACTATTATTGGAAAAAAAAAATCGACTCGCAGCCATAGAAAATCGTCATCATAACGTTGTGATTAGATACTGATTTTCTATGGCTGTGACTCTATTTATTTTTTGTGTTACAAAATAGTGTAAAAGTTAGTAGTATTCTGCAATATTTGGCAATGTAATAACTCAACTAAATTTTCAATTGTTAAACGGCGTTTAGAATTTTTTCTTTAAGCTTATAAAGTTGGGCAATTTAATGTGCCATCAACTGGCGTGTTTAATACACAGTAGTAGTATTTTTCACACAAATTTTGAGGTTATGTGAATAAAGTGTGAATAAAAAAGTTTTAGATCTTTTTTGAACCAAACCCCCCATCCCCTTCCCGACCTCAGACCGCCCGTAAAATATTTTTCCTTTCATTTTTTTAATATTCTCCTCCTTTTCTAATGGGTTTCATTCTACTAATTTTTTTTCACTTTTTTTTTTTAATAGTATCTGCACTAGTCTATCTGGCGTTACTGTCTCTTAGAAAACTCATAGCAAGAAGGGGGACTTTGAAAATCACAAATATACTAAGTTTTATTAGGTTATAATTCTTTATTTTCAGACAAAGTCCATACAAAAGTAACTTAAAAACTTAAAACACAACAAAATATAAATTAAAACAAAATGAATTGTGCAAGCCGGATGTAGCACTATAAGTTGCAACAGTATCACAAGTTGCAAGTTTATTGTGGTCATCTTTCAAATATAATGCGAAACACAAAAAAATCAATAGCTGTTCGCTAGACTCGCTTACGCTCAATATTTACTTTAGTAATTTAATTAATTTTGTTTTTGATATAATTGCAGTAGTCCAAGGAAGGTTTAAACGATGAGAAAATATTTAAAATTTGCAAAAAAATTGTAAATTAGTTTAATTTTTCTATACGAATTATAACTACGCAAATAAAACACAGGCCTAGCTAACATGTAATAAAATTCCTCATTATTTTGATCTGTCTCATACAACGCAAAAAAGCGAAATAATATTCTAAAGATTGGCTCGTCTAAAACCATCTTTAGATTAAGGCATCGCCTTCGGAGCGTCGCACGGCACTTCTATTTTGTGTAAAACCCTTAACATAATTCCTTACTGGCACGTGACACTTTGCGTGCAGTTAAATATTTCTAATAATATGTATTTTCACGGCTGGACCATTAAAGGTAGGCAGAATTGAAGAGCGTAACTAGTTGTGCTAATTCGTATTTACCATACAGTCCTTAAATAGTTATGGCAAGTTAGTTTGTCAGTTTATTTAAGAATTATATTTGAGATAGAAAGAGTCCCAAAATAGTGTATTACCGTATATTGCCGTTATTTTCCCCGTTTTAGCAACATTTTTCACGAATGCTACGTTCCTATTAGTCGCAGACTGATGTTGTATAGCCTATAGCACTGAAAGAATTATTCAAATCGGACCAGTGGTTCCTGAGATTAGCGCGTTCAAACAAGCAAACTTTTCAGTTTTATTATTTTAGAATACTAGGTCTATTCTCTCCCTTATTCAGAAATAAAAATTATGAGCGATCTACATCCATATTCACTATACTTCATTGTTAATGAGACGGTTAGAACGCGTGTAAAACCGAGGACATTACCAAGTCTTGTATAAAAACAGTAACTGTTATTTCCTGAATATAACAGTAGTTCCTTTTTACTTATCGTTATAACAAATCGTTAACTTATTTTTAACTAACTTCCCAAAACATGTTTGATGCAATAAAAAACATGTTTTGCTTCTTTATTTAATACTAGCTGTTGCCCGCGACTCCGTCCACGTGAAATTTGGAAATTTTTTTTTTCGCTTTAAAAGGTAGCCTATGTCCTTTCTCAGGGTCTAAAGATTGTCTGTGCCAAATTTCATCAAAATCGGTTGAGAGGTTTAAGCGGAAAAGCGTAACAGACAGACAGACAGAGTTACTTTCGCATCTATAATATTAGTTGGGATAAAATAAAGTCGTAATTTTTGTAAGTACTCGTATGTCCCTTTGTGAGCTTATATCTTCAAAAGTACGCAACGGAATTTCATGCGGATTTTTTAATAGATAGAGTGGTTCAAGAGGATGGCTTTTTTGTATAACTAGCAGCAGCCCGCAACGTTCTGCTACATTATTCACTAATGCTTCGCTCTTTTCAAGCGCAGCGTGATTTTATATACCCTATAGCCTTCCTCGATAAATGTACTATCCAACACTGAAATATTTTTTAAATCGGACCAGTGGTTCCTGAGATTAGCGCGTTCAAACAAACAAACATTGCAGCTTTATAATATTTTTAGTATTAGTATAGATTTGTTATGGTTTTGTTTCAAAATTCCACGCGTAAGAAGTCGCGGCCAACAGCTAATGTTAAGTATATGAATAAAATAAGTTTATGATTTTCAGCACATTGCTCGTGTAGTTTTCCGTGTGGTGACGGATTAAGAATACCAGTGTCACCACCCCATCTCCTCCCAAGGATGCTGTAAAAGTCAGCTAAGGGATATTGTACACAGATAACATCCTCTATGAGAGACGGAAAACTCGAAAATAAACCCTGTACCAACACGCCTGATCAGCGCGGCACAGTAGACCATAATCCCTCCCAAAGTGGAGGAGGCCCGTGCCCAACAGTGGGACTTAAATGGGCTGGAGAAGAAGTTCGTGTAGTGACGGATCAAGAATACAAATGTCACCACCCCATCTCCTCCCAAGGGTGCTTTTAAAGTCATCTAAGGGATATTGTACACTGATTTAAACCGTAGGTATGCCAACACGCCTGGTCACCTGGGGTATGTGGCACAGATGTGATAGAAAATGGTACCGATTCTATCTGCACAACTAAAATTAACTAAAAAGTGAAAGTTGATAGTATAAATAACACAATTCGACAATGTTAACAGAACTTTTTTATAAAAATATCGGTATATTATAGGCTAATGGTCTTATTCATAATATAATGACTTATCGGAGGTTTAAAAGTTCGCTAAAATCGGTTCGCGAAAATTGTCAAAACCTGTTATTCATAATAGTCTTTTTACGATAAAACGTTTATTATCTCTCCGATAAAATCTCCGTTTAAACCTCCTATAAGTCATTATTCATTATGAATAAGACCATACATAAATAATAATAAATAATAAATAAATATTCATTGACATTACACACAACGTCTTACATAAAGATAAGATTATAAAGATAAGATAAGATAAAGATTTTAATTAATAAAAATATACACACCGAAATAGCCAATTAAGGGCACCGCAAACGTCATATTATGTCTCTATCTCACCTCGTCTTTTTCTATATATTTATTTATTACTAGCTGGCCCGGCAAACGTTGTTTTGCCATACCAAAAAAAAAAGTAAAAAAAAAATATAAAAAAAAATTAACTATAAACCTCACGGAGCCCGAGACCTTTCCAACGAATGCAAAACCGTGGAAATTGGTATTAGTATATAGTAGATATACTTTATTGTACACCTTAAGAATAAAATTTACAGGAAATTGAGATTATAAATATAGTACAATGGGCGGCCTTATCGCTAAAAGCAATTTCTGCCAGGCAACCTTTGGATGGAGATCTTGAGAAGAGAGAAGAGTACTAGTTGTAGGGGTACTAATTATCATAAGTCATATATTCAATATACATAATACACACATAAAAATAATACATATAAATAATATGCACATATAAATAATACATACAAATAAACACAATATTGTATAAAACAATAGATATAATACATACATAAACGTACACAGACAATTCCAAAAGAGAACAGTTACGGCTGCATGCTTAGATAATGGTTTTTAACTTTGACTTTGAATGTGGCCAGACTTTTGGCACGTCGAATGTCCTCTGGAAGTGCGTTCCACAAACGTATAGCTGTGACAGTGAAAGATTTGTCAAAGAAATTCACATTATATAGTAAGGAAAGAATATATATACTTCTCTTTCTTTCTCTTACTTGTGTCTTTCTTGCTATATTATTTTGCTGTTATTTATATTAATATGCCGTTTGTGACGCCCTTTAATCAATATACGCCATATTTGTTTTCATTTTTAGTTTAGTTTAATTGTGCACGTAGAATTGGTACCATTAACTATATTAATTTATGAATTTTTGCAATTAACTTGCTATGCTTTTACTAAATAAACTAAATTATAGTGGAAAAATGATAACCATGAGCGGGACTTGAACCCACGACCTCGGAACACCGTTCCGTTACTCTCCCATCTGAGCTATCATGGTTCCCGCATATGTTTACCAAATCTTCCACTACAACCTTCTCAATGTGAGTTAAACATCGTGCGATGTTTTGTGTACAACGCCATCTATTGAGCGGTTTGCACCAACTCGATCAATCGATCACTTAGTGTTCTTTACAGAACACAATTGGACCGAAATAATGACTGTACATTTATTTCTACATTAATTTATGAATTTTTGCAATTAACTTGCTATGCTTTTACTAAATAAACTAAATTATAGTGGAAAAATGATAACCATGAGCGGGACTTGAACCCACGACCTCGGAACACCGTTCCGTTGCTCTCCCATCTGAGCTATCATGGTTCCCGCATATGTTTACCAAATCTTCCACTACAACCTTCTCAATGTGAGTTAAACATCGTGCGATGTTTTGTGTACAACGCCATCTATTGAGCGGTTTGCACCAACTCGTTCGTTCGTTCTCGTGGGTTCAAGTCCCGCTCATGGTTATCATTTTTCCACTATAATTTAGTTTATTTAGTAAAACCATTAACTATACTAAACGGTTGTTAAAAGTTAACAAAACTAACTAATGTACTCGACTTATAAGTCAGCTACTTATTCATTAGCATATAATGGTGACAGCCGCTTTCTACAACCACTTGTTTCATAATTCAATGGGATCATGTCGTGTGCTTAATTAGGGATCTGCTATGTGTAGAATGTTTATATTGCCCTTATATGTAAACCTTATATAACCTTAACACTAGGATTAATGCTTTATTTGTTGTATCTATATTAATCTGTACTAATAGGTACTTGTTGAACCGGCAAACGTTGTTTTGCCATACTAAAAAAAAAGTTTGAAAAATAGATGTTGGCCGATTCTCAGACCTACTGAATATGTATGCAAAATTTGAGAAGAATCGGTCAAGCCGTTTCGGAGGAGTAAGGTAACTAACACTGTGACACGTGAATTTTATATATAAGACAAGAAAGATAGATTATAAAGCTGAAGAGTTTGTTAGATTATTTGAATAGAATAGAATAGATTTATACGGATTTATTTTATTGAACGTGCTAATCTCGGAAACCACTTGTTTAATTTGAAAAATTCTTTTAGTATTGGATAGTATATTTATCGAGAAAGGCTATAGGCTATATAACATTACGCTGCGACCAAAAAGATCCAAGCGTATGATGTAGCGGGGTAATCTTACTAATATCATAAATATGAAAGTTTGTAAGTAAGGATGTTTGGATGTTTGTTTATCTTTCAGGAAAAACTACTGAATGGATTTTATTGAAACTTTACAATTATGTAGCTTATACATCAGAATAACATATAGGGCATAGGCGTATTTACCCTAGGGCCATAGGGGCCATGGCCCGGGGCAGCCAGCCTGAAAAGGGCGGCGAAAGCCTTCAAGCTTAAAATTTTGCTCTGTCTCTATTACTTTATAGGGCGGATAATTAAATTGGTCCGGAGCGTCAAATTAAATGGCCCAGAACGCTAATTTTCCTTTTTAACGCGAGTAACGCCGCGGGGCACAGGTAGTTTCTAATATACGTGAGTTTTCAGTTTTCTATTAAATTCAACGTAACTCGGTATTGGCTTGAACCCAGTTGCATAACCCATAATCAAATAATGGAGTGCCATCGAATGAAACCTGTTTAGGATCTGAGCACGATGTGAGATACAACATAAATCTTTGAAAACTATTAGTTTGGATGTGGTATTCCATAATGTATTCTTGGACATTTCACACAACGTCCTCTGGTCCCAAAAACGCAATATTTATATGCTTGTGTTATGGGTACCAGATACGGATATACCACATATGTAATTTTGTAAATAAATACGTGGTTCATGTAACGAAGGATGATTTCTACATTAAAAAGAATTATGTAAATATTCGTGGACATTTCACACAACGTCCTCTGGTTCCAAGCTAAGCTTATATGCTTATGTTATGGGTACCAGACACGGTGACAGATACTATTTTTCTTTCGTAAATACATACTTATAATACATAGAAACACCCAGACGCAGAACAAACATTTAAATAACAATTATAAATAACACACAAATGATTGTTTCGTGCGGGAATCGAACCCGCGACCTAGTAATCGGCAGTCCGTTACATGAACCATTGATACGAGGCTCGTCAAAAAAATCAATAAAACCTCATCCATATATTCTGACATTAATGTTGGCCTACTTCGCAAGTTTCGAATAACGGTCTCTTTGGTTAAACTAACTTGATGTGATAACACAAGTAGGCTACCATAGTACAGCGCTGATAAAAATTAGCTTCGGACATATTTGTAGACTACCTGTACCGCCCAACTTTAAAAGTTTGTCCTGACATCAAAAAGTTAAAATAATTAAGTATTTAAAAAAAAAAGTTCAACCGACTTCATGTCTGGCTTTGAAATTCGAGGTTTTTCCTCGACTTCTCAGGAAATAGCTATTAAATCCTGACCTGGTGACAATGGGACCGAACGGGAGTTAAAAGTTATTTTATTTTATTTTATTTATAATAACCTGAATAATAACGAACGTCAATTTAACGAAATGCGCGATGCCTATTTTTCCTAATCCCCTTGAATTGCCCTTAGGATTCAGTAGAAATAATACCTTTACATCACGAATGTTTTTTTACCAACATCAGTATCACAAAAATTTGTTTTTCTCTCTCTGGCTATTGCCTATTTAAACAAATTTTACAAAACAAAAATACGGACTTCGTACTCCGCTGTTTTCTTCGTAGGTATTCCTACGAAGAAAACAGCGGAGTACGAAGTCCGTATTTTTGTAAGAAGCATTTTTACGATCCTTTCCTCTTTTCTCTTCAGCCCATTTACGTCACACTGTTGGGCACGGGCCTCCTCCACTTTGAACGGATTATGTTCAACTGTGCTGCGCTGGCCAGGAGTGTTGGCACAGGCTTTATTTTTAAATTTTCCGTCGCTCACAGAGGATGTCATCTGTGTGCAAATTTTTGCTATTGTGCCCTTTTAATGACTTGAAAAATATTGTGTACACGTTTAACCAACATGAAGCTGATAAGATGGTTGCTGTAAAAAAGTAAAAAGTATTTGTAATACTTACTTACTTACTTACCTTGTAATACACAAATATATTATATTTGTGTAATATATTTGTGTCATATACATGTAGTTAACGGTAATAAAGTAATATTTGTGACAGTTATCTTATAACACACAGTTTAAAGTAAATAGCAATGATTGCTCACGTTGGCCTTCCAAATATTGGAGTTATTTGCCACATTTAAGTGGACATCGGTACCAATTCTACGTTCACAACTACTTAACTAAAAAATGAAAACAATTATGGTTCTTTTTTTAATCGCCTCCAGTCCTGCCTGGCCGTGATGGTGCCTTGAGCTTTACCATGACCGGGCGAGGGATGGCCCCGTTAATCGGGGCCCTACCCGACTGGGGGAGCATTAGGTCCCCCTGTCGTGTTGCCGTGACCTACAGCCATACAGCCACATTTGCCGCGACGGGTCTTGGAATACCGACACGCCGAGCGCGAGAAAAAAAATCATTAATTGGCTATTTCCTTGTAGATAGATAGATAGATAGATAGAAAACTCTTTATTTGTACACCACAATAATACATTTTACTTACAAAATAATTTCTTAAAGTAAGGTATTGTACAAAGGGCGGCCTTATCACTTGTACAAAATATTAATTAAAATATTTATTTTATAACTATAATGCACAGTTTTTATAATAAGAAAGTCAGCGAATATTAGAAGACCAAATTCTCTTTCGAATTGAGAAGGCTCGAAGACGTTAATGGGCCGGGAAGAAAATGTAGAAGAGTATGCAAAAACTTGCTACTAAAGCACCGAAGAGTTAAGAATTATTTTTTATTTACACTCATACGTCTGGTCATACTTGCAATGTGTACGAGCGTAAATAAAACCAAAGAAGAGTGTTGCGATCGTAGCATTACCATCCAAGTTACTGCTTACCATCAGGTGGAACCTAGTCAAGCATCAACATGATTTATGTAAAAAAAGCAGCTGTCACTCTATAGTACCTATGTCTACCTATCCCCATGTGGAAAATGCGTGACAGTATAATGTTGATATTTATTTATACTGAGACACCAAGTACAAACAAATAGTTCAACTTAATGGTCTACAAAGCAAGCCTTAATACTGAAATATGTATTTAACAGACAGACAGACGGACAACAAAGTAAGTATAACGGGGATTCTATTTTATTTGTACAAAAACTCTCAAAACTCTGTTTATTACAGCAAGCATTTTATAAAAAGAATTTTAACTGCGTCTGTTGGTTACATTGTTGTAAATCGGATGTACTAGGTTCAATTACCGTGCCATGAATGTATACATGTAGTGCTATCTTGTATTGTGGTTTGTTAGTGCGAAAACCCATCTTGCTAAATCACAAACTAGTTGAGCCAATAACCATCTTATCTAGAATTAATATTATTGGAGATTACAATATATACAAGTATATATAGCCTAGATTGTACTACCTTTTGTAAATTTTACATAAGTTTTCTTAGTAATTTATATATTTTAATTATATTATTAAAATTATAATTAAAATATATATTCACACAACGTTCTCTGGTCTCCAGTATATGCTTGTGTTATGGGTACCAGAATATGGATATACTACATAAACTACTTTTCTTTTGTAAATACATACATACAATACATAGAAACACCCAGACGCAAAACAAATATTTGTATGACATTTATAAACATCACACAAATGATTGTCCGAGGCGGGAGTCGAACTCGCGACCTCGTGATCGGTAGTCCGTTATAGGAACCACTAGACCACGAAACCCATCTTATAGTGGGAAAAATTATCATTATGATGACTTGAACTCACGACCTCGGCATACCGTTCCATCGCTCTACCGACTGAGCTTTCATGGTTCCTGCAAATGTTTTACCAGTGTTTTGTTAAGGGCCTACATCAATATTATCGTATATCATCGCCGACACGTACATATTAACACAGCCAGTAGGCACAGAAAATGAAGATTTAGGGATACTTTTCCTATTTACTCAAAATCTACTAAATATATTTTAATTCTGATTTACGTGTTTCTATATATAATAGTTACTTATGTTTTTAAAGTTATTTCATTAGTTAATACTAAAAAATATAAAAGATTTGAGAGGTTGTTTCGCCAAGATTTTCTATCGAGAAAACTTTTTTCAATCGCGTTTCTGAGTTCATGCGATCCTAGATCATATATTGAAAAAACATATACTTAAAAATTAGAGCTCTAGCCATTCAATCTAAAGAAACAATGAAAACTTCGTACATAGAAAAATGCACGAAGCTATTTTGGTATCCTCTTAATTATCAGTAAGTAAAGATGGTAGATGCTCATTGATGCGTCGCTAACCTCGCGCTCGGCTGCGCCTGCGCATAGCAAAATGGAAAGTTCCTTGTTAACTATTCTGCATATCGTTTAACAGGGTTACCTAATTATAATTTTTCTTTTACTTTCGCAATAAATTCATTCTTACAATCGCTTGGCGGAAAGAGCATTGCTTTTTCTCTTATTTGATCAATAGACGACTACTTACTATTTTATTTTTTCAAGGTTTTCAGTCTTGCGTCATTTCTTCCTTACTAATTTATAATTTTATTGTGAAAACGAGATGATGACGCAATAAGAATTTTGACGAGCTGCAGAGTTAAGAGGGTACTGTACTCCTCATTTAGGTATTTGCCTTAGGTATTGCTATCCCTATTTTCGAGCGCCGCGCTGAAAGGGACAAATATAGATGAAGCGGTTTTCACCTACAAATTCTTTGAGAAAAGACGTTTCGTACTTCCGTTTTTTTTTCGCGAAAGTTAAACCGATTTTAATAGTTTTGCGTTATATTATACATAAAGAGTATATCTATGCTTCTATCACTTTCTTTTGCGGTAAAACTTTACCAAATTTGTGTGATAGACTTTATCTAAAGAAAACCGAAAAAAATAGGTTTTTCGGATCGTCGTATTTCTTTTAGTTATTTAGTTATTATTTTTTGAAAAAAGGAAAGTGATAGAAGCATAGATATACTCTTTATCTATAATATAACGAACAAAAACTATTAAAATCGGTTTAACTTTCGCGAAGAAAAAACGGAAGTACGATACCCATATTTTTGTATGGAGCATAATTTGGTATCGTGCCGTCATAATGTGTGTAAACAAACAATAGCGCGATAAATAAAAACTGTACAACGCCATCTATCGGTTTAGTAAACTTTTGTTGGTAAGGTTGATTTCTAAATTCCACTCAGACGAATTCGCGGGCAACAGCTAGTTACTTATAAAACAAAGTCTTTATTTTTACATGCAAGTCCAAATTTAATCAATCTTTCAAAACTAACCAACGGATATATCCTGATGACTGACAGACGGATGGATGGACAGCGAAGTCTGAGTAATAGGATCTTGTTTTATCTTTTTTTAATTTAAATGTTCATGGCCCATTTACACATCGTCATCTGTTCCCAAGCTAAGCTTATACGCTTGTTTTATGGGTACCGGAATACGGATAGACTACATAAACTACTTTTCTTTTGTAAATACATACTTAATTTACATAGAAACACCCAGACGCAGTACAAACATTTGTATGACAATTATAAATATCACACAAATGATTGTTCCGTGCGGGATACGAACCCGAGACCTAGTGAACGACAGTTATATGAACCACTAGAGCACGAATCCCGTCAAACGATACGGAACCTTAGAAACCGATAAACAGGTGTCAACCTTAAACATAAGAACCATTTGTAAGGCTTTAATAAGATCTAATTACTAATAATTAGACTTATTGTTTTGTGAGTAAGTGTTAAAGATTGTGTGAAGTGAACTCGCTACAATTATGTACTTACACTCGTTAAGTACTTACTAAATGTTTTTGTTTAAATATTCACAGTTCATTGGCTTGTTAATGTTCTTTCACGTGCGTATTTCGAGGCCTGGCCGTCAGTGCTAGTTCGTGTCGGGCTAGATACCGAAAAAGGCTAAAAAGTGACTACTGTTGCTATTTTTAATAAATTACTGTCGCTAAATAAAATGAAATTAAGGAACGGGCTATGGATGGTTAGTAAAATATTCTCTCTCTCTCTCTCTCTCTCTCTCTAACACCCATTTAAGTGCCACTGTTGGGCACGGGCCTCCTCCACTTTGGGATAGGTCGTATGCCGCGCTAACCAGGCGTGTTGGCATAAGGTTATTTTCGAGGTTTCCGTCTTTCGCAGAGGATTTTATTTGTGTATATATCCCTTAGCTGGTTCCTACCTAGCGAAATAGGGTGGTGACACTTGTATTCTTCTAGCGGACTGCCGTTCACGAGGTCGCGAGTTCGATTTCCGCACGGAACAATTATTTGTGTGATATTTATAAATGTCATACAAGTGTTTGTACTGCGTCTGGGTGTTTAGTGTTCATACTGTATGTATTTACAAAGGAAAAGTAGTGTATGTATTCTATCTGTATTCTAGTACCCATAACACAAGCATATAAGCTTAGCTTGGGACCAGAGGACGATGTGTGAAATGTACATCAATATTTATTTATTATTCGTGATTTCTCGAACTTCTCTATGAAGAAGCATTCCAGCAGTGGACAATCAAAGCTGATGGATGTCCATCCATCAATAAGTAGTCTTTCTTAGTCCTCATAAGAAATCTTGAAATAAAACCTTATGAATTCATATTCTTGAGGTTTTATTTTAAGATTTCCTTCCCACGCAATAGATGCAATGCATATTATTACTTATACACATAAATAACAACTATGTACTGTACATGTTAATTATTCATTAAACTACACTAAGTACTGTATATTAATTAAACAAAGATAAAGATACAATGCGAGTGAAATCGCACTGAGGTCGTTACGGACACTTGAACACTGTTTACATGCTTCTAAGTTAAATATGTGTGCTTATATACAACCTTCTGTGTATTAGTTATGTTTTATGTTATCTATACAAATAATAGAAAGCTGAAGAGTTTGTTTGTTTGTTTGTTGAACGCGCTTAGGAACGACTAGATCGAATTGAAAAATTCTTTCAATGTTGGATAGTACAGGAACAAATGACGTTGTGTGAAATGTCTATGATATCATACTAATACATACTATAAAGCTAAAGAGTTTCTTCTACGTGTGGTGGCGGATTAAGAATGCAAGTGTCACCACCCCATCTCCTCCCAAGGGTGATGTAAAAGTCAGCTAAGGGATATTGCACACAGATAACATCTTCTGTGAGAGACGGAAAACTCGAAAATAAACCCTGTGCCAACACGCCTGGTCAGCGCGGCACAGTAGACCATAATCCCTCCCAAAGTGGAGGAGGCCCGTGCCCAACAGTGGGATGTAAGTGGGCTGGAGAAGAAGAAGAAGAAGAGTTTATTGTTTTTTTAAATCTGCTAATCTCAGGAACTATTGGTTTGCATTAAAAAAATCCTTTTGTTCTGGATAGTACATTTATCGAGGAAAGCTTATAGGCTATATAACACTGAGGCCGAAAGGAGCAAAGTATTATTGAAAAATGTTGCAAAAACGAGAATTTCTTTTAAATTCTACGCGTATCATGTTGTAATAAATAAAAATAGATAATCTTTCTGTTTAGAAGGATGTCCCAAACAAGCTAGCAACTATTAAAATTTCTGTTCCATATTTTACAATTTATATAAGAAGAAAGTTTAGTTATCATTGCCAAATTGTGTTGGCAATGATAACTTAGAACTCTAAACTATTATGGTCTTATTTATAATGACTTATCGGAGGTTTAAACGGAGATTTTATCGCAGAGATAATAAACGTTTTAAACCTCCGATAAGTCATTATGAATAAGACCCTTAATATATAAGTTTTGGTTCAGTTAGGTTTTATTGTACAAGTAGAATTTGTATAATTTTTATGTGATATACACATGTAAGCAAAGTTCAGTTCAGTTAGAAGCGTTAGTGTGTCATAAGCTTAGAAAATATGATTACAAACGAAAATCGCGACATATGAAACTAAATAAGTCTGTACTAAACAAGTGAATGACATAATAATGAAAGGGTTTTCAACATTCTAAAGACCCCCAAAATATAGCTAATTATGTGTTAGCAACGTTGTGAAACCACAGACAATAGAAGTCTATGGGACAAGCGCCTTACTGTTGCGACACCACAACAATGCGCGATGATAAATTGTCTATGGTAATGTCCTTATTATATAAAAGTTATGTATAGAGTTATCGTACTCTATGGTTCGTTATAGAATTATGTATGTGTATTTAGTTTCTTTGTTGGTTTTTCTTCCTACTTAAGTCATATTTTTAACAACCTCTTGCCCGCGAATTTATACACGTGATATTTAAAAAGACTCCCGTTTTTACAACTTGTTCCACTGATGCTTTGCTGCTATTGGCCACAGCGTGATGTTATATAGCGTAGAACCTTCCTCGATAAATATACTATCCAACACTAAAAGAAGTTTTCATATAATCCTCGCGGTTCCTGAGATTAGCGCGTTAAAACAAACAAACTCATCAGCTTAACGAAATCACGGCCAATAGCTAGTTATACATATAGATATAGACATCAGTGCTGATTATGCAAATAAATATTATTTTTTAAAGTGGGAATAAGACCCTTGACCTGAAAGCAGAGGCGTAGCGACCAAGGGGCTAGGCGGGGAAGTGCCCTGGGGTCCTCAAGCTTAAAGGGCCCTCGAATCCTCACCAGGAGGCCCTCAAATCCTTACCAGAAATCTTGAAGCAAACTGAATTACCTTTATTATAATTTTTTTTTGATGAAATGAATGAACCCGAAACACACGAAAACCCTCTCAGTATTGATGGACAACAAATCACTAGATGCAACGAGTATAAATACTTGGGTTCCATACTACACACCTCAGGAAGTCTAGAATCTAACATACAACACCGAATAGCAGCTGCCTGATTAAAGTGCAGAGAAGTCACGGGGGTTACTTGCGACCGAAAGATACCCGTGAAACTCAAAGGCCTCATCGACAAAAGCATGATTAGACCTGTGCTTACATATGGGAGTGAAACCTGGACTATGACGCAGCGTCACGTCAACTCTATTCAGGTGGCGGAGATGAAGATGCTCCGTTGGATGTGTGGAGTAACTAGGCTTGACAAAATACAAAACGAATATATTCGCGGTAGCCTTGGCGTCAGTAATATTGCCGATAAGCTGCAGGAGAGCAGGTTGAGATGGTATGGACATATAAAAAGGAGACCATCGTGCCACATATTTGTATATTTCATATTTTTATTTGATAAAACCTAGTCAGTTTACATAGCAGTGGCGCCCCATTTTTTAATTTGCCCCAGGGCCGTTGGTTACCTAGCTACGCCACTGCCTAAAAGGCGTCCTTCAAATCACTAGAGGTCGCTAAACGTACTTCTTGTAGCGTTTAATATTGATTATCAACGCCATACAGTTTAAAGGAAATGTTGCAATACCGTAGGAAATGTATCATTGTTTTAGGAAACATGGTTTGTTTTATTCGTCAGCGATGTTAACAACAACAAAACTTAAGAGTTAATTTGTTTATTTATACAGCAACAAGCTGACGTCCGGGAGACCTATACCTACGTGTCGAACTTAGAATTTTTTCCCCGTTTTTGCAACTCTTTCACTAATACCTCACTCCTATTGGTCGCACCGTGATGTTATATAGTCTATAGCCTTCGTCGATAAATGGACTATCCAACACAATAAGAATTTCCCAGTTCGGACCAGTGGCTCCTGAGATTAGAGCGTTGAAACAAACAAACCCCTCAGCTATCTTCAGCTTTAGTTTCCGGTTTTCTGTCTCTCACAGAGGATGTTATATGCGAACAATATACCTTAGCTACATTTACAGCACTCTGAGTAGGAAATGGGATGGTGACAATTGTGTTCTTAATCCATCACCACGCGGACAACATCATACAGCAATAAAAAAAATACTAACGCTTAAAATATCTAGATATTTTTGAAAAAATATTTTGCTGCCCTATCCCTATAATATGTACACAAAAGACAAGAAATAAAAATGAAATGTTATCTAGAACACGATACCAATTACATATTTTCTTTTCAGCCAGCATTTCCAATGCCTTGCTACAAAAGATTACAGATTCTTATAACATATCGAACTCTAGAAAACAATGGGACATAATTTTACTATGACCTAAAAAAAAAGATATTCTTGGCGGCAAGACCTTAGAAGGAGTTTTTATCTGTGCCCATAGATTATACGGCACGATGTAACTTACATAGTTGCTAAGAGAATTATTTTGAAATTCAAATTCAGAGCGTTTTATTTTTTTAAGAATTTATTTTTTATTTATGGTTTGGTTTAATCAGATCATGGATTCTTGTCGATCTATTGATGTGCCTGTTTCTTTTTTTTTTATTGAATAAGTTAGGGGTTTTATCACTGATATACATCACAGATGGAAGGCTGATGTTTAAAATTGAGGACAAGTAACTTTATCCTGGCTAAATCATACTTCATAAAATAATGATGTTTTATATGACGTATAGCCTGTATCATAGACACACATAAATGTGTGCAAAACTTCAGATCAATCTGACTACCTACTGCAAGTTAAGTGAAAATCGGTTTCAAAGTTTCCGTTACATAGATTAATACATTGATAGATACGCACGGAACTAATATAAGCGTGTTAAAATTTTGTACATAATAAAACAAATAACGGAACATTCACCTAATATTTATTATGAATTTTTGTTCTTAAAATTCAACTAAAGGACATCCCTATATCAATGCGACAAGGCTGGACGTGACTAGATTACAAAATACCAACTTCCATTACAGTTAAGAAACACTAATATATGCTTTAACCCTCAACAATAAGGACCATTTCTTTTTCAAATACAGAATATATAAAATTGCAGGAAGCACTATTGGGAAATTTATAAATGCAGTTAGTGACCGTTTTATTTCTATACGCAAAAGGTTGGTAATAGTTTGTTCGATTGTATAAAAGAATATGTTGATAGGGTGTTGGTATACACGTGATTGAGATTGTCTAGTGATAGGTAAGGGAATGTCATTGTCTCGTAGGGTTGTCAACATTTTAAGTGATTACTTTATACAATATTTTAAAAATGCTACGGCTACGACTCTACCTGCGTTATCGATAACTATAACTGCAGCCATATACATGTATTCTACACAATGATAAACAACGCGTAGAATCTAGAAAAAATTTCCCATTTTTGTAATATTTTTATTGATTTAAATAAAACTACTTTTTACGGATTTAGACAATTTCAATTAATTTCATAAAAAAAAAGCCAAATTATAACATTATCCAAAGTTGATGTCAGTTTTCAGAATTAAGTTTGTGACATTGTTTAAAGTTTGGAGTTAACAGTGGTGTCTGTGCTAGTGTAAACAGTGTTACAGACACTAAGGTCTTCCTCCCCCTAGTTATAAAATTTTGCTTACTACATCCTAAAAATTCAGACAAAAACAAGTACAGTCATAGTTTTAAAAACACTGGAGACATTTATTGTTTTATTTAGGTTTTACAGATGCACTGTGTATGCGTGTGAGTGTATGTGTGTATGTGTGTGTGAGTGTTTTGTATTTGTTTGTATTTGCTTTAATTTGTAGCTCAAGACGCGTCTAAATTCGTAAAAAGTAGTTTTATTTAAACAAATGACGCATGCAAGTGTTAGAGAATTTTTATTAATGTTATATAGCCTATATATAACCTTCCTCGATAAATGTACTGTACAACAAAGAAAGAATTTTTCTAATCAGACCAGCGCGGCAGTGGTTCCAGAGATTAGCGCGTTCAAACAAACAAACAAACTCTTCAGCTTTATAATATTAGCATAGATTTATTTTTTATGATCTTGTCTGCTTCGTAATAATTATAATTAAATTAATATGAACAGTGGCAACCCTAATTTTCCAAGAAAAGGGAACGTTTGATATTAGCAAGTAGTGTCACGTCGCGCTAGGGACGTGCTTAATGAGAAAAGATTGTTGGTCGTGTGATTACAGAAGGTACTTTTGATCTACCGTCATAATAATAATATAAGTTTGGAGAAGAGAAAGGTCATTGAACTAGACGCTGTTAGTGGAAGAGAACCCTTTTGTTAAATGGGTTTGGTGGGGTGTGGAAATATGTACCAATAAACTTTAGACCGGTCTGGTGGTCTATTGGTTCATGTAACGGACTGCTGATCACGAGGTCGTGGGTTCGATTTCCGCATGGAACAAACATTTGTATTTATATGATCCGTGTGGTGACAGATTAAGAATACTAGTCTTACCATTCCATTTCTTTCCCAGGGTGCTTTAAGAGGTAGCTAAGAGACAATATAAGCAGTTAACGTCAACTGTGAGAGGCGGAAAACTCGAAACTAAACTCTCTAAGCCAAGACGCGTAGTCAGCGCGACACAGTAGTCTATAATTCCTTCCAAAGTGGAGAAGGCCCGTGCCCAGCAGGAGAGAGACATATTATGCATCTATTTACAAAAGACAAGTAGTTTATGTATTCTATCCGTATTCTGGTACACATAACACAAGCATATAAACTAAGCTTAGGACCAGAGGACGTTGTGTGAAATGTCCATGATATCAATACTAATACAAGCTGATGCCCGCTACTCAGTACGCGTGGAATTTTAGATCCACATGTATTTTGTCATCTTTTAAGCCTTCCCTGAACTTTCACGAATATTTCAAGACCAAAATCACCAAAATCGGCCCAGACTTTCTCGAGTTTTAGCGAGATAAGCGAACAGCAAGTGATTTTTATATATAAAACTAGCTGACCCGGCAAACGTTGTTTTGCCATACTAAAAATTAAAAAAAAGGTTTGAAAAATAGATGTTGGCCGATTCTCAGACCTAGAGGATATGTACACAAAATTTCAGGAAAATCGGTCGAGCCGTTTCGGAGGAGTACGGTAACTAACACTGTGACACGTGAATTTTATATATTAGACTAGCTGCGCCGGCAAACGTTGTTTTGCCATACAATTCTGTGTAAAAAAAATTTCATCAAAATCGGTCCAGCCAATGGTGAATCTAAACCATCCTCAGACCCCCCTGAATACACACAACAAATTTCATCATAATCGGTCCAGTCGTTTAGGAGGAGTTCAGTCACATACACACGCACACAAGAAATATATATATTAAGATATAGCTGAAGAGGAACTACAGGTTTCAATTAAATAGTCCATTTCGCGAGGAAGGTTATATAACATCACGCTGCGACCAATAGGAGCGCAGCGCTAGTGATAAATGTTGCAAAAACGGGGATTTTTTTTTTATTCCACGCGTACGAAGCCACGGGTAACAGCTAGTTCATTATATTTATTAAACTGAAAGTAGAATTTTTAACCTATTGGATAGCTTCTATCGCGGGCCTTGAGCGTGGACACCGAATCCAGAAAATTCGAAATTTAAGGGCCTACATCAATATTATCGTATATCATCGCCGACACGTACATATTAACACAGCCAGTAGGCACAGAAAATGAGGAATTAGGGATACTTTTCCTATTTACTCAAAATCTACTAAATATATTTTAATTCTGATTTACGTGTTTCTATATAAAATACTTACATAAGTTTTTAAAGTTATTTCATTAGTTAATACGCGATAATAGACCGACAAATGAAAAATACAAAAAATTTTAGAGGTTGTTTCGCTAAGATTTTCTATCGAGAAAACTTTTTTCAATCGCGTTTCTGAGTTTATGCGATCCTAGATCATATATTGAAAAAACATATACTTAAAAATTAGAGCTCTAGCCATTCAATCTAAAGAATCAATGAAAACTTCGTACGTAGAAAAATGCACGAAGCTATTTTGGTATCCTCTTAAATTCCGTAGGTAACGGAAATAGCGTAAAAAACCTTACACATCGGCGTTACTGCGCATGCGTAATCCCCTCTTCGCCCCGCAATTTATTTCATACTGTTGATACCAAGGGTAAACGCCTTCCTCAAATTAAACAACGTATTAAAATAAGGATTTTGAATCGACAACATATATCCTAAATGTTGAGATGTAAGCATCAGTATATATAATTAATCTTATATATAAAATTCACGTGTCACAGTGTTAGTTACCGTACTCCTCCAAAACGGCTTGACCGATTCTTCTCAAATTTTACATACATATGCAGTAGGTCTGAGAATCGGCCAACATCTATTTTTCAAACTTTTTTTTTGTATGGCAAAACAACGTTTGCCGGGTCAGCTAGTATATATATATATATACTGATGCTTACATATGTATATATAAGGATTATATATTATATAATCTTATTTTAGTTTACGATATGTAGATTCTTGCATAAATAAAATAAATAAATAATTATAAATACATAAGTTGATAAAAAATGCTATGCCGCTATGCTATGCTTTACCTTTCTAATGCTATGCTTTACCGCGGCAGTCCCCGAGTGCCACACGTCATTTTTAGGGTTCCGTACCCAAAGGGTAAAAACGGGACCCTATTACTGAGACTTCGCTGTCCGTCCGTCCGTCCGTCCGTCCGTCTGTCACCAGGCTGTATCTCAAGAACGGTGATAGCTAGAGAGTTGAAATTTTCACAGATGATGTATTTCTATTGCCGCTATAACAACAAATACTAAAAATAAAATAAAATGATTTTTTTACCGTTTCTTGCTCGATACTAATAACGTTGCCTTATGTTGCATAGATAATGGTACGGAACCCTTCGTGCGCGAGTCCAACTCGCACTTGACCAATTTTTTATTTTAATTCCACGCTTACGAAGCTACGCGCAACAGCTAGTTCATTATATTTATTTAAACTGAAAGTAGAATTTTTTTAACAAAATATGAAATTGTCCGACGTTATTATTATTCATACAGCATTTGCACATAAAATTTCCGTATAACATTGTATTGTTTAAGTGTCAGCTTTGATATGAATCGGAATTATGGCGAGTCCCTTAGATTTTTGCATAAAAATAAACAATAGGTATGCACTTGACACCTTCATGTGCATACTAAGATAAAGACTGTGATTAATATTCAATTCAACACCACGAAACATTGGTGGCTATTCTGTTCGCTCGAACTAAGCTAAATTAAAATGTAACAACTTATATGGATCTCTCTCTCAGGCCTGTCTCTACTGATGGGCACGGGGCTACAACACTTTGGGAGGCAAAAAATATCCAGGATTTTCTTATTTAATATTTAAATAAAACAGGATCCATTATTATTGCATTACTAGCTGTTGCCCTCGACTCCGTCCGCGTAGAATTTAGGAAATTTTCCCCGTTTTTGCAACATTTTTAACTACTGCTTGAGTGAGAGTATTATAAACGTAAGAGTAAACAAATATAATCAGAATGAACGAACTGCTAAGCTATCAGGAGTTACACGTGTTATTGTGAGTCAACCATAAAATATAGATATGTGCTGTTTCGGGATATTTTTTAGACAATTTTATGTATGTAGAATATTTCCGTCATACATGATTTCTATGTAACTTTAACCATTAAGGCTGCACACGCAACGGAAGCTTAAAAAATGGAGCACCTTTTCCCGGTTTTCCCAACATTTCCCTTCACTACTCTGCTCCTATTGATTGTAGCGTGATGAAAAGTATACTATAACCTGCCCAGGAGTATGAAGAATAATTGTACCAAGTTTTGTTAAAATCCGTCGATTAGCTTTTGTTTCTATAAGGAACATACAGACGGACAGACAGACAGACAGACAAAAATTTTACTGATTGCATTTTCAGCATCAGTATCGATCACTAATCACCCCCTGATAGTTATTTTGAAAATATATTTCATGTACAGAATTGACCTCTCTACAGATTTATTATAAGTATAGATTTAGGGTCGGTATGACGAATATATTAAAATGATAATGGTATAGAACCTTTCGTGTGCGAGTACAATTCGTACTTGACTGGTTCTTTAGTTTTTGAACTATTTCACTAAAATAAGTTACATTGTATCTGAATTACTTTGACTGCAGTAAGATACACAGCGTAAAAAAAACACTTTTTACGTATTTAGACGCGTATCCATCCATCCATCCATCAGCCTCTCTCCGTCCACTGTTGGACATAGGCCTTCCCCATAGAACGCCACAACGCGCGGTTCTGTGCCGCCTGCATCTAATGTCTCCCCGCGACCTTGACGATATCGTCGCTCCACCTTGTCGGGGGCCGCCCAACGCTGCGTCATCCGGTACGTGGTCGCCACTCTAGGACTTTTCTTCCACATCGATCATCAGTCCTATGAGCGATTTGGCCTGCCCATTGCCACTTATATCGGACACGCCAGTTCTCCTACGGATCTCCGTATTTCGGATTTTATCGCGTAGGGAAATACCGAGCATAGCCCTCTCCATAGCACGCTGTGCAACCTTGAGCTTATTTACGAGGCCGACATTTAAGGACCACGTCTCTGTTCCGTATGTCATCGCTGGTAACATACACTGGTCATAGACCTTCATCTTCAGCCACTGCGGAATATTGGACGAGAAAATATGCCTAAGTTTCCCGAACGCTGCCCAGCCGAGTTTAATTCGTCGGTTGACCTCTTTCTCGAAGTTGGATTTGCCTACCTGGACTGTTTGTCCTAGGCAGACGTAGTGGTCGACAACTTCGAGAATCGCATTCCCAACAGATACTGGTGCCGGAGTGACATGGACATTGAACATAACGTTGGTTTTATCCATGTTCATCCTTAAACCGACCCGTTGGGAAACACTGCTGAGGTCATTGAGCATTGTGCCAAGGTCCTCCGGGGATTCTGCCATGACCACGATATCGTCTGCAAATCTGAAAAGGCAGGACGGCTGAAATAGCTCAGATGGCACAGCGATGGCACGGTATTCCGGTATATAAAAAATGATCACCGCAAGCAAGATTTGAAGCCGTGGCTTCAAATCTTGCTTGCGGTGATCATTTTTTCCACTATAATTTAATTTATAAAAGCAACAAGCAGTTTCACTTAAATAAAGAAGTCGCACAAGTGTTAGAGAATATTATACAAAGTGTATGTTTGTGTGCAATTGTTTAACAAACAATTATCATACGGTCGAGCTAAACGCATGCCTCGAATACCTTACGATAATGTTAATTATGTGTACATGTATACTATTGTATACATAAAGATTCAATGAGACAAAGGAATGATCGTTTGTTCTATTTAATTTAAAAGTCCACAACGAACAATGAATATGTTAATTCCTCAATTCACAATTTACCGAGAATTTGGCATTTTTCAAACTGGCGTGACCTATTTATATGATACAAGCTGTTGCCCTAGCACTCGTGAAATCCAATCGTTCAATCCAAAGGAAACCAAATCGTTACAAATTATATAGAAAAGCCATACTCTTGAACTACTCTATCTGATACAAAAACTGCTTCAAAATCTGTTAAGAGGTTTGGAAGATATAAGCCTCACAAAGATACATACAAAAATAACGACTATGTTTCATAATAAGTAAAGATTTGAATGCAACATGATTTGCATAAGTCTAAGAATATTCCACATCAACTTTTAGGGTTCCAAAGGTAAACCGGGATCCTATTACTGAGACCACTGTCCGTCCATCCATCTACCATTAGGCTATATCTCTGGAACGGTAGGAACGGTAGCTAGAGAAATAGAAATGAAGGACTTAAAATATTAAAGCGTTCTTATGGATATCCTACTCTGTGGTGGAGTTGAAAATGGTCTATTGTATCAACTTGGCAACTTTGAAAAGATGTATTGCAATCTGTCTTAAGTCTATCAGGAAAAGGCAATACACAGATTGCGTACAATGATGACGTCACAACATTTAAAATAATATCTCTACTAAGTATTTTTTTTAAATTATTTATACTTAGTGAATATTTCAATAATATTGAAATTAGTTGCTTAAATTAGTCTATATTTTCTAAAAAAAAATATTAATCATCAGCAATCAGCAGGTGCTCAAGTCCACTATTTTGGAACAATTGTCATACCGGCACAATACCGGCACGATACCGTTGCAATTGAAGTCAAATATCCGTAGTCTGCTATATGCCGTCATAACGGTCTTTCAATGGTAATAGAATTGTCGATCTCTTTTATCTATGCATTGAATTTTCGGTCTCTTTTATCTATGGATTGTGTTAGAATGGTATGTATGTGTTGCCGTTTTTAAAAAATGCGTTAGTTGAAGTGATTTTCGAAAAACTACTAATAAATTTAAACATTTAATCATGCTAGACTTCGTTTAAATATATTTGTACATACTATTTATTAGTATAAAAAGCAATGTGAAGTTTAGGAGATTAGTAAATTGCAATAAATTACAAAGAACAATTTCTAATATTTCTATCTATCTATTTTTTATTTATGGCAATCTGTCGACACAGGACAATTTAAAAATATTACTGTCAAATTCAAAATAGCAGACTACCGAAACATTTCAGTCATTGAATTGCAATTGTGAAGCAGTTGTGTACGAGACTAGCAATTTATGTCACTTTGACAATTGTAAGACAATGATGAAGTCGTTATGACGACACATTAATAGTAGACTACCAAAAACTTTACTATTGCACCATAATGGTACAATAATGGTACAGTTGTGACACCGTTGAAATACCCGACTCAGGGCCCAGGTCAAAAATAATGAACAATCCCAATTGGAGTTGTTGGAATGTATTATAATAACGGTAGAGAACCTTCCATGTGCGAGTCTAACTCGTACTTGACCGGTATTTTTAATAATATTTTTAATAAAACCTATCCGCATACCATACCGCATACATATTTTGTACAGAACCTTAATAAGTTCATCTACGAAACTAACAACAACAATATTGTAACATTATAACTAACGGGTATATCTACAGTAAGGTAATCACAGAGGTCGTAGGTTCATTACTCGAGATAAGTAAGGAACTTTTACTATACTTACAAAATAGTTTCTAAGATCGATATTTATCTTAACGATGGGTATATTGGTATATAACATGACTAGATATTGCCTGCGATTTTGTGCGCGTATATTTTAGAACGCAACAGAAAATGGATAATTTTCCCGTCTTTGCAAGCTTTTTTATTGACGCTACGCTCCTATTAATCGCAGCGTGATGTTATATAGCCTAAAGCCTTTCCTCCGTGTGGTGACGGATTCCCGACAAAAATATACTCCGATGTCATCGCCGGGATACTTCAAAAGGGGCAAGTGCGTAGCACTTACAACCGTCGGGCATGTATGACGAGATGTATGAGTGTAGATGAAGCCAAGGAAGTATGTTTGGATCGTATTATGATTACCACCCTATTTCCTCCTAAGGGTGCTGTAAAAGTCAGATAAGGGATATTGCACATAGACCACATCCTCTGTGAGAGACGGAAAACTCGAAAATAAATCCCGTGCCAACACGCCTGGTCAGCGAGGCACAGTACGCCATAATCCCTTCCAAAGTGGAGGAGGCCTGTGCCCAACTGTGGGACGTAGTTCGCTGGAGAGGAAAGCCTTCCCTGATAAATGGACTATCCAACAGGAATATAGTGTGCATGCATATACGTATGAAGTCAAAGGCAAGGGCAACAGCAGTGGCAAAAAAACATTAATAACTCAAAAAATTGTCGGTTAAAAAATGATATTATTATTAAAACACATTTCATTGTTCCTACTTATGTACATGTGTATAATATTGTATCTTACTAATTTATAAATGTGAAAACGAGCTGATGACACAATCAAAATTGTGACTAGCTTAAGTGTTAATGTGTGGAACGAAACTATAGCGCGATTTAATAGACTGTCAACGCCATCTATCGAGTGACATAGTAAACTTCTGTTTGTTAAGGTTTGATTTCAAAATTTTACGCGTACGAAGTCGCGGGCAACAGCTATTATTTATATGTAGTAATTATTTCCTTATTTATTAGTTTTTAGGGTTCAGTATGAAGAGGTAAAACCGCACCTTGTTAAAAAGCTTTCAACCCCTGATACAACTATGTATAATATTATTAAAAAAATAAGAAGGAATGAAGAGACATCTAAACAGACAAACAGACAAAAATTTCGGTACATTACCGGTTTTTATATTATCATAATTATAACATCACGCCTTTTTCTTATGGGTAGGCAGAGACTATAGAGCGCAATCTGCTACCATCTAAACAAACTTCCTTGGCTTCATTTTACACATACATCTGCTACGCACTTTATCGTTTTGGAGCACATCGGTGATGA
Organism: Orgyia antiqua; assembly: GCA_916999025.1. NCBI lineage: Eukaryota > Metazoa > Arthropoda > Insecta > Lepidoptera > Erebidae > Orgyia > Orgyia antiqua. The sequence goes on from OU779871.1 coordinate 27,807,898, forward strand.
CATTAGAGTAACATAACATGTTACTCTATATGGATATCCTGGATAATATCCAGGTTTACAATAGTAACACAAGCCAATAAGCTTAGCTTGAGACCATAGGACATTGTATTTCTTACACATCTAATTACGAATCAGTTATTAATCTTGACTAAGAACAAAAAACACCTACATTTATTCAATGTATCAAGTTAATACCCACTATATCGCGGCGTGTACTCAAAGACTATCGGAAGGCCATAACCTTGTCTGAAGGCTTCCTAATAAGGTATACAGTTAATAGGACTAGTGCCCACGCCACAAGTACAGTGAATAGGACCCTTTATGTAGCAATTAAACTCATTGAATGGGATCTTTAAGGAATTATTCAAGTGAATTTTGTTTATTGGTTGTCCGTGGTGGTACGCTTAGAATTTAGAAAATTTTCCCCGTGTTCGCAACATTTTTCACTATTGCTTCGCTCCTATTGGTCACAGCGTGATGTTATATAGTCTATAGTCTTCCCCTATAAATGGACTAACTAACAAAAAAAGAATTTTTCAAATTGGATTAGTAGTTGCTGAGATTAGCGCGGTTAAACAAACAAACAAACTCTTCCGCTTTATAATATTCGTATAGAAGATATAGATAATAGATTTATTTATTTATTAAGAATATAAATGTCACCTCTCCATGTTTTCCCCAGGATAATGTAAAAGCCAGCTAAGGGATATTTTACACGGATCACATCCTCTGTCAGAGATGGAAAACTCGAAAATAAACCCTGTGCCGAAACTCCTAGTCAGCGCAACATCCATCCATCCATCAGCCTCTCTCCGTCCACTGTTGGACATAGGCCGTCTCCCACATAGAACGCCACAATGCGCGGTCCTGTGCCGCTTTTATACAATATAGTCCAACAGTTTTGGAGTATTGTGCGCACATTTTTATTTACATATAATATTATTATTTTTACTTTAATTACTATAAAATAAAGATATAAGTACGGAAAATGAATCATAGCAATATATTGTATATATTATATTATATACATTACTTTATGTATAATAAGGAAACTAGATAACTCCATGGTCAGAAAATTTAAAAAACCCGTCTATTACGAATTAGATCGCACACGAAGGATCCCGTACCTTTATTATGATAATATAATCAACTTAGATTGAAAACTAAAAAACACGCTTGAAAGTTTCGATAATTTTTTTCGATGCCGATGGTTCAATTATTAAAACCAAGTAAAATGCACCGATCGACAACATTTTGTCAACGCGTTTTCAAAACTTATTTTTATGTACCTGATTTTGACTACTTTTATACTGATACTGGAGGAATACACGAATTTTACATCAATCAAGGGTTTTTATTACACGTACCTAATATACTTGGGTCCCGTACAACGACCACAAATAACGGGATCAGAACAGAAGAATGAAGACGATAAGTATTTGCTGCTATAGTATCAACTGATATACTTTAACTGTGAAATTTTCAGCTCTCTAGCTATCACCGTTCCAGGGCCCCGAGTCTGGTAAATGAATGGTGTCACAATGGCACCACAATGACACATTATAACCTCAAAAAATTAACAATAGACTACCAAACTTGATAAAATTCCCCACTAAACAATTAGTTATTTAGTGTTATTGCAAACAAATGCAATAACGGATTGCTTAGTAGCGAATTTTATCAAGTTTGGTAGTCTATTGTTAATTTTTTGAGGTTATAAATGTGTCATTGAGCTGCCATTGTGACACAATTCATTTACCGGACTCGAGGCCCAGAACTACGGTCTGATTACGGACAATTAAACTTACAGCAGTCTCAGTATTAGTCCCATTTTACCTTTTGGTACGGAACCCTACGAAACATATTAAATAAAGCATCTTTTAAGGAAATAGTTTTTATTACGTATAATTTTTTTTTTTCAAAAAACTATTATTTAAATTAATTGTTTTAAGTATGAATCATATATTAACAATTCTTTATTGAACTAATTAAAAATAACATATAAATTAGTTTGTTTAATTAAAAGTAATTAAAAAATAAAAAAGTATATTTTTTGCCGATAATTGGGTAGCATGAATATAAAAACAATACAAAAAACATTCTGATATAAAAATTGTATAAAATGATATTATTATTAATTGGCCTAAAAACTAAAAAAAAAGCACTTAAAAATCCTGGATGATATTTTGAAATTGTCGCATTGTTATCGGTCTTTTATTAATTGTACTTTTAGAACAATCTGACTATTACAAGTGAATGACAGTAAATTGAAAAAAATAGCGAAGCTAATAAAAGCTTTATCATGATATAATGTAACACTACATTGTAATACTACATATAGTCAAAGACAAAGTCAAATTTTTTTATTATAAATTGTCATGCTTTACAAGCTATTTCAAGTCAGAAACTAGGTGGCTGTTTCATAAAAACGTTACACAGAACATGTAAATACAATAAATAATTAATATTCATGGACATTTCACATATGGTCCCAAACTAAGCTTATATGCATGTGTTATGGGTACATAACAGATATACTACATATACATAAAACATTATAACATAAATAATTAAAACATAAATACATTGAAAACATCCAGACGCAGTACAAAAATTTGTATGACAATGTATGACAATTGGCATTGTTCATTTTTTTTTTAACTCTTAATTCGAAAACTATTTCGGGGAATAAAGTTTCTGATCATAATCCACTAGTTTTTTTTTGGAAAAAATGCTATATTAACTATTATTTTTCCAAAAAAGCAAATGATCTCTATTTGCCCTTGAAATAAAGGACTTAAATTTCTAAGTCATTCTTAGGGATATACTAGTCTGGGGTGGAGTTAATATTGGTCTATTTTATCAACTTGGCAACTTTGAAAAGATGTATTGCAATCTGTCTTAAGTCTATCAGGAAAAGGCAACAAAAAGATTGTGTACAACGATGACGTCACAACATTTAAAATAATATCTGTAAGTATTTTTTAAAAATTCTATATAGCGAATATTTCAATAATATTGAAATTAGTTGCTTAAAATAGTCTATATTTTCTAAAAAAAATATAAAAACAGCAGGTCAAAAATTATGAACAATCCCAATTAAAAATATCACACAAATCATTGTAGTGTACAGGGATTAAACTCGCCACCTCTTCAAACGAGAACACGAACCACTAGGCTATATGGACCTTTAATTAATAATCATTAAATACATATAACTACTGACTTAATTAATTTTAATTTAAAACCATCATTGTAATTTATCATAGGTATAATAAATGTATAACATAATTGAAATAAATAGTGTAGTATCCGCATGCTTCAAGATTCGATTTCAATTATATTAAGATAATTGGTAGGTACTCTATTAAATAAAAATTGGTCAAGTGCGAGTCGGACTCGCGCACGAAGGTTTCCGTACCATTATCTATGCAACATAAGGCAACGTTATTAGTATCGAGCAAGAAACGGTAAAAAAATCATGTTTGTTGTATGGGAGCCCCCCTTAAATATTTATTTTATTTTTAGTATTTGTTGTTATAGCGGCAAAAGAAATACATCATCTGTGAAAATTTCAACTGTCTAGCTATCACCGTTCTTGAGATACAGCCTGGTGACAGACGGACGGACGGACAGCGAAGTCTCAGTAATAGGGTCCCGTTTTTACCCTTTGGGTACGGAACCCTAAAAACACTTACTTACTAGGCTTCGTTTTATTGCGGCTATGTATTAAAGAATTGAGTTACATTCCAGTTTAATTGCGAATATTAGAAAGAAAAATAATCGAGTATATTTAGAAAAAAAAAGTTAAACCAACTATGAAACTATACTTAGGCATAGGCATATAAGTATATAGCCGTATGGCTATATACCCATATACCATATGGCATATAAACCCTCAAATGACGGGCCTCGTGGTGTAGTGGTTCATGTAACGGACTGCCGATCAAGAGGTCGCGGGTTCGATTCCCGCTCGGGACAATCATTTGTGTTCTTTTTCTAATTGTCATACAAATGTTTGTCCTGCGTCTGGGTGTTTCTATGTATTATAAGTATGTATTTACAAAAAAAAGTAGTATATGTATTCTATCCGTATTCTGGTACCCATAACACAAGCATAATAAGCTTAGCTTGGGACCAGAGGACGTTGTGTGAAATGTCCATGAATATTTATTTATTAAAAAAAAAAAAAAAAAAAAAGTAAAAAAAAAAAAAAATTTCAAAGCCACATAAGTATTTATGTGGCTTTGAAATTTGAGGGTTTTTCTCGATTTCTCAGGAGATAACCATCAGATCCTGACCTGGTGTTAATGGGACCAAACGGGAACCACCAGCTAACAAATAAAAAAAGAATCATTAATGTGGCTTCGCCCAGTTAAAAGTAATGAGGTAACAAACAAAAAAAAATTAAAAAGCATACAGACGAATTGAGAACATCCTCCTTTATTTGAAGTCGGTTAAAAATAAAACAATAATATCTACTTGTATTACGCTTAAAATTTCATCACAAAACATACTAAACATAGTCCAACCATCTACTTAGAACATAACAATTGTCAATTATATCCATTGTTATTATTGCCAAATTATTGCCCAATCATTGACAATTGGCAAACCATTGAATAAGTCTAATGAAAGGTGAACTAGTGAAGAAACAATTATGAATAAGATTATACAATCGATCAATCAGGAATATTAGATTAGGTTAACCGTGTTATGAATATCTGTAACTATTAATAATATCTCTTACTCCAGCCGATTTACGTCCACTGTTGGGCACAGGCGTCCTTCACTTTGGGAGAGCTTTTGATCTACTATGCCGCGCTGACCAGGAATAGGATTGGTGACGACAATTGTATTCTAACCCATCATCACAAGGACATATCAATATTTATGAAACAAAAATCTGGAGTGAATATTATGTTTAATTATTTATTTATTAAAAGTTTATGCACATATCTAAACTTTCTTAATTATATTAAGAGGATACCAAAATAGCTTCGTGCATTTTTCTATGTACGAAGTTTTCATTGTTTCTTTAGATTGAATGGCTAGAGCTCTAATTTTTAAGTATATGTTTTTTCAATATATGATCTAGGATCGCATGAACTCAGAAACGCGATTGAAAAAAGTTTTCTCGATAGAAAATCTTGGCGAAACAACCTCTCAAATTTTTTATTTTTTTTCATTTGTCGGTCTATTATCGCGTATTAACTAATGAAATAACTTTAAAAACATAAGTAACTATTATATATAGAAACACGTAAATCAGAATTAAAATATATTTAGTAGATTTTGAGTAAATAGGAAAAGTATCCCTAATTCTTCATTTTCTGTGCCTACTGGCTGTGTTAATATGTACGTGTCGGCGATGATATACGATAATATTGATGTAGGCCCTTAATATTCTAGTTAGTTTGTTAATCTCAGGAACTAAACTTTTTCAGTGTTGGATAGTAAATTTAACGAGGAAGGCTATAGGTTATATTTAACATTATTCTGCGACCAATATGAGTAAAGCAGTAGTGAAAAATGTTGCCAATACGGGGAAAATTGTCTAAATTCCACGCGTACGGAGTTGCGGTCAATAGTAAGTATTTTATAAGTCATATTAAGAGGGTACTGTACTCTTCATTTAGGTATTTGCCTTAGGTATTGCTATCCCTATTTCGGAGCGCCGCGCTGAAAGGGACAAATATAGATGAAGCGGATTTTACCTACAAATTCTTTGAAAAAAGACGTTTCGTACTTCCGTTTTTTTTCCGCGAAAGTTAAACCGATTTTAATAGTTTTTGCGTTATATTATAGATAAAGAGTATATCTATGCTCATATCACTTTCTTATGTGGTAAAACTTTACCAAATTTGTGTGATAGACGCTGCAACTTTATCTAAAGAAAACCGAAAAAAGTGGGTTTTTCGATATGTTTTGAAAAAAAGAAAGTGATAGAAGCATAGATATACTCTTTATCTATAATATAACGCAAAAACTATTAAAATTAGTTTAACTTTCGCGAAGAAAAAACGGAAGTACGATACCCATACTTTTGTATGGAGCATAATTTGGTATCGTACCGTCTTAAGAACCGTTCTGCAAATAGCAGTCGACATCTAATGTGTTTCGAAAATGTATAATGATAAATATTAATAGTTAAACATGATTGATGATACGTCACTTATAAAACAAACACTACTTAAATGTAACTTGTTTTCATTAAGTTCTTATTTAGTTATTAGTTATTGCCCGTGACTTTATGCAAGATGATTGAGAAATCACCTCAACGTATTATATTAAAAAATCCAGTCAAAGAACATTTTTAGTGGAGTAGCAAGTATTTGAGTAATGGTACAAACATGCAGACAGACAGGGAAAACAGGAATAAATAGATTCCGTGTGGTGACAAACGAATAAGGAATACAAATGTGACCATCAAATCTCCCCCTCAAGGTGCTGAAAGCCAGCTAAGGGATATTGTGCAAAGATAACATCCTCTGTGAGAGATAGAAAACTCAAAATTGAACCCTGTGCCAGCACGCCTGGTTATATAATGCGGCAAAGTCGACTATGATCTTTCCCAATGTGGAGGAGACCCGTGCCCAACAGGAGAAAGTTAATGGGCTGGAGGGAGAAAGAGAGAGAGAGAAAGAGATTATTTTAATGTGTATGGATGTTTCATCAAAAGTGTTTAACATACTCAAAAATTTACTTACCGTCATAACAATCTGGAATGTGCAGCGGCTTGCCGACCAGCTTGCCTTTCTTCCCAGACAAAGGCACTGCCTCCACTCTCCTATGCGCCTCCAGAACTCTATACAAAAGCACTGGTTTCTCCTCACCCTCAAACTTAACCACACGAGGCAAAGAAAACTTATCCACAAACTCTTTTAAAGTCATCACTTCACTTGAATCGTCTTCTGGTTCAACAGAACCATTACGTCTCCCTAATAAAAAGTTATCAGACCATTCAGGAGCTGGTCTTCTTTCTAAGAAATCCGGTCTTCGTTCACTGCTCCTAGGTTTGTACCTTGGAGGTCTATCTCTTCTTACTAAAGCTTCATTGGCTTCTGCTAACCATCTTGTAACTAAACGCTCCCTTTCTACATCTAGGTAACGGGGTTTGGATGCGTCGCAAGCAAATCTGGCAGCGTCAAAGCAGTATTGGGGAGGAGGTGGTCGAATTCGAGGAGGAAAGAACCGGGGTGGGACGTAAGGTGGATGTGGGGCGTAGGCCGGCGGCGTCCTCGGCCCGGAGCCCTCGACTGACGCCGTTCTGAACATATTGTCAGCCCATTGAAGTTGATATCGCCACCTGGAACAAAGAAATTTAAATAATCAATTCATTATTTATTTATTTATTATTAAAATAAAGAATTTATTTATTTATTTGACTAGTCTAGTGGTGCATGTAACGGATTGTCGTTCACGAGATCTCGGGTTCGATTCCCACTCGGGACAATCATTTGTGTGATATTTATAATTGTCATACAAATGTTTGTACTGCGTCTGTGTGTTTCTATGTATTATAAGTATGTATTTACAAAAGAAAAGTAGTTTATGTATTATATCCGTATTCTGGTACCCATAACACAAGTATAATAAAGCTTATCTTGGGACCAGAGAGCGTTGTGTGAAATGTCCCTTTGGTGGTTAGGGTGTATATGTGGGCTAGGTTGTATGTGTGGCCATGTTCCTTTAGGAACATACGTGGGAGTAGCCCACATCATGAATGAATATATTATTATTTGAATATTTATACAAAAATAGCCCATTAACGTCCCACTTTTGTTCACGGGATTCCTCCACTTTGGGACGAATTACGGACTAGTGCGCTTGACCAGGCTTGTGCATAGGGTTTGAATGAATCCGTCACCACACGAAATACATGAATCACGAAAGCCATCAAATGCTTCTATAGTCTTCTTCTAATATATAAAATTCACGTGTCACAGTGTTAGTTACCGTACTCCTCCGAAACGGCTCGACCGATTTTCATGAAATTTTGTGTACATATCCGTTAGGTCTGAGAATCGGCCAACATCTATTTTTCAAACTTTTTTTTTTAGTATGGCACAACAACGTTTGCCGGGTCAGCTAGTAATATATAAAAATCACATACAACATGCTGTTTAATGTTAATTAAAGTATTTAATTCCAAGATCTTACCCATATATTATGGCATAACATGTCTATAAACAACAAATTAATTACTAATACCATAAATAAACTAACAGTAGCCGGCGGATCTCAGCAACGCAATAATGTAGTACATGTAGAATGAGTTCGATCATTCACAGCCCTGCCTGCCATCCGATATGTGGGACTACGAAAGTGATTAATAGAAAATCGGTGGTTACAGATGACACTTTAATGATATGATTTAATTTACATCACTTACTCCCTTTTCAACCCTTTAACGTACCACTGCTGAACACGTGCCTCCTCCGAATTGAGAGAGATTACGGTCTACAGTGCCGCGCTGATCAGCAGTGGTATTCAGTAAGAAAAAGTGAAGTGAATTTTCGGTGAATCTTGATCACGTGACACCACTTCTCTATTTTTATTGGAGGAGCGCTGTCACGTGATCAAGATTCACCGAAAATTCCCTTCACCACGTGAAACCGCTCCTCTATTTTTATTGGAGGAGCGCTGTCACGTGATCAAGATTCACCGAAAATTCACTTCACTTTTTCTTACTGAATACCACTGCAGGCGTGTTGGCACAATGTTTATTAACATTTTATTGTGGAAATGATTGTCGTAGACGTTAAGTGAGCAGATGTGACCAAAACTTAACCAACTTCTTTTATTTAAGCGATGTCGATAACACATATTCAGCCATAACATAATGTCATATTTATAGTCATATTTTACGAGTCGCTGCAATAGAGAGATAGAGTGTTGCACTGTCTTGTTTTATTAATGCTAGTTTTACTTCATAATAAAAGTGCTACAACACTCCGTTTATGCTAATATTCATCAAATGAAACATTCATTCTATAACTTTACTACACATGTTATGAGCAGTATCTACTTATCTTGTAGTCCCGCAGTGAATGGTAACTTTAACGGTAGCAAATCTCTGCAATAATATATAAGATCTAAAGAACCGCTCTCATTGGTAAACAGCTACAAATATGTGAACTTAGACCTAGTATTACGTAAAATGGTGGCTGGCAACTTTACTGCGAACGTGACGTAATTAAGAATATTATTTAGAGGAATGAGAACAACTCCGTAATCAGAACGTTGCGATATATAAATTTTAATTAAAACTTTATGATCGGATACGAAATTATGATATTTTTTCTCACAGTACCAGTTGTACAATAGTTGTTAATTTGTCCGTGATTTTTGCTTAAGGGTTATATTTCTAAACATAATTATACCATTCGTATTAACGATGATATCTTTACTAATGTTATAAAGAGAAAAGATTTGTATGTATGTATGAAACGAATAAACTCAAAAACTATTGTGCTGATTTCAATTCAAAAAAAATCTTTCACCATTGCATTGGAAAGCTACATTCACCCTTAGTAACATAGGCTATAAAAATTATCTTATGTCCACCCATGCGAAGCCGGGACGAGCCGCTAGTAACTAATAGAGCCATGCGAGACTGTATGTGTCACCATCTTTCCAAGATTGTTGTAAAAGTTAACAAGCTGTTTATATGAGTATCTTTAGGATGCTCATATGCCCGTGCCCAAGAGTGGGAGATTCATGCACTGAGAAGAAGATACTAACGCTGGGCACGGGCCTCTACTTTGGGGGGATTATGGTCTATTCCGCCACGCTGACCAAGTGTGTTGTCACAGGGATAATTTTCGAGCTTTCCGTCTCTCATAGAGGATTTAACAATTTTGTACAATATCCCTTTGCTGGCTTTTACAGCACCCTAGGAAAGGAAAGGCGTAGTGAAACTCGTATTCTTAATCCGTCACCACAAGAACAACATGTCTATTGAAAGATTATTTTTATTTTTGCTGCTACAAACCGCATAAATAATACTGCCCTACTTTTGTCCTGATATCAACATGTGAACATCATTTATACATTCGCATCCCATTAATTATGAATGGGAAACTTCTTTATATGGAGATTTGCAAGAAAATTAAACGTTTGCGCTCAGATATTTCGCAATTATAATGTAGAAAAACTGTCTATACTAATATAACGAATAATATAATAATATGACGAGCCTCGTGGTCGAGTGGTTCATGTAACGGACTGCCGATCAAGAGGTCGCGGGTTCGATTCCCGCTCGGGACAATCATTTGTGTGATTTTTCTAATTGTCATACAAATGTTTGTACTGCGTCTGGGTGTTTCTATGTATTTTAAGTATGTATTTACAAAAGAAAAGTAGTATATGTAATTTATCCGTATTCTGGTACCCATAACACAAGCATATAAGCTTAGCTTGGGACCAGAGGACGTTGTGTGAAATGTTCATGAATATTTATTTATTTATTTATTTATAAAGCTAAAAAATTTGTTTGATCTCAGAAACCGCCGATCCGATTTGAAAAATTCTTTTAGTGTTAGATAGAACATTTGTCGAGTAAGGCTTAAGGCTATATAACATCACGCTGCATTTTGTAGGAGCGGAGCTTTAGTGTAAAATGTTGCAAAAAGGGGAAAAATCTCGATTCTTAAATAGCTCGACCCGATGTAAGATTTAAAACCGTAAAAAACCATCTTTGATATCGTTAAAATTGACACTAATTTGATTGATCGCGGGTTGCGATCGCTTGTCGCGTACATCGGAAGACCACCTTAAGCGTCCTGTCGAGTTTTGAAGCAAGGCAATATCTTATCCACGTTATAATTACATCACAAATGATTACAACATAGCTATGCTATTGTCCAACGTACTGAGAACAATACTGTTCATTATATCGACCTGGACTCACTCCCAAGTATAATATAATGTTTTTATGTAAACTAAATGTCAATTTAGTTATAAGACAATAGAATACAAAAAGTATTTCAATGGTCACTGTTATAGAGGCTAGATTTAGTTAGGCTATATATAGAGTCGCCAATCTATATACTGTCTAATATATAAAATTCACGTGTCACAGTGTTAGTTACCGTACTCCTCCGAAACGGCTCGACCGATTTTCCTGAAATTTTGTGTACTTATCCGCTAGGTCTGAGAATCGGCCAACATCTATTTCTCAAACCTTTTTTTTGGTATGGCAAAACTACGTTTGCCGGGACAGCTAGTAATATTATAAAAATGAAGAGTTTGTTTGTTTGTTTAAACGCGCTAATCTCAGGAACGTGTGGTCCGATTTGAAAAATTCTTTCAGTGTTGGATAGTCCATTTAGCGAGGAAGGCTATATAACATCACGCTGTGACTAATAGGAGAAAAGCAGTAGTGAAAAATACATAACAGCTAGTTACTTTTAAAGCTGATAGATTTAGGTAGGCTACAAATGAAGCTATCTATTACTGTTATAGCAGAAAGATTTAGTTAGGCTATATAATACACTAGCTATTGCCCGCCACTCCATACGCGTAAAAAAAATTCCCCGTTTTTGCAATATCTATTACTACTGCTTTGCTCCTATTGGTTGCAGCGTGATGATATATAGCCTATAGACTTTCTCGATAAATGTACTCTCTAACACTGACAGAATTTTTCAAATCGGACTAGCGGTTCCTGAAATTAGCACGTTCAAACAAACAAACAGACTCTTCAGCTTGATAATAATAGTATAGATAGTCTAACTAAATCTAGCCGTTAGTCTATGATAAATGTACTCCTAGCAGCTCCAGTTACTTTAACACTCTAACATAATACACATTGCTCTAAATAAAACCACTTTTTACGGATTTAGACGCGTATATTTGTTTTAACTTTTTGGGTGGGTAAACCCTGTAATAACTGATCGTAGAAGACACATTACAGCTCAGTCTCACCTGTGCCATGGTGACTGCAAAGTTTTCGAAACGTCAAGCCAAAAGTTAAAAGAAATATATGCGTCTAAATCCGTAAAAAGTGGTTTTATTTAAACGAATGATTCGCGCAAGTGTTAGAAAATATTACACATTGCTCTATTTTTTTTATCGCTGATGTAACAATGATGTTTCTTGTGTGATTAAAAAGTAATTAAATTTAAATCAGATAATCAGTTAACTAATAAATTAAAAGGGTTTTTATAGATTAAAGATTAATATTTACAGTAAAATAATTATCTTAGTTGATTGTGAATCTTTTTAACTAGAGTTAAATAATAACAAGAGTAGAGAAAGAAATAATTGAATATTTTTACAAAAAAAGTCAACCGAATAATATGATAAAGCTGAGTTTGTTTGTTTGAACGCGCTACTGCCACTGGTCACGATTTGAAAAATTCTTTTAGTGTTTGATAGTACATTTATCAAGGAAGGCTATAGGTTATATAACATCACGCTGCGACCAATAGAAGCGAAGCATTAATGAAAAATGTTACAGAAACGAGGACAATATCCCAAATTCCATGCGCATGGACTCGCGGATAACTGCTAGTGAAAGATATAAATTAAGACCTTGGCAACCCCAGACGCCTACTTATTAATACAACGTATTGCATAAAGGTGTAGTTGCATAGGCATTATTATTATTATAGCATTGGATAGGCCTTAAATATTATAGTTTCACATAAAAAAATACAGTTTGTCAGATTTTGGTTGTTTATAGCCTACTATTAAATAACTACCGGGAGCGCATCACATATGAGATGTTTACGGTTTATTGAATGCGATTGAACCTTAAGTTAAAAGATAACCCTAAAGTAGCTTATAGAAGTGTTGTAATTACACAAAATCGAATAATTTAATAAATTAATTAAATTTGTATGATCACATTAAAGTCATAATATAACTAATATTTGTAATTTCATCCATGCCTAGTGCCACCGGCCATGTGTAACTCAAATATAACTACACCTTTCTGAAACACGTTGTATTTAAAACTAGTGGTTGCCTGCAACGTCGTTCGCGTAGCATTTATAAACCAAACCAGGGGCTCAACTCTGCTAATACAATGTTGTCACAATGACAGTCCCATGACACCTTTATGGCGCCATAGTGGCATCATTTGTGACAACTAATCAAGTTTGGTGTCATAATGACGCCATAATGGTGTGATAATGGTAAAATTTTATCAAATTTGGTAGTCTACTATTAAATAAAACTACTTTTTACGGATTTAGACGCGTATATTTGTTTTAAATTTAAGCCTGACGTTTCGGAGACTTTGCAGTCACCATGGTCACGGGTGAGACTGAGCTATAATGTGTCGTCTACGATCAGTTATTACAGGGTTTACCCACATTCGATTTTAATTTTAAACAAACATACGCGTCTAAATCCGTAAAAAGTACCTATTTTTATTTAAACAAATGAGTCGTGCAAGTGTTAGAAAATATTAAGTCTACTATTAATTTTTTGTCATAATGACCCCATTATGGCACCATAATTGCGTCAGTGACTGACTATTATAACAACATTGTAATATGATTGTAATAGCAGATTTAGCCGACTTGGCCCCCTGAACAAATTATACAAAAAGCCATCCTATTGAACCACTCTATCTATTAATAAAAACGGCATCAAAATATGTTGCGTTAATTTAAAGATATTAGCTCACATATGGCCAAACATATAAAATGTCCTTGTTTTATAAGTAAAGATACAATAAGACATATATTGTCTTATACATAATGACTTATCGGAGGTTTAAACGGAGATTTTATCGGAGAGATAATGATCGTTTTATCGTAAAAAGACTATTATGAATAACAAGTTTTGACAATTTTCGCGAACAGATTTTAGTGAACTTTTAAACCTCCGTTAAGTCATTATGAAAAAGGCCATTAGAATATAACCATTGATCATTAATTTTAAAGCTTTGTTCATAAATCGAACAAGAAATATCGTTATAGTTCATACGAATGTTAGTCATATGAGATTTACAAGGATATGCGAGATAGCGGTGCCTGCAATTAGTTTTACTTCAAGACAATAAATCTTCTATTGTAAAGGACCTTCTCAATATGGCTAAGTATTCTCTACGTCATACTGACCCGGCGTATTGGTATGAGGTCAAAATCTATGCTAAAATTATAAAGCTGAAGAGTTAGTTTGTTGGTTTGTTTGAACGCGCTAATCTCAGGAACCACTGCAGCAAGTCCGATTAAAAAATTATTTCGGTGTTAGATAGTATAAGCCACGCAAATTGGTAATGCGCTGCAAACTTGTCAAATTAACGCCCTTGTGACGTCATCAGCAAAGAAAAACTACAGCTAACAAAATGTAATATTCTCATCTATACGTCACTATGACGTCACCAACATGGCCGCCAGGCGCATTACCAATTTGTGTGGCTTATACATTTATTGAGTTATAGGCTATATAACATCACGCTGCGACAAATAGCATCAGTCAAAAATGTTGCAAAAACGGCGAGAATTTTAAAAATTCCACGCGGGCAACAGCTTGTATTTTTAAAGATTAGATTTTGTGTAATATGACATCTTTATAAAGACAAATAATATCTAAATATGGTATAGAATTAATATTACAAAATCTGCCCACATATTGTTGCATACATCTTTACACTAACGTTTCGTAAGAACAGTCTATTACTCTACGTGAATCGTGGTTTGTCTTAAAGGGTACTGCCGGCGTATTATGAGCTTTTTAAAATCATTCAAGTTCCAGGCAGGCATTAGGTATTATTTCAAAAATAAAACATTTAGTTAAAAATTTCTAGTTAGTACTTTAACTTTTAGTTGTACCTTCTCCTTAAGCATATTAATGTATGACTGGTTTAGCGAACTGACTGACTAATAATTTGTTCATGTTACGAATTTGCCAGACAGTTCATTTCACGTATGTAAACTGCCTGTAAATAAAAGCTCATAATACGGCCGCTGTACTCCTCATTTAGGTATTTGCCTAAGGTATTGCTATCCCTATTTCCGAGCGCCGCGCTGAAAGGGACAAATATAGATGAAGCGGATTTTACCTACAAATTCTATGAAAAAAGACGTTTCGTACTTCCGTTTTTTTTTCGCGAAAGTTAAATCGATTTTAATAGTTTTTGCGTTATATTATAGATACAGAGTATATCTATACTTCTATTACTTTCTTTTGTGGTAAAACTTTACCAAATTTGTGTGATAGACGCTGCAACTTTATCTAAAGAAAACCGAAAAAAGTGGGTTTTTTCGGATCGTCATATTTCTTTTAGTTATTATGTTTTGAAAAAAAAGAAAGTGATAGAAGCATAGATATACTCTTTATCTATAATATAACGCAAAAACTATTAAAATCGGTTTAACTTTTGCGAAGAAAAAACGGAAGTACGATACCCATACTTTTGTATGGAGCATAATTTGGTATCGTACGATACCAAATTATGCTATATAGCGTCTTAAGATTTTGGGGCTGGAGATTTGAGACAGAGAATCGCGGCGATATTACCATCGTGCCGCTTTTCTTTATTGTAAAACAAAGTCGTTATTTATGTACATATTTATGAATTCAAATTCAAATATTTATTGCATACTAAGTGTGTTACATGGTGGTACAATATACATATAAAGTGCTTTAGACTTTGGCCTTTTACAGGCATAGCAATGATAGTAGGTATATAATTATAGTATTTATTAGATTATTAGTTATATTTATCTAGTCATGAATTTATTATTTTAACAGAATAATGCTTAGGTAGTCAATTTATTTAACATAAAAAGAACAGCAAGAAACAAAGAGCAAGACATTAGCAAAAGAGTATATAGTTCACATCACAAAAGAAGACATAAAAATATGTCTCTATGTTAGTTTATGTCTCTAAAACTATGCTAAGGTTTAGATGCGGTTCTTTTAATTTCTGAATTCCAAACGTACGCAGTAACAGACAACAGTTATATGCCATAAATATTGATTATTTACCAAAGATTATTGATATTCCATTTAATAATATAAATGTTTCTATTAACTATTAACTCGTAACATGCGTATATTTGAAAGTAGGACTTTGAACCTTTAAGTATCCATAATTAAGTAGGTACGCATTTTCGTGATGACGCGTGTTTAGGTTAAGTTATAAACAAGGAGACGAGTTTTACTTTCCTGAGAAATATTTACAGGTAAAGGATTAAACAACCCACTAGACAGGTAATTTCTTAATTACTACAAGACACCTCTTTATATTACCTGCTTTTAGTGAAATAGTACAAAAGTATTAGTAGAAAAGTAGTTATAGAGAAGTAACTAAATTTTTGCAGTCTTCGGCTGCAGTTTAAATCGTCTTTACATTGCGACGTCCTTTAAAAATGTACTGGTACTTAAACAAAGTTGAGAATCTAATAGAATTGCAGAATGTAAACATTCGCCTTAAGACGATACCAAAATAGCTTCGTGCATTTTTCTATGTACGAAGTTTTCATTGTTTCTTTAGATTGAATGGCTAGAGCTCTAATTTTTAAGTATATGTTTTTTCAATATATGATCTAGGATCGCATCAATTCAGAAACGTGATTAAAAAAAGTTTTCTCGATAGAAAATCTTAGCGAAACAACCTCTCTAATTTTTTATTTTTTTCATTTGTCGGTCTATTATCGCGTATTAACTAATGAAATAACTTTAAAAACATAAGTAACTATTATATATAGAAACACGTAAATCAGAATTAAAACATATTTAGTAGATTTTGAGTAAATAGGAAAAGTATCCCTAATTCTTCATTTTCTGTGCCTACTGGCTGTGTTAATATGTACGTGTCGGCGATGATATACGATAATATTGATGTAGGCCCTTAACATCATGGCTTCTTCAGTGTGCTTTATGCTATTTACAAAAAAGTTTATACTGTCAAGAAAAAATCTGTCTTTTGTTTTTATACTCATATACCTATATGGTATACTTCCGGAAACCAGGCAATAAACTAATACTTAATTTAATTCTAATAATTGTTATATTTCAAGTGTTTAAAACAGTTTTTTACCAATTCTTGGACCAATAGTTGCTATACTTTACCATCAAAGATACCATTGTCGCTTACCATCAGGTGGCACCGGGATCAAGTGTAAACCACAGGTCTAAACATGTTTCATTAAAAAAAACACCAAATGCTTACAAAAATATATATTCACTGTTCACAGACTATCAAGTACAAGGATTTCTCACGCTACGTCATTTAATTGTTTATTATATTTACATACTAGCTGCCCCGGCAAACGTTGTTTTGCCATACAATTCTGTATAAAATAAAATTTCATCAAAATCGGTCCAGCCAATTTGTAGCCTATGTGTTATTCTGATGTATAAGCTATATTGTGGTAAAGTTTCATTCAAATCCATTCAGTAGTTTTTACGTGAAAGAGTAACAAACATCCATACATACAAACTTTCGCCTTTATAATATTAGTAGGACTTACAAATATTATAAAATAAATAAATAATGACATAAGATACCTACTTAAAATAAATGCGAATATTAAGTAATAAATTCGCGGAGTTGTCGCCGTATTTTCTTTTTTTATCTAAATATAATGAAAAAGAATGTTCACCATGAGCGGGACTTGAACCTACGGAATTCCCCTTTCATAATAATTTGGCTTTCATGTGCAGATCCCATGGTAGCTCAGATGGCAGGACAACTTTTCCACTATAGTTTGATTTGGATTTGGACTTCCGTAAAAGAGGTCGCGGGTTGCGGGCCGCTCGGGACAATCATTTGTGTGATTTTTCTATTAGCCATACAAATGTTTGTACTGCGTCTGGGTGTTTCTATGTATTATAAGTATGTATTTACAAAAGAAAAGTAGTATATGTATTATATCCGTATTCTGGTACAACACAAGCATATAAGCTTAGCTTGGGACCAGAGGACGTTGTGTGAAATGTCCATGAATATTCATTTATTTATTTATTTATTATTTATCAAGCAAAAGCATAACAATTACAAAAATTAATAAATTGACACTTTTTACGGATTTAGACACGTTTTTATGGATTTTTTTAAAATCTATCTATTTTTCATCTGACCCCAAAATAAATTACATCATAACTACTTTATTTTTAATTGCCACACGAAAAAAATAAACTAATATAATTAATTAACGTAAAAATAAAACTAATTTCTTGATTCCCACAGATTAGTTAAATGCATAAAGTAGAGAGGTCAAAGTGAGTCAAACACTTTTCTAAAAACGTAATAAACTTATTGTACATTGCATAAATGAATTACATTATCATAATAAAACAACACCCACGAATATTTGTATCTATAAAATAATTTAAAATGATGTTAAAATAACATAAACAATGTGAATGAGCTTTAACATTTTTAGTAGAACCAAATTAGGAAAGTTGTTACCTCAGGTAACCGAAACACGATTTAATTTACTTAAACTAAACTTAACTAAAAAATGATGATGATGTGTTAGGGTTCGCTTAATCGATATATTAAATCGAATATTTGGCATTCGATATCGGCTTCTTCTTTAAAATTTGGCAACATTACAATGTGTCAAGGAGTTTTGGCAGGGGGTGGTGGGAGAGAAAAAAAGAGGGATGTTTGGTGACACAGTCTTATTTTGATATAAGATAACGAGAACGAATAGGTTTCTAAAAGGATTGAGATGATAATAGTAATTGTGTCCTTAATCTTGAATAAACAAATTAAGATATATATAGAATTAGTCCAACTCTTGGTAGGCATTTGTGAAAATTGTCAAACACTAAAATGTTGCAATGATGATGAAGTACCTATCATTCTCTAGAACCCGAAGGAAAGCTTGTTTTTAAAATAGTGTCAATAGCACAATTTGGCAATGTTAAACGAACTTGTATTATAAAAACTGTGTATTAGACTAAAGATTTTAATTAATATGAATGTGTACAAGGAACTAGCATGTAATAGATATATTGACACTATCTATTGACATTTTTAGTGAATATTCTGTTAAATAATTTCATATAACATAACATGATTGGATTATACTTATTTAACCGAATTGATACTAGGCTAGCATAATATTCGAGGTTATCATTTTTACTGGCAAAGTGAGGCAAATATTAAATATTATTAATTCCTATTCCCTTTTTAAATAATTTATTGTTAAATAAAATTACGAATTATTTAATTAAGGAGCGTTCATGCGTTTATTTAATCACGAATAGACTTTCTTTGATTACTGTACTCCTGGTAGCTTACACCAAATAAGTCAGCCATTTTATTGTCATTTGTTTATTAAGTAGGACATACAGGTCACGGACCTCTTAAGGACGTCATAAAACGTTCCATATTCAAAAACAACACGTGGGTTGGTAAGTTCTAACAAACCTTTAATAATGAAAGCTCCTTTGATATCTGTGCTCCTGGTAACATAATATATACCGACTAAAATGAAATATAAGGTATGATTGGCATTTTTGATAAAAGCTTCTAGGACAAAGGGTTCAAGACAAAACCCTAAATCGTTGTTATGAATAAGAAACAAGCTTCCATTGATAAAGGTCAAAGACCATTTGACAACCCCTAAAAGATCTCTAAATGCTTTTTTTTGCTTTCTTAAACCAAAGGAATCATAACCCATACAGCCAAATAATTAAAATGCATTGTGTTGGTAATGCGCTTACCATAGCATAGAGTAATAAAAGATGACCTTTATGTGTGGGAACGTTCTATGAATTCATAGTGAGTACTGATTTGATGACACCTGGGGTCTTATGGGGTCTTTATTATGCTAATATGTGAATAAACTAACTTGGTATTAAAGGACGGACGTGATATGGTTAACTTCCATCCTTATTACATTTAACATTTACTTTTTACTATAATATTATAAACCTGAAGAGTTTGTTTGTTTGAACGCGCTAATCTCGGGAACTACTGGTTCGACTTGAAAAATTCTTTTTGTTGAATAGTCCGTTTCACGTGAAAGACTATAGGCTATATAGCACCACGCTACGACCAATAGGGGCGATACGATACTTCTATTTGCATCAGTGAAAATTGTTGCAAAAATGGCCATCTAAATTCCATGCGAAGAAACCAAGATATCTCTATCATATTCTCAATTAAATCTTAACGTTACAGTAAATTAGATTCTGTATGTTGTAATTATTTAGATATTTCAGTATAATATTGTAATATCCTGTTCGTGATACTAACGCAGGATGTAATGCCGTTACAATAATCCGCTCACACGTAAACTATTGCAACACCCGGATATTGTCTACTATATGTACATGCCAGATTAAGGGCTTCACAAACGGCATATTAATATATTATTTATACATCGAAAAAGTATCAGATGTATGTAGATGTATATTTGAGGGTTTTCCTCGACTTCTTTAGAGATAACCATCAGATCCTAACCTGGTGTCAATGGGACCAAACGCGAACCACCAGATTTTAAAACAAAAAAAGAATCTTTTTTTTTACTAAGTAGAGTGGTTACAGAGGAAGGTAGTTCGTTAATTTCTTGCGTATAAATTTGCAAGCAACGGCTAGTGAGTGGTAAGCTTAAATTGGGACAATTGGGATTGGTGAAATTTCAATGAATAATATTTATTTCTTGGTCTTTCTTCCACATATTAAATAACACAGTCGATATAACTTGTTCTATATTTTTTTAAAGTATATAACAAGATAAATCGACTGTTTATTTACGATTGGTGAGTCATTGATCTAATTTTTAAAGGTTCCGGAAGTTCCCCCGTCCCCTTGGAGAGGAGAGGAGGTCTTTCTTCCACATATAAAATAATTAATATAACATAAATTTTAATTAAAAACTACTTATGGATCATAAAAAATATCAAATATTTCCGCTACGATTATTATTATTATTATTATTTCTCTTACTATAAAAAATACTCCTAATCTTTTTAAGATCAATAACATTACATCATAATAAATATGTTTTCAACAAGCACGTGCATAATTACTTAAGATTTTTGTCGTTATACTTATAATAATTTTAATATCGAGCAAAAACTATCGGAACCTTTATATAAATTAGATCAATGACTCACCAATCGTAAAGAAACCGTCGATAAAACTTGTTATATACTTAAAATAATGTCTATTCAAAATATATATAATAAAGATATAGATTCTTTAAAGTAAAAACAGAAAAAAAAGTAATGTTTACTTAATTTTTAGGGGAATTTATTTCGCTAATATCCTTTGTTCTCCTTTTCTTTAAGTTCAAATAAGTAAGTCAGTTAACCATATGGTGACGTATTAGAAATACAAATTTCACCACCAAATTTCTTTCTCAGGGTGATATAAGCACCAGCTAAAGGAAAATATAAATACTGAATAATAACTGTAAGAGACAGTAGACTCTAAACTAAACCCTACACCAACACGCCTGGTTAGCACGGCATTGTAGACCAAAAACCCTCCCAAAGTTGTGGAAGCCCTGGGAAAGAAGCGGCAAACACATCACTCATAATAATGTTAAAGAAAGAAAGAAAGAAGAAGATGTTATTAATGCTTAGTTAGAACTAAATAATACTACAACTATTACACTTATAACTTAAATATATCTTATACATTATGTTAGGAAACAGCGTATTAATACCGTATTTGTAGTCAGCAGTAAATAGGTAATGTTGTAGAGCTTTTCAAAGCCAATTCTTTTCAATCAGCTGTTATACTCGTATCTCATAGCTGTAACCAACGACTCCGTACGTTTGGAATTTAGAAAAAAGTTTCCATTTCAGCAACATTTTTAGGGTTCCGTACCCAAAGGGTAAAAACGGGACCCTATTACTGAGACTTCGCTGTCCGTCCGTCCGTCCGTCCGTCCGTCTGTCACCAGGCTGTATCTCAAGAACGGTGATAGCTAGAGAGTTAAAATTTTCACAGATGATGTATTTCTATTGCCGCTACTAAAAATAAAATAAAATAAATATTTAAGGGGGACTCCCATACAACAAACATGATATTTTTACCGTTTCTTGCTCGATACTTATAACGTTGCCTTATGTTGCATAGATAATGGTACGGAACCCTTCGTGCGTGAGTCCGACTCGCACTTGACCAACTTTTCACTAATACTTAACTGCTTTTGGTCGTAGTGTGATGTTATATAACCTTCCTCGATAAACGGACTATCTAATACAAAAAGAATTTTTCAATTTGGACCAGCAGTTCCTGGGATTAGCGTGTTTAAACAAACGAACTCTTCAGCTTTATAATAACAGTACAGATTATTTCCTTTTTCTTTTATCTCTTACACAGTCCATCCATCTTTTTATTGTATTTTTCTCCTTTTCCGTCAATCAACATTCACATTCATCACCTTTTTGCCTAAATCAATTATTTAAAATCAAACCAGTATGCAAAACGCCTAATTTGTAAACATTGATATATTTTTTGTATCATTGTTTCATAAACGTTTCTGTTTGAAGTACGTCTCAATATTAAATATAATATAGGCAGTAATATATAATAACTATTGTATTATTATGTTAATATTATATAATTGTTGCCAGCTGGTCATCTAAGATTTAGACAACAAAAACTTTTCCGTATGGTAACTGATATTTCTATGATAGTACATGTAGGTTTAAGAATACAAGTGTCACTACCTCTTTTCTTTCCCAGGGTGCTGTAAAAGCTAGCTAAAGAATAATGATAATTAATAATTCATGGACATTTCACACGTCCTCTGGTCCCAACCTAAGCTTTTAGCTTGTGTTATGGGTAGGTACCAGAATATGGACAGAATACATATACTACTTTTTTTTGTAAATACATACTTATAATACATAGAAACACCCAGACACAGTACAATTATTTGTATGACAATTAGAAAAATCACACAAATATTGTCCCAAGTGGGAATCGAACCCGCGACCTCTTGATCGGCAGTCCGTTACATAAACCACTCAACCACGAGGCTCGTCAAATACACAAATAACATCCTCTGTGAGAAATGAAAAGCTAGAAATTAAACCATATGTCAACACGCCTAGGCAGCGCGGCATAGTAACCATAATCTCTCCCATAGTGGAGGGGAACCGTGCTCAGCTATGGGACGTCAATGAGCTGGAGAGAGACCGATATTATAACTGATTAAAGATTAACGATTAACGGTCTTATTCATAATGACTTATCGGAGGTTTAAAAGTTCGCTAAAATCGGTTCGCGAAAATTGTCAAAACTAGTTATTCATAATAGTCTTTTTACGTTAAAACGTTTATTAAGTCTCCGATAAAATCTCGGTTTAAACCACCGATAAGTCATTATGAACAGGCAGCAAGTATTCTATGCTATTCTGTCTCAGTCAAGACTTTCTTAAAGTTGTCTGTGAGAGATCGCTGGGCGATAAGATCGCCCTTCTATAATAAGTCCAGTTTGATCTGTAAAACTATCTGGTGTGTAATAAAGAATATTTTATTTATTTATTAAAAATATAAGTGTTATCAACCCATTAGTTTTTAAGGGTATTGTGAAGTGTTAAACTAGGAACAATAAAAACCGACCAAAACGTCTCTCTAGCTATCACTGTTCCAGAGATAAAGCTTGGTGACAAACGAACGGGCGGACAGCGAAGTTTCAATTAAGGTTAGGATTTAAGTTCAGTAAGTTTGCCTTTTGGTTCGGAACCTTTATAAAATAACTAACTGACCCAGCAAACGTTGTTTTGCATGAAAAGTCAGTGGACAACCCTTATCACTAAGTGATATGAAAAATAGATAGTAGCTGATTCTCAGCCCCACTGAATATGCATATAAAATTTCATAAGAATCGGTCAAGCCGTTTCAGAGGAGTATGGGAACGAACTTTGTGACACGAGAATTTTATATATTAGATGCAAAAATGTTACCTAAAACCACGTAATTCTCATAAACTTATCTATCTGCATAAATAAATCAACATAATACCGCGACTTGTTCTGCTAACTGTACTTGTGATTCTTGTAACCTTGAACACCTGTAGTTGTGGTCAAAAAACTCGATGCTTGAAGCAAAAAATAGCGACTTACAAGGAAAATAGTTGGTCTCTTTACATTGAAATTGTAAAAGCTGAAGAGTTTGTTTGTTTGAACGCGCTAATCTCAGGAACTACTGGTTCGAATATAAAAATTCGTATAATTAATAATGACAGATTAATCTTAGATATAAGAAGGGCTTCGTGGTGGAGTGGTTTATGTAATAGACTGCCAATCACGAGGTCGCGGGTTCGATTCCCGCTTGGGACAATCATTTGTGTCATATCCATAAATGTCGTATGTATTATAAGTATGTATTTACAAAAGAAAAGTAGTTTATGTATTCTATCCGTATTCTGGTACACATAACACAAGCATATAAGCTTAGCTTGGAAACAGAGGATGTTGTGTGAAATGTCCATGATATCAATACTAATACAAGCTGATGCCCGCTACTCAGTACGCGTGGAATTTTAAAAAATGTGAAATGTCCGTGAATATTTATTATTCATTTATTTATTATATAAGAAAATGATCAAGGAAGGCTATAAGCTATAAAAGAACACGATGCGACCAATAGGAGTAAAAAAGCAGTAAAAAACGTTGCAAAAACGGGGAAATATTTCTTAGTTCCGTACGAAGTCGGAGGCAAAAGCTATATACAATAAAATTGTATATAGGTAAACAATTTTCTCTGTAAATACGTATTTCTATTCATTTATTCTTTATTGTACACTCATACTAGTAAGACAACATCAACAATATTGTTACAAACGTGTACAAAGGCGATCTTAACTCATATTGAGTTTTCTACCAGCAAACCCTTGAGTGTATGGAGAAATGGTATATTATAGGATAGATAGGTGTACAACAAGAAAGTACCAATAAAACAAGATCAATACATATCATACATAGATCATACATAGACTAAATGAATAAACTTACACAAATAGAGATATATATACATTTACACAAATAAAATGTTATAACACATAAACAATACATATACACAAATAATTACATAGCTACTCGTATATACATACACTTAATGTTGAGTTAGGAAATGCTTTTTGATTCTTTTCTTAAAGACATCCAGAGAAGTGCTAGCGCGAATTGAATGTGAAAGAGAGTTTGTGATACACAATGTTTATTTTCGAGTTTTCTCTCGGGCATTTTGGCACAGGGTTTATTTTCGAGTTTTCTTCCACCGAGGATGTTCTCTGTGTATAATATCCCTTAGCTGGCTTTTACATCACTCTGGGGAGGAAATGGGGTGGTGACACTTGCATTATTAATCTGTCACCACATGGACAGACATACTACATTATATTTTACTATTAGTAGAGTTATTATTCTATTGACGACCTCAAGTATACGGCCTTAGTGAGGTCACTCGGCACATTACGAAGACTCGAGTCACGGCATGTATGCCTATTGTATGACATGTATGGGTCATTGTATGACTTGTATGGGTTATGTTATTACTTTTAACTGGAAATGTGAGGCTAGCAAAATGATTTGTACAGTGTAATAAATGATTGTAATATTTATTTCTTTGTGAAGGCTAACAGATTAAATAAATATGATTTAATATATTTCTTTCCTAACAAGCTGTTGCCGGCGACTTTGAACGCGTGGAATTAACAAATATTTCCCCGTTTTCACAACAATTTGCACTGATGCTCTCCTTGTGTTAGTCACAGCGTGATGTTATTATAACCTTTAGCCTTCCTCGATAAATGTACTATTCAACATTAAAAGAATTTTTCCAATCGGACCAGAAGTTTCTGAGATTAGCGCGTTCAAACAAACACACTCTTCAGCTTTATTATATTAGTATAGATATCAATGGTACTGTATCATTTGTGCCCGAATACGACTCGCACTTGATCGTTATTTTTTTGTTTTCAGTTGCAAATGTAGAGTCAGCATATCTGATCTCGGAGAAAATGAATTAAAATACCTTAAAACCCTTTCATAATCGATTTCGCCAATATTTCATGAGAAAATCTACTTACTCTACTATCAAAAGATGACGAAAAACTTGTACCAATATTTTGACACACATTTCAATCTTAGACATTCCGTTTACATAATATTTCGTACAAAATTCTTTTTAAAACGCATACCTACTAACATCGTGGGTAAAAAAAAAAACAAGAATATAAACAATTAACAAAGTTGACAAAGGCTAAAAATACCGGTTAAGCGCGAGTCGGGCTAGCGCGTAAAAGGTTCCTTGCCGTTATCTATACTAAAATGATAAAGCTGAAGAGTTAATTTGTTTGTTTCTTTGTTAATTTGTTTAAACGCGCTAATCTCAGGAATCTCAGCTCCGATTTGAAAAAAAATTTCAGTGTTGTATAGTCCATTTAGCGAGGAAGGCATAGGCTATATAACATCACGCTGCGACTAATAGTGGAGAAGCAGTAGTGAAAAATGGGAACTTTTTCAAAATTCTGAAGCTGAAGAGTTTGTTTGTTTCCGCTAATATCAGGAACCATATTGGTCTGATACGAAGTAAGTAAGTAAGTAAGTTTAAAATTTTGCTCTCTATTAATTTATAGGGCGGCTAATGAAATTGGTTTGGGGCGCCAATTTTCAAAATATGCCTCTATATCTGTACAGCCCATTTACGTCCCACTTTTGGGCACGAGCCTCCTCCACTTTGGAGCGTTTATAGTCTACTGTGCCGCGCTGACCAGGCGTATTGGCACAGGGTTTATTTTCGAGTTTTCCGTCTCTCAAGGAGGTTGTTATCTGTGTGCAATATCCCTTAGCTGACTTTTACAGCACCCTTGGGAGGAGATGGGGTGGTGACACTTGTATTCTTAATCCGTCACCACACGGAGGGCGCCTCTATATGGAACCCTAAAACTCATTGCATTTAATGTACGCAACCTTTAGATTTGTATCAGTTGTAAGCAAAACCTCAAGGATTCTTAAATACAATTATGTTCGTGTGAACTAAACACTACGTATAATTGTTGATTGTTATATTTGTTAAAACAATCGTCTAGTTGAGAAATAGAAAACTTTATTTGACTCTATACCTATGATGATTTTATACGTTTTTAGGGTTCCGTACCCAAAGGGTAAAAACGGGACCCTATTACAGAGACTTCGCTGTCCGTCCGTCCGTCCGTCTGTCACCAGGCTGTATCTCAAGAACAGTGATAGGTAGAGAGTTGAAATTTTCACAGATGATGTATTTCTATTGCCGCTATAACAACAAATTTAAGGGGGGCTCCCATACAACAAACATGATTTTTTTACCGTTTCTTGCTCTCATACAACAAACGTGATTAATTAAGTATTGTGTGTGTTGTTTGCTCATTTATTAACAACGTGCCTTATGTTGCATAGATAATGGTACGGAACCCTTCGTGCGCGAGTCCGACTCGCACTTGACCAATTTTTTTTTTGTAGTTTTGTTATTATTTTAAATAATAATAGTAATAACAGTCTAGCAAAAAATATAACGTGTAACGTAAATAAGCATTATGGAAGAAATTAATATTAATACACAGACGCGTAGTTTGACCGGTTTTAACATTTTAAGGCGAACCTCGCTCAAAAAGGTACCAGAGCAGTGCTCATACTCATTATGTACGGACGTTCTCGCCTTCTCTCCAAACAGTAATTGACTGATTTTGATTGCTTTTATGTATCATATTAGGAATATAATAATCATACCACATAAATATCTGCTACTTAAGAGTCGTTCAGCACCAAACTATGCTCCATACACAAATTTGGGCATCGTAGTCCCCTGTTTTCTTCGTGGATATTGCCTCCACAGGAACGAGTATTTTTCACAGTATTTAGGTTTTATATATTTATGCTTCTTTCACTTTCCTTTTTTCAAAACATAATGACTAAAAGAAATATAACCATCAAAATATCCCATTTTTTTTCGGTTTTCTTTAGATGAAGTTGCAGCGTCTATCACACAAATTTGGTAAGGTTTTACCAAAAAGAAAGTGATAGAAGCATAGATATACTCTTCATCCTTAGTATGGCGTAAAAAAATTAAAATTAGTTTTATTTTTGCGAAGAAAATAGAGGACTGCGAAACGTCTTTTTTCCAAAGAATTTGTAGGTAAAATCTGCCTCAGCTATATTTGTCCCTTTTAGCGCGGCGCATGGAAATAGGGATAGCAATACCTAAGGCAAATACCTAAATTAGGACTGTATTCCTCTGTTAAAAGCTATAACATTGTGTCCTAGCGTTTCATACGAGCAATTTTATATTACCTGTTACATTTTAAGGGCCTACATCAATATTATCGTATATCATCGCCGACACGTACATATTAACACAGCCAGTAGGCACAGAAAATGAAGAATTAGGGATACTTTTGCTATTTACTCAAAATCTACTAAATATATTTTAATTCTGATTTACGTGTTTCTATATATAATAGTTACTTATGTTTTTAAAGTTATTTCATTAGTTAATACGCGATAATAAACCGACAAATGAAAAAAATAAAAAATTTGAGAGGTTGTTTCGCCAAGATTTTCTTTCGAGAAAACTTTTTTCAATCGCGTTTCTGAGTTCATGCGATCCTAGATCATATATTGAAAAAACATATACTTAAAAATTAGAGCTCTAGCCATTCAATCTAAAGAAACAATGAAAACTTCGTACATAGAAAAATACACGAAGCTATTTTGGTATCGTCTTAAGGTCAAGTGGTACAAGACCGCGCGTTATAGCGTTCTATGGGAGAGGATAATATCCAATATTAGACGGAAAAGGGCGGATGGATGGATTCATTTTAAAGATAAACCATATGCAATACAATTTCATCTACATTATGTTACCTATTTAACCATTAGGTTACATAATCTTAACGAAATTGTAGATGAAATTAAGCGGGAGTTTTAGTTGCTTAAATATGATCACCTAGGTCACCTGTTTAGGAGGACGTAACTAAGATATTTTGAGTAAACTATATTTTAACCACAAGACAGTGTAACATGATAGTATAAAATATGTACATACTATATACCTATTATGACCAATTACTTTAAATATAATGATTTATATTTTGGTTTTACATAATAATTTATCTACACCTACTACATATTATATTATAAGGCTGAAGCGATTTTTTGTTCGTATGAACGCGTTTTTTGGATCGATATGACCAACACCCTAAAATACAGAATTTATAATTTTTCTCCATTTTTGTAACACTTTTCACTAATGCTTCGCTCCTATTGGCCGTAGCGTGATGTTATATAGCAGCTAAATGTACTATCCAACACAAAATCAATAATGGCTGAGGTTTGGGCATTCAAACAAACAAAATCTGCTGCTTTATAATATCACTAGCCGTTGCCCGCAACTTCGTACGCGTAGAATTTAAAATCAAACCAAATTATTCAAAAAGAAATTCTCTTGAACCACTCTAACTATTAAAAAAAAGCTGCAACAAAATCCGTTGCATGGTTTGGAAGATATAAGCTCAACTAGAGACATACATACAAAAATAACGACTTTGTTTTATAATCAATAATAAGTAAGGATAATTAAGTACAGAGTAAAGGAGTATAGATTTTAAAAGGTAAAAATTAAAGTAGAAATTATATTTATTTCCATATTAAGTCCATTCTATCAACATATTTAGTACCTTGTTAGATAAATCTACTTTAATTCTATATTCACGTAACAGACAGATCTCTGGCAATCGTGCCAACTGATTGGGCACAAAATGGAAACGAGAACAGACACTTTTAGCGCGTGCCCAAATCACAAAACTATTCCCAACAAACAAACAAAAATCAACCCTCTGCCACAAACTTTAGAAGATAACACAACTGCAATTGCAATATTGTAGATAAGAACGAGGCAAACTACAAAACTAGTTTTTATTATGCTAAATTGAACCTTATTATGTGAGTAATAAAAGGGAATGTGTTAGTATAATCGCTCCACATCTTTACATCTATCGGGTTACAGTGACTTCCTAGTTGGTATGGTAGTAGGGTGACCAGATAACAAGAACATGCGAGATTTCAATTTAAATAGGATAATAAGACCAAAGAACTATATCCTTACTAAATAATAATAAAAATACGAAAGTAACTCTGTCTGTTGTGTGAAAACTATTGAACTGATATTGTATATAAAACTAGCTGTTGCCCGCAACTCCGTACGCGTGGAATTTAGAAAACTTTTCCCGTTGTTGCAACATTTTTCACTACTGCTTCGCTCCTATTGGTCGCAGCGTGATGTTATATAGCCTCTAGCCTTTCTCGATAAATGTACTATCCAACACTGAAAGAATTTTTCAAATCAGACCAGTGGTTCCTGAGATTAGCGCGTTCAAGCAAACAAACAAACAAACTCTTCAGCTTTATAATCTTATATATAAAATTCCCGTGTCACAGTGTTAGTTACAGTACTCCTCCGAAACGGCTTGACCGATTTTTATGAAATTTTACATGCGTATTCAGTAGGTCTGAGAATCGGCCAACATCTATTTTTCAAACCTTTTTTTTTTAGTATGGCAAAACAACGTTTGCCGGGTCAGCTAGTATTAGTATAGATTTAATCCGTCAGATTAAGAATACTACCGAGACTTTTCATTACCAGGGTGCTGTAAACGCCAACTAAGGGATATAGTACACAGAAAACAGCCTTCAGAGATGGAAAACTCGAAAATAAACCCTCTGCCAACAATTCTGGTTAGTGCGGCACAGTAGACCATAATCCCTTCCAAAGTGGAGGAGGCACGGCCCATCAGTAGGACATTATGAAGAGAGAGAGAGAGAGAGAGAGAGAGAGAAATAGCTTGGTGGTACTCTGGTACTTTCGAACCCAAGGAAGGACATTTGAAGTCTACTCTCTAATTTGTGTTATTATTAACACCATCAATTTGATTTTTTTAGTTAAGTTTAGTTTAGTTGTGCACCTAGAATTGGTACAGTGTCTTCTTTCCATCTTTAAAATGTATATTATTATAAGGTCACATAATACGTATTTCTCCTAAAGCTAATCAAAGCTACCATCGCACTATCATTCGCTCCATTTACTTTCATATCATTTCTCACATAACCCTTCTATCATTCCTTATTTATCACCCTTTTACTAAAATAGGTTCCATTACATACAACTACTAGATAAAATATTAATGTTAATCCGAAACACATTTCTCAATTTCTACTTATAATTGCTATGGTAAACAATTAAGAGATACTTTTACTAGGGTTCGTTGAAAAGTAAATGATAACTAATCCTAACCAAGAAATATTTATTTTAATTCCATTAATACAAATATTTGGTCAATTTGACACATGCTGATAGTAATCATCTGGGAAATATGTCCTGATTAAATCAAAATCATGGTCACCCCACTAAAAGAGATTCTTAAGTATTAAAATTCCAGACATTGTTAGTTTATAAGAGCTGTTCAGAAAACTGCCATTATGATCACACTTTACGTAACAAGATGACCTCACAAATACTATTTTGTCAAAAAATTGTTGGCGTTGAGTTGGTCCTCCTTGAAAGATAGACATATTTAATATTCTATGTATTATATTTAAGTATGTATTTATACAAAAGAAAAGTAGTATTATGTAGTATATCCATATTCTGGTACCCATAACACAAGCATAATTATAAGCTTAGCTTGGGACCAGAGGACGTTATGTGAAATGTCCATGACGATTTATATTATTCTAATATTCAAGGACAATTTATACAACGTCCTCTGGTCCCAAGTTAAGCTTGTTTGCTTGTGTTATGGCTACCAAAATAACGGATATCAAAACTACCTATACTTAATATTATAAAGCTGAAGAGTTTCGTGTTTGAACGCGTTAATCTCAGGAACAACGAATTCGAATTAAAAAAGTCTTTTTGTGTTGTATAGTATACTAGCTGTTACCCGCGACTCCGTACGCGTGGAATTTAGGAAAGTTTCATGAAAGTCTATCCATACATCCAACATTAACCAAATATCCAAACATTAGAGTAGGCATGGATAGAAGACCGAGGAAACGTTCGCGTTGCTCAGCCAACAGTTTAAGTATTTTATATTGTCGCGCGTAATTCTTTTTTCGTCATATCTCCTAAGATATTCATTTAAATTGCATGCTGTAAAAAGCAGTTATAATCTATATTAATTGCGTAAACTAACTAAGCTGTTTAATTTGATAAAAAATATTACTATATACACATAAATAGCTTTTGAAAACACCCTATTGAATTTAATAATTTTTTTGACATTATTATGGGTACAGCGGGTTTCCCTTATAAGATAGACATTATGCCCTCGCGGATTTTTTTGAAGAACTATATGTTACAAACAATTCCTCCATACATTATTTTGTTGTACCTCACATAGATAAGGCAGCGTTTTCATTTATAGCTCGCGCGCGTCCGAATTTCTCGGTAAATTTAATCATATCTCTTCCAATATACAGCAAACCCCAATAAATTATACAAAAAAGCCATTCTCTTGAACCATTCTATCTATTAAAAAAACCGCATCAAAATCCGTTGCGTATTTTTGAAGATATAAGCTCACATAGGGACATACATACAAAAATTACGACTTTGTTTTAAAAGAAGTAAAGATTTATCAAGGAAGGCTCTAATATTATATCACGCTGCGACTAATAGGAGCGAAGCTCACTTTAAAAAAAAAAAAAAAAAAACTTTTCGAAAACGAGGAAAACTATCCATATTCTTTAGTTGCGTGCGCTACGTTTCCATGCATAATTCCATGCATATGATGTCGCGGGCTATAACTAGTTTGATATATCAGTAAATTATTCATTCCTATTGTTCACAACAGATCTATATATGTATAAGATGACATCATCGTAATAAGTCGGACACATCAACTCTGTATGACAATGCAACGTGTGCTTTATTTATAAATAAATAGGCAAAGTAAGAACTGGATTTACACGCGAAGGATTGCGTACATATCATATCATCAAAGAAATTGCTTTGTCTTCTTTACTTAATAAAGTAATTTATTAATTTTGCAATTGACTTGCTATGCTTTTACTTAATAAATTAAATTGTAGTGGAAAAAGTGATCACCGCAAGCGGGACTTGAACC
The DNA here is from genome assembly GCA_916999025.1 of Orgyia antiqua. Taxonomy (NCBI): domain Eukaryota; kingdom Metazoa; phylum Arthropoda; class Insecta; order Lepidoptera; family Erebidae; genus Orgyia; species Orgyia antiqua. The sequence continues at coordinate 27,840,941 of OU779871.1, forward strand.
CACGACCTCGGAATACCGTTCCGTAGCTCTGCCAACTGAGCTTATTGCGGTCGTGCTACGTCGGTCGTGTTCTTTACTTATTATAAAACAAAGTCGTTATTTTTGTATGTATGTTCCTATGTGAGTATTTTTTTGTATTTGTAGCAAATTCTGCTGGCTAGCCCTCACGGTTCATGCAGGCTGATGACAAACAGGAAGATAGTCTTAGTTATAGGGACCCGTTTTAACTTTTTGGTATGGGTACCAGTGAGTGAGCACGAAGGATGTAGTTAGTGAATTCTATAAAAGGGCCTTTTAATTGGGCTATCATAAGCTCAACCAAACCCACATTTTCAATTTTTTTACGACATGAAAATGTTGGAGCGCTTTGGCGTTAAAATCTCCTCCGTTTACTATTCCTGTTACATGGTTAATCTACCATACGGACTCCTAAAAATTATAATATACAGGACAAAAATTATGTGAGTATAATTGAAATGTTTACATAATAATGGGTGACGTTCACACGCGCGTGTCATAACTTGATTGTTTACGGTTGTGTTATATGAAATGAAGTCTTCCGTATCAAAGACCTAGATCACGCAGTAAATTATTGCTTTTGTTAATAAATTCAAGCTAAAATATTTGAGAATTTATCACAAATTGAACTGGAACTTTTAACTTCACAATCCTTTTCAAGGATTTTCACGGGTCTCCTTCACTTTGGGAAGGTTTTCTACGTTTGCTTTACTGACCACGCATCTTGGCGTAGGGTTTATATTCGAGTTTTTCGTATCTCACGGAAGATGTTATCTGCTTATAATACTCATTAGTAGGCTCTTAGATGAACCTGGAAATGAAATAGAGTGGTGACACTTGTATTCTTAAATTTGTAAATGTAACTATACTACCTGAGCTACTGTAGACATTATAGTACCTATAAGTGTAGTGTGTCATAGTTTTAGACACATAAATAAAATGAGATCCATGTGGTGACGGATTAGGAATACAAGTATCACCACCCCATTTCTTTACCAGGGTGTTGTAAGAGCCAGCTAAGGAACAATATAAGCAGTTAACGCAGAGGCGTATCTTGGAAATTAGCGCCCCGGGCCATTTAATTTGACGCCCCGGGGCAATTTAATTAGCCGCTCTATAAATAAATAGATATGGAGCAAAATTTTAAACTTGAAGGCTTTCGCCACCCTTCACGGGCTGGCCGCCCCTATAGCCCTAGGATAAACATGCCTCTGAGTTAACGTCCAGTGTGAGAGACGGAAAACTCGAAACTTAACCAGTTTTAGACAAACCAACTCAATTACTCAAAATCATTGACATTTAAAACTAATTACAAATTCAATAAAGTACCAAATTTACAACAATTGTTTAACATTTTGATTAATAAACATAAGCCCGTGTGTACATCCATCAATTAAAACTGATTCTTCGTAATGTTACAAAACATCCATGTGAAAAAGCCCTTACTCTCACGATATAAACACCTATTGTTTATGTTTTTGCTTACAAAGAAGATGAAAGTAATCATGTTCACTCATCACCACGTAATAATGATGTTTCCTGATTATTATAAGAATTAGAACAGTTTTTATTGATGACTAGCTGATGCCCGCTCCTCTGTACGCGTGGAATTTTAGAACCCCACATTTTTTATCACTGTTTAAACCTTCCCAGGGCTTTCACGAATATTTCAAGACTAAAATCACCAAAATTGGCCCAGTCTTTTTCGAGTTTTAGCGAGACTAACGAACGGCTATTGATTTTGATATATAAGAAGACTAGCTGATGCCCGCTACTCCGCACGCTTGGAAATTTAGACCATATATTTTGTTACAGTTTAAACCTTCCCTGGACTTTCACGAATATTTCAAGACCAAAATCACCAAAATCGGCCCAGCCGTTCTCGACTTTTAGCGAGACTAACGAACAGCAATTGATTTTTATTTATAAGAAGAAGAAGAAGATAAGAAGATTTTGTACTGTAATTAACGAACAACCTCGTGAACGGCAGTCCGTTATATGAATCACTACTCCACGAAGCCCGTTAATTTGTCCGTGTGGTGACGGATTAAGAATACAAGTGTCACCACCCCATATCCTCCCAAGGGTGCTGTAAAAGTCAGCTAAGGGATATTGCACACAGATAACATCCTCTGTAAGAGACGGAATACTCAAAAATAAACCCTGTGCCAATACGCCTGGTCAGCGCGGCACAGTAGACCATAATCCCTCCCAAAGTGAAGGAGGCTCGTGCCCAACGGTGGACCGTAAATGGGCTGGAGAGGAATACTTAATCAATATTTTTAGACCTCTGCTTATCTCTATAAGCATGTGCTTGAAGTGAAACTGAGATGTTCTAGTAATCATCTGAACTAGTAGTTATTATAATTCAGTGATTACACAACTTATCGTGGAAACTGTGCTATGTTGCGATGCACTCCGATTGTCTATGAAATTATACGGAGCATCTACATAACCTAACAGATTTTTTTTTTGATTTTGAAAGTTCTTTATTCTCATAAAAGTTGTTTAATAAATAAACATAAAAGTGATCGATTAAAATCGATAACTAATTGTATTAATAATTAAGTTCACTATGGCAACTATTATTGCCTAATTTTAAGTGTGTCAACACTGACACTTTTCCGTTTCCATTCAACATGGAACACAGCCAACTGTAAATGGCATTTTTTACAATGCAAAGTGTTGTATTTTATTTAAAATATAATCACATTTAAATTTACACAGCATGTTATTTCTATTTACCTAACATGCTGTTGTGGTCCTTCGAGCCGGATATGAACCAGCGACCTATGGATTTGTTCAATGCTGTCATTGAGAGAAATAGTTCTTTGTCTAATGTACAAAAATTGTGTTATTTGAGAAAGTATTTGACAGGAGATGCTCTGGCTGTAATAATTAACTTGCCTATTGTTAATGAGTCCTATACAGAGGCATTGTTGTTACTAAAAAACCGGTTTGATAATAAGGCAAGGCTTATATGTAATCATATTAATCAGTTGCTAGAGTTACCTCAAATGCAAAAAGGTACTGCATCTTCTATAAGGTCTTTTGTGTAATGTATTCGCCAACAACTATATGCTTTAAAAAATTTAGAACAACCCACAGACAAATGGGACATGTTGTTAATTTCTATTTTTTCAAGGAAACTAGACTGTTATACAAACAGAGCTTATCATTTAGATAGAAACTCTCCTGATGATTTACCCACAATGTCTGAATTTCTGTCATTTTTAGAAAAGCGAGCAATAGCTTTGGAGGACAGTCCTCCCCCTAAAAGTAATTTCCATGATGGTAATAATAATGTTAAACAAAAGGCTAATAGTTTTAATCATAAAGTTTCCAATGTTGTTTCAAAACAAAACCAAAAACAAATCACTTGCTTATTCTGTAAAAATAATCATCTCTTATTTGCCTGTCCAAAATTTAAAATGTCTCCAATTATAGACAGATTGAAGTTTGTGACAGATAACAACTTATGTACAACTTGCCTAAGGCACCACTTGGATGTCTGCAAATATACATTTAAATGTAGAATGTGCAAAGAGTCCCATAATACTCTCTTGCATCAAGATAAACAACCTGAAACACCAGTCAATACTGTGTTGCATTCTAACAATAATAATATCAATGTTTTGTTACCTACTATACGTATAAAACTGATTGATAAAAATGGTTGTAAAATTTTTGTTAAGGCCCTACTCGATAGTGGGAGCCAAGCATCTATAATAAAGCGATCTCTTGTTAATCAATTAAAATTAAAGACTGTACCTTTTCATGTAAATATTATTGGACTTGGTAATAATAATAATAAAGCCAATGAATGTGCCAACAAAATGTTACCTTCCTCAATTTACAATGTTAAGTTTGAAGTGAAGTGCCATGTTGTAGATTCTATCACAACTGTTTTGCCTCAGAATCCTATTGATATTAGCAATATTAGGATTCCTGAAAATGTTTTTCTGGCTGATACAGAGTTTAATGTCCCATCAGAGATTGCCATTCTACTAGGTTCTGATTTCTATTTTAAAGTGCTTCTTGATGGACATTTAAAGTTAAATAATGGATTAGTTCTCCAGAACACATTGTATGGCTATGTTGTAGCTGGTGCAGCTTTTCGTAAAGCTAAAGCTCCAGATTCAAATGTTAACTTGACTTCTAATTTTATTACCAAGGAAAATAATTTGGAAGAAATTATGGCAAAATTTTGGTTGTCTGAAAAAATGCCTGAGCCTGAGAAGAAAAAGACTCAGTCTTTGGAATTTCAAAGAGCAGAGGACTGTTTTAATAATTCAGTAAAATATATTGATAATCAATTTTCAGTTGATATACCTTTACACTGCCCTTTGAATGAATTAAATATTGGAGATTCGTTTTCAATTGCTTTACAAAGATTTTTGGTATTAGAGAAAAAATTTCAGTCTGATCCAGAATATTTTTCAAAATATAAAAAGTTTATAGATGAGTATGTCACGCTAGGGCATGCTAAGGTCGTTGATGTCAATGCCTACGAGATTTGTAATGGTCCGGTATATTTTCTTTCACATCATGCTGTCTCGAATGAAAGCAGCAAAACCACTAAGTTACGCATAGTATTTTCTGGCAATATGAAATCTAAAAAAGGTGTATCAATTAACGATGTAATGCTAAACGGTCCCATTGTGCAACGTGAATTATTTGACATACTTATCTACTTTCGTACTTATCGTTACACACTCATGTGTGATATTGAAAAAATGTTTCGAATGTGTCTCATCAATGAAGACTACAGACCTTTACAGAATATATTGTGGCGAGATGACCCATGTCAGCCAATCAACTGCTTGCAATTGCAAACAGTTACATATGGCCTTAAAGCTTCTACTTTTTTGAGTACTAGATGTTTGTTAGAACTAGCTCATTTGTACCAAGATAAGTACCCTTTAGCTGCAGAGGCTATTAGACAACACACATATGTCGATGATGTCATATGTGGCGCGGATTCGAAAAACCAGTTACATCTCCTGAAAGAGGAGTTACTGAACCTAATGAAGTTGGGGAATTTTAATTTACACAAATGGTGTTCAAACTCTATAGATGTTCTGCATAATATTCCTGAAAATAAAAAATATTTTGAACAGATTGACTTAAATAAAGACAATATAATTAAAACACTTGGTTTGAAGTACAATGTACTCACTGATTCCTTGTTGTTTCAATGTCCCATGATGGATGACACTCAAAAAACTAAAAGAACAATATTAAGTTTTATTGGTAAAATATTTGACCCTCTTGGTCTCTTAGGTCCCATTGTAGTAGTGGCTAAACTGTTCATGCAGTCTCTATGGGCACTTAATATTAACTGGGATGCTGTTCTGCCCCAAGACTATATTAATACATGGGATAAATTTTTAAATGATTTAATTTAAATGGGCTCTCTGCCACCTGAAAGACTTTCTGTTGCCAGACCGTTCCAAGTGGTAGGTGTTGACTTCTGCGGACCATTCAGTGTGAAAGTTACACGCTTAAGAAGGCCTATAGTGACTAAAGGCTATGTAGCTATATTTGTTTGTTTTTCAATTAAGGCCATCCACATGGAACTTGTAAGCGACTTAACCACTGAAGCATTTTTGGCTTGCCTTAAGCGATTTATTGCTAGACGAGGAATGCCAAGTAAAATATTTTGTGATAATGCCAAAACCTTTAAAGGTGCAGCTAACGAATTAAAAGCTTTACATGATCTGTTTACTTCAAAAAAGCACATTGATGCAATTGATAATTATTGTATACCTAAATATATTCAGTTTAGATTTATACCAAGCTATTCACCAGAGTTTGGAGGCTTATGGGAAGCCGGGGTTAAAAGTTTTAAATTTCACCTGAAGAGAATTGTTGGCAACATTGCCTTAACCTTTGAAGCTTTGTATACAGTGGTTACAGAAATTGAAGCTGTGTTAAATTCACGACCCCTTCTTCCTATAAGTTCGGATGTTTCCAGTTATGAATATTTAACGGCTGGCCACTTCCTCATAGGAAATGCATTGTCAAGTTACCCTGAAACTGACCTTTCTGATAAAAATATCAATAGATTAAAATTTTGGAATATCTTAACCAAAATTAAACAGCACTTTTGGAATGTCTGGTCACGTGATTATCTCACACAGTTGCAAAGTAGACCAAAGTGGCTACAAAGTCATCCTAACTTAAAAGAAGGGGACCTTGTCATTGTACGCAATGACAATACACCTCCATTAACATGGCCCATGGCTAGAGTTGTAAGGGTTATCCCTGGACCAGATGGTAGGGTCAGGGTGGCTGAAATAAAGATGCCAAATAATAAAACATATTTAAGGTCATTTAGAAAGTTAAGTTTATTACCACTTAATAATACTGTTTCTGATGAACAGTTGAGTAGTCCCTAGTGGTTAGCCGATCCCAAGACTTTGTCGTAGGGCTAGAGACTACTTAACTAAGCATTTTTCTGTTTTTGAATGTATTTATACTTGAAGATGGTTTTCTTGTATTAAGTATGTATGTTATAATAAGTTTGTTATTATGTTAATATATATATGGTTTTGGCCCGGCCCAACTTATGTTTAATAAATAAACATAAAAGTGATCGATTAAAATCGATAACTAATTGTATTAATAATTAAGTTCACTATGGCAACTATTATTGCCTAATTTTAAGTGTGTCAACACTGACACTTTTCCGTTTCCATTCAACATGGAACACAGCCAACTGTAAATGGCATTTTTTACAATGCAAAGTGTTGTATTTTATTTAAAATATAATCACATTTAAATTTACACAGCATGTTATTTCTATTTACCTAACAAAGTACATTAACGTTACAATAAAAAGAAACATTTATACATACGGTATACGTTTTTACAGACTAAACGCCTTTACAAACATTTAATACTAAAGTAATGCATTTTTTTAAAATCATACACTTAATTACACTTTAAAACAAATATCACATGACTAACCTTTGTCAATAATGAATGTCATTAATTTTAAGTAAAGAAAAAGAAGTAAGACTAACATATACACATAACCTAGCTGCCGACGTATTATGAGCTTTTTAAAATCATTCAAGTTCCATGCAGGCCGTAAACTGCATGGCAAAATTAGGTATTATGGCAGAAATAAAACTTTTAGTTGAAAATTTTTAGTTAGTACTTTAACTTTTAGTTGTACTTTCTCTTTAAACATATTAATGTACGAGTATGACTGGTTTAGCGAACTGACTGACTAATAATTTTGTTCTTAATACGAATTTGCCAGACAGTTCAATTCACGGCGTAAACTGCCTGTAAATAAAAGCTCATAATACGGCCGCAGATCTTCTTTAAAATGTTTAAAATTGAGTATTTAAAATAATCTACTCAGTTCAAAAACTAAAAAATACACTTGAAAATCTTGAATATATATTTTAAATTATTGCATTGTCATCGATCCTTGATATATGTGCAAAATTTCAGATCAATCCGCCTGCTGGCAGTGGGTTAAAATCACTTTCAAAGATTCCGTTATATAGATTAATACATTGATAGATACATACCGAACTTACATTTAAAAAAAGCGTGTTAATTGGAAATGTTAAACCGGTGAAATTTTTAGGGTTTTCCTCGATTTCCCAGGAGATAACCATCTGATCCTGACCTGGTGCCAACGTGACCACACGGAAACAACCAAATTTTTAAATAAAAAAAGTGAAAAGAGGTTCATACCTCATGGTAACAAACATAAAAAAAAAGACAAACATAAAGACGAATTGAGAACCTCCTCCTTTTTAGAAGTCGGTTAAAAACAAATTGTCCATCTTCAACGCAAACAAACATTTTAAAGTTTCAAATTAAGACGATACCAAAATAGCTTCGTGCATTTTTCTATGTACGAAGTTTTCATTGTTTCTTTAGATTGAATGGCTAGAGCTCTAATTTTTAATATATATTTTTTTTCAATATATGATCTAGGATCGCATCAACTCAGAAACACGATTGAAAAAAGTTTTCTCGATAGAAAATCTTGGCGAAACAACCTCTCAAAATTTTTTTTTTTTCATTTGTCGGTCTATTATCGCGTATTAACTAATGAAATAACTTTAAAAACATAAGTAACTATTATATATAGAAACACGTAAATCAGAATTAAAATATATTTAGTAGATTTTGAGTAAATAGGAAAAGTATCCCTAATTCTTCATTTTCTGTGCCTACTGGCTGTGTTAATATGTACGTGTCGGCGATGATATACGATAATATTGATGTAGGCCCTTAACAGTAACATAAGTAAGATTATTATTACAAAAGTGACCATAACTTATTATTTGTTTTATCTGTTAGCTGCAACATGTAATATTTACATAACTTAATAAACAGTTTTTAACATTCATATTGACACAAATATATTTGTTGCAACTTCTTTACTTATTATAAAACAAAGTCGTTATTTTTGTATGTATGTCCTTATGTAGGCTTATATCTTCAAAACTACGCAACGGGTTTTGATGCGGATTTTTTTAATAGATAGAGTGGATCAAGGGGACGGCTTTTTTGTATAATTTGTTAGTTTGGTTTTTGATTTTCACGCGTACGAAGTTGCAGGCAACAGCGAGTTAATACTAAAATAGTTTTTTTTCTAATCTACATCTAAATACTTTACACTTTTTAGTGAAGTCGGTAAAAAATTTTTTAACAAGTACACAATTTTGTTTTCTCTATTGCAATCTTAATATCACTAAGTATTATCTCTAGTAAATTTTTAGGGTTTCGTACAGTAATCAAACCTTTTAATAGCCTCGCAATAAGAACGATTCGCCATATTACGATAATTTTTACTAGCTATCTTTAGTAAACAAATGAATGACCTGTGCGGGGATCGAACCCGCAACTTCGTGAACAGCAGTCCGTTACATAAATTACTAGACCACAAGCCCCATCTAGGCTACAAGACAAGGTTAAGAAGAGGGCATGCTGCAAACCTGATTAAAGCTCTGACTTTTATTTGTTCCTTTGTTGTGTTTTAAATGGAATTGTTCGTCATAAACACGCGATATTCAGCAAATTAAATACCTGTAACAAAAATATTTTTGATTTTAATAATGACGCCCAACAGATATTGAAGAACCCATCACACATCAAAATATCGATATTTGCGGCCATTACAGTTCATAGCGACTATTTCATGACAATCATTTGTGTTATATTTATAATTGTCATAGAAATGTTTATACTACGTCTGTGTGTTTTATATGTGTTAAAAGTATGTATTTACAAAAGAAAAGTAATTTATGTATTGTATCCGTATTCTGAAACCCATAACACAAGCACAATATGCAAAACTTGGGACGAGAGGACGTTGTGTGCAAATGTCCATGAATATTTTTATTTATTATTGCTTATATAATCCTAGAATTATTATTAACCTAGGTTTATTTATTTAAGAAGATAGGTAATTTAGATAAAAAGATAAATTTATTATTCTATAACATTAATAACCATTAGTAAGATACGAAATAAGATTAAATTTGATTTCCTTTGAAACAACAGAATCTGTTTATCTGCGATCTCTCGTTAAATTTTATTATAACGAGATGGGCAGTTCCGTATAATGCGGACCAAAACAGGCTAACAACACGTCTAGAATGTGTATGGACATGCCTTGGTTGTTACAAGGGTCATGTGAACTAATTCGATTCCTTGTTTGGTATCTATAGGTTTTACTTACCAAAAATCAAGTACGTTATCAATTAGTGCTCGTATATTTGTTTTCATTAAAAATTATTCTGTTATTAACCTTTATTAGTTCGGTACGTATCTATCAATGTATGAATCTATGTAACGGAATCTTTGCAAGTGAATTTCACCCACTTGCAGTTGTCAGATTGATCTGAATCACACTTATTATGGACCGATGACAATGTAATAAATACAAAAAATATTCAGGATTTTCAAGCGTGTTTTTAGGGTTCCGTACCCAAAGGGTAAAAACGGAACCCTATTACTGAGACTTCGCTGTCCGTCCGTCCGTCCGTCCGTCCGTCCGTCTGTCACCAGGCTGTATCTCAAGAACGGTGATAGCTAGAGAGTTGAAATTTTCACAGATGATGTATTTCTATTGCCGCTATAACAACAAATACTAAAAATAAAATAAAATAAATATTTAAGGGGGGCTCCCATACAACAAACATGATTTTTTACCGTTTCTTGCGCGATACTAATAACGTTGCCTTATGTTGCATAGATAATGGTACGGAACCCTTCGTGCGCGAGTCCGACTCGCACTTGACCAATTTTTATGTCATAATTTTTATTACAATCTTGTAACTGCCACATAGAAGATAAGATAAAAACCCAAATTTTTATCATTTATTTACTTGTAAACGTCAATTTGTTTATTTTATATTGCATATTGACAAACAGACAGATAGTATTGAAAATATTGAGGTTCTCCTAAAATCAATATTTATACGTACTTTGTTTGATTATGTAACTTATGTCACCGTTATTATCGTTATCATGTTTATTTATACGTTATATTTATGTATTGGGGAGCTTTTCGATATCATTGGCAATTTGAATGCGTTAGTAACTTTGTTCTGACGTGTTTTGTATCTAGATTAATTTGCTATTTCGTTGTAAATATTTATATTAATTAAAGTCTTTAGTCTAAGTATCCGTGTGGTGACGGACTAAGAATACAAATGTCACCACCCCATCTCCTCCCCAGGGTGCTGTAATAGCCAGCTAAGGGATATTTTACACAGATGACACCCTCTCTGAGAAACTCGAAAGTAAACCCTGTGCCGACACGCCTGGTCAGCGTGGCAACTTAGACCATAATCCCTCCCAAAGTGGAGGAGGCCCGTGCCCAACAGTGGGACATAAATGGGCTGGAGAAAAGAAGTCTCGCAATTTTGTACGCGTGGAATTTTGAAAAGAAACCTTAACAAAAAATACAAAAAGACTATCCTCTAGAACCACTATAAAAATATTACAAAAATAAAAAGAACCGCGCTTAAATCCATTGCGTAGTTACAGCTAGTACATATATATACATATACTAGGTACCCAAAGTAACATATAACCTAAGTCAAAATGATGCGAGTGGGCGCGGTTCTAACTGTATTATTCAAGAAACTATTAAATACAATAAAATGACGTCATAATGCTGTACTGGATACAAAATTGCCAGCAATAAGTGTCCATAACCACTCGTATTTTACCTCAGTTTATTTTCAGTGCCAGCCGTGTAAGTTAACTGGCAATATTTTGTCATTGGCATAAAATTAACGTTGCTTTTGCCAAGAAATTTTATGTTGGGTAATTGATCGTGTGGTAACGGATTAAGAATACAAGTGTCACCACCCCATTTCCTACCCAGGGTGCTGTAAAAGCCAGCTAAGGTACAACATAAGCGGGCAACATCATCTGTTAAACGGTAAACTTGAAATTAAACCCTATGCCAACACGCCTGGTCAGCGCGGCACAGTAGACCAAAATCACTTCTAAAGAGGATGAGGCCCGTGCCCAACAGTGAGACATTTATGCGCTAAAGAGAGAGAGAAATGATCTTCTAGTGTTTTGTTTTATTTTATATTTAGATTTAGAAACTAAACATTAACAAATTACACATATAAACTATCCTCTTGAACCACCCTATCTATTAATAAAAACCGCATCATAATCCGTTGCGTAGTTTTAAGATATAAGCTCACATAAGGACATGCATACAAAAATACTTCTTTCTTCTTCGTTTTATAACAAGTAAAGAAGAAAGACATTGTTACAGCACAATGTTTACTAATTTATATGTATATGCGAAAATTCAAATTAAAAGCTATAAATCGTGACGAGCTTATGTGTTAATGTGTGTAACCATACCATAGTGCGATTTTAAAAAACTGCACAACGCCACCTATCGAGTGATACGGTAAACTTATGTTTGTTATGGTTTAATTTCTAAATTTCACGCGTACGTACGTCACGGGCAACAGCTAGTGTTTAAATAAAACTACTTTTTACGCTATATTTTCTAATATTTTCTAACACTTGCGCGACTCATTTGTTTAATAATACTTTTTAAGGTTTTAGACGCGCGTATTTGTTTTAAATTTTGGCCCGACGTTTCCGAGACTTTGCAGTCACCATGGTCACTGGTGAGACTGAACTGTAAAGTGTCCTCTACGACCACGACCAAATACACGCGTCTAAATCCGTAAAAAGTAGTTTTATTTAAACAAATGAGTCGCGCAAATGTTAAAGAATATTACCGCATAATGTTATTTAAGTTGTATTAAGTAGCTTAGTCTTAAGTAAAACAACTATATTTACTGTAAGTCTCTTATATATAAAAAAAATTGGTCAAGTGCAAGTCGGACTCGCGCACGAAGGGTTCCGTACCATTATCTATGCAACATAAGGCAACGTTATAAGTATCGAGCAAGAAACGGTAAAAAAATCATGTTTGTTGTATGGGAGCCCCCCTTAAATATTTATTTTATTTTATTTTTAGTATTTGTTGTTATAGCGGCAATAGAAATGCATCATCTGTGAAAATTTCAACTCTCTAGCTATCCCCGTTCTTGAGATACAGCCTGGTGACAGACGGACGGACGGACGGACGGACGGACGGACGGACGGACGGACGGACGGACGGACGGACGGACGAACAGCGAAGTCTCAGTAATAGGGTTTCCGTTTTTACCCTTTGGGTACGGAACCCTAAAAATCAATTGCCGTTCGTTAGTCTCGCTAAAACGGTGCCAAATATATGAGGATCTAAAATTCCACGCGTATGAAGTAGCGGGGATCAGCTAGTTTGTGAATAAATCTTTACTTTACATAAACTGGCATAATTAAATTAATTTAACAATACCGTTAGTTGTTACTTTAAAAGCTTATTAAGTTCGCAACACTAAATCGCCGATTTGATCTACAATCTGCCTTCAATATCTTAGATAAGCGACTATCTTCCATTAATGATGTATTATTTAACAGTAATCTTACGACGTAATAAGATAAAAAATACTATACAGTATATTTTGCATGGTAATGTTAAAATAAGGTCGGCAAAAAAAGTCTTATTAACGTAATAAAAGTCCGTATTCTGGTACCCATAACACAAGCATAGTTATATTACTGTTCGGCTTCTTGGTCTAGTGGTTCATGTAACGGACTGCTGTTCACGAGGTCGCGGATTCGATTCCCGCTCGGGACAATAATTTGTGTGATCTTTATAAATGTCATACAAATGTCTGGTCGGCGTCTGGGTGTTTGTATGTATTATAAGTATGTATTTACAAAATAAAAGTAGTATTCATAGTATATCCGTATTCTGGTACTCATAACACAAGCATGTAAGCTTAGCTTGGGACCAGAGGACGTTGTGATAAATGTTCATGAATATTTATTTATTACTAGCTGTTGCCCGCGATCCCGTCGCGTGGAATTTAGAAAATTTATGCAACATTTTTAACTACTGCTTCGCTTTTACTCGTCGTAGCGTGATGTTATATAGCCTAAAGCCTTCCTCGATAAATGCCCTATCTAACACTGAAAGAATTTTTCTAATCGGCTCAGTGGTTACTGAGATTAGTGCGTTTAAACAAACAAATAAACTTTTCAGCTTTATATATTAGTATATAGATTTATTTATCCTAGTTTAACAGTTAACCGCTAACTTAACAATTCTAGAATCTATCAAGTACCGCAATAGAATTAGCTTTTTTTAACACTTGTATCTAAGACGTGTGACCACGTATTTATTTACTTAACTATGCTTTCGTTCAGCAAATTTGCAAACTAAAAAAATGTATAATTTCGTCTTTATTTCTTTCCAAATAGACTACACGAAGATGTAAGATTAACTTTGTAACGAATTCGCAAACCGCGGACCACGAATCGCGCTATTCACGCATTTGTTATTGAAATAGGGTAATATTGTATTGAGCTAACTATTTGTAGCAGATAGTTTGCCTTTAGATGGAAGCTTTATTTATAAAAATTCAAACTGTTGGTTTTTATAGCTATACACAACGTCAAAACATTCGCTTTATTAGTCCCAAGTATATTATCAACTTATTGACCAAGTCAAGCTTAATATAGATAACCTATGGTGTACAGATCAAGACACTACAATGAAATAAGTATCTATGACCACCCCTGTAAGTAATTGAGTATTTTATGTACACCAAATGATTATTATGAGTACTGCTTAACCCTGTGGCTCACAACGTAATATTGTATATGACCTTCTTATACAATAGAATAATAATAACAAAAATATCTCTAGCAAAACTAATTATGTTAATTAGTTTATTGTATATTAGTAAAAAATAATTGAATATTATAAAACGAATTATTACTTGCAAAAAATTAATTCATTCCAATTTGTATACAATTTATATCTGTACCTACTAATATCATAAAGCCGAAGAGTTTGTTTGTTTGAACGCGCTAATCTCAGGAACCGTTGGTCCAATTTGAAAAAATCTTTCAGTCTAGCATAGTACATTTATCGAGGAAGGCTTTAGGCTATAGTGAGGCTATATAACATCACGCTACGACTAATAGGAACGAAGCATTAGTGAAAAGTTTGTTTTGTAACTTGTACGGAGTTTATTGATTTTGCAATTGACATGCTATGCTTTACTTAATGAATTAAATTATGCTGGAAAAAGTGATTGCGACAAGCGGGACTTGAACCCACGACCTCGGAATACTGTATGTATTCTGTAAAGAATACTAGGTGGTTGGTCGACATGTTGCAAAGCAATCTTGATAGATGGCGTTGTACGTAGAAATACGATATAAACTCAATCGAGTGACGATTGTGGTGGTAAATTTGAATGCTACAAACACGACCGCAATAAGCTCAGTTGGAAAGAGCTTCGGAACAGTATTCCGAGGTCGTGGGTTCAAGTCCCGCTTGCGGCAATCACTTTTTCCACCATAATTTAATTTATTAAGTAAAGCATAGCATGTCAATTGCAAAATCAATAAATTACTTGTACGGAGTTGCGAAAGTTGCAGCCAGTATTATTTAAACGCATATTAATTAGGGCTATAAAAATAGCATACAACCTACTCACATATACTCATCTGCACTGATTCGAAGAGAAATTCGATAAAGCAATTTCGTTTTCTTTATAATTGTTTTTTCAAGGCACGCTTTTTTTTAATACTGAGGTGGCGCACAAGCGTACAGCCCACCTGATGGAAAGCGGTTACCGTAGCCTATAGACGTCTGTAACACTACGGGTATCACTCGCGCATCACCGACATTGCAGATATCTCTTCAAGATCTTTGAAGAACCCCATGTTGTAGTCCAATGGGAAAATCTCGACAGGTAGTTCATTCCACAACTTTATTGTATTTGCCTACCGTGAACAAGTCCTTACATGGCTTTAATAAAACAAAAACTTGAACTCTACGTTAGAATTAAATTACGTGACTATTCAATTATTGGTTTTGAATAAGAACTTTCTTTAATTGTTAGGGTTCCGCAACCCAATTTATATGGTCCACTCGTATACACAATTACACAAAACACTATTACTAATCCTCTGTCATTACATGATCCTCGGCAAATAACATATGTGTTGCCCGCGACTCCGTACGTGTGGAATTTCGAAGTTTTCTCCTTTTTGCAACGTTTTTCACTAATACTGCGCCCCTATTGGTCACAGCGTGATGTTATATAGCCTATAGCCTTCCTCGGTAAATTGTCTATCTAACACTAAAAGAATTTTTTAATTCGAACTTGAAGTCGCTGAGATTATCGCACTCAAACAAACAAACTTTATAATCCAATATATAAAATTCACGTGTCACAGTATTAGTTACCGTACTCCTCCGAAACGGCTTGACCGATTTTTATGAAATTTTACATGCACATTCAGTAGGTCTGAGAATCGGTCAACATCTATTTTTCAAACCTTTTTTTTTAGTATGGTAAAACAACGTTTGCCGGGTCAGCTAGTATTAGTATAGATATTTATGGCCTTATTCATAATGTCTTATCGGAGGTTTAAACGGAGATTTTATCGAAGAGATAATAAACGTTTTATCGTAAAAAGACTATTATGAATAACAAGTTTTTACAATTTTCGCCAACCTATTTTAGTGAACTTTTAAACCTCCGATAGGTCATTATTAATAAGGCCATTAGTGCTTATATCAAATACAGTAGATACAGAACCCTTCAATTTGTAAATCCCACACACACTTGACTAGTTTCGTTATAGAAAGGGATATATTATGACTTTGACACCATTGTTGAAAGATTTTACGCTTTTTATACCACAATTGTTTGTGACATTGTGATTTAAGTGTGGGCAATGGGGTGATGGCGTAATACGACGTGCCATCATGGTAGTACTAGTAAAACATACTTCCGTAGAACGTTTTGGATTTTATTCCCAGACATACACATGATGATTATATATTGACGGGCTTCGTGGTCTAGTGGTTCATATAACGGACTGCCGTTCACTGGGTCGCGGGTTCGATGTGATGTTTATAAATGTCATACAAATGTTTGCTCTGCGTCTGTGTGTTTACTATGTATTATAAGTAAGTATTTACAAAAAAAAATGTAG
Source organism: Orgyia antiqua (assembly GCA_916999025.1). Taxonomy (NCBI): domain Eukaryota; kingdom Metazoa; phylum Arthropoda; class Insecta; order Lepidoptera; family Erebidae; genus Orgyia; species Orgyia antiqua. Next base: position 27,857,549 of record OU779871.1, read on the forward strand.
TTTATGTATTATATCCTTATATAGCTTAGTTTGGGACCAGAGGACGTTGTGTGAAATGTCCGTGAATATTTATTTTATTTATTTATATTAATTAAAGCTGCTGCTCACGACTTCGTACACGTGGAATTTAAATAATTTTCTCCGTTTTATATTTTTCACTAATGCTTCGCTTCTACTGGTCACAGCGTGATGTTATATAACATATAACCTTCGTTAATAAATGTACTATCCAATAATGAAAGAATTATTCAAATCGGAGCAGTGGTTCCCGAGAATAGCGCGTTCAAACAAACAAACTCTTCAGCTTTATAATAGTACTGGATCCGTAGTACATTTTTTCACTTGATTACTATCAAGCTGATTTTCCGTGAGTAGCTTTATTATGACGAGACGCCCAATAATTTCCTATTCCAAAATCTCGACTATGGTAGCTAACAGAGATAGCAAGGATAAAATATCGTACTACTCGTAAAAAAAAAGACGTAAGTGAACTTACGTTCAAAAAAATAGCTTACTGCTTTCTTCCAGTAATAGTACGATATTTTATCCTTGTTACCTCTGTTAGCTACCACAATCGAGATTTTGGAATAGAAAATTATTGGGCGTCTCGTCATAATAAAGCTACTCACGGAAAATCAGCTTGATAGTAATCAAGTGAAAAAAATGTACTACGGATCCCGTACTATAAGATTTGTGTAGATTACAAAATGAGGACGTCTATTTTAAAAACAGACACAGATAACCCCTACTAATATTATAAATGCGAAAGTAACTCTGTCTGTCTGTTACGCTTTCCCGCTTAAACCTCTCAACCGATTTTGATGAAATTTGGCACAGACAATCTTTAGACCCTGAGAAAGGACATAGGCTACCTTTTATTGCGAAATAAAATTTTTCCAAATTCCACGCGGACGGAGTCGCGGGCAACAGCTAGTTTTTAATATTTACAAAAAATATAAATATACAAACTAATAACCAAAAATTAAAATATGTATATCTACTCCTCCCGTCATGTTCCTCATGAGTGAGGGTCGTGATCGCCCTTTAGTCAATACCTTTCCTCTTATTAAGGTATTCCTCCATCTATTTCTATCTCGAGCGTCATGTAAGGCGTTGTGAACTCTATATCTAAGTACAAATAAAAGAAAACAAAACATGAGCAAATATTTCGTAAACCAATCTGCAAGAAAATCTATCATGGCCAACGTCTGGGTATAAAACGCATCGCTGTTGCATAAACTTAAATTTAAACTCAATACCAATAGTAAATTCCTCCCCAAATTTCCATTGATTAAATAGAGCGTGTCAAACAAATTTAATAAGCGAGAACTGTAAATAATAATGTGGTTCTGTATACTATATTTACAGTAAAATAGCTACTATCCGCCTTTTCGATGGACGGCATTTTAATAGTACTTGTTTAAACAAATACACGCATCACAATCCGTAAAAAGTAGTATTTTTTTTTCAATTCAAATATTAATTGCTAAGTGTGCTTCATGATGGTACAATACATAGAAAGTGCTTTTGACTTAAGCCTTTTACAGAAGAAGAAGATAAATACTCTCAGAAACTATAGTTTCCTATTATTGAAATAAAAGGTGTACAGACCTCTACTTTCACAGATTATCAACATTACAAACTTTACCTGAGAAAGTTAAATCTTTTAAAAATAAATTCAATAAATATCTGTTAACTCAACAAAAAGTCAAAACAAAAAGTCAAAGTCAAGTTCAAATTTATCTTACATAATTTTGGCTCTTAGATTCCAGCAATGGTGGTTGGTCAAGAATTTCGTTTTAGGTGATCCCTAGATTACTTCTCTTAAGTTCTCTATTAACTCTATTTCTACTGTACCTTCTTATGTATATATTTATATTGTATTTATATATTTATACGTATATACGTAATATGTGTATGATATATGCTTAATTACATGTTTTATTATTTCTTCTGTATTTATTTAATCTTGTACCCTTTTTTATTTTTATTAATTATCTGTCGTAGCCGCCTGTTCTCACTAGTTTTCTGGTTTTTACTGAAAACCAGCGCTGTGGTAGCTTGCTACTACAGCAATTGCTGAGGAAGGACCATTTTCAGCCTCTAATATTATTGTAGTAGAGGTTACTGAAATATATATTTTTTTTTTATGTTTATTTGCTAAAACACTTTTCTTTCTTTCTTTCTTTCTTACCTCTATATTAGCAGTACCTGGTGATATGTGTACTAATATTATAAAGCCAAACCGTTGGTCCTATTTTAAAAATTCTTCCAGTGTTGGATAGTCCATTTATCGAGGAAGGCTATAGACTATGTTGCATCACGCTACAATCAATAGGAGACAAGCAGCTGTGAAAAAAAGTTGCAAAAACGGGGGAAAATTTCTAAATTCCACGCGTACGAAGTTACGGGCAAGAGCTATTTAAATATATCATGGACATTTCAACATGTCTCCTGGTGTGAAACTAAGCTTATTTGCTTGTGTAATGGGTACCAGAAGTGTAGATGTTTAGATGGGCTTACGGAATCCAAATAGATTTGATTAACAGATCAAAAACTTCACAAGTCAAGTAGCACGTACGTGTCTTGCCACATTGGAATAAAAACTATAGCACTTTACCTTCGATGTTTATAGACTAGGTATTACCAGCTCCTTCGGCTATATGGAAAGTTTTCAGATCATTATCCTACCTTTATCCTGTTAACGGGTTATGGTCAGACTCCGGGCAAACACCGTGGCCCGATTAGGGCGGGAAAAAAAGATTTGTTTCCTACATTCCACGCGTACTAAAATGCGGGCAACAGCCAGTATTATTTATACACAATATTGAAATTAAAAAAAAGTGACATCTGGAAAGGTCATAAGCAGATGTTAGTTCCCATAATGTACACACAATGTCATACCCTATCCTAGCAAATATACAAAACCATTAAAAATACACCATATTACTACTCTTCTAAGTTCAAATTTAAAAAAAGAGCATCACCCCATTTCATCAATAAATTAAATAATATTGAACACTAACTGTTTAAAATAGGGATTAATTTTGTAATGTATGTTACAAGCAGATGGCACGGTGCGCACGTGCCAAGAAATTGTTTAGAAAAGTTCACAACGGAACTGTAACAATTGTTTTTTTTTTTTTCACGAGGCAATGGCAATCAATGTGAGACATCTGTATTTTTTTAAATAAAATGCAATAAGGTATTTTATGCATAGATTGAATTTGGTTAATTCCGATTCTTTTAACGCTCCTATCCAATATAAAAATAATTTTTTAAATTCGAACCAATAGTTTCTGAGATTAGTGCCCTCAAACAAACTAACTCTTCAGGTTTATAATATTTAGTGTAAAATGATTTTCTCAATTTATAATCGTCAGTTTTAGAAGAAAGACCTGTCTTATTGGACTATGGATAGAAGTATTCAAACTTCTATCTATGGTCCTAATCTTTCTTATATAATTATTATAAAAATCAATTGCTATTCGTTAGTCTCGTTAAAAACTCGAGAATGCCTGTGCCGATTTTTGTAATTTTGGTCTTGAAATATTCGTGAAAGTCCGGGGAAGGTTTAAACGTTGACAAAATGTATGGGGATCTTAAATTCCACGCGTACGGAGTAGCGGACATCAGATAGTTTACAATAAAACTTTATAATAAAAATTAAACTTATTTAATATATGCATAAGATTCACGTCTTTTATTACAATAGATAGTTCATTCACATGTCCTTGAGATTATACATAAGAAAATAAATTGGTCAAGTGCGAGTCGGACTCGCGCACGAAGGGTTCCGTACCATTATCTATGCAACATACGTTATTAATAAATGAGCAAACAACACACACAATACTTAATTAATCATGTTTGTTGTATGAGAGCAAGAAACGGTAAAAAAATCATGTTTGTTGTATGGGAGCCCCCCTTAAATATTTATTTTATTTTATTTTTAGTATTTGTTGTTATAGCGGCAATAGAAATACATCATCTGTGAAAATTTCAACTCTCTAGCTATCACCGTTCTTGAGATACAGCCTGGTGACAGACGGACGGACGGACGGACGGACGGATGGACGGACGGACGGACAGCGAAGTCTCAGTAATAGGGTCCCGTTTTTACCCTTTGGGTACGGAACCCTAAAAACAACTATAAAACAAGAAGTATAACGAACAATAATTAAAATCAGCCAAGTTGGAGTTGAACGCGCACTTGAAGAGTTCTGTACCGTCTTAACTTATTATAAAACTGACGGGCGGACTTCACGGGCGTCGTGGTCTAGTGATTTATGTAACGGACTGCTGTTAACAAGGACTCGGGATCGATTCCCGCTTGGGACAATCATTTATTATGATGTTTATATATTTATCATACTTGTTGGTCTGCGTCTGGGTGTTTCTATGTATTATAAGTATGTATTTATAAAAGAAAAGTAGTATATGTATTCTATCCGTATTCTGGTACCCATAACACAAGCATATAAGCTTAACTTGGGACCAGAGGACGTTGTGTGAAATGTACATGAATATTTATTTATTTAATATTAATTCAAAACACTCGCTATTTTTGTTTGTATGTCCCTATGTGCGCTTATATCTTCAAAACTACGCAACTGATTCTGATGCGTTTTTTTAATAGATAGAATGGTTCAAGAGGATAGTATTTTTGCATAATATGTGAAGGCTTTTAAATTCCAGGCGTACAAAATTGTGATCAACAGTTAGTTATTATCATAATTTGGTCATCCCGTCCCGAACCAAATTTTTTAAGTGTATTTTTTTTTCTTTTTACAATAACAATCTAACAAGTTTACGTAAGAAACCCACATTTTGAAAAATCTCACGTGAGATTGGAGGATGGGGGAGGGTTAATAAAATCTCACGACATCTGAACAGGGAGGAAGGCACACTAAATTTAAAAAAAAGTACCTCATGTAATTTATGGACCCTTTATATGTAGGTATGCCCTTTAAATATTTATTGTATTCTGGTATATTCCAATATTGTATTGGGATCTCCTGTAAAAATATTATAAATGTTTTATATTATTCCAATATTATGAAATTCTCAAGTTACAATGTTTATTTCCATACTCCTCCGAAACGGCTTGACCGATTTTTATGAAATTTTATTTGCATATTCATTAGGTCTGAGAATTGGCTACTATCTATTTTACAAAACTCTAAGTGACAAGAGTTGTCCACCCCTAACATTTATATGGCAAAACAAGTTTTGCCAGTTCAGCTAGTGTTTTATAATAAATAAATAAATTTGATTGTTATAGCTTCAACAGATACCATTCTTTTTTATTTTTTAATAAATTTTTTTGTCTTGTTTTTTTAATAATAATAAATGTAATAACAATCATCATTTATGAACATTACAACGTTTTAACTATCACCGTTTATGAGATACGATAACCAACAGACGAACAGCGGAGTCTCAATAATTGGTTCACCTCTTACCTTTTGATACGGAACCCTAAAATAATATTAGAAACACGTCGTGAATGAATAATAATTAAAACGCATCGTTTAACAATTAGTCGACCTTCAGTGCGTCTCCATTATAGAAAAAAATCGTGCCAATGTACATTTTTACTCTTATATTACAAAAGAAACCATATTTATGTAGATAAAGCCTTAAGCCTGTGACTTCCATTATCTAAACAGCGATTTTCTTAACTCTATACCATGACTGTACATTAAAACCTATTACCATTGTTATCTATTCTAATATTATACGGGCCTCGTGGTGTAGTGGTTCTGGTAACGGACTGCCGATCAAGAGGTCGCGGGTTCGATTCCCGCTCGGGACAATCATTTGTGTGATTTTTCTAATTGTCATACAAATGTTTGTACTGCGTTTGGGTGTTTCTATGTATTATAAGTATGTGTTTACAAAAAAAAAGTAGTATATGTATTCTATCCGTATTCTGGTACCCATAACACAAGCATATAAGCTTAGCTTGGGACCAGAGGACGTTGTGTGAAATGTCCATGAATATTTATTTATTTATTTATTATAAAGCTGAAAAGTTTGTTTGTTTGTTTGAACGCGCTAATCTCAGGAACCACAACGCCGATTTCAAAAATTCTTTCAGCGTTAGATAGGACATTTGTCGAGGAAGACTTTAGGCTATATAACATCTCGCTACGACCATTAGAAGCGAGGCAGAAGTGAAAAGTGTTGCAAAAACGGGAAATATTTTCCAAATTACACGTGGACGGAGTCGCGGGCCATAGCTAGTATATTAATATGTAGAAACCATCATAAATTTAAGCATATCGTCTAAGCGTGTCATCAAGTTACACTGGAAAAAGAATGTTGTATAGAAGTCTGGTACTCGCGCTCTAGTACCCATTATCCATTATCATCATTATATTAATTTAGATTTTTTGTCCGTTTTTGCAACGTTTTTCACTGATGCTTCGCTCCTATTGGTCACAGCATAATTTTATATCGTGTTCCTTTATAAATCTACTATCCAAAACTGAAAGAATTTTTCAAATTGGATTAGTAGTACCTGAGCTTAAGGGCCTACATCAATATTATCGTCGACATGTACCTATTGACACAGCTAGTAGGTATAGAAAATGAAGAATTAGGGATATTTTTTTTGTTTACTCAAAATCTACTAAATATATTTTAATTCCGGTTTACGTGTTTCTATATATAATAGTTACTTATGTTTTTAAAGTTATTTCATTAATTAATATGCGATAATAGACCGACAAATGAAAAAAATAAAAAATGAGAGAGGTTGTTTCGCTAAGATTTTCTATCGAGAAAACTTTTTTCAATCGCGTTTCTGAGTTTATGTGATCCTAGATTATATATTGAAAAAACATATACTTAAAAATTAGAGCTCTAGCCATTCAATCTAAAGAAAAAATTAAAACTTTGTACGTAGAAAAATGCACGAAGCTATTTTGGTATCCTCTTAACACGTTCAAACAAACAAACAAACTCTTGAGCTTTATAATATTTGTATACATTTTATCGAAATATTATGCCCTAATATTAACATCAAGATAATAAATAATAGTAATAAATATTCATGGACATTTCACACAACGTCCTCTGGTCCCAAGCTAAGCTTATATGCTTGTGTTGTAGGTACCAGAATACGGATAGAATACATATACTACTTTTCTTTTGTAAATACATACTTATAATACACAGTATCACCCAAACATTTGTATGATATTCATAAATATCACACAAATGATTGTCCCGTGGGGGAATCGAACCCGCGACCTCGTGAATGGCAGTCCATTACATGAACTACTAGACTGCAAAGCCCGTCAAAATATAATTTAATAAGCTATATATATAGCCATATTATTTCAAAACTAATAAGACCCAACATTATACAGTTTTATCGACGTATTTTAAACTACACAGCGATTAACTCCATCTTGGATACAATATCTTATTGCACGCTCATAATATTATCCTTTAAACTATCAAGATCCATTTAAAATTGCTTCGAAAGTTAAAGTTGGTACTACGTGTTCTCGATCACAAAAGTACTCACAATATTTTCACCTTGAACAATCTGAAGTGAGAACTGCGGGTAGTTATTACTTTATCTATTCTTACTATGTAAGATTCAAAATTCTTGCGTCAGGGTAATATCAAGAGTTCTTTCCGAAATAGATTGCTGGCTGCCTCATCAGATGATTTGGTTTTAATAACAACAATTATATTTTACGTATACATGATGTCGTGGTTTCTATAACTATTATTTCTATAATGAACAGAGATTTTTGTACACAGTCTAGGTGTTTTTTATGGACAAAAGTATAGTCTATATTTACAATTAGTAAAAATTTTATAAATGCAATTAAAAAAAAACTTGTAATCTTCATACAAGCATTAGATCAGTACGAAATCAAAGGATGTTATGCGGAATGTCTATAAACAATGACATAAAATTGTAGAGTCGAGAATTAGTCGAGTTTTCATAGTAACAGATAAAATTATTCTCTTACATAGTCGCATGTAAGAGACACAAAATAAAGAAGTATAACTCTATTTGCATTAACACCAAACGCCATATACAATAAATATAAAAACTCTGTAATGTCTTTCTAGTGGAACACGCACACGCGATCTGCATAAATATACTTGCACTTTTTATATAACCGATGCATGGAAAAGTGCTGAGGTTGTACGATTATGTCTGTCTGTGGTAGCTTAACTGCTAAATGACAAATTTAGGTTAGGTTAGCTATTAATAATTATGCAGAATAAGATTTTTACGATTTTTTTTATATTTGGACGATTTAAACACTATTAATAAAGGACAAAAGGGAGTTTAATTTAGTTGATAAACTTTGTCCGTGTGGTGAAGGAGTAAGTATAGAAATGCCACCACCCTTTTTACTTCTAAGGGTGCTGTAAGAGCCAACTAAGGATAACATCCTGTGTGAAAGACGGAACTCGAATATAAACGACATGCTATCATGTCTAGTCAGCGCGGCACAGTAGACCATAATCCCTCCTAAAGTGGAGGAGGCTCAACAGTGGGATGTTATGGGCCGGAAAGAGAAAGTGAGATGTAAAAGTAATCGGGTCAGAAAATTTTTTTCACTAACAGGATGCTACAGTCTCTGAGAGTGCCATAAGCTTACACTATGTTTTTATGCAATAATAAATTCCAGGCAATAAAGTCGCAAGTATTGAGCTTAATTATGGACTAGTGGATGACGTGCGAGTGGTCTAAAATATATCTTTAAGTCACCAGTATCTTGAAAAACTCCGTGCCATACCACATAAGATATATGAATATAAAATAATAATAAGATATGAATTACAAATACAAAAAAATCTTATAAAACAATGTTATTCCGACCACCCTTTAACATCTAATAGTAAATATAATCATAAATAATAAGCAATATAATAGTTATAATCTCGCATAATAATAATAAATGCAAGTACCATCGCATATTTGCATAGAATTCAAATTAAAATGCATCTGTCTCTACGATCATATGAAGGAGTGTGCAGTTTTATTATTTCTTAAGTTAAAAAAAGCAAAACGCCATTAACTTTTTACTCTCATTGTAAAAATAATTCCCACGTTTGTTATGAAGATTACATTAATTATAAAATACCTTACTAAGAGTTATATATCTATATCTTTACTTATTTATCTACTATATAAAAATAAGTCGGGTTTTCCTTCCTGACGCTATAACTCCAGAACGCACGAACCGATTTCCACGGTTTTGCATTCGTTGGAAAGGTCTCGGGCTCCGTGAGGTTTATAGTTCATTTTTTTAATTTTTTTTTGTAACTTTTTTTTGGTATGGCAAAACAACGTTTGCCGGGCCAGCAAGTTTTATTTATTTATGCTTTATTGTACACAAGAGAAGATAACAACAGAAATAAACTAAAAAAAAAAAAAATTTACAAAGGCGAGCTTAACTCAAACCTGAGTTTTCTTACAGCAAACCCTTGAGTGATAGAGATATGAGATGATGGATAGATTTGGTGTACAACAGCGTCTAAAGTATTATATAAAGATATTTTAAATTAAATACGTAGGTAATAAAAGATACACAAATACAATAAAATACACTTACACATATACACAATAATATAATGGTACAAAAACATAAATACATAAACATACATACACAACTACATAAATACATAATCACAAGGAGAGGAAATATTTCTTAAGTCTTTTCCTGAAGACATCCTTAGAAGAACTGGCTCGTATAGAATGAGGAAGGGAATTCCAGAGGCGTACAGCATGAATAGTAAAAGAACCATCGTATCGGCTAGAAGTATGTATGAAGTATACTTATTAATTATTATAAAATAAAGTTGTCATTTATGTATGTATGTCCCTATGTGAGCTTAAATATTCCAAACTACGCAACGGTAGATTTTATGGAAAAAATTCGTTGGTCAGCTATACACGAAAAACGTTTGTATAGAAAATGGCCCGCTGTTCTTCCTTAATATTCTATACACATTTCAATTATTTGTCACTGCAAAAATCGAACTTTAAACAACCGGATCTTCCTTAAAAAATATTTTTTTAACACATGATTCATAGCAAAACAATTTTATAAATCAAACAAATATTTTAAATGTCCGTGAAAATTGTACGCTTTTAGATTTAATTGTTCATTTTGAATTCGCGTGCCAAAATAGAACCGACACTGTCGAACTATAATTATATATTGGTGTCGATTCTGTGTCCAAGAACGTAACTAAACTTAACTAAAAATTGATTTATTCCTGTCAAATCTCACTTTCTTATTCTGAAAGTCACAACTTCACTTAAATTAAGTTTGACAGGACCAAAATTAGTCAATCTATACAATTTAGTGATAATGCTATTCTGGTGTACATCATAAATGTCAAAAATTCACTTAATTTAGTGAGTTCTCGACTTATTTAGTCGGGATATGAGTAGGTGCCGACTTAAATTCACTAAATTTTATCATGGCTTTTTGAACATTAAAAATTGATTTTCTGATTAAATATTGAATAATAAATGTTTGTTAGCAAATAAAAAATATTTATAAATTAAAATTATACTTGATAAATTAAATATTGGCGCCAAAATTGAGGTTAAACAAAGCGCGAAAAACAGACGAATCACAGTCAAATGCGGAGATTCGTAGAACTAATTATTTAGGTATTTCTTTGTTTACTTAATTTTTGTCGAAATAGTTTTGTAATTTACATACATAATATAATACGTATTTTTACTTAGCCATAGAATTCTAAGACATCATATATTATGTAAGTATACAAGTTATCGTAAAAATATTATAAACATATATAATTTAATACAAAGTGAACGATTTTGAGGTTAATGGCGTCTAATGATAAATATAACTTTTTTCCAGGTCATGCAGGGGAAAATAAATATCCAGTTGGTGGCCTAATGGAAAATTGTGGTCCAGTACCTATAAATGCAGTTGCTACCAATTATATTAAGTGAACTACAGGAAAAATCTAGAAATCTTTGGAACCATAGTTTGGAACATTGAAACTAGTGATAAAAAATGTGTATTTATGTGTGTCTGCCTAAAGTTATGTAAATATCATTAAATAGTAGAAATAATAATTGTAGCCAGTCTTAAAACTATACCTACCAAATGGTGCTACTTGATCTGTGATACTTAATAAGGTTTCTAACAGTTTGTCTCTAGAACAGTGAGCTATATTTTTTATCAGTAGGTTTCTAAATTTATTATTAAAAATAACTAATGAAGAAATGAATAGAATCAGCCAAGCCAAGCCAGAGAGTTCAGTGGACCAACATTTATTTATATGTACTTGGAAAACATTCAGATTTATTTAGTAAAACATGTATTTAAACAAATATTGCATTTTTATTTGTATAATAAGTAAGTATTAAGCCTCTTACTATATCAAAAAGTAATGTGTTATGCATATATGTAATTTATTGGAATTCTTAACATTCTAATAATCCATATAGATTGTTTGTAAGAATTCATAGATACATAAATACTGTTTTGTAGCTTATAGCTAGATCAGAATTGTAACGTTGTACGTACATAATTCATATTACAACTTTAAATACACTTAAATTTAATATATTTACAGCACTAATACCTAATAACTACTTAAATAAATTATAATATTCACAATATATACAACACATTTTACTAAAACTTAATCTTTATAAAACATATTTACATAAACATATAAAACATATTATTAAACTAAACACTAAACAGCCTTATGTGGTAAAATAATAAAATAGCATACTGCCAATTATATATAAGATATTTCACCTAGCAACACTCCCGTTTTGCTGTCGGTAAATTGGCACGGCAAGTGATCGATGACATTTGAAAAACTGCATAACCGACACTTGCCATATTGTTCGAATGAATGCACGTCACGTTAATTTATATTTTATTATCGTTATTTGAATAATATTTCAATATTACATATTATCGTGCGTCACTGAGCGTTCGTCGAATATATTACATTGGTAAATATATAATAAATAAACACTGGTGTCGATCTACCCCAAACTGGGTGAGTGGTATTTTATTGTATTTTAAATAGGCAATTAACGTAGTTATTAGCGTAATAATCAAATCATAATGCTTGTATTCAATATTAGTATGCATTACATTATATATCACGCTTGTATTGATTTTGCATAATCATGCTATAAAAAGTTTTCAACATTTTTTAGTGCAACCCTCATATTTTTAATAAATCATGGACAACTTTTAAATTAATTAATTATTGACGTATTTCTTTTAAAATTGTGATCTCCAATCTGATTGTATCAACTCCACGGCATCGCTTCTACTCTATGGGTGGTTATTTTTATAATGCGGTGCCATGGATGTTCGCAAAGTATACGGAACCGCTAGTAATGCAATTTTTGATGGCGCGTTCCAGGGTTCAACATTCCAGGGTTCAACTTTCCAACGTTCAACATTCCAGGGTTCAACTTTCCAACGTTTTACGCTTCAGCGATTCAACTACATTGCCTTCCGTCACCTGACTCTCGAGGCTGGCTGCCCATCCCTGCTGTACTGCTGCCAGCGGTTCCCAGAAGCGACTCCTTGGGCCGCTGATTATAATTCAGGGGAGTACCTAAATCGATAACATTGGGGAGCTTGTGTGGATTAAGTGCGGAACCCCGACCATCATATCATAAATTTTTTTTATTTTTATTTTCACGCGGAGAATTTACCGATCCCTAAATTATATTTTTTTTTAAATAAACCCCTATTTACACAAAACAATAATTTTCATTCCAAACCCCCCCCGCGACACTGGCGCCCAACGTGGGGTCGAAAGTGTCGCGGGGGGGGTTTGGAATGAAAATTATTGTTTTGTGTAAATAGGGGTTTATTTAAAAAAAAATATAATTTAGGGATCGGTAAATTCTCCGCGTGAAAATAAAAATAAAAAAAATTTATGATATGATGGTCGGGGTTCCGCACTTAATCCACACAAGCTCCCCAATGTTATCGATTTAGGTACTCCCCTGAATTATAATCAGCGGCCCAAGGAGTCGCTTCTGGGAACCGCTGGCAGCAGTACAGCAGGGATGGGCAGCCAGCCTCGAGAGTCAGGTGACGGAAGGCAATGTAGTTGAATCGCTGAAGCGTAAAACGTTGGAAAGTTGAACCCTGGAATGTTGAACGTTGGAAAGTTGAACCCTGGAATGTTGAACCCTGGAACGCGCCATCAAAAATTGCATTACAAGCGGTTCCGTATACTTTGCGAACATCCATGGCACCGCATTATAAAAATAACCACCCATAGAGTAGAAGCGATGCCGTGGAGTTGATACAATCAGATTGGAGATCACAATTTTAAAAGAAATACGTCAATAATTAATTAATTTAAAAGTTGTCCATGATTTATTAAAAATATGAGGGTTGCACTAAAAAATGTTGAAAACTTTTTATAGCATGATTATGCAAAATCAATACAAGCGTGATATATAATGTAATGCATACTAATATTGAATACAAGCATTATGATTTGATTATTACGCTAATAACTACGTTAATTGCCTATTTAAAATACAATAAAATACCACTCACCCAGTTTGGGGTAGATCGACACCAGTGTTTATTTATTATATATTTACCAATGTAATATATTCGACGAACGCTCAGTGACGCACGATAATATGTAATATTGAAATATTATTCAAATAACGATAATAAAATATAAATTAACGTGACGTGCATTCATTCGAACAATATGGCAAGTGTCGGTTATGCAGTTTTTCAAATGTCATCGATCACTTGCCGTGCCAATTTACCGACAGCAAAACGGGAGTGTTGCTAGGTGAAATATCTTATATATAATTGGCAGTATGCTATTTTATTATTTTACCACATAAGGCTGTTTAGTGTTTAGTTTAATAATATGTTTTATATGTTTATGTAAATATGTTTTATAAAGATTAAGTTTTAGTAAAATGTGTTGTATATATTGTGAATATTATAATTTATTTAAGTAGTTATTAGGTATTAGTGCTGTAAATATATTAAATTTAAGTGTATTTAAAGTTGTAATATGAATTATGTACGTACAACGTTACAGAATACATAACACATAGGCTATATTATAGTAACCACTAGCAGGCTTAGCTAAGTTAGAAATAAAGTATATAATTTATTGGAATTCTTAACATTCTATTAATCTAAATATGTTTGTAAGAATTCATGGATATATGTTGCCCTTAAGAAAAGACTATGATGAATTAATTACTGTTGTGTAGCTTATAGATCAGAATACTTAACATATACAACTACATACTGAACTTAACACACTTTTATAAGTTATAAATAAAAGTAGAAATAAATTATTAGGTTCATTTAATATCTCTTGCATAATTATACACCACATGATATCACAAATTTTTATAAATACAGATTTTCATGTTTCCATAAATACACTTTTTGGCTTTTGTCATTGTTATCTTGATAATTATGAGTTTCCGTCATCAGTTTATGGTAGATGAGAAGTAAATATTTGCTTATAAGCATATTTTTCCTTAGTTGCTGTAATTATTTACACTAAACACCTATTAAAATAAATAATTAACGAATTTAATTGTTTGTTTTTTGTATAAAGTAATCAAGGAAAGTAATATAGGCATACCACAGAGTAAAAGTAGTGCTAATCACTCCACAGATAACCTAAAAGATTTGATGCTCACTATGCTCATATCTAAGATGAGAAATACACTGAAATAAGGCCGCCAACTAATTAAATTATTAATAAATGTTCATAACAATGATGCAGAAATAGTTGTAAATATTTATAAATACCTATATTGCTCAAATAACGTTTGAAAAGGAATTTTATATTAGTTATTTTTTTATTCATTCATTCATTCGTTCACTATAAAAGGCATTTTTGTCTGTTAGTGGGCAGCTTTAATGATTATGTCAAAATCAAATAAGTGCTGTCAACTAAAATTTTAAGTTTAATTTCTGTTTGAAACAGAATAGGTTTATCACTAAAACCAAACTAAAAATAGTTTATTTATAGTTAAGTTTAGTCTAGTTGGACTTGCACTGGAATCGACACCAATATCTACGATTCGTTACTAATTCTCAAACAAATTCGTTATTTGAATTCCGAACCAAAAATTGAAACGGGACCCACAAGAAAGAAAGAAAGAATGCATTTATTACCACAGAACTACAAAAGTATTTAGGTACTCGCATAATACCTAATGTACATAATGAAAACACTATAAATAAACATAATTGTAATGTAATAATCGATGTCACCATTCCTCATGACGAGAATCTCGTGAAAGCTGAGAAAGACAAACAAACCAAATGTCTGGACTTAGCTCACGAGATTGTCGACATGTGTTATGTGAACTCGGCGATCATTGTGCCGATAGTCATCACAGTCAATGGACTAATAGCCAAGAGCCTCGATCAACATCTTGAGAGGCTCGTGTTAGGCAGTTAGGTCAAGGGTCTGATGTAGAAGGCAGTAGTCTTAGATACGGCCTGCATAGTGAGGAGGTTCCTGTCCCTGGACCCCTAACCACCTTGTACTTGGTCCTTGTACCCGATGCCGGTGGTGAACTATTTTTTATATAATTTTTAACAAAAATTATAATGTGTGTATGTTTTTATTAAGTGTGTAAATGTATTTATTTAGTGTGTTTATTGTGTTTTTTAATTTTGTATGATTATTATTTTTACAATCATTTTTTAAAAATGTGTAACAGATAGTTTTGACGAGCCTCGTGGTTGAGTGGTTTATGTAACGAACTGCCGATCAAGAGGTAACGGGTTCGATTCCCGCTCGGGACAATCATTTGTGTGATTTTTCTAATTGTCATACAAATGTTTCTACTGCGTCTGGGTGTTTCTATGTACATATTATAAGTATGTATGTACAAAAAAAAGTAGTATATGTATTCTATCTGTATTCTGGTACCCATAACACAAGCATATAAGCTTAGCTTGGGACCAGAAGACGTTGTGTGAAATGTCCGTGAATATACAAAAAAATAAGAGAATAAATGAATGAAGACAAACATAATTATAGGTATCCACGATATGTAGCATAATAGTGTTGATAAACAGCAATGGGTGTAAGTCAAGTCCAATATGACTTGACGCTGGTTTTCAAAACGGCCCCTTGTGTGCACGAACCTGGCTTTGACAAGTCTAGACACCTAGTCTGATTCTGTATTAAAAATGCCATACGATTCTACGCCCGCAGTAAGACTGCCACCGTAAATGCTGCATGTATATTTACTGATACTTCGCTGACTGTCCGTCCGACCAATATCAAGCAAATCTGCAAAATATTACAAGCTGTTGCCGCGCGTGGAATTTAGACCAAAAATTCCCATTTTTACTGATGCTACGCTCCTATTGGTCGTAGCGTGATGTTATATAGCTTATAGCCTTCCTCGTTAAATGTACTATCCAACACTGAAAGAATTTTTCAAAGCAGTCCAGCGATTCCTGGGATAGCGCGTTAAAACCTACGTTAAAACAAACAAAGTCTTCAGCTTTATAATATCAATAATAGGTATTCGAATCGAACCCAGAATCTCATACACAATAGGTAGCTTCACTGCTACGATACCGCGAGGTTTCATCAAATTAAACTTGACTATGAATAACTAACAATTATGATGTAAATTTTATCTGTAATATAAAATCTTGAATGTATATAGTTTTCTTTAGATAATCACAAGGTCTTTTGTTGCATAATATCATTTATTTTTAAGGTTATTTTGTAGATGAACAGACGGCCTTTGTGATTATTTTATGAATGAATGAATGAATAATTGTTTATTAAAGTAACCAGGACTCAATCACATTAGGTAAGTACATGTCATAATAATAATAATAATAGATTCAGTCCAGACAGTCTGAGTCCCCTTTGGTTCTGCCTAGCTCTTAACCCCCTTAGTACTCTACTAGAGGGTTCAGGGCTAGGTTGCAGGCTTCGAAGGGGTGGGCGGTTGATTTCACACCTGTTTTACATGGATGATCTAAAGCTGTTTGCTCACACCAGACCACAGATGATAGATTTATTAAAGATCACTGAATGCTTTAGTGCATCTATCAAAATGGAGTTTGGTGTGGATAAATGTGCTGTCATGCATGTAAAACGAGGACGTGTTATAGAATCTGAGGGAATTCAGCTTTCAGATTCTCTACATTTCCGATCACTTCTCGAAACCAATACCTACAAATACTTGGGTATATCACAGGCCTTGTGCATCAATGAAGTGGACATGAAACAATCGTTGCGGGAGCGTTTCTTTGGCCGCCTGAAAAAAGTACTAAACAGTCTTTTATCGGGTGGTAACAAGGTGCGGGCTTTCAACGGTTGGGTCATGCCACTTCTAATGTACTCCTTTAGCATACTCAAGTGGACTCAGACTGAACTTGAAACTATAGATAGAAAAGTTCGTGTTCTCTTGACTACGTATCGAATGCATCATCCGCGTTCTTCAGTAATGAGGTTGTATATCCCTCGAAAATGTGGAGGCCGAGGCTTTTTAAATGCTAAGACTTTACATAATCGGGAGATATGCAACCTCAGAGAATATTTTATTCACGCTGTTACGGACATGCATCGAGACGTGGTTACGACAGACTTCGGTCTCACCCCGTTAACCTTGGCTAAGAAAAACTGGCGCATGCCTGCGGTACTTAGCACTAGGGACCGCCTGGAGGTATGGCAGAGCAAGGAGCTTCATGGAAGATTCTATCGGGCCCTACATGGGCCCGACGTTGACTTATTGGCTTCCGTGACCTGGCTACGATTCGGTGACCTCTTTGGGGAAACCGAAGGTTTTGTTTGTGCAATTACTGACGAAGTTATCATGACGAACAACTACCGGAAATATATTCTGAAGGATGGCACTGTTGACATTTGTCGTGCTTGTCACCAGCCAGGGGAGTCCCTCAGACATATTGTTTCCGGATGTTCGCGTCTAGCTAACGGCGAGTACTTGCACAGGCATAACCTTGTGTCCAGGATTATCCATCAGCAGCTTGCTCTGCGATACGGCCTTGTGGATTCCGTGGCGCCGTACTACAGGTATGTACCTGAGCCGGTTCTAGCAAGTGGTCGTATCACTTTGTATTGGGATCGATCTATCATCACGGACAGGACTATTGTTGCTAATAGACCTGATATCGTGGTGGTAGATCGATCAGCGCGCCGCGCAATGATAATCGATGTCACCATCCCTCATGACGAGAACCTCGTGAAAGCAGAGAAAGATAAACAAATGAAATATCTGGACTTAGCTCACGAGATTGTCGACATGTGGGATGTAGACTCGGCGATCATTGTACCGATAGTCATATCAGTCAATGGACTAATAGCCAAGAGCCTCGACCAACATCTAGAGAGGCTCGCGTTAGGCAGTTGGGTCAAGGGTCTGATGCAGAAGGCAGTCGTCCTCGATACGGCTCGCATAGTGAGGAGGTTCCTGTCTCTGGATCCCTGACCGCCGGCAGCTTGGTCCCTGTACCCGATGCCGGTGGTGCACTATTTTTTATATATTTTTTTAAAAAGGTTATAATGTGTGCATGTTTTTATTAAGTGTGTATATTTATAGTGTGTTTATTGTGTTTTTTTAATTTGAATGAGTGTTGTTTTTATAATCTTTTTTTTAAAAAAATATGTAAATAATAAGAGAATAAATGAATGAGAAAATAATAATAGTATTTGTTAGTAAATTATGTAGCTTAGTGCCTATGTTAGTATCTACAATACGAGTACACATATATAACATATATAATCAAGTAGATAAACAAAATAGAATAAATTTAAATAATTAAAATAATAACATATTTATTTATATATAATTAAACTGGGACTTGTACGGTGTCTCACGGCAGCACCATTCCGTGGGAAATTAAACTGCAGTGGTTCACATATGTGCAGTCCAGCCGGCTCGCAATCATCCCTAAGATGCTGTTGGAGCTACCCCGCACCCTGCTCACCAGAGATGCACACCTCTTACGCATTGTTGTGTAGAAACAATCAACACGCGCGGCGGCGAACATCCCTGACGCACTACAGAAGCGGGGCAGCCCCACCAGCATCCGGAACGCGTTATTATATTGAACACGAAGGGCGCTGTAGGACCGCTGCGTATATCCGGCCCACAGGCTGCACGTGTAGAAGGTGGTGCAGTAGGCTCGAAAGAGAATAAGCTTTACTGGAAGTGAGCAACGCGAAAACCTGCGAGCCAACATATTCGCCCTTACCGACAGCGCCCTCCGCTCTCGTTCAATATCCGAGTCATCTTCCAGACCGGGCGTCAACACATGTCCTAAATACTTAAAGGTAACAACCCGAGCTAACACCACTCCATTAAGCTTTACAGGTGGCACATTCTCTATGTGTTTTATGATTAGATGTTTATTATAAACTTTTAATGCATTTGTGACTTATGACTTATCTTTACTTATTATAAATAAGTTGTTATACATACGTATGTCCTTATGTGAGCTTATATCTTTAAAACTGCGCAAGGGATTTTGATGCGGTTTTTTTTAATAGATAGAGTGGTTCAAGAGGATGAATTTTTCGTTTAATTTGTTAAGATTTGGTTTCTAAGCTCCACAAGTAATAAATAAATACTAACTGGTAATAATTTACTTGGTTCAAAAATTAAAAACACGCTTGAAAATCCTGAATATTTTTTTAAAATTATTGCATTTTCATCGGTCCTTGATATATGTGCAAAATTTCAGATCAATCCGACTAATACAAGTGGGTTTAAATTACTTTCAAAGATTCCGTTACATAGATTAATACATTGATAGATACATACCGAACTTATATAAGCGTGTTAAAATGTTAGAACTAAAAATATAATTAATAATAATATAGTGATTATGTATTGCATAGCCAAAACATCCTACGTTAAAACTTTGTATATTTTGGTAATATTATTACTAAGAAATCACATAATCACAAATATATTCATACAGACTAATGTTTAAGTTCTACGAAATGAAGTATATTCTAGACCACAAGATGTATGTATAAATTAGTTTTAAGACGCCAATGAATTTACTTCTTAATTGATTTTTTTTTTATTAGCAACACAGTTTATTAGATTATTTTGTATTAGTCGAGGGACTTTGTCGCTCAGCCACTAAATAAAATAGAATTTATTTTCCATTTGTCCATTTGTCTTTGGAAGACAAGAGATATTATGGAAAAGTTACCGTGGTTAATTCTTTTTCAGATCAGTCTGAAATAACAGTCCGATGAATTAAGAACCCCTCCTTTTTCTGAAGTCGGTTAGTTCGAGTTACGATTAAGAAAGTGTGCAATCACCGTTTATCTACTAAGTATCTCTATATATATATCTTGAGTTTCGTATACCTTCTCTCAGTCCATCAATGCCCTTTCAATTTCTAGTTTTCCTGCTCTCATTTCTCCCTGAACTGGCTCCTACTACACCCTGGGAAGAAAAAAGAGGTGATGGCACCTGACTTTGTCGAAAACAATAAATATAAATAAAACTCTCTCTCTCTCTCTCAAGCACATCAACGTTCCACTGTTGGGCTTGTGCTTCCTCCACTTCGGGAGAAATTATGGCCCTTTGAATGAAATAAAAATATCGAGTTTTCCATCTCTCACAGATTTAGATGTTATGAATAGGGTGGTGACAGTTGTATTTAAACTTCAGTTTCTCGGTTTTCCCGGTATTATTAAGAGAACACGGGCTCAAGCCAAGTGTTGTCTTAAGTTTGAATAGAAGGTGCAATGCTATTATCCTGATCTAATTGAAGAAATTTGCGAACTATACGGCATGTGTTTAAAATCGACGCTTTTGTAGAGTGAGATATATGTATATTTTGAGAGATTGAGTATGTCTAGGCTATTAAATAGTTGTTTAGGGATTACACCCGTTCTAGAAACAACTATATGATTGTCCCGAGCGGGAATCGAACCCGCTACCTCTTAATCGGCAGTCCGCTACATGAACCACTCGACCACGAGGATCGTTATGTGTAGCCTCGATCAACATCTTGAGAGGCTCGTGTTAGGCAGTTAGGTCAAGGGTCTGATGTAGAAGGCAGTAGTCTTAGATACGGCCTGCATAGTGAGGAGGTTCCTGTCCCTGGACCCCTAACCACCTTGTACTTGGTCCTTGTACCCGATGCCGGTGGTGAACTATTTTTTATATAATTTTTAACAAAAATTATAATGTGTGTATGTTTTTATTAAGTGTGTAAATGTATTTATTTAGTGTGTTTATTGTGTTTTTTAATTTTGTATGATTATTATTTTTACAATCATTTTTTAAAAATGTGTAACAGATAGTTTTGACGAGCCTCGTGGTTGAGTGGTTTATGTAACGAACTGCCGATCAAGAGGTAACGGGTTCGATTCCCGCTCGGGACAATCATTTGTGTGATTTTTCTAATTGTCATACAAATGTTTCTACTGCGTCTGGGTGTTTCTATGTACATATTATAAGTATGTATGTACAAAAAAAAGTAGTATATGTATTCTATCTGTATTCTGGTACCCATAACACAAGCATATAAGCTTAGCTTGGGACCAGAAGACGTTGTGTGAAATGTCCGTGAATATACAAAAAAATAAGAGAATAAATGAATGAAGACAAACATAATTATAGGTATCCACGATATGTAGCATAATAGTGTTGATAAACAGCAATGGGTGTAAGTCAAGTCCAATATGACTTGACGCTGGTTTTCAAAACGGCCCCTTGTGTGCACGAACCTGGCTTTGACAAGTCTAGACACCTAGTCTGATTCTGTATTAAAAATGCCATACGATTCTACGCCCGCAGTAAGACTGCCACCGTAAATGCTGCATGTATATTTACTGATACTTCGCTGACTGTCCGTCCGACCAATATCAAGCAAATCTGCAAAATATTACAAGCTGTTGCCGCGCGTGGAATTTAGACCAAAAATTCCCATTTTTACTGATGCTACGCTCCTATTGGTCGTAGCGTGATGTTATATAGCTTATAGCCTTCCTCGTTAAATGTACTATCCAACACTGAAAGAATTTTTCAAAGCAGTCCAGCGATTCCTGGGATAGCGCGTTAAAACCTACGTTAAAACAAACAAAGTCTTCAGCTTTATAATATCAATAATAGGTATTCGAATCGAACCCAGAATCTCATACACAATAGGTAGCTTCACTGCTACGATACCGCGAGGTTTCATCAAATTAAACTTGACTATGAATAACTAACAATTATGATGTAAATTTTATCTGTAATATAAAATCTTGAATGTATATAGTTTTCTTTAGATAATCACAAGGTCTTTTGTTGCATAATATCATTTATTTTTAAGGTTATTTTGTAGATGAACAGACGGCCTTTGTGATTATTTTATGAATGAATGAATGAATAATTGTTTATTAAAGTAACCAGGACTCAATCACATTAGGTAAGTACATGTCATAATAATAATAATAATAGATTCAGTCCAGACAGTCTGAGTCCCCTTTGGTTCTGCCTAGCTCTTAACCCCCTTAGTACTCTACTAGAGGGTTCAGGGCTAGGTTGCAGGCTTCGAAGGGGTGGGCGGTTGATTTCACACCTGTTTTACATGGATGATCTAAAGCTGTTTGCTCACACCAGACCACAGATGATAGATTTATTAAAGATCACTGAATGCTTTAGTGCATCTATCAAAATGGAGTTTGGTGTGGATAAATGTGCTGTCATGCATGTAAAACGAGGACGTGTTATAGAATCTGAGGGAATTCAGCTTTCAGATTCTCTACATTTCCGATCACTTCTCGAAACCAATACCTACAAATACTTGGGTATATCACAGGCCTTGTGCATCAATGAAGTGGACATGAAACAATCGTTGCGGGAGCGTTTCTTTGGCCGCCTGAAAAAAGTACTAAACAGTCTTTTATCGGGTGGTAACAAGGTGCGGGCTTTCAACGGTTGGGTCATGCCACTTCTAATGTACTCCTTTAGCATACTCAAGTGGACTCAGACTGAACTTGAAACTATAGATAGAAAAGTTCGTGTTCTCTTGACTACGTATCGAATGCATCATCCGCGTTCTTCAGTAATGAGGTTGTATATCCCTCGAAAATGTGGAGGCCGAGGCTTTTTAAATGCTAAGACTTTACATAATCGGGAGATATGCAACCTCAGAGAATATTTTATTCACGCTGTTACGGACATGCATCGAGAAGTGGTTACGACAGACTTCGGTCTCACCCCGTTAACCTTGGCTAAGAAAAACTGGCGCATGCCTGCGGTACTTAGCACTAGGGACCGCCTGGAGGTATGGCAGAGCAAGGAGCTTCATGGAAGATTCTATCGGGCCCTACATGGGCCCGACGTTGACTTATTGGCTTCCGTGACCTGGCTACGATTCGGTGACCTCTTTGGGGAAACCGAAGGTTTTGTTTGTGCAATTACTGACGAAGTTATCATGACGAACAACTACCGGAAATATATTCTGAAGGATGGCACTGTTGACATTTGTCGTGCTTGTCACCAGCCAGGGGAGTCCCTCAGACATATTGTTTCCGGATGTTCGCGTCTAGCTAACGGCGAGTACTTGCACAGGCATAACCTTGTGTCCAGGATTATCCATCAGCAGCTTGCTCTGCGATACGGCCTTGTGGATTCCGTGGCGCCGTACTACAGGTATGTACCTGAGCCGGTTCTAGCAAGTGGTCGTATCACTTTGTATTGGGATCGATCTATCATCACGGACAGGACTATTGTTGCTAATAGACCTGATATCGTGGTGGTAGATCGATCAGCGCGCCGCGCAATGATAATCGATGTCACCATCCCTCATGACGAGAACCTCGTGAAAGCAGAGAAAGATAAACAAATGAAATATCTGGACTTAGCTCACGAGATTGTCGACATGTGGGATGTAGACTCGGCGATCATTGTACCGATAGTCATATCAGTCAATGGACTAATAGCCAAGAGCCTCGACCAACATCTAGAGAGGCTCGCGTTAGGCAGTTGGGTCAAGGGTCTGATGCAGAAGGCAGTCGTCCTCGATACGGCTCGCATAGTGAGGAGGTTCCTGTCTCTGGATCCCTGACCGCCGGCAGCTTGGTCCCTGTACCCGATGCCGGTGGTGCACTATTTTTTATATATTTTTTTAAAAAGGTTATAATGTGTGCATGTTTTTATTAAGTGTGTATATTTATAGTGTGTTTATTGTGTTTTTTTAATTTGAATGAGTGTTGTTTTTATAATCTTTTTTTTAAAAAAATATGTAAATAATAAGAGAATAAATGAATGAGAAAATAATAATAGTATTTGTTAGTAAATTATGTAGCTTAGTGCCTATGTTAGTATCTACAATACGAGTACACATATATAACATATATAATCAAGTAGATAAACAAAATAGAATAAATTTAAATAATTAAAATAATAACATATTTATTTATATATAATTAAACTGGGACTTGTACGGTGTCTCACGGCAGCACCATTCCGTGGGAAATTAAACTGCAGTGGTTCACATATGTGCAGTCCAGCCGGCTCGCAATCATCCCTAAGATGCTGTTGGAGCTACCCCGCACCCTGCTCACCAGAGATGCACACCTCTTACGCATTGTTGTGTAGAAACAATCAACACGCGCGGCGGCGAACATCCCTGACGCACTACAGAAGCGGGGCAGCCCCACCAGCATCCGGAACGCGTTATTATATTGAACACGAAGGGCGCTGTAGGACCGCTGCGTATATCCGGCCCACAGGCTGCACGTGTAGAAGGTGGTGCAGTAGGCTCGAAAGAGAATAAGCTTTACTGGAAGTGAGCAACGCGAAAACCTGCGAGCCAACATATTCGCCCTTACCGACAGCGCCCTCCGCTCTCGTTCAATATCCGAGTCATCTTCCAGACCGGGCGTCAACACATGTCCTAAATACTTAAAGGTAACAACCCGAGCTAACACCACTCCATTAAGCTTTACAGGTGGCACATTCTCTATGTGTTTTATGATTAGATGTTTATTATAAACTTTTAATGCATTTGTGACTTATGACTTATCTTTACTTATTATAAATAAGTTGTTATACATACGTATGTCCTTATGTGAGCTTATATCTTTAAAACTGCGCAAGGGATTTTGATGCGGTTTTTTTTAATAGATAGAGTGGTTCAAGAGGATGAATTTTTCGTTTAATTTGTTAAGATTTGGTTTCTAAGCTCCACAAGTAATAAATAAATACTAACTGGTAATAATTTACTTGGTTCAAAAATTAAAAACACGCTTGAAAATCCTGAATATTTTTTTAAAATTATTGCATTTTCATCGGTCCTTGATATATGTGCAAAATTTCAGATCAATCCGACTAATACAAGTGGGTTTAAATTACTTTCAAAGATTCCGTTACATAGATTAATACATTGATAGATACATACCGAACTTATATAAGCGTGTTAAAATGTTAGAACTAAAAATATAATTAATAATAATATAGTGATTATGTATTGCATAGCCAAAACATCCTACGTTAAAACTTTGTATATTTTGGTAATATTATTACTAAGAAATCACATAATCACAAATATATTCATACAGACTAATGTTTAAGTTCTACGAAATGAAGTATATTCTAGACCACAAGATGTATGTATAAATTAGTTTTAAGACGCCAATGAATTTACTTCTTAATTGATTTTTTTTTTATTAGCAACACAGTTTATTAGATTATTTTGTATTAGTCGAGGGACTTTGTCGCTCAGCCACTAAATAAAATAGAATTTATTTTCCATTTGTCCATTTGTCTTTGGAAGACAAGAGATATTATGGAAAAGTTACCGTGGTTAATTCTTTTTCAGATCAGTCTGAAATAACAGTCCGATGAATTAAGAACCCCTCCTTTTTCTGAAGTCGGTTAGTTCGAGTTACGATTAAGAAAGTGTGCAATCACCGTTTATCTACTAAGTATCTCTATATATATATCTTGAGTTTCGTATACCTTCTCTCAGTCCATCAATGCCCTTTCAATTTCTAGTTTTCCTGCTCTCATTTCTCCCTGAACTGGCTCCTACTACACCCTGGGAAGAAAAAAGAGGTGATGGCACCTGACTTTGTCGAAAACAATAAATATAAATAAAACTCTCTCTCTCTCTCTCAAGCACATCAACGTTCCACTGTTGGGCTTGTGCTTCCTCCACTTCGGGAGAAATTATGGCCCTTTGAATGAAATAAAAATATCGAGTTTTCCATCTCTCACAGATTTAGATGTTATGAATAGGGTGGTGACAGTTGTATTTAAACTTCAGTTTCTCGGTTTTCCCGGTATTATTAAGAGAACACGGGCTCAAGCCAAGTGTTGTCTTAAGTTTGAATAGAAGGTGCAATGCTATTATCCTGATCTAATTGAAGAAATTTGCGAACTATACGGCATGTGTTTAAAATCGACGCTTTTGTAGAGTGAGATATATGTATATTTTGAGAGATTGAGTATGTCTAGGCTATTAAATAGTTGTTTAGGGATTACACCCGTTCTAGAAACAACTATATGATTGTCCCGAGCGGGAATCGAACCCGCTACCTCTTAATCGGCAGTCCGCTACATGAACCACTCGACCACGAGGATCGTTATGTGTGAAAGTTGATTATGTCTGTGAGTGTAATCGTTCTGTGTTAGTGTGAGGCATGCTCCTGTATTATTTTTTTTTTATTATTTAAAGGCCTTGGTCGATTTGCCACTATATGACATATTAATCCACGGATAATTACGTAATAAGTAATTCATTAACATTTTAATTATACATCCTTTTTAGGGTTCCGTACCCAACGGGTAAAAACGGGACCCTATTACTGAGACTTCGCTGTCCGTCCGTCCGTCCGTCCGTCTGTCACCAGGCTGTATCTCAAGAACGGTGATAGCTAGACAGTTGAAATTTTCACAGATGATGTATTTCTATTGCCGCTATAACAACAAATACTAAAAATAAAATAAAATAAATATTTAAGGGGGGCTCCCATACAACAAACATGATTTTTTTACCGTTTCTTGCTCGTTACTAATAACGTTGCCTTATGTTGCATAGATAATGGTACGGAACCCTTCGTGCGCGAGTCCGACTCGCACTTGGCCAATTTTTTTATTAATTCACGTTCACCTAATTACCGATATATATTCAATTTGTTGTCACGCGCTGCGCGTGGCCATTGAACTTGAGTTGACAAAAAGAAACCGGTATTCTAAGATTTATCACACAAAAACGTAAATCTCTTGTTATTAATTATATCTTTAGTTATGGCATCTTACCGGTTATGTTACATCAATGATTGGGTAATATGTTGTGTCTATAACAAGCTTTGTAAAAATATTCCGGATTTATTTTGATGTTTGTTAGCGTATTTCTATATCAAACATTCAAACATTATAAGAGGGCACAACAAATTATGCTCCATACAAAAATATGGACATCGTAGTCCCCTGTTTTCTTCGTGGATATTGCATCCACAGGAACGAATTTTTATCACA
The DNA here is from genome assembly GCA_916999025.1 of Orgyia antiqua. Classification (NCBI taxonomy): domain Eukaryota; kingdom Metazoa; phylum Arthropoda; class Insecta; order Lepidoptera; family Erebidae; genus Orgyia; species Orgyia antiqua. The sequence continues at coordinate 27,885,057 of OU779871.1, forward strand.
GTATGTCTTATACATATACCTATGCTTCTATCACTTTCTTTTTATTTAAACATAATAGACATAAGAAAATATGACCATCCAAAAATCGGGTTTATTCAGTTTTCACAATATTATTAATTATATCTTTAGTTATGACATTTTAACATGCTTATATAAGTTCGGTATGTATCTATCAATGTATTAATCTATGTAATGGAATCTTTGAAAGTAATTTTAGCCCACTTGCAGTAGTAGGATTGATCTGTTGTACATATATATCAAGGACCGATGACAACGCAATAATTTAGAAAAATATTCAGGATTTTCATTTATTTTTCAGTTTTTGAATTAAGTATTATTTAGTTAAGTTTAGTTGTGTATGTAATTGGTATCAAACTACCAATGATTTACCATATTTACGAAACTCCCGTCAATTTCATAATACCAACCTTAAAATGAAACGGAAACGCGCAATGTTAATAACAACGTAAGTGCAAAATATTAAAACTGATCAATTTCTAGACGTAACCTAGAAACATTACAGGATGTACCGAGGCCAGTATTTAACATGATTTACTGATATCATTATGAATAAACTAGATCTTGTTATTTGTTAACTATTTTAGATACGCGTTATTTAATTTTAAGATGTTGCCATAGATATACCAGATTGTCCCCGATTCTATACGCGTGAAATGTTTGTACTGTGTCTGGGTGTTTACTATGTATTTTAAGTATGTATTTACAAAACAAAAGTAGTATATGTATTATATCCGTATTCTGGTACCCATAACACAAGCATAATGCACAAGACGAGCCTCGTGGTTGAGTGGTTTATGTAACGGACTGCAGATCAAGAGGTCGCGGGTTCGATTCCCGCTCGGGACAATCATTTGTGTGATTTTTCTAATTATCATACAAATGTTTGTACTGCGTCTGGGTGTTTCTATGTATTATAAGTGTGTACATATGTATTTACAAAAGAAAAAGTAGTATATGTATTCTATCCGTATTCTGGTACATATAACACAAGCATATAAGCTTAGCTTGGGACCAGAGGACGTTGTGTGAAATGTCCATGAATATTTATTTATTTATTTATTATTTATAATAAGCTTAGCCTGGGACCAGAGGACGTTGTGTGAAATGTCTATGAATGTCCATGAATTTTCACTAATGCTTCGCTCCTATTAGTTGCGGCGTGATGTTATATAGCTTATAGCCTTCCTCGATAAATGTACTATCCAACACTGAAAGAATTTTTCTAATCGGACCAGTGGTTCCTGAGATTAGAGCTTCAAACAAACAGGCAAACTAACTCTATAGTTTTATAATATTTGTATATATAGATCACCAACTATACAATAGTTATGAGTTGACGTTTAAAATTGAGGACAAGTAACTTTAACTCAACATTTTTATAAATAAAAATTCCAACAAATTGAAAACCTCCTCCATTTTTGAAGTCGGTTAACAAAATACTTTTAGACAAAAAATAGTTATTATTGAAATCAATTTTGCGCTTATTCTTCATCCAACCGCAAGTTTTTTTTTTTTTTCTTATTTCCAGCAAGACACCTATCAATTCGTTCTAAGAACCAGCTCAAATTATTTAGTTACCTAAACCTGTATTTTGGGTATTCCTGATTCAATATTAGAATTTTTCATTAAATTGTCTATCTAATGACGGGCCTCATGTACACAAGGTCGTGAGTTCGATCTCCACATGAGACAATTATTTGTGTGATACTTATACATATTTGGTATACGAAATGTTTGAACTGCGTCAACAGTACGCAGTTCATACTGAGGCATGGGTATTTTCTATCTATTAAAAGTAATAAGTACATATAAAAATATTTACATGGAGTAAATAAGCTTATCACTCAAATAGCTTATCCCCTTTGAGGGATAAACTCCGAAATGAGGTAATCCGTCAAAGAACCAAAGTGGTTGACATAGCTTGCAGGGCCAGCTCGCTTAACGCATTCACTGCTGAGAAATGCTAACAAAAGAGGCATTAGCCCAGTGCGGTAAACGCTTATACTCGTATGTGCGTCCAGAAAATTTTTCGCGTGGTGCTATGGGCGTGTATTTGCGTTCATAGAAAACCCACGTACTGCGGCTGGACACATTAACGCGTCGTCTTTTACAAATCTGTCACATTTAGCTCTCTCTTTCTCTCTCCAGCCCATTAACGTCTCGCTCTTAGGCACGGACCTCCTCTAATTAGCGAGTGATTATCTCACTTAGCTATGCCCTTAGCATTACAACTTACTAATTATTGCGTAAATCTTATAAATACTTTAGAAACAAGCACACATTTTACTCTACCCGGGATTCAAATGCGAGAAATCCGTTAAAGGCAAATGCCTGATAATTCCATAGTTTATGTACATACGAGTATCTAATAGGTTTGTATAAATGCAGCGTTGAATATCGTTCGATCACGCGATGTTACGCAAAATCGATTCGTTATAATTATGTATATACACAGATTTAACAGGTAGTGTGTCTATGACTACTTCACTCACCCGGCTTGAAGCCACATTATCATCTATGTGTGCGTGAAAAAATTATCTATGTGTATCTCTGGCTATATGTCATATGAAACATATAATTAGTCTATGAAGTACGATTTAGCCAAGTAAAAATTACTACACGACACGACACTACTCTCGACTCTTTTGACTTTAAACTTTTTAGAGTAACATACTTAGGACGACCGTAATAAGCTTAGATGGCAGAGCTACGGAACGGTATTCCGAGGTCATGGGTTCAAGTCCCGCTTGCGGTAATCGCTTTTTCCACCATAATTTTATTTATTAAGTAAAAGCATAGCATGTCAATTGCAAAATTAATAAATTACTTTAATAACATACTTAGGAATAGAGACACTTATATTTGAGAAAAAACTCCGAGGATGACAAAATATATGAGTGACTCTATATTACCCTTAACAACGTTACTCTTCATTCTCACAGAATAACAAAGCCTAAAAGGGACTCTACCCATATACGCCTAACAATGTTATTAATTCTCAGAGAATAACAAAATATATCAGAGACTTTACATTAACCTCTAAGTTACCCTTATAGCAATTAAAAGATTATAAAGGTCTCTTAGATTACCCTTGGGAGGAAAAAGGCCTGGAGGAAGACCACATATGCGCTGGAAAGATGATGTTAAGAAGACTACAGGGACGCATTGGATGCAAGTGGCCTTCATCAAATTGGAACAAAATGGCAAAAGAAGAAGAGGAAGACATTCCTCTACGGTATTCTTAATAAAATGACGAATTTTTTTTTTACACAACGTCCTCTGGTCCCAAGCTAAGCTTATATGCTTGTGTTATGGGTACCAGAATACGGATAGACTACATATACTACATTTTTTGTTAATACATACTTATAATACATAGAAACACCCAGACGCAGTACAAACATTTAATGTATGACAATTAGAAAATTCACACAAATGATTGTCCCGAGCGGGAATCGAAACCGCGGCTTCTTGATCAGCAGTCCGCTACATGCACCACTCGACCATGAGACTACTACCATGATTGGTAATAAGAAAAATAAAAATACATTTCTATAACATAAAATATACTTTAAAAGATCTCCTAATGATTATGTGACCCTGGTAACATAATGCTTAAATAAATCGCAAATTAATCACTAATTATCTTAAAATTTTAAGAAATCAAGTTTAAAAACTAATGAGATATATAAAATTAAATAGGCTAATAAAAATCCAGTTGTAATATCGCTATGACATTTAATTGTTCAAAGTAAACAGTAGGCTGCATAATTCATCCAACATTCACATTTTCTTCGATACACACCAACATTCCAACGCACAAGGCCAAAGAGATTGATTATACGAAACATAAACTTACAAAACACGGGTAGACAATGAAAATTCAAATCCAAATTGCACAATAATTGTTGACAAATGGTGGCCAGTCGCAGAATGTGAACCGCCTTGCAGAAACCCTTTCAAAAAGAACTTCAACCACTAAAATAGCTTAGAGTAATAGAGCCCTTCTTAACTTAGCCGGGTTACAATAGCTTACCTTTACAAAATCTGCGTTAAGACAAACGCGCATTTATCCAAGTATTTACAAGAAGCACTGCGCTATATAAAAAACTTTTTATACAAATTCACGCCAAAAACGTTGGGCACAATTTGTGTAACACTGTTTCCGAACGCACGGCGATTATTTATGTAATAAAACGGGGACAATACGTCCACACCCCACGACGGTTAACGCATAACTGGCAGGTTAGGTAAAATAAAGAGCGGAAACTTGCTCGGCAAGTCTGCGCCCGCGCACCCAGCGGAAGGTCCGGTTTACGGCTGCGTTTCGTTACCTCGTCTTTTGTCATACCTATAAAATAAATATAATTATGTAATATTTACTACGATGAGTGAATTATACTGTTTTAATACCAATTATGAGCGTGAAATGTAACATTGAAAATAAAATTATATGATTGTGTAAGTTGCATGTGGTTCGATTGTACAAGTATATCCCGCGGCGATGCTTAGCTTTTAGGGTTCGGTAGCAAAAGGTAAAACAGGATCCTATTACTGAGACTTCGCTGTCCATTCGTCCATCTGTCACCAGGCTGTATCTCTGGTACAGTGATAAGTAAATAATAAATAAATATTCATGGACATTTCACACAACGTCCTCTGGTCCCAAACTAAGCTTGTATGCTTCTGTTATGAGTACCAAAATACGGATAGAATACATATACTTATAATATATACACATACTTATAATACGTAGAAACACCCAGACGCAGTACAAACATTTGTATGACAATTAGAAAAATCACACAAATGATTGTCCCGAGCGGGAATCGAACCCGCGACCTCTTGATCGGCAGTCCGTTACATGAACCACTCAAACACGAGGCTCGTCAAATGATAGCTAGAAAGCTAAAAATTTTACAGTTTGTGTTTATCAGTTGATGCTACAACGATAAAAACTCATCATCATCATTCTCTGGCCCTCATCCCATTATGACGGGCTTCGTGGCGTAGTGGTTCGTGTACTGGACTGCCGTTCACAAGGTCGCGGGTTTCATTCCCGCTTGGGACAATCATTTGTGTGATATTCATAAATGTCATACAAAATAAATGTTTGTATGTACTACGTCTGGGTGTTTACTATGTATTATAAGTATGTATTTACAAAAGAAAAGTAGTTTATGTATTATAACCGTATTCTGGTACCCATAACACAAGCATAATAAGCTTAGCTTGGGACCAGAGGACGTTGTGTGAAATGTCCATGCATATTTATTATTATTTATTATTATTATTTGGGGTCATATTATTAGGTGTTCTTTGAGATTAGTCTGGCGAGTATATTATGATAATGCCGGTACGAAACCCATCATGTTCGAGACCAACTCTTACTTGACCGATTTCATTTTGATAGAGTTCGATATCGGCATGTTTGTCCTTGCGCAATAATATAAGTATTTGCCCTCAATAAGTCAATAAGAAGAGTTATTGTAGCCTGTTGTTAAAAGAGAAAATAGATGTCAGAATATTATCAAACGATTTTTTTATACTCTACATTCTACATTATATACATTTCTGTAATTTCTCTATTATTTAATTTATCCACTTATTTATTTATTTATTATTTTCCTATCGGCTTCTCCGACTCTGCTATAACCTTGCACGTGATATTCTATGTGGAAGGGTCAATGTTATACTTATTATAAAACAAATGTTTCCCCCGTCGTCGTTTTAAACTTAGCTTAACTTTAAAGTCGTCATTTACCATCTGGGTAAATTTCAACAGGTCCAATAAAATTTTCATTTCCGTGGATTTTTTATTCTTTAACTTTGGAACAAGCAAAAATAGTGTTTACTCAAGTTTTTGATAATATATGTATTCTTGCTTAATATCAAGCTGGTAGCTTAAAAAATTGGTCAAGTGCGAGTCAGACTCGCGCACGAATGGTTCCGTACCTTTATCAATGCAACATAAGGCACGTTATTAATAAATGAGCAAACAACACACACAATACTTAATTAATCACGTTTGTTGTATGAGAGCAAGAAACGGTAAAAAAATCATGTTTGTTGTATGGGAGCCCCCCTTAAATATTTATTTTATTTTATTTTTAGTATTTGTTGTTATAGCGGCAATAGAAATACATCATCTGTTAAAAATTTCAACTCTCTAGCTATCACCGTTCTTGAGATACAGCCTGGTGACAGACGGACGGACGGACGGACGGACGGACGGACGGACAGCGAAGTCTCAGTAATAGGATCCCGTTTTTACCCTTTGGGTACGGAACCCTAAAAATTAACGAGATATAGACGATTAAAAATTTCGTGCCACGGGGATGAAAGATGCGTGCACGGCAATTAAGACGATACCAAAATAGCTTCGTGCATTTTTCTATGTACGAAGTTTTCATTGTTTCTTTAGATTGAATGGCTAGAGCTCTAATTTTTAAGTATATGTTTTTTCAATATATGATCTAGGATCGCATCAATTCAGAAACGTGATTAAAAAAAGTTTTCTCGATAGAAAATCTTAGCGAAACAACCTCTCTAATTTTTTATTTTTTTCATTTGTCGGTCTATTATCGCGTATTAACTAATGAAATAACTTTAAAAACATAAGTAACTATTATATATAGAAACACGTAAATCAGAATTAAAACATATTTAGTAGATTTTGAGTAAATAGGAAAAGTATCCCTAATTCTTCATTTTCTGTGCCTACTGGCTGTGTTAATATGTACGTGTCGGCGATGATATACGATAATATTGATGTAGGCCCTTAAAGAACTGTGCCACGGAAATGATAGAATCAATCCACGGCAATGAAAATAGGCAATTATCTTTTAAATAATATACTTACCTGCAATAGATACCAGTCAATTATATTTTTTGTTCTATTCCCAGTCTCTGAGAGGGAAAAACGTAGACACACACATACACTCTTTTTACCCTCTTCGCAATATCATTCTCCCATCGGAGCAAAATTAAATAAAAGTTAATAGAGTCAAAGCAACACAAACATTTATTTAAATTCTTTCACACAGAAGATTACACAATAGAAATCAACAAATAATAATATACTTTTTTAAAGTATACAATCGTCATTGCTTGAAAACATGGTGTGATTTTAAAATTTTCGTATAATCAATAACAGTAACATTTATAAAAATCTAGACCGACTGTGATCAGGTAGCCCTATGCTTCGTACCCAGTCGTTGTAGTCCAGTATTTTCTAGTAAAAAATCCTGTCTAAGTTACATCTCATCACCACTAACAATATGGGTCTGTTAACAGGAATATCGGTCTTTCCAGTTCACTCGTATCACTATTATTAAGTATCATAATTTCTGTATTGTCATATTAGAAATATTATCTTTCTTTTCATAAATACTCCTCTCATAAAACAGGGTCACTTCTTAATTTTAAACGTCGCTTTTGCTCGGCCAATCTTTTTCTTTCCTTTCACTCTTCTTCCGATAGTTTCGTTTTAGGTATCTTGTCTTCCTAAAAATAAGCAATCCACTAATAAATTTTAATGCAGATAGGTTTTGTATTAATCAGGCCGTGGCGATGAAAACATAACGCACGGAAATGAAACAACTGGTCATGGCAATGAAAATAAATTGTTTTAAAAGACATAGCAATGAAATTTTGTTTCATCGCCGTGTTTTTTTATTTCCGGCAAAACTAATAGTCCTATGGAAAAAAGTTAGAAGGCAAAGTTGTAGGTAATAAAAAGATCTAAAACTTTTGTATTCATACTTTATTCACATAACCTCAAAATTTATGTGAAAAATTCAAAAAACCAAGTTTTTGGTTTTTTATTTATTTCTTTTACAAAAAATTTTTTTCATTCACGAAATTTGGTGAAAACTTACCTATTTATGTCCTTAATACGCTGTAATTTATTTGATTAGAAATATTTATTTTTTCACCTTATTTTGAATTAATATCGAAAAAGCACCCTAATTTTCAATCGAAAATTCATCTGTCAAAATATCAGCTTTTTGCAAAAAGTTGGTATGCTTTCTGTTCGGTGCAATCGCTACTTTCCGATGGTAAAAAATAAATAAATATATTAGGTACTATAGAAAATCTTTTCAGAAAATGCACTAACATATCATTCAATTTTATTCTTAAGGTTATATGTTACGCTAAGCATACTATTTTTTAAAGAAAATATAACTATTTTATGTTTGATTTGATTGATACAGATAAAAATAGAGACCACTCAATCAACTCAAACATAGAAATAGTAATATTTTCTTTAAAAAATAGTATGCTTAGCGTAACATATAACCTTAAGAATAAAATTGAATGATATTTCAGTGCATTTTCTGAAAAGATTTTCTATAGTCACATATTTATTTATTTTTACCATCGGAAAGTAGAGATTGCACCGAACAGAAAGCAAGCAGACATGGCGATGAAACGTAGCTCTAGGACAAATACATTTTTACTAACCACTCGTTGTATTATTTAAATGTATGAATAAATGTCTTCTGTAACAATACTTCAACTATTTACGTATCAAATAAAACAAGGTTTAAATATAAAAATAATCAATAGATTTATAACAATGACTTATAATACACATTAAGGTGATGTGTGGACAAACACGGTAATGAAAGATTTCAAGGTTCAATTTTTATTTCTGAGCATCAATTAATCATATTTAATTAAATATTTAGTGCTACACATAGATAACTATTTCATGTAACGAGAAAAAAATATTTGAATATTATAACTATGTTTTACAGTACCAATTTCATTGACGCCACGTAATTTTCTCCTCGGGAAATTCACCCATCTATGTACCCGAAAGCAAAAATATTATCAAATAAAAATTTCACCCATAATTTGTTTTAAATTTTGGCTCGACGTTTCGGAGACTTTGCAGTCACCATGGTCACGGGTGAGACGCGAATATACGCGTCTAAATCCGTAAAAAGTAGTTTTATTTAAACAGATGAGTCGCGCAAGTGTTAGAAAATATTATGTTCACCCATAATTTAATATACCAAAGTAGCAAATTAGCTATAATGAGTTTTATTACAAAAAAAAACACCAGAACATAAAACGTACTTATAGGCGTACTTGAAAGAGCAAGTTTGTAATAAGCGGCCACTTTTACGATTGAAGTGTAAAGTGGCTATTACATGGCTTAAATACAATTATACATTTTTATACCATATTATTATAATTCATGGTTATGACAAAGTTAATAACGCTATATTAAGTTATTAGAACATAAATAAGTATCACTTTTAAGTAGTGTAATGAATGGCTAAAACAAATCTTCGTTTCCTGCTATCTAAAAAAAAAAAAAAAATTGGTCAAGTGTGAGTCGGACTCGCGCACGAAGGGTTCCGTACCATTATCTATGCAACATAAGGCAACGTTATTAGTATCGAGCAAGAAACGGTAAAAAAATCATGTTTGTTGTATGGGAGCCCCCCTTAAATCTTTATTTTATTTTATTTTTAGTATTTGTTGTTATAGCGGCAATAGAAATACATCATCTGTGAAAATTTCAACTGTCTAGCTATCACCGTTCTTGAGATACAGCCTGGTGACAGACGGACGGACGGACGGACGGACGGACGGACGGACGGACGGACGGACGGACGGACAGCGAAGTCTCAGTAATAGGGTCCCGTTTTTACCCTTTGGGTACGGAACCCTAAAAACGTCAGACTTTTTTTTGTATTTTTTTTTTTATTTTATAATAAACGTCAGACTTAGTAATTCCCACGCAATTTTGTTTTTTTTTAATGTCCCAAATATATTTTTTTGTAATCGGCACAGATATTATATTTAATCCAGCATAAAACTATATTAACTACTAACAACTATATAACAAGGTTTTACTTATTTTCACTTCTGTTTTACCTCTCTAGTAGTTTTTAGATTGATGATATAGTAATTAAAAAGTTAATCTTCATTTTATTGTGCCGATTAATACTACAATTTAGTTTTACGCAATGTGGTTAATACTTGTGTTGAAAAATAAAAACAATTGACTGAGTTTTGTGAAAGAGAATATAACAAAAAGAAGAAATAACACAGCGACGACGGCTGATGGAAGAGTGTAGAGAAAACTACATGTTGTGCCGCCCCAAAGCGATGGGATAAGGTAAGGAGGATGATGATAGGTATAAATCATTCTACTAAAACCATAGCACATAAATCTAAAACACATTTCTTTTTTGTTTACAATTTTTAAATTAGTTTCCGTGTAAAATTTGTAACTATTTTTCCAGTAAAACATCAAAAAGTTACTTATCTATGCTTCTAATTACTGCGTACTACAATGTGCGACATTATATAAGTCCGTTAAAAGTAGGTGCAATTATTACATACGCGTTAGATAATGACAGCTGATTAATTTATAAGGAAAATTCATGAAAAACTTGTAAGTGCACATTATTGTGATGTAACGGCATAGTAAAGTTATGTCAGAGTTGTAAAAACTATTAATTAAAAAGTTAGAATTTTATCTATGGCAAGGATTTTAAAAAAAGAACAACAATAGAAGCTCGAATAATGGCGTCGCGTCGTTGTGCAATTTAATTAATTCATTTTAGAATACAGAAACGTTAAATTAATGCCATTGATAAAGTAATAGGTTTAATAATTTATTTTAATGTCTTCAATAGTAATCGTAATTAAACTTTGTGGTACTTACTCATTTTATTAAGGGCCTACATCAATATTATCGTCGACATGTACATATTAACACAGCTAGTAGGTATAGAAAATGAAGAATTAGGGATTTTTTTTTTTGTTTACTCAAAATCTACTAAATATATTTTAATTCTGATTTACTTGTTTCTATATATAATAGTTACTTATGTTTTTAAAGTTATTTCATTAGTTAATACGCGATAATAGACCGACAAATGAAAAACATAAAAAATTAGAGAGGTTGTTTCGCTAAGATTTTCTATCGAGAAAACTTTTTTCAATCGCGTTTCTGAGTTTATGCGATCCTAGATCATATATTGAAAAAACATATACTTAAAAATTAGAGCTCTAGCCATTCAATCTAAAGAAAAAATTAAAACTTCGTACGTGGAAAAATGCACGAAGCTATTTTGGTATCCTCTTAAAATTAAAAGTTTTAATTATAGGATTATGCTGTGGGTATATTATTATATGATTAAAACACATAAACAAGATCGTGGGTTGACTTTTAAAATTGAGGACAAGTAAATTTTAAAGTTACTAAAGTTATTTGTCTTCAATTTTAAGCGTCGACCCACCGTCTGGTGTAGATGTGATTATGACTATACTGTTTTACGACCTGGGTCTACAGTTTTTGTGCATCTACGTGATTTTTTTTAATTTTTTAATCACTCTTTTTTAAACGTGAAGTTTTGAACAGTTTATCTAAAGTATTATTAACTGACCTGATAAAGTTTAATGAAAAAATCTCTATTTTAAAGATGTTTATATTTACATACTTAAAATACATTCATAAAACCAACAAAATAAAAGAAAAAACAACACCTATTTATTTCATTTTGTTTTTAAATTCTCGCACATTTTTGAAATTATGTCTGCTGCGTGAAATAAAGATCGAATCAGAAAATCAAAAGTTACTTTCATTATGGTCACAGTACCTAGTGAAACTATGATTAATAGAGAGCGTTTTGCATAAACCGCTGACATGGAAGTAGGTATACAATGCAATGATATAAAATAACATTTAACTAGATATGGCTTATTAAGTTGAAGATTTTGTTTGTTTGTTTGAACGCGATAACAATAGAAACCGCTAGTCCGATATAAAAAATTCTTTCAGTCTTGGATAATTACATTTATTGAGGAAGGTTATAGGCTATATAAAATCACGCTGGTACTAATAGGAGCGAAGCATCTTAGATGTATTCCAGTACATCTAATTAGCTTATTGGGCACGGGCCTCCGCCACTTCGGTACCGCGCTGACCAGGTGTGTTTGCACAAAGATTATTTTCGACTTTTCCGTAACTCACAGAGAATGTTGTCTGTATACAACTATTCCTTAGCTGACTTTTACCAAATCCTGGGAAGGAAAAGGGGTGGTGACATTTGTATTCTTAATCCTTCACAACACGGACCGAAAACAAAAAAAAACAAAAAACTTAACTCTTATTAAAGTAAAATAAAGATAATTTGATACAAAGTAATTAATAGCTTTTCCATCAATTTAACATCATAGTGCAGTGTGAAGTGTATCTAAGTTTCACGGGAACATCACGACTGGGTGTAACATTAGACAGCGAATTAGAAAATTAACCACAAATTGCGGTTATTGCGACAATATTGATCATAATAACCTTTCTATAACCCTTGAAATTACATCTTGGAATTTACAACCATATTTTAGTACTTTAATTTTTACAGTTATGTTAAATAAAAAAAAACCTTTTTTACAATTATTTATGTAATAGAAAAGACATAAACGCGTTACGATACAAGAATTTTTATCTCTAGCGGCAAGTAGTAGTAATTAAAGGAAATCAACGCGCCATCTATTAGGAAATGGCGCAACAGTTTTGTTCTAACGATGACTGACTTAGAAAAACTCTTCAAATAGAAACAACTATGCGTTCGTGTCCATATAAAGATTTTAGAAGGCAATAAATAGTTCTTGATAATATTTTTTATATTCCAAAATTTCTTATTTATTTTTGCTAAAACCATCCTATAACCTGCTAATGGCTAAAACAAAGTGTATAAATATGGGCTTATCTAAAACCAATTAAGATGGTTTTCCAATTACAGCACAAGAGCGCATTATGCGGCACAATGCTCAACGTTGAGTGTTCCAACTACAGCAACGTTTCGCACAATCGAGCACTTTCAAAAGTGATGCGTGCAATCGATACCAACTTCAGCGACAGAAAAGGAGTTTTCTGGAAATAATCAAAGTTAATACAAGCTGTGTTAAAAAAAATATATATAGCTTGGCAAAAAAGAGTAGAAAATAATGGAGGCGCCACTGTGCTGTTCGTATGGCAACCCGTTGCAACCGAATAGCGTACCAACCTAATCTTGATACTTAGCTGTTTTTGTAGACAAATTTATTCACATTTTATTTATGTAATACTAGCAACCCGTCCCGGCTTCGCACGGGTGTAATTCCGTGAAAAGCATTAATATTTAATTATTATTATAACCTATGTTACTCAGTAACTCGACCGATTATAATTATTTTTTATTATTTATTTTCTTATACATTGTTAATGCGAACGCTACACCAATTACTTCATTACCTTGTAATCACACTAAAAGTATAAGTTCAAATAGAATTTTCGTTTCCATAATAATCAAGTCACCAAAGTATCAATTAATCTAGGCGCACTATACCAGAGCAATGCAGAAAAAATGTAAACATAACCTATGTGCTCGACGTTTATTTATTGTTTCAAATTTCTACTTATTCCTTACGCAAGCAAATTAATACAGCTTTGTATTTATCAATTAACACTTGATTTAACTAAAATCAACAAAACAAACTCTTACATACCTGTCATATCAGCGGTTATTTCGTAAATATTGTTAAGATCAGAAAGAATAATTTGGGCCTCATGTTCCGCCAGACATCGCCCGTACACCTTATAAATAACCTCTCTGCCAGCACTTCGAATGGTTTTATTCATTATATTTCACTTTTTACGTTTATTGAATAACGTTTAGAGGTCGAAACAACAATTCTACGAAGTCGTGAACTTTGTTTATTATGATACGTCATTATTTTGGAAATGTTGCCAACAGACAAAAAATTAGTTCCTTTTCTAGACTTTTTTGCCAAGCTATAAGTATGGATGAAGATACAAACAATGACTTTTTTTATATTCCACACTTTTAATGTGAATACAATTTTATTTTAGTATTTTTTTTTCAACATTGTACTTAGCGCACTCTGCTGGTGCATTTGAAAACTAATTCACGTTCCAATTAAGCGTCAGCATAGTTCAGCATTGTGCGGCACTGAGTCGCATTATGCTCTGCAATTGGAAAACTAGCTAAATTTCAAACTTATTGACGTTAGTCTAACCTGTGTAAAAAATTATAACCTATATGTATTCTATCTACTCTATGATTGTATATGTTTTGTAAACAAAACAAAATTTTGATAAAACTATTTCATTTAATTTTTCTTAGCTTATTATTAGCTTTTTCTATTACAATAATGGCTGAAAACGGCAACAACGCGAAAAATGAGGAGACAAATGATAATAAACAACAATTGCAGTCATTAGACGATAACCAAGTAAAAATAAACAATATGCTAAAAGATCGACTTAGAAAATACATAAAAAAACTGGATGGTAAGTTACAACTTGTAACTAATGTGTAATCATCATTAACATAAACTTTATCCTTACTAATGTCCATAGTAAAAAAATATCACAAAAAAAAATCTATGGATCTTTTAATGCATTTTGGTTTATTAATATGACCTTTTATGTAAATCTGTGCCTTACACTATAACCCCGCATGGACGGACCCCTGTAAAATAAGCTACACTACTGTTAAAATATATATATATATATAGTTTTGCATTTCCCATGTATAATTCCATTAAAGGCATTATTAATTCAGTTCAAAGTTCTATATTGTTCATAATACTATTTTTAATATATTTTCAGATACAGGCACCAGTATTACTAAAGAAGAAAGTGAAAAAATAGAAATTGAAACATTTAATAAACTATACAAGCATAATCTTGCTGGAGACGATGAATCATACAAAAAGATACAAAAATTCTACTTCAAATTACCAAGATCTGATGATGTTCTAGCACAGAAGTTAAGAGAAGAAACTAGAGCACAATTCTTACAGAAGAAAAGTAAAGAATTACTTGATAATAGTGAATTAAAGCATTTATGGAGTTTGTTGGAGAAAACTAATCCTAATTCCAACATTGGAAGCAATGATGAGTTGATAATTGATTATTTTCAGTTTAAAAAATTAAGAGAAGAAGCTGGTGCCAAGTATAAGTAAGTTTATTTATTACCATGCTCTTTGGCTTTTTGTGTAATGGTTATAGTCACAGAATTACCAGATGTAGCATCTGTGGCTAAATCCCACAGAAGTCACCAACGCATCTATGTGTGCGTGGAAAAGTATCTATGTGTGTCTATGATATAGACTGTACGTCATATGAAACATCAGTATTCTATGAAATACAATTTAGCCAGGCTAAAGTTTAAATAAAACTACTTTTTACGGATTTAGAAAATAAAATTTTAAAACAAATACAGTGTAATCTCACTAATCCGGCACTATTAAAAACTGGAGGGTGCCGGATTATTGGAATGATCGGATTACTGGATTATAGTGAAAAAGTCATAGGTAATTATAATAAAATAAAGCATTTCATACAGGGAATATAAATGTATGTAATGTATTAAATTAACTTGAAGGTACATATGTAATTAACTAGTTTTAAAATACCGCGACCAAAGCGCACAGGTATAGAGGGGTGAGGGAGGCTTTGGCGGAATGTGCCGGATTATTGGACGTGCCGATCTATCGAAGTGCCGGATAAGTGAGATTGTGCTGTATGTACGCATCTAAATCTGTAAAAAGTAGTTTTATGAATGTAAATTTACAAATGAGTCGCACAAGTGTTAGAAAATATCAGGCTAAAGTTACTTGTCCTCTATTTTAAATGTCAACCCACCATCTGTTATACTGGTGGCTATTGCCTATGTATGTATGTTATTGGCTGTAATAGGAGAGGAAAACCATAAAAAAGATGGATGGACTGTGTGAGAGATGATATGAAAAAAAGGAGTTATTGAGAATGTAATGGCTTATAGGAGAGGAAGGAAAAAATGTGCTGTGCCGACCCCAAGTAGCTTGGGATAGGGGCAGGAATAATAAATAAATAAAATAAATATTCAGGAAATTTCACATAACGGCCTCTGGTCCCAAAGTAAGCTATATTTCTATGCTTGTATTATGTGTACCAGATACGTATAGACTACATATACTACTTTTCTTTTGTAAATACATACTTAAAATACATAGAAAACACCCAGACGCAGTACAAACATTTGTATGACATTTATGGATATCACACAAATGATTGTCCCAAGCGGGAATCGAACCCGCGACCTTGTGAACGGCAGTCCATTACATAAACCACAGGAATAAGAGATGACCTATGAAACAATTATTGTAAACTTTCATTAAAATGTATGCACTCGTTTTACAGGAAATTGTAATACTTTACCAATGTAGGGTAGAGGCCTCCTCCATTTTAAGAGGGATTTTGGTCTACTGTGCCGCGCTTACCGGGTGTGTTGTCACAGGGTTTCTTTTCGAGTTTTCCGTCTCTCACAGATGTTAATATCTGTGTACAATATTCCTTAGCTGGCTTTTACAGAACCCTGGGAAAGAAAAGGGGTGGTGACACTTGTATTCATAATCCCACACAGACTTTACAACATCTTGGGGTGCTGAAATTTGCATCCTTAAACTGCTGACGTAAAACTTACACATTGCTGTAAAAAGTGTTTTTAACACGCTTTTATATGTTCGGTATGTATCTATCAATGTATTAATCTATGTAACGGAATCTATCATGACTTGCAATAGTCGGATTGATTTGAAATTTTGCATACGTACCAAGTACCGCTGAGAATACAATTATTTAAAAATATATTTATGATTTTCAAGCGTATTGTAATATTGTTTTTTTAATTTCAATTTCTCA
This sequence comes from Orgyia antiqua, assembly GCA_916999025.1. Taxonomy (NCBI): domain Eukaryota; kingdom Metazoa; phylum Arthropoda; class Insecta; order Lepidoptera; family Erebidae; genus Orgyia; species Orgyia antiqua. Next base: position 27,901,798 of record OU779871.1, read on the forward strand.
GGCCATATTTTACAGCAGAAGTGTTTGGTCGTCTCCAAGCTGCCGAAGGAGGTATAGGTCGTGTTCGTGCCGTCTCTCTATTCAACTATGTAATGAGAAGAGTCTGGCTACAACAGACCAGAATTGGATTGTCTTTGTATGATGTTACTGGACAAGGATATCTTACTGAACATGTTAGTATATATACTAACGGTCTTATTCATAATGAATTATCGGAGGTTTATACGGAGATTTTATCGAAGAGATTATAAACGTTTTAGCGTAAAAACACTATTATGAATAACAAGTTTTGATAATTTTCAAAATAATAAGTCATTCTGAATAAGACCGTAATATTATAAAGTTGAAGAATTTATTTGTTTAATTATTTAAATGCGCTCATCTTAGGTCCTATTTGCTATATTTTTCGGGTTTGGCGGTCCTCGTGATCGAGTGGTTCTTGTATCGGACTGCCTTTCACAAGGTCGCGGTTTCGATTCCCGCACGGTACAATTAAATTTTTTGTGATATTTATAAATGTCATACAAATGTTTGTACTGAGTCTGGGTGTTTACGTATGTAATGTGTATAAGTATGTAATTAAAAAAAAAACAGTAGTAAGTATATGTAGTATATCCGTATTCTGGTACACATAAAACAAACATATAAGCTTAGCTTGGGACCAGAGGACGTTGTGTGACATGTCCATGAATATTTATTATTACTACTAGCTGTTGCCCGCGACTTCGTACGGGTAGAATTTAGAAAATGTTCCCCGTTTTTGTAACATTTTTCACTACTGGTTCTCCCCTATTAGTCGCAGCGCAATTTTGTTTTTTCACAAATAACATTATCTACATGAAGTGAAAATACTATGTCAAAGCACAAATCAATACAATTCATAGTTCTATAGTGTTACAAAACCGCACAGATTGCAAGATAGTATTAGGATAGTAGTCCTAATAATTTTTGATATTACATAAATACTTTTCTAACTGTTGCTCGCGACTCCGTCTGCGTGGAATTTAGAAAATGTTCCCCGTTTTTGTAACGTTTTTCACCACTGATTCTCCCCTATTAGTCGCAGCGTAATGTTATATAGCCTATAGCCTTCCTCGATAAATGGACTATCGAACACTGAGAATTTTTAAAATCGGACCAGTGGTTCCTGTGATTAGCGCGCTTAAACAAAGAAACAGCTTTATTTTTTTTTGATTTTGAATTGAATTGAAATGAATTTTAAGTTAATATTTCCAGGATCTAGAGAGTTACATAGCAGAATTAGTCCCATCATTAGCAGCATTAGATGGTCTAGACTCGTCATTCAGTTCGTTCTACGTGTGTACCGCTGCTAGGAAGTTCTTGTTCTTCCTGGATCCTTTAAGAGTTGGCAGGGTCAGGATTAGAGATGTGCTGTCCTGCTCTTTCCTTGATGATTTGCTAGAGGTATGCTTTTAAGTTAATAACTAGCTTTTTCTCGTGATTTTATTTATGTTATTTCTGGTACTTACAACCGTTTGGTATGTATGACCAGATGTATGAGTGTGGATGAAGTCAAGGAAGTATGTTTGGATCGTAGCAGATGGCGCTCTATAGTCTCTGCTTGGCCCCATGGGAAAAAGGCGTGATGTTATGATGATGATATTTCTGGTAAAAGTGTAAATTAAGCCAAGGTAGTGTGTTTAGATTGTTGTAAATGGCGCCTTGTAGCATCTGCTTATTCGTAGAAAAAAAGCGTGAATATATGATAGAGTTTATTGATCCATGTGGTGACGGACTAAGAATGCAAGTGTCGCCACCCCATTTCCTCCTATGGGTACTGTAAATATCAGTTAAGGGATATTGTACACTGATAACATCCTCTGTGTGAGAGAGGGAAAACTCGAAAATAAAACCCTGTGACAACACGCCCAGTTAACGCGGCACAATAAACTGTAATCCTTTGCGGCCCGTGCCCAACAGTGGGACTTTGATAGGCTGGAGAGTAACGGTCTTATTCATAATGACTTATCGGAGGTTTAAAAGTTCGCTACAATCGGTTCGCAAAAATTGTCAAAACTTGTTATTCATAATAGTCTTTTTACGATAAAACGTTTATTATCTCTCCTATAAAATCTCCGTTTAAACCTCCGATAAATCATTATGAATAAGACTTAAAGAAAACAGAAACTAAAGAAACTGTTTTTTTGGCCAAATGAACAAGTTTTTAGACCTCATGATTCAGTGCTGCCATCTAGTTAGCGGCTATTTAAGAAAACCTTCATTAGTATATATTTTTAATACGCTTATATTAGCTCAATACGTATCTATCAATGTATTAATCTATGTGACGGAATCTTTGAAATTGATTTTCAGATTGATTTGTTTACACACATATTGAGTGATATGACAGATGATAATGTAATAATTTAAAAGAATATTCAGGCCTAAAGTAATTTATTAATTTTGCAATTGACATGCTATGCATTTACTTAATAAATTGAATTATGGTGGAAAAAGTGATATACGTAAAAATATATAAAAAATATATAAACTCAATCGAGTGACGAATGTGGTGTCTTAATTGATTGCTAAAAAGCACGACCGTAATAAGCTCAGTTGGCAGAGCTACGGAACGGTATTCCGAGGTCGTGGGTTCATGTCCCGCTTGCGGTAATCACTTTTTCCACATTTATTAAGAATATTCAGGGTTTTATGCGTGATTTTTTAGTTTTCTTTTTTGTTTTTAATTAAGAACGTTTTTTTCTGTATAGCTTCGTGAAGAAGATTTACCAATGGAGTTACAAGAACAGAACTGGTTCAGTGCGGCATCAGCTCTGAGGGTCTATGGACAGTACCTCAACTTGGATAGAGATCATAATGGAATGTTGAGCATCAATGAATTAGCTGGGTAATATATTCTAATAAAACTGAATAGGTTGTTTGTCTGAACGGGCTAATCTCAAGAACTACTAGTCTTATTTGAAAAATTCTTTCAGTGTTGTATAGTACATTTATCGAGGAAGGCATAGGCTATATAAAATCACGCTGCGGCTAATAGGAGCGAAGTACACTGAATAATGTTGTAAAAAAACATACAGATGAATTGAAAACCTCCTCCCTTTTTGAAGTCGGTTAAAAGTCGGAAAATTTTAAATTATTGATTTTAAACTTACGCGATTTCAACTCATAATTTGTTAATATTACCGAGACTATAATCACGTTAATAACTATTTAGTCCTAGTAAATAAATATTCATGTATATTTCACACAGCATCCTCTGATTCCAATCTATGCTTAGTTGTTTGTGTTATAGGTACCAGAACAGTTCTTTTTGTTTTTTTTTCTTTATATAAAAGCTAGCTAATGGCCGCGATGTCATTCGCAATAATAGTTATTGAGCCCCACCTCACTCAATATATAACAAACCTTTACAAATTATACAAAAAAGCCATCCTTTTGAACCACTCGAAGGGGCCGTTCAAGACATGGGGGGTAGGGGAGTCTAGATGATGATTACGTCATCGGTAGTAAAATTACTTTTTAACACGAATGGCAACCCTCACATTGTCTTTGCTTGAAAACGAAACGCATTTTCGGGGATTCCCGCAAATAATACATATGTTTAGGCACTCGCTTTAAAACCAAGTAGGGGAAATACCGCGTGCGTTTTTTCTTATTTTTTTAACCATAATTATAATATTTAAAAAACATTACATTAATAGAAAAATATTTACGTAAGCTTAGGGGGAGGGGTAAGAGCTTTGCTTACTTTTGCTGACAAGGATGATGGGGGGGGGGAGTAATAACTGTAATAAATCTGCTTACGTAATACTTGAACGGCCCATAATGTATTAAAGAAAACCGCATCAAAATTGTTGCCTAATTTTGAGGATATAAGCTCACATAGGGACATACATACAAAAATAACTTTGATACAGTATTTTATAGTGTTCATGAAGATGGCTTTTTTTATTAATTTGTGAGGGTTTGTTCTCTAAATTCCATGAGTACTGCAGGCAACAGCTTACTTGTATATTATTATTAAAAACGCAAAATCTAAATCAAGAAATCATTTATTCATGTAGACATATTCTCTTTTTGCCAAAAATACAAATAAGCTCCTATGATATGTCCAAAAACTTTTTTTTCCCTACCAAGGTTCAGGACTTTCAATCCGCTGAGAAGAACCGGCGTAAGAAACTCAGCAGATATCGTTATCTTTTGTCATATTAATCAGATACTAATTGTCCCTATTTATTTTGACGGGCTTCGTGGTCTAGAGGTTCGTATAACAGACTGCCGATCATGAGGTCGCGGGTTCGATTCCCGCCTCGGACAAACATTTGTGTAATGTTTATAAATGTCATCCTAATGTTTGTTCTGCGTCTGGGTGTTTCTCTGTATTATAAGTATGTATTTACAAAAGAAAGGTAGTATATGTATTCTATTCGTATTCTGGTACCCATAACACAAGCATATAAGCTTAGTTTGGGACCAGAGGACGCTGTGTGAAATGTCCATGAATATTTATATTTATTTATTTATTTCAGATATGGGTCTGGTACTTTAACCCGAGCATTCCTTCAACGTGTGTTCCAACAATGTTTAACATACGATGGTGAGATGGACTACAAGACTTACCTAGACCTAGTCCTAGCTTTAGAGAACAGAAAACAACCTGCCGCACTGGCTTATCTTTTCAGAGTATTGGATATTAACTCTGTCGGATATTTGGATGCGTTTACACTTAATTATTTCTTTAAGGTAATATTGATTTATGTTTTAACTCGTTTTCATACTTTTATAGTGCGAATCAGGACGGTAGAAAGATAAAGTTCCACTCCATCTATCGTTTTTGTTCCGTAATTGTGTAGTAAAAACTATAATCAATAATATTTTCTTAAAAATTGTTCTCAAACTTATATAGCGCGGTTTATAATTGTAGGAAAATGTTATTCAACGCCATCTGTTTTTGTTGTTCCGTAATTAAGTAGTGGCCGCTTTAATCGATATTATTTTGTTCGACGTACAATTGTTAGATGAACTACAAACTGGATTAAAAAATATGTTGGAAATTCACTTTTTTTACTTTTCCTAGGCAATCCAAGAGCAAATGGTAGCCCACGGTGCAGAACCAGTAAACTTCGATGACGTTAAAGATGAAATCTTCGACATGATCCGTCCAGAAGACCCTACTAAAATCACTCTTCAAGACTTGATCAAAAGTGGACATGGGCATACTGCTGTATCTATATTGTTGGAACTGCATGGTTTCTGGGCATATGAGAATCGAGAGGCTTTGGCAGCGGCAGGAGATCATGCCTGACATACGGATGAATTGAAATTTAACAGGGATAAGTTTCATTTATGAAACTAGGTATGACATAGAGCGCCTATAGCCTCTGCCTACCCATATGGGGAAAAGTGACGGTATGATGATGTAATAGTATATTGTATGTTTCAAATAACGATGTTATGTACATTGTCAATTGAATCGCATAGTACGTATGTCATTGTCTATGAGAATCTCGGGAGAACTCTTGTCTTCTCTCCAGCCCTTTTACGTCCCACTGGTGGGAACCGGCGCTCTACTTTGGGAGGGATTATGGTCTACTGTGCCGCACTGGCCAGGCGTGTTGGCACAGGGTTTATTTTCGAGTTTTCCGTCTCTCACAGAGGATGTTACCTGCATGCAATATCCCTTAGCTGACTTTTACAGCACCCTTGGGAGGAGATGGAGTGGTGACACTTGTATTTTTACTCCGTCACCACACCACTCTTGTCTATTAAGTATCAATTAAAATAAAATAACTATTAATGGAATAAAACTTATATTTCAACAATGAATAACAGTGTATATATGAAAAATATTGTAAAAAATAACATGATTGTGCTTAATAACAATTGTAAATACCTATATTTTAATAAAATGTGTATGTTATATAGGAGCTGTCTTTATCACATATTTTTTTAACATAAAAAGGAGGCGTGGTCTAACTTAGGTCAACCCCTTTTTTAGGGTTCCGTACCCAAAGGGTAAAAACGGGACCCTATTACTGAGACTTCGCTGTCCGTCCGTCCGTCCGTCCGTCCGTCTGTCACCAGGCTGTATCTCAAGAACGGTGATAGCTAGAGAGTTGAAATTTTCACAGATGATGTATTTCTATTGCCGCTATAACAACAAATACTAAAAATAAAATAAAATAAATATTTAAGGGGGGCTCCCATACAACAAACATGATTTTTTTACCGTTTCTTGCTCGATACTAATAACGTTGCCTTATGTTGCATAGATAATGGTACGGAACCCTTCGTGCGCGAGTCCGACTCGCACTTGACCAATTTTTATGTTCATTAAAATGTTGTTGTGATAATGTATGTCTTCTTTTCCAATACCGACTAGTTTCATTAAATTTTTTAAATATTTTTATGTATAATGTAAATGTAACAACAAAAAAATCACTCATTTAATATTTTTTTCATTTCTACTTATAAATAATCCACAACTACGAGTATGTAAATAACTTTTATGTATTATTGTGATATTTTATTAAAGCGATATTTATTAAATGTTATGTCACCACCGTAATTTTTTTTCCTTCTCGCCCTCACCGGGCTTGACCATGACCCGTCGACGGGGGGGTCACATTACTCCAGACCCGACCCGGTGCGGGGGGACAAAAAGTTATGTACTTATAAAGCTTACCATTATATTTATTTACTACAGATTTCTTTCTTTTATTTGATACAGGTTAATCATTAATAATTTGTTTTTAATATTATTTATCAATGTAAAAAAACATAATAAAATATATTTATGTTTACTTATTATAAAACAAAGTTGTTATTTTTGTATGTATGTGAGCTTATATTTTCAAAACTACGCAACGGATTTTGATGCTTTTTTAATAGATAGAAGAGGATTGCTCTTTTGTAGTTTGTTTTTGTTGTTGAAGTTTGGTATGGTTTGGCGGGTAAAACCGCTAGCATTAGCTACACAAACATAAAATACACGTTTTTGTTAAATAAAATTACATGATACCTGTTACAAAAAGCAACCTCATAAACATCTTGATTGAAACACTTTGATCATCACTAATGTTTAAACGATTAGAATCAAGTTCTTGTGGCCTAGCATCGATTCTGTGATTAAAATCGATACTTACAATCGGTTCTATAGTTACAACTTTTTTATGCTTAATAGTTAATTTTCATGATTTATTTTAATTATTACAAATATTGCTAAACTCTTTACTAAACAGATTCCTGTGCACTCCTATACTCAAACACGCTGCCTCTCTCAAGAAACTCTCCGCGTTGTTTATCTGTCTGTTTGTCTGTGTCAGTTGCATCTGAAGGTAGACCGTAACCACCACCAGCGGGAGAATTCATTATGTACATATCCTGGAAAATATTTGAAAAAGTACATTAATATACATAAAAAAATTACATAACATCTAAAACTATAGCTACTTATTGACAACATGGACATATTAAGACGCAGAAATGGCACTTCCAACAGAACTTTGTTAACATAGAACACATTCATTGAACAGTTTTTTGCTTTTAACAACTAAAACATAAAATTGGGGCGTGGCCTTGCAAAATAAATATGTTTATGCCACGCCCCTATTTTATGTTGAAGTTATAAAAATCAAAAAATAGTTTGATGTACAAATATTCACGAACATTTTACACAACGTCCTCTGGTCCCAAGCTGTGCTTGTGTTATGGATACCAGAATACGGACATACAACTACATTTTTTTTTGTAAATAATACATAGTACTAATACATAGTAGTAGTTATAATACATAGAAAACACCCAGACGCAGTACAAATATTTGTATGACAATTATAAATATCACACAAATATTTGTCCTGTGCGGGAATCGAACCCGAGACCTCGTGAACGGTAGTCCGTTACCTGAACCACTAGACCATAAAGCCCGTCGAAATATTATATTTTAGGTTAAATTCTATGACTTACCCCGGCATTAGCAAATATAGATGCTTTCCCTCCTAGATTGATAAGTTGTCCGTTGAGACGTTTTATTAAATTCAATCCTCTTTCACCTGGCTCTCCACCTAACAAATATTAAAAGATTTAAAAACAAGATTAAGGAATTGACTTATGTTTTTTACTTAATAAACTAAATTATAATGAAAAAAGTTATCACTACGTCCGGGACTTGAACCTACGACCTCAGAGTAGTGTTTATAAATCTTTATATATATAAATCTCCTGTCACGATGTTTGTCCGCGATGGATTCCTAAACTACTACCGATTTTAAATTAAATTGGCACACCGTGAGCAGTCTGGTCCAACTTGAGAGATAGGATAGCTTAGATCTTTAATACGTTCAGTGCGGCTAACGCTTATGCGCGTTTTTCTGATCTTCACCAAGTGCGGGCCGACGCGTATACGCGTCCATACAAAAAAAAAATCTGTAGGCAAGCGGGGTGCGCCGCACCTGTGCGTTTATAGCGTGTATTCTGGGTGTCTATTGTTTCGAAGCGGTCGTTCAGGTTTCTGCTACGAATCTGGAAGGGGGGGGGGGATTTCGGCGACGACAACAATAACCTAATTTAGTACAATAGATTATTGAAATAATTTTATTATGACTCGCTCTATTAACTAAACTAATAGGTAGTTTTAGTCTATTTATAAATTCAAAGTGTCTGGAGTTCGATTCCCGCTTGGGACAATCATTTGTGTGATATCCATAAATGTCACACAAATGTTTGTCCCGAGCGGGAATCGAACCCCAGACACTTTGAATTTATAAATAGACTAAAACTACCTATTAGTTTAGTTAAAAGAGCGAGTCTATTACGAGGCGGGCGAAAAGTCGTAAATTAAAAAAAATTAAGAATAAAAGGGCTTTCGGGAGAAGGTACCTTTACTATTACTGTTTTATTAAGGTAGGTATAACTTACTATTTTAACAAAACCGAACGAAGATATATTATGGCGTAAACTTCACAAAATCTCTTACAAATAAACACTAGTGTGGAAGCACCTTTATCCATCCAACACATTTACGAGGGGAGGTCCAAAAGTTCGTGGAATGGAGGGGATGGAGTGGGGATAGGGGCGCTCGCTTAGTGTCATACTAATTGGGGACTCATAATTAGTATATAAATGGAGTTTCAGCCCTATTGCGTCATTCGTTTACGAACACTCGCCTGCTAAACACGTCAATCCGGAAGAAAACTGAAACTATGGAGAAAATTGAAAACCGTGCGGTCATTAAATTCCTTACCAAGCAAGGAAAGAACGCTCAGACCATTTTGAATGAAATGGAAACTGTTTACGGGGAACAGTGCCCTAGTAAATCAATGATTTACAAGTGGCATGGTCTTTTTAAACATGGTCGGGAGTCGATTGAAGACGACCCCCGCTCAGGAAGGCCAGTTGAGGCCACCACATCAGACATCGTCGAAAAAGTGGAAAAAATTGTACTGGAGGACACCCGTTTGAAGAAAAAACAGTTATCTGCATTAGTTGGAGTATCAGATACCACCATTTTGCGAATCCTACATGACCACCTGGGTATGACAAAAGTCAGTGCAAGATGGGTACCGAGAATGCTCACGCCGCTTCAAAAACAGCAGCGCGTCGAAGCGTCAAAACATTTTTTGGAGTTGTGTGGCGACGATCCTGGACCGATTTTGGAGCGAATTGTTACCGGCGATGAAACATGGGTTCATCACTTTGAGCCTGAGTCCAAACAAGAGTTCCCCAAAAGGGGACACCACCGCCAAAGAAATTCAAAGTGTCGGAGTCGGCTGGAAAGTTGATGGCTACTGTTTTTTGGGATTGTGAGGGGATAATACTGATTGATTATAAAGAAAAGGGCAGGACCATAACCGGAGAATACTACGCAACAATACTAGAAAAATTAAAGGATGCCATCAAAGAAAAACGTCGGGGAAAATTGACCAAGGGCGTGTTGCTCTTGCAAGACAACGCGCCGGTTCACAAGAGCAAAGTTGCAATGGCTGCTCTACACACGCATGGCTTCGAATCACTATTCCACCCACCCTATAGTCCAGATCTGGCACCAAGTGATTTTTATTTGTTCCCCAATTTAAAAAAAGACTTAAGGGGAAGGAAATTTTCCGACGACAATGAGGTAAAGGAGGCAATTTTGGCTCATTTTGAGGGAAAAGATAAAAAATATTTTTACGATGGTTTAGAAAAATTAATTCATAGATCTAATAAATGTATTCAGCTTAAGGGTGATTATATTGAAAAGGAAAAATAAATTTACTGTTTCATTTTTACTAAAACCCTTTCATTCCACGAACTTTTGGACCTCCCCTCGTATATGACCCGTAATTGTTATATGACAGTCATAAAACTCGAAAGTTACCGAACGCACATAAGCGTCGGCCGCACTGCGGGAAGGTAAAAGACAACGCGCTATAGCGTCCAGCCGCACTACGCGAGTTTTCTATGAACGCATATAAGCGTTCTTAGCACTACGCGAAAAATTTTTTGAACGCACATACGCGTTCTCAGCACTGGGCGAATGACTCTTTTTTTAGCATTGGCTATAAATTCGCAAATTATTCAGCATTGAACGCGTTAATTATAGTCGCAATATTATTTTATTGCAAATTATTTGTCTACCCCTAACATTTGTATGGCAAAACAACGTTTGCCGGGTCAGCTAGTAAATAATAGCTGCTTGGCTCCAAACGTTGAGCTATGATGAAACAGAGAAGATCCTATCTGTAATGTCGTAACAAATATCTGCAATGTCGTCTTTTTATTTGTTTTCAACTAAAAATTAACTTCTAAAATTTATCATCTTAAATTTAAAATATTTGTGGCTTAAAATCAGCATCTTCTACTCCAGATTCCCTTGTACTAGATCCCTTTAGTAAATACACCCTCTCTCGCACACATGCACACATACACAAACATACATTACACACAACCAGTTACACCTAGAGAGGCACACACACTCACTATTTTCAAATGTATTATTATTTATATTTATTTCAAGTTGTCATACTGTTAATGAAAAATGTGTTGTTTTTATTATTTTATTATTTTTACTACGAGACAATCATATTGGTAACATACTTAAGCTAGTTTAGTTTATAAATTTATAGGGGTGGCACCGACAACTGAAACACAGGTCTCACCTAGTTTGGTATCGGAAGCTATTATAATGTTTTGTAACGAGTGATGTTTCTAGCTTTACATTGATAACTATGTACATACATTACTTTATGGCAATAAACTATTATTATTATTATTAAAATAAATACTCTCGCACATTTCACACAACGTCCTCTGGTCCCAAGCTAAGCTTATTAAGGTTGTGTTATGTGTACCAGAATACGGATAGAATACATAAACTACTTTTCTTATGTAAATACATACTTATCATAAATAGAAACACCCAGACGCAGAACAAACATTTGTATGATATTTATAAACATCACACAAATGATTGTCCGAGGCGGGAATCTAACCCGCAACCTCGTGAACGGCAGTCCGTTATATGAACCACTAGACCACGAAACCCGTCATAATATTCCTCCCTTTACCAACTGAGCTATCATAGTCCCTGCACATATTTATCAAATCTTCCACTACAATTTCCTCTATGTGAATTAAACATCAATGTTTAACAATTCCCGCTCATTGTGATCATATTTTCCACTAAAAATTAGATTATTAAACTGATATTTACGACACATTTACTGTTTTCCTTTCAACCCACAACATAGAAACAAAAATACTTGAGAGGTGTCAAGGGACACCCGGATGGAACGAAGTTCCTTTCGATTAATTTTTTTTTTTATTATTTATTATTTACAAAAAACCTGTATACACAACAAAAATAATCGTCGCGACACCACACTGTTCAATGCGAAATAGAAATGAAAATATCTGGCTTGCTTTCTATAAGAGAGAGAGAGAGACAGACATAGAAACATGCGACGCCGCACAGCTTACAATAGCTTACTATAGCAAAAAGTGTCGTGACAACTTTTCGTAAGAATTTTTTCCGTCTAGCCCCCTGTCACAAAGCGCGATAAGGAACTTCGTTCCAAAAATAATCTTTTAACCTAAATAGCTTACACCTCCAACCTAAACAATTCTTTACTTACCATTCATGCCATATGGTTGGAAAGCTCTGCGTTCAGTTAGTACAGACAGTTGAACACTGCGACGGAATATTAACTCACGAACAATACCATCTCCACCTCTCCAACGACCTGGGAATTTAGGATTTATTTATAAAATTCAGAAAATAATGTAACATTGGTAACTAAACTAAACGTAATTTAAAAATGAAAATAGTGCCCATAACACAATTTGGCAATGTTAAGAGGGTACTGTACTCCTCATTTAGGTATTTGCCTTAGGTATTGCTATCCCTATTTCCGAGCGCCGCGCTGAAAGGGACAAATATAGATGAATCGGATTTTACCTACAAATTCTATGAAAAGAGACGTTTCGTACTTCCGTTTTCTTTTCGCGAAAGTTAAACCGATTTTAATAGTTTTTGCGTTATTTTATAGATAAAGAGTATATCTATGCTTCTATCACTTTCTTTTATGGTAAAACTTTACCAAATTTGTGTGATAGACGCTGCAACTTTATCTAAAGAAAACCGAAAAAAGTGGGTTTTTCGGATCGTCATATTTCTTTTAGTTATTATGTTTTGAAAAAAAGAAAGTGATAGAAGCATAGATATACTCTTTATCTATAATATAACGCAAAAACTATTAAAATCGGTTTTACTTCATCAATTTTCATTTTTTAGTTAAGTTTAGTAGTTAAGTACCTAGGTCACAGATGTTTGCGAAATTGAGAAGGTTCGTGCGCAACATTGGACGGTATTTAGCTAAAAAATAGTTTAAAAAAACTAAAAAACACGCTTTATTTAATCTAATTATTGTATTCTCATCGGTCTTTGACAAGTGTGCAAAATTTGAATAGAATCTGACCGTTTAAAGTGGGTCAAAATAGCGTCCAAAGGAGTCGGTTACAAACATACAAACAAACATACAAACAAACATACAAGTGAAGCTAATATAAAGCGTGTAAAAAGAAGACTTAACTCACCATTTCCTCCAGAGTTAGGTCTCAATGAGAACTTGGTGACGAGCATCGGATATCTTCTCTCAACGATCTCCACATCCGTGATACGAGTGTTGGTCATATGTGTGTGGACACCACCAGAACCGTGCCAACCTGGACCCTGCCCATACAACAATACTTAATTAATATTTATTTTTTTTAGAAAATATAGACTAGTTATTTTAAGCAATCAATTTCAATATTATTGATATATTCACACAATATAGATTTTTTTTTAAATACTTAAAGATATTATTTTAAATGTTGTGACGTCATCGTTGTACGCAATCTGTTTATTGCCTTTTCCTGATAGACTTAAGACAGATTGCAATTCATGTTTACAAAGTTGCCAAATTGATATAATAGACGAATTTCAACTCCACCACAGAGGAGTATATCCCTAAGAATGCCTCAATATTTTAAGTCCTTCATTTCAAGGGCAAATAGCATAGCATGTTCAATTGCTTTTTTTTTTAAATAATCGTTAATATAGCAAATTTTCCGAAAAAATCTAATGGATTGTTATCAGAAATTCTGTTCCCCGAAATGGTATTCGAATATGGACAATGCTAATTGCTAAATTAATAAATTACTTAAAAATTAAACATATACTTACAGCTCCGCTACCACCAGCCACAGTTTCATAATAGCCCCAATCTTTTTCACCCAACGTTAAGTTATTCATACAGCCTTGAGATGCTGCACAGATCTACAAACATAAATAATAAGTAGCTTAATTCATAAACTAATAAAACCGCTTGAAAATCTTGAATATTTATCTAAATTATTACATTCTCATTGGTCCTTAATATGTGTACAACATTTCAGATCAATCCGACTACAGCAAGTGGGTTCAAATCACTCATCGTTAAGTAGTTAAGTCCCACTGTAGTGTCCACCCCAGTAGTGGAAGTCCGTGCCCGGACTTCCACTACTTTGGGAAGGATTATGGTCTCCTGTGTCGCTCTGACCAGGCGTGTTGGCACATGGGTTTTTTTTTTGAGTAGCGGCTATTCAGGCTATATTACTCCTAGTATTATTGCGACCAGATTGATCTATTGTGATCGCCACTTTCTACAGTTCTCGGTCCAAGCCCGTTGCCATAAAGAACTCCAGGATCTTTTTGGCTCCGAGAAGTTTAGTCTCTTCTGGGTGCATGGTGTAATTGCCCAAAGAGAAGCATCGCATGTGCATCACTGAAGGGCAGTCAGTGAGAATGTGAATGGGCGTTTCCTCCGCCAAATGACAGAGTCTACACGTCCCATTGTCGATCAGCCCTATTGTCTGCGCATGCTTATTTAGGCAGCAATGCCCAGTAAGTATTCTTACTAGCATTCGCAGATTGTTCCTACTTAATGCCAGAGCTTCAGAAGCAGCCTTTAAGTTAAAGGGTCTTATGAGAGCCTTGGACTGTCTCAATCCGGGATTTGTTCTCCAGAGTTGAATAGTTGAGCGCATGCAGTCTGCCTTCAGGGTCAGTCTGGCCAGGCTTTTGATTATCCACAAAAGGGTTCAGGACCAAACTGAACACCTTTAGCTCCTGCCCGCGCTAATTCGTCGGCTTTTTCATTGCCTTCGATCCCAGCATGCCCTGGGACCCAACGTAATAGCCGTGGCACATGGTTTGTTTTCAAGTTATTTGTCTGTCACAAAGGATGTTATCTGTGTACAATATCCCTTAGCTGTCTCCGACAACACCCTGGGAAGGACATTATGTGACATTTGTATTTTTAATCCGTCATCACACGGACAATCATTCATTATACATACATCATACATTTTTACATATTATAAAACAAAGTCGTTATTTTTGTATGTAAGTCCCTATGTGAGCTTATATCTTTAAAACTATGCAACGGATTTTGATGCGGTTTTCTTTAATAGATAGAGTGGTTCAAGAGGATAGCTGATTTTTATAGTTTGTTCAAGTTTGGTTATGGTTTGGCGGGTGAAACAGCGGGTATTTGCTAGTTATTATTATACCAATGACCTTTTCTGATCTTTCCTGTTATTCAATACAATATCTTATACATAAAATTCTCTATCACATTATTCTCCTGAAATGGCTAGTCCTAAAAAATTACATATATTTTCTGTGTCTATTTTCTTACCTGGAATGCTTTTAACACCACATCCACTATACGTTGGGAAGTGAGAACATTCCCTCCTACAACAGCAGCGCCCTCTGACGGGTCTAAGATAGAACCCTGAGGTATTATCACCTTCACTGGATTCAAACAACCCTGGAAGAAAAGTTGCATTGTTATTAAGTAAAGAAAGTCCGTGTGGTGACGGATTAAGAATACAAGTGTCAACACCCCATCTTCTCCAAAGGGTGCTGTAAAAGTCAGCTAAGGGATACTGGATACAGATAACATGCTCTGTGAGATACGGAAAACTCGAAAATAAACACTGTGCCAACACGCCTGAGAAAGAGATAGATATATTATGTCGGTGCCGTCATAAGTATAGATCTCGCCGTCTCGTCTTTTTTCTATATCCATCTCTTTCTTGCGATATAAATATATCATAATATGCTGTTTGTGGTGCCCTTTACTCTTCATTTATGTAGGAAAATATTTTTTAGCGTATTTACGTCCTAATGAAGTGTAATAAGGCCAACAGTATAATAATAATAAATATTCAGGACATTTCACACAACGTCCTCTGGTCCCAAAGTAAGCTATATTTCTATGCTTGTATTATGGGTACCAGAATACGGATAGACTACATATACTACTTTTCTTTTGTAAATACATACTTATAATACATAGAAAACACCCAGACGTAGTACAAACATTTGTATGACATTTATGGATATCACACAAATGATTGTCCCAAGCGGGAATCGAATCCGCGACCCCGTGATCGGCAGTCCATTACATAAACCACTCCACCATGAAGCCCGTCCACAACAGTGGGACGTAAATGGGCTAAAAAGTTCAATAACTTACCTGATTAAGTGGTACATCATGTCCCACCATACATCTCAGACAATATATGAGAGCTGACAGAGTTATAGCACGAGGCGCGTTCAGATTACCCCATACTTCAACACCTGTACCACTGTAAAACAAATATCTATATTAAAAAGTAATCATAAAATAAACACGGCTCGATAGATGGCGTGGTATCAATTAATCAAAAATCATTTATTGAAATAAAACCACTTTTTACATATTTAGACGCGTGTATTTGTTTTAAATTTTAGCGTCTCACCCGCGAGCATGGTGACTGCAGTCTCCGAAACGTCAGGCTAGAATTTAAAACAAATATACGCGTCTAAATCCGTAAAAAGTGGTTTTATTTGAACAAATTTGTCGCAGTGTTAAAAAATATTACAATTTATTCATTTAGGCACAAACTTTTTGTCAAAAAAGGGGCTTTTATGATATGTCCAAAATTTTTTTCTCTACCACCGGTTCAGAACTTTCAATCCGCTGAGAAGAATCGGTGTAAGAAACTCAGCAGAGATCGTTATCTTTAGTCATATTATTTTTTTACTTTGATATAAATCAAATGCGATGTAGACTCATTCGAGTAACATTGTAGTGGAGAAATTGGTTACTGTTGGCACGGCCGCAATAGCTCAGTCGATACAACCACTGTATTCCAAGATCGTGGGTTCAAGTTCAGCTTACGGTGATCAATTTAGCCACATAATTAACTAAAAAATACTATTGGATAAACTGGACATTCTTTGAAATTATTGCATTGTCATCGGTTCTTGTGTGCAAAATTTCAGATCAATCCGACTATTGCAATTGGGTGAAAATTATTTTCTTAAATATTGATAGATACGAAAGAAGCTAAGAAACACGCTTAAATACAAGTTTCAGGTAAAAATCTCCAATTTTTTATAATCTAAATATAGCCATAGCTAAGATCAAATCGATAAAATTTTCACTATGCCTAAGAAACTCTCACAACGTCAAACTGAAAGGAGTGCCGTCGCCACGACCTATAAGTTTCTCGGGAATATGGTCTCCTATGCCACACTGATCGGGCGTAGTTTCGAGTTTTCCGTCTCTCAAAGAGAATGTTATCAGTAAACAGTATAAGCTCGATATTACAGCATTACCCTGAAAAATATATAACTCACGTAAAGTCACAGACAGCACTGCCTAGCTCCTTGTCTAAAGTAACCGTGAGTGTAATAGGAGTACCATTGTCTAAGTACTCGGTCGCCTTCAGTACGGCAGAACCAGTTTTGACTAAAGCGTTTGTTGCTATTTCCTGGAAAAATATTTTTGTTATTATAAAATACAAGACATAACTAATAATTGAGTATTTTTCGCTCTAATCTCAGAAACTACTGGTCCTATTTGAAAAATTCTTTCAGTACTGGATAGTACATTTATCGAGGAAGGCTATAGACTATACAGGGTGTGGCGTAAATGGTGGTCCAACGCTAAGGTGGTTATAGTTCAAGTATTCACCTATCATATTAAAAAAAATTAACTATTTTTAGCCATTGGTTTCGGAAATATGATTTTTTTTATTTTTTGTAAGAAATCGATAAATATTTTATAAATGAGAATGTAACTTCGACAAATGACATTATTTTTTGAGTGTGTTTTTTGTGTTGTACGGGCGAGTACTAGCACTAGCACATGCATTTTCGTTTTTTCATGTAAACCCCAAAAATAAACCAATAAATAAAAAATAACTGAAAATTAATTTGTCATTTTTAACAAATCATGCATTTTAGATGTGAGTAGTATAAAAAATGGCTAAAAATGGTTAAATTTTTTTTTTATGATAGGTGAATATTTGAACTATAACCACCTTAGCGTTCGATCACCATTTACGCCACACCCTGTATAACATCACGCTGCGACTAATAGGAGTGAAGCATCACTGAACAATGTTACAAAAAACGGGGAACATGAAGTGAATTCCACACGTACGGAGTCGCGGGCAACAGCTAGCTAGTAGCGACACTATGTGTACAACAAAATAGCGAATCAATCAAAATACACCAGTTGTTTTAATATTTTTGTTAAGTTTAGTTTTATTGCACTTAGAATTGATAACATTTTCATCGCTCCTTAATTTGTGGGTAACAATTCAGATCAATCGGATTTGACGGGCTTCGTGGTGGAGTGGTTTATGTAATGGACTGCTGTTCACGAGGTCGCGGGTTCGATTCCCGGTTGGGACAATCATTTGTGTGATATCCATAAATGTCGTACAAATGTTTGTACTGCGTCTGGGTGTTTACTATGTATTATAAGTATGTATTTACAAAAAAAAAGTAGTTTATGTATTATATCCGTATTCTGGTACCCATAACACAAGCATAATAAGCTTAGCTTGGGACCAGAGGACGTTGTGTAAAATGTCCGTGAATATTTATTTATTTACTGCCAGTGTGTGAAAACCACTTTCCAGGATTCCGTTACCATGTTAAAACATACATACCTTAAGCATATCTCTAACAGCTAGCTCAGCATTTTTCTGTATATGTGTCATATAAGCTTGCACCACCTCCAAACCATATTGATCTATTAATTCGCCAACTAATTGAATACCCTGTAGAAAAAAAATGCCTATTTTTATTCATACTAAAAATATAAAGCTGAAGAGTTTATTTGTTTGAATGCGCTAATCTCAGGAAGCGCTGGTCCGATTTGAAAATTAAAATAATAAATAAGTATTAATGGACATTACACACAACGTCCTCTGGTCCCAAGCTAAGCTTATATGCTTGTGTTATGGGTACCAGAATACGGATATAATACATATACCACTTTTCTTTTGTAAATACATACTTATAATACATAGAAACGCCCAGACGCAGTACAAACATTTGTATGACATTTATTAATATCACACAAATGATTGTCCCGAGCGGGAATCGAACCCGCGACCTCGTATACGGCAGTACGTTTCATAACCCATTCGACCACGAGGCCCGTCGTAATGTCAAATTCTTTCAGTGTTGTTTATGTACATTTATTGAGGAAAGCTATAGGCTATATAACATCACGCTGTGACAGATAGGAGAGAAGCATCAATCAAAATTGTTGCAAAAACTGGGAACAATTTATAAATTATCCACGCGTAGGAAGTCACGAGGAAAAGCTAGTATATTTATATTTACCCTTTGATTAGCAGCTACTTGTGCCTTCAAATCTGACAGATTGTCAGCCAGATTCCTCGTACCAGAGCAGCCTGGTTCCTTACCAGGTTTCATTAAGTCTGAAACAAAATTGTTTGTCCATTTAATTATTTAATTTTATATTTCTAATTATTATACAAATATTTGTTTTGCGTCTGCGTGTTTCTATGTATTATAAGTATGTATTAACAAAAGAAGTAGTTTATGTACATCCGTATACTCCCTTGCCGGGTCATGGTAAGGCTCAAGGCACCACCATGTCCCGGTAGGGCAGAGAGAGGAGAGAAAAGAAACCATCCGTATACTGGTACCCATAACAAAAGCATATAAGCTTAGTTTGGGACCAGAGGACGTGTGAAATGTCCATGAACATTTATACATTAAACAATTTTTTTGTTGTAACAAATTGAACATAAAATAGGGGCGTGGTGTAAACATTTTTATTTTGCAAGGCCACGCCCTTTTTTTATGTTGAAGTTCTTAAAAGCACAAATATTCCGAAATATTGTGCGTAAAACATTTTTTTGTGTTACCTACATTATGTTGAACTTTATTTAAAAAATATTAATTTTATTTAAAAATGCCTACAGAATTTCTTACCTACGAAAGTTAAAATCAACCTTGCTCAAACACTTATCCAACCAATAATTGATTATGCGGACGCTTCTTACCTGGACGCCAATGAGGAACTACTGGACAGACTCGAGAGATTACAGAATTTATGCATTCGGTTTATTTTTAATCTTAGAAAATATGATCATGTTTCTCACTATCGCAAAAAACTGAAATGGCTCCCTATACGACTACGTAGGAACACTCGAATTCTATGCATTCTCTATAATATTCTTCACAATCCTGCTTCTCCCTCTTATCTACGTGAGCGTTTCTCTTTCGCTCATTCTTCCGATGCTAGGATAAACCTTCGCACACTACTCAAATACTCTGCTCACAAAACTGACTTTTTCTCCTACTCCTTTACTATACATGCAGTCAGATTGTGGAATTCACTACCGTCCCACATTAGAGAGTCCCGTTCCGTTTCTACATTCAAACTGAAGACCCGTCAACATTACTTATCAACAATCTCGTAATTGTGTCATCGTATTGTGTTGTTCAACTAGTATGTGTATGTTTTATGTATTATTATTATTGGTCGATATATATATTTATGTACTGTGTATTTATTGTATATATTATGTAGGCTTCTTAAGGATCTATATATCTTTATGTATTTAGTATAAATTTATTTTAACTTAAATAGTTCACCGTATATCCGTCACCCTACACTACACACCCATGGTCAATGTTTTTTTTCACAATCTCCTCTCGCGGGTCCCTACACTACTTTTCTTATGTCTGTATTTACTATGGTTTCCTGGTGTAAAATCTTTTAAATAAATAAATAAGTTGTGAGATGTAAGAAATGCTATGAATGTATATAAGAAATGCTATGAATGTATATAAGAAATGCTATGAATGTATATAAGAAATGCTATGAATGTATATAAAAACTACCCACCTTCTGTGAGTTCCTGTTCTTTAAACTTCCCTCCATCCACCAACAGCATGGACTTAAAAGCTGCACCTTCCTGAGCTAAACTGACGGAATGTGGAGGCATTGACCCTGGAGTTAGACCACCTATATCAGCATGATGACCACGTGACGCTACGAAGAATATTGGACGTTTCTGGGACCTGAAATTATGCTAATCTTTACTATCCCTTAACTTGCTTTTACAGCACCCTAGGAAGGAAAAAAGGCTGGGTCATGGTAATACCTGACTGACTACCATGGCCTGGCTAAGGGCGAGGTGGAACACCGTGGGGTTTAGTGGGTAGTCCAGCAGTATAGGCCGACTGTCCCACACAAAGCCCGAATTTTGCCCCGCAACCGGAAAAGCGAAGTGCATAAATGCATGCCCCACGTATAAAAAAACCCTGAGAAGGAAATGTGCTAGTGACACCTATATTCTCAATCCGTCATCACACAGGCAGTTTAGTTATTAAAAACTAGATATGGCCCGCGACTCCGTATGCGTAGAGATAAGAAACTATTCTCATTACTAAACTGCATATTATTAAGTAATTTATTAATTTTGCAATTGACATGCTATGCTTTTACTTAATAAATTAAATTATGGTGGAAAAAGTGATTACCGAAAGCGGGACTTGAACCGGACTCGGAATACCGTTCCGTAGCTCTGCCAACTGAGCTTATTGCGGTCGTGTAACTTTTTTCACGAATCCTTCTCTCCTCGCAGGGTAATGTTATACAGCCTATAGCCTTCCTCGATAACTGGACAATCCAACACAAAAAGATTTTTTCCATTCGTACCAGTACTTCCTGAGATTAGCGCGTTCAAATAAAAACAATTGGCAAAGACAATAGAAAAGAGTAGGCAGAGACAATAGAGCGCCATCTGCTACGATCTAAACACACTTTCCTGGTTCCATCCACACATAATCGTCTCTCATCCATCCTCTCCACATGACCACATTACCACTTACTTATGAAATACTGGAGTGATGACAGTCAAGTCAGGTAAATGCGAGCCTCCTGCTTTAGGATGGTTCGCTAGTATCACGTCGCCAGCTTTTAAAGAGTCGCCACGGACTTTCATCTGTAAAAACAAACATATTTAATTTGATCGTACTAGTTTCCAATGAATAAAGCCCATTTACGTCCGGCTGTTGGGCTCGGGTCTACTCCATTATGGGAGGGACAATGGTTTACGGGCGCGCTGATAAAGCATGTTGACACATGGTTATTTTCGAGTTCTCCGTCACTCGCAGAGGATGTAATCTATGTACAATATCTTTTAACTGGCTCTCGCAGCCCCCTGGGTCCGTCACCTTACGGACAATCACTTTTTACGGATTTAGACGCGTATATTTGTTATGAATTTAAGC
Source organism: Orgyia antiqua (assembly GCA_916999025.1). Classification (NCBI taxonomy): domain Eukaryota; kingdom Metazoa; phylum Arthropoda; class Insecta; order Lepidoptera; family Erebidae; genus Orgyia; species Orgyia antiqua. The sequence goes on from OU779871.1 coordinate 27,923,903, forward strand.
CCGATGTTTCGGAGATTTTGCGATCACCATGGTCACGGGTAAGTCAGTTGTTATAAGGGTTATAGTGATAAATAATTTGCTTGACCTGCACATTGCCACTTCATCATCCTAAGTCTTAGATGTATGTATGTTTTTAATTGTTTTTTTTTTCTCATTCGTTTATTCCCCTACATCTTACATATTTTTTTAAAACATTATAAAAGTAATTTATTAATTTTGCAATTGATTTGCTATGCTTTTACTTAATAAATTAAATTGTAGTGGAAAAAGTGATCACCGCAAGCGGGACTTGAACCCACGACCTCGGAATACCGTTCTGTAGCTCTGCCAACTGAGCTTATTGCGGTCGTGCTAACAGTAACCAATTAGTCCACCACAACGTTCCCCGATTGAGTCTACATCGCATTTTTGATGTGCAACGCCATCTATCGAGAATGTAAACATTCTAAAAATAACATTCATTCAAAATTAAAAAACACAATAAACACTAAATAAATAGGTACAATATAGTTATTAACTTATTATAATATTACCTGATATTGTACAGTTTCCTGCATAGCTCCTAAATGTACAGGTATATGTGGTGCATTCGATACAAGACCACCATCAGCACCGAACAATGCACATGAGAAGTCTAATCTCTCTTTAATATTAACCGATATTGATGTACGTTGTAAAACTCTGAAAGAAACATACATATTATTATACCAGCTGACCCGGTCAACGTTTTTTTTGCCATACAAATGTCAGGGGGGGGTTGAAGAATAGATGTTGTCCGATTCTCAGACCTAACGGATATGTACACAAAATTTCACAAAAATCGGTCGAGCCGTTTCGGAGGACTATAATTACAAACACCGTGACAGGAGAATTTTATATATTAGAATTATTTCTAGCTCCTACCCGCGGTTTCGCACGCTTTGGTTTCCGAATATTTTTTTTTTTACATGTCACACAACATCCTCTAGTCCCAAGCTAAGCTTATTAAGGTTGTGTTATGTGTACCAGAATACGGATATAATACATAAACTACTTTTCTTTTGTAAATACATACTTATAATACATAGAAACACCCAGACACATTTGTATGATATTTATACAAATCCGTCTGAGTGTATAATTGTAAGTAATTGTCCCGTGAGGGATTCGAACCCGCGTCCTCGTGAACGGCAGGCCATTCGTTAACGGCTCGTCAAAGTAATTGAGTTTGACGACCCTCATGGTCTAGTGCTTCAAGTAAATACATTACTCTTTGTAAAGACTTATCTAATTTGCCCACTAACCTGCCCATTTGTTCAGCTATAGACATAAATCTATGACTAAATATACTTAATTGTATTGAATCTAAGTCTGTTGTCACTTTTTTAGGTTGTCCTGTACCGACTTTAATACGTATATCACCGTATTTTGTTATATCGGCACGACAATCTGTAATTAAAACAATAAATATACTAAAATAAAAATACACAGTCAAGTACGAGTTCGACTCACTGTTGCCGCATCCCGTCCGCGTGAAATTTAGAAAAAAATTTACCCGTTATCGCAACATTTTTCACTACTGCTTCGCTTCTACCCGTCATAGCGTGATGTTATATAGCCTAAAGCCTTCCTCGATAAATGCCCTATTTAACACTGAAAGAATTTTTCAAATCGGCCCAGTGGTTCCTGAGATTAGCGCGTTTAAACAAACAAACAAACAAACTCTTCAGCTTTATAATATTAGTATAGAATGGTACCAATTCTACATGCACAACTAAATTGAACTAAAAATAAAAACAACTATGGTGTATTTTGACTGATTGTCTATTTCGTTGTGTACATTTTTAGGGTTCCGTACCTAAAGGGTAAAAACGGGACCCTATTACTGAGACTTCGCTGTCCGTCCGTCCGTCCGTCTGTCACCAGGCTGTATCTCAAGAACGGTGATAGCTAGACAGTTGAAATTTTCACAGATGATGTATTTCTATTGCCGCTATAACAACAAATACTAAAAATAAAATAAAATAAATATTTAAGGGGGGCTCCCATACAACAAACATGATTTTTTTACCGTTTCTTGCTCGATACTAATAACGTTGCCTTATGTTGCATAGATAATGGTACGGAACCCTTCGTGCGCGAGTCCGACTCGCACTTGACCAATTTTTATTAATTAAAATCGTTAGTCTACAATATACAATTTTTATTATAAGAAAGTTCAGTTAATCCCACCCTGAGCGGGACTTGAACCCAGGACCTCGGAATACCGTTCCGTTGCTCTCCCAACTGAGCTAACATGGGACCAGCACAAGATAACCAAATTTTTTACTACAATATTTCTCAATGTGAGTTAAACATCGTGCGATGTTTTTTGTACAACGTCATCTATCGAGCGGTTTGTACCAAGCATAGCAAGTCAATTACCTTTTCTCTCCAGTCCATTTACGTCCCACTGTTGGGCACGGGCCTCCTCCACCTTGAGAGGGATTATGGTCTACTGTGCCGCGATGACCAGACGTGTTGGCACAGGGTTAAAACGGAAAACTCGAAAATAAAAAAAGCTGTATAATAAGAAAATAAAAAAAGCTGTAAAAGTCAGTTATGGGATATTACACACAGATAACAAACTTGTTATCTGTGTCCAGTATCCCTGAGCTGACTTTTACAGCACCCTTGGGAGGATGGGGTAGTGACACTTGTATTCTTAGTCCGTCACCACACGGAGAAATAGTCAATTACCTAAAAACGGTAAAATTAGACAGATAGATAGATAGGTAATCTATCTATCTATCTGTCTAATTTGACCGTTACCGTTTATCTTTATTGTACACAATTTTACATTACAGTAGCTTAGTCTATGTTAACAATAATATAGTACAATAGGCGGTCTTATCACATGCTGCGATCTCTTCCAGACAACGTTTGGCCAAAGAGAGGGCTTTATGTGGTGTCTTACTCTCTAACCTACAAAGAGTAGCTTTACATACTAATACTTACATAAACTCAATACATATACCTACAAATACACATACATAAATACATACCTTACAAACAATACAAAAATTACCTGGTTCCACTAATATAGTCGACAAGCTATCCATAATAATAGCAGGCCCTGGTATAATTTGTTCAGATTTTAGTTTCTCTAATAAATATATAGATGTATCTTGGTAACCACCTTCGAAATATACTTTGACACTCTGGAAATAAAAATGCTGAAATTATTGGGTGCTAATCAAAAAAGTTTATGTAAAAGCCACATAAGGGGACAGTGTACACAGATAACATATTCTGTGCGTTTTCCGTGTGGTGGCGGATTAAGAATACAAGTGTCACCACCCCATCTCCTCCCAAGAGTGCTGTAAAAGTCTGCTAAGGGATATTGCACACAGATAAAATCCTCTGTAAGAGATGGAAAACTCGAAAATAAACCCTGTGCCACCACGTCTGGTCAGCGCGGTACAGTAGACTATGGTCTCCAAAGTGGAGGAGGCCCGTGCCCAACAGTGGGCCGTAAATGGGCTGGAGAGTTAACATCCTCTGTGGAGATGGAAAACTCTAAATGAAAGCATAAAACTAATAAAAAAATAAAACTTATAACTAATCTTCAATCTTAAAATTCCATCGCAAGGTTGTCTGTAAGAGATTACAAATAGTGATAAGACCGCCTTTTGTACCTTATAAAACTGTTAGCACTGTTAATCTTTTGTAAAATTTTGGTGTACAATATACAATAAAATCAAATCAATACTCTTGTATTGATTTGATTTGATTTGAAAACTGACATGCCTGGTCAGAGCAGCATAGTAGACTAAAATCCCTCCTAAATTTACAGGAGGCCTGTGCCCAACAGTGGGACTTTAGTGGGCTATGAAAGGAAAAAAAAAACATTAGAATGAATATTATAAATATTCATAAAGATGGTTGGAAAAAAAATAACAATTTTAATATCGATTTTGGTATCGAATTAGTATCGATATTAATTAAGTCTTTTGTTTCAATGCAATTTTGTTTTTCCATAAATAAGCTTGGCTTAAGACCAGTGGACACTTATTTAAATAAATAAATTACATACTGCAAGTGCGTAGCACTTACAACCGTCGGGCATGTATGACCAGATGTATGAGTGTGGATGAAGCCAAGGAAGTATGTTTGGATCGTAGCAGATGGCGCTCTATAGTCTCTGCCTACCCCCATGGGAAAATGGCGTGATGTTATGATGATGATGATGATGATAAATAAATAAATATTCATGGACATGTCACACAACGTCCTATGGTCCCAAGCTAAGCTTATATGCTTGTGTTATGGGTACCAGAATACGGATAGAATACATATATTACTTTTCTTTTGTAAATAAATACTTATTATACATAGAAAACACCCAGACGCAGTACAAACATTTGTACGAAATTTATGGATATCACACAAATGATTGTCCCATGCGGGAATCGAACCCGCGACCTCGTGCATGACACTCCATTACATAAACCACTTTATCACGAAGCCCCTATTTATTTAAGTATAGTTATTAATTAGTTATTATTAGTTATCATAATTATTATTAGTTAGTTATAATACATTTATTTACCTTTCCAATAACAGGAGGAGTATATTTCCCAGTAGGTGGCGCCACTTGTTCTGGAACATTGCTCATACCAACACCGCGGACACGTATATCATCAACTAGGACATCGCGGTTTGATAATATGAAACCAAACTCGTTCTTATACCTGCAGTCAAACGTGTGGAATTTAGAAATCAAATCTTAACAAATTATACAAAAAAGCCATCCTCTTGAACCACACTATCTATTAAAAGAAACCGCATCAAAATCCGTTACGTGGTTCTGAAGATATAAGCTCACATAAGTAAATAAATAAATAATTAATATTCATGTACATTTCACACAACGTCCTCTGGTCCCAAGCTAAGCTAAGCTTTTGTAAATACATAATTATAATATTTATAATACATAGTAAACACCAAGACGCAGAACAAATGATTGTCTCGAGCGGGAATCCAACCCGTGACCTCGTGAATGGCAGTCCGTTACCTGAACCACTAGACCACGAGACGTGTCTATACTAACATCATAAAGCTGAAGAGTTTGTTTGTTTGAACTCGCTAATCTCAGGAACCACTGCTCCGATTTGAAACATTATTTCACTGCTGGATAGCACATTTATTGAGGAAGGCTATAGGCTATATAACATCACGCTGCGACCAATAGGAGCGAAGCATCAGTGTAAAATGTTACAAAAACGCAATTTTTTTTTTAAATTCCACGCGTACGAAGTCGCGGTTAACAGCTAGTAGTAAAATATATTTACTTAGAGCATAAGTTCCACAGGAGTTGCCATTATAAAGACGAACCCCGCAAAAAAGGTGTGTAAAGGATCGAAACATACTAGGAATATAATCTATTATTAGAATTAAATTAAATATCGGTTTATTGCATGGTTTTCAGAAGGGTTTATTTTCGAGTTTTCCTTCTCTCACAGAGTATGTTATCTGTGTGCAATATCCCTTAGCTGACTTTTATGGTGTCCGATTGTTTGACCAAAAATCATTTGGCAAAACTACACTTGACAAACAACGTTTGACAAAACAGTGAACTCGCCTATTGATCATTTTACTACAAATGGTTCATTTCGCCAAATGATCAACACTTAAAATTACATTTATATAAATGATTATTTTACAAAACTAACATTTGGCAACCGAGTTATCAGATAAATATACAAATGGTCAAAAAATTTGACATTCTTGTTAAAATGACCATCTTTTGCGTATTTTTTTTGCAAAGAAACTGCTATAGATTTTCCTAAAAAGGAAATACTATAAGTATTAATTGATATATTTTTTTTAAATATACATAAATAGAATGAAAAAAAAAGATATTTTACATTATTTGCAAAATAATTACTTATTAACCCGTTCGTCTTTGGAGATAATCTATATCTCTTTTATTAGATTGGTTTAGGTTAGGTTAGAACTTTAACAGAAGAAGAAGGGAACTTTAAGGAATTTCTCCCATTAATAATGATGCATGATGATAATGATACATTTAAAACAACATAATATACGAAACATATTATTTGATGAAATGAAAAAAACGTCAAATGACATTTGAATACTTAATACATTTGTCAAGTGTAGTGTTTGCTAATGGATCATTTGCTAAGTAAGTTTTTGTAAGATGATACTTTTGTCAAGTGTATTGTTTGCCAAATGATCATTTGATGAAACGTTGTTTGTCAAATGATCATTTGTCAAAAATTTCATTAGGGAACCGACTTTTACAGCACCCTTGGATATGGTGACACTTGTATTCTTAATCCGTAACCACCACACGGAGAGAAGTATACTTCTCTCCGTGTATAGAATTATAAAACAAAAGACAGGGTTTTTCTCAATGGCAAATAAATAGACCATATATAAAAAGGTGCACAAAATAGGCCAAGAACTAAGGGCGAATGTTTACATTGTTTTACCAAACATAATACTAACCTGTTAACAAATGCCGTATAAAAATCTCCATGTCTACAAGCAGTAGGTGACTCTTCAGATATTGGAGACACCATAAGCGCACAATCAGTACCTTGGTATCTCAAATGTAGATATGGTTCTGTTATTATTTGTGAATCTGGTATACCCTGTAGAACAACACAATTATATGCATACCGAAATAGACTTAAAAAAATAAGGTGATTTTGTTTTGGTTATGGATTCCCCCTATATGTCCTCATAATCGATTTTAATGTTATTTTTTAACTGAATGTCAAATTCGGTGCAATCCTGACAATAGGACCTATAAAAATGACTTGAAATCGTTTTTTATTATTATTTTACTCTCTTAAAGTCACAATGAATGACCATTGACCGAAACATGAACTTTTGAAATTTAAATGTTTTGATGCCAAAACCCAAAAAATATGCCCAAAAACTTGAACCCATACTTAAAAATGGTTATTTCATCGATTCCATAACAGCCGCCATATTGTTCTATGACCTCAGTTGGCTATATTAAGAAACGCATTGACAACAATTTTGCCGATTCTATAGTCTACACACTACATTTTGCTAGAAAATAAAATGTGGGAAGCCTATGTCCACCAGGGGATGGAAAAAGGGGTAATAGATAAACGAATGGTTCACTTACTTGTTTTCGAAGTCTATCTCTAGTGACAGCTGCCAAAACATCAAGCTGTTCATCTAACATTTCAAAGTTATCACTACAATATACCGCTGCTGCAGGCTGTTGAGCTTCTTGAACTATATGAGCTAAGGCCATGCCGTAAGCTGACAGGATACCTGGACATAAAAACTAATAGTGTAATGATGGATTATGAATACAGTGATGGCAATGGCGATGTGATAAAGATGATAATGACTATGGCAATAATGATGACAATGATTAATAATTATAGCAATAACGATGACAATGATTTTGGCAATAATGATGGCAATGATGCGTATAATAATGACAATGAGTATAGCAATAATGATGGCAATGACGATGACAATAATGATAGCAACAGTGATGGCAATAACGAAACGATAATGATGACAATGAAATGCGATAATGATGACAAGATGCAATAATGATGACAATGACAATGGTCATAACGATGGTAAAAATGATAGCAATGTCGATAGCAGTAATGATGGCAAAGCTAATAACAATAATTATGGTAATGCCGATAACAATAATGGTGGCAATGCCAATAACAGTTATTGATGGCAATGACGATAACAATACCTAATGATGGCAATGCCAATATCTAATGATGGCAATGCCAATAGCAACAATAATGGCAATGTTGATGATAATAATAATGGTGGCAATAATAATAGCAATGATGGTAGCAACATAATAATAATATCTTACCAGCATATTTATGTATGAGTACAGTAGATATACCGAGCTGCCTGGCGACGCTACACGCGTGCTGCCCGCCCGCTCCACCGAAGCAAGCGAGAGCGTGCTGAGACGCGTCGTGACCACGAGCTGTTGTTAACGCCCTAATAACATTATAAATAATTAAATTTTCTAGCACTTGCGCGACTCATTAATTGTTTAAATAAAACTACTTTTGGGCGTGGATGAACTTTTGGGTGTGGTAAAAATTGGATGTGGGTAAACCCTGTAATAACTGATCGTAGAAGACACATTACATGGTGACTGCAAAGTCTCGGAAACGTCGGGCCAAAACTTAACAGATTTCTGTTAAGTTTTGGCCCGACGTTTCCGAGACTTAAAAATCCGAAACTTAAATCCGTAAAAAGTAGTTTGCGTCTAAATCCGTAAAAAGTAGTTTGATTTAAATAAATAAATGTTAAAGTCTCGGGCCAAAACATAACAGAAATCTGTTAAGTTTTGGCCCGACGTTTCCGAGACTTTGCAGTCACCATGTAATGTGTCTTCTACGATCAGTTATTACAGGGTTTACCCACATCCAATTTTTACCACACCCAAAAGTTCATCCATATTCTCCGTGTGGTGACGGATTAAGAACTTGTATTCTTAATCCGTCACCACACGGAGAATATTATTAACGGATAACTATTAACGGAGAATATTATTAACAATTAAGTACCCCAAAACGGGCAAGTGCGTAGCACTTACAACCGTCGAGCATGTATGACCAGATGTATGAGTGTGGATGAAGCCAAGGAAGTATGTTTGGATCGTAGCAGATGGCGCTCTATAGTCTCTGCCTACCCCCATGGGAAAAAGGCGTGATGTTAGGATGATGAAGATTAATTAAGTCCATTACTTGAACCACTAGACCCGTCAAGTATATATAGAAAAATCTGTATCTAGGTATATCTGTAGCAGATAGCGTAGAACTGCTTATTGTGGCGCTCTATAGGGAAGGCTTATGTCCAGCAGTAGACGGAGATAGGCTCATAGATGGATGGAGGTATATTTATTCCCTACTTACTAATTCCACAAAAAAAACATTTGGGGCGACTTTCATTCAGGTAATGAAATTTTTAAACAGTCTTCAGATTGTAATTAGTTTATACAACGAACAATAATGTTCACCATTATGCAATGCTGTTAGGCGGGTTAAAAACACAAATTTCACCACCCCATTTCCTCCCCAGGGTGTTGTATAGCCAGCTAAGGAATGATATAAGAAAACTTTTTTTTTGTATTCTGTAAAGAGTACTAGCGGGTTGGTCGAGATGTTGCAAAGCAATCTTGATAGATGGCGTTGTACGTAGAAATACGATATAAACTCAATCGAGTGACGATTGTGGTGGTAAATTTTAATGTTACAAGCACGACCGCAATAAGCTCAGTAGGAAAGAGCTTCGGAACGGTATTGCGAGGTCGTGGGTTCAAGTCCCGCTTGCGGCAATCATTTTTTCCACCATAATTTAATTTATTAAGTAAAGCATAGCATGTCAATTGCAAAATCAATAAATTACTTTAGAAAACCTTTTGTTAGAAACGGAAATCCCGAAGTTAAACTAGTATACCAATACGCCTGGTCAGAGTGGAGTGGTAAATCAAAAACCCTTTCAGAGCGCAGGAGGTCCATGCCCAACAGTGGGACGTTAGTGGGTTGGAGAGAGAGAAAGAAAGAGACGTTATATTAGTTTATAATAATTACCTAATCGGTCTGCACATGGCTTCGTTTGCAACATTTAGGAATCCCATTGCTATTTCTTCCATTGTCATCTAAAAAAATAAAAAGTGTAAATTAAACTACGGTGGAAAAAGTGATTACCGCAAGCTGGACTCGAACCCACGACCTCGGAATACCGTTCCGTAGCTCTGCCAACTGAGCTTATTGCGGTCGTGCTTTTCAGTAATCAAATTTGGCCACCGCAATCGTCACTCGATTGAGTTTATATCGTATTTCTACGTGCAACGCCATCTATCAAGAATGCTTTGCAACACCTCGACCAACCACCTAGCTTTCTTTACAGAATACATACACATCTTTCCACCATAACTTAATTTATTAAGTAAAAGCATAGCATATCAATTGCAAAATTAATTAATTACTTTAGTAATAAAAAGTGTTAAAAATCTGGTAGTTATTAAGGCTCATAAGACGTGAAAAACATACGTATGTTTCATTGTAAATGGACCCTAATTGGGGAAAAACCATTTAATATTATGGATGGGTCTTGTGTTTCATGTAACGGACTGCCGTTCACGAGGTCGCGGGTTCGTTTCCCGCTCGGGACAATCATTTGTGTGATATTTGTAATTGTCAAACAAATGTTTGTACTGCGTCTGGATGTATTATTCTATGTATGTATTTACAAAAAAAAAGTAGTATATCCGTATTCTGGTACCCATAACACAAGCATATAAGCTTAGCTTGGGACCAGAGGACGTTGTGTGATATGTCCATGAATATTTATTTACTACCTCTTTACTGCCATCTTGTTTCAAGAACGTGTTAATTTCTTGTGTCATCTTCTTAAAAGCTGTAATAGTCGCTTCTTTGTCGAGCGGTTCCTTTTCAGTATGACCAAATATCTTTGGAAAGTATTCGGGTAGTAATCGACCTGGGAAAAAATACAATTTGGGAGTTTTAATATTTTTTAAGATATACCTATAGCTTATTTTTAAGATAATAATTTAAATATCATCGCAATGTACATACATTAAATTAGTGTCGACACTTACCCAATAAGAATAAGTGTCAACAATTAAACGATAATAAGGCCTAACACTTATTTAACAATAAGTGTAGACACTGACCCAACAATCAACACTAGGTGTCAACACTCACCAAATAAAAAGTGTCAACACTTGCCAAACAATTTGTGTTGACACTTACTAAATAAGCAGTGTAAACCCTAAACACTTACCCAACAATAGATTAGCATCAGTAACAGTCAATGGTCCTCCCTTCCTATAACAGGCAGGTCCAGGCTGAGCTCCAGCTGACTCTGGCCCGGCCACAAATAGACCTGATCTGAACATCAGCATAGAACCACCACCAGCCGCTACTGTGTTTATATCTAGACAATAATGTAGTTTTATTAATACACTGAACATAAATGGCGTCATACGAATAGATGATATAATCTACTTTTTTCGATGTGACACTTGACAGGTGGTAGGAATTGGCTAATTTTGTTTAAGAGCTTGAATTAGGTCTTGATTGATGTCTTTTTGAGTATATAGCCAATCTTGTCAGTTACTCAAGTAATTTATTAATTTTGCAATTGACTTGCTATGCTTTTACTTAATAAATTAAATTGTAGTGGAAAAAGTGATCACCGCAAGCGGGACTTGAACCCACGACCTCGGAACGCCGTTCCGTAGCTCTGCCAACTGAGCTTATTGCGGTCGTGCTAACAGTAACCAATTTGACCACTACAATGTCACGCGATTGAGTCTATATCGCATTTTGATGTACAACGCCATCTATCGAGAATGTTTTTGCAATAATCTCGAGCAGCCACTCTTTACAGAATACAATTGGGCTGAAATAATGACGCGACTTTTATTACTAAAGTAATTTGTTAATTGACTTGCTACGCTATTTGTATTTCCACTACAATTTAATTTATTATGTCAGTTACTCCTTTAACATATGGTAAGATAGCAGGGAGGCGCTCAACAGTCTGTGGTTTTTCTCGGCTACTGCGATGATTGCGAGGAACTTGCAGTTTGTTAGCTTTTAGAACTTTCTAAGCATGCAAGCTCCTCAGCGACGGATTAAAATTAAAATCGAATATTGGTAAACCCTGTAATAACTGATCGTAGAGGACCATGGCGACTGCAAAGTCTCCAAAACATCGAGCCAAAATTTTGTTTTTATACGCGTCTAAATTCGTAAAAGTTAGTTTTATTTGAACTTTTTCTTGACTTCAGTTTACTTTAACAAGATAAGTTACCTAATTGTGGTGCTTGTATAGTAACTCCTGCTGTAGTTGCTTCATGAACATGTTCCAATGTACCAGCATATCTAGACACGTCCGTCGAAGTACCACCCATGTCGAAACCTTAACAAATATATTTATATGTATAAGATACTAGCTGTGCCCCACGGTGTTACCCGCGGTAAAAAGAATAAAGAAAAAGACTTGTGTCACTCGGGGACTGCCGCGGTAAAGCTTTATTGCATAGTATTTTTTATCAACATCAATATTTATGCAAGAATCTAAATACCATAAACTAAAATAAGATTAATAATCCTTATTTACTGATGTTTACATCTGTCCATTGTTTATGGTAATTATGATAAAATAGCGATTGTCAATCAAATGTCAATGTACGCGCCGAGCCGTACCAGCGGTGGGGGGCTCCGCCCGTCGTGGCCCATTGAACTGCGGAGACCGAACTATCCACCATTTTTATTTCTCTCACATTCATTCGACGACATTTTATTTCATACAAACCCTATTCATTCTTTTTATACATATCGTGGCGGTAGCAGTAGTACGCCACTTAATTTTATATAATTTGCTATCCCAGTACAATCTGCAAGTTTGTAATATCCCTATTGGGAATAAACGCAATTGAAGACAAACTCATCGTTTTATTTACATAAAACAATTCTGTACTCCGTCATATGAGTACTACCTGTTTGGTGACCTTCGGAAGACTTCATCGACTTTGGTGAAACAACATACTTTCGAAGACTGCTCAAACATTTTGGTGACCCCGACGTGATACGCAACAAGCTTCGTGAAGGACGAAAGGTCACGGAAGACGTTCGACGTTCAAGACAAACTTCGAAAATACTCGCCAGTGTGTCCAGAGACTACCCATTTTAATTCAAAAAATTCCTACGCACTTGGAAGGAGGAGAACAATCAGTCTAACGTTTCAAGAACGCATCGGAGCTTCTACAACCCTAGCTTCAAGCCGGCCGGTCAGCCTAAGGACGCCGCAGCCAAGGTTTAGCCAGGAAAGTGCACCAATCCTTATTTTTTCCATCTTTTACCCAATCTAATCCAATTGCTTTCTATTTGAATTTAGATTTGCCATTCCATATAATATATAATTGCATATTTCATGCGCATCCTACATTCTAAGCTTTGCTTATTTCTCCTAATAAATAAGCTGAACGCACAATACATGCATAAAGGTCGCTTATTTTATTGCGCCTATCCTTAATTAATATTCAAACACCGTATATTAACGTCGCAAATTAATTTACCTACAGCTTTGGCTTTAGCATTTTTATTTTCTTTTCCCTAAAGGCTTAAAGTTAGTTTTACAACATATTTTGGCGTTATATTCTATTCATTTACGTAGTGATTTAGAAATTAATAAACTTATACGCAATTTTTACATACGCAGCTATAGCTTACCCACTTATAATAGATCAAATACATAAAGTTAACGCAGGTCAAAGTCCAAATTCCATTAACTGCATAGTCATTGCATCGTTTTATCGTTTTATATACGAGTACTTAACTAATAACTGTTCCAGATCGCGACGCATTAGCCGCGGCGAACCTGTGCATTGTTTCTCGCCTGCAAATAACAAACCGGTTTTCTACGCTACGCTCGTTCGGTGCGTCGTGAACTTTCATCGCGCTACGCCCGGGAGCATAAGCAGTGCAATATACGTATTCCCTTTTTATATTTATTACTACTTTAATTTGAATTTATATCTTCACTCGTTTGGTTATTAATTTTAATATTATTTTTTATTAAATATGACCGACAAAGGTGATAAAACTTCTCTTTTTGCCACAAGAAGCTCAATTAAAGGGCGAATTACCAAATTTAAAAACTATATCGAAAAGTTTGATGGTCACGATAGTATATTATCAGAACAAACGAGTGAACTTGCCTTGAGGTTGGATCGATTTCGTAGTCTTTTTAGCCAATTTGATGAATTACAAACACAAATCGAAATAGCGTGTCCATCCTCACAGCAAGCCGAGATTGACACGCGGGAAGAGATTGAACAAGAATTCTATTCATTAATAACTACCGCTCAGTCTTTGTTGAGTAGGGCGAATGATGAATTTGAATCTATTAGTGGTAAGCCTGATGCATCATCACCCTGTAAGCATAAACATCATAACGATTTAAATTTTAGACTGCCTTTAATTCAAGTAGCTAATTTTGATGGGTCTTATTTTAAATGGATCGAATTTAGAGACACTTTTAATTCGCTTATTCACAGTAACGATCGTATACAGCCTATTCATAAATTTCATTATTTAAATTCCTACTTAGAGGGCGAGGCATCCCAGGTGATTAGTAACTTAGAAGTTACTGACTCTAATTACATAGAAGCTTGGCGTCTCCTATGCGAGAGGTATGATAATAAAAAACAGCTGATTTACAATCACCTCAATGCTCTTTTTAATATTTCACCCATAGGTAGGGAATCAACCCAAGGTCTTAGGTACATTGTAGATCATGTATCTAAACATTTACGAGCCTTAAATACATTAGGTCAGCCTACAAATCACTGGGACACTATTATTATCTACATGGTCTCGGCAAAACTCGACGGCGGCACTGTCTTAAAGTGGGAGGAGTATAAAAACGCTCTCGATGAAATGCCTTCTCTTGACGATTTCCACAGATTTTTAAAGGGTCGTGCTGATATTCTTGAGTCTGTCCAACGAAATAAAACTCAGCTGACAACTCCTCCACTTAAACAATTGAATACTTCGAATCCACGTAAACTACAAACGAAAACGTTTCAAATTTCAGCCACGTCCTGTGTTTCACCCGCTATTCCTGCCTCGTGTGTCTTCTGCCGTGGCAGTCACCGTATTTATGACTGCTCGGCGTTCCGGTCCAAGTCCATCGAAGACAGGATTTCTGAGTCGGTAAATTTGAAACTATGCCTTAACTGTTTACGCAAGGGTCATTCTGCACATCGTTGTAGGTTAGGCAATTGTTTGAAATGTAAGGGCCGTCATAACACTTTATTACACCGGGAGGTTCCTCCGGCTGATAAAAGTTCTATTTCCTCGCCACCGCAGCCAGACGCCCAAGTCACGGCCGGTATGGCTACATATAGTCATAATCACATTTTGCTTTCTACTGCACTTATTAATGTTTCTAATCCCGAAACGAAGGCTTGCCTCACTGCAAGATGTTTATTAGATAGCGGGAGTCAAACGTCTATAATTAGTTCCAGTCTAAAGGAACGGTTGCAATTGACTCCTCAGCACACTAATACAAACATAGTAGGCATAGGTAACAATGCTTTATTAGGTACGCCTGAGCGCTGTACTATAGAAATAAAATCAAATTATAATAAAACATTTAAATTTCGCACATCGTGCTTAGTTTTACCCACTATTTCGGGTAATTTACCACACAAGTACTTCAACAAATCACAATTTAAACTCCCGCCGAAGGTGAGACTCGCAGATCCTACATTTAATGAGCCTGCGCCCATTGACGTTTTAATCGGTGCGGATCATTTTTGGTATTTAATCGGATCCGAGCAACTTAATTTAGGTAAAAATTTACCCATTATGCGCAAATCAAAACTAGGTTGGCTATTGGCAGGTCCTGTGTTCGAGCGTGCTTTACCAAAACAATCTTTTTACTCGTTTAGTCAATGCAATCATATTACTACGAGTGATAACTTAGATGAACAATTGAGTAAGTTTTGGCAACTAGAACAAATTCCTCAGCCCACGACGCAACCTACAGACATACAAGCAGAATGCGAACAACATTTCATTACCCATACGTATAGGGACAAAGACGGCAGGTTTTGCGTGCGTCTACCTTTAGTCACCGAGCCCGACTGTTTAGGCGATTCGTATCGAGTAGCTAAAAAACGATTTCTAGTGTTAGAAAAACGTTTTAGGCATGATCCAGAACTTAAAGGTTCTTATCAAAAATTTATCTCAGAGTATGCCGAGCTAGGTCATCTTTCGGAGACTAAATCTAGGTTTACAGATATTTCTTATTATGTGCCGCATCATCCTGTTCTAAAACCTACTAGCGAGTCAACGAAGGTTCGTGTTGTTTTCAATGCAAGCGCTATTACATCATCTGGTTATTCCATTAACGATCTCCAGATGATTGGTCCCTGTATACAAGATTCACTTTTTAATATACTTATTAGATTTAGATCGTACAAATATGTGTTAACAGGCGATGTCGAAAAAATGTATCGCCAGATTAGTGTGCAGGATTGTGACCGTAATCTACAATTAATATTATGGCGAGATAACGAGAATGATAAATTAAAAACATTAAAACTTAACACAGTTACTTACGGCTATTCAAGTGCAAGCTTTCTAAGTACACGTTGTTTGTGGCAACTAGGTGAAGATTGTGTGGACGATAAAATCAAAATAATTATACAGAACGATTTTATGGTCGACGATTTGATCACAGGGACGGATTCGGAGTGTGAATTATTAAACATTAAAAACTCTGTTGAACAAGTTTTATTAGCTGGATGCTTTCCATTGCGCAAATTCCGTTCGAATTCGGAAATGATTTTGAGACAATGCCAGAGTCTTAGTTCAGAAGACAGTCTTCTACTAAGTTCTCATTCACACACTCTCGGAGTAGGATGGGACTCTGCAGCTGACGTCATACACTTTCCTACAAAATATTCCACTAATAACAATTATATTACTAAACGGTCAATTTTATCTGATTCTTGTAAGATATTCGACCCATTGGGCCTTTTAAGTTTAATAACTATTGTGCCTAAGATTTTAATACAAAAATTATGGCTGGCCAAAATTGATTGGGATGAGCCTGTGCCTGAAAGTATCGAACTGTCTTGGAGGCAATTCACAGATAGATTATCTTCTTTAAACTCATTTAAAATACCACGGCACGCACTTTGCGATTTGCCTAACTATATAGAACTGCATTGCTTTTGTGACAGTAGCATCAGCGCCTACGCAGCGTGTGTTTATCTAAAGTCTACAAACGATCGCGGTGACGTTGTTGTGCGACTCCTGTGCGCGAAGGCGCGCGTGAGTCCTCTCTCGCCGGTCACCATTCCTAGACTGGAGCTATGCGCGGCGGTGCTCGGCGCACGACTCATTACGGCGGTGGTAAGCACACTGCGTTGTAAGGTAACACGCACCTGCTACTGGACCGATTCCTCCATTGTTTTAGCGTGGCTTCAAACTAATCACACTAAATTAAAAACATTTGTTTCAAACAGAGTAGGTTTAATTTTAGAGTTAACCGAAGGTTCTGAGTGGCATTACGTGCCCACCGCGTTAAATCCGGCAGATTATGCTTCACGTGGCGTCGATAGCTATAAATTAAATAATCTAAACATGTGGTGGGAAGGTCCACCTTTCTTATATACAACGGAAGACAATTGGCCACAATTAGGTAGTGATATGATAGTTCACAACGACATTCCTGAATTAAAAATCAATGTTGCTGCAACATGCGAAACTTTATCACATACTTCGTTGATTGATTTTGATAAATACTCTAAACTAAAACAGATTCAACGCTCATTTGCTTATTTGTTGCGATTTATACATAATTGCCGCAATCCTAGCACTAAGAAAATGGGAGTTTTACAGCCTGAGGAACTCGAATCTTCTTTTAAACAGTTGGTAAAATTTTCCCAGGCTAATAGTTTTTCAACCGAATTAAACACACTACGCAATAAACGTATTTTAAGTAGCAAAAACCCTCTAATTTCATTATCTCCCTTTCTAGACGAGGAAGATATTTTACGTGTAGGTGGCCGTCTCGATTCTTCATTTTATTCGTTTGATAAACGCCATCCGATACTTCTAAGTGCTAAACATAGACTTGCTAGGTTATTATTTCAGCAGGAGCACTTGAGACTTCTTCACGCTGGTCCCCAGCTCTTACTCAGCTCCATTCGGGAAAACGTGTGGACTGTCGGCGGACGTGACTTGGCTCGCACGGTCGCGCGACAATGTGTAACTTGTCGACGCTTCGCTCCCAAAACAATCGCGCCCATGATGGGCACACTACCTTTAGAACGTGTTACACCAGATTTTCCGTTTGTTAGTGTTGGAGTCGATTTTGCTGGACCATTTATGATAACTGATAGGAAGGGAAGAGGCTGTAAAATAAGCAAATGTTACTTAGCGATTTTCGTTTGCACTAGATTTAAGTGCATACATTTAGAAGCAGTTAGTCAGCTTTCTAAGGAGGCATTTATACTTTCCTTACGTCGTTTTATAGCGCGCAGAGGCAAGCCACGCGAAATTTTATGTGATAACGGCAGAAATTTTGTCGCTGCCGCTAAAGAGATAGGATCTTTTCTAAAATCTAATTCTTCGTCCATCTCTTCCTTTGCGTCCGATGAAGGAATTAAATTCAAATTTCAACCTGCTTATGCTCCCCATTTTGGGGGCTTATTCGAGTCAGGGGTAAAATCTGCAAAGCATCACTTAAAGAGGATATTAGGCAATGGTCATGTTACTTTCGAGGAATTGGCAACCTTGTTTAGTCAAGTAGAAGCAATCCTTAACAGCCGTCCCTTATGTCCTCTCTCCTCTTCTCCCAACGATTTCCAAGCTCTAACTCCAGGTCACTTTCTCATTGGCCGTGCCTTGACGTCATTACCATCACCTAGCCTAGAGGATGCAACACAAACCAGATTAGACCGGTTTCAGAGGATAGAGAATATGAGGCAGCATTTTTGGCGGCGCTGGCAACTGGAGTATGTTGCAGAACTTCAACAGCGCACCAAGTGGCGAGTTCCTGATCGTCCAATCCAGCTTGGTGATTTGGTTCTTCTAAGGGAAGAAAATGCGCCACCCCTTTACTGGCGTCTTGGACGCATTTCAAAACTATTTCCAGGTCCTGATGGCGTCATACGTGTGGCTGACGTAACCACAAATTCTGGTACCTACAGACGAGCGGTGCGGTACCTCTGTCCCCTGCTAGACGAACAAGAGCCTCAAGAGTAGTTGAAGACTGCAGTCTTCAAGGGCCCCCAGTATGTACGCGCCGAGCCGTACCAGCGGTGGGGGGCTCCGCCCGTCGTGGCCCATTGAACTGCGGAGACCGAACTATCCACCATTTTTATTTCTCTCACATTCATTCGACGACATTTTATTTCATACAAACCCTATTCATTCTTTTTATACATATCGTGGCGGTAGCAGTAGTACGCCACTTAATTTTATATAATTTGCTATCCCAGTACAATCTGCAAGTTTGTAATATCCCTATTGGGAATAAACGCAATTGAAGACAAACTCATCGTTTTATTTACATAAAACAATTCTGTACTCCGTCATATGAGTACTACCTGTTTGGTGACCTTCGGAAGACTTCATCGACTTTGGTGAAACAACATACTTTCGAAGACTGCTCAAACAGTCAATAAAATAAAAACTAACGCCAAAACTGACATGAGTCACCAGCGCGAACAGCGAAACGGCATTACTGCGTCACGGAATTTAAATTTCGAATTTTGTGCATTTAGTCTCCACGCTCAAGGCCCGCGATAGGAGCTATGCAATAGCTTAATACAAAATTGGTCAAGTGCGAGTCGGACTCGCGCACGAAGGGTTCCGTACCATTATCTATGCAACATAAGGCAACGTTATTAGTATCGAGCAAGAAACGATAAAAAAATCATGTTTGTTGTATGGGAGCCCCCCTTAAATATTTATTTTATTATATTTTTAGTATTTGTTGTTATAGCGGCAATAGAAATACATCATCTGTGAAAATTTCAACTGTCTAGCTATCACCGTTCTTGAGATACTGGGTACGGAACCCTAAAAATTATGTTTGTTGTATGGGAGCTACCCTTAAATATTTATTTTATTTTATTTTTAGTATTTGTTGTTATAGCGGCAATAGAAATACATCATCTGTGAAAATTTCAACTGTCTAGCTATCACCGTTCTTGAGATACTGGGTACGCAACCCTAAAAATCACGTTTGTTGTATGGGAGCCCCCCTTAAATATTTATTTTATTTTATTTTTAGTATTTGTTGTTATAGCGGCAATAGAAATACATCATCTGTGAAAATTTCAACTGTCTAGCTATCACCGTTCTTGGGATACAGCCTGGTGACAGACGGACGGACGGACGGACGGACGGACGGACGGACGGACAGCGAAGTCTCAGTAATAGGGTCCCGTTTTTACCCTTTGGGTACGGAACCCTAAAAATCGTTTTATTTCTTATCATCCCGCGGGAATTCATTGCATTCTTTCGAGATAAAAAGTAGCCTGTATGTTGTATTGTATGAGCTACATTAGTAGTTTTTGCGTGAAGAGTAACAAACACATCCATACACGCAAACTTTCACATTTATAATATAAGTAGGATCATAGACATGTAGGATATACAAAATAAATGTAGAAAATAGTCTGTCTAAATCTCAAAATCTGACAGGCACTTCTACACTTTTTTTAAAAACAATTTTTCCCATACCACAAGTTCAAAACCACAGAAGTCTATGTTCAAGACATGCAGAACAGATTAACACGTAAGATGGGGTAAAACAACTCTCAGGAAATCTTACCAGAGACCACAATATTGGTCAAAAGTCCCCAAAATGGAATAGATATTAAACCAACCTATGACTGGCAATCCTGTCTCTTTTTGGTAAGAAGTCATTGCATACCCAACCACGCCTCCAGCAGGCCCAGACAGTATAGCTCTTGATCCGTTGAACCTAAAAAAGGAAATTAAAAACATTAAAACCAATTTAATTAAAACTGACACATATAGTCTTATTCATAATGACTTACCGGAGGTTTAAAAGTTCGCTGAAATCGGTTCGCGAAAATTGTCAAAACTTGTTATTTATAACAGTCTTTTTACGCAAAAACGTTTATTACCTCTCCAATAAAATCTCCGTTTAAACCTCCGATAAGTCATTATGAATAAGACTATTAATCTTTACTTATTATAAAACAAAGTCGTTATTTAAAGAAAACTACTTTTTACAGATTTAGACGCGTATATTTGTTTTAAATTTTGGCCCGACGTTTCGGAGACTTTGCATTTCAAACAAATACACGCGTAAAGTTATTTTATTTAAACAAATGAGTCGTGCAAGTGTTAGAGAATATCAAAGTCGTTATATTTATGTTTGTTACCTTATAACTTTTATTTGGGCAAAGCGTTTTTAATGATTCTTCCCGTTTGGTCCCATTGGCACTAGGTCAGGATCTGATAGTTATCTCCCGAGAAATCGAGGAAAACCCTCAATTTTCAATGAAGTCGATTAAACATTCTTTTAAAAATACCTACACAATTATTTTGAAGTCAATCAAAAATTGGTCAAGTGCGAGTCGGACTCGCGCACGAAGGGTTCCGTACCATTATCTATGCAACATAAGGCAACGTTATTAGTATCGAGCAAGAAACGGTAAAAAAATCATGTTTGTTGTATGGGAGCCCCCCTTAAATATTTATTTTATTTTATTTTTAGTATTTGTTGTTATAGCGGCAATAGAAATACATCATCTGTGAAAATTTCAACTGTCTAGCTATCACCGTTCTTGAGATACAGCCTGGTGACAGACGGACGGACGGACGGACGGACGGACGGACGGACGGACGGACGGACGGACGGACGGACAGCGAAGTCTCAGTAATAGGGTCCCGTTTTTACCCTTTGGGTACGGAACCCTAAAAATGAAAATTATGTTAAATAACTCACATATTCATAGGTGTAAGTCCACCATCAGATTGCATAAACAGTACATTTCCACCAAACAAGCCATCTGTGAAACCATCAGCGAAACCCTTCACGTACTCCCTAATGTGAGGAGTCAGGTATGCATCAGCTGAAGCGGTAAACCCACGAGGTACCATTCGTACCATGGAGGTTACAGCATGAGATAGGGAAATTTGCTTGAAACCTGCCAATATTATACCTTATTTAGAAAGACACTTCTTCTCCAGCCTATTTACGTCCCACAGCTGGGCACGAGCCTCTTCCACTTTGGAAGGGTTTACGGTCTACTGTGCTGCGCTGACCAGGCGTGTTGGCACAGGGTTTATTTTCGAGTTTTGCGTCTCTTACAAAAGATGTTATCTGTGCGCAATATCCCTTAGCTGACCTTTACAGCACCCTTGGGAGGAGATGGGGTGGTGACACTTGTATTCTTAATCCGTCACCACAAGGAGGGAAAAGAAGAAAGGCCTTAAGTGTAAATAAAAATGGATGGGCTATGCGTTAGAGGATAGGGATTTTGGCAAGGGATATAGTGGTTTTTCTTATAGGCAAACTTTAGGAACCAATACCTAAACTTATAATCACGACCTTACACCATAGTCTTGGCGACGAAGATATTTTTTTTATTGACAGACATTTCACACAATGTCCTCTGGTCCCAAGCTAAGCTTATATACTTGTGTTATGGGTAGATACCAGAATACGGATATACTACATATACTAATTTTCTTTTGTAAATACATAGGTACTTATAATACATAGAAACACCTAGACGCAGAATAAACATTTGTATGACATTTAAAAACATCACACAAATAATTGTCCTGTGCGGGAATCGAATCCGCGACCTCGTGAATGGCAGTCCGTTACGTGAACCACTAGCCCGTCATAACCCCATTATTTAAGAGAGATAAATTTAAAACGCACAGTTGCTTATCATCTTACTAATCTCAAAACAATATCCCTTATAAGTATTCTACGTATAAATTCTAAGAAGCCGGCGACCGGCAGGCAGAAGTGAAACTTGTTTTTGACGAGCCTCGTGGTCTAGTGGTTTATATAACGGACTGCCGTTCACGAGGTCTCGGGTTCGATTCCCGGTCAGGACAATCATTTGTGTGATGTTTTTAATTGTCATACAAATGTTTGTACTGCGTCTGGGTGTTTACTATGTATTATAAGTATGTATTTACAAAAGAAAAGTAGTTTATGTATTCTATCCGTATTCTGGTACCCATAACACAAGCATATAAGCTTAGCTTGGGACCAGAGGACGTTGTGTGAAATGTCCATGTATATTTATTATTATTTATTATTGTTTTCTTATAGTCCGTCACGGCGTCACCCCACGAACAATTAGTAAGGCTAAGTAATTAAAATATCCCAACTTTAACTTAAATAACAAAATTTCTTACCAATCTCTTCAGCAATCTTTCCAATCTTGATCTCATGATCATGATAGGTATAACTATGTGCCAACACAACAGCCACACTCACAATGCCTTTATCCTTCAAACTCTTAAGATCTCTTCTTATGTCATCTTCCTCTAAATCTTTGATAACTAACATCTTTTCTCCTGTGGTGCCTATAACTTGCTTCCAGTCTTTCCCTTTCGCCATTTGACAACGGTCTTCCAACGCTGGTATAACTCGACAATCTACCTCTATTACTTCGGAGTATAAAACTCCTGGACGTTTTATATCCTAGAAATAAAATTAGACATACATAAACACGGCATTCCGCGTGGTGTCGAATTAAGACTATAAGTGCAGCAAAGGGATGCACATAGATAACATCCTCTATGAGAGACGGAAAACTCGAAAGTATACTATATGCTAACACACCTGGTCAACACAGCACAATAAACCGAAACCCCTCCCAAAGTGAAGGAGGCCGATAGTCAGCAGTAGGACATCAATGAGCTGGAGAGAGAGAAGCATGGCATTGGGCAGTCTCTGCTACAAAGCCATGATCGTAATTTCTACTTCAAGCAAATATTTTAACACTACATACTCATATCTTTTGACGGGCTTCGTGGTGGAGTGGTTTATGTAATGGACAGCCGATCACGAGGTCGCGGGTTCGATTCCCGCTTGGGACAATCATTTGTGTCATAAATGTCATACAAATGTTTGTATTCTACCCATAATACAAGCATAGAAATATAGCTTACTTTGGGACCAGAGGACGTTGTGTGAAATGTCCTGAATATTTATTTATTTATCTTAGCTAATAAAACATCAATTGGTTTTTCCCTTAGACGTTTTCCTCATATAAATCATGCATAGTAATTTGCAATATACCGGTTGCTACAAAGTTGTCTAAGCGTAAGTTACTTACAAATATTTGCGTACAACCTAGGGCTATACATATAAAGAATATCTGTTGCCCACACTTCGTACGCGTGGAATTCAGAAAATATTCTCGTTTTTGCAACAGTTTTCACTGATGCTTCGAGCGAAGCATATTATATACTATATTATATACTATATTATATACTATTGGTCGCAGCGTGATGTCATATAGCCTTCCTTGAAAAATGTACCTACTATCCTTTTAACACTGAAATAATTTTTCAAATCGGACCAGTAGTGCCTGAGATTAGCGTGTTCAAACAAACAAACTCTTCAGCTATATAATATTAGTATTGATAGGTAACGAAGATGGGAAACTAGTTAGTGTTTGCAATAAGGACTGAGATTTTTTACAATAAAATTCCCTAAATTAAATCTTGGCTAAATAGCGCGAGGACTGAGGGTTCCGACTTAAATACTGATGTCAGGTTCCGTCTCTCATGGTAGAGTTCAAATGAAATAGGACAGTTACTTAAACGTGACATAATAGGCTTAAATATTTATCGATTCCAAATAAATAGAACACTTACCAACTGAAATATATGAGGCCGAGCCTGATTGCCAATATACAACAGATCTTTAAACCCTTTATTAATTACGAGCGCCATTTTCGCTCCTTTCCTCTCAAGAAGCGCGTTGGTTGCAACTGTGGTACCCATTCGTATTGACTCTATCAATGATGAATTCACTTTGCCGTTACTGTCTAAGGCATTTCCGGTTTCCTAGAAAGAATTATATAAATATTGATTGCTTTACTTGAGATCGGTGCTTCGTAAAGAAGTCTTCTAAAAGACAAAGCATACAGTCAGGATCATAGGTAGGAATAGTCAAGTCGGTTTTCCCCCCTTTAAGAACTGAATCCCAAAAACAGGTTTTCCAGGACACTGCTAGTTGCAAGCGGCACAAATAGCTAATAGGTGGCGTTTTTGGAGAAGTATTCAAGTATATAGCAGTAAACGGAGAAAAGCTGATCGAGGTAAACATTTTTAACTATCAAAAAACAAGACCTTACCTCCTGCAAAATCCTTCTGATAGCCTCTCTTGGTGCATCATCATAGTTTTGAGGATCCACAGACAGTAACTTCATCACACGCACTTTTCCATCTGGACAACGAGCATATACATCCGTGAATGTACCGCCTCTGTCTATAGCAAACTGGAAACCGTTTTTTCGACCCATGGTACACTGGAAGAGAGAAAATTACGTTACAGTGGGGTAGTTTACCTTAGAAGTGACCATTACGAAATTCTGATAAAAGACATGGAAAGAAAAATATTACAAAGTCGCTATTTTTTATGTATGTACATATGTGAGCTTATATCTATAAAAATACGTAACAGATTTTGATGCGGTTTTTTTTAATGGATGATGAGAGTGATTCTAAACTCTACAGTATGGCTTTTTGTATAGTTTATTAAATTTTCATTTTTAATATTACACAGGTACGAAGTTGCGGGCCACAGCTAGTTACCTATAAGAGGATAGGATAGGATAATAGAGTAACTAGACTTACAAATATTCGTTCGTTATCTTTATCAATGAAGTAGGGAATTGAGAAAGGCCTGATTTACTTACACCCACCTGGGGCCCTTCTGGCCTGGGGGCCCCGTATCATTTAACCGGCCCGACAACAAAATATGATAAGTATATATTATGAAACAGCTCGGTATTAAATCTTGATAGTTAATTTACATTTATTAATTAAATAAACGCGTAACTCAGAACGGATAAGAACCGGGCGTATTGTTTATTAATAAGGAAATTAATAATTTCAATCAAACCTGTATACAACACAGTTATTACAACCAACAGCGTTACCAAGGCCGATTACTTTATAATCTTAAATGATTACACAATTTTATTCAATTACAAATGTTATAAACAAACAGCATTTTTAAAGTAATTTATTAATTTTGCAATTGACTTGCTATGCTTTTACGCTTTTACGCAAGCGGGACTAGAGCCCACGACCTTGGAATACCGTTCCGTAGCTCTGCCAACTGACTTATTACGATCGTGCTAACAGTAACCAATCTGACCACCACAATGTTCCTTGATTGAGTCTATATCGCATTTCTACTATTACTATACTTTCGGAGATTATCTCCTACATACATATTACAAACGTTATCTCTTTATTAATAGTATACTATTAATAAAGAGATAACGTTTAATTTATTAATATTTTGCGATTGACTCGCTATGCTTTTTACTAAACGAGATAACGTTTGTAATATATATGAAAAAATAATATATATATGAAAAGGGCCCTGGGGCAAATAAAAAAAATGGAGCCCCACTGCTATTTAAACTGACTAGGTTTTATCAAATACAAATATGAAATATACAAATATTTTTAAAATGCTAAAACAAAAAATTCTGTTCGATCAAGATTTCTGGTAAGGATTCGAGGACCCCCTAAGCTTGAGGGCTCCTGGGCACTGCCCCGTCTAGCCCTTTGATAGCTACGCCATTGTATAGATATTACTACTAAGGTTTCAAGCTTAGAATACTTTAAACAAATGTAATATTATTAAATGTTTTTCATTGTTAACTTACCAGATAACGTGTATTGATACAAGTAGTGCTAACTAATGTGTTTATTAAACTGAAAGATAAGAGATGAATAGGATATTATTATAGAAGTACTGATAAAAATAACGTCTGCAAACATAATGATAATATATAATATAGGAAACAGTATGAATCGAGAAATATTATATTTAACTGAATTTTATTGGTAACTACATTTGACCTTGCAGTGTAATTAGCTTTTGTGCGCGAGGTCATTAGTTCGATTCTAACACATATTATTTGTGGTAAGATATTTGTACTAGGTAACAATAGGAGTTTTCAGTGCTTAAGCACTACATTTAAATAAATTTACAATATTTAAATATGTAATAAACGGTCAATCTTTCCTTTTTATAATATGAGTAATAATATAAAAAGGAAAGATTGACTGTTTGTCTCTTTGCATTAAATAAACTCCAACTTAACTTCCGTACCCAATGGGACCCTATTACTGAGACTTCGCTGTCCGTCCGTCCGTCCGTCCGTCTGTCACCAGGCTGTATCTCAAGAACGGTGATAGCTGGACAGTTGAAATTTTCACAGATGATGTATTTCTATTGCCGCTATAACAACAAATACTAAAAATAAAATAAAATAAATATTTAAGGGGGGCTCCCATACAACAAACATGATTTTTTTAACGTTTCTTGCTCGATACTAATAACGTTGCCTTATGTTGCATAGATAATGGTACGGAACCCTTCGTGCGCGAGTCCGACTCGCACTTGATCAATTTTTTTTGTTTATTCTTGTTAAATAAATGGGTAGCATATAGTTTCTTTAAAGGATCACTTTGCAACTGTGTTTGCAACTTATTAATAAGGAAATTTTTACAAACACGGATTTATTTATTGTAAATCCAGCTACTTAAATATGTTACATATTTAACATATTCTTTAATTAAACAAATTTCGTCTCTAATTAGACATAATTATGATACAAAAATTTAGATACTTACATTTGTGTATTTTTCTGGACTTGACTTCTTTATTGTGTTTTTAAGCGATAGCTAAATTTATTATTAATCCATTTAATAACTTTCACCCAGTAAGTGCCAATAACTTCTTATCATCACAACAAGTAGGTACTACCGTACCCACAGAATAGATAGAAGATACTCCACACACACACACAATCACGCAAGTACATAACTTTGTTATTGTTATTTCTTATTTTTTTGATATTTTTACTTAGCATATAATGTAATTGTTTGTGCGTGTGTGTGTGTGATCTGTGGACTCGGGCAGATTGTCGGGCGTCACTGACGGGGCTTTGCTGAAAATCAGCGTTGCGGTGTAAAAACCGCAACATTTAAGCTGAGTAACGTCCCTTTTTTTTCCTATGGGTGGGGCACATTGGCACTCATTATTCTGTCAGCTTATATATACTCATCCTTTTATTTTATATTATTGTTTTATTTTGTGATTTTTCGTTATTTTTATTTGTGCCTATTAGTTGTAATATTATGTACCTTGTTGTGTCCCCATGGGGGAGAAATAAAAACTTTCTTTCTTTCTTTCTTTCTTTCTTTACATGGCAGGTACCAGCTGATATTTATCCACAGAGTACCATAACGATTTTAAAGATGTACTATATAATTTTAGAAGTATGTACCAAACCAATTTATTAAATTACGCAATATATTAGATAAATAGAAATAAGTTTTCAAATAAATAATTAATTAACTAAAAATGTTAAAAAAAAAAATTTGTGCATGCGTCACACGAAACGTAAAAATAACCTAACTTTTTGACTAGACATCACATAAACCCGCTGTCAAGCGAACTCGCTTTCTGGGCTGCCAGACTAGCCTGATTTTCGCCACTTAAGCCGAAAGTGAAACAAATGGTTACTGTAAAAAATCGCGTAAATCTAATGAAATGTAGTCGATGTATTTAATTATTTTTAAACTTTATACACTTATACATTTTTAAACTTTATACTTAATGCCTAAGGCATTCTCTAACAGTCAACCTTGGGTGGTGTAGAAAGATGAGGTAGTAGGTGTCTAGGTGTATATCCATAACAAGAAAAAATATATATAAATATACCAGTAGATATAATAAGTAAATTTATGAGAAATAACACAATAGAATACTTACTAAACCTACTTACTAACATACTTACTCATATCTTACTTTTATTTTTTTATAATATTTACTTTCTTGATGTCCTTCTATTGTCATTATATTATTGTTAGCTTATCAATAGAGAGGCAAAATAATTTGGCCAACAGAATGCTATTGGCTAATTTTCTGGACCAGTCTGGAGCTCTGCCTGTGTCACATGCTGCGATCAAGGGCTATCACAAATTCAGGTGCTAATTCATCCGGGTAGTGTAATATATAGATGGAATTTGTTCTTTCTTATGCACCTAGTTCGATAAAGTCCGTAATGTAGACAAAAATTATAATTATAATATTATTCTGTGCTTGCTTGTGATAGGTACTGAATCACCAGGTATAAATTAGGCGAATCGAATACCTATATGAAACCTGGCAGCCCTGCCCCACCACTAACATCAACAAAAAAGTTGAAAATTGCATACGGTAGAACCGTGTGTTTAATGATAATTTTTTTTACACAAAATAGATTTGTTTCACTTGGTGCTTACATAAGAAGAATGGCTCGAAGAAATGGTTCAAGGAGAGGGCAAGTTAATAAGTTTGCGCAGCGAAAGAGAGATCGAAAAGAACAAGTATGTATAAAATATAATCATAACCTCTTTGCACTAAATAAACGAGTACTATTTGTTGTTTTTACATTATTTCAGGCGAAAAATCCTCAGGAAAAACCCGGTGGAGATGTAAGAAAGCATTACGAAGACATTGTAAGAGAGAATGCTACATTTGAAGAATATTATAAGGTATTTTAAGCGTTTTTCTGTACATTGCTAGAGTTCTTGACTTATGTTTGATAGCTAGTTTTTAACAGCAAGTCATATTTTTTGAATAATAAAATACTTGCGAAAGCTATAATAAATTTTATTTATTTATTTATGGACTAACTATTGAACTTGGCACCCATTTAGATCTCATTTCTTATATCATTGAAGTCCACAACCATAGCATAACTATACTGTACTTGGCTTTCATTTTACATTTATGTTTTTGAGGAGTATTTACTTATTTATTCACTTTATTTTAACGGTGTATAAATTAACTACTAAGCCTAATAACAGTTAGCAGATATCTAATAGGTACATAATTATTTTCTAGTTCCAAAAAATATGTCCGGAATCAGAGTGGGATAATTTTATGAAAACTTTAAAAGAAAACTTACCGACTGCATTCCGTATAACTGGATCTAAATGTGAGGCATCCGAGTTAATGAAAAAAGTACAGAGTCAGTATTTCTCTGAGATATTGAATATGAAACTGCATGAGGATAATAAAGAAGAGGGGGAGGAAATTAAACCTATCAATTTGTCATGGTGAGTATCAGACATTGTTTTATTGGCTTATGATTGTGCTATTGGCATTCAGGCCATACGCAGATGTTTTGGGAGTATTAGACATGGTGTGTATGTATGTGTTTATCACCATTCTTCAGCCCTTATCCCGTTGTTTAGGATTGCTGCAACATGTCTGCATATTGCAGTGGGTTGCGTGCGCAGTGCAACGCGCAGTGATCTGTCATGGACATAGCTGCTTGATTGTCTTATTTTAGATAGGTTGACTTCATGACAAGCTTAACATAATAATATTAATTTTAAAATATTTAAACCTAGCTGTTGCCTATACGTTAAATTATAAAACGCTTCTATATCTTTACATATTATACTCTATGTTATTCCAGGATAACCTAGCATTAGCATAGCATTTTATGGTGAAAGAAATATCAAACAATGTCCAGTAATTTTTGAGTTTACTCGCAAAATCGTATTATAGCAAATTAAAGTGAGACTGGATGGTATTATGTCGATATTTTCATCATTATCATACCGTCACGTTTTTTACCCATGGGATTAGGCAGAGAGTCAACACCATCTGCTATGATAAAATAATATATTATATGTTTTACTGCAGGTATCCCGGTGGTTTTGCATGGCAACTACGTTTATCCCGCACAGATATTAGACGTAATGAAGCGTTATACCGTCTCCATAACTTCTTAGTAGCTGAGACAGCCGCTGGTGGAGTGTCACGACAAGAAACTGTCTCTATGATACCACCTGTTGTCTTAGATGTACAACCACATCATAAAGTAAGTTGTTTTACCTACACGTTTGAAAAAAAAATTAGAGAATGTCCGTAAATTTTGTTAAAAATACAAAGGCTCGTAAATCTAATATATAAAATAGACACAATGTTCGTTTCCATACTTCTCCGAAACGGCTTGACCGATTCTTATAAAATTTTATACATATTTAGTAGGTCTGAGAATCGACTGTTATCAATTTTTCAAACCCCTAAGTATTAAGGGCTATCCATCTATAACATTTGCAGGAATCTTGAATTTAAATGTTGCAATCAGTATATACACGTATGCTCTTGTTGAGAGCCTCCTTGCATCCTCGGGCGAGGATTCCGTGTGGATACATAATATGCTCTTGATGAGAACCTCCTTGGCTGAGGATTCCGGCGAGAGGATATCGTTGAGTGTATGCAGCTGCTATCTGAGCCAAGAAAAGATATGGCTACTTTTTAAAGCGAATAAACGTGGTTCCAAATTTCGCGCGTACTAAGTACTAAGCTGATGCTAGCACAGCAGATAGTGTTTAAAAATCTGCTTTCTTTTTCCAGGTATTGGACATGTGTGCAGCTCCAGGTTCTAAAACTGCACAACTGATAGAGTTCTTGCATGCTGATGAAGATAAAATGCCTACAGGTATGATACATAGTGATTTTAGAGAACTGCCTCAATAATCTTATATATAAAATTCACGTGTCACAGTGTTAGTTACCGTACTCCTCCAAAACGGCTTGACCGATTCTTATGAAATTTTACATACATATTCAGTAGGTCTGAGAATCGGCTAACATCTATTTTTCAAACCTTTTTTTTTTGTATGGCAAAACAACGTTTGCCGGGACAGCTACTACTCACAACGTCCTCAGGTCCCAAGCTAAGCTTATATGCTTGTGTTATAGCTACCAGAATAAGAATAGACTACATATACTCCTTTCCTTTGTAAATACATACTTATAATACATAGTATCACACAAATGATTGTCGTGAACGGCAGATGAAACATGAACCACTTGCTCACAAGGTCCGTCGATGGATAGACTTATTTATTTGCTAAAACATTGAATGTGAACAATAGAATGCATGCAAGATGTTAGATTAGATGTTCAAACATGTTTCGCCATTCACATGACGTGCAAATGTTGGGTCAATTAAAATTAATTTATGTAAAATATTGAAGTAAATAACTAAAATATTAATGTTTTCGCTTCATTTCCAACCGTTAAGTAATAATATCTTACACCACACTGAAATAAATTCTATTTTTTAGAAAAGTGCTGAAATAGTACATTACGATATTAGTGCGTAAAGATGGTTATAACATGTTAGGTAAAGATGGTTATAACAATTATGTTTTTAAAGTTATTTCATTAGTTAATACGCGATAATAGACCGACAAATGAAAAAAATTAAAAATTTGAGAGGTTGTTTCGCCAAGATTTTCTATCGAAAAAACTTTTTTCAATCGCGTTTCTGAGTTCATGCGATCCTAGATTATATATTGAAAAAACATATAGTTAAAAATTAGAGCTCTAGCCATTCAATCCAAAGAAACAATGAAAACTTCGTACATAGAAAAATGCACGAAGCTATTTTGGTATCCTCATAACACATTTGCGAGGAAACAGAAAAAAAAATATTAAATAAACTCAATCTGTGAATGCACAATGTTGCTTTCCCGCCATTTTAACAGCGCGCTAGCGCTGCCTACTGACTGGCGCCGCGTGGCGATTAGTTCGATTTTTGAATAGCAACAGCGCGCTGCTCGAGTCGTGCGGCGGCGATCAGTTCCATATTTGAAATGGCAAATAATACTGTTAATAAATTTGTATGGACTATAACTTAACTATTTGCTTTGGTAACACACGCGTTTTTTATGATCCGCTTTACATATTATCTAAAACCGGTGGAATTACATCAGCTTTACGAGCTTTGTTAAAAAGAATTCTATTACAGCCTATTTCTTCATTATTGCCCTGCCATTATCCCTCTTTATTTGGGGTCAGCGCAAAACATGAGGACGAGTTTTTGATGTTATGGCATTAACTGATACACATGAATTCTGAAATTTTCAGCTCTTTAGCTATCACCGTTTTAGAGATACTGTCTAAGGACGTATGGACAGGCGTCAAACATTTTGGCAATGTTTTTTCAATCAAAAAAATATGTATGAAAAATCTATTGTTTTTTATTATTACATTATTATCTATTCTTAATATATTTACAAAACACAGGCTTCGTGGTCTAGCGGGTCATGTAACGAACTGTCGTTCACGAGATCGCGGGTTTGATTCCCGCTCGGGACAATCATTTGTGTGATGTTTATAAATGTCATACAAATGTTTGTACTACGTCTGGGTGTTTACTATGTATAATAAGTATGTATTTACAAAAGAAAAGTAGTTTATGTAGTATATCCGTATTCTGGTTCTTATAACACAAGAATATAAGCTTAGCTTGGGACCAAAAAAAAACAGATTAAAGTGACTACGGCAAGTGAGGAAATCTCAAAAGTTCCAATACATAAATTGATACATAAATAGATAGATACGAAGGAAACTAATAAAATCGTTAAAATTTCAGGTTTCGTAATGGCTAACGATGTTGACAATAACCGTTGTTACATGTTGGTACATCAAGCTAAGAGGTTGAACTCACCGTGTATATTGATAACCAATCATGATTCCGCTGTCATGCCTGCACTGACTATTAAAGATGATCAGGTTAGTGCATCACATTGTATTAAGAGGGTACTACAGTCATAATTTACTCCTCTCCAGCCCGTTTACGTCCCACTGTTGGGCACGGGCCTCCTCCACTTTGACGGGATTATGGTCTACTGTGACCAGGCGTGTTGGCACAGGGTTTATTTTCGAGTTTAACGTCTCTCACAGAGGTTTATCTGTGTGCAATATCCCTTAGCTGACTTCTACAGCACTCTTGGAAGGAGATGGTGTGGTGACACTTGTATACTTAATCCGCCACCACACCTAATTTACTACAGTCCTAATTTAGGTATTTGCCTTAGGTATTTCTAACCCTATTCCCGAGCGCCGCGCTGAAAGGGACACATATAGCTGAGGCAGATGTTACCTACAAATTATTTGAACAAAAAAAGACAGTTTCGTAGTCCCCTTTTTTCTTTGCAAAAATTAAACCGATTTTAATTTTTTAACCAACTTCATATAAGGTTAATTAATCAAATAGTAATAATGAATTAGGACTGTTGTTGCTAACAGACCTGATATCGTGGTGATAGATCGATCAGAGCGCCTCGCAATGATAGTCGATATCACAGTTCCTCATGACGATAATCTCGTGTTTGCTGAAAAAGACAAACAGGAAAAATATTTGGACTTAGCCCACGAGATTGTCGACATGTGGGATGTGGACTCGGCTGTCATTGTGCCGATAGTTGTTTCGGTAAACGGATTAATAGCCAAAAGTTTCGACCACCACCTAAAGAAACTTGCGTTGAACGGTTGGATCAAGGGCCTGGTGCAGAAGGCGGCACTCCTCGGCACGAAACGCATTGTGAGGAGGTTCCTTTCTCTGGGGCCCTAACCACCGGTCGCTTGGTCCCTGTACCCGACACCGATGGGCCGCCGCGTAATTTCATATTTTTAAATGTATGTATTTAAATTTTGTAATTTTATATTTAAAAATGTAATTTTATAATGAGTTTAAATAAAGAATACCATTTAAATAAATAATAATAAAATAAATTAATAAATTACTTCAAATAAGGTTCTCAATTCGTTTTAAATGTCTTTTTTTTTATACCTTATAACTTTTAACTGGGCGAAGCGATTTTAATGATTCTTTTTTTATTTGATAGCTGATGGTTCCCGTTTGGTTTCATTGGCACCAGGTCAGGATCTGATGGTTATCTGCTGAGAAATCGAGGAAAAACTCTCAAATTTCAAAGGCACATGAACTCGGTGAAAGTTTCTTTTAAAAATTAATTATGTACGCCATATTATAGATGAAGAGTATAATGATTTTGTTTTAGAATCCAGGACAAACAAAACAATTAAAATTCGACCGTATTCTATGTGATGTGCCATGTTCAGGAGACGCTACTTTACGTAAGAATCCAGATATTTGGCTCAAATGGTCTACTGGCAATGGAAATAATTTACATGGGTGAGTTATTTTCTATACAGTATTTTGTATCTCTCACATGGTTAAAAATATTGCATTAAAATAAGAAAATTTAATGTTATTACAATTTATAACAACATATTTGTTAAATTTATAAGTTATTTACATTTTTACAATTTATAAACAAATAATTAACAATATTAGAAATAATTATTCTTACAATTTTACGTTAATTAGATCTTTATCGTTTAAATAAATAAATAATTAAAAACTTATCCGACAATTTTACAATTAACAGTAAGTTCTACAATTTAAAAAATCTTACAATTTTAAAATCTTTTGCTTATTTTGTAATTGTAAAACTTCGACTATTTTAATAACTTAATAATCTTTTTCTACAATTTTAGTATAATATTACTTAATAATATTATATCATATATAATAATATTATTAATTTATTAATTTTTGCATTTGACATGCTATGCCTTTTACTTAATAATCAAGTGTTGGTCGAGATGGTGTAAACCAATCTTGATAGATGGCGGTGTACGTAAAAATATATAAATGGTGGCTAATTTGAAGATGTTGCAAGTAGACCGCAATAAGCTCAGTTGGAAGAGCTTCGGAACGGTATTCCGAGGTCGTGGGTTCAAGTCCCACTTGCGGCACATTCACTTTTTCCACCATAATTTGATTTATTATATAATAATATTACTTCAAATTGTAGAACATATTAATGAAAATGTTTATTAATATAGTGTTAATATTTGTCAATATTATAGTATACAATACCGTGTGCTTAAACGGGGATGTGAACTATTGGAGATCGGAGGACGTTTAGTATATTCAACTTGTTCGTTTAACCCTGTGGAGAATGAAGCCGTAATACATAGAGTATTACAAGAGGCAGGCGACAGTCTGAAGTTAGTTGATGTTGCTGATATGTTGCCGGGACTTAAGTTTCATAAAGGTATGTTTTCTAGGGACACAAAACTTAACACGATAACTAAATCGATAGATCGCATTGTACAAAAACATGAGTTATCATGTGCTGGTCCCATGGTAGCTCAGTTGGGGTTTTTTTCCTCTCCTCTCTCACCCGGCGAGGGATGGCCCCACTAACCGGGGCCCGACTCGGCGGGGGGAACAATAGGTCCCCCCGTCGCGTGGCCGAGTGCCACATTTGCCGCGGCGGGTCTCTGAATACCGACCCGCTGCGCACTACCACGACCCCCGCCCGGGGCCCTGCGGGGTGGCCACGTGTCGCCAGCGCGTTCACGCTCCCGCAAGGCCTCTCTCTTAGCTTAGTTGGGGTCGGGAGAGCAACGAAACGGTATTCCGAGGTCGTGGGTTCAAGTCCCACTCATAGTGATAATTTTTTCCACTGTAATTTAAAAGTAAATGTTATGTATGTATATGTATTTGTATATATCTGCTACTATAGTATATTCACTTATTTTTAGTACACCAAAAGTCGCCTATTCTGCCTCGGTCAAATCCATCTTATGGTTGTCTGGGAGAGATCGCAGCTCGCGATAAGACCGCCCTTTGTACCTATGATATGTCTGTTATGTAAGCTTTATAAATCATTATGGTGTGCAATAAAGAATATTTTACTTTTTACTTTTTATTAAGTAAAAGCATAGCAAGTCAATTGCAAAAATTTATGTAGAAATACATGTACCTACCCTACAGTCGTTATTTCGGTCCAATTGTGTTCTGTAAAGAACAATAAGTGATCGATTGATCGAGTTGGTGCAAACTGCTCAATAGATAGCGTTGTACACAAACATCAAGCGATGTTTAACTCACATTGAAAAATATTGTAGTTGAAAATTTGGTTATCATGTGCAGGTTTTATGGTAGCTCAGTTGGGAGAGCAACGGAACGGTATTCCGATGTCGTGGGTTCAAGTCCCACTCGTGGTGATCATTTTTTCCACAATAATTTGATTTATTAAATATATATTTTCTATTAATGTTATTGTAGGTATGACATATTGGCAGCCAGCTTCCAAGGACATGGTGTTCTATGAGAAATATGAAGATGTACCAGTTAAATGGCAGACGGTAGTGAGACCTCAAATGTTCCCGCCTAAACCTGAAGACTTGCATAAATATAACTTGGACAAATGGTAAGGGTTAATTCTACTTTTTAGGTTTCCATCTCTCCCTCTTTCTCCGGCCCATTTACGTCCCAGTGTTAGGCAAAGGCCTCCTCCACTTTGGGAGGGATTATGGTCTACTGTGCCACGATGACCAGGCGTGTTGGCACAAGGTTTATTTTCGACTTTTCCGTCTCTCACAGAGGATGCTATCTGTGTGCAATATCCCTTAGCTGACTTTTACAGCACCCTTGGGAGCCAGCCGAGTTGGATTCGTCTGTTGACCACTTTCTCGAAGTTGGATTTGCCTAACTGGACTGTTTGTCCTAGGTAGACGTAGTGATGGACAAATTCGAGAATCGCATTCTCAACAGATACTGGTGCCGGAGTGACATGGACATTGAACATAACGTTGGTTTTATCCATGTTCATCCTTAAACCGACCCGTTGGGAAATCAAAACCATTTGAACCCACAACCTCAGAATACAGTTCCGTTGCTCTTCCGACTGAGCTACCACGCGACCTGCACCTGTTAAACAAATTTTGCAACTACTGTGGTATCGATTCTATGTACATACATAACAAAGTTCTGTAAATTAATATGGTGTGCAATAAAGAGTATTTAATTTTATTTTATTTACATAACTAAACTAAATTTAACTAAAAAATTTAAGGATAGGTACAGTATCATTAACACAATTCACAAATGTTAACTGAACTTTTTTATTATAAAATCTGTATATTATAGACAAACGATTTTAATTATGATAAATATGTACACCAAAATAGCAAATAATAGATATAATATTGACACTATCAATTTTCGTTTTTTGGTTAAGTTTAGTTGTGTATGTAGAATTGGGACCATTTTCTGTTTTACAATGAATTAACCTCTCAATAAATGCAACAGTATAAGAATATTACCACATCATCAAGACACAGGCGGTTTCTTCGTAGCAGTGTTTGAGAAGACTGCTCTCTTACCGTGGGAGAAAGAACAGAAGACTTCTACTACCGAGACAGCAGAAGAGAAGAAAGAAGAATCAGTTGCTAACACAAAAGAACCGCCGCAGAAGAGGAGAAGAATGGGAGGTTATAGAGAAGACCCGTTTGTGTTTTTCTCAGGTATATTTTTTAGTATTTTTTGTTTCACATATCCTCAAATCCCAAATTCAGCTATTTTTCAGGTTTCGTACGATAAAAAATCTCTTTGGTGTCCGCCTGTCTGTCCGTCTGTCAAACTTTGTTTACTCAGCAATGGCTTAACGTCAACTTCAAACTCATGCCATTTGTAGATCTATGCAGTCTCTTTCTGTAAAAAAATAAACCTTTTAAATCTACGAATTTTAAAGATATTACGACTAAATTACAGCCGTTTTTAGGGTTCCGTACCCAAAGGGTAAAAACGGGAACCTATTACTGAGACTTCGCTGTCCGTCCTTCCGTCCATCCGTCCGTCTGTCACCAGGCTGTATCTCAAGAACGGTGATAGCTAGACAGTTGAAATTTTCACAGATGATGTATTTCTATTGCCGCTATAACAACAAATACTAAAAATAAAATAAAATAAATATTTAAGGGGGGCTCCCATACAACAAACATGATTTTTTTACCGTTTCTTGCTCGATACTAATAACGTTGCCTTATGTTGCATAGATAATGGTACGGAACCCTTCGTGCGCGAGTCCGACTCGCACTTGACCAATTTTTGAGGGTTATTGACTTACGTTATGGTATCAAAACCTACAGGTTACTTCATATTGTCCTATAGAATTGAAATTTGGCATAGACCAAGCCTATATAGCGCTGATATAGAGAAACAGGCCATCATTCTCTGGCACATTATTTGGGGTCGTGGCAACGTCTTTTTAACCGATTTCAAAAAAAGGAGGAGGTTCTCAATTCATCTGTATGCTTTTTTTATGTTTGTTATCTCATAAGCTTTAACTTGGCGAAGCGATTCGAATGTTTTTTTTTATTGGAATCTGGTGGTTCCCGTGTGGTCCCATTGGCACCAGGTCAAGATCTGATGGTTATCTCGTAAGAAATCGAGGAAAACTCTCAAATTTCAAAGGCAAATGAAGTCGGTTCAACATTTTTTTTTTTAAATACCCAATTATTCTTCCATAGTCTGTCAACCGTCATGTCTGTGTTAACTCCTCTGACTGATATGGAGAAACAGATAGGGATAGCTTATCCTTAATATCCCTAGTTACGATTATAAGACATAGCTGTTGCCCGCGACTTCGTACAGACCGAGGAAACGTTCGCGTTGCTCAGCCAACAGTTTAAGTATTTTATTTTGTCGCGCGTAATTCTTTTTTCGTCATATCTCCTAAGATATTCATTTAAATTGCATTCTGTAAAAAGGAGTTATAATCTATATTAAACATGTAAGCTAACTAAGGTATTTAATTTGATAAAAAAGATTACTATATACACATAAATAGCTTTTGAAAACACCCTATTGAATTTGATAATTTTTGAGACATTATTATGGGTACGTTTCCCTCAAAAGATAGACATATCGCGGACTTTTTTGAAGAACTATATGTAACAAACAATTCCTCCATACATTAGTTTGTTGTACCTCACATAGATAAGACAGCGTTTTCATTTATAGCTCGCACGCGTCTGAGTTTCTCGGCAAATTTAATCATATCTCATCCAATATACAGCAAACCCCAACAAATTATGCAAAAAAGCCATCCTCTTGAACCATTCTATCTATTAAAAAAACCACATCAAGATCCGTTGTGTATTTTTGAAGATATAAGCTCACATAGGGACATACATACAAAAATTACGACTTTGTTTTATAAGAAGTAAAGATAAAGATATAATAATTTTATCTAAACTTTTTAGGTGAATCAGAAGATGTTTTTCCATCAATAAAAGACTTCTACGACCTTCAAAACACCTTCGACCCTACTTGCCTATTGACGAGGTGTCATGTTGGCAAGAAAAAGAATATATATCTGGTGTCCCCCATTGTAAAGGATGTTGTATCAAGAAATGAGACAAACATAAAAATAATTAACACTGGCGTCAAGACTTTTGTGAGATGTGATAATAAAAATATGGTGTGTCCGTTTAGGTAAGTGTAATAATATTTTCGGTCCGGATTAAGAATACAAGTGTCACCACCCCATTTCTTTCCCAGGGTGCTGTAGAAGTCAGCTGAGGAATATTCTACATAGATAACATCCTCTGTGAGAGATGGAAATCTTGATAATAAACCCTGTGCCAACACAGTATACCATAATCCCTCCTAAAGTGGAGGAGGCCCGTGCCCAACAGTGGGACGATAACGGGCTGGAGAGAGAGAGAGAGATTATACCGTTAAACGATGTGATTATAACAATATGTTGAATATAATGATGATAACATTTGACGGGCTTCGTGGTCTAGTGGTTTAGGTAACGTACTGCCGTTCACGAGGTCGCGGGTTCGATTCCCGCTCGAAACAATGATTTGTGTGATATGTATTTATAATTGTCATACAAATGTTTGTACTGCGTCTGGGTGTTTCTATGTATTATAAGTATTTATTTACAAAAGAAAAGTAGTTTATGTATTATATCCGTATTCTGGTACCTATAACACAAGCATAAAAGCTTAGCTTGGGACCAGAGGACGTTGTGTGAAATGTCAATGAATATTTATTTATTTATTTATAACAGGTCTGAACCCTTCTTGAGCGAATCTATACTATAATATTATAAAGCTGTAGAGTTTGTTTGTTTGTTTCAACGCGCTAATCTCAGAAACCACGGGTCCGATTAAGAAAATTATTTCAGTGTTGTATAGTACATTTATCTAGGAAGGCTATAGGCTATATAACATCACGCTGCGATCAATAGGGGCGAAGCAGTAGTGAAAAATGTTTCAAAAACGGGGAAAATTTTCTATATTTCCCGCGTACGGAGTCGCGGGCTAGTCTAATATATATTTAGGTGGTTCTTTGTTTTATTTCAAGGTTGTCACAAGAAGGTTTGCAAAGTGTAACCCAATTTATAGGACCTAAACGTCGGGTTCGTATTCTGAAAGAGGATTTGATATTAGTACTGCAGAATGACAACCCAAGCAAACCCCCTAATATATCGGAGTTCTCTGAACATACGCAAAATCTTGTTAAAGACTTTGGTGAGTTGGATTTTTAATTATTTACCAGCTGACCCGGCAAATGTTGTTTTGCAATCTAAATGTTATGGGTGGACAACCCTTATCTTATCACTCATAGGTTTGAAAAATAGATTGTACTTGATTCTCAGACCTACTAAATATGCATAGAAAATTTCATAAGAATCGTTTAAGCCGTTTCGGAGGAATATGGGAATGAAAATTGTAACACAAGAATGTTATATATTAGATTTATTTATTTGCATATAAGCTTAGCTTGGGACCAGATGACGTTGTGTGAAATGTCCGTGAATATTTATTTATATGTATTTATTGTCAAATTTGATCAATTTTTTTCAGTGGACCCAATAATTTTTTTATAAAAAAAAATTGCGTTTGTACAAAGTACACATGTCAGAAGTGAAACTTCTTTGGATATATTAATTTATGAAAGTTAATAATGAAAGTTTAATTTATAAGTCTTGTTTATATTTATACAAATCTAAAACTTTAGATTTCCGAGACTTAGAGGAAGGGAAATAGGAAGATAAATGTTGGGAATTTAATTATCATTAAAATATTAAAATGACATTATGCGACAGAATTGCCATCTAAATTTCTAATAATTAACTAGTAAACGAATACACAAACCAATATAGCGTGTATTATTTCTCGATATCCCTTAATCTCTCTCTCGTTCAATCTTTCTCACTATATCTCTCTCCCACCTCTTGCTCCATGGCACTGTGCGTGATACGACGTTTTCTCTCGATCTTTCTCACTTGCTTGCTCCCTACTCTCACTCCATGACTAGTTGCTTCATGCTACTTTCGCCCTGTCTTACTCTCTCTCAATCGATCGCTCTCTCTCTCTTTTTCGACACTTCCGTTGCATACCTGCGTGACGTTACATCTGTAAAAATTTTACCCTCAAAAAATATTATTGGGTATGTAAACTAGTTGGTTTTCACGTTAGATGTCGTTGCAAGTAACCAAAGTGAGAAGTCAAGTAGACAAACATTTAAACAGACAAACACAAAAATTACAATAATCCTGGAAATGGGTTCTTGTGGTTGTCCTTTAACCATCTCACTATTTTTTTTTTAAATATATTCAATGTACAAAAATTTTTTTTCTACAGATTTATTATATTTATAGATAGATGTCTGTCTATTGAAATAAATATAATCTACTTTTTATATATTTTTTATTATTAAGGGCCTACATCAATATTATCGTATATCATCGCCGCCACGTACATATTAACACAGCCAGTAGGCACAGAAAATGAAGATTTAGGGATACTTTTCCTATTTACTGAAAATCTACTAAATATATTTTAATTCTGATTTACGTGTTTCTATATATAATAGTTACTTATGTTTTTAAAGTTATTTCATTAGTTAATACGCGATAATAGACCGATAAATGAAAAAAATAAAAAATTTGAGAGGATGTTTCGCCAAGATTTTCTATCAAGAAAACTTTTTTCAATCGCGTTTCTGAGTTCATGCGATCCTAGATCATATATTGAAAACACATATACTTAAAAATTAGAGCTCTAGCCATTCAATCTAAAGAAACAATGAAAACTTCGTACGTAGAAAAATGCACGAAGCTATTTTGGTATCCTCTTAACTGTCATCTTTGTTTATTATTGAGTATCTGTCAGACAATTTTTGTGAATAAATTTTCTAGATTTATTACGAAATGGGGCCATTACTCATGTCTTTATTCATTTATATATCAACCTTTGTT
Source organism: Orgyia antiqua (assembly GCA_916999025.1). Lineage (NCBI taxonomy): Eukaryota > Metazoa > Arthropoda > Insecta > Lepidoptera > Erebidae > Orgyia > Orgyia antiqua. The sequence goes on from OU779871.1 coordinate 27,966,685, forward strand.
TTCAAAGAATTTTGTTAATAATATTTAATTATTGTTGTAGCAACCGGTAGCTGTGTTCTCGAATACAAAGAAGAAGGTCAGGAATCGAACCTGGAACTGACGTTAGTTGGATGGCGTGGTGTTAATTCACTCCGTGCGTACACCGCGACACCGGACACAGTACATTATTTGAGATTATTGGGAGCTGATTATAGCAAATATGGTATGGACTTTTGGCCTTATTCATAATGACTTATTGGCGGTTTAAAAGTTCGCTAAAATACGAGTAGGTTCGCGAAAATTGTCAAAACCTGTTATTCATAATAGTCTTTTTACGCTAAAACGTTTATTATCTCCGCGATAAAATCTCCGTTTAAACCTCCGGTAAGTCATTATGAATAACACCGTTTATATTTAACTACTAGCTGTGCCCCGCGGTGTTACCCGCGGTAAAAAGGATAAAAAATATGTTTACTTTTTATTATCCCACGGGAACATTGCATTGTTTCGGTATAATAATAATAATAATAATAATAATATTTTGGCCATTTCACACAACGTCCTCTGGTCCCAAAGTAAGCTATATTTCTATGCTTGTGTTATGGGTACCAGATACGGATATAATACATATACTACTTTTCTTTTGTAAATACATACTTATAATACAAAGAAAACACAAAAAAAAAATGGTATAAAAATAGCCTATATGTTAATCTGGTATATAAGCTACATTATTGTAAAGTTTCATTAAAATCCATTTAGTAGTACTAGTATCCTTAATCCGTCACCATATAGACAGCTATAGCCTCCGAAATCGTACTCATAAGATTGAAACTAAATACCAAGTTACACTTATAAAAACAATATTTTTTTTAGATGTCAATAAATTCAAGAAAGCATCAGACGTCCCCGGTGCAGAACCCGAAGCCGATGACGTCACTGATGACGTAACAGAATCTAAAACGGAAACTTGCACAGAAACAGGTGAAACTATAGAAAATGGTGCATCTATAAGTATGAAATAAAATACTAGTACATAGTACTTACTATATTTATATTATTTGGTATATTTTGTCTAGTTATAGGATAATAATTTCATCATCATCATCATCATAACATCACGCCTTTTTCCCATGGGGGTAGACAGAGACTATAGAGGCCATCTGCTACGATCCAAACATACTTCCTTGGCTTCATCCATAATAATAATTTTAATGCAAATAAGCTTTTTAGTAGTCATCTAATGGACTGCTATTTACGAGGTCGCGTGTTTGATTCCCACACAAAGGAAGAATTTGTGATAATTGTCATACAAATGTTTGTACCGCGTCTGGGTGTTTTCTATGTATTTTATGTATGTATTTTCAAAAGAAAAGTACTTTATCCGTATTCTGCTACCCATATCACAAGCGTAAAGTCAAATATTTTATTTTAAGTAGGCAAGATATCGTTTAGAAATCGTTTTTAAATTTGCTAATATTATCTTAAAACTAGACAAAATATACTTGTTGTATGTTACATCTAAGTTATTATTTTTATTGTATTTTATATAATAAATATATGACATATTTAATAATGTAGTTTTATTATTTATAACTGCCATCTATTTGACCATCTATCAGCGTTTCTCCGTCCACTGCTGGACATAATGCCTTCCCGATATAAGATTTTACTAAACCATTTTTTGATGTCAAATGGATTAGCTCCTGATTTTCGTTCTTACCTAAACTTTGGACATTAGTATTACCACAGACTTCATAATTCCATTTGGAGTGGTTTATGTAATGGACTGACGATCACGAGGTCGCGGGTTCGATTCCCGCTTGGAACAATCATTTGTGTGATATCCATAAATGTCATACAAATGTTTGTACTGTGTCTGGGTGTTTACTATGTATTATAAGTATTTATTTACAAAAGAAAAGTAGTTTATGTATTCTATACGTATTCTGGTACACATAACACAAGCATATAAGCTTAGCTTGGGACCAGAGGACGTTGTGTGAGATGTCCATGAATATTAAAAAAAAAAAGGTTTTAGTACGTTACTTAGTCGGGTTGAAACCACTTACATATCTATGTGTGCGTGAAATATGTATCTATGTGTGTCTATGATACAGGCTGTATATCATATGAAATATTATTCTATGAAGTAGGATTTAGCCACCTCCCGCTCCCGCATATATAAAGTCGCGGAACACGCGCGTCGGCCCTTTCTTGCACGCGGAAGACAAAAGTTAAGTGGCTATTCTTAAGGGCCTACATCAATATTATCGTATATCATCGCCGACACGTACATATTAACACAGCCAGTAGGCACAGAAAATGAAGAATTAGGGATACTTTTTTTGTTTACTCAAAATCTACTAAATATATTTTAATTCTGATTTACGTGTTTCTATATATAATAGTTACCTATGTTTTTAAAGTTATTTCATTAGTTAATACGCGATAATAGACCGATAAATGAAAAAAAAAAAATTAGAGAGGTTGTCTCGCTAAGATTTTCTATAGAGAAAACTTTTTTAATCGCGTTTCTGAGTTTATGCGATCCTAGATCATATATTGAAAAAACATATACTTAAAAATTAGAGCTCTAGCCATTCAATCTAAAGAAACAATGAAAACTTCGTACGTAGAAAAATGCACGAAGCTATTTTGGTATCCTCTTAACTGTCTGGTGGATTCTTCTCCTGTCGTACCCCTCTCATCATTTGTTAAACCTTACCGCAGCCTAGATATTTTTATTAATAGTGCTTAAATAATAAAAGTCACTACTTTATTGTGTTGATGAATAGGAGAGTAGAGTAAAAAAAAAACACCCATAGTTTTAAGAAACTTTATTTTTTTCTTCATGTCATACATTCGCTAAACCAGCGATAACAACCCTTTCATATGGGGCCTTCATTCTAATATAAAAATAATTTAAATAAATTATTCGTTTCTAGCGCTTTTGTGTTTAATTATACAAAAAGAAATGTTCAAATAAAAGTGTTCTAAGATATTGCAATAACCCTCATAATTTACAAATTATTTAATACCTACGTATATTGCTTACTAAAAGGCTCATTTCTACAACACCGGCACATAAACTAGAAATAAAACTAAATATACATTTAAAATACACAACAAAAACAATAATTTACAATAAATAAAACACCTCTTATCTAAATATTTACAATACACCATCTAAGATCAGCATACCTTGATAAACCACTTTTTAATATCAGCATACAATTATTGATCATGTCTGAATATTGGCACAAGTTAATACACCATATCTTTATGCAGTGTCGGACTGCGACCGTATTATGGGCTTTTATTTCCAAGCAGGTTACGTCGTAATTGAACTGCCTGGCAAATTCGTATTATGAAGATAGCTCCCAGCCAGTCAGTTCACTAAACCAATCACAGATTAATATGTTTAAAGAGAAGGTAAAACTAAATATACTAACAAAAAATTTTCAACTAAAAGTTTTATATCTGCCATAATACGTAATTTAGCCAGGCAGTGTACGGCCTGCCTTGAAATTGCATGGTTTTTAAAAAGCTCATAATACGCCCGCTGGTTATCATTCCAAATGGCATTTGTCAGCCGGTCCCCTTTAGCTCAGGTAACGTAAGCGCGGGCCCTTCTGGCCCGCCCGGGAAAGGCGCTTACCGGTACCCGCTAACCAGGTGGGGTATACACCATCGCAGTCGAGCCCTAGATTTTTGGGCCTTGTAATCAGCCACCTCTTCCGCTTAGTCCGACCTTGATCTTAAATAATTACTTTCTTTGACATTTCGAAGGATAGGGATGAGCTAAAGTTGCTTTCGATACGCTAGCGCTTGAATCTAATATACCTATGCCAATATTAGAGTAAGTTTGGCCCCACAGACCTAACAATTCCATTTTGCCCTCAATTTAGTAATATCTATCTACACATAGTGAGTGATTTAAAAAATAATTCAGTAATAAAGACCAACAGAATTGGAAACAAGTGAATCAAGTATCTTACAATTAAGTACTATTCAGTTACACGTTAACATTTAGAATAATTCACAATTGCAATGGTACCAATTCTATTTGCGCAACTTACTATATCTTAAATATTTATACATAATGTCCATGAACGAATGTTCACCAACTAATGTTCTTGTTATTGTGAACTTGTACTACAAAATAACCATTAAATTAAAATACATTTATTGGACGAGCGCTGTCACGTGATTAAGATTCACCGCAAACTCACTCCACTTCACTTTTTCTTACTGAAAACCACCGCTGTTCAGTTTTGGCGCAATAGAGTTGGTACCATTGTCTCAGAATTAACAACAATAACAAATTTTAAGCATTGTTAAGTTATTTTCTAAAGAGATTCGGTCGATATAGTCTTATATTATTAAAGTAAGTGTAATAATCGAGTTAAATATAAATAAATAATAATATAGATAAATATATAATATAAATGTTTGTACTACGTCTGGGTGTTTTCTATGTATTATAAGTATGTATTTACAAAAGAAAAGTAGTTTATGTATTATATCCGTATTCTGGTACCCATAACACAAGCATAATAAGTTTAGCTTGGGACCAGAGGACGTTGTGTGAAATGTCTATGAATATTTATTATTATTATTAAATAAGAAATAAACTGGCATTTAAAAACTAAAGAAATACTAAACAGTCGTAAAGATTCAAAATCAGTCCAATTAGTTACAATAATACTAGTTTTTAATTCTCTACAGACCATAATACTTTTTTTTTGCCGCTCTTATTATTACGAACGAAAAACTGCATTTCTACAGAAATGAAAGAATTAACTTTAAACGTAAGCAGTAGATAAGTAAATGCATAATCACAATGACTTTTTATAGTCAATTATAACGAGTATTATTAGTCAAATGGATTTGTTAAATACCTAAGCAAAAATAGGAACAGCTTAGATAAGGTTAAGTAATTTTAAATTTTTGCAATTGACATGCTATGCTTTTACTTAATAAATTAAATTACGGTGGAAAAAGAGATTACCGCAAGCGGGACTCGAACCTACGACCTCGGAATACCGTTCCGTAGCTCTGCCAACTGAGCTTATTGCGGTCGTGCTTTTCAGTAATCAATTATTCAGTAATTAATTTATTAAGCTTAGACAAGGTTTTTTATATTCCTTATAATTTAGATACACAACTAAATTCAAAATGGTCGTAAGGCATTAATGTTTACTAAATAGGATTTACCTAACGGATATCATCATATTGAAGTAACTCAGGTATAGTCTATAGTTTAACTTGCAATATAAAAAAAGTGAAAGTTTATGGCGTCCATAAATATTTAATAATTATGTAAATATATATCTAAAATAATATGTATAACAATCAAAATGTACATAATGATAGTGGAGACATTTCATTTATATAGATGACGACGTAGTTGTTTTTTTTTGGGTATATATTTGAACACTTGAACGTAAACACAAATTACTAGATCAAGGAATTAGTTGCTATGAAAAAAAACTTATTAAAGTTTTTTTATAATATTATTATTCTAAAATTAGTTTCTACGGTGTTCTGATCAATGCTATAATGTGTTTAACAATTGACTCTCTGTCAGTAGAATACAGGAAGAATATTTTTTTTTCAGATACATTGAGATACACAAAGCATCTTGTTTAAACTATTTATGATTAATAAGGTTATATCTGTTACTAGTGATGACTATGGAACCGAGACGTGGTCTCTGAATTCTCAGAGTCGTGCAGTGTGTAATATGGAACCATCCGGAAAAAGGAGATCTGTCGAAGGACGGATGTGTACGACACAGCCCTATGTGTGAGCACGCTGAAGTGGCATTGGGCAGGGTACAGCGCTCAATGATTCGACGACCGGTGGGGAAGATACTGGAGTGGCGACCACGTATTGGACGACGCTACAGGGTTGACTGACTTTATCGTTAAATGTGCAGGGAGCCGATGCAATGAAGCCGATAGATGCAGATGGCACAGAACCGCGCGTTGTGGTGTCCTATGGGGTAGGCTTATGTCCAGCAGTGGACGGAGAAGGGTTCATGGATGGATGAATGAAATTAATATCTAAGAGTATATTAGAGTTGTATAAGTGTAGTAGATATCAAACTTATGCTCCAGTTGGAGCTGAAATATTATCTAATGATATTTATTCATATAGATTTATGTAATGTACCTATAGTGACCAAAACAAAGGAGCAGTGGTGTGGCAAATTTATCGGACACCCATTTTTAGAGTTCCGTATCCAGAGGTAAAACCCTCAAATTCCGCTCTTCGCCTATTTATTTATCTGTCTCCAGGTTGTGTCTCTGGAGCGGTGATATCTAGAGAGTTGAAAAATTCACAGTGTATGTATATTAGTTTATGCTACAACAAAAAATACCTACTCATCATCATTCTTCTGCCCTTATCCTATTGTTTGGGGTCGCGTAATTTAGTGTTATTTGGAGTCGATATCATGATAATTATAGTATGTGCGAGTCTAACTCATACTGGATCGGTTTTATTTTATTAGAATGTAATAATAAATGTTGGATTATTCTCCGTGTGGTGACGGATTAAGAATACAAGTGTCACCACCCTATCACCTCCCAAGGGTGCTGTAAAAGTCAGCTAAGAGATATTGCACACAGATAACATCCTCTATGAGAGACGGAAAACTCGAAAATGAACCATGCGCCAACACGCCTGGTCAGCGCGGCACAGTGGACCATAATCCCTCCCAAAGTGGAGGAGGCCCGTGCCCAACAGTGGGACGAGCCTATTCTAGCTGGGGGGCCTCTAGCATTTACCAACTTGCCACTCATTACGCCACTGCAAAGGAGCCTACTTATAACTACATTATAACTATACCATTCAACTGAGTACCCACACTTTAAACCATTTCAATTGCAACTCTAACCATTATCACAGTGGGTGATGTGGTTTAATGAAGCTAAGGCTAGCATTAATTTAACTATTTTTATTCTAAGCTAGAAGGAGAATTGTAAAATAAAATAATCATTGAAGGCTTTACAATAAAATGGAAATGTAGAAACTGTTACCAATACTTTGCACATGGACATTAAACTTACAGAAAATTTATGGCTTCTGTAACACAACTTGGCAATGTTAACTGAATTTTCTTATATAAAAACTGTGTTACGTGTGTACGTGTGTGTGTGAATAAACTGTTTTTTTATTTATTTTAAATAAACTCAATCTGTGACCTGCTCAAAACAAGTTCGAAATTTGAATAGCAACAGCGCGCTGCTCGAGTTGTGCGGCGGCGGTCAGTTCCATATTTGAAATGGCAAATAATACTTACTGTTATGAAATTTGTAATTGTACCTATGGACTATAACTTAACTATTTGATTTGATAACACACGCGTTTGTTATGACCCGCTTTACATATTTAAAACCGGTGGAATTACATCAACTTTACGAGCAAGGGTGAAATACATATTTATAATATTTAAGGCCTACTAATGCAACTTTAAATTATGACTACACCTTCCTGCAAGACGTTGTATATTAAATGAAATCGTTTAGTAAAATTTAAATTAATTTAAAAATGTGTACATCGAAATAAGCAATAAATCGAAATAGTTACCTAATAGTCTTTTCAATTTAGTTACCTACGACGGTAACACTTTTTACGCATCACAATTGGCTTCAATGCTTTGGGCGTCGCTATAAGTTTTAAGTAAATTTCCAGCTTTCCATGTGCCTAGTTAGAACGCTTACAAATGGCCTAGGCCTTATAAACATGGCACCGTGCTTTTCAATATTTCGTTCGTATCAATCTTAAGCTGGTTACTTTATTTTGAAGCTTTGAATAACGAATTTTTGTATTCCGGCCTTAATAAAATTGTTAGATTGTCGTATTTAACATACATTGGTTCGAGATAATATTTTAAACTTTTGCATATTTTATCCATTGAAATAATAACTTATTACAAGTAATATAGACCAGTCGGTTTATACCTAAATACACTATAATCGATTACTTTTCTACTTTTATAATTAAGTAGATACTAAGTTATTTCTAGGGCTAAGTTGCTACTTTATTCGTACTAAAATAAATCAACATTTATCAGTTAATTCAATTTAATGAGACTATTATACTGCGCACAAAAATCTATTTCAATTAGTAGGTAATAAACAAATCCATTAGACTATAATACCTAAGCTTATATCTGACTACCTAAGTTTCCTAAAATAAATATTTTAATGATAATTTAAAGTCATAAATTTATGAAAAGAAGCTAGTAATAATATGCAGTAAATCGTCGTAACTAGATGATCAATAACTGAAGTTAATAAATCGATACGTCTACGGGAAATATTCGGTCAAAACGTTGGAATATCAGAGAGGATACCTTGCCTTATAATCCAATATAGACCCACACCTTTATTATATTACCTGATAATTAAATTCTACAGGCAACAAGTACAGATTTTTTAAAAAATATTTCACTTTAATACTAAGCGTGTGATAGAAAAGGTTTAATATATGCTTACGTAATCTTTTTTCTGTTCTATGGTCTATAATTTTTCTTATTTTCACTTGTAATAAATCTGTTAATTTAATAAAATAAAAAAAGGAAGTTTTTATAAACTACATAACATGAATCGATAAAAAAGAATAGTGGGTGAGATGTTTTTTAAATTTTGTATAAGCTATATCAGTTGTATGTAATAATATATGTATGTATGTTGTAATCACTTGGAGACGACACCCAAGAAAGACATCTCCATTATGTCGTTATTTACAGTCCTATAATGTCCTTCAAATATTCAGATGAAGCATTTGTAACAGTCGGACGTGAAAGATGTATGAGCGTAAATGAAGCCAATCGAGTAACTCTGGATCGTAGCAAAGTACCTATAATCTAGTCTAGCCTTAAGAAAATGGCGTAACAGTAGGTATGTACGAGTATATGACGTCTATCAAGAGCGCCCTAGGTAACCACTTTATTTTAATCTCTTTGGTGGTCTTCAATATTTTAAATCTCAGTGTGAAAACTACTGAGAAGCAAATAAATAGTAAATATTCCAATGGCCTCATTCTTATGATTTTTTTATTAAATAAAGTGAGTGTAATAAAATATTGTTTCTTTCTTTCTTCTTTTATAGTTTTTATTGCAAACAACTCGATACCTAGTAGAACTAACACAAACGATACTAAGACGGATTGCATATTTTGGACGGTAGCAATGGACTAAAAAGCAGTGCTATCTTATTATTAATGGAAAGTATCAGTGAATTGACGGATAAGAGATAGTTTAACTACTTTATATTATTAATATTTATTAGTTACGTCGATTTTCCATTGATTTCGCGGCAAAATTGATTGAGAAACCTCTAGGTGATATAAGAATAAATGTACGTAAATTGTGGAAAGTTATTTTGACTTCTTAAATATAAAAAATAAATCTTTTGTAAAAATAAAATAAGCAGTACTTAAATTTTTTTCAAACAGGACATTACAAATATGATGATACTCTATGCTCATTCTTCGCATTTTTTTTATTTGAGCCAATCAGTTTTATATGATATTAATTTTTAAAGTCATCAAAAAATAAATACTTTGAGCTTTTTGTAATCTGCTTTGCTAAAATTTTACATGGATTTTATTTAATCAATTATTTTAAGCTTATTTTATGTATTAAAGTGGTGTTGTAATGTGTAAAAGTGTCTGTACGGCATGTAGGTATATTATGCATAATCCTACAATCGCAAACATTATCTAAGTATGCCTTTCGCGCCTTATCTTTTGGCTGCTTGAACTTGATTTTTACTTTATTTCATACCTAATCTTATTCTACGCTTATATTTTTGGCGGAATAGACGCATTGATGGAAATATTTTGCTTTATTTTTATTCAGCATCATATTATATACTTAGGCTGTTTATTTCTATTAAAAAGAAACTAAACAGGTATGAATGTATTTTAATGACAAGAAGAGAGTTTTATCAATGACATTATAATAATTAAGCTTATTTCGATTAAATCGTATCCATGGATATCAATATAATATGAGGAGATATAATTAAGAAATATGAGTAGATATTGGTACCAATTCTACATGGATAACTAAACTTAACTAAAAAATTGTTTTCAACAACGTCATTGTTTTAATTTTATCAATTATAGCATAACCTACAACGAACGAGCGACAAAGAAGAAGTGAAGCGAAAGCAGAAGTGCAAGCGAGACGCTTGCACTTCAAGCCTTACATGGAACGCCTCAGAGCGAGGTAACGCCGCATGAGTCATGTTTTTTCGTGCGTGCAGCCGGCTCTATCGAATTATAAGACTTTGTCACGTCAAAAATGAAAACAACTATGGCGTATTTTGATTGATTAGCTATTTCGTTATACACAGTGGCGGATTTGCAGTCTCGGCCGCCCTAGGCCCCAAGCCGAGCCGCCACTTTCTCAGCATCCACCCTATAGACTAATAATGATATTACTTCATTGCCAACTTACTTCAAATAGGGCAAAATCAACCTAAAAGAGTCGATTTCAAACAAATAAGCAAGCAAGCAAACATACAGGTGAATCTAATAATGGCGTGGTAAAAACAAAGAAGAGTATCGATTGTACCATGCAGGGTAGAACGGCCACCATACGTTATAATAAGTTTATTGACAGGATTTAGGGGCAGGGGCTGCCCCTAAATCTGGCCGCCCTAGGCCTGGGCCTACCAGGCCTTAGGGTAAATCCGCCACTGGTTGTGCACATTTATATTTTAATATTCTACTGTTTTTGTAATAAGAAAGTTTAATTAACATTGCCGAATTGTGTTATTGATACAATCAATTTTTAATTGTTTAGTTAAGTTTAGTTTAGTTGTGTACCATTGAATACCTGTTGAATTGGTACCACTGTCTGTAGAAATATTGATGATTTATCGTAATTATAAATATGTTTTTGAATAATTTTCATTTCATATTATTAATATAATACTTAAAACGTAAATTACGGCATTGTGGTAGCCAAGGTAGTGATTTGGAGGAATTGAAAGTAGGAAATTAGCAGTTAGTAACTTCATTTCGAAACAAAAACTGTTTTTGCCTTATTTTCGTTAAACATAGTACTAAAAGTTTGTTAAACTGAACCTAAGCTATTATATGTTAACTACGCCTAGGCCCTATAGGATGTAACAACAACAAACGATACCTATATCTGCGTTAGAACCTGAAAAACTTTGTTTTTAGCATAAAAGTGACATAACTCAAAAAATAACTACCACTTATACACCTAACTTTATAATAAGTCTATGTTTAACACAGCATTGCTAACCTAAAACATAACATAGTAAGCTAATTTATTATAATTCAGCTTGTTACAATAATTTGTAATTCAGTTTTGTGTAATTTATTTTTGAGTTATGTCACTTTAATACAAAAAATCCAAAATGCAAAATATACGTTGACATGTATTATACCTACAATTGTACGGTATTATGTATCTTCTAACTGCGCTATCCCCCTTAGACAGATGCATGGCGTCTTCTGGACTACTACACTATGGTGCCAATTCTACGTGCACGACTAAACGTAACTAAAAAACGAAAACAACTATGGTGTATTTTAATTCATTGGCTATTTTATTGCGTACATTCGTATTAATTAAAATATATAGTCTATATTTCACTGTTTTCATAACAAGAAAGTTCAGTTAACATTGCTGAATAATTGTATTATTAACACTATCAATTTTCATTTTTAGGTAAGTTTAGTTGCGCACATAGAATTGGTACCAATACGCCGTATTTATGTGTGTACAGGTTTTAACTTTCTTAAAATATTACCAAATACATGATTCAAATAAATTGCTGAAACATAACGCGTTCAACAAACCCTCCTCGTGTCTATACTATGAAGGTGTGATCCTTGGGTTACGAGGACATTGCATCAGATGACGCTGCCAGGGTAGATCGCGGGCAAGGACGTTCGTGAAACAGTATGGACATTTCCACTCATCCATACCTAAAGCTGGAAATTGGTATCATGTTTTAGACTCAGAGAGAATTTAGAAGAACGGGGCCCTATTAGTAAGTCTTCGCTGTCCATCCGTCCGTCTGTCATCATGCTGTATCTCTAAAACGGTGATAGCTAAAGAGCTGAAAATTTTACAGTTTATGTATATCAGTTGATGCTTTAACTACAAACACTCATCATCATTCTCCTATTTTTATCCCAATTTTTGGAGTACCTACCATTATTTGGGTCCTATTTAGAGTCAGTACGCCGAATATATTAAGATAATACAGAACCCTTCTTGTCCCAATCCAAATTGTACTTGATCTGTTTTTAAGTGGTATTCCGAAACCATATGAAAATCTTGAAAAAGAAACGGTTTTTCAATACAAAAATATCTGTTCCAGAAGAATTGAAGGAACTTTGCCTTGTAGCCTCCTGGTCAGGGCAGCATCTTAAGCAATGTTCCTCCGTTTTGGAGGAGGCAAATTTTACCCGTTTTGCAATATTTTTCGCTGATGCTTCGCTAACCAACCTAGCCTATAGCCTTTTTCGAGAAATGAATAATCCAACACTGAAAGGAATTTCAAATCGGACCAGTGGTTCCTGAGAATAGCGCGATCAAACAAACAAACAAACTCTTCAGCTTTATAATATTAGTTTAGATTTAAGGTTGATCTGAGTATGGGTTTTTACTTTTCGCGGCCTTGCTTGACCAATATCCATTATTGTAGTTTGTGATAATCGTGTACAATGGTGATCTATATAATTAGAATATTGTATGTATAACTTTACTTACGTATGCAGTTGACGTGATAGTCAGAATCTTCAATTCTTAATGCAGCTCCACATTTGTGACATGCCTTCCAACCACCTTCACTCATCGTACATTCCTCTGCAATAAGTTTACGTATGACCATATTAGCATAACTTTTAGCCAGGGGGCATATAATTTTTCGTAAAATGTCCAGGGAAAAATTTCTATTTCTTTTACCTTATCTTTCTTTGCCGTGTTTCTTCAGCGTAAGTAATTTCCGTGATGCCACAGCCTCACTATTTACATCCATTTTGACATTAATCTTAATAATATATTACATTAATTTATTAATTTTTGCAATTGACTTGCTATGCTTTTAAAAAGAAAGAAAGAAAAATAGTTTTATTTACAACTTGCAAGGAAAAGACAAGAAATACATAGAAACTAAAGATAAAAATTACAATGCAAGCTGCAAATACTCAACTCATATATCAACTCATAGATCAACTCAGCGTTGTGCTAGTTAAAACTAGCGCTGGTCTTCCGTTGACCCGTATTGGAGCTGCAAGCTATCGCACATATATAAGTACATTTTACGTAATAACCTAAATTATAATGGAAAAAGAAAATGATCACAATGCGCGAGACTTGGACCCACAACCTCGGAATACCGTCCCGTCGCTCTACCGACTGAGCTATCATGGTTCCTGAACATTTTTACCAAATCTTCTTGTTTAGTTTTTTAATTTTATTGAATAGGTTTATTATTTCAAAAAAATATATGTACCTAATAAACGGCTTTCAAACGGCTTCACAGGTTTTAAATTTAAGCAGTGGAAATAAGAACTACGTACCTAATAGATGTGCATGAAGCATCCTAGCTTCTAACGCGACCCTGCAGTGTGGACAGCGTGCCAGCAGCACGCAGCGTCGCCAGTAATGTGTCTCTAAAGCATCAGCGCGAACACGACGACCGCACCAAGTGCATGTCGTGCTGATGGGAATTAATGAAGAAATTATCCAGTATTTATACATATTTATTGTATAAACTTTAAAATATTATTGCAGCAAAGAAATATAGTAGGTAATTAAGTATTAATTCACAACTGGCGCAGCGGTCTTGTCGCTGTCCGCGATATCTCCGAGAAAGCCTTTAGGGAAACAACATTCAGTTTGATTAGTTTAACACATTGTTGTGGAAATAGTCGAGCGTGTGAAGCCTAAAAAGTTAAAAAAGACAGCACATTTAAAACCCGATTTCTTTTTGGGGGAGGTGTATGACTCGGTTAGGAATAATAAAAACAAAATGTTGTACCAACACACCCTGGTCAATGTGGCATATTATACTTAAAACGTTCCTGCAATGTACGAGGTTGGTGCCTAATAACGAAACATGGGATATAGAAAAGTAATAGACTCACTGTAAGCTAATAGGATCGGGTATGCTGTCATTGTCTACAGTACCGACGTCATAACCTTCATAATGCCTCTCCTCATTCACAGTTACTTGATTCCTCCTGCCTGAAATTAAAAGTACAATAGCGTCTTCAAAAAAGTCAGTTCTATAATTTTAAATATTAACAATATGCATTCTTTATTAAGCTTGGCAATGTGCCATGCTGCGCTTGCTAATGGCTCATGCATTTGTTTAATTCAGATCATTTTGTGGACTACTTCTGCCAGAATTTTTTGAAGTTGTTTTAGCTTGGATAAAAGCCAGAGAGCCAGATTCAGCCCCATTTTTTAAATATAGCAATTAGTTTAACATTCCTTGACTCTCATTAGTTTGCATATTAAAATATTGCGGTTTTTAAGCTAGTTCAGAATATAAAATAACTAGCTGTTGCCCGCGACTCCGTACGCGTAGAATTTAGAAAATTTCCCCGTTTTTGCAACATTTTTCACTATTGCCTCGCTCTTATTGTTCGTAGCGTGATGTTATATAGCGTATAGCCTTGCTCAATAAATGTACTATTCAACACTGAAAGAATTTTCCAAATCGGGCCCGTGGTTCCTAAGATTAGCGCGTTCAAACAAACAAACAAACTCTTCAGCTTTATAATATTGTAAGTATAGATGTAACTAACCTGGGCTATAATATCCACTTTCATCCATTTGACTATGCTCATCAAGATGTACATTTCTTAATCCTGACACCAGTTTAGGTGATTCTAAAACTCCATCTCTAAAATAGTCCGATTTAATTTTCGGTGAGTCCAGGCTTCTGCAGTCGGAGTCACATCTTAGGTCATTTCTGGACATTTGTGGCGAATCTGTAGGTAAAGAATCCAGACTCCGAATTTCATTTTTCGAGGTTTTTGGAGATCCTAATGATGGAGAATCTCGATAATCAAGATGCAAAGGTTCGTAGACTGTAACAGGGCGTTCTTTTAAATGGGGTTTTAAAGGTTCATGGTCGTAATGAATCATCGAGTGACGATTTTCGTTGTTGCGATTTGTACGACGGTATACCACTTGCTCTTGAGTTTGATTATGGTTTTGAGATTCTTGAAAGTGTACCTGGAAAAAGAAATTGTTGAATTGTTTTTGACTTAAGGGTTACCATTTCTGGCAATTTTTTTTAATAAAATAAATATTTAAATATGTATATATTCCTTAGTTATAATTTCCTTTGATTCTATCTAATTATAAGATACACTTATTTTTCCCTTAAATCCCTTACCTTTTCACTGCCAGATGCACCAGATCTTGGAGAATGCTTGGGACTGACAGCACTGTCTAACCTCAACTTGTTATAGCCTGGATAATTATTAAGGTCTTTCGTTGGTCTACTTGGAGTATACCGTTTAGTCGGGGTTTTCTTCAAACTGCTTTTAGTTTTCGATGTGGTATAACTCCCACTGATACTCGATGGTGCTAGAGTCCCACCACTAGTGTGTGAAGTCATGGATTTAAGGCTGTAAGATGAAGTGGCTCCAATGGATGACGTCATTCCTGATGTCGACATCCCTGAGGTTGTCATACCACTAACAGTAGTTCCACTTCTTGTTGACTGACTGATGCTAGCTGTTTCATGCGTATTGTCTGCTGCAGAATGGTCGGTTCCATTCAAAAGTTGTTCCTCTGTAGGTGCTTGGTTAAGCATTTTCTGATAACAAAAGGAAATATATAAGATTATAACACCTAAATAAATATTAATCGTGATGATAAATAGACTACTTTTGACATCTAAGAAAAAAATTAAGCACCTTATTTTAGGTATATATTCTAAGAAGCAGATGTTTTCTATGAGTGTCCGAAATCATCCAATTCTGTTTGTTCCGTGTGGTACAGTATCACTCAGACCCGATAGCAAAAAGCTTGGGTTTTCCTACCCAAGAATAACCACTAGGTATTTACTTTGCAGTAAATATAACATAGCTCTGTCAACCCCACTCATGTGGTACTTACCTGCATATCAATCCTATCAAACTGTTGAAACAGATGTCTATAGATTAAGTTCCGTCTAGTGACCGCATCGTCTGGTGGTAGTTGTGCTCGAACTACTCTCGGTGACCGCATATATACAGCTAGAAGGATACGTTCAGCTGCAGCGCGAACTGAGCCGGCTGCATGCTGAGCACCGGCCGCTCCACATTCAGCCAGACGACGAACTGTTAGACCACTGGTGAGTACAAGTGGAGAAAAATGTATTAGAAACATAATTTATTTTCATCTTTTACTGCTCATGGTAGGAGATGAATCATGAGTAGTTAGTAATATTTGTTGCTCATAGGCTTAGCAATATCAAGGCACAGCCAAGGCACCGTCTACCGGGAGAATAATACTCATCATAAGCCTCTTTTTAAGAGGGAAATAAATAACGTTGGAAATACGCTGTTTGTTTGCATTTGTCTTCAAATCAGTCCATGTTCAACTAGAGGATAATTTGTCATGTAACCAATCCAATCTAAGGTCACAAGGGAAAATATTACTATTCCCATACACCAACCCTTTCTCCATCTACTGCTAGACTCGTGGTTCAGCACCACTTGCATCTAGTGGTTCCGTGCAATCTTGATACCGTCGCTTCAATAAAGCAAAGGTGCAAAGAGGATGGGGCTGACAAAATGTCTCCGTTGTTAAAACCCTCATTTATATTTGGCTGTTAGTTTGATGCGTTATTAGTGTTGAAGCATAATTTAATAGTTACAGTGAGCTAAAAGCTATAATACCTGTTCTTATCTGTAGAGATGCCGTGACTTAATATAAGCTGTTCTAACATTTGTAGTCTTGAGAGCGCGAGACGTGGATGCATTGAGGCGGCTACTGGACGCACCAGTTGTTGGGGTATTATGTGAAGAGACCTGAAAATGTCCAGAAACGACTTTATTTTTAATGAATTCCAAAACACATGACACTTGTGTCAAAAACGAATAGCCTTTCTAGCATTTTGGCTACTAAATTAACTTGCTTTTTAGTGGATAACAGCAGTGGTATTCAGTAAGAAAAAGTGAAGGGAGTTTTCGGTGAATCTTGATCACGTGACAGCGCTCCTATATTTTTACTGTAGGAGCGCTGTCACGTGATCAAGATTCACCGAAAATTCATTTCACTTTTTCTTACTGAATACTACTGCTGATAGATACCATTTCCTACACAAACTCTCGATGTAGAAAGACCAAAGCTTTTAAGCAACCGTCTATGATTTAGCAGCACGGATATATATGGTTACCCTGTTTATCAGTAAGCATAATCTATCCTTCTACCTTATATCTGTGATTTTGGATTGGTTAATGAAAATAGCTATTAGCAGTAACAATAATTTACACCTGATCAGCCAGTTTCTTGTGGCTTTGTTTGTTGTCGATTTAGCCTTCTCATTGTTATTAGTGTGGAAATAGTGCTTATTCATCTTCATACTTTCGTAGCAAAATGGTATCAACATCTCACCTAACTAGTGGACAATCAGCGACAGTAAGTACAGTATGTTGTGCAGTAGAATGTATCCTTGGCGCGGGGTCTCCACAAGCTCGCAGTAACTCTGGTAGTAACTTCTCTATACAACGACCTACTTCAGCGGCACATACTCTGGATATAAATAATACGTTACATTAGATCAATAATGGTCTGTGGTACTGAAATAATTGTCAACGTCATAACCGCGGGACCATTTTCACGAAAGTACGAAATAGTAGATAAACCGTACAGTCATATTACCTGATATTGGCCGTACCCGGCTGGATACCGCCATAATGACGTTGATGTATACAGTGGCGTAGATAGGTAACCAAGGGCTCTGAGGAAAAATAAAAAATGGGGCCCCACTGCTATGTAAACTGCCTAGGTTTTATCATATGAAATATACAATTGTTTTAAAATGCTAAAAAAGCTAGTTTAGTACGATCAAGATTTCTGGTAAGAATTCAAGGGCCCCCTGAGCTTGAGGGCCCCGGGGCACTGCCCGGCTAGCCCCTTGGTGGCTACGCCACTGGATATATAGTTAATTCCTGTTCCTTTGAAGCTAGCAGTTAGGATCTAAGATTGCAATCTTAACCTATTCTAAGACGTGATGCATTGCATCTACTTACAACATATACACTTAAGTACCGATTCTAAAAATCAACAAAAACAAATATTAGACTCATTAATATTATTCAAGTATAAAGACTTGAATAATATTAATGAGTCTAATATTTGTGAAATTCTTCAAATTCGAGAATGTTCCCATAATATTATGTGTTTTGTGGGAGTTTTTCAGTGCTAAGAAGTATACTGAATATCTTAACAAAATACCTGTCCGGTACAAAATCCTTGAAGAGTACTTTCACAACTTCATTTGCTTGACTGTATACAGAGAACACTTTATCTCTCAGCGCTCTCTGAAGCAATATGGCTGCGGCTCTAGCGGTCTTGTTTGGAGAAGTCTTCGTACTACCGTTAGAAGGAGAAGTCAGTTCAGCGCGAAGACGTGACAAGCCTTCTTCTTTGTCTAAATAATTTTTGGAGAAGAATTTCTCTACCTAAAGAAAATAAAAAATATTAACTAGCGAAACAAAAAGAATAGGACGAATCTGTTTTCACAGACTGACTTTCTTTCTTTCATCTTTATATTAAGTACATGACAACTTCCGTTGTAACGTAGAGTCGCTTAATGAAGACAAAGTAAAATTGCATCAAAATACTAAGCTTACGTGTAATGTAGGTATTTACACAAATCGTAAGCGTGGATCTACGAAAATTCGTTTCTTTTAGATAGCAAAATGATATTGGCCATATTTTAGACACTCAAGTGAATAAATTGGAATGGTTGGAACCCAGTGGTAACGCAAGTTTTTCAGAGTTAAATTAGTTACTTCTTACTCACATTTTTGTACGATAAAAATGTAACAGAAGATCCATCGGAACTAGCGGAATTTTGAAAGTGGTCTGTATGGGATAAAAATCTGGGAGCTTCTGATTCTGAAACTTCCATCCATTTATCCTTTCTTCTTTCAGTTTATCTCCGTCCACTGCTGGACATAAGCCTCCCCCATACAACGCTACAAGGCACGGTACTGCGCTATCTGCATCCAGTGGCCTCCAGCCAGGGGCATAGCGTGCCTTGGTGGGGCCCGTATAAAAATTTATTTGGGGGCCATAATGAAGGCAGATACGGCGGCAGGTACGCCCCTCTCTCCAGCATATTTCACGATTTAATTACTTTAGAAACTTACAAGTGGATAACCAAATATAAGTATAGGTAGTGCGGCGTGCTTCCTCTCTCTGTCGTTGAGCTTGTGCGTGTGCGTGGTCGTGTGCCGCGTGTGCGACGTGGCTGTACTGCCCGCGCTACACTCCTCCTCGCGACCCTCGCCCAGGTACTCGTTTGTATGAGAACTGAACAATGTACATCATATTACGCATATATGTATGTCCAAATAGGTCACTATGTTACTATATTTAAAGTTTATATGTGTATGTATATTTTTTATGTATTTTTAGGGTTCCGTACCCAAAGGGTAAAAACGGGACCCTATTACTGAGACTTCGCTGTCCGTCCGTCCGTCCGTCTGTCACCAGGCTGTATCTCAAGAACGGTGATAGCTAGAGAGTTGAAATTTTCACAGATGATGTATTTCTATAGCCGCTATAACAACAAATACTAAAAATAAAATAAAATAAATATTTAAGGGGTTCTCCCATACAACAAACATGATTTTTTTACAGTTTCTTGCTCGATACTAATAACGTTGCCTTATGTTACATAGATAATGGTACGGAACCCTTCGTGCGTGAGTCCGACTCGCACTTGACCAATATTTATATGTACGTGTGTTTATAGTTATTTAATTATGTATGTAGGTATGTGTGTATTTATGTATGTACATCACAATTAGCCAAATTTTTCTTTCCTCTCAGTCCATCCAAAAGTTGTCTGGAAGAGATCGCAACTTGCTATAAGACCGCCTATTGTACTTGTCTAGAAAATTCTAAAATTGTATAATATTAATTACCTAATACTGTAATATTGTTAAGATATACAATAAAGAGTATTCTTTCTATTCTATATTAATAACTAATCAGCGACTTCATTCACATGGAATTTAGAGCCCAGACGTTAAGAAATTAGATATGCATTTAATACTTCTTTTTGAAACACTCTATTAAAAACTGCATCAAAATCCGTGGTGTAGTTTGGAAGATTTAAGTTTCAACACGATTCTGTTTTATATTATTACTAGCTGACCCGGCAAACGTTGTTTTGCCATACCAAAAAAAAGTAAAAAAAAAAATTTAAAAAAAATGAACTATAAACCTCCGGAGCCTTTTCAACGAATGCAAATGGAGATCGAAAGTGGAAATCGGTCCGTGCGTTCTGGAGTTATAGCGTCAGGAAGGAAAACCCGACTTATTTTTATATAGTAGATAATTAAGTATAAAGGAAGAATCAATATCACTATACAAAAATCAACGCGCCAGAATCCGCATTATGTAGGTTTATTTAATTAATATTTGCAGATATTTGACATCCTCTGATCCCAAATTAAATCCTTAATCTATCAATCTAGTATAAGATTATGGATATAATACATCTACTACCTAGTTTTATTTATTATAAGTGAATAACTTTTAATTTATCCAAATAAAAAAGATCTAGACGCTGTATCGTATCAAATATCTGCCTCGCGCAGATGATAATCCAATGCGGGGATCAAAATCACGACATTAAAACTCCAAAACTTTCGACAAAATTTTCAACTCCTAAAATTTCAAAGATAACTAACTACTTACTGTCTCAAGGCAGGCAGTAACCGTTCTTCATAAGCCTCAAAAGTTGAACGAGGACCGGCGCTTTTATTTCGACGACGCACCACCGAACCTAAAATAATTATAAGCAATAGTATTAAAACTAAAACGAGATTACTAAGAAATAACATTCTAAAAAGAATAGATAGCAGTGGTCTACGTTGCATTACCAATTTTCAAAACAATATCGTTCGCACAGAAGGATATGTATGCATTGAGGACCGCTAACTATTTTGGGAACGCGTCCTACAAATAAATCCAAGAAGCTTACATTGTGTAATATTTGAATGTAGTTGAAAATTATTACATCTTCATCCAGGCTTAGACATTAATGAAGCGTTTAAAAAAGATTTCCTAGATTTTTTATACTACAAGGATGACACAAGCATACAGCTCGCCAGATGTAAGCGATTATCGTAGCCTATGGACGTTAGCAACACCAGGGGTATCGCGCGTTCCTTTATAGCAATTATTAGATAATAGCTCTTTAAAGCTAATTATTTTACTGCATGACTTTAGTTAATATAATAACATTAATTAAAGTCATAAGACTAAGAAGACTTTAGGTAATGTAATTCGAAATATAACACTCTAATTTAAAAAATTAAATTTTGAGCTACTGCAGTCTTCAAAAATAACCAGACATTCTGAAGGTGTTATTTTTAATACAATAATGAAATGTAGCGACGATTCAAGAATGTACATACATGGTCACCACCCCATTTTCACATATATACAAAGACTTATGTTCGTGCAATAAATACTGGATATAATAGTTTTAGCTACTATTTTTGACTTGTTTAGCCAGCGAAGTTATGGGTTGACCACTGAAACCCCTAGGTTAAGTCCATGTCTCATCTCACCATTGGCACTAGGTGTGACACTTCTCCTAGGACTGTCAGTCTCTTTCTTTAATTCTTCTTCTTCTTGCTTCTTCTGTATCTCAAGCCGCTCTTTCTCCTTCACTTCCTGCACATACTGAACTTGGACGGTCTGTTCTGGTTCTGGTTCTGGTTGAGGATAGTTTGGAGGTATTTCTTCTTGTAAAGTTGGTTCAGGTGACTAGAAATATAAGAATGTTGTACGTTTTCAGGATATTGGTACGCAGCTCCTTATCGCGCGTTACGAAATGGTGCTAGACGGAAAAACCAAAAGTTATGAAAGTTGTAACGACAATTTTTAGGGTTCCGTACCCAAAGGGTAAAAACGGGACCCTATTACTGAGACTTCGCTGTCCGTCCGTCCGTCCGTCCGTCCGTCCGTCCGTCCGTCCGTCCGTCCGTCCGTCCGTCCGTCCGTCCGTCCGTCCGTCTGTCACCAGGCTGTATCTCAAGAACGGTGATAGCTAGAGAGTTGAAATTTTCACAGATGATGTATTTCTATTGCCGCTATAACAACAAATACTAAAAATAAAATAAAATAAATATTTAAGGGGGGCTCCCATACAACAAACATGATTTTTAGGGTTCCATACCCAGTATCTCAAGAACGGTGATAGCTAGACAGTTGAAATTTTCACAGATGATGTATTTCTATTGCCGCTATAACAACAAATACTAAAAATAAAATAAAATAAATATTTAAGGGGGGCTCCCATACAACAAACATGATTTTTAGGGTTCCGTACCCAGTATCGCAAGAACGGTGATAGCTAGACAGTTGAAATTTTCACAGATGATGTATTTCTATTGCCGCTATAACAACAAATACTAAAAATAAAATAAAATAAATATTTAAGGGGGGCTCCCATACAACAAACATGATTTTTTTACCGTTTCTTGCTCGATACTAATAACGTTGCCTTATGTTGCATAGATAATGGTACGGAACCCATCGTGCGCGAGTCCGACTCGCACTTGACCAATTTTTGTTATATTTAAGCCGTGCGGCACACGCTGCGCGCCGAGAGAAAAAGAGAAAGTGAGAGAGAGAGATACATCTCTCTCTCTCACTCTCTCATAGACAGCAAGCTAGTAATTTTTGTTTGGTCTTTCTATTTCGAATTGAATAGTGTGGTTAATAAAAAGAAAAATTTAAAACTTAAAAAAAAAATATTACAATTCCTTCACTAAATAATCGAAAGGTACTTCGTTACATCCGGGTGTCCCTTGACACCTCTCAAGTGTTATTTTTTATTAATTACTGGTGTACTAAGCCTATGGCATTCTGCAAGAATCATTAAAACACGATCATGAGGCAATTTAACTACATAAGTGCATTTAACACAATCTAGAGATCCATTCTTATGCTCTATAAAGTTTTATTTAGCTTGATTTAATGACATTAGGCAGTTAGAATATAATTCTCTAACACTTGCGCGACTCATTCCTTTAAATAAAACCACGTTTGAGGATTTATACGCGTGTCTGCATGGTGACTAAAAAGTCTCCGAAATATCAAGCTAAAATTTTAAGCAAATACACGCGTTTAAATCCGTAAAAAGTGTACATTATACTTAAATAATGTACAGAAAATTGGTAAACTGTTGGTAACTCCACTTCACCAAAATCGTTTGACCAACAATAATCTATTATTTTTTTCAATTGACTTGCAATGCTTTTACTAAATAAACTAAATTATAGTGGAAAAATGATAACCATGAGCGGGACTGAATCCACGACTTCGGAATACCGTTCCGTTGCTCTCCCATCTGAGCTTCGGAGCAACGGAACGGTATTCCAAGGTCGTGGGTTCAAGTCCCGCTCATAGTTATCATTTTTCCACTATAATTTCGTTTGACCTATTTTAATGGCATTTTATTTTTTAGGTCTTTTTCTATACTTCTTGTGTTAAGACGAGCCATGTTCAACTTCGGGACGTAGAGTGCTGAGAAGAAAATCAACTTACTGGAGCCATTTCATTAACATCTTCCTCCTCTCCATTAATGTACTCTGGTTGTTGTTCAATCTCAGCTTCTATAGGAGGAACTGGTGATGGTATGTCAAGACTTAAAGACCCAGCTGCCACGGACGGTGATAAATGATGGGAGAAGTCATATTCTTGAGGCATCGATGAATCGTTGCGAGGATCGGGCTGTAAAAGTAGACAGAAACTGGTTATCAAATTATTTGAAAGGTCAGACAAATTGGTTATAGAAATATTTCTTAGGCTATTAAGCTTTTGCCAACACGCCTGATCAATATAGTATACTGATTAAGTATACTATATTGATCAGGCGTGTTGGCAAAGGTATAGGCTGAGCTATCATTAGCTTAAGATTAAGATGGGATTATTGGTGTAATAATCCCATCTTAATCTTAAGCTAATGATAGGAATTCATGGAATGGCGCAGAAGATGGATATCCAATAGAACTTAGATATTTTCTTACGATTTTCCACTTAATCAGGAGTGGAAACGCCCATGCAGCTATGAATAAAGTTATATCAATTACCCCATCTTCCTCAAACAATCTACAAAGGGCTGGATCTTCTTTTACTCCACATAAAGCATCAGCTATTCTATCGCGCATTCTTCTTGCAAGCTCGAAGTCATCTCTTGCAGCAGCTATCCTCTTACGAAGCCTCCACCGACCGATTCTAATACCGGCTGATGCAAGCGCTGCTCCTGCAGATTTCAGCCTTCTAGCATATTCAAAGCGCTCCTCTGAAAATGAACACAAAATCCTAATTAATCTAATCACATTATGAAGTGGCGGAGACGCTCGCGCAATAGAGGGAGAAGAAATACATTCACGTGAAAACTTGTAACCATAAAAACGCTAATTCCAGATTCCTCTTCAACAAAAGAAGGATATTTTTATCTATACTACACCACGCTGAGTAAACGTCTTGTCATGGAGGCTCGTAATTTTTTTTGAAATTCGATGTTTCATTATTATTGACCTTGCCCTTGCATTATCCATGTAAGACATACCGTAAATGCTGTAGTCTGGTAAAAAAAGAAATCGAAAATGAAAAAGAAAGAAACTGAAATGTGTCGTATTCATCGGAAGTGCACCCTACAAAGTCAAGTCTTCTTGGTGAACGAACCTTGGACGGCATTCTTTTTCTTCTCATCTAGATTCCTCACGAGGTCAGCGATATCATTGTCAACATACATAATGAAGGCCAGATCATCGTACGGAGAGTAGGCAGGTTCAGCTTTTGTTGTCGGTGGCGTTTCTGTTTCTTCTGCTTCTTCACCAAGCACGTTGACAGCCATCAGAGCTACCTGAAAAGTATATTTCTCTCTCCAGCCCATTAAGGTCCCACTGTTGGGCACGGGCCTCCTCCACTTTGGGAGGGATTATGGTCTACTGACCGCGCTGACCAGGCGTGTTGGCACAGGGTTTAGTTTCGAGTTTTTCGTCTCTAGTAGACGTTAACTGTTTATATTGTGTCTTAAGAGACACAACATAAACAGTTAACGTCTTTTTTTGGAAAAAAAATGAGGTGGTGACACTTGTATTCGACATCGTACACGTGGAATTTAGAAACATTTTCCCCGTTTTAAAAACATTTTTCACTGATGCTTCGCTCCTATTGGCAGCGTGATGTTATATAGCCTTTAACCTTCCTCAATATATTATTAAAGAATTTTTAAATTGGACCCGTGGTTCCTGAGATTAGTGCGTTCAAACAAACAAACTCTTCAGCTTTATTATATTAAGGATAGATGCCTGATATGCCATTGACTTGTCAGGCGTAACTTTTTTTTCAAATTATGTAGACTATTTATTTAGATACCTGGTCATCATCTTTCGCTGGTGGGTGTGGTCCAGACAACCTGAGTTTAACGAAGCGTGCTACTGTTGGCTCGGGTAGAGCAGCTGATCTGTAAAGGAAAACAAAAACAAAAAAACAATTTTATCAAACGACCAATTTTTTTGGGAATAATGATGATTATTATCCACCTTAATGTCTCCGAACTCTTTACTAGCTGTGATAGTGGAGTTGATGAATTCATACTATGATTGGTGTCTTGATTGCAATGATTTCCAGGTGAGGGTCTGGTGATCTGTACTACAGGCTCACGCTCACTTCAGACACCAGCTCCTTACATTATTGTTAGTCATGTAAGTACATAGTGTCATATAACTGTAAGTAACGATTGTACCATATATCCATATATCCATATATACCATATATGTAAGGAGAAATAAACGTTTTATTTATTATTTATTAAGTTTATATCCTAACAATATAGTAACTTAAATAAGTACTTAGATGCTTATCAAGTAATAATCATAATAAAAAATAAATATTCATGGACATTTCACACAACGTCCTCTGGTCCCAAGCTAAGCTTATATGCTTGTGTTATGGGTACCAGAATACGGATATAATACATGTACTACTTTTCTTTTATAAATACATACTTATAATACATAGTAAACACCCAGACGCAGTACAAACATTTGTATGACAATTAAAAACACCACACAAATGATTGTCCTGACCGGGAATCGAACCCGAGACCTCATGATCGGCAGTCCGTTATATGGACTACTCCACCACGAGGCCCGTCGAGTAATACTTAGAAATCCTCATTTAATTTCCAGCAATACTAAAGATAACTATTTGGCAAGTTAACGAACCTATCTCATCACCGCGCAGTTCAATCAATAACTTAAGGGCCTACATCAATATTATCGTATATCATCGCCGACACGTACATATTAACACAGCCAGTAGGCACAGAAAATGAAGAATTAGGGATACTTTTCCTATTTACTCAAAATCTACTAAATATATTTTAATTCTGATCCACGTGTTTTTATATATAATAGTTACCTATGTTTCTAAAGTTATTTCATAGGTAATACGCGATAATAGACCGACAAATGAAAAAAAATAAAAAATTAGAGAGGTTTAATATTTTCTAATATTTTCTAACACTTGCGCGACTCATCTGTTTAAATAAAACTACTTTTTACGGATTTAGACGCGTATATTTGTTTTAAATTTTGGCCCGACGTTTCGGAGACTTTGCAGTCACCATAGTCACGGGTGAGACTGAGTTGTAATTGGTCTTGTACGATCAGTTATTACAGGGTTTACCCACATTTTATTAATTAGAGAGGTTGTTTCGCCAAGATTTTCTATCGAGAAAACTTTTGTCAATCGCGTTTCTGAGTTTATGCGATCCTAGATCATATATTGAAAAAACATATACTTAAAAATTAGAGCTCTAGCCATTCAATCTAAAGAAACAATGAAAACTTCGTACGTAGAAAAATGCACGAAGCTATTTTGGTATCCTCTTAACTTCGTCAATGCGTTATATATTGTGAACTAATTAATTAAAACTGTTCGTTATTGTATTTGCTGTGTGTTTTCTATTGTATTTTTTGTATTACAATTTTTTATTGCTTTTTATTTACAAGTTTGTTTTCTGTTTGTTTCTCTCTCTCTCTCTCTCTCCTGCCCATTAACGTCCCACTGTTGGGCATGGGTCTCCTCCGCTATGTGAGGGATTATGGTCTACTGTGCCGCGCTGACCAGGCGTGTTGGCACGGGTTTTATTTTCGAGATTTACGTCTCTCACAGAGGATGTTATCTGTGTGCTTCCCTTATCTGACTTTTACAGCACCCTTTTGAGGAGATAGGGTGGTAACACTTGTATTCTTAATCCGTCACCACACGGAGAAAAGTCTGTTCGTTTATTTTAAATCAAATCAAATCTTTATTTTAAATAATTGTTTTTTTTTTTATTTTCTGTCATTATTTCATGTTGTGGAATTTAATTCTATGTTTTAAATGTATAACGAATTAGTTAAGCTGTAATGTTGTACATTAATTATGTGTAATAAATAAATAACATCCAAATGATTTTGTCAAAATACTCGTTACCTGAGCTCTCTAGTCCTGGCTTGTGGCGCTGGTTTGGCGAGTGTGACCCGCCCCACACTGGTATAGGTCGCGCCGCATGGAGTGGCCGCACCCTCTGATATCAGCCCGCCAGATACCAGGACTTCCACGCATGCAGCTGTTCAAAGGAAAAAATTTGCTATTTCAACAAGATGGGTATATTACCGAATATACCCATCTTGTTGAAATGGCAATTTTTTCTCCCCACAGTTAGCTTAGTACCGACTAAGCTAACTGTGGGGAGAAGATCCAGCAGAATTAACAGAAAAGCTTGGAGATTTCTGACTTGATGTTACAAGATATTAATTAGGAAAGGTTTCTCGTTCACATACATTTCGCCCGATGTGTAAATCTTTCGTAAATCTCATTCATCATCAGATTTTCTTTAAATTCTTCTTCACAATATCTCAATAAGACCTAAATATGCAATATTGGGTGGAGCGACGATATCGTCAAAGTCATTGTTGGGAGTCATTGTATGCAAGCGGCACAATACCGCGCCTTGTGCCATTCTAGGGTGTGTCTGTCTAACAGTGGAAGAAGAGGCTGATGAATGTATGCCTATATAATAAAAACTGTCGGATTTGGAGATTATGGCACTGTTAATATGCCCCTAGTTTCTTATACCATAAATATTTGATGACAATACTCACGTATGAGCTGATGATGCGCCAGGAGCTGTAGTTTATGCACGGAGGTGACTGCTGTTAGCCGTAGAAGAAGCTCATGAGGAGGAGCACCCTCACTCCGCCAGCCGCGTGCTGCTGGACCTTGGGAGTTCAGCTCGCATGCTGGGTACGAGCTGTCCTCACCTAACAGCAAAGACTCACGTGACTCTTTAGTGTCTCTACCACCTACTCTAACTTAAAAAATATAACTCAATCCTTACGTGATTCGAACTGCTTTATAGTAATCAGTAGCTTTTGCCCGCGATTTCGTACGCGTGGAATTTAATATTTTTTTTTAATAAACTATACAAAACGCTATCCTCTTGAACCTCTCTATCTATTCAAAAAATATGCATTAAAATCCGTTGCGTGGTTTTGAAGATATAAGCTCGCATAGAGACATACATACAAAAATAACAACTTTGTTTTATATTATGTAATGATAAAGATTATAGACATCACATTCTCTGACCTGATTGGTCTCCCCAGGACTGTAACATTTAAACTTTCGTTTTTACCTAAGCGTATTTTAGTACGCACCCGTCTATAATATATCCGTCGCTGGAATGTAAAGGAGAATTCACTTAAATAACTCATAAAACGAAGCAGGTTAATTAGGGTGATATAATTTAGGGCATACATAATGTAGCTACATATGTATTAACACGTTTATATTAGTTCGGTAGGAATCTATCAATGTATTAATCTATGTAACGGATTCTTTGAAAGTGATTTTAACACACTTACAGTAGTCGGATTGATCTGAAAAATTTTAGGCATATTATGGACCGATGACAATGCAATAATTATAAAAGATATTTAATATTTTCAAGCCTGTTTTTTTTAGTTTTTGGACTAAGCAAGTTATTTATGTACTAACTGTTGCCCGCGACTTTGTTTGCGAGAAAATTAAATGACTGAGCAAGGAAAAACTTAAAGCAGATTGTTCTGAAGGAATTATGTATAATTGCGGGAGATACCAGTGAAAACCGTATTCAATTACATGCAATAGTTTTGGCGTTATGCGCTTACAAACATACAGACAGACTAATATTCTATAAACCATGGCTTCTATTACTACAATCATTAAAAAGAAGGATATCGACAGACATCAACAAAAGACCCCTACCAATTTTTTTTTCAATATCTTCAAAGTAAAGAGTTAGACGGGCTTTGTGGTGCGGTTTGGCTAGTGCTTCATGTAACGGACTGCCGTTCACTAGGTCGCGGGTTCGATTCCCGCACGGGACAATCATTTGTGTGCTATTTATAAATTTTATACAAATAATATTTTCTAACACTTGCGCGACTCATCTGTTTAAATAAAAATACTTTTTACGGATTTAGACGCGTATATTTGTTGTAAATTTTGGCCCGACGTTTCGGAGACTTTGCAGTCACCATGGTCACGGGTGAGACTGAGCTGTAATGTGTCTTCTACGATCAGTTATTACAGGGTTTACCCACATTCGATTTTAATTTTACATTGACCATAAAGATAGACTTTTACTATAAACTATATCATATTACATTGTGCTCAGACTACATAAAATCAATAACATTATTTTAGTTTCTAAAATACATTAACAAATTGTAACAATATAAAGAATATATTTTTTTTTTTTAATTTTTTGCAGTCTCCGAAACGTCGGGCCAAAATTTAAAACAAATATACGCGTCTAAATCCGTAAAAAGTAGTTTTATACAAATGTTTGTACCTACTGCGTCTGGGTGTTGCTATGTATTATAAGTGTGTATTTACAAAATAAAAGTAGTAAATATATACATATATGTATTCTATCCGTATTCTGGTACCCATAACACAAGCATATAAGCTTAGCTTGGGACCAGGGGACGTCGTGTGAACTGTCCAAGAAAATGTACATTTTTAAAAAAATAAAACAAAAAAATGAATGCTGATCCAGCAGAAATTATGCACATATACCTAACATATCCAACAAAGTCATATTTTAAACAAATCCCTAAATTTTATGAAAAAATTTCTATAACAACGTAATCGAATAGATCAGATATGTAAAGAAATATCGAAAATTATTATGGACGAGGCCTTGGCCTAATAATAATATGCCCTTAGTAATAGCTTCTTTATAATAAAATCTTAAGTCATTCCAACAATGCTAGCCATGCTAATAAAGTTAAATCGATCGAGTAAAGTTTACTCAGCAAACGTCTGAATATTTTATGAAAATAAATATATGAACATAAGTATAAATAATCTAGGCCAATTCCTATCAGCTGATCGATAAATAAACGTTTAATTTTAACACGCTTTTGTTAGTTCGGTATTTATCTATCAATATATTAATCTATGTAATGGAATCTTTGAAAGTAAATTTCACCCACTTGCAGTTGTGGGATTGATCTGAAATTTTGCACAAATATTTAGGAACGATGACACTGCAGTAATAAAAAAAATATGTTTAGAATTTTCAAGCGTATTTTTTTTTTTAAACTAAGTAAATAATAATAATAATACATATTCATGGACATCTCACACAACGTCCTCTGGTCCCAAGCTTGTGTTATGGGTACCAGAATACGGTTAGAATACATAGTAAACACCCAGACGCAGTACAAAGATATTTTATATGACATTTTTAAACATTACACAAATGACTGTCCGAGGCGGGAATCGAACCCGCAACCTCGTGAACGGCAGTCCGTTATATGAACCACTAGACCACAAAACTCGTCATAAAATATAATCATAAAAATCTTTACATAATGTAAAACAAAGTCGTTATTTTACCTACTATGTATGTAGTATGTACTATGTCCCTATGTCAAAGTCAAAATCAAAGTCAAATTTTTTTATTTCAAGTTGGCATGTTTTACAAGCTTTTTTGAAACGTCAGAAACTAGGTGTCTGTTCCAAACGCGAATCCTATGGAGAAGAACAAACAAGAAACTCCATGGATTTTTTTTATCATGCCCTTTAATTTTCTTTTCAGTTTTATGTGATCTTTAAAACAACGCAACGGATTTTGATGCGGTTTTTTTTAATACATCTGGTTAATGGTTCAAGCGGATGACATTTTTGTATAATTAATTTAAGTTCCTTTATTTTTTAATTTTCACGCTTAAGAGGGTATCCTCTTAAGCGTGAAAATATAAAACAAAATATATAATATAAAACAAAATAGCTTCGTGCATTTTTCTACGTACGAAGTTTTCATTTTTTCTATAGATTGAATGACTAGAGCTCTAATTTTTAAGTATGTATATGTTTTTTCAATATATAATCTAGGATCGCATAAACTTAGAAACGCGATTGAAAAAAATTTTCTCGATAGAAAATCTTAGCGAAACCACGTCTCTTATTTTTTATTTTTTTCACTTGTCGGTCTATAATCGCGTATTAACTAATGAAATAACTTTCAAAACATAAGTAACTATTATATATAGAAACACGTAAACCGGAATTAAAATATATTTAGTAGATTTTGAGTAAACAAAAAAAATATCCCTGATTCTTTATTTTCTATACCTACTAGCTGTGTTAATAGGTACATGTCGACGATAATATTGATGTAGGCCCTTAAATAAATAAACATTTTCAAGAGAGTAAAAATCGCGTCAAAATTTGATAGAAAGAAAGAAATCGGCTGACGATATCTTAGTAGGTAATAATCTATGTGTATCTTTTTTAACGGAGCTCTAGAAATTACACTTTAAAGCCTTGTATTTTTTCATAACTTCTAAAATGACTATATGTATTTTATAAGAAAATATATATTAACTACTTACTTGTTGCATAAACTACGTGGAACGGAATACGTTTTGGCATTTTATAACAATAAAATTAACTACCTTTTGACTTTGTAACAAAAACTATTATACACTCCCATTTTCTATTATTTTATTTACTAAAACCTACTCTATGTATTTTGTAAATGGTTAACTTTTTTTAAAAACATAGTACTGTTTAAAATATTACATTTTATTAATAAATTAATCTGTGATTTTTATTTAATTTGTGGCTTGCGTTGCAGAGTTAAAAAAGGAAACTGAATGAAGTTAGTTGAGGGATGGTAAAATCAATATTTGCGCGGGTTAAGTCATTGGTGGTAGTTTTCCAAAGTACTGCGCAGTCCGCATTGAAAACAGCGCCATCTACATGAAAAGCTGTATTGTTTTGATATTATATTTTACAAGGATATTGCTCACAACTTTGTTTGCCCAAAGTTTGTGTAGCATAGTCAGTTGGCAGAGCAACGGAACGGTATTCCGAGGTCGTGGATTCAAGTCCCGCTCATGGTGATCATTTTATTCCATTTTAAATTAGTTTAAAGTAAAAGCATAGCAAGCCAATTGCAAAAATGAATAAACTAATGTAGAAATAGATGTACAGTCATTATTTCGGTGGATTGGTTGAGTTGGTGCAAACTACTCAATAGACGGTACAAAAAACATCGCAACGATGTTTAACTCACGTTGAGAAAAATTTTAGTATTAGAAGATTTGGTAAACATGTGCAGGAGCTATGATAGCTCAGTTGGCAGAGCAACGGAACGGTATTCCGAGGTCGTGGATTCAAGTCCCGCTCATGGTGATCATTTTATTCCATTTTAAATTAGTTTAAAGTAAAAGCATAGCAAGTCAATTGCAAAAATGAATAAACTATAATACCTACTGCTTACTAATGGTCTTATTCATAATGACTTATCGGAGGTTTAAAAGTTCGCTAAAATCGGTTCGCGAAGATTGTCAAAACTCGTTATTCATAATATTCTTTTTACGATAAAACGTTTATTATCTCTCCGATAAAATCTCTGTTTAAATCTCCGATAAGTCATTATGAATAAGACCGTTATTCTATACTGTCAAATTTCAATAGATAGAAATACAGGTATCTTTTGTTGAATAAAACAAAAATATTAGGTAAAAGTACTTATATTTTCTAACACTTGCGCGACTCACTTGTTTAATTAAAACTACTTTTTACGGATTTAGTCGTTTATGTATATTTGTTAAAATTTAAACAAATATATGCGTCTAAATCTGTAAAAAGTACTTATATAATTTATTTAAAGGTACATAAGTAACGAGCTGTTGCCCGCGACATCGTTCGCGTAAAATTTTGGTAATAAGAAACTTAAAGCCGGTTCTAAAAGCAATAGGTATTATCCATGGATAAATTGAACTTGAAATGTATTTCAAATTATTTACGTGTTAACTTGTAAACATTATGCTACTTTTATTAGTTGTTATTTAGTCTATATATGCTAGTTCCGTAGTAACATGGCACTTTAATCTTCCACTTGGACTTGATTTACTTGTTATTAAACCTGGAAAGGAGTATTTTGTTTTATTCGTACTATAGGTATGTAAAGAAATTTTACTTTTATACAGTTCAACCTGAAAATAACGAATTCCTCGATTTAAAAGATTTTTCCTAATCCTCTTGAATTATCCTCATGATTCGATACGATGATAACGAATTTTCAACTATGAAATAGGCTAAATACCTCTAATTAAAGAAATTTGTCAACTCCAAACCCGTACATTACATTCCTTTTGATATGACCTTTAATACCATAGTAGTGTGGTGACTATGTTTTTACCTCTATATAACAAATTTTAGACCTAACTTACCTCAATATAAATAATTCGACGGGCTTCGTGGTCTAGTGGTTTATGTAACGGACTGCCATTCACGAGGTCGCGGGTTCGATTCCCGCTTGGGACAATCATTTGTGTGATGTTTATAAATGCCATACAAATGTTTGTTCTACGTCTGGGTGTTTCTATGTATTATAAGTACATATGTATTTACAAAAGAAAAGTAGTATATGTAATATACCCGTATCTGGTACCCATAACACAAGTATAGAAATATAGCTCACTTTGGGACCCGAGGACGTTGTGTGAAATGTCCAGAAAAAAATATATATAAAAAAAATATAATTTCAGAATTCAGATTAACGAATTACTTGATGTAACGAATATTTACGAAATCCCTTGGGATTCTTTATACTGAGGTTGCACTGTAATTTAGGTAGTATATCCTAATTCTAGCACCCGATAACAGGTTTAGAAATATAGGTTATCTTGGGACTAGTGAACGTTATATATTTACCGATCGTTATTCTTCGACTGACTGACTTAGCGTTGAGAGCAGTTCTTCCACAATATTTATCTGCTCCTATCAGCTGTCTACTGCCCAGCTGGGATACCAGCAGCATATCCTCGATGCATCCAGGAGTCTGCACAAAATACCATATTTTTGCAGTTGAGTATCAAAAAGTTGTCTGTGTGGTGACGGATTAAGAATACAAGTGTCACCACCCCATCTCCTCTCAAGGGTGCTGTAAAAGTCAGCTAAGGGATATTGCACACAGATAACATCCTCTGTGAGAGACGGAAAACTCGGAAATAAACACGCCTGGTCAGCGCGGCACAGTTGACCATAATCCCTCCCAAAGTGGAGGAGGCCCGTGCCCAACAGTGGGACGTAAATGGGCTGGAGGAGGAGGAGGAGTATCAAAAAGTAAAATAGGATGCTGTTACTGTGACTTCGCTGTACGTCCGGCCATGTCCATCTGTCACTAAGCTGTATCTTAGGAACATTGATAGCTAGAGAGTTGAAATGAATTTACAAAAGTGATGTATATTATTATTACAAATATTTGACGAGCCGCGTGGTTGAGTGGTTCATGTCACAGACTACCGATGACGAGGTCGCGGTTTCAATTCCCGTTCGGGACAATCATTTGTGCGATATTTATATTTATTGTCATACAAATTTTTGTTGTTGTTGATCTATCTAATACTATATATAATTGGTCAAGTGCGAGTCGGACTCGCGCACGAAGGGTTCCGTACCATTATCTATGCAACATAAGGCAACGTTATTAGTATCGAGCAAGAAACGGTAAAAAAATCATGTTTGTTGTATGGGAGCCCCCCTTAAATATTTATTTTATTTTATTTTTAGTATTTGTTGTTATAGCGGCAATAGAAATACATCATCTGTGAAAATTTCAACTGTCTAGCTATCACCGTTCTTGAGATACTGGGTACGGAACCCTAAAAATCATGTTTGTTGTATGGGAGCCCCCCTTAAATATTAATTTTATTTTATTTTTAGTATTTGTTGTTATAGCGGCAATAGAAATACATCATCTGTGAAAATTTCAACTGTCTAGCTATCACCGTTCTTGAGATACTGGGTACGGAACCCTAAAAATCATGTTTGTTGTATGGGAGCCCCCCTTAAATATTAATTTTATTTTATTTTTAGTATTTGTTGTTATAGCGGCAATAGAAATACATCATCTGTGAAAATTTCAACTCTCTAGCTATCACCGTTCTTGAGATACAGCCTGGTGACAGACGGACGGACGGACGGACGGACGGACGGACGGACGGACGGACGGACGGACGGACGGACGGACGGACGGACGGACGGACAGCGAAGTCTCAGTAATAGGGTCCCGTTTTTACCCTTTGGGTACGGAACCCTAAAAAACTAGCTGCGCCGGCAAACGTTGTTTTGCCATACAATTCTGTGTAAAAAAAATTTCATCAAAATCGGTCCAGCCAATTGTGAATCTAAACCATCCTCAAACCCCCCTGAATACACACAACAAATTTCATCAAAATCGGTCCAGTCGTTTAGGAGGAGTTCAGTCACATACACACGCACACAAGAAATATATATATTAAGATACGAGTAAGTCGGGTTTTCCTTCCTGACGCTATAACTCCAGAACGCACGAACCGATTTTCACGGTTTTGCATTCGTTGGAAAGGTCTCGGGTTCCGTGAGGTTTATGGTTAATTTTTTTTTCTTTTTTTTTACTTTTTTTTGGTATGGCAAAACAACGTTTGCCGGGCCAGCTAGTGTATATGTATGTACATATTTACAAAATAAAAGTAGTTTATGTAGGTATTCTATACGTATTCTGGTACCCATAACACGCACGAGTGAATAAGCTTAGCTTGGGACCAGAGGACGTTGTGTGAATATTTATTTATTATTTATATATTTATTACTAGCTATTGTCCGCGACTCCGTACGCGTGGAATTTAGAAAAAAAATCCCAGTTTTCCAACATTTTTCACCACTGCTTCGCTCCTATTGGTCGCAGCGTGATGTTATATAGCCTATAGCCTTCCTTGATAAATGAACTATCTAACACTAAAAGAATTTTTCAAATCGGACCAGAGGTTCCTGAGATTAGCACGTTCAAACAAACAACCAAACAAACTCTTCAGCTTTATAGAAATAGTCTAGATTTACTCACATATGGTAGTTCCACATAGTCACATCGTAACCGGCAGCAGTAACGTTCAGGACAGGTGAATGACCATCGACATGACGCTCCAGGGTTGAAGGTACCATTTTTCTCTGGACCTTTAATCATCAGGGTCTGGCTAACTAGCAACTAGAATATAATAACTATTTTATATTTTTCTGAATAAAGTTTCTAAAAAAAATACTCTGGTATTTTGCTTTTGCTCCTGGAATAAAACTATTTTTAATCCAGGAGCATTTTATTCCATCCATATTTATTCCGTTTTTATTCCAACCCATGATGAAAATGTAGACACTCTTGTATTATTGACTAGAGCTGTTGCCTGTTGGAATTTTGAAAAGGGTTCCGTTTTTACTTCATTTTTCACTGACACTTCGCTCCTATTAGTTGCAGCGTGATGTTATATATCCCATAGCCTTCCTCGATAAATGTACTATCCAACACGAAAAGAATTTTTTAATTCGCTCCATTAGTTCCTGAGATTAACGCGTTCAAATAAACAAATTTTTCAGCTTTATAATATTAAGTAAAGATCTGCCACCCTTCTCTCTTCCTCTCCAGCCCATTTACGTCCCACTGTTGGGCACGGGCCTCCTTCACTTTGGGAGGGATTATGGTCTACTGTGCTATGCTGACCAGGCAAATACACACATGGTTTCGAGCTTTCCGTCTCTTAGAGTAAACATTAACTGCTTATATTGCCCCTTAGCTGGCGTTAACAGCATCCCGGGCACCAGGATCTGTCACCATACGGACATAATTAAATTAATGTGGTATTTGAAATACTTACTCTGTATGTAAAATCACAGTCTTTATCAGGATAGAAGCCTTGACAGAAGACCACAGTGAGGATGGAAACAAATGTGGCAATGGAAATCATCTCGAAATATAAAAGACTGCACAAAAGTAAGAAAAATATCATGATGAGCATACGATAACGCTTGATATAGCTGTTGCCATAACTACGTTTGCATGGAATTATGAAAATAAAAAAAAATCAACAAATTATACAAAAGAACCATCCTCTTGAACCACTCTGTTGCCGGACTAAATGCGTCGGTGGTAGTTACACCAACGTTCGCCTACCGCGATCTAATAAAAGAGATATCTATTATAAGAAACCTCATAATTTTGAATTTTTTTTGAATTTTCATCAAAATCCGTTGCGTAGTTTTGAAGATATAAGCTCATATAAAGATAAGTAATGGTAAATTTGTGTTAAAAAGTAAACAAAAAGACCCCTTGACATAGTAGACCAAAGATCCTTACGTTGACGTTAATAAGCTGGCGAGAGAGTCGAGCATAATAAAACTACGAGAGGCAGAAAACTAGAATCGAAACCCAATATCAACACACTCAGTTCCCGTAGTAAGTATATAAAAGAAGAAATTTTCCTTCAGAACCCATCTAGAATAAAACCGAAACTGAAACTGAAAACTAAAAATAAATATTTAATAATTTAAGCACAATAAATCTTAGAAACAGTTCACAAGCGTTATGTTACACCAAATACTCATAGGCAACTGTCTTATTATCCAATTCCCTTATATTTAGATATATTCGTACTGTGAAATGTGTGTAATCTTCAAGAAAAATTCACACAACACCATTGTTAAGAATAGTTTAGCATAATATTTAAGAAAAATAGTTTCACGGATGTCAGCATAGACTATAAGAAAAAATCTTTCTGTTTGATATAAAACAAATGTCTTTTCCACTCTTAATTCCCTCACGGAACAATTATTTGTGTGATATTTATAATAATTGTCATACAAATGTTTGTCCTGCGTCTGGGTGTTTAGTAAGTATTTACAAAAGAAAAGTAGTTTATGTATTATATCCGTATTCTGGTATCCATAACACAAGCATAATAAGCTTAGCTTGGGACCAGAGGACGTTGTGTGAAATGTCCATGAATATTTATTTATTCTTTGCGTGTAATTTTTTAGCACATAAAACATCCTACTTTCAACTATCAACCTAATAATTCTTTATTCTTTTTCTTTTTATCACGATTCATAAGATACAGCCTGATGTAAATACATCTCTCCCACTCATATGAGCAAGCCATACGAGCTGGAGAAACGTGGGGGTGGCAGCACTGGCAACCCGCAAGGAGTTGCGCAAGCTCGGTTTTGCTTTTTCTACTTTAACTTTATTAGCAAAATAAACATACGAACAGGCCCTAGCTGCAAATTTTCAATATAGATCGGAGTCTAGAGTTCTCAATTTACTCTAAGATTTCGTACATAAACTTAACCTTAAAAAGCAACTACTAAAGATTCTATAAAAAAGAATAGGGGACACCCGGATTTGAACCGGGGGCCTATCGGACTGCAGCCGATTGCTCTGCCACTGAGCTATATCCCCGACTGACAAGTAAGTTGAAATTAATAGCTATATTTCAATCAATAAAGAAATGACTTATTGTTGCTTAGAAACGTGAGGTAATTGAGGTAAGACAGTGCCTACGAACGCACACACTGACATAACACATATTACTATTAGTTACAGTATTTACTCGTGTAATAATTGCATAATTGTGCAATTCTTATTTTAAAATGATCAATGATATTGATTTATCGTTGCTGATATGTATCTACTTATTAAGAGCTCACTACAGTACCAGCCAATTCACAATTTAGACATGTTTGCGTTACCTATTCCTATTCGTATTCCCGAGCGCCGCACCGTAAGGGAAGGGACAGCAAATATTTGAAAAAGAAAAGGATTCGTAGTCCGCTTTTTTGTTCATGAATATTAAACCAATTTCAATTTTTTATGCCATGTTATAGATATAAATATCACACAAATACTTGCACTTTACGGGAGTCGAATTAAGAGGGCACGATACCAAATTATGCTCAATACAAAAATATGAGTTTCGTACTCCCCATTTTTCTTTGCGAAAGTTAAACCGATTTTAATTGTTTTTAGGGTTCCGTACCCAAAGGGTAAAAACGGGACCCTATTACTGAGACTTCGCTGTCCGTCCGTCCGTCCGTCCGTCCGTCCGTCTGTCACCAGGCTGTATCTCAAGAACGGTGATAGCTAGAGAGTTGAAATTTTCACAGATGATGTATTTCTATTGCCGCTATAACAACAAATACTAAAAATAAAATAAAATAAATATTTAAGGGGGGCTCCCATACAACAAACATGATTTTTAGGGTTCCGTACCCAGTATCTCAAGAACGGTGATAGCTAGACAGTTGAAATTTTCACAGATGATGTATTTCTATTGCCGCTATAACAACAAATACTAAAAATAAAATAAAATAAATATTTAAGGGGGGCTCCCATACAACAAACATGTTTTGTAGGGTTCCGTACGCAGTATCTCAAGAACGGTGATAGCTAGACAGTTGAAATTTTCACAGATGATGTATTTCTATTGCCGCTATAACAACAAATACTAAAAATAAAATAAAATAAATATTTAAGGGGGGCTCCCATACAACAAACATGATTTTTTTACCGTTTCTTGCTCGATACTAATAACGTTGCCTTATGTTGCATAGATAATGGTACCTACGGAACCCTTCGTGCTCGAGTCCGACTCGCACTTGACCAATTTTTTACGCTATATTAAAGATATCTATGCTTGTATCACTTTCTTTTTTTAAAACATATTAACTAAAAGAAATATGACCATACGAAAATCCGTTTTTTTTTCGGTTTTCTTTAGATAAAGTTGCAGCGACTATCACACATATTTGGTACTAAGGTTTTACCAAAAAACGCTTTTGGCCTCACATGTTTCTTTCCTTTTGTTTTCTTTTCTTGCTTTTCTGAATATCGTGTGACACCATCGAACGTCGAACCCAAACAAGGGCATCGCTGAAAATCAGCGTGGTGAGGACAAGCTATTCCAGCAAGTCGTCGCGACATTATGCTGAGCGATGTACCTATTACGGTTAAGGTAGACACCATTTAAGGAATAAGTCACTAATTGTAATATTTTAATTTTAGTTTGTTTCTTTCTGATTGTACTTGTTTTTGTGTCTGCATCTCGACCGTTAATAAATATATTTTTCTTTCTTTCTTTCTTTCTTTAGAGTAGAAAGTTTTCCTCTTTTAAGAGCCGACTATAGACCGAGCCAATTCATATTTGAGGTATTTGCTATCCCTGAGTGAAAAAAAATTATTTAATTGTATTAGTTTAAGTACTTTCAGAGCCTATTCGTTTAAAATAAACAAACAATCAATCAAATCGTTCTTCCTTATAACATTATTTTTTAACAAATAACAGACGTACGTGCCTACGACACGTGTTATATATACGTTTTTGTATTATTATGATTGATCATTTGTAAACTAAAATCAATCGGGGATATAGCTCAGTGGCAGAGCAATCGGCTGCAGCCCGATAGGCCCCCGGTTCAAATCCGGGTGTCCCCTTGCGTCTCTATTTTTTGTCAATAGGTTATTTTTTCTAAAACTAAACTTTTATTTGCTTAGTTTGGGACATGGGCTAAACGATCTGACTATAAAAGGTATTTAGAGCTTATTACAGATGTTTTTGTTGTTCTTTTAGATAATCTTCTAATAGTGTCCCGCTGTTGGGCACAGGCAGCAGCTAGTAGATAAAGAAATATTCACAAAGTTCTTTGAACATTGCTATCTTTGGAAAGGAATGAAATAACACAAGTTACAAGTAGATTTAATGTATTACAGTCTTCTCTCTGAACTTATTTCACATCTAAACCTGCCTGGACTGCCAGATCTGCTTGACTTGAAACCTGTACAATAAAATAAGCCTTTCGTTACACTAACAACTACTTCTTACCTACTAGAAAGGAACTATTATTTCAAACATGAAAGAAAAAAAAATTCATGGAGTTTCTTGTCTGTTCTTCTACATAGGATTCTCGTTTGGAACACACACCTAGCTTCTGACGTTTTAAAAGAGCTTGTAAAATATGAATTTATAAGCTCACATAGAGACATACATACATAACAACTAGCTTTGTTTTATAATAAGTAAAGAAATAGTGTTACCTAATGTGAGGTTTCGTCCTACAGATTGCGAAGTAAATTTAGTAGTACCGCAGTAGATATCCGCACCAATGAAGTGTGTACCGCCTGTACGAGACACGAGTAACTGGTCTCTATAACAAGCTGTTGACTGCAACATATTTAAGAATACTGCATTATTCTTTGAATTACAATACGAAGAGAAATGTGGGAGTGCTTTTTAAAGTATTTTCAGTAAAGCTCTACAATTTTTTTTAATTTATTTATTTAGGATCGTCAACATTACATGCACCAATACATTTCTAAGGTTTCATATAAATAAATATTTAAGAACATAGTGCTGTAACATTTACAGACAACTACAACATTTGAACATATTAAATAGTCGGTATTGATTGATTCTAAATATTTAAAATACCCAATTCTCTCGTCTGCGGTATTATTCCGCGACAAGCCTCGTGGTTGAGTGGTTTATGTAACGGACTGCCGATCAAGTGGTCGTGGGTTCGATTCCCCGCCCGGGACAATCATTTGTGTGATTTTTCTAATTGTCATACAAATGTTTATATACATAGAAACACCCAGACGCAGTAGCGTCTGGGTGTTTCTATGTATTATAAGTATGTATTTGTATATGTCCATGAATATTTATTATTATTATTTATTTATTAGTCGCTTTCACTCTCCAGCCCGTTAACATCCCACTGTCGGGCACAGGCCTCCTCCGCTGTGGGAACGTGTTGATCTAGGGTATATTTTCTCTCAAAAGATGTTAGTGTTATATCCTTTAGCTGGCTTTTACAACACCCTGGGGACGAAATGGAGCGGTGGCACTTGTATTCTAAATACGTCACCACACGGAATACCAGTCCTCTTCTTAGTCACTAAGCCTATAGAATTTAAAGTACTTAAATGATTAATTTGTTTGTTGTACTTACTCACCTCCATCAAAAAGACATCGTAACAGAATAGAAGACATGTGTATTTGTACGGACATTCGAACATCCAGCGGCACCACTCTTCAAGTTTATACTTGCGAGGCCATCCTGGATTCTGGACAGTTATCTTTTCACCAAACTTTACCTTTGAAAGTTAACCAACATCTTTATTCATATTTAAAAGCAGAATTCGTATTAAAATAAACATGCCTTCTATGGGATCAGAGGAGAGGAGGATGTGTGTAATATCATCATAATGCCCGTATAGTCGTCGGTGTCTCTCCCATTCGGCTCCACCACATTGGCCGACTGTTGTCAATGACGCCTTTCAAGGCGAGGCAGTGTTGTATCCATAATAATTAATTCAATTCTATTACTTACTGGTTGATGCCCGCTACTCCGTACGCGTGAAATTTTAGATCCCCATATATTTTGTCACCGTTTAAACCTTCCCTAGACTTTCATGAATATATCAAGACCAAAATCACAAAAAACAGCCTAGTTGTTCTCGAATTTTAGCGAGACTTTCTAATTAACAGCAATTGATTTTTATATAAGAAGATTTGTATAAGAACAGAGGTTAATTATATAAATTGCTTCATCATTTTCCTGCCCTGATTCCACTATGCTGCAATGGGATTTGGCTGATTCTTACGACCAACCGGTTGCCTGATGTCAAGCCTCCATAGATAGTTGCGCAGATGTCACGCAACGGGGATTCCTCAGTACGTTCTTACTACGACGCTCGCGGGCAAGACATGGGGAGGTGACACTTGTATTCTTTTTGTCCGTCATCTTACGGGCAATCATTGAAATAGATTATAGAAAGAAAATACTTACTTTGTACATAAAATTGCAGTGAGTATCTGGCTTATAAAAACTTTCCTGACTTGCAACAAAATATATTGTTAGTTGAAATATGCTAATTCGTACAACCATTTTGTCCTTAAATATTTATTAAGTATATTAAAATCATAAGATCTTCCTTGATACTTGGTTTCTCGTATCTATGTGGCTCGAATATTGCCACCTAAATGGGTTAACTGGCTACGTCGATACTTAAATACGTATGTCGTTTTTCTTTTAGCAAAGACTGCTGCTAGTAGTCTGTATATATTCTCTCTCTCTAGCCCACTAAGGACCCACTGTTGGGCATGGTCCTCTTCTAATTTATAAAGGATTATTGTCTACAGTTCTGCGCTAACCAGGCGTGTTGATACAGAAGTCTGTATATAATCCTTTGAATATTTTGAACGTAGAGGTTGTAGCTTTTGTTATAACCTTCCTTATTCTGAATGAATCTTTTAAAATTCAGCATTATTTATTTGTAGTAAACCTATGTTTACGTAATAATAAAAACAAGTTACCAAAACAACAAACAACTCTATTGTTGAACAAATCAAAACATAAGATAATCTCTATACCACTCTATACTAATAATAAAGAGCAGAAGAGTTTGTTTGTTTAAACGCGCTTATCTCAGGAGCTACTGGTCTGATTTAAAAAATTCATTTGGTGTTGCATATTATATGTATACAGGAAGGCTTAAGGTTTTATAAAATCATGCTGCTAGCAATAGGAGCGAAATATTCATGATAAATGTAGCAGAAACGGTTTTTTTTTCTAAATACCACACGTACGAAGTCGCGGGCTGGCTAGTTAAATATTTTTTATTGTGTTCTATAGATTTTATAGCATAACATAAGCGCATTGAATGTTTGTAAATAAAAACAGCGACCAATTTAAAAAATGGTCACCACGTCTCTGACCATTCCATGCCAAGTTCTCCACAAAAGATACTTTTGATCGATAACAAAAAATAAAAAAATGTGTTTGTAGGGGACACCCGGATTTGAACCGGGGGCCTATCGGACTGCAGCCGATTGCTCTGCCACTGAGCTATATCCCCGACTGAATGTACGTTTCAAATTTGTTATGATATTTTAATAAATAAATAAAGTGAATCATTAAAAACGCACGTACACACGGTACACATCAGGCATATTGTAATTTAAATGTAATTTTATC
Source organism: Orgyia antiqua (assembly GCA_916999025.1). Classification (NCBI taxonomy): domain Eukaryota; kingdom Metazoa; phylum Arthropoda; class Insecta; order Lepidoptera; family Erebidae; genus Orgyia; species Orgyia antiqua. The sequence continues at coordinate 28,011,329 of OU779871.1, forward strand.
TAATCTACTATATAAAAATAAGTCGGATTTTCCTTCCTGACGCTATAACTCCAGAACGCATGAACCGATTTCCACGGTTATGCATTCGTTGGAAAGGTCTCGGGCTCCGTGAGGTTTATAGTTCATTATTTTTTTTTTTACTTTTTTTTTGGTATGGCAAAACAACGTTTGCCGGGCCAGCTAGTATTATATAAATGTAATATGGATCTTTGTCGTCTAAAAGAAAAGTTTATATATATTATTTATTTCATTTTTTTATAGCAAACACAGTTTTATTGTCGAAAAAAATTCACGAAATAACCCCTAAAGAAACAATGGTACCGACTCTACGCGCACAACTAAACTAAAAAATAAATAAATAATTAATATTCAGGACATTTCACACAACGTCCTCTGGTCCCAAAGTAAGCTATATTTCTATGCTTGTATTATGGGTACCAGATACTAATAAAAACAAATAGAAATAAAAACAAATATGGCTGTATTTTGATTGTTATGCTATTTTATTGTCCACGTTTCTATTTATTTAAATCTTTAGTCTAAAATAAACAGTTATTTAACAATAAAGTTCAGTTAACATTGCCTTGTGTTAGCCACACTATCAAAACTTAATTTTTAGTTAAGTTTAGTTTAGATGTGCGTGTAAAATTGGTATCAATGTTGAACATATAACAAAAATCAAGTAGCACTGGGTTAGACACTTCACTGGGTTTCTTCATTGTACACAAATTATAGCCATTTACATCGTCTTCACAGATTCAGCAGTCACTTCACATTTAAATTTACCACCAGGACTGTTCTTGTGTGTTATCAAACCTGAAATTTATTTTCTATACTAATACTAGCTGACCCGGCAAACGTTGTTTTGCCATACTAAAAAAAAAAGGTTTGAAAAATAGATGTTGGCCGATTCTCAGACCTACTGAATACGCAAGTAAAATTTCATAAAAATCGGTCAAGCCGTTTCGGAGGAGTACGGTAACTAACACTGTGACACGTGAATTTTATATATTAGATTACAGATAATATAATAAAGATTAACTGTCTTATTCATAATGACTTATCGGAAGTTTAAAAGTTCGCTAAAATAGGTTCGCGAAAATTGTCAAAACTTGTTATTCATAATAGTCGTTTTACGCTAAAACGTTTATTATCTCACATTTTTAGGGTTCCGTACCCAAAGGGTAAAAACGGGACCCTATTACTGAGACTTCGCTGTCCGTCCGTCCGTCCGTCCGTCCGTCCGTCCGTCCGTCTGTCACCAGGCTGTATCTCAAGAACGGTGATAGCTACACAGTTGAAATTTTCACAGATGATGTATTTCTATTGCCGCTATAACAACAAATACTAAAAATAAAATAAAATAAATATTTAAGGGGCCCCCCTTAAATATTTATATATACTCAATAAGATAGATACTCAATAATTAATAAAAAAATAATACCTTATTATTTTATTCATGTTATAAGAGAGAGAAAGAGACAGACAGAGAAACGCGCGCACGCCGCACGGCTATAGCAAAAAGTGTCGTGACAACTTTTCGTAAGAATTTTTTCCGTCTAGCCCCCTTTCACAACGCGATAAGGAACTTCGTTCCAAAAATCATGTTTGTTGTATGGGAGCCCCCCTTAAATATTTATTTTATTTTATTTTTAGTATTTGTTGTTATAGCGGCAATAGAAATACATCATCTGTGAAAATTTCAACTGTCTAGCTATCACCGTTCTTGAGATACAGCCTGGTGACAGACGGACAGACGGACGGACGGACGGACGGACGGACGGACGGACGGACAGCGAAGTCTCAGTAATAGGGTCCCGTTTTTACCCTTTGGGTACGGAACCCTAAAAACGATTGAGAGGTAAACCTCTGTCTGTCTGTTACGTTTACTTTCGCATTTATAATATTACTAGGGAGGGATTTATCATTCTTATATATTTACCAATGGCCAGCTTTTGGTTGAGAGATCTGGTGTCAATGCTAGTTTGTCCGCAGTATGTAGTAGCACCTATGAACTGAGAGTTACCAAGACGGGATATTAACACCTTGTCTCCAGAACAATAATCTGACTGAAAATATTAATAAATAAATAAATATGTATAGATAATTTTCCCCGTTTGTGCATGATTTTTCAATGATACTTCGCTCCTATTCGTCACAGCATGATGTTTTAAAGCCTAGAACCTTCTTCGATAAAGTTGTGTCCTTTCCTCACGTTTCTTTACAATGAGTCATATCTTTATTGATTGAAATATACTTAATAATTTCAACTTATTTGTCAGTCGGGGATAGAGCAATCGGCTGCAGTCCGACAGGCCCCGGGTTCAAATCCGGGTGTCCCCTGTTCTAATTTTCCGTCTTATATTCGCATAATCAAAGAGGAAACTGTGTCAGTAATATTTTTATCACATTGCAACAATACATTTTTATAGAAACTGGTTCGGAAAAAATACTTCAAAATTTACGTTGTAACGAATTTCAAGGCAGTTGTTTTGTTACCAGTAGATAGGGAAACCAAACCATAATAGTATAATAAGTAGGACCAACTCTAATAACCATTCTAAGCCGTTACGGGCTTGTCTGTGTGGTGACGAATTACGAATACAAGTGTCACCACCCCTTTTTCTTCTCAGGGTGCTGTAAAAACCAGCTATGAAATATTATACACAGATAACACCCTCTGTGAGACACAGAAAGCTTGAAAATAAACTCTATGCAAACACGCCTGCAGTGGTATTCAGTAAGAAAAAGTGAAGTGAATTTTCGGTGAATCTTGATCACGTGACAGCGCTCCTCCAATAAAAATAGAGGAGCGCTGTCACGTGATCACTTTTTCTTACTGAATACCACTGCTGGTCAGCGCGGTACAGTAAACTATAATCCATCCCAAAGTAGAAGAGGCGCATGCCCAACAGTGGGACATGTATGGGCTGGTATAAGTTAATAGCACGATACCTGTTTGTAATCCCGACGTTTCGGGCAAATTGCTTCGACAATCGTCATAGCTGCATTTAAGAACCTTCTCATAAATATAAAATAATTACCTGTGGTACGTTAACATCACAATGTATGATGCAGTAGTGGCCGACTGAGCAATGGAACATCCATCGACATGTCTGTGCTGTTCCGTAAGAGGCTGGCCATCCAGGGCTCCCTAGTGTTATTCTTTGAGGAAACTCTACCTACAGTTACATCAATATACATTTTATTACTAGCTGACTCATAATTTTATTGTGGAGTTTAGAAAACAAACCCAAACAAATTATACGTAAAAGATAAAAGCCATTCTTTAAAAAATCCTAAAATATACAGACCTTCAACCGACTATAACCATGAAGTTAGTAACCAACAGGATATGTGTAGAAGTGCAAAACAAAGAAGTATAACTTACTTTTTACGTGTGTACTTTAATAAATAACACACAGGTTTTTAAAGAAAATAAACTTTGTGTTATGCTAAACATGGAATGTTTATCTGTCGCTGTATATTATTTTATTCTGCGAATAGAAAAGTAGGTATGTATCAAGTTAATAGGTCGCAGATATAATGATTACAAAATTTGTGCCAGCCAATTACTCGTCCGCGTCCCTCAGATAGGTATAGGGCCTCCTCCGTTTTGGGAAGGTTTTTGGTTTACAATTTCGCTTTTCGTGATTACGCACTGACAACACGTAAGCACAGGGTTTTGTTTAGGGTTTTCCGTCTCAGAGGATGTTATCTGCTTATAATATTCTTTAGTTGGCTCTTAAAGCACAATTGGAGAAGATGGGTGGTGACTCGTTTTCTATCCTTGACTACACGGACAACTACTTACTTATTATCCTTAAACTATCCCAGCAAATTAAAAATTCGGTGAACACTCGTGAGGTTTCGTCAAAGGAATAAATGAAAAAAAAAATCCGTTACAAATACATAAATCTTTATTCAAAATAAATAAATAATTTAACTGCTGGAGAGTATAAACCGAGGTTATTTAACACAATAATCAGTTCTGGTAGTAGAGACGATCCAATCGAGAAGAGCTGGTACTCTGGTACTAACTCCGGGACTCCTGCTAGCACAGGAACGTCCACTGCTTATGATACCCACGTTATATTGTAATGCGGTTGCTGGATCCGTGTAGAGGAGAGGACCACCAGAATCATACTGAAATTACAAGTACATTTTGATTATTAAGTAAAACTCTGAAAATTACAAAGGGACATTTTTATTTATTTGTTTAGATTCTAGCCTATTAATCTCCCGTATAAGCATGGATCTCCTCCACTTCGGGAGGGTTATTAGTATACTGCGCCGCGCTGGCTAGGCGTGTCGGCACATCGCGCGTGACAATCTCCGGCCAGCATAGGCAGTGATGTTGGCGAGAATTGGGCATCTCGTCACTTGAACTAGGCCTGCCCCATGGTGGCGGTGCGTTCTGCTGAGATCGCTTCTTGATCTCTGGCTGCCACGCTACAGTACAACAGGGGAGCCCAATAGAGCTCGTGCTTATTGGATATGCGGTGCAGTTTAAAAGGGATCCCGTGAGCCTAGAATACAGTCACGTAAAAGAAGATAAAAAGGGTGCCGAGGTTTACGTCTCTGATTGTTGATGTTAACCACTTATAAAGTACCTTGGCGGTTTTTACAACGCCCTGGGAAAGGTCAAATGAATGAATGAATGAATGAACTTTATTTCACTTAAAATAGAGTAAACTAAACCCTATGCCGATACGCCTGATAGTAGACCACATACTCTCCCAAAAGAGGCTCTTGCTTATAGTGAGCCCTGAATGAGCTGGAGAGAAAGAGAGAGAAAGCACCTTTAACATATTAGGATTTCCACATCAGTATTGGCCACTAGTAAACTTACCTGACATGCGTCTTTACCAGGAGTGTATGTGCAAATTTGTCTGTAGGTGAGATTCTGTACTTTAGACGCACACTCTCTCTGAGAGATTACGTTTAATTCCGCCTCCATGAGCACTTTAGATGTTGGACCACCGAAAAACTGAGTGCCCCATCCTGAAACAGGAATACAATTGTTTATGCATATTAAAAAGTAAGTCTCAGCATACTACATGAAAGTTTAAGCTTTAGGCACGTGGTTTGTCACAATGGGTTGTACAATCTTTTATACGAACCAGCAGTGGTATTCAGTAAGAAAAAGTGAAGTGAATTTTCGGTGAATCTTGATCACGTGACAGCGCTCCTCTATTTTTATTGGAGGAGCGCTGTCACGTGATCAAGATTCACCGAAAATTCACTTCACTTTTTCTTACTGAATACCACTGCTGTCTAGGTGAATCTTGATGATGATCCATGCTAAGTATTTGGATGATAATGGCATTATTTGACTGAAAACTTGTAACTAAACTTACGAATAGGTGTTGACTAAATACTCTCTCGATATGTAGGAGTGCTATTCCCAGTAGTAGGTCGTCAATGTGCTGGTAAGAAAAGAAATAGGCTGACAAAAGCAGTGAGTTAACATAAAAATACCTAGTACAGTAACTTTGCTGCCGGTGAAATCTTTGTTGATAAACTTGAAAGGTAAGCATACTGGGCCTACTCTGTCGTTAAATTGGATCTCACCATCTACTGCAACGATTGCTATGTCGTAATCGTAAGTAGTTCTGCAAAGAAAAATATTATAAGGAGTAGGTACAAAAAAAAATAAACATGACTATGGTGGCTGAAAACTGAACTAATTTTTGAACTAGATTTAAACATAAATAAACGCATGAGTTTCAATAAAACGGTCAAGTACGAGTTGGACTCGCATTTAAAGGGTTCCATACGGTTAATAACATAATATAGTCATGACACAGACCCCAAATCAACAACATAACAGGACCCCAACCAAATAACGTGTTAAGGATAGCAGAATAGTACCTAATAACTTGCTGTTGCCCGCGACGCGCGAAAATTTTTCCGTTTTTGCAACATTTTTCACTATTGCTTCGCTCCTATTGGTCACAGCGTGATGTTATATAGCCTATAGCCTTCCCCAATAATGTACTAAATGTACTAAACAACTAAAATAGAATTTTTGAAATCGGACCAGTAGTTCCTGAGATTAGAGCGTTTAAACAAACAAACAAACTCTTCCGGTTTATAATATTTGTATAGATAAGTAATTGCTGCTGTAGCACCTACTGGATATACAAAAACTGTAAAATTTTCACCTATCTAGCTATTACCGTTCCAGAGATATACTCGTAGCTTGGTGACAGACGTACGGACGAACAGCGAAGTTTTTATATAAAAAGATATAACTGTAGTTTAAATGACATTTTGTGTTCAAACGGTCACAGGTATCCTAGCATCCTCCTAGCATATTAATTTTATTTGTGTGATTATCACAGATATTTATGGCGTTTCTCCGTAACCTGGAAACGCTTATTTTGAGAACAGAAGACGTTGTGCGAGACGCCCTATCTATAATAATAAGAATTATACCTACTCACTTACTAAACATAGGATGTTTGGTGTAACTGGTTACTTTGTACAGTTTTGTTGACGGGGTATCTTGACCTGAAAATCATAACAATAGTAACTTATCGTCATGTCATTCTCCTGCCCTTATCCCAGTATTTAGGTTCAGCAACACGTATCTGCATGTGGCAATGGGTTTTGGCAAATTCTTTCTCACGGAAACCTGCTTAACATCAACCCTCCTTGGGTATATGCATAGGTATTATGCAAAGTGTTTGCCTCAGTCGGTTCTTACGACGCCAGCACGCAAGACATGGGGGAGGCGACACTTTATAGCCCCTACAGATATAATAATCGTAAATACTGTAGTTTATTTTCAATTTCATGAGTGACTGACATTACGACGGACCTCGTGGACTAGTGGTTCATGTAACGTTCACGAAGTCGCAGGTGCAATCCCCGTATAGTACAATCATTTGTATGATATCTATAATTGTCATACAAATGTTTATTATGTATATGTTATGGCTAAATGCCGTAGTGCACCTGGACCTAGGTTTAACCGGCTAAAACTCCTCTCTTCCGCCCACTGAAGAAGTCAAAAAGACATACCCTCAAATGTCAAAACACACATTGTTTTCACATACTGTGTATCTAAATAATCAAAGAATGATGAATACCGAGGTGGTATCATGAAGTCGGTTCTATTTTATTTTAAACTAGCTATGCCCTGCGGTGTTACTTGCGGATAAAAGGATAAAAATTTGTTCTTTACTACTCCACAAAAAGTGGAATACTTTCAACCTTAGTCACTTAATATCGCGATGAAAACAATGGTAGTTTTTGTATACCGCCATCTATCTTTCAATTCTATTTGGAATCGCTAGATGGCGCGGGCGGTGCAAGTAACTGAATTGAGTGTTCTTTAATTTCATAATACTAATTTCGTATTTTCTAAACATCTCTTGATCGAGTGGATCGCTTGCGATGAAAAAAAGACCATGTAATTACCTTGGTCCTTGAGTTGTGTACAATTTTTACGTCTAACATTTATATTCCAAAGTGCCGTATATTAAAGGTGATGCGTGCACAAACAGACAATTTTTTTTCTACGGTTTTATTATAATGTATAGATAATACCCAATTATTAACTTACCCGTACTAACATCATGTTCTCCAACTACCACTGCCATACTGTTGATACTGCGGCCATCGACACAATGAGCTGCTGTCAACACATAATTCTTTGATATGATGACAGCCCCACATGTGATCTCTCGAACATCAACATCGATCAAACCAGCCATCATTTTATATTCATTCACTCCTGTCTCTTGACCTCCTACGATACGGTTCTGTAATAATAATATTATCATCATCATCAAGTCAGCCTATTGAAGTCCACTGCTGCACATAGATTTCTCCCAATTCGCATTACACGGTCTTATCCGTATTCAGTTTCACTCAGCGACATTTTTAAGGTCATTGTAACAATAATAAAATTTTAAAAAGCTTATAAACCCAAGCTTTTATAGTTCAACTACATTATTGGCTTCCTTACCAAAATGTAAAACAACACTTCTCTGTCCATTCGTCGGTCACCAGGCTTCATCTGAACGGTGGCATCAAGACAGTTGAAATTTGTAGTTAATTCTACTTACAGGATAAATTCTGATGAAATCCTTCATTAGGAGATGGCTGTCTATGTAAGAAAAATCGGACATACCTGTCTTCTTTCACCACATCTGCATTGTGGTGTCGGATTGGCAGGTTGTGGCGACACATCACATGAAAATCTTCCACCAGGAGTGTTTGGGTTTGTGATCAAACCTTTAAATATAACCATGGTTATATAACCTTTAAATATATACATAGCATATCCAGAATATATAGTATGTAGTGGATAGTCTCTAAAAGTAAAGGTCCAACCAAAATTTTTTTCATCTATAGAAGTTACAGACTCCTTGAGTGCTATGATGCTATGTTTCGGCGAACGAAATAATGGGTAACAACTATTAAATTAAATAGAAGAAAAGAAAAGAAGCCACTGTATCAATGATTGACGTACTGATAAATCTGCTATGAAATGAAATTAAGTAAATGAAAAATCATTTAATCAAATAGACATACTTATTATTGAAAAAAAAAAATTTTGTGCTTTTCTAATGTCCAATTTTTTTTCCCTACCCTACGTTAAGGACGCAATCTGCTGAGAAGAACCGGCGCGGCGGCGTAAGAAACTCAGCACAGCTTTTAATTAAATCAATATTTTTTTAAATGTCAATTATGCTTATAATGCTAATAAAACGTTACAATATAGAATATGTATTGCTCCAGAGAAACCTACTCCCTTCCTTTATCATCTTTAATATGATCAGAAATTTTATAATACGCCTTTTTACATGATATAGTTTTAATGTTTTTTTTTTAAATTTAGAATTATTTAATTGTCTTACATCAATAGGGAGTTTATTATAAAAACGTATACAATGACCCATGAAAGCGTTACATATTTTGTGGAGACGGGATACATGCTGAAATTAAGAACCCGTATGTATCTTGACTTTTTACTTCAGGCTTTTTGGAAACTCATCCGAAAAAGCCTTAACTCATTTGTAAATATACAGACCCAAGCTTATCCTCTGTCCAGTTGAGGTGACTGTCAAAGAACCTCGACCGCAATAAGTGTCAGCACCAGCTAATTGAGGGTCTCCACTCTTCGATATCAGTAGCTGGTCTAATTTACACGATTCCGACTGGAAATATTGAAAACAAACTTAAAAGACTGCTTTCGCCACGAAATACACTCAAAGTGCATATTTATATGTATAATGTATTTGACAGATAGACGGAAAAAAATGGCTTGGCCAGGAGGAATGGTTCTTAGGATTTAAAAGAAAAGTCAAAATATTTGTTACAAACTAAATAACAACAAAGAGTTATTACGAACTTTAAACGTAAAACAGGAAAAAAGATATAAGAAAAGAAGAATAGAAAATAGGACTAAGCAAAAGTGTGATATTAGGTATACTTAATAAGCCCAAACAAATAATTACCTGTGGAAGCTCAATCTGCGGACAATTTAACCGACAATTATAACCTGGAGGACACTCAGCTATCCAACGACATTTCAGACCTCCTTTATAATAATATGGATAGTCTGGACTCCTTATGCTGTAAGTAGAATTCACCTGTAAATTGTAAAGTAAAAATTTAAATGGATCATAGACAATAGCTGTTGCCCACAATTTGTGTTGTGAAATTTTCAAAAATTTCCCCGTATTTGCAAAATTTTTCATTGATGCTTCGCTCTTATTAGTTCTGTCACTCTTCGCTGTTCTGTAGTCTCTTTGCTGTTATAATAGCCTAAAGCCTTCCTTGATAAATGTACTATTGAATAAACTCTTCAGCTTATAATATTAGTAGGTATATATTGACGAAACCAAAAACAGCTATGTATTACCAATCTTTACTTATAATAAAACAAACTCGTTATTCTTTTATCCTTATGTGAGTTTATATCTTTAAAAGGTCATCTCCATTATCAGAAGAAGCAAAAATATTTATAAGATGTGCCAGATAGTACTTAAGGATAGAGTGTAAATGTTTGTAATTATTGTACCAATGTGGGCGACATTATCTTGTATGATAAAGCCTACCTCTTTAATATTTAAAATAAGATTTAAAAAAAAAATATCTTTAAAAGTACGCAACGAATTTGGATTCGGTTTTTGTATAATTAGTTAAGATTTGGTTTTTAGATTCCCCCCGTACGAAGTGGTAACAACTACTTAGTTAAATAAATCGTTAACTTACATATTGATAATAATCACATGTATTGCTCTGTCCAAGTACTGCTCTTAGCAACCAGAGATATAGAAAATAGCTAATTCGCATCTGAAATATAAATAGTGTTAGTCAAAAACATTTCCGGATTTCATCAGCCTTGTTTCGATAGCAGTTTAATATGGAGAAAAATCCTAGCTTTTTGACTCTCTTTCTTTTGTAATCAATTGAACGTAATTATGCAAAATGGATCCATTCCACAAAAACCGTTTTTTGAGGTTACTGTCACTATAGTCCATCAGATTACACAGACACATCCATTTAGATATATGCAAAAAATATCCAAGCCGAAAAGTAGTTTATTTTTTAATAAAAAACACATAGACATTCAAAAGAAACTATCGTCTTGTTATTTTAATAAGTATATCAATTTTACTAAAATCCCTTTTTTCTCAAAAGTAAGTTTTTGTGGCTGGATCCATTTTGCATAATCAAATTCCAATTATTAATTTATTATTATTATTAGTCCAATTATTATTCATCTATGCATCATGGATCGAACATCTCCTGTCTACTTTCCTGAGCCCACAATTCTAGCCTTCTTTTTGGATAGCACATAAACGTTCCATTGTTGATTGTAACGCTCTTTCTAAACGAAAAACTGAATGATTTATCTGACTGACTGATGATAAGTTCTAGGTATCTAACTATGACTGATACATCCTTGACCAAACATCTACTAAGTATCTATGTGTTGTATTGTAGCCACACTTCAGTACCAATCTCTATCTTAAGAACTGCAATAAATTTGTAACATTATTAAGTACCGTAGTTTATGCATAGCCACATAAAGACCAATTTTCACATTTCGTTTTTTGTCTAACATTTCGTCCTCACACTTTTATCAATATTAGTTACGAATTTATTGCTGTTAAGGACATGTGTTTGACAACCTCAAGTAGCGCGTCCTTTAAACAAAACGCGATCGCTACTTTTCTTGTAGAATGTAAGATTAGTATTAGTCATAGTTTGGTCTTGGTCGAGAATAAACGTCTTCCGAATTATCATGTGGAGTTATATTACAACACGCACCTTCACCTCACTACCTCTCTCCAAAACTCTACAGTGGTGACCCCGACGTGATGAATAGTGATTAACAGTGTGAACTCGGGGTCGTCGGCGATTCCAACGCTCATTTAAAATATATATAGAAGAAAATGGCGTTCTATAGGGGAGGCTTATGTCCAACAGTGGATGAAGATATGCTGATGAGTGGATGCATAGCACCAAATGGAATAAAGCAAGTGTGTTCATAATCATATGCCCAATAATGACCTTTCTTGACATAACTCGTCCGTTATAAATGGGGTTTAATTTATCATCATCATCATCATAACATCACGCCTTTTTCCCATGGGGGTAGGTAGAGACTATAGAGCGCCATCTGCTACGATCGAAGTATACTTCCTTGGCTTCATCCACACTCATACATCTGGTCAAACATGCCCGACGGTTGTAAGTGCTACGCACTTGACCCTTGAGAAGTATGTGTGGTGTGACTTTGAAAGAGAGATTAAGAAATGAAGTTATAAGAGAACGTTGCGGTCTGAAAGAGGAAGTAGTGACTAAGGTGGAGAAAAGTATGCTTAGGTGGTCTTGTCATGTGGAGAGGATGGATGAGAGACGCTTAACGAAAGGCATATACACGGCGAAAGTAAGTGGAAATACTGGGAGAGGACGCCCGAGAAAAATATACTCCGATGTCATCGCCGGGATACTCCAAAAGGGGCAAGTGCGTAGTTTTTTTTTGGGTTTAATTTAAAAATAATAGTTTTGTTTTTACGGCTTAGGTTTTGTTAACGATAGTTAAAGGCGAAGCTACTGCCGTGGTAACTGCATTAATAGTACAGGGTCCCCCATGCAAGAGATTTTTTTAGGAAATCTTGTTCCAGGTTTCTTTTTTTTGGTCTTTTCAAGAATTTTTGCACATAAGCCCTCTAAGTTCCACTGTCAGACACGGACCTTGACCACTTAATGTAAATATAACTATATGCTAGGACGCCTTGTCACCAAGCTCACAAGGCGTCCTAGCATATGGTTTACCTTTAACTTTTCCTTCTCTCACAGAAGACTCCTGTACTCTTAATGCTACACAGACAGACAGTAAAGTGCACCGTACCTACCTTAGTTATACTAAGAACAGAGAAACCAGTCACAATTGATCAGTGATCGCAAGTTCACAGCGGACTAATAAATCCCTATAGTGATACCACTACTTAACTGCAGAAAAAAGGTTAATTAACATATTAATAAATACCAGAACACCTGTACATATGCTGGTATGTTTGTTTCAATTCTTGACTATATTTACCTACACATAATGTTACTTTGTCAATAGGTACAATGTTTATTTTACCCTGTATTGGAATATTTCATTAACGTCATAATTCGGATTGATTGATAATTGAATAACCAAGAATCAGATAACTGATTCTTGGTTATTCAATTATCAATCAATCCGAATCTAGCACATTCACAGAGTCCTCATAAGAGGACTCTGTGAATGTGCTAGATTCGGTTTGTTTCTCCATAAGGTTCAGTTTTGGAACAGACTCCTAGTGTTTGCAACTAATGGTCTTCAATTCATAATGACTTATCGGAGGTTTAAAAGTTTACTAAAATTGGTTCGCGAAAATTGTCAAAACTTGTTATTCATAATAATCATTTTACGCTAAAACGTTTATTATCTCTCCGATAAAATCTCCATTTAAACCACCGATAAGTCATTATGAGTAAGACCATAGGTCTATTATAAATTTAACATTTCGACTACTGGTTTGTTCTAAGTGTATTCCAGAATTAACTTTGCGTTTTTCGAATTCTGTATAAAAAATATTATTATGATTAATATTCATATTCTTGTGTGAAAATATTCTTCTCGTGTATTTATTACTTAAGTGCACCAGAGACTACCAACTTGTGCTGCCATATTAAATTCATCCAAAGGTTGCCTGGAAGAAATCGCTTTAAGCGATAAGGCCGCCCATTGTACGGGTTCTTATTATATTTCTTTTTACTGTAAATTTAATGTAATTGGTGTACAATAAAGTGTAAATAAATAAATAAAATTAAATAGGTACATAATAATAAAGCTTTTTGGAATCTTAGTCAGAAAACTAGTTACCCGAAAAGCACTATTATCTACTGCGTTAATTTCCCTTTTTCGTGGTAGAGTCTGGAGAAACTACTTATCCAGTTCAAATTCAAATTACTATATACCACTAAGGAACTGCCTGAAATCTGCTGCAGGATATTGAAAATCCGGAACTTAGCCACATCAACAAGCCTGGATAACCTAATTATAGATTAAATACCATTCCATTATAAAAGGCCAGTCTCTTAAGCCATGTATATAGGCCAAGAAAAATTGGTATAAAAATTATCTTTACCTACCTTTAAAGCCAATTCCGCAACAGCCAAATTTTTTTAGCACTTCTAAGTTAATTGCCAAAACTACGACTAAATCTCACATTAGCTTACATCTACTTACTGCGTTAAAATGCTTAAATACATGTGATTACAATGAAGTTAAGACTATTTATGTGGCAGTTAGGATTTATAAAATTGTGTCCACTGATAACAAAGGCACACTAGACATTGTGAAGGTTTTACTTTGATAAGGAACATCAACAAATCAGTGGTCTAAATAACTAACATTTACTGTACTGCAGTTAATACATTATGTTTCATAGTACTTATGTAAATACAAATGCAATATCTCGTCTTTGTATAGATGTTAGTTTTACAAAGGTAGCAGTAAGCAATCCAAGAAACAAATCTTTGTTTTTAACCCTTTTTAACCGACTTCAAAAAAGGAAGAGGTTCTTAATTCGTTTGTATGTTTTTGTTATGTTTGTTACCTCATAACTTATAACTGGGCGAAGCGACTTTAATGATTTTTTTTTATTTGAAAGTTAATGGTTCCCGTGTGGTCCTATTGGCACCAGGTCAAAATCTGATGGTTATCTCCTGAGAAATCGAGGATAACCCTCAAATCTCAAAGACACATGAAGTCAATTGAACTTTTTTTTTAAAATACTCAATTATATTATGTTTTATTGTTGAGCAACGGCCTTCTGCACTTCGTGGTTTTTGAGCAATCAACCCACGTTGACCAAATGTGGTAGTATAATGATTAACATTTTATTTGCCTATATTAATATCCCTTACCTGGCTAAGCTGGCTTTTACAGTATCGTTAGGAAGAATGGAATAAATGACATAAATTTTTTAAGTATGTGTAATTCATTTTACTCTACGTATCTCTCTCTGGGACATTTACGTCCCACAGTTGGGCACGGGCCTCCTCCACTTTGGGAGGGATTATGGTCTACTGTGCCGCGCTGACCAGGCGTGTTAGCACAGGTTTTATTTTCCAGTTATGCGTCTCCCACAGACGATGTTATCTGTGTACAATATCCCTTAGCTGGTTCTTACAGCATCCTAGGAATCAAAACGGAAGGCGATAAAATAAACAGCAAGACAGACGCAAAGAACTACTCATTTGCGTATAATCCTTTTGGATTTATTAGCAATGTCAAATTATTATCATAATATCCTCGCCCGCATCATCGTTGCGATAAAAACTGCACCCTTGAACAAATTACTGTTTTTTTTTTATTTTGACGGTCAGAGAACTTACTTAAACATCAAGGCCCTCGGCTTTACTACAAGAACTCACTTCTTATCTTTATCCGACTTCAAAATAAGGAGTGTTGTTTGACGGACCGTCTTTTTTATCCAATGGTTCTCGATAAATGCTACTAGCGCGTTCAAACAAACAAACAAACAAACAAACTCTTCAGCTTTATAATATTAGTCTCTATATATATAAATCTTCTGTACGAGTGTTTGTAATTGAACTTCTCCTAAACGGCTGGACCGATTTTGATGAAATTTGTTGTGTGTATTCAAGGGGGTTTGAGGATGGTTTAGATTCACAATTGGTTGGACCGATTTTGATCAAATTTTTATAAATCTTCTGTACGAGTGTTTGTAATTGAACTCCTCCTAAACGGCTGGACCGATTTTGATGAAATTTGTTGTGTGTATTCAAGGGGGTTTGAGGATGGTTTAGATTCACAATTGGTTGGACCGATTTTGATGAAATTATACGAGGGTTTGTAATTGAACTCCTCCTAAACGGCTGGACCGATTTTGATGAAATTTGTTGTGTGTATTCAAGGGGATTTGAGGATGGTTTAGATTCACAATTGGCTGGACCGATTTTGATGAAATTTTTTGTTGTTGATTTTTACACAGAATTGTATGGCAAAACAACGTTTGCCGGGACAGCTAGTATGGAGTATAAATATTATATGAACTGACAAACATCCGTACATTAACAGTGAATTTCCTAAACATTACACAGACTTGACCTGATTAGGAGACTTTGTGAATGTTCACCTCAAATATTTACATCAGATTTATATTGTTTGAATGTAGATTAAAATTAAAATGTGAGGCTGCAGCGACCAAGTACATTTTTAACCGAATTTAATAAAAGGAAGTTGTACAGTCTTCCGAATCTTATCTAGTAAGTGTATCAAAGACACAAATTTATCGTGTTGCAAGGATATTAATATAGGCAAATAAAATGTTAATCATTATACTACCACATTTGTTCAACGTGGGTTGATTGCCCAAAAACCACGAAGTGCAGAAGGCCGTTGCTCAACAATAAAACATAATATAATTGAGTATTTTAAAAAATGTTCAATTGACTTCATGTATCTTTGAGATTTGAGGGTTATCCTCGATTTCTCAGGAGATAGCCATCAGATTTTGACCTGGTGCCAATAGGACCACACGGGAACCATTAGCTTTCAAATAAAAAAAAAGTTATGAGGTAACAAACATAACAAAAACATAAAAAACGAATTAAGAACCTCTTCCTTTTTTAAAGCGGTTAAAAAGGGTTAAAAACAAAGATTTGTTTCTTGGATTACTTACTGCTACTTTTGTAAAACTAACATCTATACAAAGACGAGATATTGCATTTGTATTTACATAAGTACTACGCAACATAATGTATTAACTGCAGTACAGTAAGTTGCAGCTTTGGTTACCCTAAGTGGTCACCAGAAAACCCCGAAACGTCTTGATCGATTTTATAAAATTAAATGCAGGTCTGCCCTGGTACCCTCAGGTCTTCTGAGGGTTCAGTAAGTACCAGAACACACAGTACAGTTAAATCTATGCTAACATTATAAAGTTGAAGAGTTTGTTAGTTTGAACGCGCTAATCTCAAGAACCATTGGTCCGATTTGAAAAATTCTTTCAGTGTTTGTGAAATGTAGACTGCCAATAATGATTAAAAATTTATTGTCTTGGCACTATATTTTATTCTCTATGTTGTGTGTGTACTCTGTGTCCATTGCGGTATACGTAGTATCTTCTATCTATTCTGTGATTCTGTGTATAAAAATAATAAAGAGAACAACGTATATAAATTTTCTCCACCGAGTTTTATTATATTACAAACAATCCAGCATTCTACAAACCATAATCAATCATAGTGTTGAATAGTACATTTATCGAGAAAGGATATAATTATAACATCACGCTGCGACAAATAGAAGCTAAGTATTAGTAAAAAATGTTGCAAAAACGAGGGAAATTTTCTAAATTCCACGCGTACGAAGCCGCAGCCAACAGCTAGTTGCTTCATATAGATCTAATACACATTACATAGTATATTACATTCAAAAAGACTGAGTTCGATTTCAAAACGTCTGAGGAAACCAGGGATTTCTCGTTCAAGTAATTTTAGTATTTTTCCCCGACAGCTTTTAGTTACTTACATGGGTAACTTTTACAAGGGTGATAAACAAATATAAGACGGTTAAGCCTATGGAGGCGTGGCTGATGCTATTAAAAATCTTGTATGGCCCTTTTCGACAAACCCTATGCTGTAGTCCTGTGGAAAACCACGGCAGGAAGTTCATTCTATTCAAATTGCTCCGCTGGAACCGCACTAAAGGCAATAATAGTATTGATTATAAGATGTTAGAATGAAATCGCTGCCGATGGTAAGATGGGCGATGATAGAGGGCACTATTTAGTAGCTAATGAACCATGAAGTTCCTACCAAAGCTCAAGTATTAAGTATTTTGATGTCTGTATATGATTTACACGGCTTTCTTTCACCATTTACTGTTAAAGGTAAAATAATATTTCAAAACATTCATCGAAGCGGAGTTGAATGACACTGCCGCATCCAGCCAGAGGAACATACTCTATGGTTAAGTTGGATAAACGATCTACAGTGTTTACGATCGTTGCGTATTCCACGGCATTATGGCAGTGCGCATAAATGGATCGAATGTTACTCGAGCGCGCATCGTAAACGAAACGCGCCGAGTGATACTGATAAAATTAGTCATTCTATTATTGATATACAGATGCACATTGGTAGTGACGCCTCATCGAAGGCGTATGCAGCCGCAGTATACTGGCGTTTTACACGTTCGGACGGCTGCGTGTTAGTTTGCTTCGTGGCTAGCAAAAGCAGGGTAAGTCCTTTACGTCCTATTTCCATCCCTAGGTTGGAACTACAGGGTGCGTTACTAGCAGCCCGTCTGGCTATTACTGTACAACGCGAACATAAGGACTTGCAAGCTAGGAAACGATTTTTGTGGACTGATTCAAGTACAGTCTTACAGTGGATACGTAGTGATCCGCGCGATTATAAACCTTACGTTTCTCACCGTCTTGAAACTTTACTAACTCTATTGGCTGAGGTGGAGGCAGTAGTAAATAGTCGCCCTATAACGCATGTTTCAGACGATCCTAATTACCCCGAAGCACTTACGCCTAATAATTTTTTAATTGGTTCGTCATCAACTGGCCCGCAGTTTGGTAAGTATGACGATACAGATCTCTGTCTCAGAAAACGTTGGCGCGTCGCACAGCGTTTAGCTGATGTGTTTTGGGCTCGCTGGCTAAAGGAGTATCTGCCAACACTACTACCACGTCAGAAGTGGACCCAAGAAGCAAGGTCATTGCAGGTGGGTGATTATGTTATAATAGTCGAACCTAATCTTGACCGTAACTGTTGGCGTCATGGAGTAGTGAGTGCAACCGTTACTGGAGAGGACGGACGCGTTCGCGTAGTAGACGTGCGCACACGCACTGGCGTGCTACGGAGACCGGTAACGCGCGTCGCCTTGTTAGCCGAACGAGATGATTAGTTAGCACTAAGGGGGCAGGTTGTAGGCGACACGCTACATACGTAATAATATATTGTACTTATATTTATATACATATTTAAACCTAAATGTTAAACCTAGTTATCATATACTTAAAATTATAAGGCTTATAAACTAAATAAAGTTAAACACGATCGAACCGTCGCTGTTACTGCGCCGTTTCTATACATACCTCTAACTATATAATTAATCTAATAGTTAAGTAAAAATTACCTGCGCGTATGCGCTTAGTTCCGCACTAACCACAAGAGACGAAAAACTCGAAAATAAACCCTGTGCCAACAGGCCTAGTCAGCGCGGCACAGTGGTCTACTGTGCCGCGCTGACTAGGCCTGTTGGCCCCTAATCCCTTTAATGTTAATCCCTCCCAAAATGGAGGATGCCCGTGCCCAACAGTGGGACTTAAATGGGCTGGAGAAGAGAAGAAGTGTGTTCAAGGTGATTTCTTTAGTTATTTTATTTAAGTTTTCGATGCAACAGAATTGTTGCCATACCTTATGCTCATTAACATGTTAAATATTTGTATAGGTATACGTGTACTTATCATATTGGTTTTATTGCATTTCATGAACTTAATCAGGTCAATGCTTGTTTGAACTATTTGACAGGGCTCGCTGACTAGTGATTCATGTAACGGAGTTTACGAGATCGCAGATTCTTCTAGGTCTTCTCTAGCCACGTTGTTGCTAGTTGCTCATGATTAGGGCTACCATCCGTCCGGCTTTCTCCGTATTGGTGTACTTAGAAGTCAGTGGCGGATTCACCCTAAGGCACGGTAGGCCCAGGCCTAGGGCGGCCAGATTTAGGGGCGGTGATTTACAAAAAAGCTTGTTATTTACAACAACAGAAAATATTCTAGCGAAATAAAACTCCAAAATTTCTTAATCTATTTAGAGAAAAGTTGGCAATGAAGTACATAATTTCATTATTTATTCTATATGGTCCACCTATATGGTTCCAGCATCCATGCTGAGAAAGGGGCGGCTAATGGCTTGGGGCCTAGGACGGCCGAGAATGCATATAAGCCACTGTTAGAAGTTTACGGCACATCTGGGAGCGGTTATATTCGGAAAAAGTAACAAACAAGTAAATAATGAAAACTGCAAAGAAAATTTTAAAACAACAATTTAATTTTTCCATTTAAACTACAAGTACGTACGAAAACTACGGGGCAAATTTAGGACATAATAATACTAGCTGTTGCCCACGACTCCGTACGCGTGGAATTAAGAAAATTTTCCTTGTTTTTGCAACTTTTTTTTACTAACGCTTCACTCTTATTGCATACAGCGTGATGTTATATAGCCTATAGCCTTCCTCAATAAATGCCTATCTAACACAAAAGTAATTTTTCAATTCAAACCAGTAGTTACTGGGATTAGCGCGTTCAAACAAATAAACAAACAAAGTCTTCAGCGTTTTAATATTAGTATAAAGTTTTTATATGTATAAAGATGCGTCTATCTCTCCTTTTACATTAGCTATGAGGAATTGTTATCCTGTCCTCGCCCGCATCTTTGTCATAATACTAATGTATACCTTATAACCTTGGTTACCCACACATTATTATTTATTCTGACCTAGCTTAAACTAGATTCTGTCATGACGTTCCATGTTTCAAGGATAAGGTACCTGCTGTAAGCCCCTGGTGCAGCATATCATATACCTACGTAGAAACCACTTGTTTGCCGTTTCGCAAGATATGATGGGGCAGAAAGTGGTGCAAAAACAGAGTTCTTCTTTAGTATTAAAATTTTCGTGAGTTTGAGTCATCTTGGAAAATATAATAGGTATACACGTTGCGCTTGTCCTGATGATGAGCATCGGATATGCTCGAAACCTGGGTCTACATCATCGATCCCATAAAAGTGAGTGTTATATTATATAATTATATATTTTCTAAGAGAAATCACAACATCCTGCTGCTAAAATTGGAACGTGGCGGTGTACGCGGAGACTTGCTGGTTTGGCTAAACTCCTACCTTAGAAATAGATCACAGCGGGTTGCATTGAATGGCTTTACTTCTACCTACGCCTATACCCCCACATCTGGTGTTCCTCAGGGTTCACATCTTGGTCCGATTCTCTTTCTAGTTTTTGTAAATGACATTACCAATGACGTGAAATACAGTGGCTCTTCTATGTTTGCTGATGACCTTAAACTATATAAAATCATCAAAAATAATAGTGACGTTCAGCAACTGCAGTCTGATCTAAACGCCATACATAATTGGTGCGTTAACAATGATATGACCCTTAACTCAGGAAATGTTCACATGTTAAATTTACCAAAAATAAAAATGTTTTTCCATCAACATATTCCATAGCAGCTGACTGTGACGCAGCTGCCGTCTGTTCGAGACCTTGGTGTCCAGTTGGACGCAAATTTAAAATTTGTCGAGCATTTTAACAATGTGATTGCAAGGGCATGGCGTATGACGGGATTTGTTAAACGCACTTGTAAAGATTTCAGAAATCCAGCTGTCTTAATTGCCATTTATAATGCCCTGATTCGTACCATCCTCGAATACGCATCACCTGTGTGGAATCCACACTACAGAGTGCACTGTGACCGCATCGAGCGCGTACAAAGAAATTTTACACGCTTCCTTGCATATAAGGATCGCGGTTGTCCTTATAGGGCTAACTATGAAGTTCGTTTGTGCCATTTCAATATGCGCTCTCTCGAGGAAAGACGCAAAATGTGTGATATGGCAACACTGCACAAGATTATCCATGGAGCCATGATTACCTCTGTTTCTTTGACGCAACTTAACTTGTCGGTCCCGCGTTTAATTCCACGATACCCCATCGCGGAAACTTTTTACTTGAATCGCTTTAGAACCAACCTAGGAAAATATTCACCCCTTAATAGGTTAATGATGACATATAATAATTTTTGCGCGCATGGCGATATTGACATTTTCCATGAGACTAACTGTAAACGATTCCTTAATAATTGCAAAAAAATATTGACTGATTTGAATCTTTAATGTTTGATTTTGTTATACTCGATTATGTATCTCTTAGTTTTGTACCTTTTAGTTTTCTGATTTATCTCGTATCTCGTATCTTATAATCATATTCGTATCAACTGATCTTGTGTTTTCATTATTCTAATTAAATTATTATATATTTTTTTTTTGTTGTAATTGACGTATATGTGTTTAAGTATATATATGTCGGCTAGGCGTAAAGGACATGGGTTTTAAAAGAATATTAAAGTGTTTATAACCAATTTGTAGGTATACGAAATTAGTTCTTGATTTACTTATGCCCAATTAGTTAGTTAAATCTCATTTAGATTAGTATCTGATTAATGTCGAGATATTAACTAAGAATATGCCCTAAAGATATTGAAGATTACATAACTCTTATCATGGCCGTAATGTTAAGATTGTATTACGTCGCAACTCCCCCACTACCCCCACTCGCAAGTTGCTTTAAATACGATAGGCGAACGTGGCTGAGGTTCAGTATTATTCGAGAATTCGTGCTGTGCACATCACGGCGTATTAGTGTGTGTGTAGAAGTTGGTATTGTACGAGTCGTCGCGCTGCTCAATCTCCGACGTATCGGCATTGAGCTGGCCCTTATAGGCGTCGGCGCGGCGTGTATCTGTGTGCGCGTGTGTACGTGTATTGTGTAAAGTCGTCATGTACGTGTTTGCGCGTACATGTATTCCTCATTGTGTGAACGTAGTGATGATTCTTCGTTGCGAGGCTTGGGCACTGGCTATAAGGGGTTGAAGTGGAGGCCAGTTATCCTTATAAGTGAGCAAGAGTATGATAGATTGAGGTGTGAATATCGGTAAGACAGTTCTTACGCTATGTACTCGGATTCCTGTTCAGGCCTCTGGTCTATTCTCCGACATATATAAATTCTTAATATCTGTATAAAAAAAAAATTAAAAAAAAAATTAAACCATTTCTTATTATATTTCTGTAAGTGCTGTATACACCTTTAAAGTTGTTGCACATAGACTAAGGAATCAATTGTTATTTTATTTTTATGTATTTTGTGTAAATAACACTGGTGTATCTGTTTTAATAAATAATAAATAAATAAATAAGAGTTCTTCTTCTTCGCAGCCGACCAATGCCTCACGGGCACGGGGCTCCTCCACTTTAGAGTACAATTTTTGGTCAGCTATATCACGCTGACTGAGCAGCATTGCGCGTGGTGCCGGGTTTAGTTTCAAATTTCCTCCCTTCCAGAATTCTCTTACATACATTACCTGCTTATAACATCTTACATACATTATCTGCACATATATGTGGAATTTAGAAACAAACCAAATTATACAAAAAAGCAATCTTCTTGTACCACTCTATCATGTAAAAAAAAACACATAGAATTCCACTGCGTATTTTTCAAGATATAAGCTCACATAGGGACATAAATACAAAAATAACGACTTTGTTTAAGTAAGTAAAGAAGAATATTTTATTAAATTTCTTTTATTCACTTTTTTTCTTTGATTAGTTTAAAATTGACTTATTATTCTTTTTTACGATCATGTAGACAAAACGTGCCTTGAACATACCTTAATTATCTTGATATTAGAAAAAAGCAATCTTACCAAAGTCGTCATCACAAGTTCAGCAAGCTAACAAATTCTAACTATAGAAAACGTTAATGTTAACTAAGTAACTTTCACACACACACACACACACACACGCACACGCACAGAAACGCACACACACACACACAGACACACACACACACACACATATATAGGATTTTCGATTCGAAATTCGATTTAGATTTGTCTTCTCCGTCTCAATCTCAAATATATAAGCTTAGAATTAGCTGATTTTTACAAAACACGTCTACTTCTCTTCCACTTTTGATGACAGGCATTACTTAAAAATAATCTCTCTTCTCCAGCCCATTTACGTCCCACTGTTGGGCACGGGCCTCCTCCACTTTGGGAGGGATTATGGTCTACTGTGCCGCGCTGACGAGGCGTATTGGCACAGGGTTTATTTTCGAGTTTTCCGTCTCTCACAGAGAATGTTATCTGTGTGCAATATCCCTTAGCTGACTTTTACAGAACCCTTGGGAGGAGATGGGGTGGTGACACTTGTATTCTTAATCCGTCACCACACGGAATTTAAATAAAAAATAATCTACTTAGTTCAAACTCTAAAAAACACGCTTGAAATTCCTGAGTTTTTTCTTTTATTATTGCATTGTTATCGGTGCGACTACTGCAAGTGAGTGAAAATCACTTTCAAAGATTCCGTTACATAGATTAATACATTGATAGATAGATACCGAACTAATATAAGCGTGTTAAAAAGTTTAGTTAACATTACCAAATTGTTTCAGAAGTCGTGGATTTTCTTTGCAGAATCGATAAAATTATTCTGTTATATATCTAATATATAAAATTCACGTGTCACAGTGTTAGTTACCGTACTCCTCCGAAACGGCTTGACCGATTCTTCTCAAATTTTACATACATATTCAGTAGGTCTGAGAATCGGCCAACATCTATTTTTCAAACCTTTTTGGTTTTTTTTTGTATGGCAAAACAACGTTTGCCGGGTCAGCTAGTAGTTATATATAGTCAGGACGAAACTCGATCTTGCTAGGTAGTCCTATAAACTAACAATATGCTACGATACCCGAATGACGCAAATATATAGTTAAATAATATACGCAAATATATAGTTAAATAATATACGCAAATATATAGTTAATAAATGATCTAGTTATTTTAATTTTGTAGTTTGAACTAATTTGTAAGTGTTACCTTGAAAACAGAAAAACAACCATAGAGAAATTTAAGTCTTAAATAACATTTTATTGCACGACATATCAGTAAATGAATTATTACAATTATTATTTGGTGTATAATTTATTATATTAAGAGGCGATAGAGCGGAACCAAGGCTCCAAAGTGTTCGCAAAAGATCTGTCTGCGAAGCCAGCTAACCAGACTTCAGTCGAGACTTGGGCGGTGCTGCAGTCCCTTCAGCGGTACCAAATTGACTACCGGTACATCGAAGCGCTGAAGTGTTTGTATAGAAATGCCACTATGTCAGTCCGAATCCAGGATGGGAGCACAAGACAAATCCACTTCAGAAGGGTGTCAGACAGGGGGATGTAATTTCCCCAAAACTGTTCACCACTGCATTGGATGACGTTTTCAAGCTCCTCAATTGGGCCAGACTCGGCATCGACATCAACGGCGAATACATCACTCACCTTCGATTTGCAGATGATATCGTGGTCATGGCAGAATCCCTGGAGGACCTTGGCACAATGCTCAATGACCTCAGCAGTGCATTGGCCGCAGCGTGATGTTATATAGCCTATAGTATTTCTCGATAAATGACTACTATAGATAATACTATTAATGACTATATGATACTATCCAACACTGAAGGAACTTTTCAAAACGGACCAGTGGTTACCGAGATTAGCGCGTTCAAGCAAACATACTCTTCAGCTTTATAATATTTGTATGAGTATTTATAGATGAGCAAGGCCTAGAGTTTCTTGACACTGGTACCAATTCTATGTGCACAACTAAAATTAAATAAAAAATAAAATTTAAAAGTGTCAATACGACAATTCGGCAATTTTAACAGAACTATTTTATTAGAAGATCTGTAAATTATAAACTAACGACTTTAATTAATAAAAATATGCACAACGAAATAGCCAAATAATCAAAATACAGCAATGACAGTTTTTATTTTTTAGTTAAGTTTAGTTGTCCGTTAGAATCGGTACCACTGTCACTTCATACTTACCTGCCTAAAAAGTGGCAGTAGGTATTAAGAATATATTCGTAGCCTGTAGCGGTAGTTATGTATGGACATAACTACCGCTACAGGCTACGAATATATTGACTGTTTGTGATTGAATTCTGTGTTCGACCTCATGGGAGGTCGAACACAGAAGTCCTGACATGCGATCCAGTAACAAGAACAAGCTTATGGTTGTACAATGTACCTATGTTTTATAAAGCATCAACTGGCATTGTTCATATTTTTTTTAAACTCTTATTTCAGAAACCATTTCGGGGAATAGAGTTTTTGATCATGATCCATTAGTTATTTGCGGAAAATTTGCTATATTAACGATTATTTTTCCAAAAAAGCAAATGATCTCTATTTGCCCTTGAAATGAAGGACTTAAAATATTAAGACGTTCTGAGGAATATACTACTCTGTGGTGGAGTTGAAATCGGTCTATTATATCAACTTGGCAACTTTGAAAAGATGTATTGCAATCTGTCTTAAGTCTATCAGGAAAAATCAATACACAGATTGCGTACAACGATGACGTCACAACATTTAAAATAATATCTTTATTTTTTTTAAATTCTATATAGTGAATATTTCAATAATATTGAAATTAGATGCTTAAAATAGTCCATATTTTCTAAAAAAAGTATAAAAACAGCAGGTCAAAAATTACATATATGTATATATCCATTTTTAACATAACATAAAAAAGAGGCGGGCCCTTTTTTATGTTCAAACTATTTATGGACATTTCACACAACGACTGGCACTGATATATGTATTATAAGCAATCTGTTTGACAATGAGTTTTTTTGAAATTCACGGTATATTTCTTGCACAATGACAGTAATAAAACACATTTTTTTAATGTTCTAGTATAATTTATTTTACATTTTATAACTACGATAATATTCTACATAATTAACGTAATAATATTGCAATAATATCGCTACGTTATAACTTATAGTTCTTGCATAGGCGCAGCCAGGAATTATATCTAGCTTACATGCACTATATTCAAGCGGCGTAAGATCGCACGTTGCGTTATATGGGGAAAGCCTATGTCCGGCAGTGGACGGAAAAAGATGTGGATGAAAAATATCCAGGAAAAAGCCTCGTCGCACGAAATAATTTTTTTTTTAAACAATGCGCAGAAGTGACTAAAATAAAGACTAGATGGAGTGCCGATTAAATTGAGCGGGTAGTTTTAAATGCAAGCGACAAAAACCCGATCATTTTGACGGTGATTGATCGTATCGACGGGAAAAAGCTAATTAAAGGGATGGATACTTCACATCCGTGTGGTATATCCGTATTCTGGTAAATAACACAAGGAAATATGCTTAGCTTGGGACGGGAGGATGTTCCCAGACGATCCGTGCCCAACAGTGGGACGTTAATAGTCTGGGAATAGTTCATTTGTCTGTACGTTTTTTCCCTCTAATATCTTTATCCTGATAATATCCTCCATGTGTTTGCACCAGCTTAACTGTTTTGGATTCTTTCCGTTCAAGTTTAGGAGATGATCGTTCCGGAGATGAATCTGTGACAATACCTTGTAGACGTTGAGTTACGTTTGTTTGACTTAACCTGAAATAATAAGTTACACTTATGTATTTTAAAAGAAGCAGGCAAAAATGAGAGACTAATAAAAATAATTTTTTGCGGATTTAGTCGTCACGCTAAACAGATAAGCGTCTAAGTCCACGAATAGTGGTTTTATTTAAATAAGTCGCACATGTGTTACATCTTTACTTATTATAAAACAAAGTGGTTATTTTTGTATGTCCCTATGTGAGCTTATATCTTCAAAACTACGCAACGGATTTTGATGCGGTTTTATTTTAATAGATAGAAGAGGTTCAAGAGGATGGATTTTTTATATAATTTGTTAAGATTTTGTTTCTACATTCCACGCGTAAGATGCTGCGGGCAAAAGCTACTATTATAATAAAATAAGAGTTTAAAAATATTGTGCCTACCCACATTTAGGCCAAAAAGGTATTGAATTTGGGTGCCCAATCCCGTTTTTAGGGTTCCCCACCAAAAGGTAAAACGGAACCATAGTACTGAGAGTACGCTGTTCGTCGCTTCGTCTGTCACCAGGAGCCCAAGTCTGCTATTACAATGGCGATTATGGCGCCATTATGGCGCCATAATGACGTCATTATGACAAAAAATCAATAGTAGACCACCAAACTTGATAAAATTTCGCCATTGACGGGCCTCGTGGTGGAGTTGTTCATATAACGGACTGCCGATCATGAGGTCTCGGGTTCGAATCCCGGTCAGGACAACCATTTATGTGATGTTTTTAATTGTCATACAAATGTTTGTACTGCGTCTGGGTGTTTACTATGTATTATAAGTATGTATTTACAAAAGAAAAGTAGTTTATGTATTATATCCGTATTCTAGTACCCATAACACAAACATAATAGGCTTAGCTTGAGACCAGAGGACGTTGTGTGAAATGTCCATGAATATTTATTTATTTGTATTTATTTTTAAATACATTTTTTATAGTACACCATTTAGTTTTACAACACAGGATATTCTTAAAATAATGTAGTACCTATAATGGGCGGCCTTATCACTTCAAAACGATTTCTATCAGGCATTATCACTGATAATTTCGCTTTTGTAAGTTACCATGTCATGTCTTAAACTCGTAATGTTATTAACTCACCTGACTTCTTCCACATCAGCGACTTTATCGATAAGACTACGTATAATAGCCTCTTTATGTTCCAACGCTAGAGAGGCACGTTCTAACTCACGTCTATATTCTGAATGCGCAAGCGCAGCACGTTTCTCTTGTTCAACTATACGACGTTCTAATTCTTCTAGGGATGTGTACGCACGGGACTTTACTACCTAAAAGGGGTTTAAAAGACTTAATTAACATTCTTCATGTAATGACTGATTTAGATCATAAATATCACCATCCTATTTCTTCTTCAGGGTGCTGTAAAATCCAGCTAAGTGATACTTATAAGAAGATGAAATTTTCTGTCTAGAATTTTTCTATAAATAAATAAATACTCCCCGTATTTACATACATAAAAAACAAAAGGTTACGGCGTTTCGAGAGCTTCCAGCTTTTTCTTATGTTGGTTACAATTTAGTTGAAAATTTGACCGATATATCCATATATCGATACTTTTCCTCGATATCTTCGATATTTCAATTCCGACATCCTTGGCTATCTAGTCTATCTACGTCACCGCGCCCGATTGGTGTTTGCAGTCACGTGATAATGTGTACAAAATAATACAATTTAAATTCATTTTTATTTAATTTTAACAAGATATTAAACTCTCAAAACGATATTTTAGGTATCAAAATACTGACTTCAATCTATAAAACATAATTTTACATGAATTTGTTACATGAATCAACATCCCTATTGTCGTCAAATCGTCTATGTATTATAAATATCTATTGACAAAAAAATATGTGTAGTATAACCGTATTTTAGTACTAATAGCACAAACATAATTAATTTTCATAAGAGGATACCAAAATAGCTTCGTGCATTTTTCTACGTACGAAGTTTTCATTGTTTCTTTAGATTGAATGGCTAGAGCTCTAATTTTTAAGTATATTTTTTTTCAATATATGATCTAGGATCGCATAAACTCAGAAACGCGATTGAAAAAAGTTTTCTCGATAGAAAATCTTAGCGAAACAACCTCTCAAATTTTTCATTTGTCGGTCTATTATCGCGTATTAACTAATGAAATAACTTTAAAAACATAAGTAACTATTATATATAGAAACACGTAAATCAGAACTAAAATATATTTAGTAGATTTTGAGTAAATAGGAAAAGTATCCCTAATTCTTCATTTTCTGTGCCTACTGGCTGTGTTAATATGTACGTGTCGGCGATGATATACGATAATATTGATGTAGGCCCTTAAGTGTGCCAAATAAATAAAATAAATAAATACATAGGTACTTATAATACATAGGAACACACAGACGCATTACAAACATTTGTATGACAAATTATAATAAATATCACACAAATGATCGCCCCTTACAGGAATCGAACCCGCGACTTCATGAACTACAGTCTGTTAAATGAACCGCTAGACCACGAGGGCCATCAAATATTTATTATTCTGTATAATCATCATCATACCGTCACGCCGTTTCCCCATGGGGATAGATAGAGATTATTTTATGTCTATTACCTTAATTTCTCGTTTAATATTCTCCAGCGCACTAAGAGCTTGTCTAAGTGGTTCGTTGTGTTGTTTCTGTCGTCGTACCGACGAACGAACGCGCGTGAAACGTGCGGTTGCCGCCTTTAGACGTTGACGGAATATTACTGCGGCTTTTCGGTATAGCCTGTAAATGTTATTGTCTTTATTTAACTATTATCTAAAAGGTAATGTTAAAAATATACATACGTATAGTTAGAAATAATATACATTTAGTTGTCCACACGAGCCCTTCGCCTTCGCAGCGTTTTATCTAGGCGGCTTCATTTCCATCAAAAGTGCGTTGCGTCGACGCAGCACACTGTGTCAACACTATGATTTTTAGTATATAAAATCACCCAACGCTATATAGACGCAACGTTGACGCAACGATGACGCAACGCTGACGTAACACGCCATGTGGAGAGTACTTTAGTTTGGGTCCGAAAGACGTTTTGGGAATGTCAGTAAACAGATTTATTTGTACTAATAAATTATTAAATAGGTAGTCTCTTTTACATGTCACATACCTAACATTTTTCAAAGCTTTTTCCAACTCCTCCTTCATATTGTCATTCTCCTGACATGCTTTAGTACATTTCTCTTGTAAAACTGTCAGTTGTTCTTGTAGTTTTGTTACTTGGTCAGTCTTACGTTCTGTCTCCATACTATATTGATGTTTCAGTTCTTCCAGTAACCTGTATGAATAATATTATTAGAAGCCATGTTGGAAAGTCCGCCATCTTGGTAAGTCCGCCATATTGGAAAGTCCAAAGTGGAAAAAGAAATCAAAATACTGTGCTCCGAAATTTCATTTGCTTTAATGGAACAATGAACTACAATTTCTAGTGGAGATAATGATTACTAATTACTATAAGCGAGACTTGAATGAACCCTCGATCTCGAAATACCATTCCATTGCTCTACCTGCCAAGCTATCACTTCTTCTTCAGCCCATTTACGTCCCACTGTTGGGCACGGGCCTCCTCCACTTTGCGAGGAATAATGGTCTACTGTGCCGCGCCGACCAGGCGTGTTGGCACAGGGTTTATTTTCGAGATTTCCGTCTCTCATAGAAGATGTTATTTGTGTGCATTAGCTGACTTTTACAGCACCCTTGGGAGGAGATGAGGTGGTGACACTTGTATTCTTAATCCGTCACCACACGGAGGCCAAGCTATCAGGGTCCCTGCAAATGTTAAGAAAGTTTTCTATTTCAATGTTTTGTAGAGTATAGAATAGTGTATTCCGAGGTCATTTCATCAAGTCCATGATCATCATCATCACCATAACATCACGCCTTTTTCCCACGGGGGTAGGCAGAGACTATAGAGCGCCGTCTGCTACGATCCAAACATACTTCCTTGGCTTCATCCACACTCATACATCTGGTCATACATGCCCGACGGTTGTAAGTGCTACGCACTTGACCCTTTTGAAGTTAACTTTTGGTTCAATTCCCGCTTATATTTATCATGGTTTCCACTATAATTTGTAAACCATAGCAATTCAATTGCTAAATTTATATATTACAGTAGATAAACATCTTCTGAGAGAGATGTAATCCTAAAAACGGCACCATATTCCAACACGCAGGTAGTGCTCAATAGACCAAATAATTACATTTATTACTAAGTTAATTTATTAATTTTACAATTGACTTGCTATGCTACTTAATATATACGTCAAAATACGATATAAACTCAATCAAGTGACGATTGTGGTGATCTAATTTGGTTACTGTTAGCACGACCGCAATAACTCATTTGGCAGAGCTACGGAACGGTATTTCGTAATCGTGGGTTCGTGTCCCGCTTGCGGTGATCAACTTTTTTCACCACAATTTGATTTATTAATTACATTTAGTTGTACAGTACCACTATGGGATGGCCTAAAGTGGAGCTGTACAACTCTACTTTGGAAGAATTGCAATTTTTGAACCTATAATCAGTAGTATGTTAAACTAATAGATAAATAGATAAATATCTTACCTCTTACAATGGTCAAGTCTTCTTTCATGCATATCAGCGGGAACTGTTCTTGATCGCAAAGCATCTAATTGTGACAACTTGCTTTCTGATACTTCCAGGGCGCTCTTTACAGTGAAGTATTCTCGGTGTACTGTTTCATAGTCACGCATCATTGCTGACACTACAAAATGTATAATGGATAATATAGAATTGAATATTCAGCATCATAACATCACGCCTTTTTCCCATGAGGGTAGGCAGAGACTATAGAGCGCCATCTAGTAATAATCAATCTAGTAATAATAAATAATTTGACGGGCCTCGTGGTGTAGTGGTTCACATAACGGACTGCCGATCACGAGGTCTCGGGTTCGATTCCCGGTCAGGACAATCATTTGTGTGATGTTTTTAATTGTCATACAAATGTTTGTACTGCGTCTGGGTGTTTACTATGTATAATAAGTATGTATTTACAAAAGAAATGTAGTATATGTATTCTATCCGTATTCTGGTATCCATAACACAAGCATATAAGCTTAGCTTGGGACCAGAGGACGTTGTGTGAAATGTCCATGAGTATTTATTTATTTATTTATTATCTAGTACGATCCAAACATATTTCCTTGGCTTCATCCACACTCATACATGAATGGAATATTATGTTTATTTTAAAATGACAGCAAAAGCGTCGGTCATGTATGACCAGACGTATGAGTGCGGATGAAGCTAAAGAAGTGTTTAATCATAGCAGATGGCGCTCTATAGTCTCTGCCTACCCCCGTGGGAAAAAGGAGTAGGATGATTATGATGGCGACAGCATTATTTCTAGTTTTATACTTAATTTTTGAAAGAATTTTTATTTTAGGAAATGTTTTTATTAAAAGACATTTCTCACAACAATCTTTGGTCCCAAATTAAGATATATTTTTATACTTGTGTTATGGATAATACGGATATAACCAACTTACTTTTATCTTCATATAATTCATATACTTCTTTTAATTTTGATTCAGCTCTTTCGGCTCTTTCTATTAACGTAGCTTTTTCAATATTCGTTGTCTCTCTCTCAACTACCAGTTTCTTATAATTCTGTCTCACTCCAACCAACTCATCTTCTAAAGATTTTACTTTGTCCATTAAAGATTTATTTTCACAGATAATTTCTTTGGACTTTTTGTTAATATTTTCAAATTGTTTTTCATAATCAAGTATAAGATTGTCTTTCTCTTGAAGATTTTCTTGATAGGCATCAAAGAGTGGTGCTGTAAAATGTTGAATAAAATCTTTATTATAGTAAATCATAATAATATAGTGAAAAAATTAACACCGAAAGCGGGAATCGAACCCACAACCTCGGAATACCGTTCCGTTGCTTTTCCAACTGAGTTAAAATGGTACCTGCACATGTTAACAAAATTCTCGATATCTCAATCTGAATTATTTACATCGTATCAATGTTTTTCTACAGCGCTCTCTATCGAACAGTTTGCACAACTCGACATGAGGCCCTCGAATTCGCAGCTCTTTTTATCATTTTAAAAATATTTGTATATTTCATATGATAAAACCGAGTCAGTTTACATAGCAGTGGGGCCCCATTTTTTTATTTGCCCCAAGTCCCATGGTGACCTAGCTACGCCACTGTCTGTTGATCACATTATATATCATATAAGTAAAACCATAGCTAATTAATAAATTACTTATTAAAAACTCTTTATTTTTATATGACTAAGTCGTTAAACGTCTAAATCCGTCAAAAGTGATTTTATTTGAGTAAATCCACGAGTTTAAAACCTTAAAAAGTGGTGTTATCTATGTATTATAAGTATGTATTTACAAAATAAAAGTAGTATATGTATTATATCCGTATTCTGGTACACATAACACAAGCATAATAAGCTTAGCTTGGGACCAGAGGACGTTGTGTGAAATGTCCATGAATATTTATTTATTTATTCATTTTTGTGCATAAATTCGTACGTACGCGGTTTTATTCAAACAAAAGCCTCACACTAGTGTTAAAGAAAATCGATGGTACCAATTCTACGTGCACAACTAAACTTAACTTAACTAAATATATATATATCTTTCTTCTAATATATAAAATTCCCGTGTCACAGTGTTAGTTACCGTACTCCTCCGAAACGGCTCGACCGATTTTCCTCAAATTTTGTGTACATATCCTCTAGGTCTGAGAATCGGCCAACATCTATTTTTCAAACTTTTTTTTTAGTATGGTAAAACATCGTTTGCCGGGTCAGCTAGTATATATATAATATAGCTATTACTTGCTATTTCGTTGTACACATTTATATTAATTAAAATCGTTAGTTTATAATACACAGTTTTAATAATTAGAAACTTCAGTAAACATTGCCGAATTGTGATAATGACGCTATCAATTTTAATTTTTTAGTTAAGTTAAGTTTAGTTGTGCGGTCAGAATCGGCACCAATGTCTCTGACATTTTCGTTAATACATACCCAAAGCCTGTGCACTGAGCAATCCAGATAAGTCAACTGTTCTATTAGCAAGTGATGATTCACCTGGCTTCATTGAATGCCCTTCCTCTGTGTTTCCTGTCTCTGGAAATATTGTTAAAATAGGTTATTATCTTAAACTCACAATTCTACGCAGCTCGCCTCGTGGTCAAGTGGTTCATGCAACGGACTGTCGTTCACAAGTTCGCGGGTTCTATTCCCGCTCGGGCCAATCATTTGTGTGATATTTATAATAGTCATACAAATGTTTGTACTACGTCTGGGTGTTTCTATGTATTATAAGTATGTATTTACAAAATAAAAGTAGTATATGTATTATATCCGTATTCTGGTACCTTTATCACAAGCATAATATTTATTTATTTACGATAGGATTCTGTAATATAAATTTAAATACTAATTTCATAATATTACCTGGTCCTTTATATCCCAAGCTGGTTGTGATAAGTGAATCCAGTGCATCTTGTTTACTATCAGCCTTATAGATCTGTTCGACTTTATCACCTGCCATAGATTGTATGTTGGTGCGAATTTTCTCCTGATAACGGGACAATTGGACATTTAATCTGAAATTTAAGATAATAAAAAATTCTGAAGTAATTTATTAATTTTGCAATTGACTTGCTATGCTTTTACATAATAAACTAAATTTTAGTGGAAAAAGTGATCACCGCAAGCGGGACTTGAACCCACGACCTCGGAATACCGTTCCGTAGCTCTACCTACTTAACTATTGCGGCCGTGCCAACAGTAACTAATTTCATTCGTTTTTTTTTCAACTTCTAACAACGTCCTCTAGTCCTTAATCTTCTTAATCCGCCACCACACGGACAATACATTTAAATATAATTTTAAATTAGTAGCATATTATTAAAACCTACAAACTAGAACACTAAACTATCGATTGATCGAGTTGGTGCAAACCGCTCAATAGATGGCGTTGTACAAAAGCATAGAAGCGATGTTTAACTCACATTGAGAAAATTTGTAGTGGAAGATTTGGTAAACATGTGCAGGAACCATGATAGCTCAGATGGGAGAGCAACGGAACGGTATTCCGAGGTCGTGGGTTAAGTCCTGCTCGTGGTGATCATTTTTACAATCTAAATCAATACAATCTAAAATTTTGCACACATATTAAGAACCAATGACAATGCAATAATTTACAAAAATATTCAATATTTTCATCATCATCATCATCATAACATCAAGCCTTTTTCCCATGGGGGTAGGCAGAGACTATAGAGCGCCATCTGCTACGATCCAAACATACTTCCTTGGCTTCATCCACACTCATACATCTGGTCATACACGCCCGACGGTTGTAAGTGCTACGCACTTGCCTCTTTTGGAGTATCCCGGCGATGACATCGGAGTATATTTATCTCGGGCGTCCTCTCCCAGCATTTCCACTTACCTCCGCCGTGTATATGCCTTTCGTTAATCGTATGTAATAGCATAGCAAGTCAATTGCAAAAATTTATAAATTAACGTATTACCTATAAAGTACATCTTTTAGTGCTTGCATATCTTTCTGTAGCCTTGTATTATAATCTCTCGCCTGATTTAGTATTATCTGACGACTGCTACAACTCATACATACTTCCACTAAAGGTATCGCTGTTGGTTGTTCATAATCTGACAATTAAAAGTGAAAAATATTATTCTCTAAGACTTTAGGGAGTCATTTATTCAATATAAACCACTTTTTACGAATTTAGACGGATATATTAGTGACTGAAATGTCTCCATACCGTTGGACTAAAATTAATACCAATATATGCGTCTCAATACGTAAAATGTGGTTTTATTTTAGTAAAAATTAATTTATATAAATAGCAAATAATTGAGTATTTTAAAAAAAAGTTCAATAGACTTTATGTGCCTTTAAAATTTGAGGGTTTTCCTCGATTTCATCATCATCAGATCATCGATCAGATCCTGACCTGATGCCAGTGCGACCACACGGGAACCACAAGCTTACAAATAAAAAATAGAATCATTAAAATCGCTTCACCCCGTTAAAACATACATACAGTTGAGAACTCCCCCTTTTTTGAAGTCGGTTAAAAATATAAAATCAACGGCCATGTTTGTTTAAATTTTGGAATATGGATGTAACTGAACTACTCGTAAACGGCTGGACCGTTTTAAAAGAAATTTTGTGAGATTGTTCCAGTGAATCCGAGGATAGTTTATATTAACAATTGGACCCGGTATCTAGAATACTTACGAACGAAGTCGCAGTCAATAGCTAGCTAGTATAAGTACATATATTATTGACAATAACATTACCTCTGTCTGGCAATTCATATTGTTTTATTTTCTCTTCCAACTCTTTCCCTCTTAAATCCAACTCTCTATTCCTCTCTCTTTCTTCTTTTATAAGTTTCTTACACTCTTCTGTATATTTAATAAGAGTATCATACTGACTCTTGAGCTGATCGTTTTCTTCTGCAAATAACTTATTATATTCTAAGACAGATTTTAATTTGTCTTTCAGTTTTGATATTTGCGAGTCTTTCTCTGATAACTGAAATATAAAATATTATATGTATATATAATATTAATAAAGAGGTAATATTTGTAATCTATATTTATAATAAATCTGTAGAGAGGTCAATTCTGTACATGAAATATATTTTAAAAATAACTATCAGGGGGTGATTAGTGATCGATACTGATGCCAAAAATGCAATCAGTAAAATTTTTGTATGTCTGTCTGTCTGTCAGTCTGTATGTTCCTTATAGAAACAAAAACTAATCAACGGATTTTAACGAAACTTGGTACAATTATTCTTCATACTCCTGGGCAGGTTATAGTATACTTTTCATCACGCTACAATCAATAGGAGCAGAGTAGTGAAGGGAAATGTTGGGAAAACGGGAAAAGGTGCTCCATTTTTTAAGCTTCCGTCGCGTGTGCAGCCTTAATGGTTAAAGTTACATAGAAATCATGTATGACGGAAATATTCTACATAAAATTGTCTAAAAAATATCCCGAAACAGCACATATCTATATTTTATGGTTGACTCACAATAACACGTGTAACTCCTGATAGCTTAGCAGTTCGTTCATTCTGATTATATTTGTTTACTCTTACGTTTATAATACTCTCACTCAAGCAGTAGTTAAAAATGTTGCAAAAACGGGGAAAATTTCCTAAATTCTACGCGGACGGAGTCGAGGGCAACAGCTAGTATGTAATAAAATTACAAGTGTCACCACCCCATTTATTTTTCAGGATGCTGTAAGAGCCAATTAAGGGACAATATAAGCAGTTAACTTCTACTCCCAGAGATGGAAAACTCAAAACTAAACTCTGTGCCAACACGCCGGGTCAGCGCGGCACAGTAGACCATAATCCCTCTCAGAGTAGAGCCGTGCCCAACAGTGGGACCTCAATGGGCTGAAGAGGAGGAATTGTTATACAAATGTTTGTACTATGTCTGGGTATTTACTTATTACTATGTATTATAAGTATTTATTTACAAAAAAAAAGTGCTTAGTTCATTCATTCCATCCGCATTCTGGTAACCATAACACATGCTTTAGGCTTAAGAGGATACCAAAATAGCTTCGTGCATTTTTCTACGTACGAAGTTTTCATTGTTTCTTTAGATTGAATGGCTAGAGCTCTAATTTTTAAGTATATTTTTTTTCAATAATTTATATGATCTAGGATCGCATAAACTCAGAAACGCGATTGAAAAAAGTTTTCTCGATAGAAAATCTTAGCGAAACAACCTCTCACATTTTTTATTTTTTTCACTTGTCGGTCTATTATCGCGTATTAACTAATGAAATAACTTTCAAACATAAGTAACTATAATATATAGAAACACGTAAACCATAATTAAAATATATTAAGTAGATTTTGAGTAAACAAAAAAAATATCCCTAATTCTTCATTTTCTATACCTACTAGCTGTGTTAACAGGTACATGTCAACGTTAATATTGATGTAGGCCCTTAACTTGGGACCAGAGGACGTTGTGTGAAATGTTCATGAATACTTATCTGTACACTAATAGTCAAGACAAATAGAGTGATTAACCTGTACAATATTTTCCTCACACCTCTCCATAAGAGAAGTAATCAATTGTTCATATTTCTTAGTAATCTTCCTCTTCTGCTCTCTCAGGAGTGTTTTACCTTCTTTAGTGGCTCTAGGTGATGACACTGCTATACCTTGGATAGGACGCTTCCTTGGTGGTTTTACTGGTTTTTCACCTAAGAAAAACATGGTATAGTCAATTAGCTAATCCCCACGGTTTTACCAATGTTTATAATTA
Source organism: Orgyia antiqua (assembly GCA_916999025.1). Classification (NCBI taxonomy): domain Eukaryota; kingdom Metazoa; phylum Arthropoda; class Insecta; order Lepidoptera; family Erebidae; genus Orgyia; species Orgyia antiqua. Next base: position 28,049,543 of record OU779871.1, read on the forward strand.
ATGAGCCCCCCGCCCCTCCTCCAATGTACATCGAAATTTAACAAAATGATCAAAACCATCCTCTTGAACCCCTCCTTCTTTAAAAAAAAAACCGCATCATAATCCATTGCTTAGTTTTGAAGATATAAGCTCACATATTAGGTACATGCATACAAAAGTAACGAGTTTGTTTTATAATAAGTAAAAAAGTAATACCACTTAAAACGATTCAAAAGCATTAAATATTTATTTATTTATTTAAAACTTTATATACAAACAAATTGTATAAAGGCGGTCTTATTGCCGTAGGCATTCTCTACCAGTCAACCTTGGGTGGTGCAGAAACAAATGAAGTGATGGCTATTGTGTGATAATAAATAAATTTTATCATTACTGTCAATAGATTACATACACAATGATCTTACTAAAATAAATAACAATCAAATGATAAATTAAATGCGATCTAATATATGTATATACTTACATAAGGTAACACAGGTACTACAAAGACTGAGTATAAAATTAATTAAATAAATATTCAAGATATTTCACACCACGTCCTCTGGTCCCAAAGTAAGCTATATTTCTATGCTTGTATTATGGGTACCAGATACGGATATAATACATAAACTACTTTTCTTTTGTAAATACATACTTTAAATACATAGAAAACACCCAGACGCAGTACAAACATTTGTATGACATTTATGGATATCACACAAATGATTGTCCGAAGCGGGAATCGAACCCGCGACATCGTGATCGGCAGTCCATTACATAAACCACTCCACCACGAAGCCCGTCATTACATATATATAAATAATATATATATAAACTATACTATAAAACTATATACTATAAAATCTGAGGTAGGCCTGAAAGGTTCACTACCATTATTAACATAATATCATCATCATAATATTGTCATACCACCATCCATCCATCCATCCATCAACCTTTCTCCATCCACTGCTGAACATAGGCCTCCCCCATAGAACGCAACAATGCGTGGTCCTGCGCTAACTGTATCGCGGCGCATTAGATGATATCTTCAGTCTACCTTGTTGTAAGTATTAACCACGTACCGGATGACGCAGCGTGGGGCGGCCCCCATCATGCCACCAGTGTATCATCAAATCCAACGGAAAGCATTAATTGATTTGAGGAGCCCTTAAATATTTTGCATTCGGGTTTTCAGTATACATATGTGAATATTTCTGACATCTCAAAAGTTGAAAAGGCTATGTCTGGTCATAGTCAGATGGACAGCAAGGCAGTAACACGTTTTACAGTGTGGTGCAGTACAAAAACTTAACAAATTCGTTGTAAAAATAATACATACCTATCACATCTCTTGGGTCTTCGTACATTGGATTATCATCATCATTTCTCTCCATCATTCGGGACTCCGTTCTCTTTGTAACTATATCTAGAATATTCTGTCTCATGCTGGCTCTTCTTAGTGGTATTGATATGTCAAACTCCTTATATGTTTGAGTGAAATTTCCAGATAATGTTAACTTTTCAGGAGAAAAGTTAGCTGAGCATGTCTTTGAGATTCTATCATAACTGGTATGCTGGAATGATGGTATATATTAGGATTTAGTTTAAATTAATATTTACAGACATTGACAGAACACCATCTAGTCCTAAGCTTAGCTGCTAATACAAAGTAACACTAACATTATAATTAATACCTACTAGTAATATAAAGCTGAAGAGTTTGTTTGTTTATTATATTATCTGTGGTTTGAACGCACTAATCTCTGGTCTGATTTGAAAAATTCTTTCATCATCATCATCATCATCAATCACAAATAACATCTAGTATATGAAATGAAATGAAATGAAAAATCATTTATTCAAGTAGACACAATTTTTCAGAAAAATTATGTGCTTATGATATGTCCAAATTATTTTCCCTACCACCGGTTCAGGACGCAATCTGCTGAGAAGACCCGGCGTAAGAAACTCAGCAGAGCTTTTAATCAAATCAATATTTTTTTATTTAAATGTTAATTATACTTACAATGCTAATAAAACTTTACAATATAGAATATTATGTATTGCTCCAGAGCAACTTACTCCCAAGCTTTATCATCTTTAATATAATCAGAAATTTTATAATACACCTTTTTACATAATTTAGTTTTAATGAATTTTTTAAATTTAGAATTATTAAATTCTCTTACATCAATAGGGAGTTTATTATAAAATCATATACAAGACCCATGAAAGAGTTACATATCTTTTGAGGAAGGCAATACCATAAATAAAATATACACCTTATCGATGGCAATACTTTAGGCTATATAACACGCCACACGTACGTAGTGATACGTCAGTGAACAATGTTGCAAACACAAGCATATTTTTCTAAATTCCACATGTACAAAGTAACAAGTAACGGCATAAATAACTTGAGATATCTATACTAATAGTATGGGATCCATAGTACATTTTTTTCACTTGATTACTATCAAGCTGATTTTCCGTGAGTAGCTTTATTATGACGAGACGCCTAGTAATTTTCTATTCCAAAATCTCGATTGTGGTAGCTAACAGAGATAGCAAGGATAAAATATCGTACTACCCGTAAAAAAAAGACGTAAGTGAACTTGCGTCAAAAATTTAAAAAAAATCACTTAGTGCTTTCTTCCAGTAACAGTACGACATTTTATCCTTGTTACCTCTGTTAGCTACCACAATCGATATTTTGGAATAGAAAATTATTGGGCGTCTCGTCATAATAAAGCTACTCACGGAAAATCAGCTTGATAGTAATCAAGTGACAAAAATGTACTACGGATCCCGTACTATAATATTATAAAGCTGAAGAGTATGTTTTTGAACGCGCTAATTTCAGGAACCACTGATTCGATTTGAAAAATTCTTGCAGTGTTGGATAGTACACTTATCGAGGAAGGCTATAGGCTATATAACATCACGCTGCGACCAATAGGAGCGCTGCAGTAGTGAAAAATTTCGCATAAACGGGAAAGATTTTCAGAATTCCAGATGTATGGAGTCACAGGCAACAGCTAGTATGATAATAAATATGACAAAAATAGTCTGTTAACTATCTTTTTAGATATTGTAGAGGGTATATTGGATTGAATATTTGTGCCAATTCTATATGCACAACTAAAATTAACTAAAAAATGAAAAGAACTATTGGTGTATTTTGATTTATGTTAATTAAAATCTATATTTTACTATAGTATATTTATTTTACTATTAGTCTATATTTTACTGTTTTATAATAAGAAAGTTCAGTTAACATTGCCGAATTGTGTTATTCACACTATCAATTTTCATTTTTTAGTTAAGTTCAGTTGTGCATGTACAATTGATACCATTGTTACACCAAAACTTTTTATGAGGGCCTGAGGGCAATCATTTTTAGGGTTCCGTACCCAAAGGGTAAAAACGGGACCCTATTACTGAGACTTCGCTGTCCGTCCGTCCGTCCGTCCGTCCGTCCGTCCGTCCGTCCGTCCGTCCGTCCGTCCGTCCGTCCGTCCGTCCGTCTGTCACCAGGCTGTATCTCAAGAACGGTGATAGCTAGAGAGTTGAAATTTTCACAGATGATGTATTTCTATTGCCGCTATAACAACAAATAATAAAAATAAAATAAAATAAATATTTAAGGGGGGCTCCCATACAACAAACATGATTTTTAGGGTTCCGTACCCAGTATCTCAAGAACGGTGATAGCTAGACAGTTGAAATTTTCACAGATGATGTATTTCTATTGCCGCTATAACAACAAATACTAAAAATAAAATAAAATAAATATTTAAGGGGGGCTCCCATACAACAAACATGATTTTTTTACCGTTTCTTGCTCGATACTAATAACGTTGCCTTATGTTGCATAGATAATGGTACGGAACCCTTCGTGCGCGAGTCCGACTCGCACTTGACCAATTATTTTTTAATAAACTCTAAGTTACAGAACCATACCTTATGTCTGCTTTCATTCATAGCCAATTCTTCTATTAAAAGTCATATTATTCATTTCCGAAAACCTTCCGTAGAATATCTAAAGATGAGCAAAAACAAAGACCACTAATAATACTTCTAATCTAGGTCACTGGAGCAGCTCAATACAATAATATTCACAAGACATAATATTTTCTTTTATTGATAAAACTTGTAACCTAATTATGACCTAATTTATATCTTTGAAAATGGTTTTACGTAGGTATAGAATGTTTAAAAATTACAATAATACACAGATTTGATTAAAAACACATTTTGTCACAATAAAATTGATATTTTAGTTGATAATTAAATATTTTTATTAGTATTCAACTTCGTAAACAACGCGGTTTCCATTTTTGACATTCATGACATTGTTTGTTTGTTGACAATTCATCTGCATGTTTTATTTATATGTTTTAAGTGCAAAGAGTAAATAAAACTACTTTTTACGGATTTAGACGCGTATATTTGTTTTAATTTTAGCCCGACGTTTCGGAGACTTTGCAGTCACCATGGTCACGGGTGAGACGTTTATTTATGCAAATGAGTCGCGCAAGTGTTAGAAAATATTACGCAAAGAGTAAGTTAAGTGGTTGATAAGGCCCCAGTCAGTACACAATGGCCGTTGATGGACCATGCTTTGCAATCATGGCATGGAGACTAGAAGTAAGGAGGAATATCTTGTATGGGGGATCAGTCCAAAAAGTGTCCACTTGTAAACAGCAAATAACACTAACCGAATAGCGCTAGTGTAGCAAGATGAATGATATGAATGTAGCAGTTATAACTGTTATAAGCAGAGTGAAGTGTGCTTTGCGGTAATTCTTTAAAATACTATTTTCTATTTGCTATTTACAAATATTTGGAGTACTTAAAAACACCGTATAGTTATAATAATAATTAATATAAATTTATTTCATAGTGATGTTTGTCTATATAGTATAATAATTTAAAAAACTGCGCTGTAACAAAGCGTTCCTTTCTAATAATTTGTGGCGCTCTTTTTAAAATTCTTCCACTTGCTACTATGGCGCCACCTTAATTTGCTGCCTTTCAGCGGACACTTTTTAATATACTGAGTTATTCCTCCTTACTTCTAGTCTCCATGTTTTTGGTACAGAATCCTAAAAACCACCAGCATTACGAAATTGATACTGGTGCCATCTCTTATTTTGTCTAATAATTCCATTCTTATCAGTTACAAACATAGTTCTTGTTATCTATTCTAGATGGCAGTAAAGGTCATAAGATACAGGTAATATAACATGCTTATAAATTACGGAGTCGTTTTATTAGGTAACGTGTCTTGTAATCACCATATTTTAATTTTAGTCGGTTAACATGCAGTGTGAGCATGCGTAAAAACAGCTGAGTCGAATGGGGCGATAACAGCGACTTTATTCGGCGAATCCTGGAACTACGCAGTCGCATCATGTCTGCCCACCGGTCCGGTGTAAGATGCTTCGGGGCCTAAAATAACCTCTAAAATAGTGTTTGTTATTACTCCGTTCTCATAACTGGAGTGCTTTGTTATTGATTTTACATTTGTTTTAGTAACTGCTTAGTTATTATTGTTTAAGTGTTGCATACTAGTGAATTTTTAGTGTATTTAACTGTTGATCATCGGATACACACTTGCTGTCGTATCCTTCCTGGCGTTTATTGATTTTTATTTTACAATGAACGTAAAGTTTTGTTTACTGATTATTCTTTCATAATTTTGTGTATATCATATTCATAATGTGCATAATTCGACGATAGTGCTGTGAATTGTGATCGATTCAAGTATGTGCGAGAGTTCGCGCGAGACTTTGTGTTTTGGATGACAGAAAAATGGAATTCGAAAACGATTTCAGCTTGAAAGAATGGGCGAAGGACAAGCCTTTGTCCATTCTACAGTTGGACCCGGCGGACCGTGCAGTCTTAAGGATAGCAGGTTTGTTTATACCTATGATAGATAGTCAATAAAAAGTTACCTACCTACAACCACACAACTGACTTCATTTTCAGTTTTGAGTCCTTGTTTTTTATGTAATCAAGTCACGTTATCATAATATACAATGATAATGACTACAGATAATTAAGTTTTGCAGTGTTACTCTGTAAAATGTTATATATTATTACACTATCTTATTGTTTACTTTATAGCGTCAGTATTTCAGTGTTAAGTTAGTGTTTTTTTTTCGCGTGATCACGATTGAACGGCCTCGCATACTTAGGTTTTCACTTTCGTGTAATTGTAGATTCTTTTTCACGTTTTTATTATTATTGTGTTCTATGTAAAACCTGATAATGTAATGTATCTATGCCGGTTCATAACACTTTTAGGGTGGTTCACGGACTTTACCTACACACCTTGTTTTTTTCTACAGACTGCCATCCGTATAGAATTTATAGAATGCTAAAGAACTATACCTAAAGTGCCTAATATTTTTTAACACTATTCGATCGAAGTAAGTTCATTGATAACAAAGATAATTTTATTAAAAAGGGTTTGTAAAATTGTATCTAATTCAATTTATTACACAGTATAGTTTTAAATCATATCTATCATAGTATGTATAATGACGTTACCTTTTTTCCTAATAAAACATCCGCATTGGCACTACTTAACTATTATTTATCCTTTTGTACTAAGATTACAAATGCGAAATTAACCTAACTATAATGAGTCTGTCCGTCTTTTACGGCAAAAGTACTAAAATAATTTAAACGGAATTTCATATAACTACGGGGAAAGAAAATTACTATGTACTAGTTTTTAGTGTGAAATAATGTGAATTTAAATTTCGCCGCGTACGAATTCCCATTATTTATAAATAAATACATTTTTCATTATCCAGGCACAGTATTAACTCCTATTTACTAAAAACCTCAGTTGCATTTAAAAAAGCAGTTTTGCAGCCTGATTCAGACTAACTTAACCAAGTTGACCGATTTCCGTATGCGGCCTCCCTACGCTTCGGTCCTAAAATCCAATATCAAATTTATATTAGTAGTTATTTAATTACGTGGGGATGAACCGACTGAGTATTCCTAATAACTATCCTATGTTCCCAAGTCATCGCCTGAATTCTTGGCAGATAGTTACCTCTCTACGCACTTCTTACGTGCGTTCTTTTATAAAATTCTAAATTTCATAAGAATCGGTCGAGCCGTTTTGAGGGAAAATAGCTACAAACACTGTTACACTATTCTAACGTAGAAAAATGTGATGATATAAAAAACGGTTAAATAGTTAATTCATGGTTATAATAAAATTTTACCAACATTTTACTATGCGTGTTCTAAATTTAAAATTTACAATTACTTTTCTTGTCACTGATAAATTAGTTTTTAGGGTTCCGTACCCAAAGGGTAAAAACGGGACCCTATTACTGAGACTTCGCTGTCCGTCCGTCCGTCCGTCCGTCTGTCACCAGGCTGTATCTCAAGAACGGTGATAGCTAGAGAGTTGAAATTTTCACAGATGATGTATTTCTATTGCCGCTATAATAACAAATACTAAAAATAAAATAAATATTTAAGGGGGGCTCCCATTCAACAAACATGATTTTTTTACTGTTTCTTGCTCGATACTAATAACGTTGCCTTATGTTGCATAGATAATGGTACGGAACCCTTCGTGCGCGAGTCCGACTCGCACTTGACCAATTTTTTTAAACATTAAAACCTTCGTTCGGTATTCAAATTCACGAATAAATCAATATTTGAATATGGAACATCTTTTGTTACGGTTAGTAATGCGTCTCGTTTGTGAATATAGATTTCTTTTGTAATATTTCTTGGGAATTTGGAGTGACTAACTATTCAGAAATAAGTAACTTCAGAGCCTTTAGAGAAACCATGTGTGGCGCGCGTCGAAAAAAATTACTTTGCCCGTTTTTCCTAAGATGCCAAAAGAACTATAACTTCAAAAATCAACCTGTCCGTACTAAAGTTTTTTGTTGTCTTACCACGAACTGCCCAGGACTGGAAATCTTTCCCATGTGGTTGTTCATCGAGACTACAATATAGACACGTTCATAAATAGGGTAAACAGGCTTCTTCATAGATGGTACGTTTTAACTACCATCAAAGATTCTATTGCCGGTTACCATCAGGTGGCATGGGACCAATTGACAACACGTTTTAGTCCAAAAAAAATTAAAATACATAGTTAAGTATGTAAATAAAATGAACAATGCCAATAGTTATTTCGGTGAAAGGTTTGGTCCCGAATTTCTTTCATAGGTACCTCGAGAGGTTCGGTGTCAAAGGTAAATCTGCAACCAGAAGCAAAAACTGTATTGGACGAATAATCCGCCGGTCTTACTTCGAAAGGCGATCTCTCTAAAAACGATTCTAGCCAGGTCATAAAATCAGAATGAAAAAAAAACTTCTAACAATTAAAAAAAAGGTTCTCATTTCGTAAATAATTAAAAAGAATAATACTAGTTATTGCTCAATTTCAGAATTTTATTACATGACACTTAAAAAAAAAACTACACATTTTGGTACCCACTTAAAAATTAACTATACCCACAGGCTCATTGTTGAAAACTATCCGCTTCAAGTATTCTTAAATTAAAACCTCGAAATAAGTACCTAAATTGGGAAACAATACTTTTGTCAGGTACCTACGTGAATCATTGAGTATTAAACAATAGGAGCTGCTTTTTGTTAAATTTACTGCCAGGTCAGTACCGACCGAGTTCAAGCTGCCATTACCTAACTTGCTGATGCTACGCTAAACTATGCGGTTTTCCTCCGGACATCTACGAAAAAGAACTTTTTTGGCACACAAAACTTTTAAATGTGTACACTTTAACTTTCTTTAACAAAAGTGTCCAGACATCTTTTACTGTTCTTTTCACAGCTTCCAGGCGTGCTAGGCTTTGAACTACGACGAATACAGGGAAACCTAGATAGCCTTATACCGAAATAGTTAAAAACACACATGATGCCATTTTACACACGCACCGCACGAAATTTTCACACACACATACTGAGAGAAGATACTGTGTCTAAACTATCAGTATGATAAAAATAGCTCTCGTATCTTTCACACTGTGGCTTCACTATGCCTACTCTTGTTGAATTATTACTCTGAAACCTGAATGTTCCATCCTGTTTTCACTTGGTGGAAAATATACCGCTTTCTCTTTCTAGCAACCATGATTTTGTCCATTGTTGATAGGACCAAACTCATTGCGCTTCAAGTGTTCTAAATTTAAATTATTTTAAACAAAGATCATGTGACCAAAGAGTCGTAACAGTTGCTTGCATTTGTATGCAAATGTAATAAGATTTTCTTTGTCTTTCTTTTGTGCATCAGATTTTTAGGGTTTCGTATCTATGCAAGGGACCCTTGCTGCAAAAAATAGAATCAATATTCTAGATCTAGGCATTCAGAAGATATAACCGAATTACAGCCATTTTTTAGTATTTCCGACTTACGCTAGGGAATCAAAACCTACAGGTTACTTCCCATTGCCCTAGAGACTTGAAATTTAGCATGAACCAAGCTTACATAGTGGTGATATAGGGAAAAATCCAAAAGCTCGTAATTTGTTATCACATTACATGAAAGAATTGTTTAAGTTAATACCATCTTATGAAGTAGCTGAAATGTAGGCGATTCCCTATAATGCAACTACAAAGTTAAGTTGGTGAGTTGCTTTAAGCTTAATTAACTGTTTATTTGTATTTAGTTATTGATGTTTTTTGTTCGAGTAGGTACGGAACCATATGCGTGCGAGTTTACCTCGCTCTTGACAGTTCTTTCTATAAATAAATTACCAAAAACCCTCCCAAAGTAGAAAAGGCCCGTGCCCGACAGTGGGACGATAATGTGGTGAATGGGAAGGAAAATAAACAAAATTATCACCAACGTCTCAATTTAAACAAACAATTTGTTTTGTTCAAATTACTAAATCGATTTCAGAATCAGCATGCAACATTTAAACAAAAACAATCGTTCTATATTCACCCAATTCGTTACCATGGTCTTGGTGTTCGAATTTCGAATAAAACTTTTTTTTTCATTTAACTATTTATCCGTATCTCGCTTTCACCATTGTATTCATAGTTTCATTAGAATAGCGATGGTGACAATCGATTCTATTATGGTGTAATTAAAAATATGATATATCTTTACTAGCTGTTCCCCGCAACTTCGTAACTATTTGAATTGGAACCAATAACTCTGAATTTACAAAATAAATACTTATATATGTAGTGTTTCCGTACCTGGTACTCATAACAAAAGCATAGGAATATAGCTTACTTTGGAACCAGAGGATTGCGTAAAATGTTCATAAATATTTATTTAACTATTTTGTGTATTATTTTTAGCATTAAAAAGTAGCCTTGTCCTTTCTCAGGGTAGACTGTCTGTGTACCAAATTTTATTCCCGTTTAGAAGTTTTGGTGTAAACGAGACACAAACAGAGTTTATTTCGTAGTTTATTACGTTTTATAATAAGACAGGCGGCTAACTCCTACCACAAATTTTATTGACCTATCAGGATTCGAGATTAATTTTCTAAAAAGAACAAACTTAAATAATATTACACGTCTAAATAGTAAAAAAAATATTTCTTATACTGTTTAGATTATAAAAAAAAACAAGAAGCGGGAAAAGTAAATATCGACAATCGAATCGAAAAATTCTAAATTCAAATTTTCAATCCGTTAAAGCCAGCGATGGCCGCGTGCACCGAAGAATCGTTCGAAAACACGCTCGCATTACATTGCATAAAACATGAAAGAAACTGAAAGTTAAGATTATCGTGGAGCGTATCAAAAATACTGGTTATTTAATCAATTCACAACAAAATGTACAATGGAGTTTATAAGTAAACTAGCTGTCGCCCGCGACTCCGTGTCGTGGAATTCAAATTTTTTTTCCGTATTTGCAACATTTTACACTACTGCTTCGCTTCTACTGGTCGTAGCGTGATGTTATATAGCCTAAAGTCTCCCTCGAAATATTAATTAACTGTATAACATATAACAGTTTAATTAACTGATTATTTGAATGCAGCTACTTAAGTTTAGTAGGTACGAAACCCTAAGTGTGCGAGTTTACCTCGCTCTTGACTGGTTTTTTATTAACTAAATCAGTTTTAGACAGCATGTAAATCCGTTGCGTCATAATGAAGACATAATCTAACGTATATCGAATACAAAAAAAACCTGTCAAGAGCGAGGCAAACTCGCACACTTAGTGTTTCGTACATATTAGACATATAAACATAAGTAACGCATTCAAATAATCAGTTAATTATACTCAAAACAACTCACCAACTTAATTTTGTAGTTGAAATACAGGGAATCGCCTACATTTCAGCAACTTCATAAGTTGGTATTAGTATAAACACTTTTTTCTTGTGATGTGATGACAAATTATAAGTTTTTGGATTTTTCCCTATATCAGCACTATATAGACTTGATCTATGCCAAATTTCAAGGCTCTAGGCCCTAGAGCCTTGAAATTTGGCATAGATCAAGTATAATCAATCAGGAATCAAAATTCACAGGTTACTTCCCGTTGCCCTAGAGTCTAGGGCAACGGGAAGTAACCTGTGAATTTTGATTCCCTAGCATAAGTCGAAAATTCTTAAAAATGGTCGTAATTCGGTTATATCTTTTAAATGCGTAGAGGTAAAAGGTTGATTGTATTTTTTGCAGCAAGGGACCGCGTAGATCTACATTTGGTATGAGTTTCAAGTTGATACCTTGAGCCGTTGCTGAGTAAAAAAAGTTTGACAGACGGACAGACAGACACCGGAGTGATCCTGTAAGGGTTTGTACGAAACCCTAATAACGACTTTGTCTTATAATAAGTAAAGGTTTGTAAGATTCTTTGTTGTTTTTACTAAACACATTTCTAACCAGTTACCATCATGATCTAGTATTGAAATAGCATAATTAAATAAACTGGTCTCTTTATTTTAAATGTTAATGTAATGTATTATTTAATTTAAATCCTGTTTATTAATTAAGCCATTAAAATAGTTTCTTGTTGTTATTTATTTGCGACTTTGCCTGAATTTAAAACCAAAGTTCATTTTTAGGGTTTTGTATCAATACGTGGTTATACCCGCCGTATAACCCGACCGATGACAAAACGTCACATTTTAATGTAAAATGTTCGCATTATCTGTGGTCTTACAATTTAGTAGTATTAAAATGCGTTTGTTCACCTTTTGGCTCACGGCTCGTTGAATAGGGTATATAGGTAGGGCAATGAGGTCATGACACTTGTATTCTTAATCCGTCATCACACGGAAAAGTGTACTAATAGCTAAATGTTGTTTGGTCGTAAAACAGAGGTGACACATCTTGAATTCACTTAACTTTTACAACACTCTGTACTATATTATGTAGAAGATGCACCCAATTTTGGAGTACATTGACCTGACAGTACCACGCTACGATTACGAATGCTGATGGAATACATTTACAGTTCATTGGTACGTCTAATATTCGCGAGTTTCCATGACTCTGTACTAGATATTAATGCAAAGTGTCCGTAACATCGGGCTAAAATTTAAAATAATACTCGCGTCTTCAACCTTAAAAAGTGGTTTTATTTACAATATTCGTTTATGAATATAAAGCATGATATTGTATGGGAACATAGTAGTTACGTCTATAATATTAGTAAACATACACACTTGTGTACACATACGTATTGTATGTAATACACATCAGAGATATACTAAACTTATAGCAACTTTCTTATACTAAATTAGTAGGTAATGTCTGTGTTTTAGTAACATTGCTGGTAATTCAAAGTCTGGCGTTCTGTGAAAGACCTACTTACTTATATGTACATATAGAAACTGTCTATTAGCCGTCGCGACGCCGTTTTTGGAATATCTTTCACTGACGCTTTACGTCTTAGCGTTATGTTATAAATATAGCCTAACGCCTTTCTTGATCAATGTAGTTACTATCCGATACTAAAAATTTTTGAAATCGGACCAGCTATTCCTAAGATAAGCGCGGTAATAGATAGTAATAGGGATAGCAATACCAAACACAAATACCTAAACTATGAACTGGCTGCGTTTATAGTTGGCTCTTAAACACTTCGTAAAATATCATCGTCAGAAGTGTTAAATATTTAAACAGTCTAAAACAAGAGCCTGGAGTTACATCACGTCAGAACATATGTTAAATAAATATGTAAACTCAGACCTACCATTGTTCAGGTGTTTCACACTTAGAGCATCGACTCATACATCTGAGAATTATTTGTACCCTAACTGTTCACGACAAGACTGCAAGACTGCCTACACAGCAGAAGAGTTTGTTTGCTTGAACGCGATAATCTCAGGATTTACTGATTCGATTAGAAAAATTCTTTCGGTGTTGAATAGTACATTTATCGAGGAAGGTTATAGGCTATACAACATGACGGTGACATCAATAGGAGCGAAGCATCAGTGAAAAATGTTGCAAAAAAAGGGGAATAAATCTAAATTCCATGGGTATGAAGTTGCGGGTAACAGCTACCTATAATGGTAAACTTACTGTTCACAACAGGACTGCAAGACGGACCGGAACCTATAACTACTTCTCTCAGGCACATCAATGTCCCATTGTTGGGCAAACGCCTCTTCCTCTTTAAGAGTGCTTAGAGTCGACAGTCGCAGTCGCATTGACTACGAGTGCTTTTTTAGATTCTTTACAAAAAAAAGTTTACGGGTCCCTACTGAAACTGCTATCCGTTGGTGATAGCTAGAGAACTGAAAATCACACAGTTTATGTACCTATAACAGTAAATCTACAACGACAAATACTTATCATTATCACTTTCCTGCCCTTATTCCATTATATGATATAGTTATTCTATGATAATACTGATACGGAACCCTTGGTGTGCAAGTTCTATTATGAACTTGACCGGTTGTTTTATATGTATGTTGACGTAGTGAATAAGGTGGAGAAAAGTATGATTAGGTGGTTTGGTCATGTGGAGAGGATGGATGATAAACTTTTATTAACGAAAGGTAACGGCGAAGGTAAGTGAAAATGCTGGGAGAGGACGCAAGAGAAAAATATACTCTGACGTCATTGCCTGTATATTCCAAGAGACAATTAGGGCCGGTCCTATATAATAAAATAAGAAAGAATATTACTTTAAAAAATCTCAATCGGCACGATTGTAAAAACATTGTTGAGCAATATTTAAAATCACAAAACTACGATGATATAGAAAAATTATTAATACTAATTATGTAACAGTAAATATCAGAACAGGTATTTAGTAGGATGAAGACAAAATTATTATTTGCAAATATGTATTTATATAACGCACTCACCCAAACACACACACACACACATACACACACTAAGTAAAAAGAATTCATCACGTACAATAGGAAAATAGGAATAACTTTATTTACAAAAAAAAAAAAAAAATTATATATAATAATAATAATAAATCTTTATTGTCACGTATAAAAATGTTACATTTTGCTTAAAACTACTCTGGTTCCCGTACTAGTATGAACTGTGTTACAAGAACCAGTGCCTTACTACAATAACAACAAATTATAGAACACAGGTAAGCGGGTGAACATTAACACAAGATTAAATTACAGTTTAAAACCCTATATACATGCATAATAATAACAAAATTTTAATGAGTGGGATGATTGTCTGACTGTGTGTGTGTGTGTGTGTGTGTGTGTGTGTGTGTGTGTGTATGTGTCTGCATGTCGCGTGTTCTATCATGATAAATTACACCTATATTTATACATATATTTTTAATACAATTTTAATAAAATTTATAATTTTACTTTGCTATACAAGAAAGAAGAAGAAAAACTGATGATGTAACGTTATCTACAATTGTATTATTGACACCATCACCATACTTGAACCACAGAATAAAATATATTGTGTGACATAAACTTAAGTATTAGTTTAGTTGTACGAGCGGAGTTGGTACCAATGTTTAGTGAGAAGAATTAGGAGGTGATTTTATAATCTAAGTAAAATAAATAGATAATCACAGAAAAAGGAAGTCGGTCAGTCCAAAGTCTGAGAAAATATCACACTATCACTTTTAAATACAAAAAGAGAAAAAACCAAAAAAAAGTGCACATTTGGAATTCCACAGTTAATAATATAATAATATGTATAATGATTAAAAGTGCAATAAATATAGGTGCCACTTACAGACGTTGCTCCGAAACATAACAGACGCGGCGACTCAACAAACACTATAAATTGGCATATAATTGAAAGTAATGAATATACATATTTTAATCTTTTAAGACCTTTGTACATATTATATTTTTATTAAATAAATCTTTAAAATGTAAAATTAACACATAATATTATAAAACAGAAATGCAAATAAAAAGAGTTACGCGGGTAGATTAATTTGTAGGTTGCGAATAGTTATACAAATTGGAACATACCCACTGTTAGAAGTGATAACGGCATGACTGTGCCAAGGAGTCACAAAAAAAAAATGGAGTAGTACCAAGATGCATTTCCTTTTTCTTTTCTTTCCTTTGTTTTAACATTATAATATTTATTTTTAAGTGGGGGGAGGGGGAAAATATTACACACCAGTGGCATAATGCGATAATATTGTCACGTATATTTAAGTAGTGCCTCGTTTTGATTGTAGGAGAGGGTAAGTAACCAGTCCTTTAAGACTTTCCTACAACGTGAAGATGGGAGAGAATATATTTGAATTGCACTGTTTACTTTATTATAGAGATGTGGGGCAGTCACATAAAATTGTCGCCTTGCTAATGTGGTTCGGTGTGTATATATATAATAATATGTAGTAATAAATAAATATAAAACAAAAACAGTAGGAATAGCATCCTTATTCTAACTAAATAATAGAAAACATAGTTTTAAGATGTACTTTAAGTGTCCTTATCGATATCGTCATAAATTAAACTTCATTTTACGCTTTGTCTAAATTATTTACATATACTACGCATTAACATTTTATGTAAGTGGGTACATCTGAAACTTCTTCATAAACTCATCTAGTATACAAAAGTACCCTACTAACGGCATTTTATTTATCAGCTGTTTAATTATTGTAAGAATAGAAAGTTTTATGTTGTATTAAGTTGTGTACAATATGTTGTGATGTAATGTGGAGTAAACGATGCGGGGGACTACTCTGCCGTGATACAATTTCTAATTAGTACGGAGAGTAGTGCTAACATCCTTATGAAACAATGTTTGAGCGGAATGTTCTAACCTAGGTAAGCTGTATTAATTAACATTGTACTTATTAGCATATGAAACATGTAAAATAACAAACATTGTAATATTTCTGAGTTAATAATAAATAAATAATAATAAATTGCGTAGCACTTACAACCGTCGGGCATCTATTACCAGATGTATGAGTGTGGATTAAGCCAAGAAAATATGTTTGAATCGTAGCAGATATCGCTCTTTAGTCTCTCCCTAATCCCATGGGAAAAAGGCGTGATGTTATGATGATGATGACACATTAACATTAGGTAACACCTATTGCCACACCAACGCTGTCCTAAGTAACAGATAATTCCAGGATGATATTGTCAAATTATATACAGGATGTTAGTTTCCAGTTCCTTACGTTAATGATCAAATCACGCCCACATACAACTACACATTTACATACCTAGTATTAGTAGCTACGGTGTTTATGTATGCGTGAGGACTTTAATGGAAAATAGTGTTCAGTTTTTATTTTCTCACATATTGTCCTTACAACGTTCGATAGGTCATTTGGTTTTTTTTTCATGACGTCTTTTTCCCATGTTGGTAGGCAGAGACTATAGATCTGCTACGATCTGAACATACTGCTTTGATATTTAATCGACTTTAAAAAAAGGAGGTTTCCAATTCGTCTGTATTTTTTTTCTTTTTGACTGTTTGTTCAGTCATAACTTTTAGCTGGGAGAAGCGATTTCGAAGATTCTTTTTTATTTGAAAGCTGGAGGTTCCCATTTGGTTCTCTTGGCACCAGGTCAGGATCTGATGGTTATCTCCTGACAAATCGAGGAAAACCCACTTCAACTTTTTTTTTAATACCTAGTTTAATGTCACTTTTAGGGTTTCATGCCAACAGGTAAAACAGGACCGAAGTTAAAAAGTTTTACTACACGATAACCAGGTTAACTTTTGGTGCAAGGCAGATGGGACCTGTTTACTTTGCAAATAAATATTGTACATAAGACCTTCACCTTTAACCTCTGCTGCTTGGCTGTTCACCTCTGACTCATGGCATTTACGTCTTAATGTTTAAAAAAAAAGATAGATGAGAGTCACATAGGTACTACAAAAATTAACAAACTAGATATATTTAGTTATATCTTCCGTGTGTTAATATAGTTACACTGATAACATCCTCCGTGAGAGACTGTAAACTCGAAACTAAACCCTATACCAACACGCCTGGTCACGCGGCATAATAGACCATAATCCCTCTCAAAGAGAGAAAGGCCCGTGCACAACAGTGGGACGTAGATGGGTTGGAGAGAGAGAGTTAAGTCTTTAATCGACAAAATATACGAATTAATACTCCAAATCCAAAAGGGACAAGAGCGTAGCACTTACAACCGTCTGGCATGTATGACCAGATGTATGAGTGTGGATGAAGCCAAGGAAGTATGTTTGGATCGTAGCAGATGGCGCTCTATAGTCTCTGCCTACCTCCATGGCACATAGGCGTGATGTTATGATGATGATGATATACGAATTTATGAGTAAAATATCCTTATGAATTTGCTTAACTATTTATTTAACTAGTCTGTTCTCTATTTGGTTTCTAGCCGATATCCGTTGGTATTAACTAATGAGTTAGTCCAGACATATTCATTCGCCTATTCATTTTTGAATAAGACACTGCTTCGTTTTGAAAGACTCCTACATGGTGGGCCTTATGGCCGAGAAACCTGCTTACAGGCTTGTACCAATTCTACGTGCGCAACAAAACTTAACTAAGAAATGTTTGTGAATTGTCAATAACACTTATTTTTAAATGTTATTTTAACAAGTACGGTTCTCTCTGCTAGACAATTTCTAAAACTAAACACACTATGTTAGTTATTATGTTCATATCATTACCAGTTTTTGTTTTATCAGTCAAATAATAAGAAAATGTCTATAATAAAATTACTATAGCGTATAAAAAGATTATCTCTATACCAATGTAGGATATGTACAGTTGAGCATGTCAAATTTAGTTACGCTACTCAATTTTTATGTATACATAACAATTTGTTACAAACTTTTTACTATAATTACTTTTATGGGATTGTGTATCTTTGTAAAGAAAATAAATTATTACTTGTGACTTGGCAGTGTCTTACATTATTGTAAGACATTTTACTTTTGTTTTTACAAATTCATTCATGCTTCTATAAACCTTTCTTCGTCCACTGCTGGACATAGAACACCACAACGTGCGGTCCTGCACTGTCTGCATCCAGCGGCTCCTGGCACATTTTACGATATCGTCACCTTGTTAGGCGACGCAGTCCTAATTTTTAAGATATTGTGAATTCATTGATTTAATACGTAATCAACCATGCGTGCTCTTATGATTAGACTTCTAATATCGGTTAAAGACTTTAGTTAGTAATTATTAGTCTAAATAAATATAAGTACTTTTAAAACAATTGTCTGACTGACATTAAATCAATACCCTACAGTGCAAAAGGTCTGCACCCCATAAATATTTATGTATCAGCTGACTGTTGACGTCACAGGCGCCAGGCGTCGCGACGCCTCGTCTCCGTTGAATGTAGGGCAGGCTTGCATTATCCGGTCAATACATGTTATCTTGGCAATATCAAATGCTGAGGCTTTGCGCAGATGCAATCTCTAGGATGCGTGGATCGTCGTTAAAACTCCATCAAGCGATAACTATGCATTGAAATTTAAAATTATGGATTATATTTTAAATAATAATTCATGCACATTTCATGCAACGTCGTCTGATCCCAAATTTGACTTATCTGCTTGTGTTATGGGCACCAAAGTACGGATAGACATGACATCGAAAACAACCAGACGAAGAACAAACATTTGTATACATACATGACAATCATTATCACACTTTGTCCCGATTTGATTGTCCCGTAAGGAAATCAAAGCTACCATCGTACCATCACCATACCATCGTGAATGGTAGTTCGTTCCATGAAATAGACCACGAGATTCTAGGGTTTCGAACCATTAGGCAAACCCTTTGGGTCAAACCCTAGAATTGAACAGACTTTTTGATAGCCCGTTACTGTATCTAATAACAACTTTCTTTTTTAAGATTGCTTAGATTGTTGCTGTCATATACGTCTTCGCAATTACAATAATTATCTGTAATAACATTCTCTCAATATAAATACTTTTAACTTCCAAGCATTGCGTATCGTACAACCGTTTAAGAGTTTATTTATTGAAAGTAATTAAATCATTTAGGGTTGTCAAGATATACGAGTATGTATATAGATTGACAGACCGCGTGTTGCGGTCGGTAATAGTTACCTAATGCTATCTTGACTGTGCTGCCGTGTGTATTTGAGATCGTGGCTATGATGCTCAGTTTCGACGAATTTTAATAATAAATAATAAATATTCACGGACATTTCACACAACGTCCTCTGGTCCCAAGCTAAGCATATATGCTTGTGTTATGGGTACCAGAATACGGATATACTACATAAACTACTTTTCTTTTGTAAATACATACTTATAATACACAGAAAACACCCAGACGCAGTACAAACATTTGTATGACATTTATGGATATCACACAAATGATTGTCCCAAGCGGGAATCGAACCCGCGACCTCGTGATCGGCAGTCCATTACATAAACCACTCCACCACAAAGCCCATCTTTTGTTTCAAAATGTAGTTTTTTGTAAATAAAGAACTAACTAACTATGTATATAGCAAGATAAATAACTATAAAAATAATTTACAAAAGCTTTGATGAGTTTCTTTATTATACGAAACTCTAACAACAAATAAAAAAAGACTTTCGTGACATTACAAGTCAACTATAATGTTCATTCTATTTGCAGAAGGCTATAAAAGTAAAAGTTCATTACTTTATGTTGGCTGAAAGGTTGAAAAATTGACGTCATAAGTTCTGGATTCTCGTCATGATAAATCGAGAATCAATAGTAACTAGGTGGAAATATTAAGTTAACTTACTTTGTCTACCTAGTAGTTATGTGGGTATAACTTTAACTCCTCCTCCTATCCAGCCCTTTTACGTGCCACTGTTGGGCACGGGCCTCTTCCACATTGGAGGGATTATGGTCTACTGTGACGCGCTGACCAGGCGTGTTGGCACAGGGTTTATTTTCAGGTTTTCCGTCTCACATCTTTCCGTATCCCTTAGCTGACTTTTACAGCACCCTTGGGAGGAGATCGGGTGGTGACACTTGTATTCTTAATCCGTCACCACACGGAGAAACTTCAACTATCTTTGCTTATTATAAAACAAAACGGATGGATGCGTATTTGGTAGATAACTGCTACAAAACAGATGAAGATTTACTAGACTTTATAATACGTATCAAATAAAGATTCCACATAACACAATTTGTGGCAGCCCTAAATACAAGGATTTCAAATGATAAAATAGCAATTTCCTCAGATGTATGGACGGTAAATGAATCGCTACTCGTAAATAACGTCATAATGTATACTGGAATCAGTATTGATGTTTAAATCTGCTACCGGTTTTGTATTTCATTTATAAATTCTGTATTGGATTTTTATGATGAGCATTATGTTGCCTTTTTTTACAAACTCTATTATAATCGGTAAATAAATAAATATTCGTGGACATTTCACACAACGTCCTCTGGTCCCAAGCTAGGCTTACATGGTTGTGTTATGGGTGCCAAAATACGGATATGCTATATTTACTACTTCTCTTTTGTAAATACATACTTATAATACAGATTAAACACCCAGACGCAGTACAAACATTTGTATGACTTTTATAAATATCACACAAATGATTGTCCCAAGCGGGAATCGAACCTGCGACCTCTTGATCGGCAGTCCGTTATTTGAACTACTCCACCATAAAGCCCGTCAATGATGGTAATAAAAGTTGGCAGTTTTTAAAAGTACATAACTATATTAGTAGGTGTAAGCAGGGACTACGGTCTACTATGCCGCGCTGACTAGGCGTGTTGTAACAGGGTTTATTTTGGAGTTTATCGTCTCTCCCAGAGTATCTTTTACAATATCCCTTAGCTGCCTTTTAACGCACCCTGGGAAGGAAACACTGATGACGTTTTATTTTCAATCCGTCACCACACAGAACTGTAGTTAATTACTTGGAAACTTACAGTTATTTAGGTTTTATGTATAATCTTTTTAAAGATATAAAATTTGGTATGATTCAATTCCATCATTCATTCATTTACAGTTTATATCTGGAGATGCTTCAATAACCAGCTATATAACCAGAACGAAGCAACAACTAGATACACGAACTATCATAATAATCTCACTTTTCATTCCGCTTAGTTACGGATGAGTAATTACGTTAGTATTGAAGTTGAGCGTAAAAATGAACGTTGCGAAAATAGACGGAAAGCGAAATCTGGTCATGATTATAAATCGATGCTTGTTTTGGTCCGTGTGGTAACGGATTGGGAATACAAGTGTCACCACCCCATTTCTTTCCCGGGGTGCTGTAAGAACCAGCTAAGGGACAATATAAGGAGTGCACGTCTACTGTGAGAAAAACAAAACTCGAAATTACACCCTGTGCCAAAAAGTTACCATCCCGTTTTCCCTAGGTTAACAGATCAAACCCCCAAGATTTCTCACGCAAGCCGATCAACGCGCACCGTTTTAATTTCAAACAAATCAGTAAAACAGTTTTGCTGTAATATTTTAATAGTAACAGACAATGATTCTTAGATTTATAGTCTAGTTAGTAGATATAATCTCCGTGTGGTGACGGATTAAGAATACAAGTGTCACCACCCCATCTCCTCCCAAGGAGTCTGTAAAAGTCAGCTAAGGGATATTGCACACTAATAACATCCTCTGTAAGAGTAACTCGAAAATACACCCTGTGCCATCACGCCTGGTCAGGGCGGCACAGTAGACCATAATCCCTTCAAAGACCATAATCCCTTCCCTCCTCCACTTGGAGGAGGCCCGTGCCCAACAGTGGGACGTAAATGGGCTGGAGAGGAGTAGATATAAAAGTTATGGTACTTTTGTAACATTTATAGTGATCGGTAAGTTAAATCTAAGTCTATCTTTATAAGGTCAAGGGCAAACGACCTTTAGTAACGAGGTAGATATTTAGGGTTGTCTGAATTGTTCTGATTCATTTATTAGCTGTAGTTCGTGGCTTCACTTGCGTGTTTTAGCTTTTAGAAAAGAAGGGGCTTCAAAATTCGGTGTTAACAAATAATCAACAAAATCGACGAGCCTCGTGGTTGAGTGGTTTATGTAACAGACTGCAGAGCACGAGATCGCCTTCGATGCGTCTGGGTGTTTTTATGTATTATAAGTATGTATTTACAAAAGAAAAGTATTATATGTATTCTATGCGTAAATAAATACTTAAACTTATAATACATAGAAACACCCAGATGCAGTACAAACATTTGTATGACAATTAGAAAAGTCACACAGTTGCTAGCGACAGCTAGTATTTAAATAATTGAGTTGCTCAATTGTTAGAGATACATATTTGTATTTAACTAACTCAATAATAAATATGTATAGTTATATCCCTACTAATATTATAAATGCGAAAGTAACTCTGTCTGTCTGTCTGTTACGCTTTCCCGCTTAAACCTCTCAACCGATTTTGATGAAATTTGGCACAGACAATCTTTAGACCCTGAGAAAGGACATAGGCTACCCTATATTGCGAAAATAAAAATTGTCCAAATTCCACGCGGACGGAGTCGCGGGCAACAGCTAGTATGCTATAAAGTCCTAAGAAAACATGGACAGATGTAAAAGCCCTGTTAGATGATACGCAACCCTAACATTTCAGTCTGATTCGTGCGACAAGATGCTTACTCATTCCCCTTGGCTTTGGAGTCCACATTAATAACAGAAACTAGTCACGGTGCCTCATTATAGTTGTAAGCTGGACGACTGTTTGCTTGAGGTTAGATAAGTTTTATATAACAAATAATGAACTCCTCCTCCTTCCTGCCCTTCTCCCAATCATTTGGGGTCGGCGCAACATGTCCTCCTCCTCCATACTCCTCTGTCACACGTCATCTGTGGATTTACATCCATCTTCTTCATATCCTCTTTCACACAGTCTATCCATATTTTCTTTGGTCATCATCACTTTCATATTTAAAACCTTCATGGCAATTCCGCTCTCATTCTGTCTCAACACATGTCCATACCAAGACAGACGCATGCTTCTCAACTTTTCATTCACGGGTGCTACTTTCATGCTTCCTCTGACATACTCATTCCTAATTCTATCTTTCCTTGTTACCCCGCATCTCAACATTCGCATTTCCGTTACATGCATTCATTTCTCATCCTTAACTTTCATAGCCCAACATGACGATCCATACGTGACGGCAGGTCTTATTAAAGTCTTATAAATTTTTCCTTTCAATCGTAGAGGTACCTTAGGGTCGCATGTGGTACCCGTAACCTGCCGCCATTTCATCCACCCCGCATCCATTCTGTTTCATCATTCCATCATAACAAATAATGGGCTGAAGGCAGAAATACCGGCATTTTTATTGTATTCGTAAATTAGCAAAACTCATAAAATAGCATCGAAATATAGCTTTTGGGATAGAGGGCGATGAGTAAAATGTCCATAGATATTTATTGTCTGGGTGTTTCTATATAAGTATGTATTTACAAAAGAAAAGTAGTTCTCTATCATCTATTTAAAGACACCAAAGCAAGGGATAAGCTTTTATGTTTACGAAAATCTGCAATTAGAATGTTTTAAACTGTGAAATTCATGTTTTATGCAGATAAAGCTCAGTGGAAAAAGTTAGTAACTACTGTATGTATATGATTATATGTATGCATAATAATATGTCAGCCAGTATACGATTATGTTGAACAGTGAAGCGTAACCACAGAGCAACGCACTTTCTATGTTCACCGCGAGAAACTTGTGAATACGTAAATTTCATTATTATAACTACATTTGTTAGATATTGTACACAGATAACATCCTCTGTGAGAGATGGAAACCTCGTCGTAACTGTACCTTATGCCAAGACGCTTGTTTAGCGTGGCATAGTAGAGAGGCCAATGCCTAGTAGTGGGACTAGTGGGCAATGCCTAGTAGTACGTCAATGTGCTTGAGAGAGAGAGAAATTAATTAACATCTCGAACATGTATTGACGTTCTAATAAAGTTTTTACGAGTTTAAACAACCTATCAATTTTAAAGGGTGTTATAGGTTTGGAGAAAGCCATCTAGACGGTTCCCTAATGATTGACCAAAAAACTATTGACAAATGATCATTTGACAAACAATACACTTGACAAAAGTATCATCTTACAAAAACTTACTTAGCAAATAATCCATTAGCAAACACTACACTTGACAAATCTGTTAAGTATTCAAATGTCAATTGACCTTTTTGCCATTTCACCAAATGATATGTTTCGCAAATTAAGTTGTTTTGTATGTATCACTATCATCATGAACCATTAATAAAGGGAGAAATGCCAATGCCATCAAAAGTCGTCGTAAATACTTATAGTATTTTTTTTTAGGAAAATCCAAAGCAGTGGCTTAAAAAAAAATAAGCAAAGATGGTCATTTTAACAAGAATACCAAATTTTTAGACCAATAGTAGATTTATCTGATAACTCAGTTGCCAAATGTTAGTTTTGTAAAGTAATAATTTATAAAATGTAAATTCAAGTGTTGACCATTTGTCAAAATGAATCATTTGTAAAATGACCAGAAGTAAAATGATCAATAGGCGAATTCATTGTTTTGGCAAACGTTGTTTGTCAAGTGTAGTTTTGCCAAATGACTTTTGGTCAAACAATCGGACACCCATCTAGACGCCTAGGCACTTAAGATCCATAGATAAATGTTTTTAAAACTTAATAAACTAAATTATAATTAATATAAATATATTATAATATAAATATAAATATATAATAATTATAATTAATATATTATTATATAAAAGCATAGCGAGTCAATCGCAAAATATTAATATATTAATGTTTTTAAAACTTCCCATCTTTTTAGGGTTTCCCACGAAAAGATAAAATGGTTAGAAAGAATACAAAGTCATTCATATTATTCTATCGTATAAAATATTAATTAAATTGCTATCACTGTTTTACTTAATACATTCAGGTCAATGTAATTGTGCAGATGAAATGCATTTTGTTATTACATTAATGACTGTAGTTATTATCGTTGTTATTGTTGAGTTGCAACTTGAAGAAATTGAGGTTAATCATATTATTTTTATAGCTCTTATTACCTGTTGCCCGCGACTTCGACGGAATTTAGAAAAAATTTCCCGTGTTTGCAACATTTATAGGGTTCCGTACCCAAAGGGTAAAAACGGGACCCTATTACTGAGACTTCGCTGTCCGTCCGTCCGTCCGTCCGTCCGTCCGTCCGTCTGTCACCAGGCTGTATCTCAAGAACGGTGATAGCTAGAGAGTTGAAATTTTCACAGATGATGTATTTCTATTGCCGCTATAACAACAAATACTAAAAATAAAATAAAATAAATATTTAAGGGGGGCTCCCATACAACAAACATGATTTTTTTACCGTTTCTTGCTCGATACTAATAACGTTGCCTTATGTTGCATAGATAATGGTACGGAACCCTTCGTGCGCGAGTCCGACTCGCACTTGACCAATTATTCACTAATTCTTCACTTTTATTTATCGCAGCGCACAGTGTACGGACGGGAGCTAAAATCGGATTTTTTTTTGTTTTTAAATTCCGTTTTTAGCACCCATCCGTACACTGTGCAGCGTGATGTCATAGTCGTGTGAGGTCTCGGGTTCGATTCCCGCTCGGGACAATCATTTGTGTGATATTTATGATTATCATACAAATGTGTGTGGTGCGTCTGGCTGTTTCTTTGTATTATAAGTATGTATTTACAAAAGAAAAGTAGTATAACACAAGCATATAAGCTTAGCTTGGGACCAGAGGACTTTGTGTGAAATGTCTATAAATATTTATTATTATTATTTATTTATTATCTTTTATTAGCTATGCTAAGACTAGAACATAGAATAAGTAGGTTCACGTTATTATAACGCGATATAATACTTATTATATATATATATATATATTTATGTATATCTAACTAATTAATGTCTAGTTATTATGAAATATGAATAAGACTATACGCGTTTTACTTATGACTGTAAACAAACTGTAATTTGTATATTTATATACATAATGTTGTTATATTTTAATATAGTTGACGAGAGGTTCACTATTTTACTCGACTGACAAAAAAGGGGTGATTTTGTTTGTTTATTTGAAGCGAAACAAGCTCTTGCTTGCGACTTAGGATGCTTGGAATTAAGAATCGTTTTAATTATTATAGATATAACTAGCTGTTACCCGCATAGGTCCGTGTCGTGACGGACTTAGAATGCAAGTGTCATCACACCATCTCCTCCCCAGGTTGCTGGTAAAGCCAGCTAAGGGATATTTTACACAGATGACATCCTTTGTGAGAGACGGAATACTTGAAAGTAAACCCTGTGCCAACACGCCTGGTCCGCACGGCACCGTAAACCATAATCCCTCCCAAAGTGAAGGAGGCCCGTGCCCAACAGTGGGACGTAAATGGGCTGGAGAGAGAGAGATACAGTAAATATGTTAGCTACTATCAAATTATTTGCTTACAATGTTTTTGCACGAATTAGAATAGCTTACACAAATTTCTTGTTAATTAGACATGCGTTGACTTTGTAATAATTTTTAATAACTAAAAAAAAATTGCACATCTTCCAATTTGAAATTTAGTATTGCCTCATATCTACTTTTATTGCAACTATAACAGTTGGACAATATTTATGCTCTTTAATTGATTATTAAATTGATTTTTTCTACGAAGCCCCTAAATTCTACCAAATTATGATGTTTGTTATAAGAAAAGATATTTTTATACCAATATTACAAAGCTGAAGAGTTAGTTTGTACGCACTAATCTCAGGAATCGCTAGTCCGATTTGCGAAATTCTTTTTGTGTTAAATAGTACATTTATCGAGGAAGGCTATAACTATAACATCACGCTGCGACTAATACGAGTGAAGTTTTAGTGAGAATGTTACAAAAACGAGGAAAGTTATCTAAATTCCACGCGTACGAAATTCCGAAAAAGAGCTAGTCTATTATAAGGTAAAAATGAAAGTATGCAAAGCAGAAGCGATTGAAATCGATTCAGTGTTTATCGATTAATAAATAGCTGGTTGACATTTCAAAAGTTTCATAAAAGGAACACGCAATGTCAAGATGGAACCGTGACCGGACATTGGTCAGTAGTCGCGGCGGGCGTTCACCCAAGCACGCGGTTCAACATTGGAGGATTATACGCATGCGCCACAGACAATGTATAAGCAGTAGGGAAACTAGAAATTAACCCTTCGACACACCCAGAAAATATCAACAGATATTACCGTCGCGAGTATTTATTAGGCGTCTGCATTTCTGCAACTCTGTGACGCTATAAAAGGTTCTTGTATGGCACGAATTAAATTATTGCAATTTTGTTTAAATTTGAGATATGTAAAAGTAACCTGGCAAAAACGGGATAAACTTGCACACTATCGATTTCGTATCTATTAGACCGAAAACCATAATTGAATATTTTAAAATAAACAGTTAATGGAGCTTAAAGCACTTAACCAACTTCATTTTGTAGTTGAAATATAGGGAATCGCCTACATTTAAACTATTTCATAAGTTGGTACCAGTATATAATATTTTTTAACGTGATTTGATGTCAAATTACAAGGTTTTAGATTTTTCTCTATATAACTATTAGCACTACGTATATGTAAAGTTAGACTTGGTTCGTGTTTCAATTTTCAAGTCTCTTGGGTATCGGTAAATGACCTGTAGGTTTTGATACCCTAGCGTAAATCGAATATGTTCAAAAATGCTCGCAATTCGATTAACTATATCATTTAAATGCGTTGATCTATAATGTTAAATATATTTTCTGCATCAAGGGACTGCACAGATCTATATTAACGTAATAACTAGTTTCAAATTATTACGTTCAGCCGTTGCTGAGTAAAAAAAGTTTGATAAACTGACAGACAGGTGGACAACGAAGTGAGACTTTCTTCCCACGAAACCCTAAACAACTATTATTAAAATTACATCTACCGATTGGTTTCTATACTGCTTATGCCTCAAGTGGTAAACCGTGATCTGAATATAAAAAAAGATTTGAAATAATTAATATGTTTGTAAACGGAACTTGTCTGTTAATTTTTATGTAGCGCCATAGTAACTTCCTTTGTAGACAAATTATGTTTAAATAATTCATCATGTTCATGTATTGACGTTCTAATAAAGTTGTTACGAGTTTAACCAACCTATCAATTTTAAAGAGTGTTATAGGTTTGGAGAAAACCATCCATAAATTCTCACATGTCCAAGGTTGACTGAATAGCCCCCGAAAAATCCGTATTTAAATCTTTATTTTTATTAGATCCTATTACTGTAACTTAGCTGTCCTTCCATCTGTCATCAGGCTGTATCTCTGGAAAGGTAGAGAACTGAAAATTTAACAGTCTATAGTTTATGTACATGTTGATGCTATAGCAATAACTACGCATCTACATCATTCTCTTGACCTTATCCCGCTATTTGGGATTTTTTTTCTCTCCTCTCTGCCCTGCCGGGCCATGATGGTGCCTTGCGCTTTACCGTGACCCAGCGAGAGGTGGCCCCACTAACCGGGGCCCGACTCGGCGGGGGGAACAATAGGTCCCCCCGTCGCGTGGCCGAGTGCCACATTTGCCGCGGCGGGTCTCTGAATACCGACCCGCCGCGCGCGACCACCTCTTCGAGAGGGCCCGCCGGCTCTTTCCCGTCGACGACCCCCGCCCGGAGCCCTGCGCGGTGGCAAAGTGTCGCCAGCGCGTTCACGCACGCAAGGCCTCCCTCTTTCCCGCCATCACCTCCCGAGCAAAGGTGGCGACGGCGGCATCCCAGTATTTGGGATCGGAAATATGACAAATAACTTAGGTATGATAATAACGGCACGAAAGCTTTCCTGTGGCAAGTTTATTTTAATTTTTTTATTTATTAAGACTTCATACACTTTTTATAGTACAATGGCGGACTTAATGCCGACAGTGGCATTTTCTACCAGTCAATCAACGTCGGTGCAGAGACAATTTGGGGCAGATGCTATTTTATAACAAACAAAGAAAAATTACACTTCAATTTCAACTTAAGGGCCTACATCAATATTATCGTATATCATCGCTGACACGTACATATTAACACAGCCAGTAGGCACAGAAAATGAAGAATTAGGGATACTTTTTCTATTTACTCAAAATCTACTAAATATATTTAAATTCTGATTTACGTGTTTCTATAAATAATAGTTACTTATGTTTTTAAAGTTATTTCATTAGTTAATACGCGGTAATAGACCGACAAATGAAAAAAATAAAAAATTAGAGAGGTTGTTTCGCTAAGATTTTCTATCGAGAAAACTTTTTTCAATCGCGTTTCTGAGTTTATGCGATCCTAGATCATATATTGAAAAAACATATACTTAAAAATTAGAGCTCTAGCCATTCAATCTAAAGAAAAAATGAAAACATCGTACGTAGAAAAATGCACGAAGCTATTTTGGTATCCTCTTAAATACACGATACAAATTTATGACTAGCTAAGGTTAAATACACAACATAAGTATAAGTCGTATGTTAATAGTAGCAAGTCGTAATTGACCGGTTTTATTTTAATAAAATTGAACTTCATATAAAACTACTTTTTACAGATTTAGACGCGTGTATTTGTCTTAAATTTTGGCACGACGTTTCGGAGACTTTGCAGTCACTATGGTCACGGGTGATACCGTCTACACTAAGATTGGATATCGAAAACAAAAAATTTACTAAATTCAAAAGTTTAAATAAAACTACTTTTTACGGATTTAGACGCGCGTTTTACATATTAAAAAATTACACGCGTCAAAATCCGTAAAATCCGTAAAAAGTAGTTTTATTTAAACAGATGAGTCGCGCAAGTGTTAGAAAATATTAAGTTGTTTTATTTAAACAAATGAGTCGCGCAAGTGTTAGAGAATATTACAATCTAACTTTAACTCAAAATTTTGAATGGTTTTACAGTAGCAGATTGGCAACTCGTTTAATTATACTTACAACATGAAATTTTATGTTTATAATGTATATATTATACGGGTTTTAGTTAGCTGGTTTTATGTATCCTGTGATTAAGATCATTTCAGATTGTGTTTGATATGCAAAGTGCAATAAACGGTTACATCTTGGAAAGCGTAACTTGGCAGGTATACATAAAAGTGAGAGGGACAAAGAAACATTAGTTTTAAAACAAATCATTTTATTGGTACGAAAAGATAGATAGGGAGAGGTATTATTTGTATCGCTGCATCCAGGGTTGTTTTAACATTCAGTTCTAAAATCACAAATCTAAATAATTCGGTGAGCCTGTTCTTTTATCTTAGAAAGAGATTATCTAGTAACTAGTTTTAGACTTTAGATCACCTATCCCTAATAGCAGCCTTTCCCAAAGGCGATAACGCTCCCTCGGGGGCTCTGCTGGCCTAAAAGGTGGTGGTAAGAGACCTTAAAAAATATTGGAATTACTGTGGTTCTTAAGTAGGTGAAAAAATAGGGACGCTAAAATATAATAATAATAAAATTTTATTTCAGATAAAATTATCCATATGTAGTTAGTAGAAGGTTAATAAACAATTTTTCTTATATACTATGTTATATATAATATATTAATAATTATCAAAGTAAAATATAATATATTAGTAATTGATAATTATCAAAGTAGGCAGTAGACAAAATAAGTTTAAGGAACCCTGCTATATAGTGCGAACCTCATTACATAAGGGGCCACCCCTTGCCGGTAATGCCTGAGTGATTACCATAGTCCGGCTAACGGCGGGGTGGAACGCCGTGGGCTTTAGTAGGGTAGTACCTTATATAAGCCAGGAGTCCCACACGAAGCCCGAAGGTTGCCCCCGCAACCGGAAAGGCGAAGTGCGTAAATGCATTCCCCACGTAAAAAAACAATCTCTTAAGTGTGGCCCAATATCTATGAGAGGAAATAGAACGGTGACACAATATACCTTTGGATTTTTCAAAGTGAATTGTACGCCATATGAGGCTAGACATTTACAATATGTACATATAACTAAGCTGTCTCGAAATAAGCAAATTCTACAGCTGAATTAGCGTTTTATATAACCCACATGACATATTTCTATGAATGTTGAATTTGACTAACTTTACTAATCTTATAGTTAGTCCAAAGTCTGTCATTACTGTTTTCATGTTCCGTTGGTGCATTCTAGGTATATTCGAAGAGCCTACAATGCCTACATATACTAATATTTTAAATACGTGTACTATCTGATACGTATAGGCTTACATTACAAGTTGAAAGTAATGTTGTAACTCTTTGTAATATCGCATGTACAAATACCAAGATGTTCTAGTTAAAAAAACATAAATAATGTACAGTCAAAACATACATGTTACTAACATATTTAATTAACTATGTATTTTGAAATAACATTCATAATTATTATATTAGTTAGTTAGTTAAAGATTATTACTTTGTTGTGTTTTTAAGTAATCTGCTATTTGATATGTACTATAGTTGCCAGCACTTTGGCTACGATTTTTTTTGGTTTTCGCCATGTCTTATTTTTACTGTTCCTAAATAATTTCCTAAACGCCGTATTTTTGGAACCTTTTTGCCTCAATGGTAAACACTCATCATTCTCACTCACTCACAGACTCATCTATTCAAATAAAACTACTTTTAAGGGATTTAGACGCGTGTATTTTTTTAAAAATTTAATTCATATACATGATTCTAAATCCGCAAAAAGTATTTTTTTTTTGTTTTCGATACCTAATCTTGTTTCATTTTTAGGGCATTATTTTTATAGCAGGGAGTGCATAATCGTAGCTAAATCACCTTTTTTCTGTCTACTGCAGAACCAAAGGTGTCTCCCATAAAACACCACATTTAGCGCGGTTGCGGGGACCCATTGGAAGAAAGTAATAATTAGTTTAACCTAATTCCAAAGAGTTTGTTTCCTAACGCTACTAGACCATTGAGTGTCATTGTAAGTAACTGTTACTGTTTGTAAGTAATTGTCGTAGTTTCTCCAAACGATTGTCATTCTGGTCACTTAACCAATGAATGACAACTAGAACAGGCCGGTTCATAGTGAACTACATATAGGGCTTGTTCATATACGTGACACATTTGTTTAATTTAATATAAAAAATTCATATCTCTTTCTCTCTCCAGCCATTTAAAGTCCCACTGTTAAGCACCTTCCTCCTCCACTTTGGGAGGAATTTTGATCTGCTGAGGGGGGAGCCATTTGAAAAGGTCATCATCCAATTGCACACGTGTTAATTTTCATGAAATATCTTTAGTTCCGTTTCAATGACACCTTCCTTCTACTTAAAGTGATTTCAGACATGTGTGTCATTTAAATTGTTATCTAAATTGAGGTCCACAATACCCTCGCTTTTTAGAGTTCCGTTCCAAAAGGTAAAACGAAACTGTATTAGTTAATCCGCTGTCGGTTCGTACATCTGACTATCATCATATACTATCATCGCCGTCTGTCACCAGGGACCCAAGTCTGCTAATGAATGGTGTCACAATGCTAGTTCAATCAATCCATTATAACCACAAAAAATTAACAGTAGACTACCAAAGTTGATAAATGCGCCACTAATCAATCAGTTATTGCATTTGTTGATTGCATAATAGCGAATTTTATCAAGTTTGGTAGTCTACTGTTAATTTTTTGTCACAAATTATACCATTTAATTGAACTTTCATTGTGACACCTTTAAATATTGAATAGCAGACTTGAGCCCCTGGCTGTATGTGTGTATCTTATGAATATGAATCGTGATAGCAAGAGAGCTAAAGTTCTTAAGGATGATTTGTTTCTTTTGTTGTTATAGCAAAAAAAATATTTCAGTGTGCTCCCATACAAGAAACGTTTTCATGATTATGACGGTATGCAATGCACGGAACCTTTTCCTTTTTATGGTGTTTTCCTGTCAGGTCAGGATAACAAAAGTGTCTTGAGCCTGACCATGACCCGTACGGAACCCTTATTGCGCTAGTTTAACTCGTACTTATTTTTTATCAAAGTCGTGAACTGTCACGATCACGACGTTCTCTTTAAGTGCACAACATTTTTTTAATATATAGCCATACTGTGGCCACATTCAGCTTTTATCGGTACTTCAAATATTACTTTACTGATGTGAAGTGACTGAAATGACTTATTTGTGAGACACGGGGTAGATAAATGGGGGTCATTCGCGTTCGTCCACATCCCGTTCTTCACAATTAGGACGAACGGGAATAGTGTGAGCGAATGGGAAAAAAAGGCGTGGACAAAATATACCGTTTGCCGTTCGTCCATAGGTCCCATCCATACTATCATGCAGAAGCAGTCTACACTCGAAAATTAACAAAAAATGATGACATGAATTTCTAAATCTTTAATTACGACTTTCAAAGGCAAATCTAATCATCAAAACCTATGATACATCAATGTTTTTTTATTTTATTAAAACAACTTTTTACGGATCACACATTACACGCGACTAACTGCACGAATGAGTCGCGCAAGTGTTAGAAAATATTGTTCTTATAAACTTCACCAGCTAATGCCCCCGGTGTCCCCCGCGTTTATAGTTTATGACCTCCTTCCCTCCCCAGTGTCCACGAAACCACAAAAAAATATACAATAATGTCATCCTCTTGAACCACTCTATCTATTAAAAACAAACCGCATGAAAATCTGTTTCTTAATTTTGAAGATATAAGCTCACATAGGGACATACATACAAAAATTACGACTTTGTTTTATAATAAATAAAGATTGTGAACACATCCTAACAAGTAATTGCAGTTAATATCCGTGGGGGCTTTCTTTTCATTGTTTATAATATCTGTTCATAAGGCAGTGGTACTACCAATTGTAGTAAATAACTACTGACGGACATCTTACTAGGTCATAGTGCCCTGGTATTTATTTTATGAATATGAATATTCACGGACATTTCACAGAACGTCCTCTGGTCCCAAGCTAAGCTTATGTGCTTGTGTTATGGGTACTGGAATACGTATAGAATACATATACTACTTTTCTTTTTGTAGATACATACTTGTAATACATAGAAACACCCAGACGCAGTACAAACATTTGTATAACAATTAGAAAAATCACACAAATGATTGTCCCGAGCGGTAATCGAACCCGCGACCTCTTGATCGGCAGTCCGTTACATGAAAAACTCAACCACGGGGCAAATTCATTTGGTGATACAAAATCTTTCATATACATATATCCATACAAATGTTCCGTGTGGTGACGAATTAAGAATACAAGTGTTACCACCCCATCTCCTCCCAAGGGTGCTGTAAAAGTCAGCCAAGGGATATTGCACACAGATAACATCCTCTGTGAGAGACGGAAAATTCGAAAATAAACCCTGTGCCAACACGTCTGGTCAGCGCGGCACAGTAAACCATAATCCCTCCAAAGTGGAGAAGGCCCGTGCCCAACAGTGAGACGTAAATGGGCTGTAGAGGGAGAGATACAAATGTTTATTATATTGTCTTATTATAAAAAAAACATTTCGTAAAGACGTATTTAAATATGTGTCTAATAAGCGGCGCCGGACATAAACCTAACTAATGTTAAGTTAATGTTAAATTTATTCAATTTTTTTTATTAAACTTGTTAACTATTTCAAGGTGAAGGTCGATAGATATATTAAGGTAAATAAATGTATGTTAAATGTTGATAAATTATTTATTTATGTAGGTCGCTTAATGATATTTTCTGAATGACAAACGCCAGACGGGCTCCGAAAGAAAAACAGTCGGTCAAATCATGGCCATGTCTTTGTTATTATGTTGTGTTTATCATTGTACTTCTTTTATTAGGTCATGCAATATAATAACTAAAATTTTTTTATCGTAGGTACGCTCTTAAACGGTTAAGAAATAATTAATATTTAAGATTTAATTAAAAAGTTAAATTAATAGTTACATATTTGTTAAAATCAATTAATATAGAAGGCTCGTGTATAAAGATTTTGAATGATAGAGTGAAGTGTTTGTTAGCCTTGTACCTTGACTCCTTGTCACTTTGTTACGTCATTGTTTAGTTATTAACGCGCAATAAAATAATAAAAAATTCTTCATGAAGCTATGTGTAAATACGATTTTATAATTAACATTGTCTAGACGGGACTGTAGGGCATTTCTATACTAATATTTTAAAGCTAAAGAGTTTATTTGTTTGAACGCGCTAATAACAGGAACCGGTGGTTCTTTTTAAAAAATTCTTTCAGTATTGGATAGTATATTTATCGAGGAAGCCTATATATAAAACATCACGCTGCGAAAATAGGAGTGAAGCATCAGTGAAAGATGTCGGAAAAACGGGGAATTTTTTTTAAATTCCACCCGTGCAATGTAGCGGACAACAGCTACTACCCTAATAGAATGATGTCATCGTTAAGACATTGCTCTGAATGTTTATACATATTAGGTTATTATCATATTATTATAATCTAAGATCTCCTTGACATTAGATTATACAAATACGTCTATTTAATTATGTTTTGATTTGGTTGGTCTGACCGTATGGTGACGGATTAAGAATACAAGTGTCACCACCCCATCTCCTCCCTAGGGTGCTGTAAAAGTCAGCTAAGGAGCTAAGGGATATTGCACACAGATAACATCCTCTGTGAGATACGGAAAACTCGAAAATAAACCCTGTGCCAACACGCCTGGTTAGCGCGGGACAGTAGACCATAATCCCTCCCATATTGGAGAAGGCCCGTGCCCAACAGTGGGACGTAAATATCATAAAAGTGTTTGTACTGCGTCTGGATGTTTGCTGTGTATAATATAATACATGTTAAAAAGGAAAGGACTTAGTATATGTATTATATCCGTATTCTGGTACCCATAACACAAGCATATAAGCTTAGCTTGGGACCAGAGGATTCGTGGGAAAAGTCCATGAATATTTATTTATTTATTCTTAATTACACAAGGTTTATTTAAGAGTTTTCCCTTACTCACATAGGATGTTATCTGTGTACAATATCCTGGCTTTTACAGCACCCTGCAGGTGTATCCATGCAAATTCCAGGCAATTAAGTATACGGCCGTAAACTGCCTGGCATATATATTGGTATATATCATATATATTGTACAAACTATTATAGGCTATACATATATATCGGCTAGTTTAGTAGTCAATTGATTGATGACGTCACGAGGTGTGGCTCCCTTGTGCCACCTGTTACAATATGCCTAGGTGAACTTAATAAATAAATAAATAAATATTCATGGACATTTCACACAACGTCCTCTGGTCCCAAGCTAAGCTTTATATGCTTGTGTTATGGGTACCAGAATACCGATAGAATACATATACTACTTTTCTTTTGTAAATACATACTTATAATACATAGAAACACCCAGACGCAGTACAAACATTTGTATGACAATTAGAAAAATCACACAAATGATTGTCCCGAGCGGGAATCGAACCCGCGACCTCTTGATCGGCAGTCCGTTACATGAACCACTAGACCACGAGGCTCGTCAATGATGCATACGGGCGATTTTTATAACACATGTAATAAAATTATTACGTACTAAATTATAATATTAAGACTATCTGTCCCCGCGCTGTTAACCGCGGTAAAAAGGATAAAAAATCTTTTCATTTCTTATTATCCCACGCACATTGCATTGTTTCGGGATAAAAAGTAGCATATAATTTATTCTGATGTAACTATATGGCAGTATAAGGTACATTATGGTAAAGTTTCCATTTATATCCATTCAGTAGTTTTTGTATGAAAGAGTAACAAATATTTAAACATCCTCACCAACTTTCACATTTTTAATAATATTAGGAATTAGGATAACTAATTGGCCCTCTCAAACTCTATCAAATTTAAAAAAAAAATTTCACCATGTTTCCTAGCTTACTACTTTCCTAGTCATGCTAGCCTATAGCCTTCCTTGATAAATGTACTATCCAACACGGAAATAATTTTACAAACCCGACCAATGCTTTCTGTGATTAGTGCATTGAAACAAAGAAACCCTTCACCTTTATAATATTAGTAGGTATATAATATTGTATTTTAGATTAACTGCGATCTCCGACACACCAGTTTATGAATGGAATATAGTTAACGTCTTCATTCATTCTGTTAAACCTGTTATGTATAAAAAAAAGTTCCCGGATGCTCCCATATTCCCACACTAATTAAAGTGCATTTTGTATGTGATTTGATCATAAACTGAGTGATTAGATAACTGGCATAGCCAATGTATGATAGCCGATATTAATCTATTTGTGCTTGGCAGAGTATGCCGGCGTTCTATTATGTTCATTTTGTTTGTATGTAAAATTCAATGTGAAGAAATAATTTGTCCATGTCGTGACGGGTTAAGATTACAAGAGTCACCAATCCTATATCTCCCCAGGAGCCAAGGGAGTAAGAGCCAACTAAGGGATGATTGCAAACTTATACCATTTGTACCATTACGCCTGATCAGCGCGACATAAGTATATCAACTACCCTCCCAAAGTGGAGGAAACCTTGTGCCCAACAGACGGTTAAGTGTTGGGAAGAAGCAATAGTTACTTTGTTGATGTCAACAGATTAAAAAAATAAACGTCACTATTCCATTACGGGTTTGCTGGATTTTACAGCATTGGGGAGATAACATCCTCTGTAACAGAATGAGCGACTTTTTGTCATAATATTGGTATTACAATTAAAAGTCGCCCGTTTACTCTTGAGCCCGCTAATTTAATTTTCTAATTAGGTGTAACTACACAAATGAGCTGTCTGTTATAAGTTTTATGTCAGTGCAACCTCATTTAGTATTTCTATGACAGTTTTTTAGGCATATTCTATTGGCTAGCCACGTTTTAAACGAATACTACAATAGTTCAGACAGGTTCAGACTTCTGATAGAGTTATTGAAATAGAATGCAGTTAACTCGTTCGTAAGGCGAAAGTCTTTTTAGTACGATGTGATTGGAAGATTTATCTTCACTCTTTAGGAATCACAAAAAAATCTTAGAAATCCTCAGGCTCCTCAGCATAATTTCACGTACTTTGCACTATTTTGAAAGCGCGTGAATTGTTTCGTAAGTGCAAAGACGATTTTTACTACGATTTTCGCCATTTAACTATCAACGCATACGAGCAATAACATGAATCAACTATCTTTAATATTAAAACGTATTTAAACAACAGAGAACATCGTAATAAAGACTGTTACGTGGTTTCCAACGAAAAAACAAACATTTTCGGTAATTTTCTTTTATGCTATTTAAAGAATCATAATTAATGTTGAAAGCCATCCTTTTAATTTGTAACATAAATAATCACGGTTGATTTCAACCCAAATCTCACCATCGTATTGCGTTTGTTCCAAATAAGGAAAGCTATGTTTATGCTTCGGGTATGTCCGGCAGCTGCGAGTTGTCGCTAGGATTTACTGTTATTTCTGGTCAGGAATCTGCTTTGGGAAAGTTATTATTAAACTGTATAACTTGAGATCTTTGTCGAAGTTTACTTCCTTATTGCTTACGCCAGTTGTAATTTTTAGGGTTCCGTACCCAAAGGGTAAAAACGGGACCCTATTACTGAGACTTCGCTGTCCGTCCGTCCGTCCGTCCGTATCTCAAGAACGGTGATAGCTAGACAGTTGAAATTTTCACAGATGATGTATTTCTATTGCCGCTATAACAACAAATACTAAAAATAAAATAAAATAAATATTTAAGGGGGGCTCCCATACAACAAACATGATTTTTTTACCGTTTCTTGCTCGATACTAATAACAATGCCTTATGTTGCATAGATAATGGTACGGAACCCTTCGTGCGCGAGTCCGACTCGCACTTGACCAATTTTTAGCTTTTATTAGATTTACATTCGTTCTTCCT
Organism: Orgyia antiqua; assembly: GCA_916999025.1. Lineage (NCBI taxonomy): Eukaryota > Metazoa > Arthropoda > Insecta > Lepidoptera > Erebidae > Orgyia > Orgyia antiqua. The sequence goes on from OU779871.1 coordinate 28,088,770, forward strand.
TAGCTGTAAAAAATTGTAGTTAATCTGTAGACAACGATTGTTTAAGCAGGGCCTAGCTAGAGATTATCTGTGTGATAACGGATTAAAAATACAAATGTCACCACCCCTTTTCTTTCCCAGGGTCCTGTAAAAGCCAGCTAAACTATATTGTATACAGACAACATCCTCTGAGAGAGACGGACAACTCGATAAACCCTATGCCAGCACGCCTGGTCAGCGTGGCATAGTAGACCATAATCCCTCTCAAAACGGGGGAGGCCCGTGTGCAACAGTGGGACGTTAATAGACTGGAGAGATATAAATCCAGGCATTTAGTTTGTAAGGGTGGGTCTTTTGTTAACAGATGAAGAAAAATTTAGTTCTTGGTAAATGTTTCTTAAAATTTTTGTTCCTAAAGGTAAATGTTTTCGATATCCAATAATGGTTCGATTCCCGCTCGGCACAATCATTTGTGTGATTTTTCTAATTGTCATACAAATGTTTGTTCTGCGTCTGGGTGTTTCTATGTATTATAAGTATGTATCTACAAAAGAAAAGTAGTTTATGTATTCTATCCATATTCTGGTACCCATAACCAGGGACCTGACCAGGGAATCTGGGACCAGAGGACGTTGTGTGAAATGTACGTGAATATTTATTTTATTTATATATCCTGATAAGTACCAATAATTTTAACCATGCAATGACATGACCAGTGCTGTTTTAGATGGCGAGCCTAAGATCAAACGATTCATACTAACATCGCAACAAGTGGTTACCTCACCATTCAAACATACCTAGGCCTCCTTAAATCAAATTGGCCTCATCAAACCATCATTTAGACCAATTACGGTATACTATTGGAACTCATAAAATTTACGCTTCAGACCGCTCGTAATACGATAACTAGATTTATTTGCTTGGTGAATGGAACTGTATCAACTTTCTGACGTTACGATTCAATGACTTGAGATATGAAATAACATCACACCTATTTTACTAACCGTAATTTGGCAGGGACCAGGCTTGAAAATAGCGTAATAAGACAAGATAACGGGTCTCGTATTCTAGTGGTTCATGTAACGGACTACACCGTTCACGATGTCGCAGGTTCGATCTCCGTTCGGGATTTTTATGATATTTATAATTGTCATACTAAAGTTTGTACTGCGTCTAGGTGTTTGGTATGGATTATAAGTATGATTTTGCAAAAAAAAACAAGCTCAGAAATATACTTAATAACATTTTGCCCCAGAGGACGATGTGTGAATTGTGCATATTATTATTTACTAATTTATTATTTAGGTACATTGCGTGCTGCACGTGCAAGTCAAGCGTTGGGCAGCCAGTTTCAGTGTGGGTGTCAAATATAACTAGACAACTGTTATTCGTAGATAGCGGCAGGTTAAGAAACACATCAGTTAAATACCTTAGTTAAGGGTCTAAAAACAATGACAGAGTATACCAAATGGTTGTGGTGGTGCGGTTAAAGCATTTTTCGCGATCACCTGTTTCTTACTGACTCCCAGCCGGGAAGATTCGACCACGTTATTGACAATTTAGGCACCTTACTTTACGCCTCATAAAGTCGTGTCACAATGCTATGACGTCATAACACTTGTTTCTAACCAGTCATGCATCACAACTATACCTGCGTGTGATTGTAACATGTCGTTGATCTCGAGTGGGCGTTAAATGTAAATTAGATCAACATAATGAGCTCTTCTAAGCATTATTTATTGATTTCTCTTGTTTATTATTATTTTGTAAGTTAATGTAAGCTGTTACTTGACTTTATTATGTTGTTTCACTTTCAATTCACACGCGATGTGGAAGCATTCAACACTGTTTAGATTCTGGCAAAATTATAAGCATATCCAATTAACAACGTCATTACGTATTGAGCATAGGTCTCTCTTTTTACTAAAATACGCTAGCTACCTCATATCTGGTTGACCGAGCATAGCTCGAGATGGTTTTTTGGGAAAATAATAGGAATAAAAATTAAAAAAAAAATTGTTAATGTAAAGTTTTAGTTTTTCCGAGTTTCGAAACGTCTCAGTAATCCCTATTACTGAGACTGAGGCTATGCTATACCTACAAAAATTATAAAATAAAAATAATAAGATAATAATTGGTATAAGTGCGAGTCGGACTCGCGCACGAAGGGTTCCGTACCATTATCTATGCAACATAAGGCAACGTTATTAGTATCGAGCAAGAAACGGTAAAAAAATCATGTTTGTTGTATGGGAGCCCCCCTTAAATATTTATTTTATTTTATTTTTAGTATTTGTTGTTATAGCGGCAATAGAAATACATCATCTGTGAAAATTTCAACTGTCTAGCTATCACCGTTCTTGAGATACTGCGTACGGAACCCTAAAAATCATGTTAGTTGTATGGGAGCCCCCCTTAAATATTTATTTTATTTTATTTTTAGTATTTGTTGTTATAGCGGCAATAGAAATACATCATCTGTGAAAATTTCAACTGTCTAGCTATCACCGTTCTTGAGATACTGGGTACGGAACCCTAAAAATCATGTTTGTTGTATGGGAGCCCCCCTTAAATATTTATTTTATTTTATTTTTAGTATTTGTTGTTATAGCGGCAATAGAAATACATCATCTGTGAAAATTTCAACTGTCTAGCTATCACCGTTCTTGAGATACTGGGTACGGAACCCTAAAAATCATGTTTGTTGTATGGGAGCCCCCCTTAAATATTTATTTTATTTTATTTTTAGTATTTGTTGTTATAGCGGCAATAGAAATACATCATATGTGAAAATTTCAACTCTCTAGCTATCACCGTTCTTGAGATACAGCCTGGTGACAGACGGACGGACGGACAGCGAAGTCTCAGTAATAGGGTTTCCGTTTTTACCCTTTGGGTACGGAACCCTAAAAATTAAGTAAATGTGCCATAAATATCCTAAAAAGAAATTCTACATTGTGTCTCTTGATATATTGTTCTTGTTTTCTTTGAAAGTGTAACATTATGCAGGAAGCTGGAGGACATCATTAATTCTATTTCTGACCGTTATAATAGATGTGTTGTGGGAATAAAAACTAATACGTGCGGACTTACTTTTAGCTTTTATTTGGCATCTAGGCTTAAAGGTAAGTTTATATCCAAAAGATCGTGCTTAACTCCTTTGCTGGTATGCTTGAAAAATAGATACTAAATAAATAAATATTCATGGACATTTCACACAACGTCCTCTGGTCCCAAGCTAAGCTTATTATGCTCGTGTTATGGTCACCAGAATACGGATATAATATATGTATATACTAATTTTCTTTTGTAAATACATACTTATAATAGTAAACACCCAGACGCATTACAAACATTTGTATTATAATTATAAATATAGCACAAATGATTGTTCATAGCGGAAATCGAACCTGCGACCTCGTGAACGGCAGTCCGTTACCTGAACCATTAGACCACGAGACCCGTCAAAACACTTTAGATTGTTAATAAGTAAAGAAAAAGATAAAAAACATCTTTTCCTTTAACAGTTTTCTTAATGTTTCCTTTTTTTCTTTTGCAGGTATGTTGGCGATGTTAAACGAAGGTTTCTAAGAAGAATAAAATACTGGTAATGTAGAAATGTCATACTTGACCATATCTAAGTCTGTATCTATTACATACTTAGAATTAACACCTGCAGTTTATCCGCATTCATAATTATTGCGCGAAGATTCTCTTTGTTTTAGAATTTAGTAACGTAGTGTTGTACTTTTATGGTCTTATTCATAATGACTTATCGGAGGTTTAAAAGTTCCCTAAAATCGGTTCGCGAAAATTGTCAAAACCTGTTATTCTTAATAGTCTTTTTACGCTAAAACGTTTATTATCTCTCCGATATAATCTCCGTTTAAACCTCCGATAAGTCATTATGAATAAGACCACTAGTGGTTTTAGTGTAATGTAGCCAATTTTAGGTGGTTAAAAGTCTAATTTTTCATTAAAAAACACGAAAAATTTAATTCGAGAATCAATCCTAAGTCAAAGTCACATATTACTTAATATTTTCTAACACTTGCGCGACTCATCTGTTTAAATAAAACTACTTTTTACGGATTTCGACGCGTATATTTGTTTTAAATTTTGGCCCGACGTTTCGGAGACTTTGCAGTCACCATGGTCACGGGTGAGACTGAGCTATAATGTGTCTTCTACATTCAGTTATTACAGGGTTTACCCACATTCGAATTTATTGAACTATAACATATTGCATTGTGCTCAGACTACATAAAATCAATAACATTATTTTAGTTTCTAAAATACATTAACAAATTGTAACAATATAAAGAAAATTTTAAATTATATAAGATAAAACATACATAATTTTATCATAGACTAAAGTTTTAATTATTATAGAGGTAGTATACAATATAGCAAGCAAAACTAAGTTTATATACTTAAGGGCCTAACATCAATATTATCGTATATCATCGCCGACACGTACATATTAACACAGCCAGTAGGCACAGAAAATGAAGAATTAGGGATACTTTTCCTATTTACTCAAAATCTACTAAATATATTTTAATTCTGATTTACGTGTTTCTATATATAATAGTTACTTATGTTTTTAAAGTTATTTCATAAGTTAATACGCGATAATTGACCGATAAATGAAAAAAATAAAAAATTAGAGAGGTTGTTTCGCTAAGATTTTCTATCGAGAAAACTTTTTGCAATCGCGTTTCTGAGTTTTATGCGATCCTAGATTATATATTGAAAAAACATATACTTAAAAATTAGAGCTCTAGCTATTCAATCTAATGAAACAATGAAAACTTCGTACATAGAAAAATGCACGAAGCTATTTTGGTATCCTCTTAAATACAATATTATTTACATAATAACAAGAAATTTTAAAAGAGAATTTTTGGTTTAAGATTTAAATTAGTTTATATTAAAAAGAAAAATTCTTAATTTTTACTTGAATTTATAGAAAATTTGTATTTTTTTCAATTATTTAGTTTTTAGTTTTTATTATTTTATCTAATATACTACCACCAAATTGGAACGCGTCCCACTTGAGAAAGATCTGGCAAGAAAACTCAAGGGGAGTCAAAGAAAATTATTTATTATTAACTTTATGTTCAAAGTCTCCGAAACGTCGGGCTAAAATTAAAACAAATATACGCGTCTAAATCCGTAAAAAGTAGTTTTATTTAATCACATATTACTTATTCATATAGGCAAGAAAAACATCTTCTTTTAAAAAGTCGGAAGTAAGGCGTCTGTTTTAAAAGGGAATCCTATGGAGAAGAACAGACATGAAACTCCATAACTAAGACACACTCCGAAGACTTTAGTACGTTCGTAGATAATAGACCTACGTATTACTAAGTAAATCATTCAACAGAAAAATAAATAATATTCAATGTTAATAACAGTGCATTTACCTCTTATGAATTAAAATAATACATTAAATATAATATTATGTTTATAATAGTCGAATATGTATAAGGCAATAAGGTAAAAAAGGCACCCACACGTGCTGTAAGGTGTGCCTGACCTACCTCACTGTGAATCGATACTAAACAGATGAGACAACTCTAAAATGTTTTGGAGTATTATACCTATGCTTTTAATTTTCGAACGTTTGTTTTGAGATTAAGAATAAGGATAGATATTTAGCTGTATACATATGTACGTGATTATTTGAACGTTACTGAAATAAAATTTAAAAATGTTAGAATAATTTTAGTAAAAAAAATGCACAGTTAGCTATTATGGCAATCAGCTCGCTTTCTGTTAATTGCCGCAAGAAGTTGATACATAAATACCTATGACATAAATATTTTAATAATATTTACAGTTTATTTGTTACACAAGAATGTCATCTTTTAGTGTCGCAATAATCCTAATCCTAATTAATGTTATAAATGTGAAAGTTTGCATGGATGTTTGTTACTCTTTTACCCAAAACCTATTGAATGTATTTTAATAAAACTTTACTTTGAATAAATTATAGTGTACTTTTTACCCCGAAAGAATGCAATGTTCGCGAGGGATACAAAAAAACGAAGACATTGTTTATCCTTTTTACCGCGGGTAGCACAGCTGTTAACTAATTATTACAATACATACAGCATAGTTAAATTAAAATACGAAGACTTAAATATAGTTAGAATAGTAATGGTTTAAATGTAGGCAAAAAAAGTGCAAGTTTAATAGAATTATAGCATCTGTATCTATTTAAATGATCTATGGTGACTTCTACGTAGGTACACAAGTACATATATGTTACACATTTGATTGATATAAATATTCACTACATGTCCATTGTTAGACATGTATCGTAATGTTGATAACTGTTTAACATACACATCAATCAATATCTAAATAAAGCTCAATGGTTCAATAACATGGTATAAAAACATACATTAATTAAAGTTATAAATAGTTTTATGATATATTTATTTATCCCATGGATGTTGTCCACCTAAATTGAATATAGATCTAAGCGGGAAAGGAAACGGCAACACAGTTAAACAGTGTGGTGGTGGTGACGAATTAAGAATACATGTTTTTCCGCCGCGTTTCCTTCCTATGGTAAAAGCTGCTGCAACAAGCAGCTAAAGGATAGGCAATATAAGCAAATAACAACCTCTGTAAGAAGATACTCTGGTAAGAAAAACTGTCAGGCAAGGGAGAGTTGCTAAACCAAATACCTCTAGAAATAATATCTGCGAGGGGCAGTAAACTCTTAACTAAACCAGTTCATCTCGTCAGGGTGGTATTTTAGACAAATTTTTACTCTTTTTTTCTGTTATTAATACTTATAAATACTGGAAGTTTAATAGCCGAATGAAAGAATACCATACAATAATATATTCTTGTCCATATTACAATATTTATTTACGTATGACATGCGTAAGACGCGAAAGACTTGGTGAGAAAGTACTCGTTACGGTACAGTGGACCACAATCGTTTTTTGCAATATGCAGTTCACGTACAAGATGTAAGCGGATAGCGTTGTATGTATCAAAGATTTATAACATTTGAACTGACTGTACAGGACAGTAGGAAGGTGAATACTTTCACGTATTTCTTAAGTGACAAGAATATGTAAAATACGGCAAAAATGTTAGGCGATTTCTGGAGGAAAACCGACGTCTTTGGATTACGACTATTGATTCTTAATTAGCTAACGGAATTCTTAAAGTTGCATCACAATTAAATTATTTAGTGAGTTATTTACTATAATACCCCGAAAATTTAATTCATTAACTTGGGAAATAAACAACTTTTAATCGTGTATTGTTCAAAGTATTTATTTTTATTCTAATCAAAGTAAGGGAATATTTCTTAAAAGTGAACTAGACAATTTGGTTGACATAATATTTTCTAACACTTGCGCGACTCATTTTGTTTAAATAAAGCTACTTTTTACGGATTTAGACGCGTATATTTGTTTTAAATTTTGGCCCGACGTTTCGGAGACTTTGCAGTCACCATGGTCACGTGTGAGTCTGACCTGTAATGTGTCTTATACGATCAGTAATAACTGACGGTATAAGACACATTTTTTTATACATAAGTCTTTGTTTTGGTCACAGTCTCAGTATTTGGTTTGTAAAATATTTAATAGTAATGTTTACCAAACAGTAGTCCTAAAAAGTACTAAGTAATTCTTTAATGTTTCCTTCAGAAAACTAAAGGATTTTCATCACAGTCGCTGTCAGCTTCTTATTTGTTCCAGATCTTAATAAACATTGAGAAACTCCATTAAAATCAATACCAATATGAATGAGTTAATCTGTTCGTTTTATTTTTTGTTTGTTTTCGCACGGCATACTAGACTAGCTGGCTTTTATTGAACTGTTGTTATTGTTAAATATATTAACAATGGATGTTATCAAGCTAATCCTAAATAGATAATGATGATGAAAAAATCGTCAGCTAGAAAGTGATGCGGTTGAGGCTTATGTGAAAGCTTGTTTCCATCTTAAAAGTATTATAGAAAACATTTGCTTAAAAACTTAGGTAGGCTGTCGTGCGTAGTGAAGTTACGTGTTATTTTTCTGCCTAATTTCATATTTTCAGAAAACATTTGCTTGAGATGAAGAACTGGAAACTAAACTCAATTCCAGAATTCTTGGCCATAGTAAACCGAATATTCTCCTATTAACGAAGTCAGTTCCTTTTTAGTTAGCTTTCTGTGATTATAATTGACGTTTTCGTGAAGGATTAATTAAAATAATTTCTGGCCTTATTTATATTAGTTACTCTTTAAAATTGTAGTACGCGTAAATCTTGTATTATAGGGAACTGCACTTAAAAGGCCGGATCGACACAAACATACAACACAATCTCCACATCTCTCTTACACGCATTATGTATGTATATACATCGAGGTGGCCTGCTATTGTTTTTTGTACTTCACCGGTTTCATTCAAACTGTACTGCGAAATGGCGTATGCCGGTTTTCTTACGAAATGATTTTGTATGCTGTATGTGTAGGGCTTGTAATATCGAGTGAGATATCTACTTCAAGCAAGTATATATAAGTACTAATGCTTTGTAATAAAGCGGATATTGTTTTTTATTTAGGTCATTTAAAAGTTATTGAGAAAAATTGAGTGAAGATGAATGAGATGAAGTGTAGAGTGCCAACAGGCCTGGTCTGCGTAGCATATTAGACCATATACCCTCACAAAGTGCCCAGCGCTGGTTTAATAAGTGATTGAGAAGGTTCACTAACATCTTTCTCTCTCAATCCGTCTAATTGGCAATGTTCATATTTTTTAAAACTCTTAATTCGAAAACCATTTCGAGGAATAGAGTTTCTGATCATGATCCGTTAGTTTTTTCGGAAAATTTGCTATATTAACGATTATTTTTCCAAAAAAGCAAATGATCTCTATTTGCCCTTGAAATGAATGACTTAAAATATTAAGGTGTTCTTAGGGATATATTACTCTGTGGTGGAGTTGAAATTGGTCTATTATATTAACCTGGCAACTTTGCAAAGATGTTTTGCAATCTGTCTTAAGTCTATCAGGAAAAGGCAAAACATTTAAAATAATATCTTTAAGTATTTTACAAAAATTCTTTATAGTGAATATTTCAATAATATTGAAATTAGTTGCTTCTTCAAATAGTCTATATTTTCTAAAAAAAATATAAAAACAGCAATTAAAAAATTATGAACAATCCCAATTGTCTAACTATGGTACCAATTCTACATGCACAACTAAACTTAACTAAAAAATGATATTGATAATGCTTACAACGCAATTCGGAAATATTAACTGAATTTTTGAATCATAAAGTCTGTGTATTACAGTCTCATCATCCTCCTGCCCTTATCCTTTTATTTAGGGTCGGCACAACATGTCTTTTTCTTCCATAGTCTTCTGTCAGCCGTCATGTCTGTGTTAACTCCTCTTTCTTTCATGTCCTCTTTCACACAATCCATCCATCTTTTTATCTCTCGTATTATAGTCTACAGATTTTAATTAGTATAATTGTGCACAACAAAATAGCTAATAAACAGTACCCTCTTAAGACGGAAATGTCTAAAAATAACATACATATTTCATATCGACCACCTACCAAGGTAATCCCGTGTTTCTCACAAATGACAAAGTAATCTTTATAAACTTTAATACTTAGAATTTTATAAGTAATGAGGTGGACCTTGAGATTAAATCGTAATGATTAAGCCACAAAGGGCACCTGTATAATATATAAACATATGATGTAATTGTAAACGTGATTTACTGCTGTAACATAATTAGATTTGCTACCCGATTTTGTACACATATTAAGTCAAAATATAGTTAAGTAACTATAAAATTCTCGTGTTTTTAATAGCTTTTGTTGCAGTTCTCCTTTGAAATGAATAAAGCTAATTTTATGACAATTAATGTGTTTATTCAGTATTATATAAATATATAAATTCTTCTACGTGTGCTATGTAAGCGATATCTTTCATAAAAGTGGCTCTTGCTATAATTACAGGCAATAAAAACTGCGGGGCACAGACTCACAATATGGTGATATTTGGAACCCCAATAAAGAGTGAGCTCCACTCTTTAATTTAATGACTTGAAGATTTATCAGATTTCTCCAGTAGTTCTTCCCATAAAAGCTTAATTTGGTCGGTACCTATACTATTAGTACTTTATCTATACTTATAATAAATCTGTAGAGAGGTCAATTCTGTACATGAAATATATTTTCAAAATAACTATCAGGGGGTGATTAGTGATCGATACTGGTGCCAAAAATGCAATCAGTAAAATTTTTGTCTGTCTGTCTGTCTCTCTGTCCGTCTGTATGTTCCTTATAGAAACAAAAACAACTCGACGGATTTTAACGAAACTTGGTACAATTATTCTTCATACTCCTGGGCAGGTTATAGTATACTTTTCATCACGCTACAATCAATAGGAGCAGAGTAGTGAAGGGAAAAGTTGGGAAAACGGGAAAAGGTGCTCCATTTTTTAAGCTTCCATCGCGTGTGCAGCCTTAATGGTTAAAGTTACATAGAAATCATGTATGACGAAAATATTCTACATAAAATTGTCTAAAAAATATCCCGAAATAGCACATATCTATATTTTATGGTTGACTCACAATAACACGTGTAAGTCCTGATAGCTTAGCAGTTCGTTCATTCTGATTATATTTGTTTACTCTTACGTTTATAATACTCTCACTCAAGCAGTAGTTAAAAATGTTGCAAAAACGGGGAAAATTTCCTAAATTCTACGCGGACGGAGTCGAGGGCAACAGCTAGTTTAAAATACAAATCTATACTAAGCTAAAACTTTGTGTTTGGACGCGCTGTGGTTCCTGAGATTACAGGAACCACTGGTCCGAATTGAAAAATTCTTTCAGTGTTGGATAGTAGGTATATTTATCGAGGAAGGCTAAAGGTAATTTAACATCACGCTGCGACTAATAGGAGCGAAGCGTCAGTAAAAATATGCAAAAACGTGGAAAATTGTCTAAATTCGACGCATATAAATTAAGATAGAAAACATCCTGACGCAACACCAACTGTTTTCATCCCACACATTGTAGTCAAAGTGTAAGTAATCCGCTATCTCGTGCACATCAGCTATTATCTAAATCTAAATAAAAAATCATAAAATCCAAATAAAATGTTTATTGACATACACATTCATCCATTCTAACCGTATCTACTAACTTTGATCGATCAGTTAGCCAAAGAAAATGTCCATTAAAGTTTCTCTTTGCGATCTTATCTCGAGTTGCGACACAAGAGATGCAGGCAAGGTGTTTAATTTATCAATTTAATGGTTGTATTAAACTTAAAAACTATCTTTTTAAAATAGATAGTACTGAATATATATTGTTTCATTCAAATAAACTAATAATTCGCATACCAAGTTTATCCAACAAACTGTCCTCCATTTAGGAGCAAAATGCTTCCATAGAATTAGGATATATACTTACGTATAAAATCCTAGCAGGCTTCTTCAGCGTGGCTTGGCACTATGCTAGGGAATAGATAGTGGATACTACATGCTCTATGCAATTTTAAAGAGACCTGTTGTCATAGAGTGTTTCACCTCTCACAGAGTGATATCTACACATCTATTTAGTAGCTATTTTCTGGGCTTGATCTTTCAGCGCTGGTATCTTCACCAGAAAAATATTATTGGCTTATGATGTGGATTGTTGATTGATAAGGATTGATAAGGAGAAATAAACGTTTTATTTATTTATTATCGTGTCCCACCACGTCAAGATTCAATTCTTCCATCTATCGCATAAAACATTTTCTCTCAAATCGACTTTCGTTTTAATAAATTATAGTTTTAGTTTTTATAAACAGGTAGCAGTATTAGAAATGACTATTGTTATAAAAACAACCGTTACCTATTGTCAATAACCCGGGTACACCCACGCCCTTAATCTGTGTTATGCATCTTTGTGGTCCAAGTCATAAAAAGTAGTAAATTTTCTCATTTTTAAAACCTACAGAACACATTAGAGTCCCTAGAACCTAATAACAAGGGTCGTTGAGATACGTAGGAACTTAATATACTACCTAACGTATATGCCGTCATGCTAGTATTGCGAATAATTAAGAGGATTTAACTAAATATTCAAGTATCAATATTATCAGCAACTTATGATATTAATGTAGATTTCTTGGAATGTCTTAAAATGACAATGGATTACTATTATTGCTTACCTTCAGGAATTTCTGCGAACACTCGCGCAATCCTTGGCCTAGCACATTATTTTGGACTCCAAGGTCTTGGTGGATTATCATTTTGGTTATCTAATAAAATTTAGCTTATTGTTAAAAATCTGCAGTTATGCTTTGCATGTGCTATATAGCTCTAATCATTTCTTATTTAGTAAGCAAAATATACAGGTTAAATCCTATGCTTAGCAGAGTGCACTGCGCAGTTTTTCTGGCACCTAATTGCCATTTATGTTTTTAATTTCAAACTCATTTGTAAGGATTGATGCTGTGACTCATAACTATTAAAATTAATCATAGAACTTAGAAATATTTTATTAATAGATAAGTGAGTTATTTCTTGTTATTTAGCACTAACAATCTGATAACTTGCGATTATAATATTTTTCCATGAAAATAGGCAAGGTAATGTAAACTTAGATCACGATATCACGTGAATGTTATTTATGTCATGTATATTACTGTCAATTATTTAACTCTTCTGAAATGTTATAAATTAGTTCTCTATGTACGCAGTCCGCGAATTGGTGGATTAACACAAAGTAAACCCAATAAGCTGTGGAGTAGAGAAATGGTTTTCTTTATTGCAAGCATTATTTTGTATTTCCAAGTTTTTTGTTTTTAACAGGGGATGTTAGCAGGGGACTTAGCTGAGTTTTATAGCATCCTGGAAAGGATAAATGACCACACGATAAGCTACTGTACCACTGCGTTGCAATAAGAATAAAAGAAAACTAATTACAATTTATAATAACAAACTAAATTGATGAGATTATTAACCTTAGGCTGTGTTTAAAATGTTTATGGCTGTAAGAGTTTCAATCAGTATTTGTATGATAACAAAACGTACTTTCGCCTTTATATTAGCAGCACAAAGGCTTCTGATTGCTGTACATTTTTTCATAAATAACTTTCGCTCTTATTTTAGTTCTTCAATAGTATTCTAGATCCGGTTTGAGCTGATTACTTCCTGCAACGACTCAATCAATTACAAGAGATCTATTTGAATAGTGTTTAAAATAAAATGCTACATTCTTGATTGATTCCACTTTGTATAACTTATTGCTTTTCAAGTCGCTTCTTGGTAAATGCACATAGAAAAAAGCAATCAACAAAATTTATTGCAAATATTCATGTTTTGTGGTGTTATTTTTTGTACAAACCAACAAGAGCTAAAGAGATAAATTGTATGGTAATTAATTGATTGTGATCCTTTTATTATGATTCCATTAAACGGATATGACAGGTTTATTTAAATCTCTGAAATTATTTAGCAGATTTAAGTGTTTTAGAATTTTAGAGAAGATGTTTGAAACTGCTTGCAATTTATATGGGAATAATTGAAAATATTGTGTAAAAGGGGACATGAAAGAAAGAGGAGTTGACACAGACATGACGGCTGATAGAAGACTATGGAAGAAAAAGACATGTTGTGCCGATCCCAAATAATAGGATAAGGGCTGGATGATGATGATGATGATGAAAATATTAAACATTTGTGTTATATAGGATAGATAAATATATTTATCTTAATATTTCACTGGTGGTTACTCGCCTTTTAAATGGCCTGGTCATATCCCTGCTTCTGCGATAGCTACTCCGTTATTTTTCCGCAGAAATTCCTGTTTAGGTTGGTTGTCTTTGTTTTTTTAGATATTGTCTCCCCTGCTCACACGATCAACAGGAAAAATCCAGAACCTAATTATTTAACCGCTATTCGCTTATGACTTTGATATTTACGTACGATATGAGATCAGACGTTACATTTTAAAACTCCAAATCAAATGCAAATCAGTGCCAATGACCTAAGAAAATTTGCATTTTGATTTTATTACGATATTTTTCTTGCATATCATGTTGTTTGAATAAAATATTTGAATCTTAATAGTATTATATCAAAATCTAGTTTTACGTTATTAGTTTATTTTTGCTATAGAAGTTTACGTAATTAATAAGACGGTTTATAGTAATTTTAGGTAAAGTCTGTCTGAAAAATATTTGTCGCTTTCGGTGCGGCGCTTGAGAATAGGGATAACAATACCTACTGCAAATACCTAAATTAGAGCTGTAGTCCGCACTTAAGAAACATGTTATTACATACAGGGTGTGGCGTAATTAATGGATAAGCCTGTGCCTGTGGATAAGCCTCCTACTGCGCTATACGAATATGTATATTTTTAATTAATCCTATGTATGGTCTTGAAAAAAATGGCATAAGTCATGTTTTTCATAAAATGACTACTTTCACTAACCAATTATGCTACTGTTGCCACAATTTTCAAAAATTTTGCATTCTGTTTTTTTTATAAAACAGCTTAAGAGGTGAGCTATTGAAAGCAATAAAGAATTCCCTATTCGTAATACAAATTTTGGGAAAAAATACATGAGATATCAAAAAAGTGTTATTGATTATTCAATTTGTTGACTTTGTACATCGTCTAGCTTAAAAAATCTTTATGGGAGTTGATTTGCCCAATATCTTAAAAACATGCTTGTTTTATGCAGTTTCCGAAATGGTATAATACTTATTACATTTCACGAGGTTTTAAAAAAAAACGACAGTTGTAAAAAAATACCCTAATTTTATTTAACAGAATTATTAATTTATCTTAAACATGTCTTTGTAAACAGTTTGAATGGACCCTTTTTTGTGTGCTCCGGAGCAGGTAGTCATTCACAATGGACCCTTTTTTGGGTGCTCGGGAGCAGGTAGTCATCCACCATGAATAGGGTAAGCAGATAACGACTCTAAGTCAACTACTTGTGGTTGTTTATCGCACGGCAAAACCAGACGGTTAGTCTTATCATAAGACAGAGACAAAGCATTTTGATGTCAGGTAAATAACAGTTGTGCGACAGAGGTAGATTTTTATTATTCTCACAAACAACAAAACAGCTTTTGAACTTGTTTAACAAAGTTAGTGCTCTTTTGACTATCGTCTCTTGCGCACATATCGTTTGCTCTATCGTGTTTGTTATTGTGACGTGAATTTGGCTTATGTACTACGGACTCTGTTTTTGCTATACGAATTGGACAATTGTGATATTATCGACGACTTCTACATATCCCTGGACTACTGATCATGCCGCGTCATACGTACACTCCTCAAGAGTATGCAAATATGCATCTTATTTACGGCCTGTGTAACTGCAATGCAAATGAAGCTGCACGCGAATATCGTCGAAGATACCCCGATTTGCGACACCCAGACTGCCGGGTGTTTACACGTGTGCACATCGCTTTTAGCGAAGGGCGAATGCCTGGTACCGGTGTTGGTGGTGCTTCGGAAGGCAGACCTCGACGACATCGTGATGACGAAGTTCTAGAAGCTGTGCGTGCTAATCCAGAGTTATCAATTCGTGAGTTAAGTAGAGGAACCGGTGTAGATACGCGTACTGTGGGCAGAATTCTGCACAGGCATGAGCTTCACCCGTATCACTATCAAAGGGTGCAAACACTAATGACACGAGACTATGAGCCTAGAGTCCAATTTTGTCGCGTCATGTTGCGAAAAATACGCGAAGATTCGGCGTTTTTTGACAAAATACTGTGGAGCGATGAGTCATCATGTAAAAGAAATGGCTACGTCAACATGCACAATCTTCATAGTTGGCAGGCAACCAATCCGAGAAACATAAGGCAAGACCGAGCTCAAGTCCAGTTTAAAGTGAACCTTTGGACAGGAATTTTAAATGGACAAATAGTTGGGCCCGTCGAACTATCCGAGACACTAACAGGTCCCAATTATTTAAATTTTCTGCAAAATACGTTGCCGGAACTATTACAAAGTTTAAATGTGCCAGAAAACTACTGGTTACAAAATGATGGTTGTCCCGCTCACTACGCACGAATTGTACGGAACTACCTCAATGATGAGTACAATGAGAGGTGGATAGGTCGTTTGGGTCCCATTTTGTGGCCACCAAGGTCCCCTGATTTGAACCCTCTAGACTTTTTTTACTGGGGGTGTTTAAAAGAAAAAGTGTATAAAAAAGAAATAGCATCCCTGGAACAACTAAAGGCCCTGATTTTTGAAGCCGCTGATGAAATCAAGAGCTCCGGCTTCATCCGACGCCTAAAGCGGTCATTTATCCGTCGATGCAGGGCCTGCATAGCCGCAGGTGGCCGCCATTTCGAACATTTTTTGTAAAATAAAATTTATGTAGTGTTTGCATCTTTAGAATAAAAAAAAAAAAATAAGTTGTTATTTTTTTTCAACGACTAACATTCCCACTGGTAAACTCAGACAGATAAGTTAAAATACCACTGACAGTTTGTTTAAGTTAACAGTATTAATTTGATTAATTAAATCACAATAAGAACATTTTTTTACGAGTGTCATTTGGTTCTTTAATATCACATCAAACTTAATAAGTATTATAATAAGTATTATACCATTTCGGAAACTGCATAAAAGAAGCATGTTTTTAAGATATTGGGCAAATCAACTCCCATAAAGATTTTTTAAGCTAGACGATGTACAAAGTCAACAAATTGAATAATCAATAACCCTTTTTTGATATTTCATGCATAATTTTCAAAAAATTTGTATTACGAATAGGGAATTCTTTATTGCTTGCAATAATTCAACTCTTAAGCTGTATTATAAAAAAAACAGAAAGCAAAACTTTTGAAAATTGTGGCAACAGTAGCAGAATTGGTTAGTGAAAGTAGTCATTTTATGAAAAACATGACTTATGCCATTTTTTTCAAGACCATACATAGGATTAATTAAAAATATACATATTCGTATAGCGCAGTAGGAGGCTTATCCACAGGCACAGGCTTATCTATTAATTACGCCACACCCTGTATATATGGATAGAACAACATTAGAACATCTATAAAGTAAAGATGGAACACGATAAAACGGGAGAAAGTGGGAATTAAATTAATGAGCAACACCTTGCACAATTAATAATGTAAAAAGCACTTTTAATAGCACTTAGTTGATGTAATGGTCGGTAAATAGATGACCCCAACCCCACTGTAACGTGGGTGCACAATAATGGTTATTATTCATTATATTAGATTCATGGACTACGGAACTCGTCTACTAATTAGCGTTTTATTACCCTAATAAGCAGTTATCTTCCTTCAATGTTGAATATTAAATAGAACCTTGGTACTTCTCACAGTTGTGTAGGTTTAAATAAAAGGTTTCTTCTGGTTTTTAATTTTGTTGTTTTGCATACCTTTTGCGCCTGCTTAATTTCTTGAAAACTATTTCCTATACTCAGTAAGCTTGTACTTTGTCTTATGCTTAGATTATATAGATTAAATATATCTTTCATATTATTGGATTTTATCTTGTACCACCACAGCTACTCACAATACTTTT
Organism: Orgyia antiqua; assembly: GCA_916999025.1. Lineage (NCBI taxonomy): Eukaryota > Metazoa > Arthropoda > Insecta > Lepidoptera > Erebidae > Orgyia > Orgyia antiqua. Next base: position 28,106,312 of record OU779871.1, read on the forward strand.
ATTTTTATCGCTTATAGCTTGTGTCTGTACCATAAGACCACCCTTCGTTGAATGACGTTAAATTGTTATCAGAATTCATTTCGAACTTGTATTTTACAACTTATTTTATCTCATAATATCTACTCTAATATGATCTTTATTTCTTTATTACATTTTACGTGGATTAAATAACGTGACTTCTTTAGGGTCATTTAAAATCCATTGTTGTCCGGGTAGTGACAAGTTAAGAGTGCAAGTTTCATCATCGCTTTTCTATGTTAGAGAACTGTAAAAGCTAGAGGACAACTTGACCTGAAAACATAAAAAAAATACAAGCTATACCATAAACCAATATGCCTTGTCAGTCTAGCATAGTAAACCAGATTCCTTCCCGAACCAGAGGCCTGTGCCCAATAGTGGTAATTAAAATGCTGAAAACGAAGTATTTTACGGGCTTACTCCTTGACAAACACGAGTCTTCTCATCGTATTATATCGTCTAAGTTCTGTCTATACGGAAGTATCCAGAAATATCAGTATATGACTCGTTAAGGTAAGGAGATGACGAGTACGGGTTTCCTTTTCTTGTTGAACCTTCAAAAAAGTGTATAGTCAAAATCAGTTAAATAAATTCAATACTGGCATAGTTAGTTACGCATTGGTTTTCTACTGAATGAGTAATTGATGTGAAGCACTTTAGTTAATAAAGTGCGCACAATTCAGATAATCTTCACTTTCAATTAGATCCGCCGTGAATGATGTGAGTAATGTGCTTTGAGAATTTTACTTGGGAACGCTTGGATTATGCTGATGCATTGTGGTTAAATGGATTGTATGCAAAAGTTTTGCTTTATTTATACTTATTTTATAGAAAATAATATGCTACTCTCTCTCTCTCCAGCCCATTAACATCCAACTATTGAACACGAACCTCCTTCACTTCTGGAGGGTTTGTGGTCTACTATGCAACGCTGACCAGGCGCGTTGGCATAGGCATTTAGTTTCGACTTTTCCATCTCTGTTAGTTGATGTTAACTGCATATAATATCCGTTAGCTGGCTCTTACTGGGTAGAAATGGGTGATACTTGTGTCCTTAATCTGTTACAACACAGAGATATGTAGTTAATTATGTTACAATAGTAATTTTATTAATATTACGTCTATTTTGTAATCTCGGTTTTTTCCAGCGTGACGTCATTCGCGTGCAACTTGCATCACACGCAACCCCGTATTGATTAGATAGATATTTAGTTAGTTTACGAGGATTGTGGCACGTATTGCATTTGTCTTTTCAACTTTAAAGTTTCTTTTAAATCCAGTGTCAGTGCTCTTTTGGTCCTTTGCTATGTTATTTTTTGGAACTCCGTACCAAGAAGCAAAATAGGACCCTATTACTGAGACTTCGCAGTCCGTCCTTCCGTCTGTCGGCAGCCTATTAACTGGAATGGCGATATCCAAACAGCTGAAAATTTCACAGCAGATGCTATAACAAGAAATGCTCATAATCATCATTCTCCTTGCCTCCATTGCCCTTATCCCGTTATTTGGGGTTTTTTTTACATGGGAAATGCATTGACGTACTTCGCCTGTCCAGTTGCGGGGGCAACCTTCGGGCTTCGTGTGGGACTCGCGGCGGCGGCCGGACTTCCCACTAAACCCCATGGTGTTTCTCCGCGCCCAGGAACCCGGGCCGTGGTAGTCATTTAGGTATTACCACGACCGTTTTCCGTTATTTGGGGTTGGTAATATGACGAATTTATTATGATATAGACGACATGGCACCCATTGTGTGCCAGTTCAAATCGTAGGTAGCTGCTGTCCTACTCCATACGCGTGGAATTTTAGATCCTCACGTATTTTGTCACCGTTTTAATCCTTCCTGGACTTTAATAAATATTTCAAGACCAAAATCACAAAAATCGACCCAGCCGTTCTCGAGTTTTAGCGAGACTAACGAACAGCAATTTATTTTTATTTATATAAGATTTTAACTTAAGACTAGGAGTTTTTGACCATATATGTATAAGGATGTCAAACTCATTGTAACTATTTTTCTGAAATAAGAACATTTTTATTCAAGTTTCAATTAAGTAACAAATTAATGTGTCTATGTATTTTCAAACCCAACAGTTCAATGCGCAAATTGGTATGACGTAATGCGGCGCAAATTGCAACAATTACCAATCCTCTCCCTTTAGGGATATTCCGACGGAATTTACTGTAGTTTCCACCCTTATTAAGTATGCTGCACAGACCTTGACACACTTGTCACCTCTCTGACTTATATTATATACCTAGAATAGATACCTACCGAGCTTATTTAAGCGTGTTAATAAACCATCCCCTTGGACTAGACTATATGTATATTTAAATAACCGCATCAAAATCTATTGCGTAGTTTTGAAGATTAAAGCTCACATAGGGACATACATACAGTATAAAACCCTAAAAATAGGATCTAATCTTTCTAATCTATTTATTTTAAACTGTTGCCCGCGACTCCGTCCGCGTGGAATTTCGAAATTTTTATTTCTCAATAACAGGTAGCCTATGTCGTTTTTCAGGGTATAAAGATTGTCTGTCCCAAATGTCATCAAAATCGGTTGAGAGGTTTAAGCGGGAAAGCGTAACAGACAGACAGACAGAGTTACTTTCGCATTTATAATATTAGTAGGGATAGATACATATAGCATGACGTAAATGATTATTCAATCCCTAAACTATTTTAGTATAAAAACTACTTAGGTATATGATATTTCCATAAATAACATATTTACATTAATATTGATAAGTAGATACCGTATCGGCTATTACTCGCGTTCAACAATCTTATCTGTTATGTACTAAATACCTATATATACATAGTAATCTTTATTTAATATGTATTTTTAGCAAAGCCGTGTAATCCTTGTTTTCTATGGATGAATAAGTGACAAAGAAAAATTTAATAATGTTACGTAAATTGTATTATTTTAAATTTGATGACATACATAGTAGAACTGTAATTATAAGCTAAAAACACTGCTCAATTCAAAATCAAATTAAACAAAAGAAACGGCTGTTGGGTAGCACTTAGCTTAGTTTGTTACTGACGGACGCCCGAGAAAAATATACTCCGATGTCATCGCCGGGATACTCCAAAAAGAGCAAGTGCGTAGCACTTACAACCGTCAGGCATGTATGACCAGATGTATGAGTGTGGATAAAGCCAAGGAAGTATGTTTGAATCGTAGCAGATGGCGCTCTATAATCTCTGCCTACCCTCCATGGGAAAAAGGCGTGATGTTATGATGATGATGATGTTACTGACGGCCATTTTCAACTAAAGACAGAAAAATTCAATCTTTGTCTTTATTTGCATTTCAATATAATCAACTGATGACATTTTGACAGTAGATAGAAAATATCTTACTGATAATTTTATTGAGGATTACAATATAAGAAATGTAGTATGTTACCGGCTAACACTCACTTTTATGTGATCAATGATGTCAACCTAAGTTTCGAGCATATCCTATCCTTATCTTCAGGACGAGCGCGCAGCGGTGTCGGATTACAATCTATCCGTAATCATAGATTAATTATTAAAAAATGGCCGTAGGGACGGTCCCTACGGCCATTTTTTTCTTTGATGCTTCGGTCCTATCGGTGATAGGACCGAAGCATCAAAGAAAAAAATTCTAAATTCTACGCGTACGAAGTCGCGGGCAATTTCTTTCGCTAACAATGATAGTACCACTTGTAAAAGTCACTAAAAGTCATAACATAAACTAGATCGTAAGAGCGTGCGTTAAATGGTCGGAGATACTTGGCTATACTTCAAACTATAACAAGAATTGTGCTGCATAGTAGGAGGGCCACTCATTTTTATAAGTAGGACATTTTTTATAGAAATGTTAACAATTTTTTTTGTTATGCGTAGAAGGGACTGCGGTAACACACAGATATGTCTACAACTTTTTAGCACCTAAAACAATCGTGCTTGTACAAGGATTAATAAATTATTAGGAAGTATCTATAGTTCGTAGCAGATAGCGCTCTGTTGTCGTAGCGTACTTCCACGAGAATTATGAGGAAAAGGCGTTTTGGAAAGCCAAGCACCTTTAAGATAAAAGTTTTACTACTTCTGTTGCTTAGGCACTTTTTTGTTGCTATTATATTTTAAAAATATCACGTTGAAAACCTCAGAATTTATTATAATATACATATGTACTTAAAGTTTCATCTTACAATTTACAAGTAAGACGTTGTAACAGTAATTTACGTGTATATCCGTAACATTTATTTAAATAAAACTTCTTTCAAATAATTCGTCAGCTATTTGCATTCATAATTTTCAGTTCTACCATGACCACAGCTGTTATAACTCGGCTGAAACGTTGGAAAAACCAAAATGTATTAGTTCTATGAAAATAGCCTTAAAATTTACTTATCAATTTAGATAATAACATTGACTATCATGCGTGAAGGTTTTAAAAACGTCACTCTTAATCTAGACTCAATTTTGTGCTCCTGGGAAATAAATAAATAAATATTCATGGGCATTACACACAACGTCCTCTGGTCCCAAGATACTTATAGGCTTGTGTTATGGGCACCAGAATACGGATATACTACATATACTTGTAAATACATCTAATATATAAAATTCACGTGTCACAGTGTTAGTTACCGTACTCCTCCGAAACGGCTTGACCGATTCTTCTCAAATTTTGCATACATATTCAGTAGGTCTGAGAATCGGCCAACGTTTGCCGGGTCAGCTAGTACCTACTTATATAAATATAGAAATATATCTTAATGCGGAGTACGCTGTGAATAATTTATTATTAGGTAGCCTAGTTCAGTATTACTAATTGCCAAGGCGACACAGACATTTAACCTTATTTATAGTTAAAGAAAAGGCAGAGTATTCCGACTGCTAATCGATATCGCAAATTGAACCTTTTAAAAGATTGAAAACGTAAAAAGTTCTGTTGAATCTCTTTCCTAAAATGTTTTTGAATGAGATTAAAAAATTAACATAGCCAATTTGACTTTAAAAATAAATTATCCTAATTTATTATAATTATAGCCAGTAAATTTACAAAATGCGGGTAAAAATTTGTTAGCTATAATAAATTTAGCCTAAAATTAATTAAGAAAAATGCAAGGAATAAAAAAGACAACCAAATTACAAACACATGGTCACCATCATGTGCTATAATAAAACTACGCCAGCGCAAGTATGTGTGGGATTAAAATAAACTCTTCCCGGTTTGATGAACTTGACATCAACATATAACTACGTATAGTGAGAAGAATATAAACAATGTTATTACTAAATTAAACTTGACTACACTAGGCCAACAGGGTAATGTTATGCGGTTACGTTTTTAATTGTTATATTGTTAGCCTTTAACCTTCCTCAATAAATGTACTATCAAACACTGAAATAATTTTTTAATCGAAAAAGTGTTTCGTTAGATTAGCGCGTTTAAACAAACTCTTCAGCTTTATAATTTAGTATAGATGAGTAAATAAAAGAATGAGAGCGCGTTAATAATACAGAAGACTCAAGTTCGATCCTGTTGGTAACTTTTTGTTCATTTGTTATTTTTCATTTATTTATAACCAGTTAAAACCCGTGGTAACGCCCGTGTTTATAGTTATTACAATTTATACCAAAATTTGTTAAATTATACAAAAGACCATTTACTTAAACCACTCTATTCATTAAAAAAACTGCAATCCCTTGAATTGTTTTGAAGATTCAAGGTCACATATTTAGGGACATAGACACAAAAATAAGGACTTTGTTTTATAATAAGTGAAAAAAATAGTTCTTTAGTTTTGATGGTGGTTGAATGATGGTTATTATACTCGTATACCACTATTGTTTGCATTTAATTCATAATCTGTCACCACACAAATAACTTTAGAATCTTTAGATTCAGATTCATTTATTTGCATAACACAGGATATAAAAGTTTTTACGTTTAACATACAGGTGCACTGTGCCTTGTGTGTTACCATATCGGGAATGCAAATTTGTTACAATAGGTACCTATTAATTAAGTTATACTGTGAATAATAATAGTAGCCCCAAAAAATCATCAAATTATCAAATCATTACGTAGAAATAAAGTTAACAATTGAAATAAATTAATCAATCACAATTATGGGCATTGTTCATATTTTTTTAAAACTCTTAATTCGAAAACCATTTCGGGGAATAGTGTTTCTGATCATGACCCATTAATTTTTTTTGGAATATTTGCTGTAATAACGATTATTTTTCCAAAAAAGCAAATGACCTCTATTTGCCCTTGAAATGAAGGACTTAAAATATTAAGGCGTTCTTAGGGATATACTACTCTTGGTGGAGTTGAAATTGGTCTATTACCTATATCAACTTGGCAACTTTGAAAAGATGTATTGCATTCTGTCTTAAGTCTATCAGGAAAAGACAATACACAGATTGAGTACAATGATGACGTCACCACATTTAAAATAATATCTTTAAGTTTTTTTTTAAATTCTATATAGTGAATATTTCAATAATATTGAAATTAGTTGCTTAAAATAGTCTATATTTTCTAAAAAAAATATAAAAACAGCAGGTCAAAAATTATGAACAATCCCAATTGAGGTTGAGTATGATTTTTGTTTCTCTTTATTTATTTAGGAGAGGTTGAGTATGACTTGATTTGAATTTGAATTGAAATTATAAAAATAAATTTGTAAATAAAAGTATAAAAATACTATGCTGTAATCGCAGGAACATTCGCACAGAATGAACTAATGACCTACTGACTGCTTATCAGTGACACAGGAAATATATGTATTGTTTATATAAACGATATATGGGTTTTTATATATTTAGTAAGGTTTAAAAAAACTTGAAAGTGCAGCTAATCACCTCCTATTTATGGAAGTTAGATCAAAGACTTGCTGTCGATTGGGGATTCACACTTGCATCTTCAGAATACCACTATATTGTCTCTTTACTGGCACTCATAGTCACAACTCCTTGGGAAATAAATGTAGTTATGACAGTCGTCTTATTTTAACACGCTTGTATTAGCTCGGTACGTATCTATCAATGTAAGTATTAATCTAAGTACAGAATCTTTAAAAGTGATTTTCAACCCTTTGACAGTCAGATTGATTTAAAATATTGCACACATATTAAGAGGGTACCGTACTCCTAATTTAGGTATTTGCCTTAGGTATTGCTATCCCTATTCCCGAGCACCGTGCTGAAAGGGACAAATATAGCTGAAGCAGATTTTACCTACAAATTCTTGAAAAAAAGACGTTTCGTAGTCCCCTTTTTTCTTCGCGAATGTTAAACCGATTTTGATTGTTTTTACGCTATTTTTACGCGATTTTGATTGTTTTTATTTTTTGGTAATACGTTACCAAATATGTGTGATAGACGCTGCAACTTTACCTAAAGAAAACAAAAAAAACGGGATTTTCGGATGGTCATATTTATTTTAGTTATTACGTGTATAGAAAAAATTGGTCAAGTGCGAGTCGGACTCGCGCACGAAGGGTTCCGTACCATTATCTATGCAACATAAGGCAACGTTATTAGTATCGAGCAAGAAACGGTAAAAAAATCATGTTTGTTGTATGGGAGCCCCCCTTAAATATTTATTTTATTTTATTTTTAGTATTTGTTGTTATAGCGGCAATAGAAATACATCATCTGTGAAAATTTCAACTGTCTAGCTGTCACCGTTCTTTAGATACTGCGTACGGAACCCTAAAAATCATGTTTGTTGTATGGGAGCCCCCCTTAAATATTTATTTTATTTTATTTTTAGTATTTGTTGTTATAGCGGCAATTGAAATACATCATCTGTGAAAATTTCAACTGTCTAGCTATCACCGTTCTTGAGATACTGGGTACGGAACCCTAAAAATCATGTTTGTTGTATGAGAGCCCCCCTTAAATATTTATTTTATTTTATTTTTAGTATTTGTTGTTATAGCGGCAATAGAAATACATCATCTGTGAAAATTTCAACTCTCTAGCTATCACCGTTCTTGAGATACAGCCTGGTGACAGACGGACGGACGGACGGACGGACGGACGGACGGACGGACGGACGGACGGACGGACGGACAGCGAAGTCTCAGTAATAGGGTCCCGTTTTTACCCTTTGGGTACGGAACCCTAAAAAAGAAAGTGACAGAAGCATAGATATACTCTACTATGCTATAATATAGCGTAAAAACAATTAAAATCGGTTTAACTTTCGCGAAGAAAAAAGGGAAGTACAATACCCATATTTTTGTATGGAGCATAATTTAGTATCGTGCCCTAATTATATAAATGCAATAATTTATAAAAATATTTAGGATTTTAAGCGTGTTTTTAGTTTTTGAACTAAACAAATTACTAAGCAAATATTTATAAAGAAAAATTACGTAATATTTTTTGTTATACAAAAAGTATTTTATAATAGTTACTGCAGTTGTTAAAATCTGTTATCAGTCAGTTCTGAATCTCAGTAGATTTGTTCGTATTAACATTATCATAATATGTTGTATAGATAGCAAGATACTGTTTGTTGTCTTCGTTTTATCATAACTGACAAAGGTATTGTATCATTGTTTTAGTATGTGTTACCTAAATACCTTATATATGACGTAAATTCTATAGATAAAATATAATTTTTGTTATTTTTTAGGGTTCCGTACCCAAAGGGTAAAAACGGGACCCTATTACTGAGACTTCGCTGTCCGTCCGTCCGTCCGTCTGTCACCAGGCTGTATCTCAAGAACGGTGATAGCTAGAGAGTTGAAATTTTCACAGATGATGTATTTCTATTGCCGCTATAACAACAAATACTAAAAATAAAATAAATATTTAAGGGGGGCTCCCATACAACAAACATGATTTTTTTACCGTTTCTTGCTCTCATACAACAAACGTGATTAATTAAGTATTGTGTGTGTTGTTTGCTCATTTATTAATAACGTGCCTTATGTTGCATAGATAATGGTACGGAACCCTTCGTGCGTGAGTCCGACTCGCACTTGACCAATAGTAGTAAACATACTTACTTCTTTCCATAATATATATATATATATATAAACACATAAGTGACTCATTTATTTAAATAAAATCCACTTTTTACGCCCCTTTTTGTTCCACCCGTGACCGTGATGACTAAAAAGTCTTCGAGACGTCAGGCGAAAATTTAAATCAAATATATGCGTCTAAATCCGTAAAAAGTGGTTTTGGCAGAAGCAAAACAAGCTTATGAACCGGTACTCATTCTTCGGCTCTGGCCGAAACCGAAACTGCCGCCGAAACTTGATTTTTGGCCGAAACCGAACTTTCGGTCGGACACTACAAAATATGTATTTTGCTTTCGTTCGAAACTACAAAATTAAAAATAAATATCATAAAAAAATATGGGAACAATGCTACATAATAAAACTTATCGCAGTAGGTATTGCGAATTATATAAAGTGGTATGTTATGTTATTTTAAGTAAATAATTAAGTAAAGTATGTCTTTGTTACAAATAGAATAGACACACTAAAGAAAAGTTTAATTTTGTAATTTCTCACGTAAGTTCTTTGGATTTGAATCACCGTATTTGCAGAATGTAGGGTAAATGCACCTACTGTTATCGTACCTTAATACAAATATACTTTCTTAGCTTGGAATTGAACCCATGAGTGATACCGTGATAGTTAGTATCATCATCGACTACGTCCTGAAGGTCGTCATTTGCAGTTTTGTCTGGGACTTGGTACCAAACAAAAGATGATATGACAGGTATAAAGGAATATCTAAAGAAAGACGAAAATAAAATAAAGGTAATTTTATACTCATAAGAAACGTCCATATTTATTTTCTACCATCGATTAAAGACGTACGTACACGTGCAGTCTACTAAAAAGACCCGATTTGAGGCAGCAGATAGATAGATACATTAGAAACATCATAAAGTTCCGTCTCTATATACATCAGCCTCTTTCCGTCCACTGTTGGACATAGGCCTCCCATATAACGCTACAATTTGTGGTCTTGTGCCGCTTACATCCAATGTCTCCCCGCGACCTTGACGACATCGTTGCTCCACATTGTCGGGGGCCGCTCAACGCTTCGTCGTCTGGTACGTGGTCGCCACTCTAGGACGTGCATCATTTAATACTCGTTATAATTTATGTGCTGATGATGTCTTTTTTATTTGTTTTATTACTTGCCGATAAGATAAAGTTAATCTCTTGGCATTAAAAATTGAAAAGGTTGAAGCTATTAAATCTTATCTTAGTGGCAGATGTCAGAGGTTGATTTAAATTGTATCTGTATGTTTATTACTTTGTATTTGTATTTGTATGCACTATATATACGAAAGCTTCGTAAAGCATGTGATTACCGTGCTAACTTGGTGATTTAAATTATATTTTCAGAGCAAAACTAAATACAATGCCAATTTTAGCCACGTTTGTAGTTTACAGAAAAAATGGTGTTACTTCTGACTAAAATTAAAATGAATTCCAGACGTGTTGTAGTTTGCCGTCCCGTTTAGAACTTGCGAAAGCTATAATAAAATTCTTACTGTAACTAAAGAAACTCAGAAGTAAACCCTATCCCTACCCTATTGGTGAGTCAAACTCCCTCTGTGTGATTGTTTCGGTTTTGACTCTGATTTTGTCTTTGAATTATATTTGAGTAGGTACTGGAAGACTGCAATGAAATGTCTATTCGTCGTATATGAACTATATATCTCTACAGCGTTTGTTTAGTGTGGAATAAGTAAAACAAATACGGTCCTGAATAAATAACGAAAACATTAATAGAATAAGAAGCAAAAATAATTAAAGAACCCTGTTACTGATGAAACAAATCTTTTAAAAGGATGATAGCAATTTAGAATAAACAAGGAACAGGTACGGTTAACTGAATTACGTTGTTAACTACTTACATCCTATATGGTGGTGACTGATTGTGATCTATGTGCGCATGACAATTGAAGACTTTATGACTATCTATGGCATAACAGGACATGGCTGGAATTAGGTGCATTTACCTTGTGGTCAGACTTTTCCATGTGTGGGTTAAATGTATTTCATAATATTTGATTCTTTATTGACATTTATTTTCTTTTAAATACAATCAATTAATATTTACGGAGACTTCACACAATGTCTTCTGGTCAGAAATTAAGCTAACTGTACATACGCGTATAAATATAAAATATACTTCTTGGAAAATCAATGCTTCAAATAGATAGAAAACACCCAAATGTGGTATAAATATTTGTATGTCAAATAATAATATAAATATGACACAAATAATTAAGCTATGCGGGAATCGAGCGGGATGCGACCTAGTAACAGAAGTTGGCTATGATAACCACTGCATCACGCGGCTCGTCAACCGTCTTGTAGACAGGTTACACTATACCTTATGTTTCATAATCGAGTATTTTTTTAAAAAGTTCAATCGACTTCCATGTGCTTTGAAATTTGAGGGTTTTCCTCGATTTCTCAGGAGATAACCATCAGATCCTGATCTGGTGCCAATGGGAGCAAACGGGAACCACCAGTTTTCAAATAAAAAAATCATTAAAATCGCTTCACTGAGTTAAAAGTTATGATTGACGAATTCAGAACCTCCTCCTGTTTAAAGTCTAAAGACACAGATTACTCGTGTTCATTAGTGAATGTTGCAAATTTAAATTTTGCTAACTAGATTTGCGACCGATTTGCTTGGGCAATACTTGAGTAATAGAATTGCATTTGTAGTTATTTAAAAAATATATCTACTCAGTTTATAAACTAAGAAACACGCTTGAAAATACTAATGGTTTTATTCAAAATGACTTATCGGAGGTTTAAAAGTTCGCTAAAATCGGTTCGCGAAAATTGTCAAAACTTGTTATTCATAATAGTCTTTTTACGCTAAAACGTTTATCTCTCCGATAAAATCTCCGTTTAAACCTCCGATAAATCATTATGAATAAGACCATAAATATTTATTTTTAATTATTGCGTTGTCATCGGTGCATAATAAGCATGCAAAATTTTAAATCAATCCGACTACTGCAAATGGGTGAAAATCACTTTCAAAGATTCCGTTACATAGATTACTACATTGATAGATACTTACCGAACTGATATAAGCGTGTTAATATTTGTAAGGCAACAAGCACTCCGCGTAAGGGTCATGTGAATTATTAGGGATGAACGAAAAATTAAAGACTTAGCTTTATTTCTATACTAGCTTTTGCCCTCGGCTTCGTACGCGTGTACTAATTTAAAACCAATCCTTAATAAATTATACAAAAAGCCATCCTTTTTCAAAGCCATCAATTTATCTATAAAAAACCCCATCAAAATCCGTTGCGCACTTTTGAAGATATTGACAAAAATACATACATACAAAGCCAACGACTTTGTGATAGACGCGTGAATTTTGTTCGATTGTTATTTTTTGTTTATATTAAGTAATAATCTAATAACTTTAGGTTAGGAACAAGAGTTTTGATTCGCAAATGTGAATCAAAGCTTTTGTTATGTCTAAAGCTTAATTTACAATATACTATTAATATACTCTTACAACAAAAAGCTATTGTCGCACGGTTATGACGTATGACGCAATGTATGCAATGAGAATTTCGTGTTGAGCTTTTAAAATAGCGATTCATTTCGTATATTTTTTTTATAAGGTTTTATTACATATCTGCTTTAAAGCTTTTTAAAGAGAAATAAATGGGCAATCAGTGCCTATTTTTTTTAACAAAAAGTCCAGGTTCAGAGTAACTTTTGCGTTAAATAAATTTAGTTAAAAATGGTGATTAGATTAGTATCTACAAAAAGTATAATTATAATTTAGTTATATGCAGTTTAAAACAAAATTATATAATAGTTTATATTTATTATAAGCATAATTTAGTTTATTAAGTAAAAAGCAAAGCAAGTCAACTGCAAAAATTAATAAATTTATGTAGATCTATAAAAATGTTGTTTTTCAATACGTTTTCTTCGTGTAAGATAGTTATTTGTAGTCTGCGGCGCATACAATATTATTGTCAATGATTAATACGCGTTGTGGTAAAGAAAGTAATATTTTTACTGTTATATATGTATAGGTACAAAATCGCCACGCCCAGTTATGAGGTAATAAACATTAAAAAAATCATACAGACGAATTGAGAACCTCCTTCTTTTTTGAAGCCGGTTAAAAAGTAGTACTAATAATTATAGCGAAGACAGAGAATATATTTTATTTATGGTCGTATTTAAAACTACATATTCTAAAATAAATAAATAAATAAATAAATATTCACAGACATTTCACACAACGTCCTCTGGTCCCAAGCTAAGCTTATTATGCTTGTGTTATGGGTACCAGAATACGGATATAATACATATACTACTTTTCTTTTGTAAATACATACTTATAATACATAGAAAACACCCAGACGTAGTAGAAACATTTGTATGACATTTATGAATGTCACACAAATAATTGTCCCAAGCGGGAATCGAACCCGCGACCTTGTGAACGGCAGTCCAGTACATGAACCACTACACCACGAAGCCCGTCAATTAATTAATAATTCAATTCTGCACATTAATGTAACATAGTCGCCTGACATCTTGATCATGGTAGTAAAAATGCATGCACACAATAAAATTATTAATATTGTTGCAATTTTACTGCTACAGTTTATGTTGCATCTTGTCATTTATCTACTTTCTACAATTAAGACGATACCAAATTAGCTTCGTGCATTTTTCTATGTACGAAGTTTTCATTGTTTCTTTAGATTGAATGGCTAGAGCTCTAATTTTTAAGAATATGTTTTTTCAATATATGATCTAGGATCGCATAAACTCAGAAACGCGATTGAAAAAAGTTTTCTCGATAGAAAATCTTAGCGAAACAACCTCTCTAATTTTTTATTTTTTTCATTTGTCGGTCTATTATCGCGTATTAACTAATGAAATAACTTTAAAAACATAAGTAACTATTATATATAGAAACACGTAAATCAGAATTAAAATATATTCAGTAGATTTTGAGTAAATAGGAAAAGTATCCCTAATTCTTCATTTTCTGTGCCTACTGGCTGTGTTAATATGTACGTGTCGGCGATGATATACGATAATATTGATGTAGGCCCTTAAGTATGTTAAGTTGCGATAGTTTATATCTAACTACTATAACGACACATATTAAATTTATTTACTTACTAGCTGTGCCCACGACTCCGTCCGCGTGGATAGATTTTTGTTCGATCGACCCAATTAATTTTTGGTTCCTTTTTTGCCGCTAGATGGCGGTTGCAAGTAACCAAATTGAGAAATTTCGTATTATGTAAATATATTTTGATTGAGTGGACCGATTCCGATGGAACAAAGACTAAGTAATACCTCGAGTTGTGTACAATTTTCACATATAACATTTATATTTATAAGTGTTGTACATTTTACGTGATGCGTGCACACACACGTGCAGACACAGACTAAACAGACAAACAGACTAAAATTTCAAAAATGCTGGAAATGGTTTCTTTTGGTTATCCTTTAATCATCTGACTAATTTTTTTGAAAATATATTCAATGTACAAAATTTTTTTTTCTACAGATTTATTATATGTATAGATTAGATGTTTCTTCTTCTTGTTTGATGTGCAATCTGCGGGCGTATTATGAGCTTTTTAAAAATCATGCAAGTTCCAGGCAGGCCGTAAACTGCCTGACTAAATTATGTATTATGGTAAACATAAAACATTTAATTGAAAAATTTTAGTTAGTACTTAAACTTTTAGTTGTACCTTCCCTATAAACATATTAATCTATGACTGTTTTAGCGAACTGGATGGCTGGGAGTTATGTTCATATTACGAATTTGCCGGGCAGTTCCATTCACGGCGTAAACGGCCTGGGAATAAGAGTTCATAATACGGCCGCAGTGCCTGAAATTTTGGATGACTGGGTAAGAAATTTAAAGCAAGTTTTCCCGAAGAAATTCGATATTATCCTGGAATGAATTGTAGCCTATACTTTAAGTTAAATCTCTATCAGTATATTACTGAAAGTTGTATTCAATTCCATGCAATAGTTTTGGCGTGATGCGCGTACAAAGGTACAAAAATTATCTAAACTATTGCTTTGGCTTCTATTGCGCCAATAAAGACCGCCTGTCTCATTTTATTCAATATCTTCAAAATATACATACCTATCGACTTTTCAAATTTTTATTATATGTAGAGGACAGAATTATTTATTATTAGATTGTATAAAATGTAGTGTGAATAAAATTAATTCCTATAAATCTTAACTATGTTTTAAATAAAACAATATTATTGTAAGTATTATTGATTTTGAACTTACGCGATTTGAACTCGTAATTTGTTAATATTACCGGGACTTTAATCACGTTAATAACTTAAAAAGGCACAATACCTTTGCTCCCGACGTTTGGACCGAGTTGCATCGATCGTGGTCACGGGTCGACCAAGTTACCAAGTTCCGCTACATGTATTTTTTGGCTGTTTGTAAATTTCACACGATAGTGTGCAGCCTGAATAATAATTTGCCTTTGCATTTCTAGGTCAGGGTTTATGACTTTTTTTATTTAGCGCGTTATGTTTATTTAATACTAGCTGTTGCCCGCAACTCCGTACGCGTGGAATTTTGAAAACTTTTCCCGTTTTTGCAACATTTTTCACTACTGCTTCGCTCCTATTGGTTGCAGCGTGATGTTATATAGCCTATAGCCTTCCTCGATAAATGTAACTATCCAACACTGAAATAATTTTTCTAATAGGCCCAGTGGTTCCTGAGATTAGCGCGTTGAAACAAACAAACAAACTCTTTAGCTTTATAATATTAGTATAGGCTAGCTGTAGTCCACGACTTGTTATGCGTAGAATTTAGAAAATTATCCCTATAATTATCTTATATTTTGCAACATTTTTCACTAATTCTTCGCTTCTATCGGTCGCAGCGTGATCTTATATAGCCTTCGATAAATGTACTATCCAACACTATAAGAATTTTTCAAATCGGACCAGTTGTTTCAAAGATTAGCGCGTTCTAACTTAAAAACAGACTCTTCAGCTTTATAATACTGGTATAGATAGAAGATATACTAAAGTAGTAAGTATTAAAGAATCGTAGCTTAAATTAAAATGTCGTACCGGTTGCTACTATTTTAAATAGTGTCAATCTATCGCTTCTTTTTTGGAAAATCCCATGATAATGAGCTAATTATCTAAATTACTCGCCTTCCGTGTCGTTTCAAGGCCAGTCAAGGTGTAATCGTAACACTTTTAGAATATAAATATCTTCGTTCATATTAAAAATCAATTTTTACTTATTATAAAACAAAATCGTTATTTTTGTATGTATATCCCTATGTGAGCTTATATCTTCAATACTACGGAACGGATTTCGATGCGGTTTTTTTAAATGATAGAGTAGTTCAAGAGGATGGCTTTTTTGTATAATTTGTTAAGGTCTGTTTTAAAAGATACACGCGTACGAAGTTGTAGGGAACAACTAAGTATTCAATAAATTCATAAGTTACATAATTAAATCTGAATCTTTAATTATTATAAATAATTGGTCAAGTGCGAGTCGGACTCGCGCACGAAAGGTTCCGTACCATTATCTATGCAACATAAGGCAACGTTATTAGTATCGAGCAAGAAACGGTAAAAAATCATGTTTGTTGTATGGGAGCCCCCCTTAAATATTTATTTTATTTTATTTTTAGTATTTGTTGTTATAGCAGCAGTAGAAATACATCATCTGTGAAAATTTCAACTGTCTAGCTATCACCGTTCTTGAGATACTGGGTACGGAACCCTAAAAATCATGTTTGTTGTATGGGAGCCCCCCTTAAATATTTATTTTATTTTATTTTTAGTATTTGTTGTTATAGCGGCAATAGAAATACATCATCTGTGAAAATTTCAACTGTCTAGCTATCACCGTTCTTGAGATACTGGGTACGGAACCCTAAAAATCATGTTTGTTGTATGGGAGCCCCCCTTAAATATTTATTTTATTTTATTTTTAGTATTTGTTGTTATAGCGGCAATAGAAATACATCATCTGTGAAAATTTCAACTGTCTAGCTATCACCGTTCTTGAGATACTGGGTACGGAACCCTAAAAATCATGTTTGTTGTATGGGAGCCCCCCTTAAATATTAATTTTATTTTATTTTTAGTATTTGTTGTTATAGCGGCAATAGAAATACATCATCTGTGAAAATTTCAACTCTCTAGCTATCACCGTTCTTGAGATACAGCCTGGTGACAGACGGACGGACGGACGGACGGACGGACGGACGGACAGCGAAGTCTCAGTAATAGGGTCCCGTTTTTACCCTTTGGGTACGGAACCCTAAAAATACGCTAATATAAGTTTAAGTAGACAAATAATAGACAAGCAGAGTAATCTATCGGTTAACCAAAGAAACTTACGAGAGCTGCGTTTTATTGTAGCAGTGAATGACTTACTTCTTACGTAGTTCAAACTAACTGTCACAGATGGCGCAGTTTTAACTTTTCTGTTGTTTCTTGTTTCAGGTATATTGCAAATGCTGGGTTTATACGTTTTTTCAATAACTAATCAAACATATAAAGTGTAAGTTTAAAATATTTAGCTGTATAAATTGTTTTATTACAATCCATCTTTTTATAAAAACATCTACAAACTCAATGACTTATTACTTTTAATTTTGGGTACATTTTCAATAGTGAAATGAAAATATACTTAATTAAAATGATTTCAAATATCACAAGTTTCATGCCATTAACCTATTAGACTAGGAATTTTAACTCAAAGTTGCGCCGAAGTTAATGTAAATTTATCACGACACCAAACTTTACAGGGTGAAAACTAAATTAATATATCTATATTAATACTACTAGCTGCCCCGGCAAACGTTGTTTTGCCATACAATTCTGTGGAAATAAAATTTCATCAAAATCGGTCAAGCCAATTGTGAATCTAAACCATCCTCAAACCCCCTTGATTACACACAACAAATTTCATCAAAATCGGTCCAGCCGTTTAGGAGGAGTTCAATTATAAACACACGTACAGAAGATTTATATATACATATAAAGATACTATAAAGCTGAAGAATTTGTTTGTTTGTTTGTTTGAACGCGGAAATCTCAGTAACTACTGGGTTTAATTGAAAAATTCTTTTGGTGCTGGATAGTCCATTTATTGAGGAAGGCAGGCTACATAACATCACGTTTCATACAACAGGAGCACAGCATTAGTGAAAAATGTTGTAAATCTAAATTCCACGCGTACGAAGTCGCGGGCAACAGCTAGTACTGTATACCAGTGTGTGTCGTGACACGTGCATGTATGATCAGATGTATGAGTGTAAAAGAAGCCAAAGAAGTGGAACCAGATCGTAGCAGATGGCGCTTTATAGTCTCTGCCTACCTCTACGGGAAAAAAGACCTGACGATATGATGATTTATATCTGTGTAATAAGAATGCGAGGAATAGACATGCCCCTAAATCCTGGGAATGTTATTTTCTTATTTTCTTCCGATGTCCTATTAAGAATACTTCACTTTCTTTATCCTGATTTTCAAGCGAAGCAAGGACTGAATCTATAATAGTACGATCTAATATCTTCATTGGCTGCCCTCGTTTTAGAACTGCCACCTGTAATTAATGTCTTAAAAGAGTAAATAAGCTTAGTTTGGGACCAGAGGACGTGGTGTGAAATTTTATTAAATATGCCTAAGACAAAAATTAAGTTAAATTCGTATAAGCATAGCACAGTCCATATGCACAACAAGGTGCGGCTACTTCCAGACGACTTTAAATTGGACTGATTGGTAATTATAGTGTGTGTTATTACTCTTCTAAATAGGATTGGCAGAATTGAGTCACTTATATAAATTTACTTCCAAATTCTTCCGCTCAGTATTAACAGCTTCCAATAATGTTCCGATAGCCAACTTGACGGCTCCATTATCAGTTGCAACTGCACTCTCATTGTAGTTCTTTTCTAAATATTCTTTCATTGATTTCTCCTTCCTGCCTGCGCAGGTTGCCTGGACAAGAAGATGCATGTTAGATTGTCGCTTTGTAAAATCTCAGGGTAGAGAAGAATGCTGTTGTTATTTTTCCGAATTATTCCAATTTCGTCTCAAAGTCTTTATGTTGGGAGGTAAAAGCTGGCTGACTATACTATAGATAGAGAATACCATTGGCAGAAAAAAAAGCAAAAAATAGGTCCCAAGGGATTCCACTCCTGGTTCACCCCTTTTTGTATTTGACTTGCCAACACTCAACCTTTGCCTAAATGCCGAGTTACTATCTATAATTAGTAATTACTAACCTTCCATTCAATATAGACTCCAGATGGTACCGTTTGAAACAGACGAGGTTTTCCATCGAAATCAAAGCCCGCTACCAAACATGATATTCCAAATGGACGCTTGCCATTGCTCTGTGTGTAAGTTTGTTTCAATTCGGCGATATATCGGGATATATACTCCGTGGAGACAGCGTCTTCTACCATCAGGCGATACGATTGACATTCTATTTGTGCTCTGAAAGCCAATGAATCAATAATAACCATAACATCGAAAAGTAGAAAGAAACTGTTGGAAACGTACAATATTCACCCAATTAACTTTCGGGAAATATCTATATTAACATTAACTTTCTTTTGGGTAGTAACGAACTCATGGAAAGAAAGCAGGACAGATTACTGACTTCACTATACCACAGGACTCTTCAAAAATTGCTAATGACATTGTAATTATTTCATCACAGTCAGAGTAAATACCTTGTAATCATTACTCTGGCATCGGCTCTCAGACCAGCATATGCCAAAACAATATGCTCATCAAGTTCCACAATCTTCCTCTCTGTCCTATCATCCTGCAGTTTTCCCACAGCTCTCTTTTCTACAGCTAATACTACCACGTCTGGACCTTTAATGCCTACTACTGGGGAACATTTCTGAGTTCCTTCTTGAGCGTACTCCACTTGTAAAAGCTGCCCTTCGGGGGAAAATACTGTAATTGCTCTATCATATCTAGACATTTATGTATTGAATTCTTATTATATAAAAAAACTATAAAAATAATAAACTATGTCTCCAAAATACGTAAACAAATAAATGACTGAATGACTGAAATACTGACATGACGTTTTGTTTTCTTTTTTTAGAGATTTATGATGGATTTATTAGTTCTGCTTTTTGGTTCTTAAAAGATCCTACATCGGGTTTTAAGAATTTAAGTAAACATTTATGATTCCCAATTTAAATGGCAGTGGCAAATCTACTTTTACACCTAATTATATTCCA
Source organism: Orgyia antiqua (assembly GCA_916999025.1). Classification (NCBI taxonomy): domain Eukaryota; kingdom Metazoa; phylum Arthropoda; class Insecta; order Lepidoptera; family Erebidae; genus Orgyia; species Orgyia antiqua. The sequence goes on from OU779871.1 coordinate 28,126,620, forward strand.
GATACCGATCTCAAACCTATCTTTTCATATTCACAAAGGTCTAAAGCTAGATATCTGTTCCAAAACTAATGAAGAATAAATACCGTGGATTTTTGGCATGTTAATTTAGGGCGTATTCCACTAACAATATTTCTTGATTTTCGCAATACAAATAAACACCACGAATTATGGTACAAGTGCAAATGAGGCCTTTGAAGTTTCTGAAGATTGCAATAAAGTGAATACTTTTAGCACTACATTTGTCAGCAAAGGTTAATAATATCAATCAAGCAAAGACATTAAAGTCATTATGCCCTGGTATTTCTGGTGTTACATGTTTAAATGGTCACTATAATTCTTAAGCGACGATTTAAACAGACATATTGCCAACATTACAGATTTATTTGTATCAAGATGCTAATTTAGAAATCGGATTGGATTCCTGGATGTAATACTAATGTATTACGGTATAAATGAGGTTTCACAGTATTTATGCCGAGTCATGTGGATTTTAGCTCTATTATTTGTAAACCTATCCTATTTTCTTATGCCTATGCGTTTCGCTGTTCTCTGACATGTTTGAAACACAGACGATAGTTTCGTTTGCTGTCGAAAATTTCGCAGTGGAATTGGGATTCAGTTGGCGCTGAATTGGGCACCTATACTAGTTTATCATCAAAGGCGTTCTCCAAGGTGAATAACATAAAATAGATCACCATCCAAATAAGTACATCATCAATTCTCCAAATTGCTTCAAAACTAGTTTACACGAATTAGTTAATAATAACAGTCACATTTTTTTGGCTATATTCGTTAATAACTTGATTTTATTATAGAAGACTTGTTTTACTAATTTAGGCAGAGCTAAACATGTATTGGATAACTATTCTAACAGGTTCTGGGTTCTGTATAAAATGAAACACAAAAGCTTTAAGACTTTGTTGTCTGTCTGTCAGACTTTCTTGGAACAAGTAGCATTTCCATTTAAGCCAAGATTCAAGCAGATAACTTGACGAAGAACCAATACATACATATTAAATCGAAATCCTAGTTTTCAATGTGATTTCCGGATTTTTCTTTACGTAGCCTCCTAGTAGTTTATTTTTACAGTAATTGCAGTAGAAACTTTAAGAAGTGTAGATAGCAGAACATATATGACTTTGTGGTGGTGTGGCTGATTATTTAAAAATAAACATAGATTAAAATCAGTATTGAGATAGCGCTAATTAGTTATCTCTAATCTCCATATCCGGCCAAAATTTTGTACCAATCGGTTGACAAAGTGCAAAAACGTCATTTCACGTTTGTATGCATATTTTATGCATCATCAAAGCATAATCTAAATGACGTAATTCATTAGAATACCGCATAATGCGTCAATGTTGTGATATCGCTGTAGATAATATAGAAATTGTTGATCTGACAGGTTATCTGTTACTAAGGCTGTGGGCAGTTGAAATGATATACAGCATTCGAGATCTCGTGCCTTAATTACTTAGTAACTTCTACTTTTCTATAATTGCCATCTTACTCTCTATTTATTTATTTAAACTCTTTATTGTACATTTTTTACATGGTATAGGTAATTAATAATACTATATATATAATATTACAAAGATATACAAATTGTACTAGTGGCGGTCTTATCGCTCGTGGCGATTTCTTCCAGACAACCTTTCTCTAATTCTTCTAATTTCTCTAATTGGATCCAAAAATATTGCGAGATCACACAGAGCTTAAGCCTATGCTGGGTCCAGCTGAATTGCGGTATTCTAATTCCTAAACTATAAATCAGTCTTGGGTGACCGAAACTGTTTTTTTATATCTACGAGCAGTTATGTAGTGTTTACAAATACATAGTACAAGACAGACATTACTTTACAAGTAATTTACATTCCGTACAATTCGTAATTTTGTCAGCATTCTGAAACCAATATTTTATTGAGAGGATGAGTAAGGCTTTGATATCACGCGTGACTAGATAAGTTTTGTGATCATCAATCATTTCATCACGCGACATCAGGTGAGATAGTGTTCAATTCAATAATAATCTTATCCTATTACCGTACTAACTGTTGCCTGCGACTTCTTACGCTTGCGATTTGGAATCTTTACGCACCCTTTTTTGCGTAAAAAAAGTGGCTACATCCAATTCTCTAGATAGTCTTTAAACAAATATCGTTCAAATCGGTTTTGTAGTTTTGACGCACGACAGCGACAGACAAGGTTACCAAAGCTTTTTGAGAACGTAACAACACGAATATTGCAGATTTTAGTCCAGTAGTTTCATGAAAGATTTCGTTAGATATTTCCCGCTTTATATTTAACCAATTGAAGTACCAATTGAGTTCTATTCTAGCTTCTATTAGGTACACGAGAATATATTTTTAATGGGGAATCTAAGTTTTGGATAAAAGTCGCGGGAACGTTGTCTGTAAACATTGCAAGTATCTTTACTTATTTACAAAGTCGTTATTTTTGTATGTAACTCTCTATGTAAACATATATCTTTAAAACTACGCTACGGTTTTGATGCGGCTTGTAAAATACATAGAATGGTTCAAGAGGGTGGTTTTTTTGTATGATTTAATATGGTTTGGAGTCTAAATTCCATGCACCATTTGTATCTACTTAGCTGATTTTACCATCACTTCAAAAACTGCTCTCAGATACAAAAGCAGCTTCCAATGTTACGATGCTACAAGCAGACACATCCTATGTCTGACTTACTAATTAGTGCATTACGGGAATAAAAAGGAGGCTTTTCAAGCCTTCTTTTATTTCAGGGGTAGTAAAATTCGTTTCAACCGTACATAGTATTGTCTAAGTACATAATATCATTGTGTAATTTGTCATGCTATTCATGCCCTTAACGACAAACCATGAAACTATTTGCGGTCCGTGGGCGCAGTGGGGGCGAGTGTTGCCTAATAAGCAGGTTTGATACCCGTCTGATGTCATCGCCAAACACCATTGGTACAAATGAGCTCATTCATGTATCATTTAATGCTCATAAATAGATATTGTTTTGATTCAAGTTGTAAATCTTTTTTTATAACGTTTGTCCATTGACGATATAGTGTCGATATTCTATGTTAGCTACCTATTTAGTCATATTTTGAGCTGTTTACGTCATTTATTTGACGGGCTTCGTGGTCTAGTGGTTCATGTAACGGACTGTCGTTCACGATGTCTCGGGTTCGATTCCCGCACGGGAGAATCATTTGTATGATCTTTATAAATGTAATACAAATGCTTGTTCTGCGTCTGGGTGCTACTTTGTATTAAAAGTATGGATTTACAAAAGAAAAATAGTATATTTATTATATCCGTATTCTGGTACCCATAAACAAGCATATAAGCTTAGTTTGGGACCAGATGACGTTGTGTGAAATGTCCATGAATATTTATTATTATTTATTATTTGAATATTTATTATTAGCCATATTGATAGCTTGATAGATATTGACCGCGATCTCGTACATGTGGAATTTGTACATAGTTATGGCTCTCAGAGACTGTGCCTGCTATAATTTATAAAGAAATTAGGATTGGATTTCTACTTTCAGTAATTACCTATATAATAGATAGACACTAGCTGTTTCCTGCGACTTCGTACGCGTGGAATTTAGAAAATTTTCACAGAATTTGCAGCAGTTTTCACTGAGGCTTCACTTCTATGGGTCGTAGCGTTATGTTGTATAGCCTATAGCCTTTCTCGATAAATATACTATCCAACTCCGAAAGAATATCAAATAGTAACAAACAAACACATCATAACATAACATCACGCCTTTTCGGCTTCATCCACACTCATACATCTGGTCATACATGCCCTACGGTTGTAAGTGCTACGCACTTGCCCCTTTTGGAGTATCTCAGCGATGACATCGGAGTATATTTTTCTCGGGCGTCCTCTCCCAGTATTTCCACTTACTTTCGCCGTGTATATGCCTTTCGTTAACCGTCTCTCATCCATCCTCTCCACATGACCAAACCACCTAAGCATAGTTTTCTCCACCTTAGTAACTACATCCTCTTTCAGACCGCAACGTTCTCTTATAACTTCATTTCTTAATCTCTCTTTCAAAGTCACACCACACATACTTCTCAAAGAGCGCATCTCTACAGCATTTATTCTACTTTTGTGCTTCTCCTGCCACACCCAACATTCGTTTCCATACATATGCGTAGGTAACAACACGCCATTGTGGATCGATCCATTCGAGCCTTTTCAGTAATCGCTTGGTTAGCCACAAACATATATAACAAACTCGTCAGCTTTATAATATTAGTATAGAATTATAGATATCTGTTAATATTTAGCCGAATGCTATCGACTTGAAGAACATCTCTCATATTTGCCAGACATACAACTTCGATTTCAAGACTTATCAAATATTGAGGTCGTTAGACAGTTACAGGTCATGCCTGTCTCTTTAATCCTATTTCAAAAACATGTTATAGTCATGTAAAAACATCATAAGTACCGTTACACATTCAGTGGTGCCAGCGGCGTGCACTGCTAATTAACGTAGGGTAGGCAGTCACAAAAACTTTTTCTTTTATAGATTTTTAGCATAGCCACGCGACGGATCTCTAAGTCGGAAACCATGCCAACAGAACAAATTTAAATCTGAATATCCCGAATCAGTCCACACTGTACTAGAATTACTAAGCAATAACTACGTACGTACATACATACGTACATGTACGTATGTACATACGTTTCATAACTTTTAACATTTCATACATTTTAACATATAAATGTGTGCAAAAAAATAGCGAAACATTTAAGATACAGCAATAGCTGTTTTCATTTTTTAGTTAAGAGGATACCAAAATAGCTTCGTGCATTTTTCTATGTACGAAGTTTTCATTGTTTCTTTAGATTGAATGGCTAGAGCTCTAATTTTTAAGTAGGTATATGTTTTTTCAATATATGATCTAGGATCGCATAAACTCAGAAACGCGATTGAATAAAGTTTTCTCGATAGAAAATCTTAGCGAAAATACCTCTCTCATTTCTTATTTTTTTCATTTGTCGGTCTATTATCACGTATTAACTAATGAAATAACTTTAGAAACATAAGTAACTATTATATATAGAAACACGTAAATCAGAATTAAAATATATTTAGTAGATTTTGAGTAAATAGGAAAAGTATCCCTAATTCTTCATTTTCTGTGCCTACTGGCTGTGTTAATATGTACGTGTCGGCGATGATATACGATAATATTGATGTAGGCCCTTAAGATAACCATTCCCACGTCCCGACCTAAATACCTATTATACCGTTGTCCGTCCAGCTACGCGTGGCGCTGATTCGATCGGTACCGCGCTCGCATGTTGTAACAAAAAACCTTTATAGCTTCTTATCTATAATACCTAGAGTGAAGACAAATACTACGAAAAATTACTAGAAGACTACAGATGAAATCTATCTATTTTTTAAGATCTGAAAATTTATTTTAAAGTATTAAAAATGAGAACAGAAGAGGACAGAGGAGAAAACATAACAATTCAAAATATAACTCGATTTTACTCTTAAAACTGTGATATGTATGCTATATGTATACTTAATTATAAAGCACAAATCATCTAGTTTATCTTGATGTATAATAATATTAATAATCTATGAACTCATAAATAAAACTAAACTACTTACGACAATCCGCTGGAACTTCAAAACCACTTGTTTACTAAACACAAAGCGTAAAGTGGACTGAAGATAAAAACTGCCATCTAGTGATTATGGATTGTGAAGTAATTCATCAGCTATCTATTACACAACTTATAGACGCAAAAAATAACGCAATTTGTCCATAGATGTCGGTTTTATAAAATATGTCGCTATGGATATAAAAGTAACCTTGGACGTAAATTGCCCTTTTTTTTGAATATCAAAGTATCCTTGAACGTGTGAATGGTTAAGTTTAGTTCTGCACATAGAATAGGCACCATTACCTACCTTTTTGCTGGCTTAGTTGTTGAACTTGTTATTTTTAATTTTTAACAAACACACACTATCAACACACATTTCACAATCAAATAACATTTTAAAATCAACAAACGAAAATCCATACAATTATTAAATTAAAGAAACTCAATATTAAACAGTTCAATGAATCACACGAAAAAATAAAATGGCCTCCGTCGAACCAAAATATTTCTGCTATTTAAATAAATAAAACCTTACTAAACAAAAATGCATACGTGATTTATAATATTTATTAGACTTCCGAGTTCCGACTATATTTAATCGGATTATAAGTAACGAACGAACATTGCCGAATACTCGCGATAACATCCGATCGCGAAAGCAGGCGGCAGGATTTTCAGTATAAATCGTCTTGGATATGTAAGCCTGTGTGCGTTTGGGAACTGTGCACGGACACCAAAATTTCTACACACTAGAACTCATGGCAGGCGGGCGGCGTGGAGCTTGTCCGACGCGTTCGTCCGACCAATATTATTCCTTCGCCAAACGCCTGGCAAAAAACAATTTGCAAGCACATATTGGTGCTATTTATGAATTATTAGGTAGGCGTTTTTAAGTTATAATATTTTGTTTAATTAATAGTAAATACATGAATAAAGTCATCTAAATCATACGAACGTTTTATTAAAATATCTGTGAATGGCAAGTAAAGCAGTGCCTATCAGCTTGTATTGAGTGCACGCCACTGAGTGGTGCCAATTCTACGCGCACAACTAAATTAAACTTAACTAAAAAATGAATTTTGATAGTGTCCTTAAGAGGGTACTGTACTCCTAATTTAGGTATTTGCCTTAGGTATTGCTATCCCTATTCCCGAGCAGCGTGCTGAAAGAGACAAATATAGCTGAAGCAGATTTTACCTACAAATTCTTTGAAAAAAAGACGTTTTGTACTCCCCTTTATTCTTCGCGAAACTTAAACCGATTTTGATTGTTTTTACGCTATCTATATTATAGATGATGAATATATAAATGCTTGTATCACTTTCTTTTTTGGTAAAACCTTACCAAATATGTGTGATCGACGCTGCAACTTTACCTAAAGAAAACCAAAAAAAAACGGATGGTGACATTTAGTTTAGTTATTATGTATAGAAAAAAACAGTGGCAGAAGCATAGATATACTCTTCATCTATAATATAGCGTAAAAAACAATTAAAATCGGTTTAACTTTCGCGACGAATAAAGGGAAGTATGATACCCATATTTTTGTATGGAGCATAATTTTGTATCGTGCCCTCTTAACACAAGTCGTTTATTATAGACTAAAGATTTTAATTAATATAAATGTGCACTACAAAATAGCCGAATAATGCAGATATACCAATAGTTGTTTTTATTTTTAACACGCTTATTTTAGTTCGGTAGGTATCTATCAATGTATTAATCTATGACAGATTTTCTGAAAGTGATTTTAACACACTTGCAGTAGTCGGATTATTCTGAAATTTTGCACATATATTAAGGACCGATGACGATGCAATAATTGAAAAAAAAAATTTAGGATTTGCAAGCGTGTTTTTTTTAGTTTTTGAACTAAGTAAATTATTTAGTTAAGTCTAGTTGTGAACATAGAATTGGTACCAGTGTTAAAGTTTTTTTATACACTTACGGTCTAATTCATAATGACTTATAGGAGGCTTAAAATTTCGTTAAAAGCGGATTGTCAAAAATTGTAATTCATAATAGTTATTTACGCTAAAACTTTCTATATCTATCCGATAAAGTGACATTATTCCGACTACGGTCTTTTCGTAATGACTTTTCAGAGGCTTAAAAGTTAGCTATAAGAGGATTGTCAAAAATGTAATTCATAATAGCTTTTTTACACTAAAGCGTTCTATAACTATCCCATAAAGTGACATTATTTTAAACAAGCTCCGACCCTACTTTAAGCCTATATTAGTGAAAAAAATGGCGTATATATTCATCAGCTGATTATTTATATTGACGTTTGCCCCGTCATTTGCAAAGGTGTTGTTCATAGAGTCACGATAATTAACCAAAAAGTTATTAAACTAACGAGGTTTTATATTATAGTGATACGTGCATAAATCACGATAAATATCCGACACGGAATTTGCTTGATTATACATGTCTTATGAACCCTGCAAAGCATTGCGGCATTAACAATCTTGTTAACAATCGGCGAATCGTGCAGCGTCGATCACACATATTTGGTAAGGTTTTACCAAAAAAGAAAGTGATACAAGCATTTATATATTCATCATCTATAATATAGATAGCGTAAAAACAATCAAAATCGGTTTAAGTTTCGCGAAGAATAAAGGGGAGTACAAAACGTCTTTTTTTCAAAGAATTTGTAGGTAAAATCTGCTTCAGCTATATTTGTCTCTTTCAGCACGCTGCTCGGGAATAGGGATAGCAATACCTAAGGCAAATACCTAAATTAGGAGTACAGTACCCTCTTAAGGACACTATCAAAATTCATTTTTTAGTTAAGTTTAATTTAGTTGTGCGCGTAGAATTGGCACCACTCAGTGGCGTGCACTCAATACAAGCTGATAGGCACTGCTTTACTTGCCATTCACAGATATTTTAATAAAACGTTCGTATGATTTAGATGACTTTATTCATGTATTTACTATTAATTAAACAAAATATTATAACTTAAAAACGCCTACCTAATAATTCATAAATAGCACCAATATGTGCTTGCAAATTGTTTTTTGCCAGGCGTTTGGCGAAGGAATAATATTGGTCGGACGAACGCGTCGGACAAGCTCCACGCCGCCCGCCTGCCATGAGTTCATATGTGTGTAGAAATTTTGGTGTCCGTGCACAGTTCCCAAACGCACACAGGCTTACATATCCAAGACGATTTATACTGAAAATCCTGCCGCCTGCTTTCGCGATCGGATGTTATCGCGAGTATTCGGCAATGTTCGTTCGTTACTTATAATCCGATTAAATATAGTCGGAACTCGGAAGTCTAATAAATATTATAAATCACGTATGCATTTTTGTTTAGTAAGGTTTTATTTATTTAAATAGCAGAAATATTTTGGTTCGACGGAGGCCATTTTATTTTTTCGTGTGATTCATTGAACTGTTTAATATTGAGTTTCTTTAATTTAATAATTGTATGGATTTTCGTTTGTTGATTTTAAAATGTTATTTGATTGTGAAATGTGTGTTGATAGTGTGTGTTTGTTAAAAATTAAAAATAACAAGTTCAACAACTAAGCCAGCAAAAAGGTAGGTAATGGTGCCTATTCTATGTGCAGAACTAAACTTAACCATTCACACGTTCAAGGATACTTTGATATTCAAAAAAAAGGGCAATTTACGTCCAAGGTTACTTTTATATCCATAGCGACATATTTTATAAAACCGACATCTATGGACAAATTGCGTTATTTTTTGCGTCTATAAGTTGTGTAATAGATAGCTGATGAATTACTTCACAATCCATAATCACTAGATGGCAGTTTTTATCTTCAGTCCACTTTACGCTTTGTGTTTAGTAAACAAGTGGTTTTGAAGTTCCAGCGGATTGTCGTAAGTAGTTTAGTTTTATTTATGAGTTCATAGATTATTAATATTATTATACATCAAGATAAACTAGATGATTTGTGCTTTATAATTAAGTATACATATAGCATACATATCACAGTTTTAAGAGTAAAATCGAGTTATATTTTGAATTGTTATGTTTTCTCCTCTGTCCTCTTCTGTTCTCATTTTTAATACTTTAAAATAAATTTTCAGATCTTAAAAAATAGATAGATTTCATCTGTAGTCTTCTAGTAATTTTTCGTAGTATTTGTCTTCACTCTAGGTATTATAGATAAGAAGCTATAAAGGTTTTTTGTTACAACATGCGAGCGCGGTACCGATCGAATCAGCGCCACGCGTAGCTGGACGGACAACGGTATAATAGGTATTTAGGTCGGGACGTGGGAATGGTTATCTTAAGGGCCTACATCAATATTATCGTATATCATCGCCGACACGTACATATTAACACAGCCAGTAGGCACAGAAAATGAAGAATTAGGGATACTTTTCCTATTTACTCAAAATCTACTAAATATATTTTAATTCTGATTTACGTGTTTCTATATATAATAGTTACTTATGTTTCTAAAGTTATTTCATTAGTTAATACGTGATAATAGACCGACAAATGAAAAAAATAAGAAATGAGAGAGGTATTTTCGCTAAGATTTTCTATCGAGAAAACTTTATTCAATCGCGTTTCTGAGTTTATGCGATCCTAGATCATATATTGAAAAAACATATACCTACTTAAAAATTAGAGCTCTAGCCATTCAATCTAAAGAAACAATGAAAACTTCGTACATAGAAAAATGCACGAAGCTATTTTGGTATCCTCTTAACTAAAAAATGAAAACAGCTATTGCTGTATCTTAAATGTTTCGCTATTTTTTTGCACACATTTATATGTTAAAATGTATGAAATGTTAAAAGTTATGAAACGTATGTACATACGTACATGTACGTATGTATGTACGTACGTAGTTATTGCTTAGTAATTCTAGTACAGTGTGGACTGATTCGGGATATTCAGATTTAAATTTGTTCTGTTGGCATGGTTTCCGACTTAGAGATCCGTCGCGTGGCTATGCTAAAAATCTATAAAAGAAAAAGTTTTTGTGACTGCCTACCCTACGTTAATTAGCAGTGCACGCCGCTGGCACCACTGAATGTGTAACGGTACTTATGATGTTTTTACATGACTATAACATGTTTTTGAAATAGGATTAAAGAGACAGGCATGACCTGTAACTGTCTAACGACCTCAATATTTGATAAGTCTTGAAATCGAAGTTGTATGTCTGGCAAATATGAGAGATGTTCTTCAAGTCGATAGCATTCGGCTAAATATTAACAGATATCTATAATTCTATACTAATATTATAAAGCTGACGAGTTTGTTATATATGTTTGTGGCTAACCAAGCGATTACTGAAAAGGCTCGAATGGATCGATCCACAATGGCGTGTTGTTACCTACGCATATGTATGGAAACGAATGTTGGGTGTGGCAGGAGAAGCACAAAAGTAGAATAAATGCTGTAGAGATGCGCTCTTTGAGAAGTATGTGTGGTGTGACTTTGAAAGAGAGATTAAGAAATGAAGTTATAAGAGAACGTTGCGGTCTGAAAGAGGATGTAGTTACTAAGGTGGAGAAAACTATGCTTAGGTGGTTTGGTCATGTGGAGAGGATGGATGAGAGACGGTTAACGAAAGGCATATACACGGCGAAAGTAAGTGGAAATACTGGGAGAGGACGCCCGAGAAAAATATACTCCGATGTCATCGCTGAGATACTCCAAAAGGGGCAAGTGCGTAGCACTTACAACCGTAGGGCATGTATGACCAGATGTATGAGTGTGGATGAAGCCGAAAAGGCGTGATGTTATGTTATGATGTGTTTGTTTGTTACTATTTGATATTCTTTCGGAGTTGGATAGTATATTTATCGAGAAAGGCTATAGGCTATACAACATAACGCTACGACCCATAGAAGTGAAGCCTCAGTGAAAACTGCTGCAAATTCTGTGAAAATTTTCTAAATTCCACGCGTACGAAGTCGCAGGAAACAGCTAGTGTCTATCTATTATATAGGTAATTACTGAAAGTAGAAATCCAATCCTAATTTCTTTATAAATTATAGCAGGCACAGTCTCTGAGAGCCATAACTATGTACAAATTCCACATGTACGAGATCGCGGTCAATATCTATCAAGCTATCAATATGGCTAATAATAAATATTCAAATAATAAATAATAATAAATATTCATGGACATTTCACACAACGTCATCTGGTCCCAAACTAAGCTTATATGCTTGTTTATGGGTACCAGAATACGGATATAATAAATATACTATTTTTCTTTTGTAAATCCATACTTTTAATACAAAGTAGCACCCAGACGCAGAACAAGCATTTGTATTACATTTATAAAGATCATACAAATGATTCTCCCGTGCGGGAATCGAACCCGAGACATCGTGAACGACAGTCCGTTACATGAACCACTAGACCACGAAGCCCGTCAAATAAATGACGTAAACAGCTCAAAATATGACTAAATAGGTAGCTAACATAGAATATCGACACTATATCGTCAATGGACAAACGTTATAAAAAAAGATTTACAACTTGAATCAAAACAATATCTATTTATGAGCATTAAATGATACATGAATGAGCTCATTTGTACCAATGGTGTTTGGCGATGACATCAGACGGGTATCAAACCTGCTTATTAGGCAACACTCGCCCCCACTGCGCCCACGGACCGCAAATAGTTTCATGGTTTGTCGTTAAGGGCATGAATAGCATGACAAATTACACAATGATATTATGTACTTAGACAATACTATGTACGGTTGAAACGAATTTTACTACCCCTGAAATAAAAGAAGGCTTGAAAAGCCTCCTTTTTATTCCCGTAATGCACTAATTAGTAAGTCAGACATAGGATGTGTCTGCTTGTAGCATCGTAACATTGGAAGCTGCTTTTGTATCTGAGAGCAGTTTTTGAAGTGATGGTAAAATCAGCTAAGTAGATACAAATGGTGCATGGAATTTAGACTCCAAACCATATTAAATCATACAAAAAAACCACCCTCTTGAACCATTCTATGTATTTTACAAGCCGCATCAAAACCGTAGCGTAGTTTTAAAGATATATGTTTACATAGAGAGTTACATACAAAAATAACGACTTTGTAAATAAGTAAAGATACTTGCAATGTTTACAGACAACGTTCCCGCGACTTTTATCCAAAACTTAGATTCCCCATTAAAAATATATTCTCGTGTACCTAATAGAAGCTAGAATAGAACTCAATTGGTACTTCAATTGGTTAAATATAAAGCGGGAAATATCTAACGAAATCTTTCATGAAACTACTGGACTAAAATCTGCAATATTCGTGTTGTTACGTTCTCAAAAAGCTTTGGTAACCTTGTCTGTCGCTGTCGTGCGTCAAAACTACAAAACCGATTTGAACGATATTTGTTTAAAGACTATCTAGAGAATTGGATGTAGCCACTTTTTTTACGCAAAAAAGGGTGCGTAAAGATTCCAAATCGCAAGCGTAAGAAGTCGCAGGCAACAGTTAGTACGGTAATAGGATAAGATTATTATTGAATTGAACACTATCTCACCTGATGTCGCGTGATGAAATGATTGATGATCACAAAACTTATCTAGTCACGCGTGATATCAAAGCCTTACTCATCCTCTCAATAAAATATTGGTTTCAGAATGCTGACAAAATTACGAATTGTACGGAATGTAAATTACTTGTAAAGTAATGTCTGTCTTGTACTATGTATTTGTAAACACTACATAACTGCTCGTAGATATAAAAAAACAGTTTCGGTCACCCAAGACTGATTTATAGTTTAGGAATTAGAATACCGCAATTCAGCTGGACCCAGCATAGGCTTAAGCTCTGTGTGATCTCGCAATATTTTTGGATCCAATTAGAGAAATTAGAAGAATTAGAGAAAGGTTGTCTGGAAGAAATCGCCACGAGCGATAAGACCGCCACTAGTACAATTTGTATATCTTTGTAATATTATATATATAGTATTATTAATTACCTATACCATGTAAAAAATGTACAATAAAGAGTTTAAATAAATAAATAGAGAGTAAGATGGCAATTATAGAAAAGTAGAAGTTACTAAGTAATTAAGGCACGAGATCTCGAATGCTGTATATCATTTCAACTGCCCACAGCCTTAGTAACAGATAACCTGTCAGATCAACAATTTCTATATTATCTACAGCGATATCACAACATTGACGCATTATGCGGTATTCTAATGAATTACGTCATTTAGATTATGCTTTGATGATGCATAAAATATGCATACAAACGTGAAATGACGTTTTTGCACTTTGTCAACCGATTGGTACAAAATTTTGGCCGGATATGGAGATTAGAGATAACTAATTAGCGCTATCTCAATACTGATTTTAATCTATGTTTATTTTTAAATAATCAGCCACACCACCACAAAGTCATATATGTTCTGCTATCTACACTTCTTAAAGTTTCTACTGCAATTACTGTAAAAATAAACTACTAGGAGGCTACGTAAAGAAAAATCCGGAAATCACATTGAAAACTAGGATTTCGATTTAATATGTATGTATTGGTTCTTCGTCAAGTTATCTGCTTGAATCTTGGCTTAAATGGAAATGCTACTTGTTCCAAGAAAGTCTGACAGACAGACAACAAAGTCTTAAAGCTTTTGTGTTTCATTTTATACAGAACCCAGAACCTGTTAGAATAGTTATCCAATACATGTTTAGCTCTGCCTAAATTAGTAAAACAAGTCTTCTATAATAAAATCAAGTTATTAACGAATATAGCCAAAAAAATGTGACTGTTATTATTAACTAATTCGTGTAAACTAGTTTTGAAGCAATTTGGAGAATTGATGATGTACTTATTTGGATGGTGATCTATTTTATGTTATTCACCTTGGAGAACGCCTTTGATGATAAACTAGTATAGGTGCCCAATTCAGCGCCAACTGAATCCCAATTCCACTGCGAAATTTTCGACAGCAAACGAAACTATCGTCTGTGTTTCAAACATGTCAGAGAACAGCGAAACGCATAGGCATAAGAAAATAGGATAGGTTTACAAATAATAGAGCTAAAATCCACATGACTCGGCATAAATACTGTGAAACCTCATTTATACCGTAATACATTAGTATTACATCCAGGAATCCAATCCGATTTCTAAATTAGCATCTTGATACAAATAAATCTGTAATGTTGGCAATATGTCTGTTTAAATCGTCGCTTAAGAATTATAGTGACCATTTAAACATGTAACACCAGAAATACCAGGGCATAATGACTTTAATGTCTTTGCTTGATTGATATTATTAACCTTTGCTGACAAATGTAGTGCTAAAAGTATTCACTTTATTGCAATCTTCAGAAACTTCAAAGGCCTCATTTGCACTTGTACCATAATTCGTGGTGTTTATTTGTATTGCGAAAATCAAGAAATATTGTTAGTGGAATACGCCCTAAATTAACATGCCAAAAATCCACGGTATTTATTCTTCATTAGTTTTGGAACAGATATCTAGCTTTAGACCTTTGTGAATATGAAAAGATAGGTTTGAGATCGGTATCTGGAATATAATTAGGTGTAAAAGTAGATTTGCCACTGCCATTTAAATTGGGAATCATAAATGTTTACTTAAATTCTTAAAACCCGATGTAGGATCTTTTAAGAACCAAAAAGCAGAACTAATAAATCCATCATAAATCTCTAAAAAAAGAAAACAAAACGTCATGTCAGTATTTCAGTCATTCAGTCATTTATTTGTTTACGTATTTTGGAGACATAGTTTATTATTTTTATAGTTTTTTTATATAATAAGAATTCAATACATAAATGTCTAGATATGATAGAGCAATTACAGTATTTTCCCCCGAAGGGCAGCTTTTACAAGTGGAGTACGCTCAAGAAGGAACTCAGAAATGTTCCCCAGTAGTAGGCATTAAAGGTCCAGACGTGGTAGTATTAGCTGTAGAAAAGAGAGCTGTGGGAAAACTGCAGGATGATAGGACAGAGAGGAAGATTGTGGAACTTGATGAGCATATTGTTTTGGCATATGCTGGTCTGAGAGCCGATGCCAGAGTAATGATTACAAGGTATTTACTCTGACTGTGATGAAATAATTACAATGTCATTAGCAATTTTTGAAGAGTCCTGTGGTATAGTGAAGTCAGTAATCTGTCCTGCTTTCTTTCCATGAGTTCGTTACTACCCAAAAGAAAGTTAATGTTAATATAGATATTTCCCGAAAGTTAATTGGGTGAATATTGTACGTTTCCAACAGTTTCTTTCTACTTTTCGATGTTATGGTTATTATTGATTCATTGGCTTTCAGAGCACAAATAGAATGTCAATCGTATCGCCTGATGGTAGAAGACGCTGTCTCCACGGAGTATATATCCCGATATATCGCCGAATTGAAACAAACTTACACACAGAGCAATGGCAAGCGTCCATTTGGAATATCATGTTTGGTAGCGGGCTTTGATTTCGATGGAAAACCTCGTCTGTTTCAAACGGTACCATCTGGAGTCTATATTGAATGGAAGGTTAGTAATTACTAATTATAGATAGTAACTCGGCATTTAGGCAAAGGTTGAGTGTTGGCAAGTCAAATACAAAAAGGGGTGAACCAGGAGTGGAATCCCTTGGGACCTATTTTTTGCTTTTTTTTCTGCCAATGGTATTCTCTATCTATAGTATAGTCAGCCAGCTTTTACCTCCCAACATAAAGACTTTGAGACGAAATTGGAATAATTCGGAAAAATAACAACAGCATTCTTCTCTACCCTGAGATTTTACAAAGCGACAATCTAACATGCATCTTCTTGTCCAGGCAACCTGCGCAGGCAGGAAGGAGAAATCAATGAAAGAATATTTAGAAAAGAACTACAATGAGAGTGCAGTTGCAACTGATAATGGAGCCGTCAAGTTGGCTATCGGAACATTATTGGAAGCTGTTAATACTGAGCGGAAGAATTTGGAAGTAAATTTATATAAGTGACTCAATTCTGCCAATCCTATTTAGAAGAGTAATAACACACACTATAATTACCAATCAGTCCAATTTAAAGTCGTCTGGAAGTAGCCGCACCTTGTTGTGCATATGGACTGTGCTATGCTTATACGAATTTAACTTAATTTTTGTCTTAGGCATATTTAATAAAATTTCACACCACGTCCTCTGGTCCCAAACTAAGCTTATTTACTCTTTTAAGACATTAATTACAGGTGGCAGTTCTAAAACGAGGGCAGCCAATGAAGATATTAGATCGTACTATTATAGATTCAGTCCTTGCTTCGCTTGAAAATCAGGATAAAGAAAGTGAAGTATTCTTAATAGGACATCGGAAGAAAATAAGAAAATAACATTCCCAGGATTTAGGGGCATGTCTATTCCTCGCATTCTTATTACACAGATATAAATCATCATATCGTCAGGTCTTTTTTCCCGTAGAGGTAGGCAGAGACTATAAAGCGCCATCTGCTACGATCTGGTTCCACTTCTTTGGCTTCTTTTACACTCATACATCTGATCATACATGCACGTGTCACGACACACACTGGTATACAGTACTAGCTGTTGCCCGCGACTTCGTACGCGTGGAATTTAGATTTACAACATTTTTCACTAATGCTGTGCTCCTGTTGTATGAAACGTGATGTTATGTAGCCTGCCTTCCTCAATAAATGGACTATCCAGCACCAAAAGAATTTTTCAATTAAACCCAGTAGTTACTGAGATTTCCGCGTTCAAACAAACAAACAAACAAATTCTTCAGCTTTATAGTATCTTTATATGTATATATAAATCTTCTGTACGTGTGTTTATAATTGAACTCCTCCTAAACGGCTGGACCGATTTTGATGAAATTTGTTGTGTGTAATCAAGGGGGTTTGAGGATGGTTTAGATTCACAATTGGCTTGACCGATTTTGATGAAATTTTATTTCCACAGAATTGTATGGCAAAACAACGTTTGCCGGGGCAGCTAGTAGTATTAATATAGATATATTAATTTAGTTTTCACCCTGTAAAGTTTGGTGTCGTGATAAATTTACATTAACTTCGGCGCAACTTTGAGTTAAAATTCCTAGTCTAATAGGTTAATGGCATGAAACTTGTGATATTTGAAATCATTTTAATTAAGTATATTTTCATTTCACTATTGAAAATGTACCCAAAATTAAAAGTAATAAGTCATTGAGTTTGTAGATGTTTTTATAAAAAGATGGATTGTAATAAAACAATTTATACAGCTAAATATTTTAAACTTACACTTTATATGTTTGATTAGTTATTGAAAAAACGTATAAACCCAGCATTTGCAATATACCTGAAACAAGAAACAACAGAAAAGTTAAAACTGCGCCATCTGTGACAGTTAGTTTGAACTACGTAAGAAGTAAGTCATTCACTGCTACAATAAAACGCAGCTCTCGTAAGTTTCTTTGGTTAACCGATAGATTACTCTGCTTGTCTATTATTTGTCTACTTAAACTTATATTAGCGTATTTTTAGGGTTCCGTACCCAAAGGGTAAAAACGGGACCCTATTACTGAGACTTCGCTGTCCGTCCGTCCGTCCGTCCGTCCGTCCGTCCGTCTGTCACCAGGCTGTATCTCAAGAACGGTGATAGCTAGAGAGTTGAAATTTTCACAGATGATGTATTTCTATTGCCGCTATAACAACAAATACTAAAAATAAAATAAAATTAATATTTAAGGGGGGCTCCCATACAACAAACATGATTTTTAGGGTTCCGTACCCAGTATCTCAAGAACGGTGATAGCTAGACAGTTGAAATTTTCACAGATGATGTATTTCTATTGCCGCTATAACAACAAATACTAAAAATAAAATAAAATAAATATTTAAGGGGGGCTCCCATACAACAAACATGATTTTTAGGGTTCCGTACCCAGTATCTCAAGAACGGTGATAGCTAGACAGTTGAAATTTTCACAGATGATGTATTTCTATTGCCGCTATAACAACAAATACTAAAAATAAAATAAAATAAATATTTAAGGGGGGCTCCCATACAACAAACATGATTTTTAGGGTTCCGTACCCAGTATCTCAAGAACGGTGATAGCTAGACAGTTGAAATTTTCACAGATGATGTATTTCTACTGCTGCTATAACAACAAATACTAAAAATAAAATAAAATAAATATTTAAGGGGGGCTCCCATACAACAAACATGATTTTTTACCGTTTCTTGCTCGATACTAATAACGTTGCCTTATGTTGCATAGATAATGGTACGGAACCTTTCGTGCGCGAGTCCGACTCGCACTTGACCAATTATTTATAATAATTAAAGATTCAGATTTAATTATGTAACTTATGAATTTATTGAATACTTAGTTGTTCCCTACAACTTCGTACGCGTGTATCTTTTAAAACAGACCTTAACAAATTATACAAAAAAGCCATCCTCTTGAACTACTCTATCATTTAAAAAAACCGCATCGAAATCCGTTCCGTAGTATTGAAGATATAAGCTCACATAGGGATATACATACAAAAATAACGATTTTGTTTTATAATAAGTAAAAATTGATTTTTAATATGAACGAAGATATTTATATTCTAAAAGTGTTACGATTACACCTTGACTGGCCTTGAAACGACACGGAAGGCGAGTAATTTAGATAATTAGCTCATTATCATGGGATTTTCCAAAAAAGAAGCGATAGATTGACACTATTTAAAATAGTAGCAACCGGTACGACATTTTAATTTAAGCTACGATTCTTTAATACTTACTACTTTAGTATATCTTCTATCTATACCAGTATTATAAAGCTGAAGAGTCTGTTTTTAAGTTAGAACGCGCTAATCTTTGAAACAACTGGTCCGATTTGAAAAATTCTTATAGTGTTGGATAGTACATTTATCGAAGGCTATATAAGATCACGCTGCGACCGATAGAAGCGAAGAATTAGTGAAAAATGTTGCAAAATATAAGATAATTATAGGGATAATTTTCTAAATTCTACGCATAACAAGTCGTGGACTACAGCTAGCCTATACTAATATTATAAAGCTAAAGAGTTTGTTTGTTTGTTTCAACGCGCTAATCTCAGGAACCACTGGGCCTATTAGAAAAATTATTTCAGTGTTGGATAGTTACATTTATCGAGGAAGGCTATAGGCTATATAACATCACGCTGCAACCAATAGGAGCGAAGCAGTAGTGAAAAATGTTGCAAAAACGGGAAAAGTTTTCAAAATTCCACGCGTACGGAGTTGCGGGCAACAGCTAGTATTAAATAAACATAACGCGCTAAATAAAAAAAGTCATAAACCCTGACCTAGAAATGCAAAGGCAAATTATTATTCAGGCTGCACACTATCGTGTGAAATTTACAAACAGCCAAAAAATACATGTAGCGGAACTTGGTAACTTGGTCGACCCGTGACCACGATCGATGCAACTCGGTCCAAACGTCGGGAGCAAAGGTATAGTTATTTACTTACTAGCTGTGCCCACGACTCCGTCCGCGTGGATAGATTTTTGTTCGATCGACCCAATTAATTTTTGGTTCCTTTTTTGCCGCTAGATGGCGGTTGCAAGTAACCAAATTGAGAAATTTCGTATTATGTAAATATATTTTGATTGAGTGGACCGATTCCGATGGAACAAAGACTAAGTAATACCTCGAGTTGTGTACAATTTTCACATATAACATTTATATTTATAAGTGTTGTACATTTTACGTGATGCGTGCACACACACGTGCAGACACAGACTAAACAGACAAACAGACTAAAATTTCAAAAATGCTGGAAATGGTTTCTTTTGGTTATCCTTTAATCATCTGACTAATTTTTTTGAAAATATATTCAATGTACAAAATTTTTTTTTCTACAGATTTATTATATGTATAGATTAGATGTTTCTTCTTCTTGTTTGATGTGCAATCTGCGGGCGTATTATGAGCTTTTTAAAAATCATGCAAGTTCCAGGCAGGCCGTAAACTGCCTGACTAAATTATGTATTATGGTAAACATAAAACATTTAATTGAAAAATTTTAGTTAGTACTTAAACTTTTAGTTGTACCTTCCCTATAAACATATTAATCTATGACTGTTTTAGCGAACTGGATGGCTGGGAGTTATGTTCATATTACGAATTTGCCGGGCAGTTCCATTCACGGCGTAAACGGCCTGGGAATAAGAGTTCATAATACGGCCGCAGTGCCTGAAATTTTGGATGACTGGGTAAGAAATTTAAAGCAAGTTTTCCCGAAGAAATTCGATATTATCCTGGAATGAATTGTAGCCTATACTTTAAGTTAAATCTCTATCAGTATATTACTGAAAGTTGTATTCAATTCCATGCAATAGTTTTGGCGTTCTATACATATAATAAATCTGTAGAAAAAAAAATTTTGTACATTGAATATATTTTCAAAAAAATTAGTCAGATGATTAAAGGATAACCAAAAGAAACCATTTCCAGCATTTTTGAAATTTTAGTCTGTTTGTCTGTTTAGTCTGTGTCTGCACGTGTGTGTGCACGCATCACGTAAAATGTACAACACTTATAAATATAAATGTTATATGTGAAAATTGTACACAACTCGAGGTATTACTTAGTCTTTGTTCCATCGGAATCGGTCCACTCAATCAAAATATATTTACATAATACGAAATTTCTCAATTTGGTTACTTGCAACCGCCATCTAGCGGCAAAAAAGGAACCAAAAATTAATTGGGTCGATCGAACAAAAATCTATCCACGCGGACGGAGTCGTGGGCACAGCTAGTAAGTAAATAACTATACCTTTGCTCCCGACGTTTGGACCGAGTTGCATCGATCGTGGTCACGGGTCGACCAAGTTACCAAGTTCCGCTACATGTATTTTTTGGCTGTTTGTAAATTTCACACGATAGTGTGCAGCCTGAATAATAATTTGCCTTTGCATTTCTAGGTCAGGGTTTATGACTTTTTTTATTTAGCGCGTTATGTTTATTTAATACTAGCTGTTGCCCGCAACTCCGTACGCGTGGAATTTTGAAAACTTTTCCCGTTTTTGCAACATTTTTCACTACTGCTTCGCTCCTATTGGTTGCAGCGTGATGTTATATAGCCTATAGCCTTCCTCGATAAATGTAACTATCCAACACTGAAATAATTTTTCTAATAGGCCCAGTGGTTCCTGAGATTAGCGCGTTGAAACAAACAAACAAACTCTTTAGCTTTATAATATTAGTATAGGCTAGCTGTAGTCCACGACTTGTTATGCGTAGAATTTAGAAAATTATCCCTATAATTATCTTATATTTTGCAACATTTTTCACTAATTCTTCGCTTCTATCGGTCGCAGCGTGATCTTATATAGCCTTCGATAAATGTACTATCCAACACTATAAGAATTTTTCAAATCGGACCAGTTGTTTCAAAGATTAGCGCGTTCTAACTTAAAAACAGACTCTTCAGCTTTATAATACTGGTATAGATAGAAGATATACTAAAGTAGTAAGTATTAAAGAATCGTAGCTTAAATTAAAATGTCGTACCGGTTGCTACTATTTTAAATAGTGTCAATCTATCGCTTCTTTTTTGGAAAATCCCATGATAATGAGCTAATTATCTAAATTACTCGCCTTCCGTGTCGTTTCAAGGCCAGTCAAGGTGTAATCGTAACACTTTTAGAATATAAATATCTTCGTTCATATTAAAAATCAATTTTTACTTATTATAAAACAAAATCGTTATTTTTGTATGTATATCCCTATGTGAGCTTATATCTTCAATACTACGGAACGGATTTCGATGCGGTTTTTTTAAATGATAGAGTAGTTCAAGAGGATGGCTTTTTTGTATAATTTGTTAAGGTCTGTTTTAAAAGATACACGCGTACGAAGTTGTAGGGAACAACTAAGTATTCAATAAATTCATAAGTTACATAATTAAATCTGAATCTTTAATTATTATAAATAATTGGTCAAGTGCGAGTCGGACTCGCGCACGAAAGGTTCCGTACCATTATCTATGCAACATAAGGCAACGTTATTAGTATCGAGCAAGAAACGGTAAAAAATCATGTTTGTTGTATGGGAGCCCCCCTTAAATATTTATTTTATTTTATTTTTAGTATTTGTTGTTATAGCAGCAGTAGAAATACATCATCTGTGAAAATTTCAACTGTCTAGCTATCACCGTTCTTGAGATACTGGGTACGGAACCCTAAAAATCATGTTTGTTGTATGGGAGCCCCCCTTAAATATTTATTTTATTTTATTTTTAGTATTTGTTGTTATAGCGGCAATAGAAATACATCATCTGTGAAAATTTCAACTGTCTAGCTATCACCGTTCTTGAGATACTGGGTACGGAACCCTAAAAATCATGTTTGTTGTATGGGAGCCCCCCTTAAATATTTATTTTATTTTATTTTTAGTATTTGTTGTTATAGCGGCAATAGAAATACATCATCTGTGAAAATTTCAACTGTCTAGCTATCACCGTTCTTGAGATACTGGGTACGGAACCCTAAAAATCATGTTTGTTGTATGGGAGCCCCCCTTAAATATTAATTTTATTTTATTTTTAGTATTTGTTGTTATAGCGGCAATAGAAATACATCATCTGTGAAAATTTCAACTCTCTAGCTATCACCGTTCTTGAGATACAGCCTGGTGACAGACGGACGGACGGACGGACGGACGGACGGACGGACAGCGAAGTCTCAGTAATAGGGTCCCGTTTTTACCCTTTGGGTACGGAACCCTAAAAATACGCTAATATAAGTTTAAGTAGACAAATAATAGACAAGCAGAGTAATCTATCGGTTAACCAAAGAAACTTACGAGAGCTGCGTTTTATTGTAGCAGTGAATGACTTACTTCTTACGTAGTTCAAACTAACTGTCACAGATGGCGCAGTTTTAACTTTTCTGTTGTTTCTTGTTTCAGGTATATTGCAAATGCTGGGTTTATACGTTTTTTCAATAACTAATCAAACATATAAAGTGTAAGTTTAAAATATTTAGCTGTATAAATTGTTTTATTACAATCCATCTTTTTATAAAAACATCTACAAACTCAATGACTTATTACTTTTAATTTTGGGTACATTTTCAATAGTGAAATGAAAATATACTTAATTAAAATGATTTCAAATATCACAAGTTTCATGCCATTAACCTATTAGACTAGGAATTTTAACTCAAAGTTGCGCCGAAGTTAATGTAAATTTATCACGACACCAAACTTTACAGGGTGAAAACTAAATTAATATATCTATATTAATACTACTAGCTGCCCCGGCAAACGTTGTTTTGCCATACAATTCTGTGGAAATAAAATTTCATCAAAATCGGTCAAGCCAATTGTGAATCTAAACCATCCTCAAACCCCCTTGATTACACACAACAAATTTCATCAAAATCGGTCCAGCCGTTTAGGAGGAGTTCAATTATAAACACACGTACAGAAGATTTATATATACATATAAAGATACTATAAAGCTGAAGAATTTGTTTGTTTGTTTGTTTGAACGCGGAAATCTCAGTAACTACTGGGTTTAATTGAAAAATTCTTTTGGTGCTGGATAGTCCATTTATTGAGGAAGGCAGGCTACATAACATCACGTTTCATACAACAGGAGCACAGCATTAGTGAAAAATGTTGTAAATCTAAATTCCACGCGTACGAAGTCGCGGGCAACAGCTAGTACTGTATACCAGTGTGTGTCGTGACACGTGCATGTATGATCAGATGTATGAGTGTAAAAGAAGCCAAAGAAGTGGAACCAGATCGTAGCAGATGGCGCTTTATAGTCTCTGCCTACCTCTACGGGAAAAAAGACCTGACGATATGATGATTTATATCTGTGTAATAAGAATGCGAGGAATAGACATGCCCCTAAATCCTGGGAATGTTATTTTCTTATTTTCTTCCGATGTCCTATTAAGAATACTTCACTTTCTTTATCCTGATTTTCAAGCGAAGCAAGGACTGAATCTATAATAGTACGATCTAATATCTTCATTGGCTGCCCTCGTTTTAGAACTGCCACCTGTAATTAATGTCTTAAAAGAGTAAATAAGCTTAGTTTGGGACCAGAGGACGTGGTGTGAAATTTTATTAAATATGCCTAAGACAAAAATTAAGTTAAATTCGTATAAGCATAGCA
The DNA here is from genome assembly GCA_916999025.1 of Orgyia antiqua. NCBI lineage: Eukaryota > Metazoa > Arthropoda > Insecta > Lepidoptera > Erebidae > Orgyia > Orgyia antiqua. Next base: position 28,151,355 of record OU779871.1, read on the forward strand.
CAGTCCATATGCACAACAAGGTGCGGCTACTTCCAGACGACTTTAAATTGGACTGATTGGTAATTATAGTGTGTGTTATTACTCTTCTAAATAGGATTGGCAGAATTGAGTCACTTATATAAATTTACTTCCAAATTCTTCCGCTCAGTATTAACAGCTTCCAATAATGTTCCGATAGCCAACTTGACGGCTCCATTATCAGTTGCAACTGCACTCTCATTGTAGTTCTTTTCTAAATATTCTTTCATTGATTTCTCCTTCCTGCCTGCGCAGGTTGCCTGGACAAGAAGATGCATGTTAGATTGTCGCTTTGTAAAATCTCAGGGTAGAGAAGAATGCTGTTGTTATTTTTCCGAATTATTCCAATTTCGTCTCAAAGTCTTTATGTTGGGAGGTAAAAGCTGGCTGACTATACTATAGATAGAGAATACCATTGGCAGAAAAAAAAGCAAAAAATAGGTCCCAAGGGATTCCACTCCTGGTTCACCCCTTTTTGTATTTGACTTGCCAACACTCAACCTTTGCCTAAATGCCGAGTTACTATCTATAATTAGTAATTACTAACCTTCCATTCAATATAGACTCCAGATGGTACCGTTTGAAACAGACGAGGTTTTCCATCGAAATCAAAGCCCGCTACCAAACATGATATTCCAAATGGACGCTTGCCATTGCTCTGTGTGTAAGTTTGTTTCAATTCGGCGATATATCGGGATATATACTCCGTGGAGACAGCGTCTTCTACCATCAGGCGATACGATTGACATTCTATTTGTGCTCTGAAAGCCAATGAATCAATAATAACCATAACATCGAAAAGTAGAAAGAAACTGTTGGAAACGTACAATATTCACCCAATTAACTTTCGGGAAATATCTATATTAACATTAACTTTCTTTTGGGTAGTAACGAACTCATGGAAAGAAAGCAGGACAGATTACTGACTTCACTATACCACAGGACTCTTCAAAAATTGCTAATGACATTGTAATTATTTCATCACAGTCAGAGTAAATACCTTGTAATCATTACTCTGGCATCGGCTCTCAGACCAGCATATGCCAAAACAATATGCTCATCAAGTTCCACAATCTTCCTCTCTGTCCTATCATCCTGCAGTTTTCCCACAGCTCTCTTTTCTACAGCTAATACTACCACGTCTGGACCTTTAATGCCTACTACTGGGGAACATTTCTGAGTTCCTTCTTGAGCGTACTCCACTTGTAAAAGCTGCCCTTCGGGGGAAAATACTGTAATTGCTCTATCATATCTAGACATTTATGTATTGAATTCTTATTATATAAAAAAACTATAAAAATAATAAACTATGTCTCCAAAATACGTAAACAAATAAATGACTGAATGACTGAAATACTGACATGACGTTTTGTTTTCTTTTTTTAGAGATTTATGATGGATTTATTAGTTCTGCTTTTTGGTTCTTAAAAGATCCTACATCGGGTTTTAAGAATTTAAGTAAACATTTATGATTCCCAATTTAAATGGCAGTGGCAAATCTACTTTTACACCTAATTATATTCCAGATACCGATCTCAAACCTATCTTTTCATATTCACAAAGGTCTAAAGCTAGATATCTGTTCCAAAACTAATGAAGAATAAATACCGTGGATTTTTGGCATGTTAATTTAGGGCGTATTCCACTAACAATATTTCTTGATTTTCGCAATACAAATAAACACCACGAATTATGGTACAAGTGCAAATGAGGCCTTTGAAGTTTCTGAAGATTGCAATAAAGTGAATACTTTTAGCACTACATTTGTCAGCAAAGGTTAATAATATCAATCAAGCAAAGACATTAAAGTCATTATGCCCTGGTATTTCTGGTGTTGGACCCGATGTAGGATCTTTTAAGAACCAAAAAGCAGAACTAATAAATCCATCATAAATCTCTAAAAAAAGAAAACAAAACGTCATGTCAGTATTTCAGTCATTCAGTCATTTATTTGTTTACGTATTTTGGAGACATAGTTTATTATTTTTATAGTTTTTTTATATAATAAGAATTCAATACATAAATGTCTAGATATGATAGAGCAATTACAGTATTTTCCCCCGAAGGGCAGCTTTTACAAGTGGAGTACGCTCAAGAAGGAACTCAGAAATGTTCCCCAGTAGTAGGCATTAAAGGTCCAGACGTGGTAGTATTAGCTGTAGAAAAGAGAGCTGTGGGAAAACTGCAGGATGATAGGACAGAGAGGAAGATTGTGGAACTTGATGAGCATATTGTTTTGGCATATGCTGGTCTGAGAGCCGATGCCAGAGTAATGATTACAAGGTATTTACTCTGACTGTGATGAAATAATTACAATGTCATTAGCAATTTTTGAAGAGTCCTGTGGTATAGTGAAGTCAGTAATCTGTCCTGCTTTCTTTCCATGAGTTCGTTACTACCCAAAAGAAAGTTAATGTTAATATAGATATTTCCCGAAAGTTAATTGGGTGAATATTGTACGTTTCCAACAGTTTCTTTCTACTTTTCGATGTTATGGTTATTATTGATTCATTGGCTTTCAGAGCACAAATAGAATGTCAATCGTATCGCCTGATGGTAGAAGACGCTGTCTCCACGGAGTATATATCCCGATATATCGCCGAATTGAAACAAACTTACACACAGAGCAATGGCAAGCGTCCATTTGGAATATCATGTTTGGTAGCGGGCTTTGATTTCGATGGAAAACCTCGTCTGTTTCAAACGGTACCATCTGGAGTCTATATTGAATGGAAGGTTAGTAATTACTAATTATAGATAGTAACTCGGCATTTAGGCAAAGGTTGAGTGTTGGCAAGTCAAATACAAAAAGGGGTGAACCAGGAGTGGAATCCCTTGGGACCTATTTTTTGCTTTTTTTTCTGCCAATGGTATTCTCTATCTATAGTATAGTCAGCCAGCTTTTACCTCCCAACATAAAGACTTTGAGACGAAATTGGAATAATTCGGAAAAATAACAACAGCATTCTTCTCTACCCTGAGATTTTACAAAGCGACAATCTAACATGCATCTTCTTGTCCAGGCAACCTGCGCAGGCAGGAAGGAGAAATCAATGAAAGAATATTTAGAAAAGAACTACAATGAGAGTGCAGTTGCAACTGATAATGGAGCCGTCAAGTTGGCTATCGGAACATTATTGGAAGCTGTTAATACTGAGCGGAAGAATTTGGAAGTAAATTTATATAAGTGACTCAATTCTGCCAATCCTATTTAGAAGAGTAATAACACACACTATAATTACCAATCAGTCCAATTTAAAGTCGTCTGGAAGTAGCCGCACCTTGTTGTGCATATGGACTGTGCTATGCTTATACGAATTTAACTTAATTTTTGTCTTAGGCATATTTAATAAAATTTCACACCACGTCCTCTGGTCCCAAACTAAGCTTATTTACTCTTTTAAGACATTAATTACAGGTGGCAGTTCTAAAACGAGGGCAGCCAATGAAGATATTAGATCGTACTATTATAGATTCAGTCCTTGCTTCGCTTGAAAATCAGGATAAAGAAAGTGAAGTATTCTTAATAGGACATCGGAAGAAAATAAGAAAATAACATTCCCAGGATTTAGGGGCATGTCTATTCCTCGCATTCTTATTACACAGATATAAATCATCATATCGTCAGGTCTTTTTTCCCGTAGAGGTAGGCAGAGACTATAAAGCGCCATCTGCTACGATCTGGTTCCACTTCTTTGGCTTCTTTTACACTCATACATCTGATCATACATGCACGTGTCACGACACACACTGGTATACAGTACTAGCTGTTGCCCGCGACTTCGTACGCGTGGAATTTAGATTTACAACATTTTTCACTAATGCTGTGCTCCTGTTGTATGAAACGTGATGTTATGTAGCCTGCCTTCCTCAATAAATGGACTATCCAGCACCAAAAGAATTTTTCAATTAAACCCAGTAGTTACTGAGATTTCCGCGTTCAAACAAACAAACAAACAAATTCTTCAGCTTTATAGTATCTTTATATGTATATATAAATCTTCTGTACGTGTGTTTATAATTGAACTCCTCCTAAACGGCTGGACCGATTTTGATGAAATTTGTTGTGTGTAATCAAGGGGGTTTGAGGATGGTTTAGATTCACAATTGGCTTGACCGATTTTGATGAAATTTTATTTCCACAGAATTGTATGGCAAAACAACGTTTGCCGGGGCAGCTAGTAGTATTAATATAGATATATTAATTTAGTTTTCACCCTGTAAAGTTTGGTGTCGTGATAAATTTACATTAACTTCGGCGCAACTTTGAGTTAAAATTCCTAGTCTAATAGGTTAATGGCATGAAACTTGTGATATTTGAAATCATTTTAATTAAGTATATTTTCATTTCACTATTGAAAATGTACCCAAAATTAAAAGTAATAAGTCATTGAGTTTGTAGATGTTTTTATAAAAAGATGGATTGTAATAAAACAATTTATACAGCTAAATATTTTAAACTTACACTTTATATGTTTGATTAGTTATTGAAAAAACGTATAAACCCAGCATTTGCAATATACCTGAAACAAGAAACAACAGAAAAGTTAAAACTGCGCCATCTGTGACAGTTAGTTTGAACTACGTAAGAAGTAAGTCATTCACTGCTACAATAAAACGCAGCTCTCGTAAGTTTCTTTGGTTAACCGATAGATTACTCTGCTTGTCTATTATTTGTCTACTTAAACTTATATTAGCGTATTTTTAGGGTTCCGTACCCAAAGGGTAAAAACGGGACCCTATTACTGAGACTTCGCTGTCCGTCCGTCCGTCCGTCCGTCCGTCCGTCCGTCTGTCACCAGGCTGTATCTCAAGAACGGTGATAGCTAGAGAGTTGAAATTTTCACAGATGATGTATTTCTATTGCCGCTATAACAACAAATACTAAAAATAAAATAAAATTAATATTTAAGGGGGGCTCCCATACAACAAACATGATTTTTAGGGTTCCGTACCCAGTATCTCAAGAACGGTGATAGCTAGACAGTTGAAATTTTCACAGATGATGTATTTCTATTGCCGCTATAACAACAAATACTAAAAATAAAATAAAATAAATATTTAAGGGGGGCTCCCATACAACAAACATGATTTCATTATGCCCTGGTATTTCTGGTGTTGGACCCGATGTAGGATCTTTTAAGAACCAAAAAGCAGAACTAATAAATCCATCATAAATCTCTAAAAAAAGAAAACAAAACGTCATGTCAGTATTTCAGTCATTCAGTCATTTATTTGTTTACGTATTTTGGAGACATAGTTTATTATTTTTATAGTTTTTTTATATAATAAGAATTCAATACATAAATGTCTAGATATGATAGAGCAATTACAGTATTTTCCCCCGAAGGGCAGCTTTTACAAGTGGAGTACGCTCAAGAAGGAACTCAGAAATGTTCCCCAGTAGTAGGCATTAAAGGTCCAGACGTGGTAGTATTAGCTGTAGAAAAGAGAGCTGTGGGAAAACTGCAGGATGATAGGACAGAGAGGAAGATTGTGGAACTTGATGAGCATATTGTTTTGGCATATGCTGGTCTGAGAGCCGATGCCAGAGTAATGATTACAAGGTATTTACTCTGACTGTGATGAAATAATTACAATGTCATTAGCAATTTTTGAAGAGTCCTGTGGTATAGTGAAGTCAGTAATCTGTCCTGCTTTCTTTCCATGAGTTCGTTACTACCCAAAAGAAAGTTAATGTTAATATAGATATTTCCCGAAAGTTAATTGGGTGAATATTGTACGTTTCCAACAGTTTCTTTCTACTTTTCGATGTTATGGTTATTATTGATTCATTGGCTTTCAGAGCACAAATAGAATGTCAATCGTATCGCCTGATGGTAGAAGACGCTGTCTCCACGGAGTATATATCCCGATATATCGCCGAATTGAAACAAACTTACACACAGAGCAATGGCAAGCGTCCATTTGGAATATCATGTTTGGTAGCGGGCTTTGATTTCGATGGAAAACCTCGTCTGTTTCAAACGGTACCATCTGGAGTCTATATTGAATGGAAGGTTAGTAATTACTAATTATAGATAGTAACTCGGCATTTAGGCAAAGGTTGAGTGTTGGCAAGTCAAATACAAAAAGGGGTGAACCAGGAGTGGAATCCCTTGGGACCTATTTTTTGCTTTTTTTTCTGCCAATGGTATTCTCTATCTATAGTATAGTCAGCCAGCTTTTACCTCCCAACATAAAGACTTTGAGACGAAATTGGAATAATTCGGAAAAATAACAACAGCATTCTTCTCTACCCTGAGATTTTACAAAGCGACAATCTAACATGCATCTTCTTGTCCAGGCAACCTGCGCAGGCAGGAAGGAGAAATCAATGAAAGAATATTTAGAAAAGAACTACAATGAGAGTGCAGTTGCAACTGATAATGGAGCCGTCAAGTTGGCTATCGGAACATTATTGGAAGCTGTTAATACTGAGCGGAAGAATTTGGAAGTAAATTTATATAAGTGACTCAATTCTGCCAATCCTATTTAGAAGAGTAATAACACACACTATAATTACCAATCAGTCCAATTTAAAGTCGTCTGGAAGTAGCCGCACCTTGTTGTGCATATGGACTGTGCTATGCTTATACGAATTTAACTTAATTTTTGTCTTAGGCATATTTAATAAAATTTCACACCACGTCCTCTGGTCCCAAACTAAGCTTATTTACTCTTTTAAGACATTAATTACAGGTGGCAGTTCTAAAACGAGGGCAGCCAATGAAGATATTAGATCGTACTATTATAGATTCAGTCCTTGCTTCGCTTGAAAATCAGGATAAAGAAAGTGAAGTATTCTTAATAGGACATCGGAAGAAAATAAGAAAATAACATTCCCAGGATTTAGGGGCATGTCTATTCCTCGCATTCTTATTACACAGATATAAATCATCATATCGTCAGGTCTTTTTTCCCGTAGAGGTAGGCAGAGACTATAAAGCGCCATCTGCTACGATCTGGTTCCACTTCTTTGGCTTCTTTTACACTCATACATCTGATCATACATGCACGTGTCACGACACACACTGGTATACAGTACTAGCTGTTGCCCGCGACTTCGTACGCGTGGAATTTAGATTTACAACATTTTTCACTAATGCTGTGCTCCTGTTGTATGAAACGTGATGTTATGTAGCCTGCCTTCCTCAATAAATGGACTATCCAGCACCAAAAGAATTTTTCAATTAAACCCAGTAGTTACTGAGATTTCCGCGTTCAAACAAACAAACAAACAAATTCTTCAGCTTTATAGTATCTTTATATGTATATATAAATCTTCTGTACGTGTGTTTATAATTGAACTCCTCCTAAACGGCTGGACCGATTTTGATGAAATTTGTTGTGTGTAATCAAGGGGGTTTGAGGATGGTTTAGATTCACAATTGGCTTGACCGATTTTGATGAAATTTTATTTCCACAGAATTGTATGGCAAAACAACGTTTGCCGGGGCAGCTAGTAGTATTAATATAGATATATTAATTTAGTTTTCACCCTGTAAAGTTTGGTGTCGTGATAAATTTACATTAACTTCGGCGCAACTTTGAGTTAAAATTCCTAGTCTAATAGGTTAATGGCATGAAACTTGTGATATTTGAAATCATTTTAATTAAGTATATTTTCATTTCACTATTGAAAATGTACCCAAAATTAAAAGTAATAAGTCATTGAGTTTGTAGATGTTTTTATAAAAAGATGGATTGTAATAAAACAATTTATACAGCTAAATATTTTAAACTTACACTTTATATGTTTGATTAGTTATTGAAAAAACGTATAAACCCAGCATTTGCAATATACCTGAAACAAGAAACAACAGAAAAGTTAAAACTGCGCCATCTGTGACAGTTAGTTTGAACTACGTAAGAAGTAAGTCATTCACTGCTACAATAAAACGCAGCTCTCGTAAGTTTCTTTGGTTAACCGATAGATTACTCTGCTTGTCTATTATTTGTCTACTTAAACTTATATTAGCGTATTTTTAGGGTTCCGTACCCAAAGGGTAAAAACGGGACCCTATTACTGAGACTTCGCTGTCCGTCCGTCCGTCCGTCCGTCCGTCCGTCCGTCTGTCACCAGGCTGTATCTCAAGAACGGTGATAGCTAGAGAGTTGAAATTTTCACAGATGATGTATTTCTATTGCCGCTATAACAACAAATACTAAAAATAAAATAAAATTAATATTTAAGGGGGGCTCCCATACAACAAACATGATTTTTAGGGTTCCGTACCCAGTATCTCAAGAACGGTGATAGCTAGACAGTTGAAATTTTCACAGATGATGTATTTCTATTGCCGCTATAACAACAAATACTAAAAATAAAATAAAATAAATATTTAAGGGGGGCTCCCATACAACAAACATGATTTTTAGGGTTCCGTACCCAGTATCTCAAGAACGGTGATAGCTAGACAGTTGAAATTTTCACAGATGATGTATTTCTATTGCCGCTATAACAACAAATACTAAAAATAAAATAAAATAAATATTTAAGGGGGGCTCCCATACAACAAACATGATTTTTAGGGTTCCGTACCCAGTATCTCAAGAACGGTGATAGCTAGACAGTTGAAATTTTCACAGATGATGTATTTCTACTGCTGCTATAACAACAAATACTAAAAATAAAATAAAATAAATATTTAAGGGGGGCTCCCATACAACAAACATGATTTTTTACCGTTTCTTGCTCGATACTAATAACGTTGCCTTATGTTGCATAGATAATGGTACGGAACCTTTCGTGCGCGAGTCCGACTCGCACTTGACCAATTATTTATAATAATTAAAGATTCAGATTTAATTATGTAACTTATGAATTTATTGAATACTTAGTTGTTCCCTACAACTTCGTACGCGTGTATCTTTTAAAACAGACCTTAACAAATTATACAAAAAAGCCATCCTCTTGAACTACTCTATCATTTAAAAAAACCGCATCGAAATCCGTTCCGTAGTATTGAAGATATAAGCTCACATAGGGATATACATACAAAAATAACGATTTTGTTTTATAATAAGTAAAAATTGATTTTTAATATGAACGAAGATATTTATATTCTAAAAGTGTTACGATTACACCTTGACTGGCCTTGAAACGACACGGAAGGCGAGTAATTTAGATAATTAGCTCATTATCATGGGATTTTCCAAAAAAGAAGCGATAGATTGACACTATTTAAAATAGTAGCAACCGGTACGACATTTTAATTTAAGCTACGATTCTTTAATACTTACTACTTTAGTATATCTTCTATCTATACCAGTATTATAAAGCTGAAGAGTCTGTTTTTAAGTTAGAACGCGCTAATCTTTGAAACAACTGGTCCGATTTGAAAAATTCTTATAGTGTTGGATAGTACATTTATCGAAGGCTATATAAGATCACGCTGCGACCGATAGAAGCGAAGAATTAGTGAAAAATGTTGCAAAATATAAGATAATTATAGGGATAATTTTCTAAATTCTACGCATAACAAGTCGTGGACTACAGCTAGCCTATACTAATATTATAAAGCTAAAGAGTTTGTTTGTTTGTTTCAACGCGCTAATCTCAGGAACCACTGGGCCTATTAGAAAAATTATTTCAGTGTTGGATAGTTACATTTATCGAGGAAGGCTATAGGCTATATAACATCACGCTGCAACCAATAGGAGCGAAGCAGTAGTGAAAAATGTTGCAAAAACGGGAAAAGTTTTCAAAATTCCACGCGTACGGAGTTGCGGGCAACAGCTAGTATTAAATAAACATAACGCGCTAAATAAAAAAAGTCATAAACCCTGACCTAGAAATGCAAAGGCAAATTATTATTCAGGCTGCACACTATCGTGTGAAATTTACAAACAGCCAAAAAATACATGTAGCGGAACTTGGTAACTTGGTCGACCCGTGACCACGATCGATGCAACTCGGTCCAAACGTCGGGAGCAAAGGTATAGTTATTTACTTACTAGCTGTGCCCACGACTCCGTCCGCGTGGATAGATTTTTGTTCGATCGACCCAATTAATTTTTGGTTCCTTTTTTGCCGCTAGATGGCGGTTGCAAGTAACCAAATTGAGAAATTTCGTATTATGTAAATATATTTTGATTGAGTGGACCGATTCCGATGGAACAAAGACTAAGTAATACCTCGAGTTGTGTACAATTTTCACATATAACATTTATATTTATAAGTGTTGTACATTTTACGTGATGCGTGCACACACACGTGCAGACACAGACTAAACAGACAAACAGACTAAAATTTCAAAAATGCTGGAAATGGTTTCTTTTGGTTATCCTTTAATCATCTGACTAATTTTTTTGAAAATATATTCAATGTACAAAATTTTTTTTTCTACAGATTTATTATATGTATAGAACGCCAAAACTATTGCATGGAATTGAATACAACTTTCAGTAATATACTGATAGAGATTTAACTTAAAGTATAGGCTACAATTCATTCCAGGATAATATCGAATTTCTTCGGGAAAACTTGCTTTAAATTTCTTACCCAGTCATCCAAAATTTCAGGCACTGCGGCCGTATTATGAACTCTTATTCCCAGGCCGTTTACGCCGTGAATGGAACTGCCCGGCAAATTCGTAATATGAACATAACTCCCAGCCATCCAGTTCGCTAAAACAGTCATAGATTAATATGTTTATAGGGAAGGTACAACTAAAAGTTTAAGTACTAACTAAAATTTTTCAATTAAATGTTTTATGTTTACCATAATACATAATTTAGTCAGGCAGTTTACGGCCTGCCTGGAACTTGCATGATTTTTAAAAAGCTCATAATACGCCCGCAGATTGCACATCAAACAAGAAGAAGAAACATCTAATCTATACATATAATAAATCTGTAGAAAAAAAAATTTTGTACATTGAATATATTTTCAAAAAAATTAGTCAGATGATTAAAGGATAACCAAAAGAAACCATTTCCAGCATTTTTGAAATTTTAGTCTGTTTGTCTGTTTAGTCTGTGTCTGCACGTGTGTGTGCACGCATCACGTAAAATGTACAACACTTATAAATATAAATGTTATATGTGAAAATTGTACACAACTCGAGGTATTACTTAGTCTTTGTTCCATCGGAATCGGTCCACTCAATCAAAATATATTTACATAATACGAAATTTCTCAATTTGGTTACTTGCAACCGCCATCTAGCGGCAAAAAAGGAACCAAAAATTAATTGGGTCGATCGAACAAAAATCTATCCACGCGGACGGAGTCGTGGGCACAGCTAGTAAGTAAATAACTATACCTTTGCTCCCGACGTTTGGACCGAGTTGCATCGATCGTGGTCACGGGTCGACCAAGTTACCAAGTTCCGCTACATGTATTTTTTGGCTGTTTGTAAATTTCACACGATAGTGTGCAGCCTGAATAATAATTTGCCTTTGCATTTCTAGGTCAGGGTTTATGACTTTTTTTATTTAGCGCGTTATGTTTATTTAATACTAGCTGTTGCCCGCAACTCCGTACGCGTGGAATTTTGAAAACTTTTCCCGTTTTTGCAACATTTTTCACTACTGCTTCGCTCCTATTGGTTGCAGCGTGATGTTATATAGCCTATAGCCTTCCTCGATAAATGTAACTATCCAACACTGAAATAATTTTTCTAATAGGCCCAGTGGTTCCTGAGATTAGCGCGTTGAAACAAACAAACAAACTCTTTAGCTTTATAATATTAGTATAGGCTAGCTGTAGTCCACGACTTGTTATGCGTAGAATTTAGAAAATTATCCCTATAATTATCTTATATTTTGCAACATTTTTCACTAATTCTTCGCTTCTATCGGTCGCAGCGTGATCTTATATAGCCTTCGATAAATGTACTATCCAACACTATAAGAATTTTTCAAATCGGACCAGTTGTTTCAAAGATTAGCGCGTTCTAACTTAAAAACAGACTCTTCAGCTTTATAATACTGGTATAGATAGAAGATATACTAAAGTAGTAAGTATTAAAGAATCGTAGCTTAAATTAAAATGTCGTACCGGTTGCTACTATTTTAAATAGTGTCAATCTATCGCTTCTTTTTTGGAAAATCCCATGATAATGAGCTAATTATCTAAATTACTCGCCTTCCGTGTCGTTTCAAGGCCAGTCAAGGTGTAATCGTAACACTTTTAGAATATAAATATCTTCGTTCATATTAAAAATCAATTTTTACTTATTATAAAACAAAATCGTTATTTTTGTATGTATATCCCTATGTGAGCTTATATCTTCAATACTACGGAACGGATTTCGATGCGGTTTTTTTAAATGATAGAGTAGTTCAAGAGGATGGCTTTTTTGTATAATTTGTTAAGGTCTGTTTTAAAAGATACACGCGTACGAAGTTGTAGGGAACAACTAAGTATTCAATAAATTCATAAGTTACATAATTAAATCTGAATCTTTAATTATTATAAATAATTGGTCAAGTGCGAGTCGGACTCGCGCACGAAAGGTTCCGTACCATTATCTATGCAACATAAGGCAACGTTATTAGTATCGAGCAAGAAACGGTAAAAAATCATGTTTGTTGTATGGGAGCCCCCCTTAAATATTTATTTTATTTTATTTTTAGTATTTGTTGTTATAGCAGCAGTAGAAATACATCATCTGTGAAAATTTCAACTGTCTAGCTATCACCGTTCTTGAGATACTGGGTACGGAACCCTAAAAATCATGTTTGTTGTATGGGAGCCCCCCTTAAATATTTATTTTATTTTATTTTTAGTATTTGTTGTTATAGCGGCAATAGAAATACATCATCTGTGAAAATTTCAACTGTCTAGCTATCACCGTTCTTGAGATACTGGGTACGGAACCCTAAAAATCATGTTTGTTGTATGGGAGCCCCCCTTAAATATTTATTTTATTTTATTTTTAGTATTTGTTGTTATAGCGGCAATAGAAATACATCATCTGTGAAAATTTCAACTGTCTAGCTATCACCGTTCTTGAGATACTGGGTACGGAACCCTAAAAATCATGTTTGTTGTATGGGAGCCCCCCTTAAATATTAATTTTATTTTATTTTTAGTATTTGTTGTTATAGCGGCAATAGAAATACATCATCTGTGAAAATTTCAACTCTCTAGCTATCACCGTTCTTGAGATACAGCCTGGTGACAGACGGACGGACGGACGGACGGACGGACGGACGGACAGCGAAGTCTCAGTAATAGGGTCCCGTTTTTACCCTTTGGGTACGGAACCCTAAAAATACGCTAATATAAGTTTAAGTAGACAAATAATAGACAAGCAGAGTAATCTATCGGTTAACCAAAGAAACTTACGAGAGCTGCGTTTTATTGTAGCAGTGAATGACTTACTTCTTACGTAGTTCAAACTAACTGTCACAGATGGCGCAGTTTTAACTTTTCTGTTGTTTCTTGTTTCAGGTATATTGCAAATGCTGGGTTTATACGTTTTTTCAATAACTAATCAAACATATAAAGTGTAAGTTTAAAATATTTAGCTGTATAAATTGTTTTATTACAATCCATCTTTTTATAAAAACATCTACAAACTCAATGACTTATTACTTTTAATTTTGGGTACATTTTCAATAGTGAAATGAAAATATACTTAATTAAAATGATTTCAAATATCACAAGTTTCATGCCATTAACCTATTAGACTAGGAATTTTAACTCAAAGTTGCGCCGAAGTTAATGTAAATTTATCACGACACCAAACTTTACAGGGTGAAAACTAAATTAATATATCTATATTAATACTACTAGCTGCCCCGGCAAACGTTGTTTTGCCATACAATTCTGTGGAAATAAAATTTCATCAAAATCGGTCAAGCCAATTGTGAATCTAAACCATCCTCAAACCCCCTTGATTACACACAACAAATTTCATCAAAATCGGTCCAGCCGTTTAGGAGGAGTTCAATTATAAACACACGTACAGAAGATTTATATATACATATAAAGATACTATAAAGCTGAAGAATTTGTTTGTTTGTTTGTTTGAACGCGGAAATCTCAGTAACTACTGGGTTTAATTGAAAAATTCTTTTGGTGCTGGATAGTCCATTTATTGAGGAAGGCAGGCTACATAACATCACGTTTCATACAACAGGAGCACAGCATTAGTGAAAAATGTTGTAAATCTAAATTCCACGCGTACGAAGTCGCGGGCAACAGCTAGTACTGTATACCAGTGTGTGTCGTGACACGTGCATGTATGATCAGATGTATGAGTGTAAAAGAAGCCAAAGAAGTGGAACCAGATCGTAGCAGATGGCGCTTTATAGTCTCTGCCTACCTCTACGGGAAAAAAGACCTGACGATATGATGATTTATATCTGTGTAATAAGAATGCGAGGAATAGACATGCCCCTAAATCCTGGGAATGTTATTTTCTTATTTTCTTCCGATGTCCTATTAAGAATACTTCACTTTCTTTATCCTGATTTTCAAGCGAAGCAAGGACTGAATCTATAATAGTACGATCTAATATCTTCATTGGCTGCCCTCGTTTTAGAACTGCCACCTGTAATTAATGTCTTAAAAGAGTAAATAAGCTTAGTTTGGGACCAGAGGACGTGGTGTGAAATTTTATTAAATATGCCTAAGACAAAAATTAAGTTAAATTCGTATAAGCATAGCACAGTCCATATGCACAACAAGGTGCGGCTACTTCCAGACGACTTTAAATTGGACTGATTGGTAATTATAGTGTGTGTTATTACTCTTCTAAATAGGATTGGCAGAATTGAGTCACTTATATAAATTTACTTCCAAATTCTTCCGCTCAGTATTAACAGCTTCCAATAATGTTCCGATAGCCAACTTGACGGCTCCATTATCAGTTGCAACTGCACTCTCATTGTAGTTCTTTTCTAAATATTCTTTCATTGATTTCTCCTTCCTGCCTGCGCAGGTTGCCTGGACAAGAAGATGCATGTTAGATTGTCGCTTTGTAAAATCTCAGGGTAGAGAAGAATGCTGTTGTTATTTTTCCGAATTATTCCAATTTCGTCTCAAAGTCTTTATGTTGGGAGGTAAAAGCTGGCTGACTATACTATAGATAGAGAATACCATTGGCAGAAAAAAAAGCAAAAAATAGGTCCCAAGGGATTCCACTCCTGGTTCACCCCTTTTTGTATTTGACTTGCCAACACTCAACCTTTGCCTAAATGCCGAGTTACTATCTATAATTAGTAATTACTAACCTTCCATTCAATATAGACTCCAGATGGTACCGTTTGAAACAGACGAGGTTTTCCATCGAAATCAAAGCCCGCTACCAAACATGATATTCCAAATGGACGCTTGCCATTGCTCTGTGTGTAAGTTTGTTTCAATTCGGCGATATATCGGGATATATACTCCGTGGAGACAGCGTCTTCTACCATCAGGCGATACGATTGACATTCTATTTGTGCTCTGAAAGCCAATGAATCAATAATAACCATAACATCGAAAAGTAGAAAGAAACTGTTGGAAACGTACAATATTCACCCAATTAACTTTCGGGAAATATCTATATTAACATTAACTTTCTTTTGGGTAGTAACGAACTCATGGAAAGAAAGCAGGACAGATTACTGACTTCACTATACCACAGGACTCTTCAAAAATTGCTAATGACATTGTAATTATTTCATCACAGTCAGAGTAAATACCTTGTAATCATTACTCTGGCATCGGCTCTCAGACCAGCATATGCCAAAACAATATGCTCATCAAGTTCCACAATCTTCCTCTCTGTCCTATCATCCTGCAGTTTTCCCACAGCTCTCTTTTCTACAGCTAATACTACCACGTCTGGACCTTTAATGCCTACTACTGGGGAACATTTCTGAGTTCCTTCTTGAGCGTACTCCACTTGTAAAAGCTGCCCTTCGGGGGAAAATACTGTAATTGCTCTATCATATCTAGACATTTATGTATTGAATTCTTATTATATAAAAAAACTATAAAAATAATAAACTATGTCTCCAAAATACGTAAACAAATAAATGACTGAATGACTGAAATACTGACATGACGTTTTGTTTTCTTTTTTTAGAGATTTATGATGGATTTATTAGTTCTGCTTTTTGGTTCTTAAAAGATCCTACATCGGGTTTTAAGAATTTAAGTAAACATTTATGATTCCCAATTTAAATGGCAGTGGCAAATCTACTTTTACACCTAATTATATTCCAGATACCGATCTCAAACCTATCTTTTCATATTCACAAAGGTCTAAAGCTAGATATCTGTTCCAAAACTAATGAAGAATAAATACCGTGGATTTTTGGCATGTTAATTTAGGGCGTATTCCACTAACAATATTTCTTGATTTTCGCAATACAAATAAACACCACGAATTATGGTACAAGTGCAAATGAGGCCTTTGAAGTTTCTGAAGATTGCAATAAAGTGAATACTTTTAGCACTACATTTGTCAGCAAAGGTTAATAATATCAATCAAGCAAAGACATTAAAGTCATTATGCCCTGGTATTTCTGGTGTTACATGTTTAAATGGTCACTATAATTCTTAAGCGACGATTTAAACAGACATATTGCCAACATTACAGATTTATTTGTATCAAGATGCTAATTTAGAAATCGGATTGGATTCCTGGATGTAATACTAATGTATTACGGTATAAATGAGGTTTCACAGTATTTATGCCGAGTCATGTGGATTTTAGCTCTATTATTTGTAAACCTATCCTATTTTCTTATGCCTATGCGTTTCGCTGTTCTCTGACATGTTTGAAACACAGACGATAGTTTCGTTTGCTGTCGAAAATTTCGCAGTGGAATTGGGATTCAGTTGGCGCTGAATTGGGCACCTATACTAGTTTATCATCAAAGGCGTTCTCCAAGGTGAATAACATAAAATAGATCACCATCCAAATAAGTACATCATCAATTCTCCAAATTGCTTCAAAACTAGTTTACACGAATTAGTTAATAATAACAGTCACATTTTTTTGGCTATATTCGTTAATAACTTGATTTTATTATAGAAGACTTGTTTTACTAATTTAGGCAGAGCTAAACATGTATTGGATAACTATTCTAACAGGTTCTGGGTTCTGTATAAAATGAAACACAAAAGCTTTAAGACTTTGTTGTCTGTCTGTCAGACTTTCTTGGAACAAGTAGCATTTCCATTTAAGCCAAGATTCAAGCAGATAACTTGACGAAGAACCAATACATACATATTAAATCTAAAGACTTATCATGACCATAAAAATGAATGAACTTGATAACACGGATAGAACGCACAAATGCATGTTATATTTTAATGAAAATAATAGCAATGCAAAAAATGCAGAATGGTGACACCACGTTAACGGTACGATAGGTTTGGATGCTTTAGAAGTTTTGATCGCGTAGCAATTTTTTTATAAAAAAAACTCTTTTTCTCTCATATCGTGAGCAAACTCCGCAAGTGCGATGCAGGATTGTAACGTACTATTTGCTCCGCGCCTTCTGTCGTCGTTGTGATGTCGCTGTAAACTAATCTAGGCTAAGTCTATATTTTAATCCAACTTTACGTATTATTTACAATGCGATCCATATTGAAGCAATGACAAGTTCTAGACTATACTTTATTGTCAACATGAATGATTAAGTTTAGTGCAACAAAGAGCAGTCCTATAACAATAACAGATTTAAGACAAAGCCTTATCCCACACATTGTCACCTAGTTTCTATAAACTTGATTATAACAAAGGGTTTATTATTTAACTTGTTTGAAGTATTGATTTAATAAAACATTAAGAATGATGGGATTTATTAGTTTTCTAGATTTACGGTCCTTTTATTATCCTACTAACTGTTGACAGCGTCTCCGTACGCGTGGAATTTAGGAATTTTTCCTGCTTTTGCAACATTTTTTACTAAAGCTTCAGCATTACGATTCCTATTGCTTGCAGCGTGATGTTATGTAGCCTATAGCTTTTCTCGATAGCCTATTGCCAACACAAAAAGATTTTATTAAATCAAACCAGTTTTTTTTTACTGCTTACGGTGGCAGACGAGCTAACGGTCCACCTGATGGTAAGTAGCATCCGCTGCTCATGGACTCAGCAACACCAAGGTACAGTCAAGCCGCCGCCTACCGTGAGAATATTACTCCTCTTAAACCTCGTTTGAAAAGGGCCAAGTCGTAGTATTGGGGAAACACCGCAGCAGGAAGATCGTTCCAGATCTTGCACGTACGTGGTAGAAATGATCTCTGGAACCGCACTGTAGTGGATGAGATTGAATCCAGGTAATAGGGATGAACTCTACTACGGTGTCGAGTGGTACGGTGGTAAAAGGGTGACGATGGTACCAAATCAAATAACTCCTTAGAGCACTCGCCATGAAACATTCGATAAAACACGCAGAGCGATCCAAAGTCTCTGCGTTGCCCTAACGAGTCCAAGTTTTCGGTGATATTAGAATCGTCGACGATACGAATAGCTCGTCTTTGCAGGGAGTCAAGAGGATCAAGCTGATATTTGGGGGCGCCAGCCCAAAGATGGGAACAGTATTTCCTGAGATTAGCGCTTTCAAACAAACAAACAAACTCTTCAGCTTTATAATATTATAGTATAGGTGCATCAGCTACAAATTAGGTGTTTATCCGAGTTTATCGATAAGATATTGTCTATCTACAGTAAACGATTCCATTAGATTTAAATTTAGATTTGTCTCTCTTTAGACTTTTTTTCAGCTACAATTATGTTTGCATAAATAAATTTAGATTTACTTCACGTTTATAGTTACTGCCCTGCTCGTTGGCTTTTAGCATGATGGTATGTAACTTACTTCTTGTTCTGATCTATAAGCTATAAAACTGTAAAGTTGCATCCGTACGATTCAGTAGTTTTTACAGGAAATAGCAACTAACATCCTTCCATCCGGATATCCAAAAATTAAGGAAGTAAGGAGGATATTGAAAATGGCCATCAGTTCTTCCTCATAACAGGTAACCCAAAATCAGGTCTAAATGTTATCCTAAACATTTAACAAAATGCTCTAGGGATAAACCAACCCGGCACAAGGATAACATGGAACTTTTCCTTGTTAATTTATGCACTAGAATTTGCTTGGTAACGACTAAATTTTAAGAGGGGACTACAGCTCCAATTTAGGTATTTGTTTTATGTATTGCTATCCCTTTTTCCGAGAGAATGTGTGCAAAATTTCAGATCAATCAGACTCTTACAAGTGGGTGAAAATTACTTTTGAAGATTCCATTACATAGATTAATACATTGATAGATACGTACCGAAATAATAAAAACCAACATTGTCAGAGTTTAAAATAGACAATTTGGCGTGTTTTATACAGAGTCACACCTGTTTGTACACAGTAGCACACGCTATTACTGATCTTATCATTAACACCAGCTGCTCATTATAAGAGGGGGTTGCTTACACCGCAGATGCACTTGTGACCTTTGGGAAACATTTCTCGTTAAAGACTTTGAGGCATATAGACAAACATTTATGGTAATTTCATTATACAGTGCGGCTTTGCTTATAATGCAAGATAAGCCATGTGATATAGCTTAAAATTTAAGCTATATCGCATCGCTTACCCTTCTTTTTTTATTTTGTCTCCTCACCCTAACCGGACCATGGTGTGTGCCCTGAGCCTGATCATGACCCGGCAACCGGGCACCGCGCAGTGGGGGCAACAGTAGGTCCCCCCACCGCGTGTGCATGGCCTCTCCCCGGCTATTTCTATTAAAGAAGAAATTCTTTAATAGAAATAGCCCGTAACTTGAACATCGAAGAACACCGGTGTGAGTGGCTTGGGGTGTAGATATTCTATTTTATATTTGAGTGATTCTTGCTCCAACTTAAAATTTTCAGATTTTTTATTCTCATCATAGCTATTATGTTTGTAGGTTTTGGACCCAGCGCCTGCGAATCTCAAGACATTAGTGGATCCAGCAAATCTGCAGGTGTTGGATGAGCTGGTGCCTCTACTGTATCATACATTAAAGATTACCTGATTTTCACTTTCCTGCTGTAGTTTATTTACTACAATAACACTTCTCGAATATTGTGTAAATTACAATGTTTGTTTATAAACGCTATGTCAAGTTTGACAACTAGTAAGATTTTTTTTTCTACCATCTTTATTTCACCATGTTTCTACGAAATGGTAACATTCTGTAAATTAGAGACATTTTAGCTATCGGAAGTTTTTTAAACGAATATGAATTAGGATTTTTATCTGACATCTGATAAGCTTAAAAGACTTTTTAACTAATATAGGATTATGCTTTAATTTTTGATTATGCTGATCTTCATCATCTAGTTATTGATGTTTGCAAAGAAGTTGAAAAGAAAAGCCATTAAAATTGTTACATTCAATTATAATTCTTAAATATCAAGCCTTACAAATCCTACACAGTATTGGGATTGTTCATAATTTTTGACCTGCTGTTTTTATATTTTTTTTAGAAAATATAGACTATTTTAAGTAACTAATTTCAATATTATTGAAATATTCGCTATATAGATTTTTTTTAAATGCTTAAAGATATTATTTTAAATGTTGTGACGTCATCGTTATACGCAGTCTTTGTGTTGCCTTTTCCTGATACACTTAAGACAGATTGCAATACATCTTTTCAAAGTTGCCATGTTGAAATAATAGACCAATTTCAACTCCACCCCAGAGTAGTATATCCCTAAGAATGCCTTAACAATTTAAGTCCTTTATTTCGAGGGCAAATAGAGATCATTTCCTTTTTTGGAAAAATAACAGCTAATATAGCAAATTTTCCGAAAAAAAAATTGTGTATCATGATCAGAAACTCGATTCCCCAAAATGGTTTTCGGATAAAGAGTATTAAAAAAATATGAACAATGCCAATTGCGGTGATTGAAAGTCTTGCTTTTAATCCGCGCAGAAAAGTGAACGTTACGTTTACGAAACTACAAATTCTTCTTCTTATTTTATGGCTTTCCCTCTGTCCAGCCCATTTACGTCCCACTGTTGGGCACGGGCCTCCTCCACTTTGGGAGGAATTATGGTCTACTGTGCCACGCTGACCAGGCGTGTTGGCACAGGGTTTATTTTCGAGTTTTCCGTCTCTCACAGAAGATGTTATCTGCGTGCAATATCCCTTAGCTGACTCTTACAGCACCCTTGGGAGGAGATGGGGTGGTGACACTTGTATCTTAATCCGTCACTACACGGAGAAATTTTTATGGCTTTGTAATTTGGAAGAAACATACCACCAAAATGATTCATAAAACTAAAATAACTAAGTGAGAAAATAAAAAATTATACTAAAAAGAAATAAATCAAGAAAAAAAAATAAGAAGCAGAAAAACTAATGTAATGAATGAAAATCAAAACTAATAATAGTTTATAATAATAAGATTATTAACAAATAAGTTATTTTAAATTTACAAACAGCGTCAAAGATGCATTTTGTTAACTTGTATCAAAACCAGGGATAAAACTCATAACAAATTTGAATGGTAGAAAAATGCTACCATTCATATTTCACCATTTTTCTACGAAATGGCAACAAAGACATTTTATAGTTATCGGAAGTATAATAGACGAATATGAATAAGAATTTTTATCTGACATCTGATAAGCCTAAAAGACGTTTTAACTAATATAGGAATATGCCTTCCATAAGCGTTTCAATATGAATAAGACTGTTATGCCCGTTTTCACCAACGACCCCTAAATTTAAGTAGCCCTTAAGCGAATTTAAATGACACTTTACGCAAGTTTTATTTTCACCAACGTTTAAGGGACGCTTAAACTGTTAAGGGATTCCTTATATTTACTAATAAAACTTATATTTATTTAATAAAACTTGCGTAAAGTGTCATTTAAATTCGCTTAAGGGCTACTTAAAATTTAGGGGTCGTTGGTGAAAACGGGCATCAATCTCCTAACCGAATACGGTCAACAAATCAGAACGATTTGTGACGATGACATGAGTAAGTGTCTACGGTTTTTGTTAATCACAGTGCCTATTAAATGCCTATGTACTTGTAAAATGTTAGTTCAATTGATAGACAGTAGGGTTGCCAAAATCTTATTTATGAAATTTATTGTTACTCTCTGTGTGTCAAGCCTACTAACGTCCCACTGTTGGGCACATACGTTATGGTCTATAATCTACTGAGGTTATGCTGACCAGACGTGTTGGCATGGAGTTTATATTCGAGTTTTCCGTCTCTTACAGAAGATGTTATCTGTGTAATATTACTAATATTAGATACTTGCTTTACTTCAATATTAAGACGTCGGTATATAGCTTGCGTAGTGGGCGCCCTAATTAAAATGTCAGGTGTGTAATTGAAGTAACGGCTGTATTTATTTAGTGATCGTATTTACTTTTTATAGCTCTTTTACTATTAATTTCTATATATAAATCACTAATTAACTGTTTAACCTATAAAAATATATGTTTATTGCGCAACTTATAAAGAGCGATTTGTTTTTGATGTAGTTGTAGTTATGAATATATGTTTGTTTGTAATTTTCTTTACTAGTTTCATGTTATTACCCAAACGAATTATGTGTTGTTAATAAAATTTGCCTCTAAATTGCTGAGATATGAAATTTATTCCACGTCTAAAACTAAATCCTTACTATTCCTATGCCTTACATACGTTTAAGGCTTAAATGTATATAAGGCTATGTAAGCGATGCGTTATGTGCTGGAGACACGTCGCCTCCCCCTAGGGCCCTGGCTCGGGGCCGCCTTTGGGCAAATGCTGGCGCCCTTGGCAGGAGCCGCAGGCCTAGCGCCTGGGGTTGCTGCTGTAGCCGCGCCGAATGTGACAGTTCGCCTCTCCCCAAATTTACCGGGGAGAGGCCATGCACACGCGGTGGGGGGACCTACTGTTGCCCCCACTGCGCGGTGCCCGGTTGCCGGGTCATGATCAGGCTCAGGGCACACACCATGGTCCGGTTAGGGTGAGGAGACAAAATAAAAAAAGAAGGGTAAGCGATGCGATATAGCTTAAATTTTAAGCTATATCACATGGCTTATCTTGCATTATAAGCAAAGCCGCACTGTATAATGAAATTACCATAAATGTTTGTCTATATGCCTCAAAGTCTTTAACGAGAAATGTTTCCCAAAGGTCACAAGTGCATCTGCGGTGTAAGCAACCCCCTCTTATAATGAGCAGCTGGTGTTAATGATAAGATCAGTAATAGCGTGTGCTACTGTGTACAAACAGGTGTGACTCTGTATAAAACACGCCAAATTGTCTATTTTAAACTCTGACAATGTTGGTTTTTATTATTTCGGTACGTATCTATCAATGTATTAATCTATGTAATGGAATCTTCAAAAGTAATTTTCACCCACTTGTAAGAGTCTGATTGATCTGAAATTTTGCACACATTCTCTCGGAAAAAGGGATAGCAATACATAAAACAAATACCTAAATTGGAGCTGTAGTCCCCTCTTAAAATTTAGTCGTTACCAAGCAAATTCTAGTGCATAAATTAACAAGGAAAAGTTCCATGTTATCCTTGTGCCGGGTTGGTTTATCCCTAGAGCATTTTGTTAAATGTTTAGGATAACATTTAGACCTGATTTTGGGTTACCTGTTATGAGGAAGAACTGATGGCCATTTTCAATATCCTCCTTACTTCCTTAATTTTTGGATATCCGGATGGAAGGATGTTAGTTGCTATTTCCTGTAAAAACTACTGAATCGTACGGATGCAACTTTACAGTTTTATAGCTTATAGATCAGAACAAGAAGTAAGTTACATACCATCATGCTAAAAGCCAACGAGCAGGGCAGTAACTATAAACGTGAAGTAAATCTAAATTTATTTATGCAAACATAATTGTAGCTGAAAAAAAGTCTAAAGAGAGACAAATCTAAATTTAAATCTAATGGAATCGTTTACTGTAGATAGACAATATCTTATCGATAAACTCGGATAAACACCTAATTTGTAGCTGATGCACCTATACTATAATATTATAAAGCTGAAGAGTTTGTTTGTTTGTTTGAAAGCGCTAATCTCAGGAAATACTGTTCCCATCTTTGGGCTGGCGCCCCCAAATATCAGCTTGATCCTCTTGACTCCCTGCAAAGACGAGCTATTCGTATCGTCGACGATTCTAATATCACCGAAAACTTGGACTCGTTAGGGCAACGCAGAGACTTTGGATCGCTCTGCGTGTTTTATCGAATGTTTCATGGCGAGTGCTCTAAGGAGTTATTTGATTTGGTACCATCGTCACCCTTTTACCACCGTACCACTCGACACCGTAGTAGAGTTCATCCCTATTACCTGGATTCAATCTCATCCACTACAGTGCGGTTCCAGAGATCATTTCTACCACGTACGTGCAAGATCTGGAACGATCTTCCTGCTGCGGTGTTTCCCCAATACTACGACTTGGCCCTTTTCAAACGAGGTTTAAGAGGAGTAATATTCTCACGGTAGGCGGCGGCTTGACTGTACCTTGGTGTTGCTGAGTCCATGAGCAGCGGATGCTACTTACCATCAGGTGGACCGTTAGCTCGTCTGCCACCGTAAGCAGTAAAAAAAAACTGGTTTGATTTAATAAAATCTTTTTGTGTTGGCAATAGGCTATCGAGAAAAGCTATAGGCTACATAACATCACGCTGCAAGCAATAGGAATCGTAATGCTGAAGCTTTAGTAAAAAATGTTGCAAAAGCAGGAAAAATTCCTAAATTCCACGCGTACGGAGACGCTGTCAACAGTTAGTAGGATAATAAAAGGACCGTAAATCTAGAAAACTAATAAATCCCATCATTCTTAATGTTTTATTAAATCAATACTTCAAACAAGTTAAATAATAAACCCTTTGTTATAATCAAGTTTATAGAAACTAGGTGACAATGTGTGGGATAAGGCTTTGTCTTAAATCTGTTATTGTTATAGGACTGCTCTTTGTTGCACTAAACTTAATCATTCATGTTGACAATAAAGTATAGTCTAGAACTTGTCATTGCTTCAATATGGATCGCATTGTAAATAATACGTAAAGTTGGATTAAAATATAGACTTAGCCTAGATTAGTTTACAGCGACATCACAACGACGACAGAAGGCGCGGAGCAAATAGTACGTTACAATCCTGCATCGCACTTGCGGAGTTTGCTCACGATATGAGAGAAAAAGAGTTTTTTTTATAAAAAAATTGCTACGCGATCAAAACTTCTAAAGCATCCAAACCTATCGTACCGTTAACGTGGTGTCACCATTCTGCATTTTTTGCATTGCTATTATTTTCATTAAAATATAACATGCATTTGTGCGTTCTATCCGTGTTATCAAGTTCATTCATTTTTATGGTCATGATAAGTCTATAAGGTACACAATATTCGCTATTTGCATTTAGTTCTAATAGATACCAGCATAATATACTACCCACTTATCTTAGACCATATACTGGGTTTCCTATCTATATATGGTATGGTGTTATTAAGGCCTATATGTAATTAATAGGATTATATAAATAATATGTATGTAGTCTATATAAAATAGGCATTAGATCAAATAATGTAATAAAAAAAAACTAGTTCGGGTTGGTTGTTTTAGGGGGAATTAGAGCAAATAGGTATCCAGATGAAGCGGCGTTAAGAGGGTACTGTACTTCTAATTTAGGTATTTGCCTTAGGTATTGCTATCCCTATTCCCGGGCGACGCGCTGAAAGGGACAAATATAGTTGAATCAGATTTTACCTACAAATTCTTTGAAAAAAGACGTTTCGTAGTCCTCTTTTTTCTTCGCGAAAGTTAAAGCGATTTTGACTGTGTTTTCGCTATATTAAAGATGAAGAGTATATCTATGCTTGTATCACTTCCTTTCAAAACGGGGACTACGAAACACATATTTTTGTATGGAGCATAATTTGGTATCGTGCCCTTTTAATGTGCATGTGGATAATGGAATCCATGCGATAAGTGTTGACGGATTAAGAATACAAGTATCACCACCTCATTTCCTCCCCAGGATCGTGCGTGATCTAAGTCGCGGAGGTTATCATCTTTTTATTCTCCCTGAGTACGGAGAATAAACAGATGACAACCTCTGTGATAGAAGGAAACCTCGAAACGCAACTATGACAATGCACTTGGTATGCGAGGCACAGTAGATCAAATACACTTCATTAGCAAAGGAAGTCCCCAATATTAGGACTCTAATGGGCTTAGAAGAGAAGACTCTTCAAAAAGTAACTGGAATATTAATTACTAGCTGTTGCCCGCGACTTCGTATGCGTAGAATTTAGAAAAAAAATCCCCGTTTTTGCAACACTTTTCACTGATGAATCGCTACTATTAGTCGCAGCATAATGTTATATAGCCTAAAGCCTTCCACGATAAAAGGACTATCTATAATATAAAAATGAAGCGCAAAATGTGTTGGTAAGCGCATAACTCAACAACGCCTAGACCAATTTGGCTAATTCTTTTTTTAAATGTTTGATGAAGTTCAGGGATGGTTTTTACGACAAGAAAAATTCGAATAATTGCCAGAAAGACCCTAAAAACAGCCCTTTTCTTTTTCCCATACAAACGTTTTATTAATAATTTGAATTTTATTGCTATTTAAGCCATTGCTTTATTGTTTGAATGGTAACAGATGGCGCTCTATAGTCTCTGCCTACCCCCATGGAAAAAAGCGTGAATGTTATGATAATGATGATGATAAAAAAATGTTTAAATAATCAGAAAGTATAGACAACTTTAATTGGCGGTACGAGGTTCGCCGGGACAGCTAGTCCAACATAAAAATAATTTTTTAAATCGGACTAGCGGTTTCTAAGATTATTGCTTTCAAACAAACAAACCAATTTTTCAGCTTTATAATATCATTAGAGATTTAAAAATGACAAAATAACGTCTAAATTATACCTACAGTGAACTTAGAACAAAGATTAACGCTTGTAAAATTGTACCATATTAGGTCAACATTGTAGCCCGCCTACTGTAAACCTACGCACTTCTATAAAAGCCTTAATAGTAATGTTATCGACATTCCTCTGTTCTGAGCTGATACCACATCTGTCTCTATTAAACTATGATTAGCTTTTCCAGAACCTTCGTTGGTTTGACTAGATTAGAAATCGTAAAATCGTTGCACATAGGGCAAGGACCGACAAATGAAAATTCAGGATTTTTCAGTATCTACAAATATCTGTGCGTGATTATTTCAGTCTTTAACTAATAAGTTATTTGGTCACTGAAATGTCTTCAAAACGTTGGGCTATAATTTAAAACAAATATACGTGTATAATATATATATATTCATGGACATTTCACACAACGTCCTCTGGTCCCAAGCTAAGCTTATTATGCTTGTGTTATGGGTACCAGAATACGGATATAATACATATACTACTTTTCTTTTGTAAATACATACTTATAATACATAGTAAACACCCAGACGCAGTACAAACATTTGTATGACAATTAAAAACATCACACAAATATTTGTCCTGACCGGGAATCGAACCCGCGACCTCGTGATCGGCAGTCCGTTATATGAACCACTAGACCACGAGGCCCGTCTAAATCCGTAAAAAGTGGTTTTATTTGAGTTAATAAGTCGCACAAATGTTAAACAATATTCTTATTAATTAATTTGTTGCCACATAAATAAAATCTCCCTCGCAGCTTTAAACTAACTGGAGAAATCTCATCATCATCAATCGCATAATCCCACGTTGATCAGGCGTGTTGGCATAGATGAAGTAATGGGCACAAATCATTCATCATTCTCCTGCCCCTATCCCGTTTTTAAGGCCCCATTATCTCTGGAACGGTAATAGCTAGACAGCTGAAAATTTCACAGTTTGTCTGTATTACTTGTAGCACCAAATACTCCTCGTTATTTTCATTTTCCTCCTCTTATCCCCTTATTTGGGGTCGGGGGCAAGTGCGCAGTACTTACAACCGTCGGGCATGTATGAACAGATGTATGAGTGTGCATGAAGCCAACGAAGTATGTTTGTATCGTAACAGATGGCGCTCTATAGTCTCTGCCTACCCTCATGGGAAAAAGGCGTGATGTTATGATAATGATGATGGTATGACGAATATATTTTCACAATAACATTACAGAACCCTTCGTGTGCGAGACCCAATTTTACTTGACCAGTTTTTTTATTAAACTTCATAAAGCTATAATCTCTCTCTCCAGCCTATTAACATACCACTGTTGGGCACGGCCCTCCTCCACTTTAGGAGAGATTATAGACTCCTCTGCCGCGCTGACCAGGCGTGTTGGCACAGGGTTTATTTTAGTGTTTTCCTTCTCTCACAGAGGGTGTTATCTGTGCGCAATATCCTTTAGCTGACTTTTACAGCACCCTTGGGAGGAGATGGGGTGGTGACACTTGTATTCTTAGTCCGTCACCTCACGGACAAAGCTGCAAAGCTTTATAATAACTAGATTGCAACAATAAGTTCATTGACATTTCTATTTACGTCCTCGTTATGAACATTTATACAAATTTTACGATTTCTAAGAACGAAACAACAGTTGTAAATTAGATGAACTTGGAACTCTAAACACAAGTAATAAGAACTACTAAATAGTAACTACTTTGTTTACAACAATATCTGAATGGTTTATGACATAGGAAGTGTGTACGTGACATGAATTTCAAATAATTTCCTACATGAAGTAGTTAATAGAAAAGCTATTAAATTTTTGTTCAATAAACAGTTATATAAAGTCATAAAATGTAACGATTTTATAAAAAAATGACAATAGGTACCAACCTTCGCAACCCGCGCGGAGCGTCAGATTGCTGGGACCTGCCTCGCCCAATGTGGCAGATGGCCACGCGACGGGGGGATCTAATATTTCTCCCGTTGAGTCGGACCTCAGCAAAAGGGGCCAATTTTGCCGGGTCATGGTAAGGCTCAAGGCGCCACCATGCCCGCCCGTTAGGCCAGAGGAGAATATAAAACCCTACTTACAATTTACTCAGTTTCCATGAGGCACTTGCTATTTATACACATCTGCTCTTAAGGGCCTACATCAATATTAACGTCGACATGTACATATTAACACAGCTAGTAGGTATAGAAAATGAAGAATTAGGGATATTTTTTTTGTTTACTCAAAATCTACTAAATATATTTTAATTCTGATTTACGTGTTTCTATATATAATAGTTACTTATGTTTTTAAAGTTATTTCATTAGTTAATACGCGATAATAGACCGACAAATGAAAAAAATAAAAAAATAGAGAGGTTGTTTCGCTAAGATTTTCTATCGAGAAAACTTTTTTCAATCGCGTTTCTGAGTTTATGCGATCCTAGATCATATATTTAAAAAACATATACTTAAAAATTAGAGCTCTAGCCATTCAATCTAAAGAAACAATGAAAACTTCGTACGTAGAAAAATGCACGAAGCTATTTTGGTATCCTCTTTAAGCTGTGCGCTTAGCTGCGAAATAAATGCGAAAGTTCAAAATTAATAAAAAAATATTTGTACTGTCGCGGTTCTTTGGTATGTTTGAAAAAAAGATCAATCTGAATACTGAGAATTCGTTACATTATACATAGATTAATATACACATAGATATTGGGAATAAAATCGTGTTGAAATTAGTTAGCATCCTATTCTTACTCGTAAGAATCAGTTAAGTGGTTTTGGAGGAGAGTCACCACGAACACTATGACTGATAGGAGCATTTTTGTGTAATAAACGCAAAAAAAATGCCGTAAACGAGGCAACGTTGGCAAAGTCTAAAACATCATCACAAAAACCAAACATCAAGATCTGCCACTGCTCATTAAAAAAAAACAATACCATTGTACGGTACAAGTATTTATTTAGACGCGATAACACGCGGTGTTTTTGATGCCGTCGTTGATATTAATCATGGCACAGTTTCGTTTTAAATTAGCTTTTTATATACCTCATTTGAAAGCTCATTAAATGTAGGCTTAACACGTGTATGATACAATAAACTTGCAAAAGGATAAAGGCAGTTATCGCTGTGGTGACGGATTAAGGATACAAATGTCATCATTCAATTTCCTCCTCAGGGTACTAAGGGTACAGGGTACTGTAAGAGCCAGTTAAGGGATAATATGAGCGGACATTAGTAGATGGCATCCTCGGTGAGAGGCACAAAACTCGAACGTAACTCTGTGCATCATGCATGGTCACCACCGCAGCATAGTGGATCAAATACCTTACCGAAGTGGAACAGGCCTACGTTTAATAGTCCTACGTTAAGAGGCAGGAGGTAGTTAAATAAAGGCAGATAGATTGATAAAAGCGTTCTTCTGTAGCCTATGGGAGATGCTAAGCCCAGCAGTTAACTGATAAAGACCGACAAAGGAATGTATGCTTGGTTGCTTATGATCTCATTTGTGAATTTTGTTTAGATCATCAACTCTATGATGGTCATTTACATAATTGGTGACAGTGGCTACGTTTATTAACTAGCAACGACTATTTTAAAAAATAACAGAATCTTTAAAGTATGGCTATTTTGATAGGATTAAAATCTTATTAATAATTCGATAATTAACAAAAAAAAGTTTGACAGACGGACAGACAGACAGACGGACACCGGAGTGAGACTATAAGGGTTTGTACGAAACCCTAAAAATAAGAAATATATAATAAATATTCATGAGGACATTTCACACAACGTCCTCTGGTCCCAAGCTGAGCTTACTTTTGATGCTTGTGTTATGGGTACCAGAATACTGATATACTAGATAAGTATATGTAGTATATCAGTATTCTGGTACCTTTTCTTTTGTAAATATGTACATACTTATAATACAATACATAGTAAACACCCAGATAAACTTTTTATTACACGAATGTCTGTCCTGAGCAGGAATCGAAAAAATTTGAGATGACCAATGCCATTCAGTCGTAATAAATAAGCCTCGTTTGTAAGAAATATTCTGTCACTTTCTGTATTTACATCCTTGTATAAATCATTGTACCAATACAGCAATGTAAATATCGATTTATTAATTTATATCGCAAGTACGACACTTGCGAAAGGCGTGGTAGAAAGCACACCGGTTCCAGTCAACCTAGATGGCTGCTATGCTAATGTCAAAGATTTATGTTGCCGATCTTGTACAGACTCTTGACTATATTTTGTATGTAATATTTATTATGTTTTCATATTTGTAATTACTTTTATACCGGGATAGAAATTCCTGATTATTGTGGTCTTGTCATATTTTTTGTTGTTCATAATTGCATAGTATCGCTATCTTCTTTTCTAAAACAACTCAATATGAGATAAGTCCCTACATATATATATGTTTTCGTATGATTACAGAACAATATTAAAATTGTTTTTATTGTTATTGATGTGTGGTATTCAATCGTGCGTCCACTTACTCATATGCCTCTGTGAGATATACCGATGTCTGTTACGATTAGATGTCATGCTTTTATTAAAATCAGCTTTCGACACGGTACCAATTGTGTTAGCTATGAATAATCTATATTAATGTCATAAGCCGTATTCACCAATAAAACGTTACTAGATTTCTTATTCCGTATGGTGACGGATTAAGAATACAAGTGTCACCACCCATCTCCTCCCAAGGGTGCTGTAAAAGTCAGCTAAGGGATATTGTACACAGTTAACATCCTCCGTGAGAGATGGAAAACTCGAAGGTAAACCCTGTGCGAAGACTCCTGGTCAGCGCGGCACAATAGACCATAATCCCTCCAAAATGGAGGAGGCCCAGTGGGACGTAAATGGGCTGGAGAGGAGAGGAGATTTCTTATAGTAACATTTCCTTCATAACAATATATAAATGGTCATGTTGGTTATAGTCAGTTGGTATGTAATGACAAGCACATCTGAACTAAGCTAAGCCATGTTATATTCGCAACAAACCACAAAGTCCTAAATCTCAGTCACCTATTTATTTATTCTTAAATAGGTCATCAAACATGTAATTCTCAGTTTATTTTCTTAGTAATCCCGTAATTAATCATTTATTTTGAATTTTCCATCTCAATTGGAGTAAACAACAAATTAGTAATTTATAAGAATAATATTGTTACTTAGTGTGTAACTAGTGCTAGTGAATAAAGTCTTCTAAAAGAGTCAGCAGGTCTTTCTCTCCAAATCCTTCGAACCCTAGCACGTAACAATATACTCGTTACTCATATATTGCGTTATTTCTGATTTATATAAGTTATATTAATATCCTTGCTAATATTATGTAGTAGTAGTAATATCGTCGGGCCTCGTGGTGTAGTGGTTCATATAACGGACTGCCGATCATGGGGTCTCGGGTTCGATTCCCGGTCAGGACAATCATTTGTCATCATCATCATCATAACATCACGCCTTTTTCCCATGGGGGTAGGCAGAGACTATAGAGCGCCATCTGCCACGATCGAAGCACACTTCCTTGGCTTCATCCACACTCATACATCTGGTCATACATGCCCGACGGTTGTAAGTGCTACGCACTTGCCCCTTTTGGAGTATCCCAGCGATGACATCGGAGTATATTTTTCTCGGGCGTCCTCTCCCAGCATTTCCACTTACTTTCGCCGTGTATATGCCTTTCGTTAAGCGTCTCTCATCCATCCTCTCCACATGACCAAACCACCTAAGCATACTTTTCTCCACCTTAGTCACTACATCCTCTTTCAGACCACAACGTTCTCTTATAACTTCATTTCTTAATCTCTCTTTCAAAGTCACACCACACATACTTCTCAAAGAGCGCATCTCTACAGCATTTATTCTACTTTTGTGCTTCTCCTGCCACACCCAACATTCGCTTCCATACATAAGCGTAATCATTTGTGTGATGTTTTTAATTGTCATACAAATGTTTGTACTGCGTCTGGGTGTTTACTATGTATTATAAGTATGTATTTACAAAAGAAAAGTAGTTTATGTATTATATCCGTATTCTGGTACCCATAACACAAGCATATGAGCTTAGCTTGGGACCAGAGGACGTTGTGTGAAATGTCCATGAATATTTATTATTATTATATATTATGGATTAATAATTAATAGTAATTCTGTTTATCGCTTGTTCGAGTCAAAACTTATTCTCCTGCCGTTATCCCGTTATTCGGCACAACATGACTTGTTGTTCATGCTGCAATGGGTTTTGGGTGATTTCAAATCTTGGCACCCCTGTCTTACGTCAACGCTCCTTGGGTATATGCGCAGGCGTTACGTGGATATCTAGGTCGGTTCTTACGACGGCCGCGGGAAAGACATGGGTAAGTGACATTATGTATTTTAATCCGTCACCACGCGTATACCTTAAAACTACTGATGTAAATAAAATTTGGTACACAGCTATATTAAAGCCCGGTAAAGGACATAAATTTCATTTTAATGCGAAAAAAGGACGTGTTGGAATCACAACTTGTGATTTTTGATTTTGATCCCCATGACTCCGTGTATAAGGCCTACTTAGCAGCAGTTTTCAACTTTTCGCATCGAGTTTCTACATTTTGAGAGATTGGCACTGCTTTCGACATTTCGTTGTCGAAACGAACTACTTATGATAAAACTAAAACAGATCGTTACCGTAATCGTAACCCTACATCATTTCGATCCTAAGAAAAAGCCTAGATTATATTATAAGCGGTCTGAGCTAGCCAGACTTCCTAAGATTAGTAGACACCTATGCAATCGGGTTTTACTCTTAAATCACTGTTAATTAACCAACAATTCTCGCTTATACCTATTTGTACAGTGTGGCGTAATCTGAAGGTGTAATACTAACAGTATTATTATGATCATAATTGTACATAAAAGCTGATGAATACGGATTTAAGAAAACCCATTGGGAAGATATCTGTAGAAGAAAGATCAAAACGAGGAATTAATTTTGTTGTCCCGAAACGAAAAGTCTATTCTATGTAGTAAAAAAATAAATATAAATCCATCCATCCATTCATCAACATTTCTCAGTCCACTGCTGGACATAGGCCTCCCCCATAGAACGCCACAACGCGCGGTCTTGCGCTAACTGCTTGCGCCCCACGCTGCGTCGACCGGTTCGTGGTCGCCACTCGAGGACTTTCCTTCCCCAACGGTCATCAGATCGTCGAGCGATGTGGCCTACCCATTGCCACTTCTGCCATAATATAAATAAATAATATAAACTCATTATAAAACAATTTCGTTTTTTAGGGTTCCGTACCCAAAGGGTAAAAACGGGACCCTATTACTGAGACTCCGTCCGTGAGAGTCCGTCCGTCCGTCCGTCCGTCCGTCCGTCCGTCCGTCCGTCCGTCCGTCCGTCTGTCACCAGGCTGTATCTCAAGAACGGTGATAGCTAGAGAGTTGAAATTTTCACAGATGATGTATTTCTATTGCCGCTATAACAACAAATACTAAAAATAAAATAAAATAAATATTTAAGGGGGGCTCCCATACAACAAACATGATTTTTAGGGTTCCGCACCCAGTATCTCAAGAACGGTGATAGCTAGACAGTTGAAATTTTCACAGATGATGTATTTCTATTGCCGCTATAACAACAAATACTAAAAATAAAATAAAATAAATATTTAAGGGGGGCTCCCATACAACAAACATGATTTTTTTACCGTTTCTTGCTCGATACTAATAACGTTGCCTTATGTTGCATAGATAATGGTACGGAACCCTTCGTGCGCGAGTCCGACTCGCACTTGACCAATTATTTATACATATGCCTCTATGTGAGCGTATATCTTCAAAATTAGGGAACAGTTATTAAAGTGGTTTCTTTTTGTAACAGATAGACCGGTTCAAGAGGATGGTCTATTTATATTTTGTTTCTGAATTTCACGCGTACGAAGTTGTGACCAAAAGCTATTTATATATAATAAAGTAGCAGAAACAGCGAAGGTCATTAACAAAAAGTTATCCTTAAGTAACAAAATGACCTAAATGTGATCTAGGTCATTGTTTTCCTCATATTATTTTTAATTCTAGACACATTCGAAGTGTGATTGTGGTGATGTCACATTTCTATGGAAGGCCAGATGTCAGTGTTGAATCAGAATTGGCACAAATAAGCTTATTAACGGCACAAATAAGTGAGCCGCTTTGATGATAAATACGGCGCCATACTATAAACAAGTTATAATGTTGTACATACATTTATCAATGGCTTTGTCTGTTTGGCCTCTATGTATATTTATAAGTACTAAGAACTGGTTGGTTTTTAATTTAAACTTAATGTTAATGTAACTTAAAATCAGAGATATACCAGATGGTGGGTTGAAGTTTAAAATTGAGGACAAGTAACTTTAGCCTGGCTAAATCGTACTTCATAGAATAATGACGTTTCATATGACGTACAGCCTGTATCATAGACACACATAGATACATTTTCACGCACTCATAGGTACGTAAGCGGCTTCAAGCCGACTTAGTGATGTAGCCATAGACACTACATTTGGTAAATCTGTGTTCATATTATTTAACTTTCGTTATGTAAGCTTTGTGAAATATAAAATAAAACATTTATCTAATCATTTCAATGTACATATTATACTGCGCAATTTAATTATGTACAGTTTAATATTTTTCAATAAACGATTAACAAAACCTAATCAAGGAAAAAACCGTATATTGCCAAAAATGGCGGGAATTAAATGATTAATGATTATGAGAGTTGTCTTAGTTGTCTATAGTCGGTCCCCTTGTATATTCAAATATGGTGGAGCTATGCGGCCTAGCATCAATGTTGACGCTGTGGTAAGATATAGGCAATTATCTTTACTTCTTATAAAACAAAGTCGTAATTTTTGTATGTATGTCCCTATGTGAGCTTATATCTTCAAAAATACGCAACGGATCTTGATGCGGTTTTTTTTAATAGATAGAATGGTTCAAGAGGATGGCTTTTAGATATAACGAAAAAATAAAATACTAAAACTGTTGGCTGAGCAACGCGAACGTTTCCTCGGTCTTCTATCCATACTCCAATGTTTGGATATGTAAGGATGTTTATTGTGCTTTCACGTAAAGACTACTGGAAGGATTTTCATGAAACTTTCCAATGGAAAAGAAAATGAACTTATTTTTTATCCTTTTTACAGCGGGTAATACCGCGGGGCACAGCTAGTTGACTATAAAATGACATTATGACTATAAAATTTACAGAAGACGGAAAAAAAATATTAAAATAAAAAGAAAATAATATGTTGTGTATAGACGAAAAAATAACTTGAATTCCTTAAACGCCGCATTTTTAGACTTTTGGCCTTATATGCGTGCTACATAGAGTAGCTAAACCTCAGAAAAGAATTTGCAAAAACATTTGCTTGAATTTTTGCTAATTAAGAGGCTATCATAAATTAACAGTAATGCTTAAGCAAAATGTCGATGTTATGGTGGATTAACTTTTTTAATATTAAATTAATTCTACGCGTTATTTCTTAGACGTGTATTACAAGCTTTCCGACTTAATACATTCATTTATTATAAACAGAATCTTGATAAATAACGTTGCGGTCGATAAATTTACAATTTAATAGCCATTTAATAGAAAATTTAATGAAAAGGCATGTTGATCAAAAATTAATAATTTTGTTAAAGTATCATTTTATTTTTTATTATTAAGGGCCTACATCAATATTATCGTATATCATCGCCGCCACGTACATATTAATACAGCCAGTAGGCACAGAAAATGAAGAATTAGGGATACTTTTCCTATTTACTCAAAATCTACTAAATATATTTTAATTCTGATTTACGTGTTTCTATATATAATAGTTACTTATGTTTTTAAAGTTATTTCATTAGTTAATACGCGATAATAGACCGACATATGAAAAAAATAAAAAATTTGAAAGGTTGTTTCGCCAAGTTTTTCTATCGAGAAAACGAAACAACAGTTGTAAATTAGATGAACTTGGAACTCTAAACACAAGTAATAAGAACTACTAAATAGTAACTACTTTGTTTACAACAATATCTGAATGGTTTATGACATAGGAAGTGTGTACGTGACATGAATTTCAAATAATTTCCTACATGAAGTAGTTAATAGAAAAGCTATTAAATTTTTGTTCAATAAACAGTTATATAAAGTCATAAAATGTAACGATTTTATAAAAAAATGACAATAGGTACCAACCTTCGCAACCCGCGCGGAGCGTCAGATTGCTGGGACCTGCCTCGCCCAATGTGGCAGATGGCCACGCGACGGGGGGATCTAATATTTCTCCCGTTGAGTCGGACCTCAGCAAAAGGGGCCAATTTTGCCGGGTCATGGTAAGGCTCAAGGCGCCACCATGCCCGCCCGTTAGGCCAGAGGAGAATATAAAACCCTACTTACAATTTACTCAGTTTCCATGAGGCACTTGCTATTTATACACATCTGCTCTTAAGGGCCTACATCAATATTAACGTCGACATGTACATATTAACACAGCTAGTAGGTATAGAAAATGAAGAATTAGGGATATTTTTTTTGTTTACTCAAAATCTACTAAATATATTTTAATTCTGATTTACGTGTTTCTATATATAATAGTTACTTATGTTTTTAAAGTTATTTCATTAGTTAATACGCGATAATAGACCGACAAATGAAAAAAATAAAAAAATAGAGAGGTTGTTTCGCTAAGATTTTCTATCGAGAAAACTTTTTTCAATCGCGTTTCTGAGTTTATGCGATCCTAGATCATATATTTAAAAAACATATACTTAAAAATTAGAGCTCTAGCCATTCAATCTAAAGAAACAATGAAAACTTCGTACGTAGAAAAATGCACGAAGCTATTTTGGTATCCTCTTTAAGCTGTGCGCTTAGCTGCGAAATAAATGCGAAAGTTCAAAATTAATAAAAAAATATTTGTACTGTCGCGGTTCTTTGGTATGTTTGAAAAAAAGATCAATCTGAATACTGAGAATTCGTTACATTATACATAGATTAATATACACATAGATATTGGGAATAAAATCGTGTTGAAATTAGTTAGCATCCTATTCTTACTCGTAAGAATCAGTTAAGTGGTTTTGGAGGAGAGTCACCACGAACACTATGACTGATAGGAGCATTTTTGTGTAATAAACGCAAAAAAAATGCCGTAAACGAGGCAACGTTGGCAAAGTCTAAAACATCATCACAAAAACCAAACATCAAGATCTGCCACTGCTCATTAAAAAAAAACAATACCATTGTACGGTACAAGTATTTATTTAGACGCGATAACACGCGGTGTTTTTGATGCCGTCGTTGATATTAATCATGGCACAGTTTCGTTTTAAATTAGCTTTTTATATACCTCATTTGAAAGCTCATTAAATGTAGGCTTAACACGTGTATGATACAATAAACTTGCAAAAGGATAAAGGCAGTTATCGCTGTGGTGACGGATTAAGGATACAAATGTCATCATTCAATTTCCTCCTCAGGGTACTAAGGGTACAGGGTACTGTAAGAGCCAGTTAAGGGATAATATGAGCGGACATTAGTAGATGGCATCCTCGGTGAGAGGCACAAAACTCGAACGTAACTCTGTGCATCATGCATGGTCACCACCGCAGCATAGTGGATCAAATACCTTACCGAAGTGGAACAGGCCTACGTTTAATAGTCCTACGTTAAGAGGCAGGAGGTAGTTAAATAAAGGCAGATAGATTGATAAAAGCGTTCTTCTGTAGCCTATGGGAGATGCTAAGCCCAGCAGTTAACTGATAAAGACCGACAAAGGAATGTATGCTTGGTTGCTTATGATCTCATTTGTGAATTTTGTTTAGATCATCAACTCTATGATGGTCATTTACATAATTGGTGACAGTGGCTACGTTTATTAACTAGCAACGACTATTTTAAAAAATAACAGAATCTTTAAAGTATGGCTATTTTGATAGGATTAAAATCTTATTAATAATTCGATAATTAACAAAAAAAAGTTTGACAGACGGACAGACAGACAGACGGACACCGGAGTGAGACTATAAGGGTTTGTACGAAACCCTAAAAATAAGAAATATATAATAAATATTCATGAGGACATTTCACACAACGTCCTCTGGTCCCAAGCTGAGCTTACTTTTGATGCTTGTGTTATGGGTACCAGAATACTGATATACTAGATAAGTATATGTAGTATATCAGTATTCTGGTACCTTTTCTTTTGTAAATATGTACATACTTATAATACAATACATAGTAAACACCCAGATAAACTTTTTATTACACGAATGTCTGTCCTGAGCAGGAATCGAAAAAATTTGAGATGACCAATGCCATTCAGTCGTAATAAATAAGCCTCGTTTGTAAGAAATATTCTGTCACTTTCTGTATTTACATCCTTGTATAAATCATTGTACCAATACAGCAATGTAAATATCGATTTATTAATTTATATCGCAAGTACGACACTTGCGAAAGGCGTGGTAGAAAGCACACCGGTTCCAGTCAACCTAGATGGCTGCTATGCTAATGTCAAAGATTTATGTTGCCGATCTTGTACAGACTCTTGACTATATTTTGTATGTAATATTTATTATGTTTTCATATTTGTAATTACTTTTATACCGGGATAGAAATTCCTGATTATTGTGGTCTTGTCATATTTTTTGTTGTTCATAATTGCATAGTATCGCTATCTTCTTTTCTAAAACAACTCAATATGAGATAAGTCCCTACATATATATATGTTTTCGTATGATTACAGAACAATATTAAAATTGTTTTTATTGTTATTGATGTGTGGTATTCAATCGTGCGTCCACTTACTCATATGCCTCTGTGAGATATACCGATGTCTGTTACGATTAGATGTCATGCTTTTATTAAAATCAGCTTTCGACACGGTACCAATTGTGTTAGCTATGAATAATCTATATTAATGTCATAAGCCGTATTCACCAATAAAACGTTACTAGATTTCTTATTCCGTATGGTGACGGATTAAGAATACAAGTGTCACCACCCATCTCCTCCCAAGGGTGCTGTAAAAGTCAGCTAAGGGATATTGTACACAGTTAACATCCTCCGTGAGAGATGGAAAACTCGAAGGTAAACCCTGTGCGAAGACTCCTGGTCAGCGCGGCACAATAGACCATAATCCCTCCAAAATGGAGGAGGCCCAGTGGGACGTAAATGGGCTGGAGAGGAGAGGAGATTTCTTATAGTAACATTTCCTTCATAACAATATATAAATGGTCATGTTGGTTATAGTCAGTTGGTATGTAATGACAAGCACATCTGAACTAAGCTAAGCCATGTTATATTCGCAACAAACCACAAAGTCCTAAATCTCAGTCACCTATTTATTTATTCTTAAATAGGTCATCAAACATGTAATTCTCAGTTTATTTTCTTAGTAATCCCGTAATTAATCATTTATTTTGAATTTTCCATCTCAATTGGAGTAAACAACAAATTAGTAATTTATAAGAATAATATTGTTACTTAGTGTGTAACTAGTGCTAGTGAATAAAGTCTTCTAAAAGAGTCAGCAGGTCTTTCTCTCCAAATCCTTCGAACCCTAGCACGTAACAATATACTCGTTACTCATATATTGCGTTATTTCTGATTTATATAAGTTATATTAATATCCTTGCTAATATTATGTAGTAGTAGTAATATCGTCGGGCCTCGTGGTGTAGTGGTTCATATAACGGACTGCCGATCATGGGGTCTCGGGTTCGATTCCCGGTCAGGACAATCATTTGTGTGATGTTTTTAATTGTCATACAAATGTTTGTACTGCGTCTGGGTGTTTACTATGTATTATAAGTATGTATTTACAAAAGAAAAGTAGTTTATGTATTATATCCGTATTCTGGTACCCATAACACAAGCATATGAGCTTAGCTTGGGACCAGAGGACGTTGTGTGAAATGTCCATGAATATTTATTATTATTATATATTATGGATTAATAATTAATAGTAATTCTGTTTATCGCTTGTTCGAGTCAAAACTTATTCTCCTGCCGTTATCCCGTTATTCGGCACAACATGACTTGTTGTTCATGCTGCAATGGGTTTTGGGTGATTTCAAATCTTGGCACCCCTGTCTTACGTCAACGCTCCTTGGGTATATGCGCAGGCGTTACGTGGATATCTAGGTCGGTTCTTACGACGGCCGCGGGAAAGACATGGGTAAGTGACATTATGTATTTTAATCCGTCACCACGCGTATACCTTAAAACTACTGATGTAAATAAAATTTGGTACACAGCTATATTAAAGCCCGGTAAAGGACATAAATTTCATTTTAATGCGAAAAAAGGACGTGTTGGAATCACAACTTGTGATTTTTGATTTTGATCCCCATGACTCCGTGTATAAGGCCTACTTAGCAGCAGTTTTCAACTTTTCGCATCGAGTTTCTACATTTTGAGAGATTGGCACTGCTTTCGACATTTCGTTGTCGAAACGAACTACTTATGATAAAACTAAAACAGATCGTTACCGTAATCGTAACCCTACATCATTTCGATCCTAAGAAAAAGCCTAGATTATATTATAAGCGGTCTGAGCTAGCCAGACTTCCTAAGATTAGTAGACACCTATGCAATCGGGTTTTACTCTTAAATCACTGTTAATTAACCAACAATTCTCGCTTATACCTATTTGTACAGTGTGGCGTAATCTGAAGGTGTAATACTAACAGTATTATTATGATCATAATTGTACATAAAAGCTGATGAATACGGATTTAAGAAAACCCATTGGGAAGATATCTGTAGAAGAAAGATCAAAACGAGGAATTAATTTTGTTGTCCCGAAACGAAAAGTCTATTCTATGTAGTAAAAAAATAAATATAAATCCATCCATCCATTCATCAACATTTCTCAGTCCACTGCTGGACATAGGCCTCCCCCATAGAACGCCACAACGCGCGGTCTTGCGCTAACTGCTTGCGCCCCACGCTGCGTCGACCGGTTCGTGGTCGCCACTCGAGGACTTTCCTTCCCCAACGGTCATCAGATCGTCGAGCGATGTGGCCTACCCATTGCCACTTCTGCCATAATATAAATAAATAATATAAACTCATTATAAAACAATTTCGTTTTTTTATACATATGCCTCTATGTGAGCGTATATCTTCAAAATTAGGGAACAGTTATTAAAGTGGTTTCTTTTTGTAACAGATAGACCGGTTCAAGAGGATGGTCTATTTATATTTTGTTTCTGAATTTCACGCGTACGAAGTTGTGACCAAAAGCTATTTATATATAATAAAGTAGCAGAAACAGCGAAGGTCATTAACAAAAAGTTATCCTTAAGTAACAAAATGACCTAAATGTGATCTAGGTCATTGTTTTCCTCATATTATTTTTAATTCTAGACACATTCGAAGTGTGATTGTGGTGATGTCACATTTCTATGGAAGGCCAGATGTCAGTGTTGAATCAGAATTGGCACAAATAAGCTTATTAACGGCACAAATAAGTGAGCCGCTTTGATGATAAATACGGCGCCATACTATAAACAAGTTATAATGTTGTACATACATTTATCAATGGCTTTGTCTGTTTGGCCTCTATGTATATTTATAAGTACTAAGAACTGGTTGGTTTTTAATTTAAACTTAATGTTAATGTAACTTAAAATCAGAGATATACCAGATGGTGGGTTGAAGTTTAAAATTGAGGACAAGTAACTTTAGCCTGGCTAAATCGTACTTCATAGAATAATGACGTTTCATATGACGTACAGCCTGTATCATAGACACACATAGATACATTTTCACGCACTCATAGGTACGTAAGCGGCTTCAAGCCGACTTAGTGATGTAGCCATAGACACTACATTTGGTAAATCTGCAGCTGCAAAAAATCATTAACATCTTACCTTAAAACACTAAATTATAACGAAACTGAAAAGCTGCTAAAAATAATTATATAACTAGAAAAAATAAATAAAAAAATCTGTAGTAAAATCTTTAATAAAATAAAAATAATAACAATAGCAACAATTCTATTCACATTCTTATGCATGTTAATATACTTGCCCTTACCTGTTATCACTCCGTCAAACTCAAATACACATACGCACACTCACTCACACACATTCACACACTCATAAGCTTCTCACACTAACACACCCACACTCTCATACCACCTCCCACTCTTTCACACACATGCACTAACTACACGTCATGTGCACACACTACACACACCACATTACTAGTCTCTGCTTTAGTTTATTGTATCTATCTTTAATGTAACTGAAATAAAATGTATTTGTTCACTCTGCACATTACATAATATGTACAATTTTTTTTGTAACTTGTAACTACTACGGAATGGGCACTGGTGACCTGTAATACAGGTTTTTAAATAAACCCATAATAGGCACCAGCTCTCACGATGTTGTTTGCATTTATCTTGTCTGCTATTTAAAACTCATGCTTGTACATTGTGAGAAAATAAATCATTTATTTATTATTTATTATTATTAAATCTGTGTTCATATTATTTAACTTTCGTTATGTAAGCTTTGTGAAATATAAAATAAAACATTTATCTAATCATTTCAATGTACATATTATACTGCGCAATTTAATTATGTACAGTTTAATATTTTTCAATAAACGATTAACAAAACCTAATCAAGGAAAAAACCGTATATTGCCAAAAATGGCGGGAATTAAATGATTAATGATTATGAGAGTTGTCTTAGTTGTCTATAGTCGGTCCCCTTGTATATTCAAATATGGTGGAGCTATGCGGCCTAGCATCAATGTTGACGCTGTGGTAAGATATAGGCAATTATCTTTACTTCTTATAAAACAAAGTCGTAATTTTTGTATGTATGTCCCTATGTGAGCTTATATCTTCAAAAATACGCAACGGATCTTGATGCGGTTTTTTTTAATAGATAGAATGGTTCAAGAGGATGGCTTTTAGATATAACGAAAAAATAAAATACTAAAACTGTTGGCTGAGCAACGCGAACGTTTCCTCGGTCTTCTATCCATACTCCAATGTTTGGATATGTAAGGATGTTTATTGTGCTTTCACGTAAAGACTACTGGAAGGATTTTCATGAAACTTTCCAATGGAAAAGAAAATGAACTTATTTTTTATCCTTTTTACAGCGGGTAATACCGCGGGGCACAGCTAGTTGACTATAAAATGACATTATGACTATAAAATTTACAGAAGACGGAAAAAAAATATTAAAATAAAAAGAAAATAATATGTTGTGTATAGACGAAAAAATAACTTGAATTCCTTAAACGCCGCATTTTTAGACTTTTGGCCTTATATGCGTGCTACATAGAGTAGCTAAACCTCAGAAAAGAATTTGCAAAAACATTTGCTTGAATTTTTGCTAATTAAGAGGCTATCATAAATTATCAGTAATGCTTAAGCAAAATGTCGATGTTATGGTGGATTAACTTTTTTAATATTAAATTAATTCTACGCGTTATTTCTTAGACGTGTATTACAAGCTTTCCGACTTAATACATTCATTTATTATAAACAGAATCTTGATAAATAACGTTGCGGTCGATAAATTTACAATTTAATAGCCATTTAATAGAAAATTTAATGAAAAGGCATGTTGATCAAAAATTAATAATTTTGTTAAAGTATCATTTTATTTTTTATTATTAAGAGCCTACATCAATATTATCGTATATCATCGCCGCCACGTACATATTAACACAGCCAGTAGGCACAGAAAATGAAGAATTAGGGATACTTTTCCTATTTACTCAAAATCTACTAAATATATTTTAAT
The DNA here is from genome assembly GCA_916999025.1 of Orgyia antiqua. Classification (NCBI taxonomy): domain Eukaryota; kingdom Metazoa; phylum Arthropoda; class Insecta; order Lepidoptera; family Erebidae; genus Orgyia; species Orgyia antiqua. The sequence continues at coordinate 28,196,032 of OU779871.1, forward strand.
TCTGATTTACGTGTTTCTATATATAATAGTTACTTATGTTTTTAAAGTTATTTCATTAGTTAATACGCGATAATAGACCGACATATGAAAAAAATAAAAAATTTGAAAGGTTGTTTCGCCAAGTTTTTCTATCGAGAAAACTTTTTTCAATCGCGTTTCTGAGTTGATGCGATCCTAGATCATATATTGAAAAAACATATACTTAGATTAGAGCTCTAGCCATTCAATCTAAAGAAACAATGAAAACTTCGTACATAGTAAAATGCACGAAGCTATTTTGGTATCGTCTTAAGAATTTTACATAAATATTTTGGATTATCGCTTAATTTGAAACGAGATACCGTTAGGCGAAATGTCTAATTTAGTGTTTTTTTTTCGTTACAGGTAATTTCCAGAAAATGTCCAATAGATTAACGAACAAGGAAAGAGTTATTTCTTCATTAGCTTAGATTCTTTAGTTTGTTCCTTTCTTCTTACTAAATCCTGGCTTTCCACAAAACACGCTGCTTTGTATCATCTTAAAGTCTATAGCGTTCCAAGGACGTCGTCTTCATCGCTAAGTGAATGAAGGGGAGCTATTCCAGTCAATCCATCAGCTGTTTTTTGGCAGCCACTGTTTTAAACCACTAGATGTAAGAGGCTTCTATCCTTCCTTTCCTTCCTGTGCTAGGCACCTGAACCTTTTGAAGAACCATACTCATGACATCAAAGTATGTTTTTCTAATTAATAAAAGGCCAATTCATCTCTAGCTAGCTTTTCCTACCTAATAACAAAGTCCGTAGTCAGTTCTGTGCTTTTTATATCGATACATCATAACAAATTATCTCACTGCCTAATGTTACAGAAATGTTACATTCAATACAATACAAAATAATTGTAGTATGTATGTATATGTCTTCGTAAACAAGGATAATATTGTTATCAACAATGCCATATTGTGAATTATCTGCCTGTATCATTGGACTCACCTTCACCCTAGATATACATGGAACTCAAAGTTTTTCTGGAATTTTACTTACTATCGTTAGTGTATGCGATTACACAGGATAACTATTTTGTATGATGAAAAAAGATTTTTGTATTGCGCCTGGGAGTTTCCTTTCCTATATATTTACAAAAATAGTAGTATATGTGTTATATTCGTATTTTTGTATCTATAGCAAACTTTAATTTGTGACCCAAAGGGCGTTTTGTAAAATGTATATTCAAAATATGACATAATTAGCTGAGAGTATAGAGGAATCTCATGTTTGCAATAGATTCCATGTATCTATGAATCTATCTATGTCCACTATTGGACATTGTTCGTTCCCAAATAACACAGTGCGTGGTCTCGTGCCACTGCTTCAATCGGCTCCGAGAACCTTGGCAAGATGTTCGCACTACCTACTAAGGTACAACCGTGATCACTAAACGCTATTTATTTCTGCCTAATAAAGATTTATTACAAGAGTTAAATATGTACACTAAGCAAACTTTAAATATTAAGGTCATCCGGTTTATTAAGAATATTAAGTACTGTCATTTCGTAACAGTAGACCACCCTGTAGCTTCCCACGAAAGGCTGACACAGAAAGTTGTATGGCCAGTTGTATAAAAAGAAATAGCTACTCATGAAACCAAAACTATAAATGCTTTTTTTACGAAAATTACGCGGACGCAGTGCTGAAAGTTACATTTCTTGATAAATGTAAATTGCCACTTTATTCAACCCCATTTTGCATGGATTTAAATCTCAGATTTGCTACGAGCAAATCCGAGATTTAAATCCATGCAAAATAAAAAACAAACTTCGTGAGTTTCTTTAAAATCAAGTTTAGGTACGAGTACGTATCTCACGTGTCAAAGTGTTACGGACAAACGGACGCTTTATGTAACTTTGAAGATAAAAGTAATTCAACGTATTTATTAGCGTTTGAGATTACCAGATTATTTTGACGGTCGTGCAGAGTATATAATGTAGTATTTATAGGGCATCTAAGTCAAGGTCATTACAGGTCATGCGTCCTATTGCTAAACTCGGCCGTCAAACAGAGACTGAATATTTTACCCATTACGAAAACTATAGGCTTACTTCTAAAGATTTTTTTACGTTTTTACCCACTAGAAAATATTTTTAGGAGTTTTTGTTTTAAAACTATTATTATTAATTATTGCTCGTGATGTATTTATTCCAAATTTGACTTTATTCAGTTTCAGTAGTGTATTTCAAGTTGTTAATTGTAAAGATTAAGGAAATGATCAAGCATTACTAGTTCGTTTTTAGGGTTTCGTACCCAAAGGGTAAAAACGGGACCCTATTACTGAGACTTCGCTGTGCGTCCGTCCGTCCGTCCGTCTGTCACCAGGCTGTATCTCAAGAACGGTGATAGCTAGAGAGTTGAAATTTTCACAGATGATGTATTTCTATTGCCGCTATAACAAAAAATACTAAAAATAAAATAAAATAAATATTTAAGGGGGGCTCCCATACAACAAACATGATTTTTTTACCGTTTCTTGCTCGATACTAATAACGTTGCCTTATGTTGCATAGATAATGGTACGGAACCCTTCGTGCGCGATTCCGACTCGCACTAGACCAATTTTTTAATTAACATTGTACTTTTAATCGTATGTACAGACTGATGAGCTCTGAAGATAAAAATATAAAGAGAAAGACTCCTGTTATACCTACGTGTTGTTTATTTATATATATTCCTTCATTTAGCCTTGTTAAATATGCTAATATGTGTTTATTAGTCATTCTTTTGTCGCCTATCGCTAGAAATGGCGCCATGGTATGTTACAACATCCGGTACGGAGATGTTGTTGCTAACTTTTTAGCATTACTTATATATTTCTATAGACCCTCTGTTGTTACATTTTACTATGTTTAAAAATAATTCTTGTTACTAATGCGTCTTTCATCTTTCTGCAAAAGTTATTTTAAATTATAGTTTTTAGTAAAATTTGCTTTTTCGAAAAATAATAAAAAACACACTTAAAAAGCCTGATTTTCTTTTTAATTATTGAACGCCATCGGTCCTTGATATGTGTGCAATATTTCAGATCAATCTGATTACTGCAAAATAAATACTTATGGAATAAATACTTATGGAAGGTCATATTATGACGTGTAGTGCTAGCCTAGCAAGTAGCAATCCTGGCATGTGCTTATGCTTAAGGTGCGCGTGATCATAAGAATTTAGGTTTCACTTCCATGATAGGCAAAACTGTTTTTCTATTAGAAGAAATATCAGATACAGCTATAAATCTGTAATATGCTGATGTCTTCATAACCTTCATTTTTATTATTTGCAGAGTCAAATATGTCGGCGGTAATTATTAGCTATTTTGCAAATATCCTAATAGGATATTTGATTCAATTAAAATGGCAATGTACTGCAAACTCAGAAAGTTGATATTCTATTTAAAAACATTGACATCCCACCAGGCTATAAGGTCAATAAGTCTAAACAAGCCAAGGAAAGAGTAATCCTTGACTTAACCGGTCATAAAAAATTGGAAATATATGTACTAATAGCAATTACATAAGAAGAATTGCAACTTTTTATCAACCCACTCAGTCATGGTCGTGACTCATTGGGTATTGTGTTGCTAGTTGTGAATTTTGGAATCATTGCTTGGAAATTACTATAGTTATTGTAGTTTTTATATGATAAAGATCGATGCACTACGGAAATTTTACTGTTTCTTTTTATGATTACTAAACATAATTGGGCTCAGGTGTAACCCCTGTGGGACTCCTAACTGACGTCAAGTTGCGTTATTGAAAATTTTAACAATATTACTGTCTAATTGTATGTAGGTAATTGGTTTTATATTACCATGAAATACATTTTATTATATACATATAATAGTAAGTTATTTAAAAATACACTGATATTGGATGTGTATTAGTAATCGATTGTATGAAATGCATGATGGGTTTCTACTTAAAAAAAATCAATCAAAATCATAGAATCAATATCTATACTTACTATGGCATTATCTGTATTTTATAGCTTATATCCTGTCATGTGTGTTACCAAAACCTTCATTAACCTTATGACCCACCTTATGAAGTCTTATTAATTATTGAAATGATAGGTAACCATTAATTGCTGATTGGAGCAGGTTCTTTTAATTACAGTATCATTAGTTTAATAACTTACCCCTGTAATTATATGTACAAATTGATAAATGTTTGTGAGAGCTCTGGTACCCATAACACAAGTTAGATCTTAAATTGGGTGCCTGCCTTGGGGGTTCTTCTTTGTGATCTAGTACCTTGTGAATGTATAATTGTGGTGTAATATGATTTTAAGGTTAAATAAATATTATTATTTATTATTATTTTTTTATTTAAGCTGTAATTTAAACAATATTACATTTTCAGATTCTTATCTATTTAGTTTACTTCATATATTTATCTATACTGAAGTCTCGGAGAGTTTTTAGCTTAGTGGTGTGATCTGATATTTCGCACATCATAGAAGAAACAGTGGAACAAAGAATCTAATAATAACGAGAGTTGATTTTTTTTTAATACTCGAACGTATAAATAAACTTAGAATATTATAGGTCTTATATTTTCTAATTTACGGATCATTATAATCTACTTTTTTCTTCTTTCCAACTTTTGCTGGCCATAATACTTTGAATTAAATACAATATTTAAAAAAAATAGTTGATTGTATTTTGATTAATATTATCTACTATAGAATAAAAATAAAAGATACTTTATAAAGATAAGGCGTAATAAAAATTATGTCATGAAGAGTTTCTTTGAATTAGTCATCATATTTTGATAATATTAATCCATAATAAACTGCTTGTAGATAGATAATATTATCGATATTTAACTATTTAACAATGAAGTTTTAGTATAAACTATAGATCAAGTCGACTTAGATCCTTGGGAATTTGATTTATATCATCAGAAACTTATTTATGATAAAATAAACTTTATATTTCCGCATTCTGATGCTATATGTTTAAATATAATTTATTGATGTCATTTATTATTATTTTTCGTATTATAAGTCTCTTCATCGATATATTGTGAATATGACGTAGTCATTTAGGATTTTTTCTACCAACCTAATTTTCCTATAGATACTAGCTATCAATGTACGTATCAATGTAGTTTCACGAATTTTAATAATAAATACTGCAGAAAAGTATAAGTTAATAAATAAGTAGTATGTGTTTAAAGAAACTGTATAGCAACACCCAAACAGTGGTCGTTTGATACCAAGTTTGTATTTTAGAGCCTTTATCCATTCAAGCCTCCAACACACACATGCAAATACAGCTATACAAACATACACACACAAATAAACACAGCGAGTTTGACAGTTCGCGGCAAGCGGATCAGTTGGCCGATGCTCGGCGTCGCGGTACGTGCGTTTACAGCCGCCATTGTTATTTACGATACATGGGGCTATTTTTTTTAAATAACAACTAAACTATACGTTCAACTGTGTAAGTGTGTGATCAACGTTCTTGTGGAGGTTTTTAAAAAAAGAATTTGTGTTAATAATAACGAAGATTTTTGGTTATACCTTCTTTTTAACGTGGCAAGAACCGGTGTTATGTAAATTGCAAAATAATTATCGGTGAATCGATATGTAAATTGTTAAGTTTATACCGTAAGTACTAATTTGTTGATCTTGGTGAACTGCCTCCGTATTGTCTATGCTGGTATTTTAATAGTTTGTAGGCGAACGTCCCGCCAAAATGTAGGTTACGGTTAAAAGACGCATAACTCAAATTCTACGAGAATCATTAATCCCATTTCTGAAAAAAAAAAGCACACTTCTTCAATAACTTTTGAGTCGAAATACTCTTAATTATTTCGTAATTATTGTAGTTTTTAGAACAAACTTATTACGGTTCCGGTAAACGTTAAAATTATACATTATTATATTTGTAATGCTGTCATCGTGTGATGTCATAAATATTATTAATATTATAACGGCTATTTTCTGCTAGCTTATGTTGTTAAGGGCCTACATCAATATTATCGTATATCATCGCCGTCACGTACATATTAACACAGCCAGTAGGCACAGAAAATGAAGAATTAGGGATACTTTTCCTATTTACTCAAAATCTACTAAATATATTTTAATTCTGATTTACGTGTTTCTATATATAATAGTTACTTATGTTTTTAAAGTTATTTCATTAGTTAATACGCGATAATAGACCGACAAATGAAAAAAATAAAAAATTTGAGAGGTTGTTTCGCCAAGATTTTCTATCGAGAAAACGTTTTTCAATCGCGTTTCTGAGTTTATGCGATCCTAGATCATATATTGAAAAAACATATACTTAAAAATTAGAGCTCTAGCCATTCAATCTAAAGAAACAATGAAAACTTCGTATGTAGAAAAATGCACGAAGCTATTTTGGTATCCTCTTAATAGGTAGTTTAATTTTAATTATTATAATATATACTGCAATACTAACTCGCGTTAAATTTGCAGTATTTATATTAATAATTTTAAAGTAGGTATTAAGTTGGCATGATGTCATATGTTGAGTTAGTACAAAAAGGAAAATATATATACATAATGCTTATCAATTTATGTGTACATCAAAAACATACATCAAAAACGTGTTAAATCAATTTTAAAAATGTTCTAGCTCCTTTATCTTTTTTTTGTATTTTGGCTTTATTAGTGTGGACTCTAAACGAGTACGTGACCAAAATAACACAATAAACATTGAATTTTGTAGGTAATATACTTATTGCTGCAGTTGTCGCTACCAATAACACTGGAGTCTAAGCATACGAAATATTACTTGAGAATCCATTACTGTAACGTCTAAATCGAAATATTTGATATTTCGACTTTAATTTTGAATAGTAAAGAGTATTTTTTTTAAAAGTTCAACCTACTTCATGAGCCTTTGAAATTTGAGGGTTATTTCTCGATATATCAGGAGATAACCATCAGATCCTGACCTGGTGCCAATAGTACCGCACGGAAACCATCAGCTTTCAAATAAGAAAAGAATCAATAAAATCGCTTTTCTCAGTTAAAAGTTATGAGATAAAAAACATAAAAAACAAATAATAATAAAACACATACAGTCGAATTGAGAACCTTCCCCTTTTTTGAAGTCTGTTAAAAATGACAAGTTTATTATTATTATTGTAGTGACTTAAAACGTCGTCTGATTTTGAGTTGACCTTGAAGTTTTTTAGCGTTTTATCTTTATATAAATTTTATCTAAATCCGTGTTGTTGTTTCAATGCATATAGGTAACCGACATAGTGCTAGACATACTGACTACTTCTGTGTTTATAAAATTGATATGATTAATTTTAAGTCTCATATAATGAAACTAGCTGTTGCAACTTTGTAAGCGTGGAGTTTAGACAACAAACCCTAAATTTATACAAAAAAGTCATTTTCTAGAACCAGCCTATCTATTAAAATAACCGCATCATAACCCGTTGCGTAGTTTTGAAGATATAAGCTCACATAGGGGCATACATACAAAAATAACGTCTTTGTTTTATAATTAGTAAAGCTATTGTATTCGTGGGTGTATGTTTGAAAGTATTAGAAGTTATTATTAACATTTTGGGGAGAAAAAGAGAAAATTTGACTTTTCTTCCTTTCTTGCCCAATGGAGGTTATTTTTCTCGAACCTTTCTAAATGTAACCTGCTTAATACAAAACTTTAGATCTTATCTAGTATCTGCAATAATATAATGATGTTAAGGGATTTACTTTTTGAACGAATTTTTTTTTTAATTTTCTAATTGCAGGGAAATGTCCCCAATCAATATTTAATAAATTGCTTAGTTCAAAAACTAAAAATATGTTTGAAAACCCTAAATATTTTTCAAATGTATTGCTATGTCAGCGGTTCTTAATATTTATGTAAAATTTTAGATCATTCCGACTTTTGCAAAGCGAAAATCACTTTTAAAGATTCCGATACATAGATACATTGATAGATACCTAACCGAAATAATAAAAGCGTGTTAAAACTCGTGGGACGTTAAAGTTAAATCAATCAACACTCCAATTTCCTAATAAGACTTTACTTCTATCGAGTATCGACCTCAATAAGTTTGAATGCGTTAAGATAATCCTCATACATTACTTCAAAATGAGTCTTAAATTAATAAATTAAATTATGGTGGAAAAAGTGATTGCCGCAAGCGGGACTTGAACCCACGACCTCGGAATACCGTTCCGAAGTTCTTTCCAACTGAGCTTATTGCGGTCGTGCTCGTAGCATTCAAATTTACCACCACAATCGTCACTCGATTGAGTTTATATCGTATTTCTACGTACAACGCCATCTATCAAGATTGCTTTGCAACATCTAGACCAACCACCTAGTATTCTTTACAATCACTTTTTCCACCATAATTTAATTTATTAAGTAAAGCATAGCATGTCAATTGCAAAATCAATAAATTGCTTTAGAGTCTTAAATTATTATTTGACCATTAAACAAAACTATAATTATTCTAACTATTAAAAATATTTACATAGGCTTTTAAATATAATTTAAAAACAAAATTTGATTCAAACTCCGTTCTATCGCAAGGTTGTTCCCATTATGATGTCATCATTCGAAAATTCTTGTCACTCTAATGGCCATATTTTAGATTTTTTTTATTCATCTGAGTCATTGATAACGTCACTCTTGTTTAGAAGGTAATATGTATTGTTTTTAACATGAAGGAGTCGAGAAGCGTACGAACTTGCGGACAAAAGGCAATTACAACCGTATTTCCTAGTTCTGGATCTTCTTTACTTCAAGAAATTTAAAAGTACCTAAGAATTGAATGAATTGAAATTAAATGCTTTATTGTACACCACAAGGATTTACATACATTAAACTTCAAAACTAGACATCAAGCATTGTAGAATTGCTCCATTATTTGGTCTAGATATGTCATAGGTATTGGCTAAACGTGTTTTGTTAGATCTTTAATGTCGTTTCGAAGGCAACCAGTTACTTTAATACAAGCAGGATTTAGTTATAAACTGTGTTTACAGCCTTCAAATCCTATTAGATTTGTAAAGAACACGAACGTGCGATATTTTATGATATAAATAACTTAGATTCTAAGAGCATTGATCCAACACGAGTTGGTAATGAGGCGATCCCTGCAGCAGACGATAAAATAGATATAATAAAAAGGCATAATGATTGCTTAGGTCAGTTATTTGAATTAAATTAAAAGGAAAAAGAAGTCTACACTTTAGAAAAATAAAAAAATATCTAAAACTCTTAATAAATTAATTTCCTTAGTTTTCAAACTTTAAATTGCAGCCTTTAAATTGCATCTAAAAAACAAAAACATACGTAAGACATAGATTTTTTGCTTGGCTGTGTGTGGTATGTGAAACTGTAGGTAAAATAGTGAAAATAGTGAAGGTACTTAGAAATAAGAAAATAACAAAGAAAACTTATTTATTTCGGAATCCTTCAACAAAATAGTTGCAAAAAAAGACAAATACAAAATTTAAGGCCGAAAATGATATATCGTCAGCGGAAAGGCAAAATTACTGAAACGTCAAAACGGCATTGTTGGGAAGTGAATTTTAGTTTTATTTATCAAAAAATAAATTATGAATTTTTTTTTAACTCGTATAAAATTTTATATAATCAGTAAGTAGGTATAACATACTGAATACAAAATTTTATACGAGTCTAAAAAAATATATTTTAATAGTATTTTTTTTTAGTATTCTTTTTTTAATTCGTTTAAAATTTTATATGCAGTAATAAAACTTTAAAATTCATTTCCCAACAATGCAGTTTTGTGCGCTTTGAGTAATTTTGCCTTTCCGCTGACGATATGCTGTAGCAGCAAGCTACTACAGCTGGTAAGAATGAGAAAGTAACAACAAGTCAGTGACACAAGTATTTGGACTGAAAAATAAGAAAATACGATTTGTTTCGCTAATTGTTCCACATGATAACTGTACATGATCACAATAGAAAATATGTTAGCAGTAGTTTCAAATGTTTATTATACATATCACGACTCTTTTCTATGAGGATTGGCAGATACTATGGACCACCATCATGTAAATGCTTTTAAAAATGGTTCTTTATGGCACAGATTTAAACTAACTACTACTTCTTTCTAGCTATATTCTATTATTACACACAGACTTTTGTTATTGTATAAGGTCGAATCTATTTTGCTGACTAGAGGAAGTTGTCTAGAGGTGGTGTCTTGTCTAATTAGATATTTCCCTAGCTGACTCTTATAAAGGTCTTGGTATCAATCAAGGGAAAATTCGATTGCCTTCCGCGAAAAATTTTCATACTTTGAATATTACAATATATATCCGTATGATGACGGATTTAGAATACAAGTGCCACCGCCCCTTTACCTTCCTAGGGTGCTGTAAAAGCCAGCTAAGAAATATTTTACACAGATAACATCCTGTGTGAGAGACGTAAACCTCGTAAATAAACCCTGTGCCAACGCGCCTGGTCAGCGCGGTGCAGTAGACCATACACCCTCCCAGTTTGGAGGAGGCCCGTGCCCAACAGTGGACGTTAATGAGCTGTAGATAGAGAAATATTACAAGGGATTTCCGACAAATGCCTTTTAATTCTAATACCATCAATGAAATTCTTAACTACGCTAACAATATCTTTGGTTAAACTCTTACTTTTAAAATAAAATTGTAAAAGTTCTTAACACTAATCCACACGCAATTCAGTTCATCTTAGAGGAAAGTATCACAGAACTAGGGAAAATTTCCCACATTTCTTACCTACTTAACGCAATAAAATGAAAGGCGAGCTAAACAACGGTACTCTATGAGATAGGATGGATAGAAACATTTGTTTTGTATTACTTCGGTTTTACTTTTGATGATAAGATAAATTCTCTCTCTTTCTCCAGCCCATTAATGTCGCACTGTTGGGCACGGGCCTCAACTTTGGGAGGGATTATGGTCTGTGTCTGTGACGCGCTGACCAGGCGTGTTGGCACTGGGTTTATTTTTGTTTTCTATCTCTTAATGAGGATGTTATCAGGGTACAATATCTCTTAGCTGACTTTTACAGCAATCTGAGAAGGAATAGAGGTGGTGACTTTCGTATTCAGACACTCCACGTCTCCACCCGCACAACGGCAAGAAATTGTTGACAAAATTTCTAATGAAGGCAAGTATATTTAGGTCGTAACAGAAAACTGCAAACAAATCCTCCCAATTATAATAGTCACTGCATGGTCGTTACACAGTTTTACCAGTTACCATCAGATAAACTCGCGTGCTATAGTAACCATAAAATTTAACCCATAAGGTTTAACAATTGGCGGAAAAAGGCATTAATTTATATCTAAGATTTCTCTAGTGAAGCAAATAGAGCTTGAAATTGTATCAATTCGTGGTTTAGATGGAGATCAGAATTACTTAATTATTATCTGTTATTGCAATAGTCGGTAAATTGTTGTAGATGTAGTTTTGTCAATTGTTATGTAATGGACATTGATCGAGTTAAAGCAGATGGTTCTGTACTAAATAACGAACTCTTAAAACATTTCTTTTTATTTGGCTATCCGTTTGCTACATAATTATGCATAAAAGAGAATCAAACTCCTATAGTTACTAGCAGTCTGTCACAGACAAGTCCAGGTACTCGGGAAATCAAAGACGTAAGAGATGCTGGCTATTCTTTAGGAGACCATTGACGAGATGAACATTCAATTATCCGCTGAAACATAATAACTGAAGAAGATCCAAACTTTTTGCAAACCGTCGTTTCTATTAAGCTTTCACCAATTTCAAAACTAATAACACTATCAATTAATTGCAATAACGACAGGAATTGCAAATTAACGACCATTTAAGCGACGCTACTGTACAGTACTGATATCGATGTGCTATTAGGATATGTAGCTCGAAATTCTGACACTGGTGATATACGAGTACATACATGTGTTGTACATTGAGGATTTTGTTTCTATACTTTCATAGCCTGAAGCCATTGACGTGAAATGGTAATCGAAATATTAGACATATGTGAAGAGGTGAAAGGTATAAGTATTTAATTCTGATGCACGAAGAAAAATCAAGTAGGTAATATTTTAATGATCGGACTAAATTGGTTCGAAGATTGATTCTAATACGGTATAATGAGGCACTTTTAGTATTTCTTATGCTTATATCTTTCTATTTATTTTCTCTGTTAATTTAAATTGCAAAAAACAAAGTTTTCTGTAATGAGTACGTCACTTTAAATTGAATTCATAAAATTTGTCAAGTAACATTCTTCTAAAACAGTATAAGTTTAACTGCTGATTAATTTAAAATGGCGCTGGTCTTCCACTGAGACGTTTAGTGAACTTCACGGCCAATACAACGTTTTAAATAAAACATTCCTTCAAAAAAAGTCCGTTTTGCATTTCCTAGACACCGCATGTCGGTCTCAAAAATGCACATTATGGTGCGTGTTCTATATATACCTAGTTAAGAAAAATGATCAAACGCTCTTAATATCTCACATCAAGCTTAAAGTTAGCCTTATTGTCACAGGATCTTTGGCTGACTAATTACGATTTCTTAGAATATATAAACATTAAATCTTTAGCAATTTAGCAGGTAACCAGTTAGTCTAAAACATGACTAAGAATAAATTTGAAGAATTACACTTAATTTGATAACAGATTGAGAAATTATCTTCTAAAAATTGGTCCTGTTATTGTGTTGGGTGGTATCGTAATTCCCATAATAATATTGTACTTGCTATTTCCCAAAATTCCTGAGGTGCTCAGAAATTTGTCCTCAATATCTAGAATATTATTTGGCAGCTAACCGAAATTGCTAAATTCACTGTGGTATTTCCCAATATCCCTGAGGTGCTACGTGGTCAATACATTACAGTATCGGCAAATGCCGTATCCAATCTGAAGTTTCGTGCATCCCGCGGCACTCTTAGCTATCCCGTTAGTACAGAACCGGTCTTAGCGCGCCGTGCGTTCCAAACATTGTTTTGACGAATACTTACTATTTTAGCTGATGAACGGAGCTATTTTCTATATCTTTGATAATTTACGTCACATTTTGGAGTAAAATTTGGTAGAGGTCTAAAACCAGAATTCTCCCACTGTCATTATTTACATATTACCCATAATCGGCTGAACGTAAAGTCTATTGGTGTTTGTGTTTAGACAATTCGCTACATAACCACTTCAAAGAGGGTTTCAGGCTGTTTAATGTTCTATTTAGTTTCACGACTTGGTCTATGCCTTATAGATTTCGGATTCTCCTTTTATTAGCTTTTAGAGGCTATTATATTTAAGCTATTCTTAGATTCTAATTACTACCGTATCTACAGTTTCTGTTGTTATTTCCGTAATTACAATTTGTTTAGTAACATTGAATTTATCATACAAAAACATGCAACCTTCCGTAATCATAATATTACTACCCGCATTCATGATTATTGCCCTGCTCCGGATAATTTAACTATCTAAGATTTGTAAAATTGCGAATAGTTTTATAGTAATCTTTGTGTGACACCACAACAATCTCATATCCGCTTTTAAGTAACTAATGCATCATTTTATTTGTATGATGTCGATGACTAAAATGTATTTTTTCTAACTAAATAATTTGTGAACGAATAGTGACGATTAAAATAAGGAAATCCTTCACTGAGCTAGAATTGCCGTTGATTTATGATGATGAGTCGTTAGTAGATGTCATTCTGAGCAATAACTATGCAGTTGCTAATTAGTTATGAGGAAACATAATAATATTAACACGACAAAGACGCAAATAACAAGTGTCTTTAAAATGTCAATTTTATTTTTACAATAACTGCTAGTGGCTATAACGAGCGAAATTTCGAAACTGATTTGTGATCCGCTTCAGCGATTGGCTGTGGTTTGGCATATTTTGAAATATCTAGATCTATTTGAATGTCTATTTAACGCCTGAGAACTATCATTGTCTAAAATGACTCAAATCTTATGTAATTTGGCTTTGAAAAAGCCAGTTTCAACCTCGCATTGTGTTGTTATTATTTCAAAGATGGCTATCTTCGTTGCATTCTAATACGTAAAGCTGGATTAGCTAACAAGATAACGCCTTGGTAGAAATAAATTTATTATGTAAGTCTTACTGTGTGGCCTTCTGCCTTCTTAACTTTAAATTTTTTTTATTTCCAAAAGGCACTGATAATGGTGACTCTATTAATAAAATCGTTCTTAAAGCTACTTATTGCTCTCATAGCTGTTATATAGACACTGTTATGATTTAAAAAGCACAGTGATAACAACTATTTCACCAACCTACTTCTTAGAATCATACATAGAATGGGGTCGATCCGCCTTTCCAAGAAACTACTACTATTTTTCGCATGAATAAAAACCAAAAGATTTCAATACATGAATGAAATGTCTAGACACTTTCCAAAGACCCAAATTAAAGAATTTAATTCAATACTGCAATAGTAAAAGGAGATAATTCACTAGCAGTCGAGTTAGCAATATCTGCACATAAGTGATTTCACGGCAATGCGATGTCAGGTAACGGTGTGCTGCGGTCAATGGTCATGGAATTGGATCTGAGATGCGCAAACGTTGCTGTAACACGCACAATGGGTGATTCGTTCTTTGAAATTTAATTAGTTCACACGAAACCTGAGATTTCAACCTTTTTGTATGAACGATGATTAAGTTAAATTAATTTCCCATTTATTAATTACCCGATTCCACTACCTTCTTGTCAATCCGAAAAGTCTATTCTTATATGCATTCATCTTTGTGTAAGCACTAATTTGCTAGTTTTAAATGATTCCTGTGATGCTACGTCCACTAATACATGTCTATTTAAACATGCTGTAAAGTAAATACATTTTCTATACGAACGACGACTTAATTTCATTATTTTTTTTTTCTTTGCATCGGCCAACGATGACGTTGCGTTTTGCTTACAAGTGTTCAGTTTGAACATGCTGGTACTTAACAAGCAATACGTAACCCATCGCTTCTCTTTACAAAAACTTATTTTTTTTATTGTAATTATAAAAAATGATTTGTTACCGTCTTTAATGTGGTTTGCCCTATCAATATCTTTATTTTACTCACTATCCAAGACCCAAGTATATTGTCTTACATACGAGACTGCTAAAAACTCTTTACAATCTCAACAGGTTGTGTTAAAGTTGTTAATTGTATGAATTTTATCATGAAATTCAATATGCTTGACGGTATCTTCAAGTTCATGATCCTCAGAAACTGGTTTTATTATTTAGAGGACGTTAGTCTTGAATTTGAGATGTCGTGATTTTTCCTTCGCTGATGTATTTAACATTTTTAAGCGTTTAATAAGAAATAATTGGCACTTATTCTGCAGAAATAAGATTTAGGTTTTTTGACCTTTGGGTCGAGTTAAAGTTTTGGCACTTTTATTTATTACGCAAACGTTTTAAAAACGTAATTATTAAATGCTGCTACTTTTAATAATAGTCGGTTAAATATTAACTAGGTAATGATTTGAGAAAAATGACCAAATCATGCAGCTATTAATAATAAAAACACAGGGTTCTCATATGAGTTTCTTCAAAGTATTTTTCGAAGTAATTTCACTTATTTTCATAATTTTCTACTACTAAGTATATATCAGAAACATCTTCAAACTTTATAAACTACCGATATTTTTCTGAGATGACACAAGTGTGTGAGAATTCATATGATATATTTGCACATTACATACATGTGACGAGTAATATTTGTCCAATATCTCAACAAACTTACCGAATATTCTTATGTAAACTTATATATTGGGTCACTAATGCTATCGTCAATGAGTTCATATATTTGCTAAGATAAACCTTTTAGAGCAGGTAAATATCTATTTATATTCGATTACGTATTTTCAAATATGTGTTTGTGTACAAATATTATCGTTAAATTATGTTCATTGTAGAATAAAGTTGTTGAATATGTCACGCTTGTATTTTTTTACGGTCAATCTCTGCGTTTTTTCCCAATTATTTGGGGTCGGGACACCATGTCCTCTTCCTCCATACTCCTCTGTCACACGTCATCTGTGAATTTACATCCATCTTCTGCATATCCTCTTTCACACAGTCCATCCATTTTTTTTTTGGACTGCCTTTAGCCTAACATCCATCTACTTTCATATTTAAAATTTTCTTGGCAATTCCGCTTGCATTCTGTCTCATCACATGTCCATACGAAGACAGACACATGCTTCTCAACTTTTCATTTACGGGTGCTACTTTCATACTTCCTCTGACATACTCATTCCTAATTCTATCTTTGCTCGTTACCGCACAGATCCAACTCAATATTCGCATTTCCGTCACATGCATTTTTAATGGTGTAAATATTTTACAAGAGGTGAATTTAATTTATCCAGTTCTGGTAAAAGTTTAAGGTAGGTCTTATATCTGGTCTAGGATTTATATCTGTGACAGTATAGGAATAAGTAGTAACGCTAAAATTCAATATTTTAGTGATTTCAATTCTGAAGTTAATGAATTTACTAACAGGAAAATACCCCCTTTTGTCTAATCCTGGAATAGAATTCAAAACTAATAGCGTAGTCATTGAACCTGAATTTATTGATTACATAATTACCTATACAGTTTAAAAGAATACCTACCATTAAGCAACACAACAAACAAGAGTTTATAAAAGAGGTTAAGTAAGATACATAATATTATTGTCCTTTTATAAAAATCATGACATACATTTGTGAGACAGAATAATCACGATATCCTCGAGTTCTGCATTAAAACTATAACAATAAAATATGACGTTGTTACCGATTACTTGCACAATTGTTGCAATAAATATTTCAATTAAGTTATTTTATAAAAAAGGCAAATTACATTTTGCTAAAGAACTGGACTAAATGAAAAAAAGAGAGGTCAGATCTATCCCATCTTGTCTCATTACGACATCGGTCTTAATGACAATATTAAAATTATTTGAGTATTATAAGTATTAAATTAATTGAAAGAAAGAAGAACGAAATTTCTTTCTTTCTTTCTAAATTAATTAAATTATATTTATCACTTTTTAGCGTTCAGTACCAGAAGGTAAAACAGGACCATATTACCGAGACTCGCTGGCCGTCCGTTGACAATTTCACTGTTTCAGTCTTAAAGCTAGAATGGTGTTATATTATCACGTCCAGGCTTATTACAACAGTGATAAATATTAATATTTTTAAATCCAACGTAAGTGTAACAAGCACTTTTGTTTAAAAACGTGTATTTTTAATCCAAAACGCAAAGGTCCTTTATACACAAAAATGTATCGATTTTATCATGTTATGACGTAACTGCAATTGTGATATGAATGAATGAGATAAAATTATAAATATAATGTGATAAATTGTATTACACGATTCGCTATTGGCTAAAGATATGTCTTAAATAAAGATAGGTGAAGAAACATCACGTAGACATTTATGAAATTTGGTTGATGTAGTTACATTGGTTTTGTAAAATATATAATGTCGTTAACTCTCCCTCTGTTTCCCGAAATTTCGAAAACGTAGGTAGGTACCTAACGTGAGTTAACTAAGCAACTAAATACTTACAAACTTTATCTCTGTTTAATATTATTTATTTCATTGATTTATTTAAAACCTTTAGCACAAGGTAGTACATAAGCCAATTTAGTAGCTGTCTCGATTAGTAAACTAAATAGTTACAAAGGATATTTCAAAAGAATTAAAGACCGTTTCAGAATTATCTAAAACCAGATTTTTTGTAATTAATGTAAAGAGAATCTTAAAACGGATAACAGCGAGGTTAGTGAATGGAGGAAAGGCACTTGACTGACTCCAAATTGAAGCTTAACTATACACTTAATCGAAGGTTACTTCTGTTTTTAAAATCTTTGAAAACATGAAAGATAACTAAAATCCACACTCATCATAAAATAGGCACATAATTTGAACATATGACTGAGAAGACGTAGCGTAACCTATGTGGTGAAATTTTGGCAAAAGAAATCTCTATAATTAAATACCCTATTAAAAGTACCTACCTACTGTAAGTGAAATAAGTTCTCTCTCCAGCCCAACCACCCGATTATCGTCTTGTTGGGTACGGGCCTCCTCCACTTTAGGAAGGATTATGCCGCGTTGACCAGACGTTTTGGCATAGGAATTATTTTTGAGCTTTCTACGAGACTTTTACAGTACCCTGCGGAGGACGTAGGGTAGTGAGACTAGTATTCTTAATCCGTCACCATACGGATAATTAAATATCTATGCGCTCAGATGTAAATAATTGATCATATAGATGTGTTAGTCACATGTATTTCGTCGTAACTAAATACATAGGTCACTTCTTGTCCGACATCTAACTATGACTCAATAGAATTCTCACGGATTGTTATTTCTTTGATTGCGTATAAAATATTCATTGTTTTAAACTATAGTGCTATTATTATAATATTTTAGTAGTCATTAAGACTAAAAATATAATTAAAAGTAAATCTATTCTCATAACTAACAATAATGCAATGTATTTACTCCAAAAATATTTTAACAATATGAGTGAAACAATATAAGTAAAACTAAAGCAAGACAAAAAAGGACAAAAATTAGGCATCAAACTAGTATTTAAAAAAAAATTAAACCAAGTCGGTTGAACTTGTGTGTGGACCACACGGGAACCACCAACTTTCAAATAAACAAATCATTAAAATCGCTTCGCCCAGTTATGAGGTAACATTTTCTGAAGTTGGTTGAAATTTCGTCCGCATCGAAGCCATAGGGCAAAGTGCCCAAAAGACTGGCCGCATTGTCACAACTCACAATGTATAGCAATGTTTATACGAATAGCCAAATAAAAAACAGCATGTACAGCATGTAATAATTAAATTATTAAAATATATTTTTTTTTTGAAAATTGTAGTTATTGTAAAGTATTTATTTTACCCCCACGGGGACAATAAAAATTACAAGAACAACAAGCACAATAAAAATTAAAAAAAATGTATTTCTAATCATATTAACTAACAAAAGAATGTTAAACTTTAATTATTCATAATTATGAGTATAACTTATCAGGTAATGAACCGATAGATAATTTTATTTGTTCTAAGATATTTTAGCGTTGTTATCAATTTCTATATGTGCAGAAAAATACGAACACATCTTTACCCATCAGCTATCTGTGCGAGAACTCCATTTCATAAAAGTTTCTAGTTATAATATCTTTACAATAAATATCTTTACTTATTAATAAAAACAAATATTTTTTTTTGTATATATGTCCATACGTGAGCTTATATCTTCAAAACTACGCAATAAACTTTACACGTACAAAGTTGCGGGCAACAGCTTGTTTAACGATAAATTTATAGTATTTTTCGTAACTACGGCCTAGAAAGCTATTACTTTTGGAGATTGCCCCCTGCTAAGATGTAGAATCTTCATTAATAGTAAACAGGTTAAAAAAACATTTGCTGTAAAAGACTAGACAATCCAAATTAAATACAAAGTTAATTGGGTTACCAGACCAACGGTCAAATTCCAACAATTGGAAAATTATGTTCGATTCAGTAAAGTGTTAGAAGTATTATTCGCCGACGTCTCACGCCCACTCCTAATATCCTACTACTGTAGGAGACAAGCACGCTGACTGATTTATTATTGAAAATTATTGTTTTGTCTTTGAAACTGGCCAAAGAGTAAAAAATAATGATTAAAAGAAAGTTAAGTTTATGGACATAGGTAGATTACTTCTATTGTGTATAAATAGTATATAGGTAGCCTCACTTCTGCAATCGTCATTTGATTGTTGGTGAGGCGAAAACGGTGTTGTGTTTTTTGCTGCTGTTTTTCATTTTACACGTTATTATCAAGTTACAGCGGTTTTTCAGCCTTAACTCAGTATCTGAAAATGTGATCAGTAGACGACAATGTGGTTCTATTTTCTTCTCATCTAATAAGTCCTTGATAATAAACGTAGTTGTATAATTAGTCTTTATCTATATCTGTTCTCTAGATATTAATTCAAAGATATCTAACCAGATAAATTGTCGTATTAGGACGTAACTACAAGTTGTAGCCATATGTATTATTAACATATGGGTTTATATCAAATACTTTTGTTTTAGCTGTCATCATCATATCGTCACGACTTTTGTCCTTGAAAGTAGGCAGAGGCTATAGAGCGCCCTCTGTTCCTATCTAAATACAATTCTTGGGCTTAAGTTATTTCCGTACATCTGGTAAATTGTCTCAGCTGATTCAGTGACACACATGATTTTAAATCATAAAAATACCTAATTCTTTGTTTCCAGTCTTACAGAAACAACAAAAGCATATTATGTTTACTTAAAAACTATGCTAAATACTTTTGAGACTGTATTATCCAATACGTAATTACTAAAGTAGAGCTGAAACTAGAATTTTAGTTAACGACTTACAAACCAGAAGTCGTTAAAAAGAAGTTTGTTTAAAAGTTATAAAAATGTGTCAGAATTGAGTAGTTTTAGTTCTGTATTTGTATTGGCTTTGGTTAAATAAGTGATCGTAATACTTTCTTACTTTTGTGAGATTGCATAGCATTGTAACTGTAATGTGATGACGATGTCGTAGACGACGCGAGAATAAGCAACAAACAAACCTACAAATATAAGTAGGGACTTATATTTGTAGGTTTGTTTGTTCCTTACTCGCGCGTCGTGTTTCTCATGATTGAGGGTCGTGACCACCCTTCAGCAATACCTTTGCTCTTATGATATTTCTCCATCTGTTCCTGTCTCGAGCGTCGTTTGTTCCTATATGAGCTTAAATCTTCAAAACTTACTTACGCATCGGATTTTGATTCGGTTTTCTTTATAAAAATAGAGTGGTTCAAGAGGATGGATTTTTAGTTAGCATATTTGGTCTTTAAATTCCACGCGTATCATGGCACAACTTTTTTTCGTAATTTTATATAAAATAACGTTATAATAAACCACTTGTGCAGTGTTTACATACTGATGATATCAGTATTTGACTTACTGTTTAACATTACACTGTGACTAATATATTTTCTTACATTACAGATCATTTTGTATACATTACTATAGAAATACGACAGATGTATTTTATTTACGTCATATTTATTATCAATTTGCTTTGTAATTATGTCTGTATGTTATATGTACCTTGAGAAGTGTCACGGTAAATAATCTGTATCATGGTAGATTATCATTACAATAAAGGCAATCAGTAGAATATACTTAATATGTTTTATATAGATTTGGACAGAAAAAAATTTGGTTGTTGTTAAGTGTAGCCCATGAGTTAAATAATATTTTGAATCATTTTGAAAATAATGAATGGTGAAAAAATTCTATTCGATATTAGTTATTAGATGTCGCCATCGACTTTGTTTCGTTGATTTTTCGCTGATTTTTCGCACCTATTCGTCGCAGCGTGATGTTATATATAACCAAAAGCCTTGCTCTATAAATTTACTATTCTGCACTGAAAGAATTTTTAAAATCTGAGTTTAGCCTGTTCAAGCAAACAAACTCTTCAGCTTTATAATATTGAACACATGCCTTTGAAAATTGAGGGTTTTCCTCGATTTCTCAGGAGATAATCATCAGATCCTGACCTGGTGCTAATGAGACCAAACGGGATCCACCAGCTTTCAAATAAAAAAAGAATCATTAAAATCGCTACACCCAGTTAAAAGTGATGGGGTAACAAACATATAAAAAAAACGTACAGTCGAATTGAGAACTTCCTCTTTTTTTTAAGTCGGCTAATTAATCAACATTCATTTCGTATGGTCTGTATTTATCACTACTGATAATGCAGATGTAGCCATAGCATTATAAGGACGGTTCCTCTTAGCGAATAAAGTTGAGTTTATTAACAGGACTCCCTAATCTATCTGTTTTCAAATGTCATCATGTTGTAATACATTTTCTAGATGTTTCATACATCATAACGTGACAATAATTACAAACGGTTACAAAATATAATAATCTTTTGTAAATGTAATGTTACGAAATGTTCTATCTAGTTTAGAGAATAAGTTACGTAGAACAATGTAAATGTTACCGAAAATTGTGATTTCATGCTTAAATAAAGAGCTTAGTAATTGTACAGAATCATCTTTGTAATTTAAGCAAGATTTTATGCTGTTAGTAGGTTACGAGTATTCTAAACTAACTATTGCCCGCTACTTCGTATGCGTAGAATTTAGAACATTTCCCCCGTTTTTACAACATTATATACTGATGCTCCGTTCATATTTTTTGCAGCGTGATGATAATTATATAGCCTAAAGCCTTCCTCGATAAATGTAGTATTCAACATCGAAAGAATTTTTTATTGTATTTAAAGTATTTTTTATTGGGACCAATGGGTTCTAAGATTAGCGCGGTTTGACAAAGAAACAAACTCTTCAGCTTTGTATTATTAGTATAGATGGATAGCATTTGAGTGCCTATTCAAATGTTAAATCATTCATTCTTGTAGAATTCTGCCAACCCCACTGAAGTTTGAAGCATAGTAGGAATTTTTTTGTCGACTCCTAATTATCTACCTGTCTACATAGGAAGATAAAGCTAGTTTTCCAATTGCAGAGCATAATGCGACTCAGTGCCGCACAATGCTGAACAATGCTGACGCCTAATTGGAACATGAATTAGTTTTCAAATGCACCAGCAGAGTGCGCTAAGTTCAGTGTTGAAAAAAAAATACTATAATAAAATTTTATTCACATTATAAGTGTGGAATATAAAAAAAAGTCATTGTTTGTACCTTCATCCATACTTATACTTATTTTTTTTAAACACAGCTTGAATTAACTTTGATTATTTCCAGAAAACTCCGACGAAACGAAAGCCTTAAAAAATTTTTTAACAATAAATAATATTACTAACGATAATATATAAATAAAATTTCAATCAATGCCAATTTAAAGAAAAACTACTTGTTAATTTCCTGTCGCTGAAGTTGGTATGGATTGCAAGCATCAGTTTTGAGAGTGCGCGATGCGTTGCTGTAGTTGGAACACTCAACGTTGAGCATTGTGCCGCATAATGCGCTCTTGTGCTGTAATTGGAAAACGGGGAAACTATATAGCAGGGGCTCCTCCCTCAAAAATTACCCAGATATAAGGGTCAGGCAAGTGCTGACAAGGTAAATCATGGGCCTCTTCTTATAGTTGGCTACAGGGCCCACACTGGCTTAATCCGGCACTATCTTTTTACCATTGCTTTGAGCCTATTACACTAATACACCTGTGTAATAGACCAAAAATACCAATATGCCAAACCACTCTTTTTAGAATTCTGGTCTGAGAAGTGATATAGATTTTTTCGCTTATTTAAACAATATTTTAACACAGAACATCCGTGTTTACACGCGGATTTATCGCTTTTTACTTATTCAAACCAAACCGCAGTATAAATATTAAATTTAAACCGGTTATTTATATCTATAGACACAGAATTTGCGTGCGTTAGGTTCGGCAGTGTTACTTAAAATTGGGAAAACGACTAAAACTAACAATTGCTTAAATTTGGACCTGATCGTGTCGATGTCTGTGACCTTACAGTGTGTGTATGGTTTATATGTTAGCGGATGACTCATGGCAGAGTTAGTTGCTTTCATATTCTTTTTTGTCAGACTTAAATCGTGGTCGTTTAGGTTATTAGGAACACACGTTAAATTCAGGTCAAAACCTTCTCGTATTTTTTCTGAAATAAGAAATGATTTGACAAAAACTGCTCGTGAAACAATACATCCTTAAGATTTTATACAAAAGGCAGTTAAAGGATGAGAGGTTAGTGGCAAAAACTAAAAGGTTGGCTCTCCAAAATTGAGAACGTTTTTACACGAAAAAAATTCATCCTAGCGTTATTTTGTTTGAAAATGTTTTGGTTGGTTCGGTTTAAATGAAGCTTTTTCCCGTCGTCAGTTTATAGTTTCTAAACTTTTCCAATAACACAAACAGATAGATTACTTCATTTACTTTTAAAACCCTCTAACGATTTCCTTCAATATTTTTCTCTAATATAAAAGCCGCTAACAATGAGACTCCAACATATGAATTGTTAACTTTTTTCCCACGACCGCAATGGGCAGTTGTCGAAGGTTTTGACCTTGGAGTTTTGTCTGCAGTTTGGATGTCGCTTGCTGCGATTTGGGGGACTAACTTGTATTGTTAGCAAACCTGTTTTTGTCACTTTTATGTGAACTGAGAAAGAAGTTTAAATAATAAAATTGTAATGCGGAATTAAGAGCAAGATAATTCATATAATTACAGACAATTCTGTGAGAAACATTCGTCAATATTTTTTTTTGGTAGTTTTTTCGAAATAAAGCTGAGTATTATCAGTCAAAGCTACAATAAAGTTCACTGCTGAGCAATGGGACTACTTGTAGTGGCTTATTTTCAATGGTTTGCTGCTATCCTTAGCATTTCTGTAGTTCACCGCGTTTTTCGCTTCGTGGTCAAAATTGTCCAAAATTCTGTTTACATAGTTTTCAACGATAAGCGACCAAATACATAAATGTATTGTTAATGGCCTGTTTTTATTCATAACACGAATTTATCGTATATAAAACGTGTCTTAACTGCTTAAGTTACGAAACTAGAAACTAGTTTAATACGTTCAGTGCGGCTAACGCTTATGCGCGTTTTTCTGATCTTCACCAAGTGCGGGCCGACGCGTATACGCGTCCATACAAAAAAAAAATCTGTAGGCAAGCGGGGTGCGCCGCACCTGTGCGTTTATAGCGTGTATTCTGGGTGTCTATTGTTTCGAAGCGGTCGTAAAATGTGAAATTGTAAAGGAGACTACACACTAGTCAGGTTTCTGCTACGAATCTTGCAGGGGGCGACGACAACAATAACCTAATTTAGTACAATAGATTATTGAAATAATTTTATTATGACTCGCTCTTTTAACTAAACTAATAGGTAGTTTTAGTCTATTTATCCATTTATAAATAGACTAAAACTACCTATTAGTTTAGTTAAAAGAGCGAGTCTATTACGAGGCGGGCGAAAAGTCGTAAATTAAAAAAAATTAAGAATAAAAGGGCTTTCGGGAGAAGGTACCTTTACTATTATTGTTTTATTAAGGTATAACTTACTATTTTAACAAAACCGAACGAAGATATATTATGGCGTAAACTTCACAAAATCTCTTACAAATAAACACTAGTGTGGAAGCACCTTTATCCATCCAACACATTTATATGACCCGTAATTGTTATATGACAGTCATAAAACTCGAAAGTTACCGAACGCACATAAGCGTCGGCCGCACTGCGGGAAGGTAAAAGACAACGCGCTATAGCGTCCAGCCGCACTACGCGAGTTTTCTATGAACGCGTATAAGCGTTCTTAGCACTACGCGAAAAATTTTTTGAACGCACATACGCGTTCTCAGCACTGGGCGAATGACTCTTTTTTTAGCATTGGCTATAAATTCGCAAATTATTCAGCATTGAACGCGTTAAACTTATTATGTTATATTGTGCCAAGTGTGGTCTCACTTGGCCTTGTGAAGTTATCAGCACTCGGATACAGAACTTGTTAGGCAAAATGTTAGGTACTGCCTCCTTCATAATGGGAATAGTATATCCAGTTTTCTTTTATAAATAGGACGGGATTTGTTTGTAAAACCACCCCTTGGGCTTTAAGATTCGCTATGGCTGCAGCAAGCTACAAGCTAGTCCAAAACAGGTCAAATAGTCCCTACTTAGCTAATGCTGCTACATCTTCTAGGTAATGACATGTTATGCTTAAAAATTTTGTGATTGCTTTAAGTAACAATTTGCTAAAGGATTCCGAAATAAATAAGTTTCCTTTCTTTCTTTATGTCATTTTTTTCTGTCTGAAGATCACGGAAGTCTTGATGGAAATAATACTTTTCATTATATTATAGACGTTTGCAAGATGTTTGTTCCGAGGTTATAGATTTGATACCGAGACTGTCGAATTCTGTAGCACAGAATCATCCACACGTGTATCAAAAGGTTAACAAACTCCTTTGGCATTAGCTAAATCTTGATATCCTTTTAAAACATCAACAAAGCTAAATAAAATGAATCTATATTTGTTTTGAGTCTATGTCCAATTGATTTATTATCGCCTATTTAGGTGTACCATGTAAATCTTGGATTAGATAGCATTTCTTAGTATTTTGTTGGTAAAATAAGCTTAGTTATTCGGCCAGTGACCAGTTTACAGGATGCATTAGTTTTTTTTATATAATTAAACACTTGTATTTTTTGTTTAAATATAATAAATACTTAATTAAACATACGTGCTTACACGAGATACACAAGTTTTTTATTATTATTATTAATGCCTATGTTTATATAACCATTACCTAATCTCTAGTATTTAAAATGACAATTAAATATTTAAAATCACATTAAGTCGCATGACCACAAATTACTTGCAACTTAGATTGTAGAACTATTTTGAACATCGAACGATATTAAATTTTTTTTTAAATTTACATTTTGTACCAGCCAGACATTGAAAGCATAGACGAATGAGGTCGTTCACCAAAGTTTAGATACCTATTTTCATCGCGCAGACATTTTTTTTTTCGTTCATGGCCATCTAAATTACTTAAATTTTCGTTCTCATGGTGAATAGTATCATTAAAATTACCTCCTCAAGAACGTGTGACTCATTATTTATGTGGTCAAATCGAAAATGAAACGTAAACCATTGTTCCCTTTGTTTCCACAGGCCGTTCCAGAGTTGTGTACATACATGCGTAGGGGCTTGAAAAGTCAATATTAAGTGAATCATACGTGACTGCGAACAAAATTTTAATAACATAGTAACCAAGCATTCCAAAATAATACTAACGTTTAATTTAGTGTTGCCATATTAATATTAACTAGCTTTTTTAATACCCGATAAGGCAGACATTTAAGTGAGTAATACAGAAAAAAGAAATAGTGTCAAGATCAAACAGTGTATGTCAAGGGATTCTGCAACTTTCCTTTTGTAGAACAAGACTGGATGACATCGATCGTGATAAAATAGTGGTGAATCGTTTAAATACGACCTCTGTTACCTTAAACGGGCTTATTGTGGAAGGATTTTGGCGGATCCCTTCATAATAACTCGCATTGCGGCAGTGCTCGGACTTAAAAAAAAACAAAGTGTTTGCAAAAATTCCAAATCTAATAAAAAAATAACCAGCCGAAAACAAGTTTGCGGTCCTTAAAAGTAAAAAAAAGTGCAGTTCTAAATTCAAAGTATGCTACATGTGTGTGTGTGAAAATGTCTACACAAGCGTATTATAAGGAGCGCCTCGGGTTTGACCCGCAAGAGGCGATGCAAGATGGCGTCAATGGTGGCGCGTACTACGACGGCCCACATCAACCGAAACGGCACAGAGGTGATCTTTCCGAGACCCACGACCAGGTGTACGAGGAGAACCTAACGAAATTCAAAGGTACAACATGTTGGGAGTTCTTTATTCAACAGTCAGGTTCGTGGTGGTGGGTTATAGAGAATGCGTGTGTTTGCGTACACATGTAATAAATAATAAACGCACCTGTGTGTGTAACATAAAGTGTGTGTATGTGTGTGTCTCACAGCCTTTTGTTTTTAAAAAACATTGGATTGTTTTGATGCAAAGGCAATGTTTTAACATTCCTGTATGATGTTTTGCACTAATATGGGGTTGCCATCCGTCCGTTTACTATATGGACATCCGGTCGAGGTCAGTTGAATGGCGGAGTTACTAGTAGTAACTTAATTTACTACGGAAATAGCGTGTTCGGGTTCAATTCCTGGACTAAATAAAAAAGATTATTGTACGTTTTAGAAAAATTATTTACGGGTGCTTGCAGTATTGAAATATTCTTGATAGAATATGCCACACTGATGTAGTATTTAGTGGTCAAGTAGGTACATATTTGACTATTTATAAGCAAAGTGGGGTTCTATTTAATTAATTTTCTTATTAGTACCTTAGAGTCTTTAAAGATTTGACGTATCGAGTCGCAACTTACAGGAGTAGCGTATTTTGCAGGAGATATTTTTTAAACATTCTTTACAACTAATGATTTGAAGAATTTAATTAATATAAAATATAGACTAGATTTAAATTCTATCGCTTTTCAATGTTGCCAATATAAAAAATAACCTAGAATCAGGTTAGACTAATTGGAGTTCGCGAAAACTGGTTTGTATTTTGTTTGTTAGCTTGTATTTTAAATTTTAATGGGATAACGACTTTTTTAATTTATAGGTCAAAATTTGCATCTAGTTTATTGTAATACTAGCTGTTGCCCGCGACTCTGTCCGCGTGGAATTTAGAAAATTTTCCCCGTGTTTGCAACATTTTTTACCACTGCTTCGCTTTTACTGGTCGTAGCGTGATGTTATGTAACCTAATGCCTTCCTCGATAAATCTATCTATATATCTAACACTGAAAGAATTTTTTAAATCCGCCCAGTGGTTCCTGAGATTAGCGCGCTTAAACAAACAAACAAACAAACAAACTATTCCGCTATATAATATTAAGTATAGACTAATGTTTACTAATAAGTTTTTTGATCGTGTTGCTTTAATTAATTTAGATGAAATATAAGACTAAGATTTTCCTGTTATTATTGTCCTTTGATTTTCTAGTCATTGGTCACAGTTATCACTATTTAAATATGCACGTTGGGGACGGAAGGTCCTTGAGTGCCTACCACGCACCTGATGACGCAGCGTGGGGCGGCCCCCAATGAGGTGGACTGACGATATTGCCAAATATGCGGGGAGGGGCAACTGGATGCAGTTACGGCAGGACCGCGCGTTGTAGCATTCTATGGGGGAGGCTTATGTCCAGCTGTGAACGGAGAAAGGTTGATGGATGGATGTATGCAAATATGCATGTCGTATAGTATGTTACCTCCTCGTCTTCCCGGGGTTGTCAATTGCCGTACCAATCATTTGTCGTACATTTGTAACAATGCCACTGTCCTCCCATCTCATTACTTCTATTCAGCCGCAGACTGCAGACATTAAAAATGGCATTTGCTATCCGGGCCTTCCTAAAGCAGGTGAGTCCGAGCCCCCTTGAGCACCTGGGTATACATCATCTCAATCATCAATCTCGGGCCCCAGACTTGTGATCAGCCATCCGAGCCATTCCGACTCAGTCCGACCCTGCTTCTTCCAATTTATTATACTCGTAATATCGAAGAATGTATGTTGCAATTACAATAATATCGACACAGCCTCCCAGTAAGTAATCACCGATGACTGTTTAAGCTCCCACGTGCATTTCGTAATAATCTGACTCAGGATTCGAAAGTACATTATATGACATCACTGTAAAATTCTTAAGACCTGACTTTGTTATATGATCTGTTTTATCATTTGTATGCAGTAAGCTCGTGTGGGATAGACAGAAATAATTATAATAATTTGCTTAATTTAAAAACTAAAAAACACGCTTAAAAGACGTACCCTTGTTACTCGTGCAAAATTTCAGATCAATTTACTGCAAGTGGGTGAAAATCACTTTCAAAGATCCGTTACATAGATTAAAACATGGATAGATACGTTCCGAACTAATATATACGCGTTAAAAAGTAATTCTCACTCTAACTATATTCTTAATTTTGTCCCAGCCCATTAATATGTGAAAGAAAGAAGAATGAAAGAAAATGTTTTATTTGAAACCACTCTTAAAAAAAACTTATTAATTACAAAAAAAATGGCAGATAAAGTGTGAGTAGTCATAAATACGGACCCAACTCAGCATGTTGCTGGTTAAAAACCAGCGCTGGTCTTCCGTTGGACCATATTTAGAGGACATCGCGGATCTGCTAACAACACATACAACAGCAGAAAAAAATTTCAGTTCATACAAAAAAAAAATATATTAGTGTGACACTTTCAAAAGTTAAGTTAGAAATGTGTAAATAACATATAAAAGCCTACTATAGTGAACATTACCGACATTAAATTTGTTCCTATTGTAAATTAATATATTAACTTAATATTAACAGTAAAAAGACACGATAACATATAACTCAACATAAAATCACACTATGAATAGGAGTTACATAAGTATAAGTATAAGCAACTAAGACGATAAATTATTGAACCACTAAAAAATTAAGTTTCTAAGCACAAACTAAAAAAGAAAGGTAGCCGAACTTAAACGTAATTTTTTCCAAATACTCGTGTAAGGTCATATGTCCCACTGTCGGGCATTTTAGTTTATCTCAGTAACAGTCTGCTTGGAGTTCAGATACTAGGGTTTAGTTTCGAGGTTTTCTGTCTTTCACGGAAAGTATAATTTGATTTTCTTTGACGTAATGTCCATTCAAAGGTTGTAACAGATCGCAGCACGTGATAAGACCGCATATTTTACCATATTATGCATTAAGCTTTTGTAATGTAAATTCGTGCAAATAAAGTAATCTATTTATAACTCTGTATTTTTTAAATGTGGCGTTCTTTGCGGCTGTGGATGAAGAAAGGCTGATGGATGGATGGATATTCCGAACAGCCAAATCGACAACTGCAATTCCAACCATAACTTCATTAGACAAATTAACATTTCGTTTACACCAAATATGAAAACTTCAACATAAATGAACGCTGACTAAAATGTGTGTCGTAACAAACATTATCACTGTTATCAGATAATATGCGTTTATCTTATCTTATCTTAACATGTGTGTAGTGTGTACAAAACAAAGATATTGTTACATGTACCTGTTATATTTGTTAGATCAGTTCATTAGTACGCCTATTGTATTATAAGATTCCCTTGTTATTTTAAAAGTAATTAATTTTAACAGTGATTAATCATCTTTAGGGTTATCGTAAAAAAAAAGTCCCTAGTAGGTACACTGAGAGTTCGCTGTCTGTCGCTCTGTCTGTTACCAAGCTGTATCTTTAGAACGGTGACAGCTAGAAACCTCAAAATTTCACAGTTTACGTATATCAATTGATGCTACAACAATAAAAACTCATTAGCATCATTCTTCTGCACTTATCCCGTTATTAAGATTCTCAAATATGACGAATTTTTTATTTATTTATTTTATTCAGAAAGCATACAGTCATGTTACATTAATTAAAACAATAAAAGTCAAAAACAATAAGACCTATACCCCCTTATTACAAAACGCGGCTCAACGTTAAACCCAGGTTTAACAAAATTTATTTACGAGGAATTGGATAGTTAGACCCGCTCTGACACTAGTTTGGCGTCGGTTTAAGACTAAGGTCGTTGTTAGATCTAGGATTTGAGAAAAATCTGCTTGAAATGCGCAATTGAAGTGTTTAAAAACCAGGCTTAAACTGTGGCTTAAACTTAGTCCACGTTTTGTAATAAGGCGGATAGTGTCAATTGTCATGCATTGTAACTTAATCAACTCCGTGATGTTACAAGAGATGCAAACTTAGGATCAGGAAGTTAGGAATTGGCCCTTAAGGGTGTTGAACATTTGAACATTATGTATGTTCAAGTTGCAGTTATTTGCATTTCTTGTAACATCACGGAGTTGATTAAGTTACAATGCATGACACTGTAGGTCTTATTGTTTTTGACTTTTATTGTTTTAATTAATGTATATATTATAATAATAATGGAATTAAACCCTGCGTGTGCGTGTACAACTCGCACTTGACCGGTTTTATGTCTATATGTAGGACTACCAAATTCAAGCTGCACGCAGTCGCGAGCTAAAACTTAGTTATCAATATTAAAAGTGTCTGTAATCTATTTAGGAGATCTTTTCAATCTCATAGAAACATACATTATGTATGGTTATGTATATATATTACCATAACAGGTCGAGGTTATACAAGTTATAGTAATTACGTTATTTGTGGTATGTCTATGTATGTTTAATTATTCCTATATTTGTTGCGTTTAAAAATGGTACATTGTTAATGGTTTTTAAGGTTCCGTACCAAAAGGTAAAACGGGATCCTTTTAAGGGCACCACAAACAGCATATTAATATATATTAATATAGCGAGAAAGAGACAGATATATATTAATACTAGCTGTTGCCCGTGACGCGCGGAATTTAGAAATTTTTGCCGTTTTTGCAACAGTTTTCTCTACTGATTCCCTCTTATTGGCCACAGCGTGATGTGATATAGTCTTCCTCGGTAAATGCACTATTCAACACAGAAATATTTTTTCTAAACAGACCAGTGGTTCCTTAGATTAGCGCGTTCAAATAAACAAACTCTTCAGTTTTTTATTATTAGTATAGATACCAAAATGTATGTACTTATGACGTCGCCGACAGATATATCTGTTTCTTTTTCGCTATATTAATTTATATTAATATGCCGTTAGTGACGCCCTTTACTGAGATTTTCTAGGTCCGTCTATTAATAGGCTATATATCTCGGGAACAGTACGGAACTGTAAAAGTGATTTTTAGGTGATCTCTCCGGTTCCCTAATGATTGACCAAAAAATTATTGACAAATGATCATTCGACAAACAACGTTTCACCAAATGATCATTTGACAAACAATACACTTGACAAAAGTATCATCTTACAAAAACTTAATTAGCAAAAACTACAGTTGACAAATGTGTTAAGTATTCAAATGTCAATTGACCTTTTTGTCATTTCACCAAATAATATCTTTCGTAAATTAAGTTGTTTTGTATGTATCATTATCATCATGAATCATTAATAAAGAGAGAAATGCCAATGCTATGAAAAGTCGTTTCTGGGGTTATAGTTCTAACCTAACCTAACCCAATCTAATAAAAGAGATATATCTCCAAAGACGAACAGGTTAATAAGTTATTATTAAGCAAATAGTGTAAAATATCATTTTTTTTTTCATTCTATTTAATAAAATATATCAATTAATACTTATAGTATTTTCTTTTTAAGAAAATCCAGAGCAGTGGCTTTGCAAAAAAATAAGCAAAAGATGGTCATTTTAACAAGAATACCAAATTTTTAGACCAATAGTAGATTTATCTGATAACTCAGTTGCCAAATGTTAGTTTTGTAAAGTAATAATTTATAAAATGTAAATTTAAGTGTTGATCATTTGGCATAATGAAACATTTGTAAAATAATCAGTGGTAAAATGATCAATAGGCGAATTCATCGTTTTGGCAATCGTTGTTTGTCAAGTGTAGTTTTGCCAAATGACTTTTGGTCAAACAATCGGACACCGATCTCTCCTGCAGGTCCAATGCATCCATAATGAATGTATGAAACTGGCCTGACTTAACCTTAGTTTTGATTGTATTGACCCACAGACATTGGAACAAATCGGTTAATTAGTACAATTGAAACACCGTATGGAATAGCGGACTTTAACTTCGTGTATTAAAGTATTCTTATATCTCTCTCTCTCTCCAGCCCATTTACGTCCCACTGTTGGGCACGAGCCTTCTCACCTTGGAGGGATTATGGTCTACTGTGCCGCGCTGACCAGGCGTGTTGAAACAGGGTTAAATTTCTAGTTTTCCGCCTCTCACAGAGGATGTTATCTGTGTGCAACATCCCTTAGCTGAATTTTACAGCACCATTAGGAGGAGATAGGGTGGTGAGACTTGTATTCTTACTCCGTCAGCGTAGCACAGTAGACCATAATCCCTCCCAAAGTGGAGGAGGCCCGTGTCCAACAGTGGGACGTAAATGGGCTGGAGAGAGAGGGACATACAGACAAAACGACTTTGTTTTATAATATGTGAAGAATAACATTAAATCTCGTACTTTATTAATGAAAATTATCTTTAATTAATGTCTGTAGATACGATATATTACACACATTATATTATTAATGCCAGCCGCCGAATTGAGATGCCTGTGTCCCTCTAAGGAGAGAAAGGTGCCTCAATGTGACAGCCAAATAATAACTCTCTCTCGTTTTGTGTAATTAATATGAAACTCTCGGAAATCCTTATTAAGTTGTGTTATTTAAAGGTTATATAAGTACAAAAAGTCGTTCATATGATGTTGGGCACTGTTGGGAACGGGCCTCCTCCACTTTGCTAGGTATTATAGTCTGCTGTGCGGCGCTGACACTACCCCTTCATCATATTACCCTTTTTATCTTATAGGTCCTGTGTGTATAAAAATATCTAAACATAAAACATCTGCTGGACACAAAATGATTGAAAATAAATCTCACAACATTTTTAAAAATACTCTATTTTTTTATTAAATTTCTTTGCGTTTCCATTACACAGACAGTCACACATGTACGTACATAAACATGTAATAGTTATATTTATATTAGGGTTTAAAATGAAAGCTTACACAAATCAGCGGTCAATAAAACCAATTGAGTATCCATTAATCATTATTATAAATGGTTTCTAATAAACGAGAGATACTCATTATGCCTTTTAATTCTATCAATAGTACTTGATGTGTTTGTATTTGATGTGTTTGTTGAAAAAGCATTCTCACGAACATTTTTATAGCTTAAACATGGCCCCTATGTTGAAAGAAAGAAAGAAAGAAAACATTTATTGCCACAGTACCATAATATACACCGATAATATTGACTTACACATAGGTAATCATATAATTAAAAGCTTAAAAATAAATATACACATACTACATATGCCCATTTCAGCTTATGTCAAGTCTATAGGACTTGACGCTGGTTTTCAAATGGACCCCAATGAGTGATATCACGGATGCCCAACAAGAACACAAGCTGTTATAAATTCAGTAACTAGGTTACAGACATATGTTGCACATTATAAATATGATTATTAAATAAAAGATAACATAAATCGTCGGAAACTATTCATAATTAGGGTTGCCACCCGTACTTTATAATAAAGTATTGTACGTTATTTCAGGTAATTGTACTTTATACTATAGGAAAACAATAAAGTACGCGAAAATACTTTATTTTGCATGATTTGATTTTTCTGGGATTTTGAAAAAACCTCTAATGTATCATTGTCTTAATTTCTTATTTGTTTTGTGCAAAGCAGTTGGAAATTTTTGAATTCAATAAGAATATGATTTAAAGTTTTATAAATTTATGCTATAGTAAATCATGGACTCTTGTCCACTAATTTGATACTAATTTGACACAAACTGCAAAATACATAAAAAAAATGTTTTCCAAATAGTAAAGAAAAATAAATTGTACTTTATTTTGACACTATGTACTTTTTTTTCTTACCTATAATAACTAATATACTTTATCTGCAAAGAAAAAAGGTGGCAACCCTATTCATAATGTTAAAACTTGAAACTTATGCTAAAATATGAATCTAAATTATATAAATAAACTAGCTGTCCCGGCAAACGTTGTTTTGCCATAGTAAAAAATAAAATAAAAAGGTTTGAAAAATAGATGTTGGCCGATTCTCAGACCTACTGAATACGCATGTAAAATTTCATAAAAATCGATCAAGCCGTTTCGGAGGAGTACGGTAACTAACACTGTGACACGGGAATTTTATATATTAGATACGTATGTAGCCATAGACACTACATACAAATGTAGTGTCTATGGCTACATCACTCAGTCGACTTACAAGCCACTTACACATCTATGTGTGCGCGAAAATGTATCTATGTGTGTCTATGATACAGGCTATACGTCATTTGAAACGTCTTTATTCTATGAAGTACAATTTAGCCAGGCTTAAGTTACTTGTCCTCAATTTTAAACGTTAACCCACCATCTGGCATATCTGTGTTTCACATGTCACTAACTTGAGCTGTATTCTATATTTAATAGCGAATATTATCTTGGCTTATTATAAAACAAAGTCGTTACTTTTGTATGTATGTCCCTATGTGAGCTTATATCTTTAAAACTACGCAACGGATTTTGATGCGGTTTTAATAGATAGTGTGTATTATCTTCTCTTTTTTATCCTTTTTAACATGCTTTTATAAGTTCGTTATGTAATATGTATCTATCAATGTATTAATCTATGTAACGGAATTTTTGAACGCGATTTTCACCCACTTGCAATAATCCGATTGATTTGAAATTTTGCATACATAATAAGGACCGATGACTTTGCAATAATTTAATAATATATTCGGGATTTTCAAGCGTGTTTTTATTTATTTTAAACCAAGCTAATTATTACTTTTCAAGCTTATGGCCAATTCTAATGTCCACATATGAAGTTAAACTAATAGCTATACATTGCGTGTTCAACATTATTAATGTGCATTTCTTAACACTACAGACAGCCAACCCCCACGTACACTTACGCACAATCCTTTCGCAAACCATCTGGTGGGTAGACGAGGTAGATCAACCCGTGGGTGTTCATACAACCAACACTCTCTATCGCCTTGAGATATGCAAATTATGTACATTACATTGACCTACTTGCTAATCTACTTCAAGTTATTCATGATTATTGTGTGTATAATATTTGCAATTTGTATAAAATAAATAAATCAATAAAAAGACTGATCAAGTAGGAAGTGGATTCGTACATGAAGGTTTTCATACAAGTACGGTCTTCTTTAAGTTATCTATTATCATCATATCATGGCATAATATTCACCTCGTCATAAGTATCAAGATACTCTTAAAATGTTTGCTGCATAGGAGCCACCTCAATTTTTTTTTATATTATGGATTTTTGCATTAAATTTGCTGTTGAAGCGGCAAACGGAAATATAACATCTATGAAACCTACGAATGAAAATTGATAAGATGTTCTTCAAATTAATTTCCCACAAACGAGCATCGATACTACGACAATCATAATAGCATAATTAAACTACTTTTTAAGTCTGGTCATGGTCGGACTCAAGGCTAGTTCCTAGCTCTTACCATGGCTCTGTAAGGGCCATAAGGCGGGGAAAAACTCTAGTGTAATCATCATCGCATCGTCAAAGTTCAAATGTAATTTCATATCTTCTAATCTAGCATTGTTAGTTAGTTTCGGTTTAACTCAGCCGTGAATAACGCGATGATGTTTATCGGATTTCGCATACTTAGTAAAGGCTTCCGTATAAAAGCAGGGTCTGTAATTCTGTATTGCCTTAGTATGTAGTTATCTAGTCAAATCTATTTTTACGGCTTCTATCGCGTTTATTTTCAGTTTTATTTCTTTTCCGACATTTAGGAGACTTATTTTGTCACCGTGCAAACATCTTATCGGTATTTATAAAATTCTCGTTCGTTCCAAAACAGCTTGGATAATTTTTCTAAAATTTCAGCTGTATATTTAGCAATTTAGTAAGCGTGGAATTTTGGAACCAAACCTTACCAAATTATACCAAAAAACATCCTCTTGAACCACTCTATCTATTAAATAGCTCACATAGAGACATGCATATAAAAATATCGACTTTGTTTTATAATGTAAGGATACCACTTCTGAGATCAGAAGGCTCCTTCTTAAGACCTAGGGGTATAATAACCACCAGTTAGTAGCCTAGTGAAATTGTGAAGCACAGCTTGTAGAAATAAAGTTATTATTCATTTAATTTAAATTACTAAGTACAATTATTGAGTTTTTTATAATATAACTTAGCAACAGCTTATGCTGCCCGTGATTCCGTACGCGAAAAATTTAAAAAAAAATCCCCGAGTTTGCAACATTCTTCCCTGTATATTTCGCTCCTATTAGTCGCGCACATGATGCTAAAGCCTAAAGCCTTCCTCGATAAATTTACTATTCAACAGTGTAAGCATTTTTCAAATCAGATCAGCTGTTCCTGAGATTAGCGCATTAAAACAAACAAACTCTTCAGCTTTATAATCTTATATACAAAATTCACGTGTCACAGTGTTAGTTACCGTACTCCTCCGAAACGGCTTGACCGATTTTTATGAAATTTTACATGCATATTCAGTAGGTCTGAGAATCGGCCAACATCTATTTTTCAAACTTTCTTTTTTAGTATGGCAGAACAACGTGTTCCGGGTCAGCTAGTATTAGTATAGAATAGGTATATAAGATAACTATAACAGAAACATTTATACTTTTTCTAGTATCATGTTACGTTTCAAATATTCAAGGTTTCGAGTTATGTCAGAAGCGATAAACGCGGTAACGAGTTTTACAACAGTTTTAAAAGTGTTTTCTATTTTGTTTGCTATATTTAAGTGTAAGTTTGTGTAAGTAAATGTAATGTTTTGTTTTGTGAACTGTTGCTTCTATATCTGTCTGTGTATGTGTTTATGTGTGTTTATGTTTGGATTTTGTATATATTTGTGTGCATTTTAGGTCCCAAACAGCTGGAATTTTAGTTTTAAAGTTACTTATTCGGTGTTCGGAGCTTGTTTTAAAAGTTCCTGTTTTTAAACCACCTTTGCCTTCTCAGGGTGCTGTAAAAGCCAGCTAAGGAATATTGTACACAGATAACATACTATGTGAGAGACAGAAAACTCGAAAATAAACCCTGTGCCAACACGCCTGGTCAGCGCGGCACAGTAGACCATAATCCCTCCCAAAGTGGAAGAGGCCCGTGCCCAACAGTGGGACGTTAATGGGCTGGAGAGGAAAGAGAGGAATAGAAAAAAAATATATCATCAAAAACTCCTCAATTTCTGAAATACTTGTAATTTTACAGTTTTGTATAAATACGACATTGACTTTGATAGGAAGTATCGAATCTGTGACAATTGATTTTTCTTCATGTTGCCAATCAGTATAGTTAGCACATTGACTCTAATGACCTTCTAACTGTTTATGTTCTCCTGGTACTTATTGAATACTTCCATCTTTACTTATTATAAAACAAAGTCGTTATTTTTATATGTATGTCCCTATGTGAGCTTATATCTTCAAAACTACGCAACAGATTTCCTGCGGTTTTTTTTAATAGATAGAATGGTTGGAGAGGATAGTTTTTTTTTGTATAATTATTGTGGTTTAATTTCTAAATTCCATGCGAAGTTGCGGGTAACATCTCGTTGTTTAAATAAAACCACGTTTTTACGGATTTAGATGCGTATTTTCGTTTTAAATTTTAGCCTCACGTTTCGGATATTTTTCAGTCGTCTAAATCCGTAAAAAGTGGTTTTATTTGAATAAACGAGTCACACAGTTGTTAGAGGATACTTCTATTGTGTGTGATTCAAGTGTATAGATGAAATTTAAGCCGACATATAAGTTTATTTTTATCTTTTGTGCATTAAATAAAACGCTTAGATATTTACTATTTACAAAACCTGTTATTATTTTTAGACCTTCAAGAGCCTAAGCGTTACGGCCTTAGAACAACTTAAAAGATTTGGAAATCAACTATTTGTACCAGTTTCTAACCACGACGACCAAGCGGTTCCTAATATAAGTTCTCTCCCTCTCTCACTAGCCCATTTACGCCCCACTGTTGGCCACGTGGCTCCTTCACTTTGGGAGGGATTATGATGTACTGTGTCGCGCTGACCAGGTGTGTTGGCACTGGGTTATTTTCGTGTATTCCGTCTCTCACAGAGGATGTTATCTCTGTGTAATATCCTTTAGCTGACTTTTACAGCACTCTTGGGAGGAGATGGGGTGGTGACACTTGTATTCTTATACCGTCACCACCGTTAGGAAGTTTTTACAACACACTATAGAATTATGATATACACCTATGCTCCATGCAACACTGGTTGGTGTTATATATTTCTCACAATTTATCGATTGAATTTGACGAAATTATCATGTACCATAAACATCGTGGTTTGTTACCACGATGTTTATGGTACATGATAATTTCGTCCTACCTTAAGAATGCAGTTGTTTATTTAGACACTAGCTGTTGCCCGCGACTCCGTACGCGTCTAATTTAGAATATTTTTCCCGTTTTTGCAACATTTTTCACTATTACTTCGCTCCTATTGGTCACAGCGTGATGATATAAAGCCTATAGCCTTCCCCTGTAAATGGACTAACCATCAAAAAAAGAATTTTTCAAATAGGACCAGTAGTTCCTGAGATTAGCGCGCTTAAACAAACAAACAAACTCTACAGCTTTATAATGTTAGTATTGATAAATATCAACACACCATAGAATTATAATATACCTACATTTATGCTCCTTGCAACATTCGTTAGTGACATAATATTTCTCCCAATATATCGATTGAATTTGACGAAATTATCATGTACTTTCTTGACGTCATAAACTACGAGTACCTACGAATTTCCTACTTTAAGAATGCATTTATTTATTTAGACATAATATCCAACTATACCGGTTAGTTTACTAGGTCGGTCTATGATAGATAAGTTGGCATGCGAAACGTTCTAATGAACCATCGCTGCAGTTAATTAAGATATCGCGAACATCCTGGCGTCTCATTCGCGCCTGGTATGTGAATATTTCCAGTTTCCTATCTGTATAATATTGCTCTACATTATATTTAAACTATGTTGATTGCAGTTCTGTGCCAATTAATGCTGTATATAGTTGCTTTAACTGCTGTCAAAAACTTAAGTGTTACAAGTTTATCTTGTTTGCGAATTTGTTAGCAAATAATTAAGTATTTAAAAAAAAGTTCAGCAGACTTCATGTGCCTTTAAAATTTGAGGGTTTTCCTTAATTTCTCAGGAGATTACCATCTGATCCTGACCTGGTGCCAATTTTACCACACGGGAACCACCAGCTTTCAAATAAAAAAAATAATCATGCAAATCGCTTCGCCCATAAAAAACATACAGAGGAATTGAAACCCTCCTCCTTTTTTTGAAGTCTGTTAAAAAGTCGGACTTGATTTTTATGCCGTGTGGTGCCGGCGGGGTTCAATAGAACCACCTCATTTCCACTACACTATTATGTTCTCTTTTCGTTATTAAGTTTAGTTGTGTACGTGGAATCGGTACCAATATCTAACTTTATGTTACGAGTGATTCACAATCAGTATTTTAATTTAACAAATAATGACACCAATAAAACATTGATAAGTAATAAATTCTTAGTTAAACCATCGATCAAGTAATGGTTAAACTATCCAATAACCAATCATTACGGTAAAAAACAAGTGTAGACAGTTACTATGTATCAGCACTTCCGATCTTCGAATAATTTGGCAACGGCACGCTCTGCCAAAATAGTACACGTATTAATAGACCAAATGAGAATGTTATCGATCACAGTATAAGTTCGTTGACCGGGACAGCTGTTTTAAACGGCCGCGTTATAGATGAGACTGATGTTTAGTATTTTAAAGTTATACTCCTTTTAGCGAGTTTGGGGTAAATAATTAGGACAAATGTTTCAAACACATAGCGTTATAAAAAACCGACACCATGATGTTTGCTAGTCAATAATTTAGTTTTTAGGGATCTGTACCTAAAAATAAAAGGGTACGTTATTCTATAATATTCTCTAACGTATAAGTCGCGCCAATGCGACTCATTTGTTTAAATGAAAGTCTATCTTTGTGGTCATCTTCGAAACTTGGCGCTAAAATTTAAAGCGA
Source organism: Orgyia antiqua (assembly GCA_916999025.1). Taxonomy (NCBI): domain Eukaryota; kingdom Metazoa; phylum Arthropoda; class Insecta; order Lepidoptera; family Erebidae; genus Orgyia; species Orgyia antiqua. Next base: position 28,237,378 of record OU779871.1, read on the forward strand.
AACGTTCACGTTTATGAACAGAATCTGTTCATAAACGTGAACGTGAACTGTATCTTCTGGATGTAGTAGCTAGGCAGTTGCGAATTTCACAAATCAGATAACTGCTGTCGTGATAAAAACAAATACTAAAAACCAGGATACTGCAAATATTTAAGAAGGCTTCCTACATAGAATACTGTTTGCGTAACTTAATGATTTATTTATTTATAATTTATTTATTTAATTATTATTATACAATGTCATTTGCTTATGGTTAAAACATAGCCCCACAAAACCGTGTGATCGGTTTGACTGTGGGGTCTAGTCTCCGTACAGATATAGCTTTATAATAAACTTGTAATTTTAACATTTGTTCAGGTAATCATCACTGTGTGCTTATGATGATCCTTACTCCTTACTAATGTATAAGTAAGTTTTGACGAGCATAAGTGTTAATATGTGGAACGAAACAATAGCGCGATTTATAAAACGTACAAACGCCATCTATTGAGCAGAAGAGTAAACTTCTGTTTGTTAAGGATTGATTTCTAAATTTCACGCGTACGAAGTCGCGGGCAACAGCTAGTATAAATATACAGGTTTAATGTTATGTTGATAAATGTAGTTACATATTAAAATGATACAGATTGTACGGAAATTTCATGCGCGGGTCTGGCTAGTACTTGGCCGTTTTTGTATCTATTCTGTGAAATAAAATAATCATTTTATTTCACCAAACCATTTTATAACAATCGTTATAGAATGGTTTGTTGTATTAACTTGTGAAATTTTATATTTTAAAAGTAGGTGACGAGACTGTTACTATTGGGAACATTGCCAAAATCTAGAAAACTACTGAGAATTTTGTAAAAGATGTCTATAAATCTTCGAATTGAACCTGACACATTGATCGTTTAGAAACGTTGGGTTAACCTTACCAAAAACAAATGAATACATTTATATTTAAATTGAATTAGACACGTTTAATTCACTGCATTATAATCAATGCTAATTGATCATGCTTATAAAACCCATCAGTTTTACCCATCTGTAAAAATAGGGTGGTGATATGTGTATTATCAATCACTCACTACATCTACACGAACTGAGTTTGTGTCAATCAATCAAATCAGCCTACTGCACTGCAAACAACCTCTGGACATAGTACTCTCCCAATTCACGCCACAATACACGGTCCCCTGCCTTTGTCGTTAGTCTACCTTATATTACCATACACTTTTGAATCAATCATTAACATGTTTTGTTTCTTTCACCAGATGAACGTGACGCGATCCAAAAGAAGACATTCACAAAATGGGTCAACAAACATCTCAAGAAGGTAATATACATTACTCTGTACTCTAACATTAGCTACTCTGTATTCTTTGGTATTTTTATTGAATGTATTTGTCACAATTTGCTTAATTAAAGTAAACTTATGTTCGTGTAAACGTTACGTGCGATGTTTATCAATACTTGAATTTGTGTTTTAAGATTTCGTACAAAAACCTTTAAGCTCACTTAGATGTCTGTCTGTCAAAATTTTTTACTCAGACTAAATATCGTTTATTTAAATATTGTTCGTTCATCCATACATCTCTTCGTCTACTGTTGGAAATAGGCCTCCTCCATCCAAATCCTCAACGCGCGGTCTTTTTCATCTTGTTCATCATGGTCTTGTTACATCCAATTCACTCTGTCTGAATAAATATCTAATAGTAATAAAATACCGTGACGTCTAATAAACTACTTATAATCTAGATATATAAAATATACTAGAAATAAACCAGATACATTGCATTATATTATGCAGTATATTATGAAATTCTCTTTCACACCTATCCTATAACATACAACACGTATTTAAATCGCGTTTTATATCACGTTTTAGAACAACAGGCTACATAATTAATGAACTTGCCACTAAACAGACAATAAGCAGAAAATTCGCACTAAATAGGTATCCTCCATTTTTGCTATTAAATTCAGCCTATCAAAGGAAAAGAATCTACACTTTTATCCTTACTTACATAATAATAAGCTACTGATTGATGGTAAAATTCTCTTTTTCTTCTCTTCTCTTCAGGGTGAAATAGTAAAAAAAACGACGAAACCCGTCTAGGGATTCTAAACGAATTTGGATTATAAAATTTGCCATGTATATGTTAACATCCTTCATTACTGGTATTGCGGTTAAATTGTCATGTTTTGTAGGTCTGGAAAATGTTCCTTCCATTAATCAATATCTTCCTGCCCGCTCATTAGTTAGGGTCGGCTTAACATGTCTTTTGCTTCCATAATCTTCCATTAGTCGTCATATATGTATGTATTTACTTTTGCTTTCACAGCCGTCTTTCGATGTCTATTAGTCGGGGCATATCATTAACTGAACATTCTGTTATTTCTCTGTCTCATATATCTGCAGCGCCTCACACTTATGAAGTTAAGTCGTGTAGAGTAAATTGTCACTTTGGCGGACATACGTCAATATACATCTGGTGAGTCGTGAGCTGTGCTACAAGTATTGAATAATGATCATACTCAAGTAGTTGTGCACTTGACTTAGTTACAAACAGACTAACAAAGGGCTGTTTATACTCATATGAATATAAACAGCAGGTACTTGAGGATTTTGTATGGCTTTCACTGTTTTAAGATTCCGTAAAAACAATGAACCGTTATACGGTCTTTTCAATGATCCTTTTCTGTTAATGGCTCTCTCTCTTCCCAGCTATTCATCCCACATGGTGGCAGGGTCAGCTTTCCTTATATTTCTTCTCCTTTTCGCTCTATCTACGACATCGTCTTCGGATATCTTGCTTCCCCTAATGTCTTTTAGGACTACATCCTTCCATCTTGTTTTCGGTCTACCTCTGGATCTCTGACCAGGGACGGAAAGTTGTAGCGCCAAATTTCCTGCATAGTCAGTCTTTTCTGTTAATGGCTATGTTTGTTTATATGGTGTTTAGCTTTTAAACTTTTTATGAAGAAGTATATGTCTATGTTTCTTTTATTTTCTTTTTTGGGGAAGCCTTAGAAAAATTTGTGTGATAGACGCTGCAAATTTATCTAAAGACAACCGTAAAACAGATTTTTGGATGGTTATATTTCTTTTAGTAATCATGTTTCGAAAAAAATAAAGAAAGTTAGAGTAGCTTAGGTTTATAAATGAGACCTAGCCACTGTAAGAAATACTCGTTGCTCTTAAGGCAATATCCACGAAGACAACAACGGAATACGATGTCCATATTTTGGTAGGAAGCATGGCTTTATGTCGTACCCTCTTAACAAGAATCAAGACTAGCTGTTGATCTTTTGGTAATATTTATATTAAGAGTAACTGTCTTATTACATTTATCTATCTGCCCTTCTTCGTTCACTTCTGGACATAAGCCTCCGCCATAACATGCCACAACGCGCGGTGCTGCGCTAATTGCATCTAGCGGCTCCCGGCGCATCTGACGATATCATAAGTCCGCCCTGTTGGGGGCCGCCCCACGCTGCATCGTCCGGTACGTGGTCGCCACTCGAAGAACTTCCGTCCCCAACGTTCGTCAGGTCGCCGAGCGTTGTGGCCTGCCTATTGCCACTTCAGCGTGCTAACCGTGCCATTTTTGCGCATCAAGTATTCATATTATTATATTAATTTATAGCATGAATATCCTTTGTCTTTTAAGCAAACCAAATATTTCATTCCTTTGTGTTCTTCTGTAAATAAGACCAGGATGTTTACATTATTCTTTGTTTGTTTAAACTTAAAAACCATGTTTGTGTATTTTTGCATTAACATGAAAGATCAAAATACGATCAAGCATTTGACAGAATAAAATTTTGAAAAGTCATGAAATTTAATGAGAAGCAAGCCATATTTATTGTTATAGCATGGAAAAACTATTTAGGTTTCTTATTCTAACTTACGACCGCTTTCAATTACCAATTTATGATGAAGGATAGATTGTTATTGCTGTTTATGGGTAAGATGTTAATTCTCTTTGGTTAACATTTCTATAGAAAATGCTATCCTGTCAGTAGGATATGGAAAAGCAAGTCAAGTTTGTCTAAACAGATTAGATTGGTCCGCTAATTGAGTATTATTAAACTTTTATGCTACTTATTATGTGCGGAACCTTCACAGTGAAACACCATTTCACAGTTTTCCGGTTTTTATTAAATGATTTTATAAATATATATACGGATCATGGATCGAATACATTGTTTAACGATGCAGTTTTACCCATAATTAAACATATACCTAATGAAGTTTTAAACAATACAACAGAAACGTTACAATTTATTCGCTACTTGAAATATTTTGCAACAGTTAACGAATGTGACTTCTAATCTGACCGCTCTAGTGAAGGGGACATATTAGTACGTCCTTATAAGGAAATGTGCAAAATACCAGAGCCGATTTAGAATATATGCCCGGTATTGTACGCAGTAATGTATATGTTATGTATGTGGTCCGATTAGAAAAATTCTTTCAGTGTTGGATAGTCCATTTAGCGAGGAAGGCTATAGGTTATATAACATCACGCTGCGACTAATAGGAGAGAAGCAGTAGTGAAAAACTGCTACAAAAACGGGGAACATTTTCTAAATTCTACGCGTACCAAGTCGCGGGCTGTTGCCCGCGACTTGGTACGCGTGGTATAATAGCACTAGCTGTTGCTAGTGCTATTATAAGTTGACACTGAAAATAACAAATTTGATACCGGGCAACAGTCAGTGGTAAGACAAAAAGAATCTAGCTCTTTTGTCTTAGGTGATGTGTGTTACTACTACCACTTCGTACGCATGGAATTTAGAATATTTTTACAGTATTGCAACACTTTTCAGAAATGCTTCGCTCCTATTAGTCGCAGCGTGATGTTATACAGCCTATAGTCTTCCTCGATAAATGTACTATCCAACACTGAAAGAATTTTTCAAATCGGACCAGCGGTTCCTGAGATTAGCGCGTTCAAACACACAAACTCTACCTTTTTTATATTTTAGTTTATATATACCGGCTTCTCAAGATATTGTATGTATTAAAATGAACGTATTGATACACTGTTTTTAATCTTAAATGATAAGATCTGTAATATGCTAAGATAGTTGAATAAAGAGCCTTTTTATTCTTTAGTTTGTGACTCATATACAGACAGACAAAGCTTTGTGAATGTATATTTATTATACAGGTTGTCTCAAAGTTCGAGGCTACAGTCAGCGTGTTTAACCCGAACCCATTATTTAGTTAGACCAATGTGTGCACGTTGTTAAAGCTTTAAAAGTCATTTGGATTTGTCTGCTCAATTCCGATACAAAAAATTCTGTAACAGCACAGCGACGTCGCTGTATCAAAATATCTGCTTTATTATCGATTTATGGTCTTATTCATAATGACTTATCGGAGGTTTAAAAGTTCGCTAAAATCGATTCGCGAAAATTTTCAAAACTTATTATTCATAATAGTCTTTTTACGCTAAAACGTTTATTATCTCTCCGATAAAATCTCCGTTTAAACCTCCGATAAGTCATTATGAATAAGACCAATAATCTTTAAAGTATGGTGTTTTTACACGCTTTATATTAGCTTCACTTGTATGTTTGTTTGTATGTTTGTTTGTTTGTATGTTTGTATGTTTGTAACCGACTCCTTTGGACGCTATTTTGACCCACTTTAAACGGTCAGATTCTATTCAAATTTTGCACACCTGTCAAAGACCGATGACAATACAATAATTCGATTAAATAAAGCGTGTTTTTTTAGTTTTTTTAAACTATTTTTAATTATTGAATAAATGAGTTGCGCAATATACTGTTACTTTAAATTAATTGGATTTCTGTCCTTATTAGAAATTGTTGTTAATATTAGGTATTATTTTTATAACATAATTTCATAAATCCTGGCTGGTGTCTTCAGGACTACCAAACTTTACCGAAATATTTAGTAAATCAAGGGTATTTTCATAGTTATTGAACAAAAAGTTATTGTATCTAACATGCATCAGCCTGTATATGTAAGAGGATAAGAAGATTTTTATATGAAAGTGTTCGTTGTTTCATGAAATATAGACAGAAAAATATCAGTTTTAGGTCATGCCGGAGTGAATGCGTGCCATTTACTGTAACGAACATTGTCTCTTTATAATAGTTATTGTTTTCTGTGTGTTTTCTTTAGGGAGACAAACTATGGCTTTGCTTTTAGGATTCCTTACCAACGAGAATCGCTAAGTCTCAGCTATCCTTCTGTCCATTTGTCAGCGTGACGAATCTCATTATTCGTAATATACAATTGAAATTTGCTACAGAACGTGTACAATGTACAAATAATTGATGACAAGTAGTTATATTATACCTTATGTTATTTTAAGATTGCGTGATTTCTTCTTCCTGTCCTTATCTTAAATTATTTGGGGTTGGCACTTCTTTTCTTCCAAATTATGATTTCGTGATTTCAATCTTGCAGTTCATAAGATGTGGACCGGGACGGTAGGCTTGGAGTAAAGTTGAACGCCTTTAAAATCTTCTGGCTAAGACTACTACCGTATTCTACCTCCGAATCGTTTTATATTTCAAAATACTGTTTCAAAATCTATGAATAATCAAAAAGCACAAGGTGTGGTCACCAGTCGCCTTGTTTATAAAGACTATATGTTTTCCCATAACAAAGGATGTTATGAGAATGAGTCATGATTACGGCACGTCGCAACTGACCGGCTGACCTGATCTCTAAGGCTTACTCAGCTGTGATGACGACACTGATAACACAAGATGTTATGTACAGTCGTGGATAGCAAAGATATACCCCGTATTTTACTTTTATTTTTTTAACTTTTCTGATCGCAGGAATAAGTAACATAAAAACATATGCCTATGCTTCGGGCACTCCTGGTGACTAAAGCTTCCTATGAGCGAAAAAATTTGTATGATCGGACCACTACTGTTGGAGAATACCTCTACATCTCTCTTTCGACTACTTCAACATCGGTTAGGCTACACTCATGTGTAGCCTAACCGATGTTGAAGTAGTAGTAGACTATGAAGACCTCATGGTCTTCATAGTGCGTTTGGTAGTTTTACCTAGTTTTATCCAAGGTGTTCGATATCAAAATTAAGGATTTAACATATATTTTTGTCGATCTATTACTTCATCCCTAAATAGCCTTAATTTCACGGTTTAAAAGCCCAATAAAATTCTACGATATTTTACTCCTTATTTATATTAAAGAAATATGATCTGTATATAAAATATTTAATATTCAGACCTTCTACAGTGACAGTTTTCTTCCCACACCAAAAATATGATATCTTGAAGTGACCAAAATGGTGAAACCAACATGGCTACCGCTGACATAATGTTCCGATTGGTAGGTGTCGAAATTTTAATGTTATAGTCTGCACTCTGCAGTGTTTGAGCTGAAACCATATTAGGATTGTTCCTCTGGAGACGCCCACCAGAAATCCAAGGTCTACTTTTAATAGAATGAAATTGTTGGAATAAAAATCTTGTCCATTAACTTTATACACATCCGTTACTGGAACTATTGTTAAATAACTCATTTTGTACAAAGAACTAGCTAAACCTAAATTGGCTACTTAAAACTTCTAATGTGGAAGAATCAAAATCGCTAGTTTTTTTCAAAGTAGTAGTATAATTTAGTTATAGGAAAAATCATATAACAGGAAAAAAAAGGTCTCTTGAGACCTATAATTTTTTTCCTGTTGTATGTTCCTGTTATAATTTTTGTTTAAAAATTGTAAACGTAGCCTTGTATTGTAACGGAGGACACCAATTTTTTGTTGCCTTCACATAATTTCAATTAAAGTGGCATTTTAAAATTAAGTACACAGTATTAGCAATAGTTCAACAACCTAGCCAATTACATGTTATCTAAAAAGCTAAATTGTGTTTATTTATCACTGAACACGTTCACTATCTTTACACACCAACCTTGTAAGAATATGTGTGTAACTGGTTTCGTTTATTTATATGGTCCACACCTATACAATATCTTTATTAAATATTCTTCTCTTCCCAGCTCATTACCGTCCCAATGTCGGGCACAATTCTCCTTCAGGAGGGTTTTTGGGTTTTTGCCATGCTGACCAGGCGTTTTGATGCAAGGTTTACTTTCATATTTGCTTATCATATTCCACTCTTCACATTCTTACAGCATCCTGGGGAAGAATAGGGTGATCAGTGGTTATACTTGTATTCTTAATCCGTCACAATATGGACTTATTTTCTGTATATTGGAGTATTGGTGTTTATATCCAATTGAATAGAGTATTTGCTTAGATTTTCCTCTTAACTGACTCTCAACCTCCCATAGGACTGTCACCTTCCGTCATGACATTCGCGTCTTATTCTTAGTCCACCATGTCGTCATACTCACAATGTATCATTTATAGAAAATGTACCAAGTTAATATTGATTCCGTTATTAATAACATATTAAAGAGGAAATAAATACTCCCATACTATCAGACACATAACAAATGTTCTTAAAAGGAATTCACTATGAGTCATTACGGATGATAAATACATCCATTAGGATGTTACCATATGTGTGCCACGTCCAGATTGGATGTATGCTACATTTATTATTGTAAATTATTTTGATTAAAGCTAATTGGTGTTGAAGTAAGTGAAGTAATGTAGTGATTTGTGGTTTGTTTGTGTTATAAAATGATTATTATTTATCTCGCTGCTACTCTGCGTGTGGCGAATTTAGTAGTATTTTTTTTTGCCTTTAGAAATATCATCTAGTTACTGGACCACGAATGGTTGATGTTTAAAAGGCTTTGGTCCAAAAAGCAATTTATTTATCTCGCTACTCCTCGTGCACGAAAGGCAGATCGGATGCCCCCTTCGAGGTAGGCTCCATTAAGCGTTAAACCTATAGGTAAAAATTGGTGTACTACGGGCATTGTCTAGCAAGACTGCTTTCTGCTTTTGAGCAGTCACATAAAATCAACACCCCTTGACTTGTTATAACAGGTTCTTTATTAAAATCATTTACCGATACAGCTATTGAGATCCTTACTGAAATTCACTAATCACCACCAAAATATCGGTAACTCAGTTAGCAGGTTCAGATATTTGGTCACCTTGTATTTAGCCTTTAATATTATTAAGGTCTTCATTTTGCACTTGGATTTTTATATTTAAGCAAATTGTGACAGTTTTATTTTTCGTTTGTATATTTTTTATATAAGTACTGTACACATGGACTTTACACGCATATTTGTGAAAATATTAGGTTGAAAGAAATTTAAACGCGTTGCAGTATTTTTCTCGAATCTATGGTCTATATGAACAATACTATATTTTGCCCACAATGTCAATAATATGTCTCACTTATATATAAGTCTGTATGTTTGTTTTTCATCGCTTGTCGTTTGGACATGGAGCAGCACTGGAAGTACCTAAAGGTCTGTAGTATACACTGCTATTGATAAATTCTTAGTGTTTTTGTTACCCTAGTACAAGGCTTAATGTTTCGATGTTCAGTTTTGAGGTATTTCAAGTGTACAGTGGAGAATACCGCTTGACTATCAATAATTTGATTTTACTAAAACCTGTACGCATTAGACGCGTTTTAGCTCTAAGCACAACGCATGCAGTTCTGTTCAAGCGATATCGTTTTGAAACTTGCAAAGCAACGATAATCGCCACTGTACAGTAGTGCCTTTTAAACTGAACTTATATTCGTGTTACCTATGGTATACTTCGTATTTGGGAGTATTTATCACGTTCATAGTACTTTATACTTATCACAGAAATAATTTTGGTTGCCATTATTTCAGTTAGCTTAAAGTGATAGAAGCATAGATATACTCTTTATCTATAATATAACGCAAAAACTATTAAAATCGGTTTAACTTTCGCGAAGAAAAAACGGAAGTACGATACCCATACTTTTGTATGGAGCATAATTTGGTATCGTACCGTCTTAAGCTGATACATATACAACGTGTTGCAGAAAGGTGTAGTCATATTAAAATTTGACTTTTATGTGTTCATACAAATTTAATAAATTTATTAAATTAATCGATATTGTTTAATTACAACACTACTATGAGGTCATCTTTTATCGTAAGGTTCAATCCCATTCAATAAACCGTAAAAATCTCAGAAATGATGCGCTCCTGGTACATAGTTATAAAATTTTTTGTTGTTTATAAACAACAAAAGATTTACCAACTATATTTTTCTATGTGTAACTGTAATATTTATAATATTTAAGGCCTATCTAATGCAACTTTAAAATATGACTACACCTTTCTGAAACACGTTGTATATACTTATTTCTAATCATCATACTTATTAGGTATTGTCGATCATCCATTTTAGTTGCATGCCTCTCAACAGTACTCATTTTATGTGTTTTTTGCAAAGTCTTTACAATGAAGTTGTCGTTATCTTTTTGCGATATAGTTTCTTTTGCCTTATTTTTTTGTAACTGCTTTATTCGTATGTAAGTGATATATAGAATTTATAATAAAGGTTATAAATTTATTATTATAGAATTGTTGTTTGTGATGTCACTAAATTTTAGTTTTCATTAAGTTTGGATTTTATTTTAATGAAATAAAACTCAGCTATATTATCGTATTTTAAATATGCTCATTGTAAAAACAATCTTATAATTACCGTCTATCTAAGAGTAACGCAAATCTGATCAGAACTTTATCAGATCCGTCTATAGTTAGGGTGACCTTGTAGATTTGTTTAATTATTTAACGTAATTTTACTGTTGATTATGATTAAATAAGAATCTCGCAGTCTAGTTCTGTAATCAAAATGCAGCAATGAACTAAAAATATTATGCAAATACTTTACCCTTAGATTACTTTACCCGGGGATAGACATATAAGTATAAAATGAAACACGATAGTTTAAAAGCAATTTTAATTTATAAATACAAATAAATTGATCATTTATTAATGATCAGATGTACCTATATTTCAATTTTCTTTAAGACACAGACTAATCCTTAGGCTGATTATTATAGATTAGAGGAGATAAGTTTCTTGTTTTGCCAATTACAAGGGTTGTTTATCCCACATTCTGAACCAGGTGTTAACATATCTTTGTCCCACGCTGCTCGGACAGACATACACACGGCTCCACGTGTGCGAGATGATCAACAATCAACCGTGTTGTCCACCGCAGCAAGTAAGTTGTTGGTAATAGATGTTGTTTGATTTAGTTGTTTCGTGTGTGTTGTATGGGGAAGGCAATGAAAATTTTCAGATATAAGGAAAAAATTAAAGTTTATATTAAAGGAAGCGTCACAATTATCGCGAGAAGAGAATTATATTAGGAAATAAATTGAAATGTGTAATGAATTGGCTATAAAAATTGTACAAAAATACACAGCGGACGCTCTATTAATACGTCCAGGAAAAATAAAATTATTTTATTTAATCCTATCGTTATTTTCATAAATCGATATTTGACGGGCTTCGTGGCGTAGTTGTTCATGTAATGGACTGCCGTTCACAAGGTCGCGGGTTCGATTCCCGCTTGGGACAATCATTTGTGTGATATCCATAAATGTCATACAAATGTTTGTACTACGTCTGGGTGTTTCTATGTATTATAAGTATGTATTTAAAAAAAAAGTAGTTTATGTATTATATCCGTATTCTGGTACCCATAACACAAGCTTATTAAGCTTAGCTTGGGACCAGAGGACGTTGTGTGAAATGTCCGTGAATATTTATTTATTTATCTATGTAATTATATTTATCAATGTACGTTCAGGAGTTATTATATTATTAATTGCCGATAATAAATAATCGCGGCTGACGCTAAGATCTGAACTTCTTTTAAACCTGATTTTTAACGTAAAGTGGCACATAATTTGTAAAGCTTTATAAAAATTACCATGTTTGTATTACAATAATGTGTTAAAAATATTTATGTAGATCCAGATTGAAGATAACTTATGTATCCATCTTAGAATAATTAGGCGTTTAAACAATCGTGTAATGTTTTAATTCACAGTATTTATACATAGATAGATATATAGATAAACTCTTTATTGTTTAAAAACAGGAATAACAAAATTAAATATAAATAATATAAAAAAACTTGAAAAATAAAATTGTTGCGAGTAAATTGTACACGGCGATTTCTTCCTGGGGGTACCAGGAAGAAATCGCGGGGTAATAAGTTCAAAAGGTTATTGGAAAGTAAGGTTCTTAGTAAAAACATAAAAAGGTTTGCCTTCCCCAGTAGTGGTTTTTTTATAACAAATTAATTTTGTTGAGGCATGCACTACTCTTTAGTTTTCTTTGTTCTTCTTCTTATTTTTCTTAATGTTTTTTTTTATTTTGATCTATTATTCTGTTTGTTTTAGAATTTATTTGTAGGTTACGTCACTGTGAGGCTTTACTAATAGATATTTGGCTGCTTTTTATTTTCAGTTGTTCTTCATAACATCATCTTCATAATTTGGTTTGTTTTGTTGTTGTTTAGGAGTTTTTGTTGTTATAATTATGTTGTTTGAATTAGTTATTGAATGTATTAAAAAGATTTTGAGAAACGTTTCTTAAATTTCTCATTATAGCATGTTTTATATTTATACAGGGTGTCCCAAAAGTCAACGTCCAACCGAAAACCCAAGCTAGGCCTAGTTGTGGGGGCTCTCAAAAAAAAAGAAAAAAAAATCTATCTCATGTAGTTTCGAAATGACAGCCATTTTTCTTAAATTGACACCCTGTGACGAGTTTACGACTACTGGGGCTACAAATGAGCTCTTTTATAATTTTATTTTTGTGTGGAGTAGTCTTAAGTGATGCTCCTACAAATTCCAATTCATCATTTGCACACAACTTCATTGGAATTTCAGAAAATATCCGTTTTATACCGAACCATGACGTGAAAATGACTACATCACTAAACTTTGACAGTCTGTACTGAAAAAAAAATCTACTATGCAATTTCGGCAAGTGCCCTTAAAAGTTGGCGCATTTAATGGGCTTTCCAAAATGGTATAATACTTACTAAATTATTTCTTAGACGACGAGAAAAAAAAAATTAAGAAAGTCGATATTTAGCTTATTATTAGTTAGTCATAAAACTTTCTCAAAATTATTCTAATATCATCTAGGCGTTCTGTAAGGTGTAATTAAAGAAAGAGACGAAGAAAAGTTAGAGCGGGATAGTGACGCTACTAAAAGAAAGAGACGAAGAAATGTTAGAGCGGGACGGAGAGTGACGCTACTTGGTGTCAGTGAATTTTTGGGATTGTTTAAATAAAAGTCAATTATTAAAAATCGAATGTTTATTTAAATCATATCAAATGTTCAAATTGCTTGCCATCAGCGCGTATGCACGCCCTACACCTTCTTAAAAACGATCGTGTAATCTGGCGGGCGAAACGTCTGGAATTGATGTGATCAGCGGCATCTTGAATTCTCTGACGCAGTTCCTCTAAATTTTCAATTGGTTTTTGGTAAACAATTTCTTTGACCGTTCCCCAATAAAAAAAATCAATAGGATTTAAATCCGGGGAACGGGGGGGCCACGTGATCTGACCGGATCGACCAATCCACCTATTTGGATATTCTTGATTAAGGAATTCTCTCACTGGGCGCGCATAGTGTGCCGGACAGCCATCTTGCTGGAACCACATGTCTCGATAAATGCTAAGTGGCACGTCTTCTAACAAATTGGGTAACTGATGTTGTAAAAAGTCCAAATAAGCTGCCCCATCGAGGTTTTCTGGCAGTTCAAAAGGCCCAATAATGGATCCATTTAAGATCCCAGTCCACATGTTTATTTTAAAGCGGTACTGTGACCTATCTTCGCGCATCAAATGTGGATTTTCGACGTGCCACTCGTGCAAATTATGCAAATTCATGTATCCGTCTTTTTTGAAGGTCGATTCATCAGTCCAAAGAATTTTACGCAAGAATTCTGGATCTGCTCTGTGCCTTTCGAGCATTGATTGACAAAATAAAATCCTGCTAGGATAATCACGGGGTAGCAAAGTTTGTACCCGTTGCATGTGGTACGGATGCAATTCGTTTCTCTTCAGTATCCGATGTGCTGTACTTTTAGGTACCCCCAGACTTTGCTCGATTCCACGTACTGAGATACTCCGGTTCTCTGCAATTGCATTTAGGACATCTTCTCTATCTGATAATAAACGGTGCACATTTACAAAAACTCGATGATCTGGGTGACGCTCGGCATTCGGATATCTCTCACGGTAGAGTCGAGCTGCAGCTCTAGCATTGCACCTACATTCCCCATAAATAAGGTGCATGTTTGCATATTCCTCTGCAGAGTACAAGAAAGGCATTTTCTTACAAAAACAGTCCAGGAGAAAGCCAAGTTCGTCAGAAACGGTTCGAAAACAAATCCAAGTCACACGCAATCAAGTCCAGTAAACAGAGCCAAGGTTGTAAGCACGAAATAAATACAAACGAATACAAAAAGATGCGCAGTAAACGAAGGCACGAAACGTACTGAATTATTGTACGTATACCACGCTGTTGTATTAGCGTGCTATCTGTTTCACCCACACTAGCCAAAATGTCAATTTCGTCTCGCTCACACATTGTAGAAAGATTCACTGACACCAAGTAGCGTCACTCTCCGTCCCGCTCTAACATTTCTTCGTCTCTTTCTTTTAGTAGCGTCACTATCCCGCTCTAACTTTTCTTCGTCTCTTTCTTTAATTACACCTTACAGAACGCCTAGATGATATTAGAATAATTTTGAGAAAGTTTTATGACTAACTAATAATAAGCTAAATATCGACTTTCTTAATTTTTTTTTTTTCTCGTCGTCTAAGAAATAATTTAGTAAGTATTATACCATTTTGGAAAGCCCATTAAATGCGCCAACTTTTAAGGGCACTTGCCGAAATTGCATAGTAGATTTTTTTTTCAGTACAGACTGTCAAAGTTTAGTGATGTAGTCATTTTCACGTCATGGTTCGGTATAAAACGGATATTTTCTGAAATTCCAATGAAGTTGTGTGCAAATGATGAATTGGAATTTGTAGGAGCATCACTTAAGACTACTCCACACAAAAATAAAATTACAAAAGAGCTCATTTGCAGCCCCAGTAGTCGTAAACTCGTCACAGGGTGTCAATTTAAGAAAAATGGCTGTCATTTCGAAACTACATGAGATAGATTTTTTTTTCTTTTTTTTTGAGAGCCCCCACAACTAGGCCTAGCTTAGGTTTTCGGTTGGACGTTGACTTTTGGGACACCCTGTATAGGTACTCCTAGTATTTATTTGTTTAAGATTTTTTTGTCTTTCGATTGCGTGCGTTATTTGGACTATGGACGCACTAAAATTGAAAGATTAGTAGAAGACTTGAAATTCCTTAATACAATTTTACGTGCAGATTTATATTTAAACTAGCTTTGTGTCTTTTGATGAACACAGGGTCTAATATAAGACAAAAAGGGAAATAAATTTTTGATAATGATGTTTTTAATTGTCATACAAATGTTTGTACTGCGTCTGTTTGTACTATGTATTATCTTATATATAAAATTCACGTGTCACAGTGTTAGTTACCGTACTCCTCCGAAACGGCTTGACCGATTCTTCTCAAATTTTACATACATATTCAGTAGGTCTGAGAATCGGCCAACATCTATTTTTCAAACCTTTTTGGTTTTTTTTTTAGAATGGCAAAACAACGTTTGCCGGGTCAGCTAGTAAGTATATAGTACGGGATCCGTAGTATATTTTTTTCACTTGATTACTATCAAACTGAGTTTCAGTGAGTAGCTTTATTATGACGAGACACCCAATAATTTTCTATTCCAAAATCTCGATTGTGGTAGCTAACAGAGGTAACAAGGATAAAATATCGAAATATACACAAAACCTTAATAAATAAATACAAAAGGTCACACATCAAAATCCGTTGCGTAGTTTGGAAGATATAAGCTCACATAAGGACATAGATATAAAAATAACGACATTGTTTTGTAATAAGTAAACATAAAGGTGAAAAAAGTTAAACATAAAAATTAAGTTATTAATAGTTACATGTTTGTGTACAGGTGAATCGTCACGTGAACGACCTATTCGAAGACCTACGCGATGGACTCAACCTCATTTCTCTGTTGGAGGTGCTTTCTGGCGAACACCTCGTAAGTATACCATTTTTTCAAATATACCAAATATTTTCTTCTTGGGTCCCCTAAAAGTCCCAAGTCTAAACAAAATTCAAAATTTTATGTGAATTCCATCATCAGGCCTTTTTCTCTTGGGGAGAGAGAGGGTATCACAGTTCTCTATTTATTAATTCCGCCGCGCCATGTTTGTCGTATAGATATAAATAAACCCACAAAGCCCGTCAACGATTCGATCCCTGCACGGCACCATTATCAAAGAAATGCTTGTAGTTACTGCGTTTGGGTGTTTTCTGTATATAAAAAGTACAGTAAAAGCACATCCGTATCTGGTAACCAGAACAGTAGCATAAAAATATAGCTTCCTATGGGGCCAAAGAACATTGTGTGAAGTGTCCATAAATATGATAAAAATTATTATTTTTATCCTAATATCTAAGTTTCTTATTATAAGTATTCCTACTATTTGTCTAGTTCCGCGTTAATCACTTAACAATACTCCAGTGATGGGTACCTAGTTACCGAACCGTTCCACCCTTAGCACATCAATGCCACACCTGCGATCAACCTAATCTATTTAATCAATCTTGATAACCCCTTTACTTAAGGTTTGTAGGTTAACTGCTTTTTAGGAAGTGTTTTATTTTTGGGACTCTTATAACAATTAAATTGATAATTCCAGCCACGCGAGAGAGGCAGGATGCGGTTCCATATGCTGCAAAATGTTCAAATGGCACTCGACTTTCTCCGCTATAAGAAGATCAAACTCGTGAACATTCGCGCTGAGGATATCGTCGATGGTAACCCGAAGCTGACCCTCGGATTGATATGGACCATCATCTTACACTTCCAGGTCAGTGAGCATTATAGAATTAGAAAATTATATTCTTATTATTTTACTACATAATTAATTTTAATTATATGGTATGATTAAAAAAACGCGTCGTCCATGGCAAAAATGTTAGCAAAATAAGAACTACTGGTCCGAAATATGTTAAATTTTTGTGAGATCAAATGGCAATAGTTTTATAGGAACTAAAGAAGAATTAGGTAAATCTTCAGGTAGATTTCAAATTATACTGTAATTATTTTACATACATATAAAATATCAATCGAATTGAGAATAAGTATGTTTTATTTGTAGAAAATCTGACAAAAGATATTGAAAATTCAGTGAATTCTGCTTTTTTACGATTATAATATTTTTCTAGAGCTGAAAAAATCCATAATCGCGAAAAGTAAAAAGATAATATTGTATATTTGTAGGTTTATTTATTTTATGTAAAGGTCGGGGTCATAGATTTGATGTCCTATCTTTTTAATTCTTTGCTAAGTAGTGATCATCACAGAAACCATTTACGGAACAGTGAGAATAAATAAATTAGTTAGTCTTATGACATCGTTGGCAGCGTTGTGATAGTCGAAGCCAAGTATTGCTGCTAGAATAATCAAAGCATTCGAAATAGATACAATAAGTCGTATATTTGTAACTGCGTGTAAAACTTTTGTTTATTGTGTATTTCTGTCCGCATAATCTCAAAAAGTAGAGAGAAAGAACGGTGCTCATATTCATTGTATACAGACACTGTCTTCCTTTAGTGTGCGTGAGGTGATAATAAGCGGGGTGTGCGTTGCAACCAATGAAATTACGTTATACTGTTTGTATGCGTTATGTCAGCACCACACCGACGCAGCAGTATGTTTGTCAAAGAAAAAAGTGTAGATAACTACTTCACACGGGTGGACATAAGATTATTTTTATAGCCTATGTTACTAAGGGTGAATGTAGCTTTCCAATGATGAAAGAATTTTTGATATCGGAACAGTAATTTTTGAGTTTATTAGTTACATACATAAATACAAATCTTTCCTCTTTATAATATTAGTATAAACATAGTTATTTTAGTCCAGGTCACATTCCAAGCGACATCGTGACATTTGTTCATATATTTTTACGTACACAATAAGATTACGCAAATGTTAAGTACGGTGAATAATACAAGTCTAAACTAAGAAGGCTTTAGATTGAATAAGATTGCATTGTTGGATTGTATGTATAGGTAACATACATAGGTAACATTAGCATTTAGAACAAGATCAAGTTAAAAGAAAGAAAGAAATATTTTTTTTTGCAACAACTCTAATAATAACAAAAAAAGCGAATAAACTTTAATGTTAAGTTTGAAAGTTGTAATTTGTTACAAAATTTCAAGTAATTTCAAAACTTTCTCCTAAAACTGTTCCTGTGAAGTGCCCTTGTAACTTTTATAAGCTGATTTCACACGAAATTCGTATTTGTTTTCGCAAACTTTCGTTGATAACAACTTTTGCTAGTTGTATAGATATGACGAGTTTTTGTATTTACACCCGTATTCACAAACAATATTTACTTAAGAGGATACCAAAATAGCTTCGAGCATTTTTCTACGTACGAAATTTTCATTTTTTCTTTAGATTGAATGGCTAGAGCTCTAATTTTTAAGTATATGTTTTTTCATAAAAGGGGCTGGAGAGAGAGAGAGAGAAAGAGAGAGAGGAGCTGACATAATGTTTTTATGAGTTCAACTGAAATAAGCTCGTTAATGGAATATCCTTTAATATTTAATTACAAAAGACAAATAACAATAAAAATATATGATAATACAGACACAACTACATAAATTATTAACCTCTCATAATATAAATGCTTAATTTAAGACTATTAGGTTATGTTTTAGAATTACTAAGCTAAAAGAAATACGGAAACATACAAACAAAGTCAAAACTACGGAAGTCTCATATATCATACAATTACATATTACGTTCTATTTAGTGTACATTATAATTGAGAGAGAATGTACTAACAAATGGACACATATACAGGATGACTTAATTTGTTTGTATAAGACTTTTGACATTAATTAACTGTTACATCGTTTGAAAAATTCTTTCAGTATTCGATAGTACATTTATCGAGCAAGGCTATAGACTATATAACATCACGCTACGACTAATAGGAGTGAAGCATCAGTGATAATGTTTCAATAACGGGGAAAACTTTTCACTGATGCTTCGCTCCAATTGGTCGCACCGTGATGTTTTAAAGCCACAGTAGTCTTTTACAATGCAAACAAACACTTCTGCTTTATAATATTAGTATCTCTCTCTCCAGCCCATTTACGTCCCACTGTTGGGCACGGGCCTCCTCCACTTTGGGAGGGATTATGGTGTACTGTGCCGCGCTGACCAGGCGTATTGGCAAAGAGGATGTTATCTGTGTGCAATATCCCTTAGCTGACTTGTACAGTACCCTTGGGAGGAGATGGGGTGGTGACACTTGTATTCTTAATCCGTCACCACACGGACATAATATTAGTATACAGATAATTCGATCATACTGTACAGTACATATCATTCAAGTAACCCTTGATCTTTCCACATCATAATCGGTATCCGACATTTCTTAGAGAGTATCCACTTTAGTACTCCTAAAATGTCAAGTTACATAAGCACATCAAATCTCACGTCAAGGTTCACTTTCTCTTTCACTCGCATTACATAATCCTATATCCTATATAGTTGTCTTTCACTCACAATCAGGATGTCACGCTTTTGAAGAAAATCGGAAATGCATTGGATATGCATTATGACAGGCTGGTGACCTGAAACGTGTTTTGTATGCTGAATACCAAAGATATATCAGATGTAGTGTATAGACACTAAGTGGCTTCAAGCCAATTAAGTGACGTAGCCATAGGGCTACATCACTTAATTGGCTTGAAGCCACTTACATATCTATGTGTGCGTGAAAATATATCTATGTGTGTCTATGATACAGGCTATGTTATATGAAAATCATTAAGCTATGAAGTACGAATTTGCTAGGCTAAATGCCAGGTTATCTAAAGATTCCTTTCTTTAACTGGATTGAACATAGAAGAATAACCAATTCTAAAAATAATCAAAATTGCATTTCTCGAATTGGACATTTTCATACAAGATTTTGCTCCCTTTTGAATACAAAAAGAAACATGGAACAAGTCTTGTAATTCTTTATTGAACTGACACAAAATTTCGTTAGTCTAAGTTTATAGAAATAAAAATGGTAGACTTTCGTACATATCGTTTCCTCCCAAAAATCCTTTCGACTTACGTTAAGTCGCTTGAGACTGTGTATTTACCATCGCTCATCATTGGTAAAGCAATTTTCCCGCTATTGTAATAATGAGAGAAAATAGGCTTTCTAAGCGGACTTTACTGTCCATAAAACAAGATGAGAATGTGTTACAACAGTTAATTATAATATTAGGTTCTGGTTAGGTTTTAGTTTTGAAGAACTCGTTAAAAAGCATCAGATTGACTTATCTATGCTTAGTTAGCTGTTAGACTAAATAATTGCAATCAGGCCGATAAGTAAAAATAATTGAACTAAAATATTTATTTAGGTTATAGGGCAAAAAAGAAATGAGCAGAGTAAGAAAGCGGACCCACCTTGCAAGGTGAAGATTAAATCAAAAATAGAATTTTCTGATTTAAGTGCTCCCTTTTTTGCGCTACTAAGAAGACGAAAAACAATGCCCGCCTTATAGTATGGCGGTCACTGTAGCCTATAGACGCCTGCAACATAGGTAGGACGAGGTATCACTCGCATGTAAGCAGTCCTGCAGAAATCTAGTCAAATGGGAACACCTCGGCATAACCCTGCTTTGAGTAAGCGATCGAGAAATATTCCGAAAAATGCCGCTTAAATAATTCGTCATGCCTTTTACATTATAACCAAAAATGTATTGCATTGCCGCTTTACTGAATAGTATTATCATAATATTATTCTTAACAGACAACGAACAAGGCTTATGCATTGTTTGCAGCCAGAATGCGCTTGGAGACTGATTCAGCTATGACGTAACAGTTGTTCAGTCAATTAGCACATAACACTTTCGCTGTTGTACACTGCATATAATATGCATTAGTTTTGTAGCTCAAACGAGGTCGGATGCGCTCAGAACGGCTTATATAAAATTTGCTGCGATAACCTACTATGCCAGTGTATTTATGAAAAAACACTTTAAATGACTGACATTTCAGCTCATCTATAAGTACTAATATTATAAAGCTGAAGAGTTTTTTTGTTTGAACGCGCTAATCTCAGAAACTGGTTCGAATTGAAAGATTCTTATTCTGTTGAATAGTCCATATAACATGACGCTGTGACCAATAGGAGCGAAGCATCGGCAAAAAACAGGGCAAATTTTCTGAATTCCATTAAAGAAATGTACAATTAACAAGAAGATTATGTCAATTGACAGCGATAGTTATACAGGATCGATATGCAGAATTATTTTCAAATTGGAATACCCATTACTTAAATTTTTTTTGATCTTAGCCATTAGTTACATGAAGATTTATATTAGTCTCGGGTGACAGTTTATTAAATGAATATTGCTAACTGTAATTTATAAATGCGTTTGCCGATACGTGGTTCTGGCCAGTACGTGCAACAAGGATATGAAGAATGTCCGCGAGATAGAACTAGTCTCAAATTGTTGTTATTAATATTATAATATGTAATTTTAATTATTATGTGCCATTACTCAAGTCGCGACTGAGTGACCTAGTTCTATTGAAGCAAATTGAAAGTTATTTATTTTATACGTAAAATAGGTTCAAGTTAAAATAATAAACTTGTATTACGTGGGTGGCGGCATACTTACATCACCCCTTATATAGAGAGGTACATCTACAGGCGGTTACAAATTATTATTCTTACAAAATGTTATTTTGCAGATTTTTGCCAAAAATATATATTTTTCTTTATGTCTAATATCCATTATTATCGAGAAGGCTTGGAAAAAATTAGCTTTCTCATCAAATTAGGAAGTTATTTTATTTATCTTATTCCAAATTAATTTCTCTTATCTAACTTCAAACTTGATTATAATAAAACATTTATCAGACTTTATATTAGATAAAAACTAGCTGTTGCCCGCAACTTCGTTCGCGTGGCATTAAGAAACCAAACCTTAACAAATTATGCAAAAAAGCCATCCTCTTGAAATACTCTATCATTGAACAAAAAAATCGCATCAAAGTCCGTTTCGTACTTTCGAAGATATACGCTCACATAAATAAATAAATAAATAAATATTCACAGACATTTCACACAACGTCCTCTGGTCCCAAGCTAAGCTTATTATGCTTGTGTTATGGGTACCAGAATACGGATAGAATACATAAAGTACTTTTCTTTTGTAAATACATACTTATAATACATAGGAACACCCAGACGCAGGACAAACATTTTGTATGACATTTATAAACATCACACAAATGATTGTCCGAGGCGGGAATCGAACCCGCGACCTCGTGATCGGCAGTCCGCAATATAAACCACTACACCACGAAGCCCGTCATACATAAGGACATATATATAAAAATAACTACTTTGTTTTATAATAAGTAAACCTGTGTGTGTGTGTGTGTGACCTCCTCTGAATACGGACCAACGGACAAGACCAGCGCTGGTTTTTAACCAGCAATATGCTGAGTTGGGTCTGAATTTGTAACTTACTTCACGTTTATATTTTGTCTCTTATTTATTATTCACTGTATGAGCTACAAAAAAGTCTTTTTTTCTGCCAAAATAAAGATGCAATCAAAATATAACATGACTTTATTATGCTAATAAATATTCGTAATCGAATTTCGAATCTCTTATATGACTACCTTCACAATTAGTCACAGCTCCTACTTATCTCAAAATTGGTATGCGTCATGACATTACAATGCATTGATTTGAATAAGTTGAATCATGCTGTATATGTAAGCCTCTCGCTCCTTATACATCATGTTACAGTAATGGTAGTTATGATTATTCATTTAAATAAACTACTTTTAATATATTATGATACTAGTATATTATGTATATACTAGTAATACACCCCGTATTCATATGGGTAATAAGGTAAAAAACATGTATCCTATGTTAGCCGGCCATATTAAGGTGTTAAAAAAGTTCTAGTACTTTTAATACCCTCCTATTATATTTCTCCTTAATCAATTATTATAGACAAGCCTGTTACTAGCTACTTCCAAAATTTAAAACAAATACACGCGTCTAAATCCGTAAAAAGTCGTTTTATTTGAATTTTAGTATAGATTAAGACATCGGAAGGCGAATACCTTGTCTCAATCGTATATCATTATTTTATCTATAATATATTGAAAATATCATCAAAGATATACAAGGTGTCAAAAAATTAACTTGTCATATTTTTAGGAGTTGTTTTGAATAATATATCATTAATAATCGCGGTGAAAAAGTTAAGAAAAACGTTACCGTTTTGAAGATTTGTAATGATTTACATTACGCGTAAATGTTATGCGCACTGTACCACAATACACTCGCTGTGCGGGGTCGGTCGGCGCAAGCGACTGCCGACGAGTGAGACTGAACGGCATAGTACCTACATTATTTTGTAGGTAAGATACGCATAAAAATATTTGATGAAATCCTTTTATTTCGTGAAAAAATTAAATTGCTCAAAAAATTTTTATTTTATTTTTAGCGTGTTTATATTTCGACACCAACTATCCTCACAAAATTTGACAAGTTGATTTATTTACACCTTATATATTGATACTGTACACTATCAACTCATAAATCTAAGTAACATAGCCGCAACAAGATTACGTACAGTTACGCAGGTCGAGGTTCAACGAACCCAACCACGCGTACCAATTTGTGCACAAATACTAACACCTAGACAATGCCATACCTTTATTGGGGTTTCGTACAAACCCTTATAGGATCACTCCGGTGTCTGTCTGTCTGTCTGTCCGTCTGTCAAACTTCTTTTACTCAGCGACGGCTGAAGGTATCAACTTAAAACTCATACGATATGTAGATCTATGCGGTCCCTTGCTGCAAAAAATACAATCAACTTTTTACCTCTACGCATTTAATACGCATTAAAAGATACTCGTATAACCGAATTACGACCATTTTTAAGAATTTTCGACTTATGCTAGGGAATCAAAATTCACAGGGTACTTCCCGGTGCCCTAGAGCCTTGAAATTTGGCATAGATCAAGTCTATATAGTGCTGATATAGGGAAAAAGCCAAAAACTTATAATTTGTCATCACATCACAAGAAAAAAGTGTTGAAACTAATACCAACTTATGAAGTAGCTGAAATGTAGGCGATTCCCTATATTTCAACTAACAAAATTAAGTTGGAGAGTTGTTTTGAGTTTCATTAACTAATTATTTGAATGCAGTTACTTATGTTTATATGTCTAGTATGTACTAAACCCTGAGGGTGCGAGTTTGCCTCGCTCTTGACAGGTTTTTATTTTTGTTTACATATGCTATTTCATAGGGTTGATCATTTTCGGATTGAGAATATATGTGTCACCACCCTATTCCATTTCCATCCATCCATCAGCCCTTCTCCGTCCGCTAGACATAAGCCTCCCCCATAGAACGCCTCATCCGCAATCCTAAACGCATCTATTTCCTGCCCAGGGTGCTGTAAAAGCCAGCTAAGGGATATTGTTCATAAATAATATCCTCTGTGAGATACGGAAAACTGAAACTAAACCCTATCCCAACACGCCTGGTCAGCGTTGCATAATAAACTGTAAATCCTCTCACAGCGGAAGAGGATCATGCCTCACAGTGGGACGTTAATGGGCTGGAGAGAGAGAGAGATAGAGAACATATCAACCCTCTCAAATGCCGTGTAGGCAGATATGTTTTGGTCTTGGGTGAAATAAGTCAAGAGTTTATTTTAGAAGATCATTTAAGTCTGGCTTTTAGTTCATTCAATGTTATGCCCTGGGAAAAGGGATTAACAATTTCGATATTATTTTTACAAAAAGCAAACTTGAAGACCACGATACATTCAGACTTCGTCACGCCAATAATCACTGTCTTCAAATTTTTTTTATTTGTATGACCTCTACAAATGTTCATAAAACTTATAAACACTTAAACATCTCTGTCTGTAGCTTATCTTATTTGTTTAATTTGAAACAAATAAAATTTCACTTCAGGTAGAATAATCGTATACTTGAGTCCAATCAATACAAAATGTGATATGGCGGCAAAGTTTTTATTATGATGACGTCATTGCGAATTTGACATTGTCCTTGTTGCATTTCAAGATCTTCATTATTTCGTACACCTAGCGCCATCTAGTAGCAATACCTGGAACTAAGTTACTCTCACCATAACTTACTTTTCAACTTAGACATAGCTGTGTGCTTTTCGATATCAAAAATCTTTTTTCGGTTCAATGTGTTTTACTGAGTTAAGAAAGCCTTGTTATTTTAATAATAAATTTTTATTACTTTGGTTAGGCCCCCTCCACATTGTTAAAGCACCAAGTTGACCATTCTTTTTGTATACAGTTTAGTTAGTGTATGATAAGTATGTTTTTTATTTTCTTAGTTTTTTTTTATTTCTCTATATGGGTACATAGGACTAGGACGATGGAGTGTTGACACTTGTATTCTTAATCCTTCACTACACGGAATGATTGATTTTAATCAGATGCGGGTATTTAATTAACACTCCTACCAAGGAAGAAGTAACAAGGAGTTAATTTACATGTTTATCTGTTACATTTTCCGGTTGCAAGTTATTGCAGTGACATCATATACGACTGGCCTACAAACCTTAGGGTCTATGTAGGTTGTTGTTAAGGCCAAATAACAGATGGCGACACCCACTGAACGCCTGCGCACCCTTACGAAATTTTTTTTTTGAATATTTTTCTTGCGTCCTGTAGAATGTCATTATGATTTAATGATCTTACAACACTTGTACATTTTTTTATTCTGTTAGCAATTTTATTAGGCATCGATTAAACAAAATCATTTGTTTTGTTACTAAAATAAATGAAGTTAAGAAAAAGTGTACCGTAGATTAGTAGTTTGTCTTATACGTTGTTGGTATAATTTTCTATTTCTTATAAGCCCAATATCGTCCCACTGTTGGGCAATAGCCTTCTGCACTTTGGGTTTAGTTTCGAGTTTTCTTTCCCTCACAGTAAATGTTAACTAATAAAATAATAATTATAAATAAGTTTATTAAATAACAACACACTAAAGCTTTATGTCGTCGGAAAGCACCATGAGAAAGAACTGGGATGATGTAACTTGTATTCTAAATCCGTCTAGACTGAAGTATTACTTCAGTTAAGATTAATAAGTTCTTAGGCGACAAATGAAAATGTTATATTATCTACTCAAGCAAAAGGATTTCATATTATCAGACACTGAATACTAATGTAGTTGCAAACGTGCATTTGCATATTTGAGTCGTTTTCACCGGTTACAAGCTCTAGCACAATACAAATAAATATATTTTATTGCCTGCAAAGATTATATTGTAATACTTATCTAATTTCATACCAATTACTTAAATAATAAAGCAAAAGGAACTCGTGAGCTTATACAATCGTTCGTATATAAAATTACATTGTTGATAAATTATACATTTCAATTTATTTAAATTGCTGTTGTTATTGAATGATTTTATTAGCGTTCTTAATGGAGTCTCTCTGACAACTGCGTCGCAATCTTGTTTATTCGCAATTTGTTATTTTGTCAATACTTTGTGTTTATGTTCTGAGAATGAATGTAGAAGGGATAATAGGTAGAGGAACGCCGAAGAAACGATGGATGAATTGTGTAAAAGAGGATACTATAGAAAGAAGAGTAAATAAGTACACAAATGACGTCTGACAGAAGAGCATGGAAGAAAAAGGCATGTTGCGCCAATTCCAAATAAAGGGATAAGGACAAGCAAGGCAATGACGATCACTTTGTGTTAATGAGAGACTAACTATGACTTATTATCATCAAAAATAAAGTAAGTCTCTTTCTACCAAACTACAGTACAAACTATAGTAACTGCGAATATTATTTTTTTGTAAATTAGTGTATAGTTTGGCAGCCAGCAGGTGCGTCTATACTACAATATCTATAAATAACACGCTAAAAGAATCCCCGAAAAAAAAAGTTTTTCTAAAAAATATGTGTAAGGCCCGTCATCTTAAAATATTTTTTATTATTTTCGTGTGTGATGTTAAGGCTAATAAGAATATCAAGTAGCCTTTATTTATGTGAATATTTACAATTTTGTGCTTATTTAATGTTAATCACACACCATTTTGTATGTACATGCCACCCTCTGGCCAGACCATAATGGTAAGTTGTCAGAGAGAGACAGAAATAGCGCAAAAATAAAAAAGCTTGCTCGCTTAAAGTTACTATAGTTATAAGCTAGATGGCGCTAATATCGGATTTATTGGTTATGAGGTTCGTACCGCTAAATACTTGCGCTTTGCTATATGTAAAACAACAGATGGCGGTAGTAGTCTCAGTTGTGGCTCATTTTAAAGTTTTATGTAGAGATTGCAGTTTTGAATGATTTATTTATTTCTACTACAATAAATGTAAATTTATTCTAATCTGAAATATTTTATATTTAAATTATTTTTAAATAATCCCAATGGAAACGCAATGAAAATCTTTTTGTAGTATTTGTTTTATTGACTCTTTGTTATAGGGTTTGATCGATATTTATTAAAACAAATCGCATCATCAAAGTACTCTAGACCTAGACCATTGAAATTTAGGGACGTATAGCTGTTTAAGCTTATTTGCTTAATAATATTTAAGTATTGTATCTACCTAATACTTACTTAATTCTCCCATTCTCCGTGTGGTGACGGATTAAGAATACAAGTGTCACCACCTGATCTCCTCCTAAGGAAGCTGTAAAAGTCAGTTAAGGGATATTGTACACAGATAACATCCTCCGTGAGAGACAGAAAACTCGAAAATAATCCCTGTGCCAACACGCCTGGTCAGCGCAGTAGACCACAATCCCTCTCAAAGTGAAGGAGGCCTGTGTCCAACAGTGGGACGTAAATGGGCTGGAGAGGGAGAGAGATATCGTATGTATTTATACTTATCTAATATATAAAATTCACGTGTCACAGTGTTAGTTACCGTACTCCTCCGAAACAGCTTGACCGATTTTTATGAAATTTTACATGCATATTCAGTAGGTCTGAGAATCGGCCAACATCTATTTTTCAAACATTTTTTTTATTATGGCAAAACAACGTTTGCCGGGTCAGCTAGTCTAATATATAAAATTCACGTGTCACAGTGTTAGTTACCGTACTCCTCCGAAACGGCTTGACCGATTCTTCTCAAATTTTACATACATATTCAGTAGATCTGAGAATCGGCCAACATCTATTTTTCAAACTTTTTTTTTTAGTATGGCAAAACAACGTTTGCCGGGTCAGCTAGTAATTATGTATTTACATAATAAAATTTCGTTTTTACCTTTGCAATCCTCAATAACATTTGTTTGCATATTGCTAGGCAGTACTCTTTAATTATTAGCATATTGGTATTAGAATAAGTGCAGGTGTTCGCGATATAACGCTTGCCCACACAGAGGATAGCAGAACTTGTATTACCTTATGTCTTAGGCTAAAAATTCCATTGTTTTGAGGGTTTCGCACCAAAAGGGAACGAGACTATCCTCCTAATATTCTAAATGTGAAAGTTTGTGAGTGTGGATGTTTGTTACTCTTTCACGCAAAAACTACTGAATGGATTTTAATTAAACTTTACAATAATTTAGCTTATACATCAGAATAACACATAGGCTACAATTTATAAAAATATTGCGTGAATTGTTTAAAATGTGACGACAAGTGTCAAGTAAATACGCATTCCATAGGTATGACAGAACGACGAACAGCATCTCAAAAAGTAAAATAGGTACCTACCTACTTATTTGTGACTGTTTACTGTATGTTTTTTATAGAGTTCCGTAAAAAAAATGAAAAGAAATGAAAAAAAAATCCATGGAGTATCTTGTCTGTTCTTCTCCATAGGATTCGCGTTTGGAACAGACACCTAGTTTCTGACGTTTCAAAAGAGCTTGTATAACATGCCAACTTGAAATAAAAAAAATTGACTTTGACTTACCAAATGGTAAGACGGGACCATATTATGGACTACGGAGACATCGCTGTTCATCCATCCGTCTGTGTCAAGGCTATATGAATTTTTGAAACGGTGATAGATAGATATCTGAAAATTCCACAGTTTGTGTATATCAGATGATGCTACAATAATAGATACTCATCATTATTATTCTCCTGCGTTTATCCCTTTACTTGGGGTCAGGTATGATAATAAATTAATAACGGTGACCCTTTGTGCGAGTTCTACTAGTACGGGACCGATTTTATTAAATACTTTTTTTGTATTATATTACTCACGCCTTTCCAGAATGGTATAAGCAGATAAGCTATCAATGCGTTATTCTTTCGAGCATTATATTATTATGTAAATTTTATATCAAATATTATGAAAATGCGTACGTAATAATTATTTCATTTATTTACGTTCTCGTAACTTACTGCAATCGTAATAACTTGAATATATAAATATATTAACAAAATTATCATCTCGTCCTAAATTAAGCATATTAATTTTTTTAACACTTCGCGACTCTACAATGACGCTAACAAGTATTTTATTAGGTTATTTTTTAAATAATCGTAATCTTAGTTTTTACTCCGGTCTTTATCCCATCAGTTGGGGTATTTTTCTTTCTTACTCTTATGTCAGACATGATATCTATGTTAACTTCTTTACGGTGGTATTTTTACCATCGAGGAGTGCGTTACCACTAGGACACGTCCGAATGATAAAGCATGCCACACATATTATACAGACTTAGGTAGCGAAGCCACTGTGACAGTTTAACGTAATGTAGGCATTTATGAAGGCTTATGCAACGTATATAATCGATAACGCTCTATATAATATTGTTCTCATTAAATAACTCATAATCCCACGTACAAAATACTTAGTTTTTTTTACCGGCACTGTCCGTCACGGGTAAGTTACCGTACATTTACGTCTGCGCTCGCGCAAGCAGTCACCTGCAAGCTACCGGCGCAGACGCGCGCATATCGCAAGCAAAAACATTCAAAATACGAACGCGAATTCGAAATTCGAACTATTAAAACGACTAACCTTACTAACAGTGTTATTTTGAAAATCGAACTAGTGGTGTGTAGTGTTTGTTATTTTTTTTTGTGCAGTGATGTGCCTTACGGATTCGATTATCGATTTGTTTTTACCGATACCGGTGACAAACGTAACGGTTCATAGACGACATTGTAGTATTATCAATGAGTTTTGATTCGTTATTATCATTTTTAATCTATGAAAAACCATAGGTACTGTTATAAAACAAATCTACCATGTTGGATGAAATTTACTATTCATGGACGTAGATATGAATATTTTTAAGCACTTAAACATACAATTAATTCACTCTTAAATTAGGTAGCTGAAAATGTACTAAAAAGTGTATAATTTCACATCAGAATTGGTCATACCGTTATTTCATAGAACAATTCTTTTAAAAAACGTATCATAAAGTCGACAATGTAAGGACCCTTATGTTACATTGTTAGTAGTTGTGGGAATGCTTATACCATCAGCCATTTCTGAGGTACCTAGTTAAAACCTACGCGATGTAAAAATAAATGAATATTCTTGGACATTTCGCAAAGCGTCCTCTTGTCCCAGGCTAAGCTTATATGCTTGTGTTATGTGTACCAGAAAAAAAACTTTAGTCCCGAAATTTTATCTTCTAAGGACTACATTTGTATTATTTAAGGGTCTCTTTCTAAAACATAGATACTATATGAATTAAAAGTATCAGAATGTTGTATATAACCGTTAATTTGTATGATAAGTACACTACAAGGTTTTACGCACCATGTTAATTTCCCTCCTAAATTCAAAACATCTTAATTCTCAATAGTTCCATTGATCTGTTTATTAATTTCGTAATTTACGATGCAGTGACGTAATTAACTTAATACATGATTAACAAAATGAAAACGGCAAAAACTTGACTAATCGATTTAGATTAGAAATTCACAATCACAACACTATTGCTGATTTCTTTTAGGGCTGACACTTTGACTTTTTTCTTTTAAAAAGTAGGTACTTGTAATTTTATTTTTGATATGATAATCAATGAATCGAATTTAGGGTGGTCGAAAAAATATTTTTAACTCGCCCTTCTCACAACGCAGATCTATCTTTATAAATAAATAAAGCCTGTGTAACCCGGAACCATGTATTGCGGCTTACTAGGTGTGAAAGCATTTTAAAAATAGCCCTCATACCGTACTTTAAGTACTAGGTATAAACTTTAAATCAAAACTGTCGTAACATACAAACAAACGAAAAAATGTAATCTTTACTCTTTATAATTTTAGTTTAGATAACTTTGAGTTTC
This sequence comes from Orgyia antiqua, assembly GCA_916999025.1. NCBI lineage: Eukaryota > Metazoa > Arthropoda > Insecta > Lepidoptera > Erebidae > Orgyia > Orgyia antiqua. The sequence continues at coordinate 28,268,807 of OU779871.1, forward strand.
ATCAGAATAGCTGTAACTAACTCTTAGTATGTACATTGTACATACATAGATTGTAAAGGATCTCGCAAGATTTACTCAAACACTAATTATGTTTGTGACATAAGCCATTGTTTAGATGTTATTTAGTTAAAAAGAAAGTGTTTTAACTAACAATAGAAAAATGACCTCGATCTCACCTAATGTTTTTTTTTTTTTTTTTTTTTTCTTTATTTATTTGGGACTTCGAACTACTATGAGTTCATGTCAGCCCCATAAATGGTATTAAATGCATGATTACAATTTTAATTTTTTTAAACTATTGTATATAAACTTATAAACTAACTTACATTTAGCACTGGTAGCATCAGACAATACAGCTTGAAATACAACTACATCTATAGCATTTAATTTTAGATTGTTACATAGCTGTGTTCTCTCTAACTTATTACGACTACAGTACATAAGTATGTGTTGTACATCTTCAGGACTATGACAAACACTACAGTCAGGTGTTAATGACTTTTTCATTATATAAGCGAACTTATTTAAAGGCATATGACCCGATCGTAATCTAAAGGCTATTTTAAGTAAATGCCTATTTAACTTAATATTACTAAACCATGGTATACGAGGAGGCTCACACTGCATAGTCTTATACCAGATACCTTTTTCTTTCGATCGCATATCAAAATGTACCTTCCATTTCTGAAAGCATTCGTTTTTAAAATGGGGTAAATGTTCACAAAAATTGGGTGTTACAAATGTTTTCACCTAATGTTAGATAGCTCTGAGATTTAGCATAATATTGAATTTTCATATACCTCCTGGGTTTAAATCTTACTACTAAAACGTAACATTTCGTAAAGATCTACTACCGAGTAAAGATTCATAATATATTATTACTTAGTATAAAACAAAATCGTTATTTTTGTATGTATGTCCCTATATGAGCTTATGTTTTCAAAACTACGCAACGGGTTTTGATGCGGTTTTTAAATGGTTCAAGCTTGGTTTTTTTTTAATATATTGTTAAAGTTTATATACCAAATCCCTTGATCTCATACCAAAATCACGTAGGTTATTTGAAATACAAATAAAAGGTCATACATTCTGATTATCTATGTTTACCTAACCTTACTGTGTCTTATTAACATTGTAGTATACGTAACGGTGCGTTTAATTCTTTTATACAGCTGTTTATGACAAAATCGTTAGAACTTTGTTTGCATCGATAAATAGAGGTGTGCGTTTAGTCTCATAAATCTTTAGAGCTACACACGAAATTTATCAGTTACTTAGAATCGCATACACGTCTTCGTAGTAGCAGTGCTACTTGGTATTTTTTTTCTTTTAAAATATTGCGTTACATTTACTTATTACGTGATTTTTTTCTTAAACTGATAGCAATCGCAGTTGTAAATTTGCTAGCATTCTTTTGATACGTAATTAATATTTTAAAAAGACAGAATTAATAGCTATGTTAATTTATTAATTTTTCCCTTATATCTTCCTTTTTACCACTGCGAGCAGAAGGCACGGATCTAATAAGCTGTATGAGTAGATAGTGTTGATACTTGTAAGGTTTTCGCGCTAAGTTAATTACTTTAAGATTAGTTTGATAGCTGCAGATTATCGGGGTTTAATTAGCATTATTTTCCTTTCCTTCTTGTACACATTATTGCTTAGAGATAATCCTACAGCAGTCATTTACAGAACCTCAAAGATACGTAGTATTTAAAAACACAAATAATCGAAACATTAAATCATTATTTCAAATTATCCAGCCATAATTAAATAAAAACTCAATCGATTTGATTCCAATAAAATATGTGTTATGAATAAATCTGTTCCAATTAAAACGAACCCGACAATTATTCTATAAAATGTCATGCCCATATAAAGTCCAAGGTCTAACATTGTGGGTGTCACCATTGAAACCTAACACGTCCCCCGCATTCTGCATTTTTATCACCCACACAGGAATTGAATATAAAGTAACGAAAAACTAACATTTTAAAAATTGTAAGTTATTTTTGGAACTTAAGAATTGCAAACATATTTTAAAAAGTGATAGGTCCCTGTTAATTCCTAATTTGGCTATATACATATTACATTAGCAAAGTCTACAGAGGGTATAAATTCTTAATTTTGCACAAATCCGAAAAATCTGTATCTATCAAATAAAACCACTTATTACGGATTTTGAGAGCGAGTGAGTCGCGCAAGCGTTAGAGAATGATCTGTATCTATTTTTTCAATAATTCTTATGTAGGTCTTTAGTCATTAAAAAATATATCAAAGTATGTATGTTTTATATCCGTAATCTAGTACCCTTAGCACCCGTTTGTTGTAGCAAACTTTATTTTAGGACCAGAGGTTATTATGTGAAATGTCCATGAATATTTATTTGTTTATAACTGGTATTCGATTCTGAATAAATAATATTTTAATCTTTATCGATGATTTAAATATGGTAGGAGATATTACGTCATATATAAACTATTTCAAGAACAGCCTTGATCATGACAACAGGATTACGATAAAATCGAATTTTATCGATAAAAATTGCAATAACATTATGCAACTGAGCATTTTCGAAGAAGACAAACTTTATCATGTCAAAACAAAGAAATTTAAATACCACTAAATATTGAATAACGTCATGTAATGTTTTTGAGACGTGCTTTAACTAATCGCTCATAAGTATTAAGTACCCATTGAATTTCTTTTTTCTGATATGCCAATTAATCGGCCTGGGAATCTAATCCTCTACCACGTATACATCAGTACATCGCATGTGAATAGACAAGATTCCTAGTCTTGAGTTGTGATAGTTTTCCAACAAATCCACGTGTTTATTTTTACTAATAAAACGGCATAAAACGTAATGTATTACGTAAAGCACACATATGAAGGGACCTCGACATAAACAATGGTTATTAGCACATTTACCTGCCCACTGGCCTGCGCAATGCTTATATCATTGTCATTATTTACCAGTTGTGCACTACCATGTGTCATTAGTACTGTGGACATTAGGTTTGATTGCCTACATACTGTTTTGTTTCTAGATTTATTTGTGGCAAATAAAATTGGTTAAGTAATTTTTTTGATGCGGAATATTTCTGTCCTTTAGGCCAAAGAGGCTATGTAGAAGTTTGTTTGAATTATGAAATTTGAAATAATGCTCTGCTTAACAAATCAAATTATGGTGGAAAAAGTGATTGCCGCAAGCGGGACATGAACCCACGACCTCGGAATACCGTTCCGTAGCTCTGCCAACTGAGCTTATTGCGGTCGTGCTTGTAGCATTCAAATTAACCACCACAATCCTCACTCGTATCACTTTTTCCACCATAATTTGACTTGTTAAGTAAAGCATAGCATATCAATTGCAAAATAATAAATTAAAATGAGATGTTTCATGTTTACTGTAGGCATGTATGACCAGATGTATGAGTGTGGATGAAGCCAAGGAAGTGTGTTTGGATCGTAGCAAATGGAGTGCTATAGGCTCTATCTACCCACCCTCTTGGGACAAGGCATGGCGGTATGATGATAATGATAAAGAATAGCAAACAAACAAACTTATATTCGAAATATTAGGTAGAATATAGTTATAATTAAATATGATTAAAATAATCAACGACCTTAGAATGAGTACACGTTCATTTTTTATTTATATTTCCGGAAATCATTTAAATTTCAATAACATACGAGTTATTTCAAGTTACTGATGTTTTTTTTATGCCGTATACACTAATTTGTGCAGCTTATTTAATATTAATATTTAATATATAAAATTCTAGTGTTTATACCCGAACTGTTCCAAAAAAGCTGACAGACTTTTGTAAAATTTTGCGTGTTTAATGGCTAGAGTTGTGATTGCTAAATACCTCTTTTTTAACATCCCTAAGTAAGTGTGAGTACGCAAGTAGTGTACCAAATTTCGTTTATATTCATTCTGTAGTTTTGTGGTGAAAGAGCAACACACAGATTTACTTTCGCAATCATAATATTAATAAAGATTTCTACTATCTCATAAATAAGATACGATATTATTCATATTGTAAGACTTAACATTGTAAAAACACACATCTATAAGAGTTATTTTCTAGATATGTTAATGCACTAAACACGATACTGCAAAAGTAACACATGACACAAAATTGTAAGGCTGTATGTTTGTTTAGTCATTTGGGTCAAGTTACAAACAGTGACTTTGACAATGACATTCTTTTTGTATTATAAAATAAAAATAGTAATATTAAAACTAACTGGCTTTTGAAATGGCCTACTATCTACTTATAATCTACATTCATACATTTCACGTCAAATTAAAGCTTGTAGAATAGATAGGTGCCCATGATCTAAAATTCTAAACTAACAGTTGAAATTAGTTTGTTAAGATTCAAAAGCCTGTCTGTATTTCCCCGGTGGTGATCACCGGAAGTTCTCCGTAAATGTCGCCCGCTCTACCATTTATGGTGGCCGCACCTAATCCGTCGTATAACTACTTTTAATTTCAACATTAACTATCTGTTTTCTTATATTTTCACACAAGATTATTTACGTTAAATACTTAATTGCGCAGTTAATCACTTTCTGATAGTTTGCAGTCCTAAGCTATCAAAAGTAAATAGATATATCAGCAAAAAAGATTATATGTATATATCAGAGACTTAAGTGCATAACTATTAATGCCATTTTAAAATTCACTTTTGAATGTTTATTTATTCTGCTATCTTTTGCTACTCGCACTCTTTGTAACCTAGATTAAGATTTTCTTCTATTTAGTAACATCCGCAAAAGGAATGTCTCATCATCATTTTTACTAGAGTTATTTGCCCCTAACGGTTACTAATTCGTCAAGCAATGTGACTACATTATACATGAACCAACTTTTGGTCTTCCGATTTTACCATGCGCTAAATTAAGACGAATTTACCTTCCCAACATCTCCTGTATGTTAAAAATTGCAAAACGCTATTAGCTAATCCACGAAAATGTAATCGGGGTTACGTTTATTACTTATATAATTCCATAAACTTTAAGAAGTAGACATAACCAAAGAACCTTCTATGCTCTTCATCAAGACTTTCTTTGAATAATTACCTGAATTTATATTCCTTATATTTTTATTAGATCTTTAAGCTGGTATTGCCACTGCTCTACAGACAGGTTTTTAGTATTTCTTTGTCTACTTTACTTTAAGTTCTACAATATTTAAATCGTAGTCTAATAATATGGTTTAAATTTACATACTTTTCCTTAATGTGTCAAGAATTGACGCCATCAGTTGCGAGTTGTCACCGGTACATGAATATGTAAAGACACGACATGAATCGAATCCGTAATCAGTGGGAATTCCGTTACAGAGAACTATATTATGTGTTACAAGGGCCGTAGGGCCTAAGTGAAGCCATCATGTCCATGTATAGATTTGTAAAGGAAGGAGGTAGCAGCAAGCGTCTATTCGTACAGGGAACCTTGGAAAGTGATGACTCAAAACCTTTAAAATCAAGCTTGAAGAAATCTTCTCCATCACCACTTGGATCACCCATCACAACGAGCTTGAATTTAGCCTCAGTACCTAGAAGCTTGAGAGAAGGACTGACCAGGCATGAAACGGTTTACGATGGCAACTATCCAGGTATGGAAAGATCATCCAGCTACCGATCAGGTTCCTATCGCGAGGATAGTTACAATGGTCGCATAGTTCATGATGGGAATCAAACCCACTTTGAATATGATGGAGAGAGTGCTTTGGCCGTGCCAATGTCTGCCGGTGGTAGAGGAGTTTCAGAATTGCAGGCGATTCATACGAATAAGAGAATTTCGACCGAGGTTCTTGGCTCTTCTTTGGAGTCGACAAAAATCTCGAAGAAAGACGATAGTGGGCAGCGTAGGATCACTACAAGGATAGTTAGGAAAGTGACTACGTTAACTCGCGGTGAAGAGAAAGCTTCCGCAGAAGATATTAGAGGAGGTGCAGTTCAGCGATCTTCTGAACGTTACAAGCACATGGAAATGGAGTCATCATCACTACCAAGACGAGTGAAGGTAATATATTGCTATAAACAATTTAACCGACTTACGTAAAGCTTCTCATTTTGTTGTCGAATTGTTTGTCGGAACCAATTTTTCCAAAATCCTTCTGTTTTATTTGAAAATTTCTTTTAATGTTTCAAAGGATATTATTACTTCTTACTGGGTCCATTCTCGTGTCTCTAGAGTCTAAAATATTTTATTATTTACAAGAAATAGGTTTTTATTTTTGACGGGCCTCGTGGTGGAGTGGTTCATATAACGGACTGCCGATCATGAGGTCTCGGGTTCGATTCCCGGTCAGGACAATCATTTGTGTGATGCTTTTAATTGTCATGCAAATGTTTGTACTGCGTCTGGGTGTTTACTATGTATTATAAGTATGTATTTACAAAAGAAAAATAATTCATGTATTATATCCGTATTCTAGTACCCATAACTCAAGCAATATAAGCTTAGCTTGGGACCAGAGGACGTTGTGTGAAATGTCCATGAATATTTATTATTTATTTATTATTATTATATTTATTTTATAGTAAATTAAAACTGGATAGATAGACTAATGTGCCTTCATTTTTAATTGCGTGAAACCGCCGCGTCATTGAGAGTTATGGCGGCACGCATTTGCTACAAATTCTTGGATAAACAGTCGTTCATGTAATCGATTTTTAAAGCACAGTTCTACGTGTTTCACTAAATATATAACATTTGTGACATCGTTGAATTATGTAGTTGGTAAACACATAGAATTAATACGTCTGTCACAATTCTATATTGCGACATTATTTGGTATGCGGCGAACCCTTATTTACTAAATTATACCACTTTGAAAAATAACGAGGTTAAATTGTACGTTTTACTTTTATATTCCTTTTCTAGGAAAAAAGGATGGTTCTATGCCAAATTATTCATTAGCAAGAATTACTAGAGATTTTCTTGGTAGAGTCGAAAGCGTGATTGTCATGAGCATTATTTACTTCTTTGATTAAAAAGTGGTGATATATCTATATGTTTACTAGCTGACCCAGCAAACGTTGTTTTGCCATACAAATGTTAGGGGTAGACAAATAATTTGCAATAAAATAATATTGCGACTATAAATTTAAATGTAAGCTATCCTACCTTTCAGGTTGGGTCGAATTGCACACGGTGTGCAAATCAAATTTAAAATCGGTTCAGTAGTTTAGGAGTCCATCGCGGACAAACATCGTGACAGGAGATTTATATATATAAAGATTACTACAAATGTACCTATAAAGGGAAATTTGAAATAACCCGTTGTTTTTAACTTTTCCAAAATTAAAATAAAGACTTCACCAAACAAGTTAAAAGCCGAAATCCCTAAAAAGTATCTTTTTATTTATGTGTGCATATTTTTTTATTTCTTCAATTTATTACTATGTTAATAATACCGTATCTGATAGATTCAAGTGAGGTTACCGTCATATTAATGGGGTCCGTAATGAAAACTACTACGCTTGTAATGATAGTGATTATAGTAGCCGTGTAACAAATTATAGTCATTCCGACAAGTGCACTTTGATTACGTGTTTGGGCAAACAATAATAATTAATTATTCAATGTGTTATTTATATGTAGTAGATATGTACTTATCTAAGTAAAATGTGTATTATAGGTATTTATTAACAAAGTGAAAGCAATTAAAGTAATAACTTTTTTGTAATTTGTATTTTGAGTCCTTTCACTCTCCAATGTAATCAAAATCTACGCAAAAATCGATTGTAGTAGAGATCAAACTAGCTTCCTTCTTTCTTCTTCCATTAATAAGTGCTTATAATCGTTTATTCTACATATAAACCTCTCTAAATGCTTATTTATCAACACGCATGGTCAGCGCGGCAAAGTAGACCATAATCCCTCCCAAAGTGGAGGAGATTCGTGCCCAATATTGGGACGTTAATGGGCTGAAGAGAGAGATGAGAGAAGTGCTTATTAATAAAAAAACTACAAGACATATTCAAATTACTCTCCTAAATAAATATCCTCTTGAAATCCATTAAACTTTTAAGACGTATCTTGCTTCAGCAAAGAGAAAATCAGAATTAAAGAAGCCACTTACAATCATACACTTGATGTTTACATTCCGATTTAAAGATACCTTAGATAGCCCTCTTCAATTTCGATTTAGGACTTATAAGAGTTACGCTATATTTATGGAGAACGATATTTTAAGGCTAAGTGAAGATATGACATAAAAGGTAGCTCTTACAAACACTTTAATATGTGAAATATATTTATTTTCTGTTTCATTTAATATCGAGAACAATAAATAGAAAATCTTATTTCAAATTAGGCGTAGTTTTTAAGAATAAATAAATAAATAAATAAATATTCATGGACATTTCAAACAACGTCCTCTGGTCCCAAGCTAAGCTTATCTGCTTGTGTTATGGGTACCGGAATACGGATAGAATACATATACTACTTTTCTTTTGTAAATACATACTTATAATACATAGAAACACCCAGACGCAGTATAAACAAGAAAGTTTTGCTCTTATGAATGGTCTTAATTTTATTCTGCTACATGACATGCATTCCACCGAGAAGTACGGCGGCGTCAGAAGGCGTAAGAAATAAAAATAAAAAAACTGTTGCTTTTCGTAATTTACATATTTTAGTCAGACCTCGGCTAGATATTAATTAGGGGTCTTATAAAACTTAGACTTTGTCATTTTTAGGATGCTAAGTCTTAGTCATCTTTTGGTGCATCGTGTCTTCATAGTGCACTCTATTAGCAAAATATTATTAGCACTTTTATTCTCTGACGTTTAGAACATGCTCAACATGCCCATACATGTCCAGATATACAAAAGATGACGTGTAACATTAATCTTGTACAATATGCATGGAGAGAGCGACCTCTGTCTGAAAGGAGTTTCGCCATAAAGAGACGTATTTGTCATAAGTACAGTGTTGCAGTTGGTACAAACTGTATACAAATATAGATAAATTTAGAAATACGATTGGTAGTCCATATTTGGATAGAATTTTTGAAAGTAGAACTTATAAATAGTTTATATTTGTTTCGAAATTTGGTAGAATAATATTTCTGAATTATTCTTTTCATATCATACTGCGACTATTAGGAACGAAGCATTGTTGAAAAGAAATCCACTGCAGAAGGGTGTCAGACAGGGGGATGTAATTTCCCCAAAACTGTTCACCGCTGCATTGGAAGACGTTTTCAAGCTCCTCAATTGGGCCGGACTCGGCATCAACATCAACGGCGAATACATCACTCACCTTCGATTTGCAGACGATATCGTGGTCATGGCAGAATCCCTGGAGGATCTTGGCACAATGCTCAATGACCTCAGCAGTGTTTCCCAACGGGTTGGTTTGAGGATGAACATGGATAAAACCAAGGTCATGTTCAATGTCCATGTCACTCCAGCACCAGTATCTGTTGGGAATGCGATTCTCGAAGTTGTCGATCATTATGTCTACCTAGGACATACAGTCCAGTTGGGCAAATCCAACTTCGAGAAAGAGGTCAACCGACGAATCCAACTCGGCTGGGCAGCGTTCGGGAAGCTTAGGCACATCTTCACGTCCAAAATACCTCAGTGCCTGAAAAGAAAGGTCTATGACCAGTGTGTGTTACCAGTGATGACTTACGGAACTGAGACGTGGTCCCTGAATGTCGGCCTCATAACAAAACTCAGAGTCGCGCAGCGTGCTATGGAGAGGGCTATGCTCGGTGTTTCCCTACGTGATAAGATCCGGAATGCGGAGATCCGTAAAGGACTGGTGTGTACGACATAGCCCGAAGAGTTAGCACGCTGAAGTGGCAATGGGCAGGCCACATCGCTCGACGATCTGATGACCGTTGGGGACGGAAGGTCCTCGAGTGGCGACCACGAACCGGACGACGCAGCGTGGGGCGGCCCCCAACAAGGTGGACCGACGATATCGTCAAATACGCCGGGGGCCGCTGGATGCAGTTAGCGCAAGACCGCACGTTGTGGCGTTCTATGGGGGAGGCCTATGTCCAGCAGTGGACTGAGAAAGGTTGATGGATGGATGGATTGTTGGAAAATAATGCAAAAATAAATACTAAGTAAATTCCACGTGTACAAAGTCGGAATAGCTTGTATTTTATATTTGATTTGTAGTAAAGACGTAGAATAAGTATGCTCTCTTTCTATTTGGTCTTACGATACTTTATGATGCTTCGTAAACGCTGTTCATGTTTACGAATAAGCGGTTTAATAGATTCTGGCTCTGGTTTTACAAAACTAGGTATTCTAAACTATTTAAAATAAATATCACAACATAATCTATGCACACAAACTTCTAATCGTTGACCATATGTTTATGTAAATGACAACAAAAAATTGCGCGCGCGCATGAGCCGTACAGCCTTCATTACGTCATCGCATGTTCGTCAATTTGATTTTGTTACCTATACATATATGTTTTAACGCCATTATATGATAACATGAACATTAGATGAAACTACTAATAAACTAAATAACTGCGTGAAAATATTTGTTGATAATCTTCATATTTAAAAAAAAACATTGTGTTTGGTAGTTAATAAGTGTGCAAAATGTCACTAGTTTTTCAATTATTTGTATCGTTGATAATAATCAAGTTTATTTACTTATTCATTTATTGTTTATACTTACATAGATACTAACGATTTTTCCGTGTGGTGACGGATTAAGAATACAACTGTCACCACCCCATCTCTTCCCAAAGGTGCTGTAAAAGTGAGCTAAGGGATATTGCACACAGATAACATTCTCTGTCAGAGACGGAAAACTTGAAAATAAACCCTGTGCCAACTGGTCAGCGCGGCACATTAGACCATAATCCCTCTCAAATTGGAGGAGGCCAGTGCCCAACAGTGGGACGCAAATGGGCTGGAGAGAGAGAGAGGAGGAGATACTAACGAACCTAAAAACATATTAAAAGCCGGAATTTTCGTAATTTAGAAAAGCAAAGTTTTGTGAGTTTGATTTACGCACTTTATTTATCCAAATCATCGTCACATATTTCTTAAATCCTACTTACCCCTTCAGTAGCCGTGATATATAAAAGATGTTTCATTGTATTACCAACCTATAGCAAATCCCTTCAAGATAGAAAGTATGAGATAAAACATTCAATTGTGTTTTAAAGTTCAGCTTGAAATAAACGAGGTAATGTCACGATAGAGACTACATAGAATTATAACTCTTATTTAAAATAGTAATAAAAGCGATATTGTACTGAATGTTTTTTGTATTTCAGTAACCTACTTCACGTTATGTATGGTAGTATCAATGCAAAACATGATTTTGTGAAGTAAGGCTTCGTTCATTCTAATTCAATGTTATAGAGAAGTTAAAAATCTCGTTAGTGCCCATGTCTTCGCACACGTTAGTCCTCGAATCAGAGAGCGTCACAAAATTTGTGATTGGAATAAAAATAAAAAATTTGCTTAGTTCAAAAACTAAAAAAAAACACTTTGAAAATTCTAAATATTTTTTTAAATTATTGCATTGTCATCGGTCCATAATATGTGTGCAAAATTCCAGAACAATCTGACTACTGTAAGTGACATTGATAGATACCTACCGAACTAATATAGAACGATGGTAGCTGTAGTAGTAGATGTGTTATTCTGGAGTATCTATACTGCCATTATAAGGCTGAAAAATTTGTTTGTTTGAACCCGCTGAACTCAGGAACCGCTGCTCCGATTTGAAAGATTCTTTCAGTGTCAAAAACAACTATGTCACTTGATTTAAGAAAACTAGCTTACTAGCTGATGCCCGCGACTCCGTCCGCGTGGAATTTGGAAAATTTTTTTTTTCGCAATAAAAGGTAGCCTATGTTCTTTCTCAGACTCTAAAGATTGTCTGTGCCAAATTTCATCAAAATCGGTTGAGAGGTTTAAGCGGGAAAGCGTAACAGACAGACAGACAGAGTTACTTTCGCATTTATAATATTAGTAGGGAAGTAGGGATTAGACCCTGTAGTACGATTTGGCCAGGCTACGTTTACGTGTCTCATAGATTAAACGCGTATCCATAATTTGGTAAATCTGTGTTTCAAATCTCTTTGCTCTACTCAAAATAATGATTAAATATATTGCCTTCAAAGATCTACCAAGGTACACGTTTGTGATAATTTTCGTGTACTACTTTCAATTTCAAATCAATTTGGACTTGTATCGTGAGAAGTAGTAATAGTGCGATTACTAAGATCCAATTTTAGGAAGCGATTCTGAACTGCCCTTATTTTATGTTCTTGATTATCTTAACGGTACACCTGCCTGGTGATTTACCGGTCAAATAAATAAAGTTAGACTTCAAAGAAAGATCTAGTTCAATGCTGGTAATTGCTTTTAGAGAGCATAAGCTATACTTTCTGAGGCTTTTAAAAAGATGAAGCGTTTATTAAAATGAATTATGGGGCGTTTAAATGATTTGTTACTGTGTTGGTTGTAACTAGTTGTGAGTCCAAAAAGTGTGTGAAATTCTCGTTAGGTATTTTCAGAGGGAAATTAGGACTCTGCGGATTTAGTGAGACTTATACACCGTTATGATGATATTAATGGGATAAAAGCTAGAGAAGCGTGATGATGAGTATCTGTTGCTGTAGAATCAACTGATATACATATAGACTGTGAAATTAAAAAAAAAAGAGAGCAAGAAAAATATTTATGAATTTTCTTGTCTGTTCGTCTCCATAGGCGTCGTGTTTGAACAGACACCTAGCTTCTATAACATGCCAACTTAAAATAAAAAATTTTGACTTTGATATTTTCAACCGCTGTCACCGTTCCAGAGATACAGGTTGGTGACAAACTGACGCGTAATTGAACCCCAGTAGCCAAAGTACCTCAATGGGCTTACCAAAAAACAGCGTAATCTTCTCTAGAACGATAATTCACATCAAAACACACTACAATATAGTTAACAGCACTGCTGTTTGATTCAAAAAGTATCTATTAATAAGCCTTTACGTTACCAATGAGTGATTGTATTGTTTTTGTTCACATCAAGGCTTAGATGATATTACAACCGGTTTTGGAAAAATCCTTCCACTAACCATGCTGTGAATAATAAAACTTATGATGTAAACATACGTAATTTATACCTTGCTGTATGACCAAAGGTCTTTTCCATCTTACTCTTCAATGTAAGTACTAGAATATGAATATAAAGTATTACATCTGAGATTACAAATCGAGGCCATGTCTGTCTATTTTAACATTTAAATAAGTTAAATTAAAATTTGCTTATTTTTTTTTAATTATGTTATTACGGTATATAAAAGACATGCTTAGTATAACGGTGATATTAATATCAAGATGATTATGAGGCGAACGAATGGATAATATAAAGAATGAGTTAGTATTTTTAAAGAAAGTCTGAAAGAAACGCATGTGGCAAAAACCTTAAAAATAAGCGGCTGTCTTGGGCATTGTCACGGGAGAATAGCAATAATGTTAAGAGAATTGTGTATAAATAAATAATTAAGGATAGAGAAAGACTAAGGAAAAGATGGATGGATTGTGTAGTAGAGATATGAATGATAAGAGAGATATAGATATGATATGATTATACATATAACGTTAAACAGAAAAACGTGGAAGAAAAAATCAAATCGCGTCCGTCTTCGCGCTCCTAAAAAGTCTCTGTGGTGATAATTATACCACCACTCTGTTAGGGGATAGTTTTAGCAGTTATTTTCAGAGATGGAAAGCTCGCAACTAAATTCTATTCCAACAGGTCTGATCAGGTGGGTATCAAGTAGAATATAAAACCCGTCATTTATCATAAAAGAGGCATGTGCCTGAGACGTCAGATATTTTCTGCCTAAGTCTGAGCAGACACTCATAATGCAGATTTTACTAAACCTTATCTAAAATTAGGATTTTATTTTAAATTTTTGTTAGTGTTAATATTTCATTATAATTTTATACAATTATATTGCAGCCGGTACAGTTAGGTTATATATTAGTGTGTATGACCAGTTAAAATATTACTGTTATTCGCTTACATTGCTGGTAATTTTTATCCAAGCGTGACAGAAGTTGATATGAATTTTTTTTTTTCGTTTCTACTTTGTCCTACCGTTGGCTATATGACTATTTAACGTTTATTCGCCTACTCATGAGCCTTGGCCATGATGGCTAGTATTGCAAGTAAGTGCGATAAAATACGTTTTATTGGTAAACATTTATGTTCCAATACATTTTTTTTCTTTAAAATTATGTAAAAAAATAACTTAATATTTTAGTTGTTTAACTTGCCTAATATCAAAGATAAAATCAGTAGAAGAAAATAATTTTCCATTGACATTTTAAACATTTGGGACCAGAGGACGTTGTGTGAAATGTCCATGAATATTTATATTTATATTTATTTATTTAAACAAGACAATAAAAATATGAGAATTTTGTTTGGTGGTTCAGACGTTAAATCAACTTAGGAAACCTTACGACACAAGGCATAGACCGATAAATCGTTTTTACAAGGTTTCCAACGTTAGGGTCTGTTTGCAAGATGGTGGACAGGAAACCAACAGGTATGCCGTGCGCGGTGTGCAACGATGCATTGTAACATGTATGCATGCATGCATGTTAACTTGCTGTGTCGCACTCTATGTAATTTTTAAATAAAAACTTCTTTAGCTGCTATGAGCAATATTTGCCAAGGGAAAATGTTGACGGTTCTGGTCCTCATATTACTTTGAGCATACTCCTATCGCTATTCCCTTTGACTCTGGCAAGATCTTACTGTGGGATTATAATTGGATACCTTACGAGTATATCTTCAAATATTGCACATATTTTCATGGCTAGTCTTGGGAAATGTGTACACTCCACCTGGGGCCCAAGTCTGCTATTACAATGTCCAGTCACTGACGCCATTATGGCGCCAAAATGGCGTCATTTATGACAAAAAATTAAGAGTATACTACCAAACTTGATAAAATTCGCCATTATGCAATCAGTGACTGATCATTGTGACAACATTGTTAGTTGGCCCCCTGATGTTCTGAAGTTTATGTTTATTTGTAACGAAAAATTTCAATCAGCTCTATCAGTTGGTAATATTCTGATTGAACATATGTTTCTTTTGTCCCTTAAATTGGTATTCCCATGGTGTCGGTTCTGTGCTAATAAGCAACGGTCAGAACGGCGCCGTCAGACGCTAGAAAGCAAAGGGCTGGTAACACCCGACACTACGTGAAAGTGACAACATGATAAGTGGACATTGTATATCCGTGAGATGAACAGTTATTACAATTAATTTTAATTGTTAGCAATTATTGTACATGACCAAAATAACTCCTCAACGAATTAGTTGAAGTAGCAGTTTGGTTTGTATGGTTTTCTCGGTAATGGCAAAATATGAGAGAGTGGTAGTCACATAATAACTTTCATATCTCATAGACTACCAGGGTTATAGCTGTATTTATATTATGAGGGCTTTAGGTTAGTAGACCCAAGGATGCATCTAGGATGAGTTTCATAAAATTACTTTCCATTTCGCTTTTTTAATACCTTTGATACACGGTCCCTCTAACTGCCAAGCCGCTGTCGAAAAATATTTTCTCTCCTTATAAAGGAGCCCCGTATCTATTAGTGGCAAATTTATACTAGTGTCAATGGAGACGTTTTTTTTTTCTGTAATACTTCGGTATAAAATATCAAGGAAATACGTGTAAATCTTACGTGTAATATGTTTAGAAGATATGCAAAATAACCGTTCTTTTATGACATCGTGTTTTTTATCAAACATGCTACCGTACTTATTTCCAAGAAAGTACTGTAATGTGGATTTTATTCACACATATTTGCGAATTTGACAAGTTTACATTAGCTGGTAAATACTTGAAAGTTGGGTCCTCATAAAATCATGTTGCTTAAACTCACTATTCACGGTAAGGCAGCGACTAGACGACTTAACTTTAGCAATGCATTACATACTTTTTATAATTCGTTGCTAATGTTCTTCTATGTCTATTAAAAAATTTAATGTCTCTATCAATTATATCATAAATAGATTTAATAGTATGTAACAAGTAATATCCTGTGCGACTTCCGTTTACGACAAGTTTGGACTCTGGTTTTTTGGTCTTTTATAATAAAAGTACTAAAGCAATAATCTAATGGTATAATGAAGTTATATATAGAACAGTACTATAGTACTAAAATATTAGCTATTTTAGAATCACGCAATCAAATCGCGATTAATAAATCAGTATCTATCTCCATTTCAAATGAACCGTTATGTACCAGAATTCTGTAAAAGGATGTGATATCTTGAAGGCTTGGGCTCTGATGTCATTCCTAACTGTACAGTCTATGTAGACTTAGAATTTGGATTAGATTGTATTCGGAGATTAGAAAGCTTGTAAAGATATTTTTATCAATTTTCGCGGAACATTATTATTAAATCGATTCCGATTAATCTTTTAGGATTCCGTACAATAAAGGACCTATTAAACACGTTTATTGAACGGTCTGTTTGTGCAGTGGATTCAAAATTACATTCAAAATTACATTCATTATTATTCAAAGTCCTAACCTCTAGAACTAAAGGGCCACATATTGATACCTAAGTTCTTAATCCTTGCTTAATAATGTAAATGGGAAAGAACTGTGCCTGTTGCTGTTTCACTATCGGTCCTATTTCAATGAAATTTGGTTCACAAAGTGTCGAAAGCCTAAGATAGTTCTAGTAGTCAGTAAGAATACAAATCTAGAGATACACAATGCCACGTATTCGCAGTCAGGGAAATAGCTAGTAAGAATACAAATCTAGAGATATACAAATACTTATTACATTGCTGTAGATAATTCAACTCATATAATTATTGTAAATCAAATAGTTTTCCAATTTGGCGAAGGACCACCCTAACCAAATTTGGAGTTATGATTCTACAAACGAGACAAAAACACAAGGCAACGAAACAAATTCATACCGTGGTTCCGTATTTACAATTTCGAGTGCAAGCATTAAAATGACCTGAAATAAAGAAACTAAATTAAAAACTTTATTCTATGATTTGATTATATTTAGTGAACAGTATGCAATCTAACTGTGCAGTAAGATTGTAATTGCAATAAAACATTTCCTCATATATTTTGTTAATTCAGCAACGAAACAATTTATTCTGTATAAAATTGTCTGTCTATCTGATACGGATAAAAAAATATCCGACAATAAAGTCTTATGGTCTTATTCATAATGACTTATCGGTGGTTTAAAAGTTCGCTAAAATAGGTTCGCGAAAATTGTCAAAACTTGTTATCCATAAGTCTTTTTACGCTAAAACGTTTAGTATCTCTCCGATGAAATCTCCGTTTAAACCTCCGATAAGTCATTATGAATAAGAGCATTAATATTACTGATCTGAATGCAGAACCCTGAATTTTAATTCTAACTCAGTAATTAACATCATTATTTATGATATCATAAATTATACACTATAGTTATTACAATCCTACTCAAAGTGTTTTAACTTTTTGTGCCTCGATATGTCTCATGTCATGATTACCATATATGGTCATGACATCAAAGCATGACTTCATAGCGAAGGATATCGTTAAGTATTTATTAGTTTTAACAGAGATCGTAAATTTGTATAAGTAATCAATGTTTTTGATATGTAGCTGTGAAAACAGTTGCACATTTGTTATGATATGTCTGTTGTAAATTATTTTATGTAAATATTGATTTTCTTGTTGAAATGTATGACAGATTTGTAGGAATAGAACCAGATGTTGTAGAGTAAATAACTGAAGGCATTGAAAAAATAAACAGTAAATTGGATGAGAGGTTACAAAGATTAATTATCATTTTTAATAATTAAGCTAGGATCACTGATAGATTGTTGTCCTCGTTTATCACTAAGATATTTCTATCTCCTGTCAAATGTTTAATAGATAATTCTGTCATCAGTAGCTCATTGATATATAAGTAAAGACAAAAGTGTAGATTAGTCTGACAGAAAATTTTGAAAATTGCCGTACTAAAATATGGATGGATTGAGAAAACAAAGATATGAAAAAAGGAGTAAACACAGATGTGGCGTCTGATTAAAGGGTATGGAAGGAGAAGGCATGTTGCGCCGACGTCTACTAATTCGATAAGTGCAAGAGAATGATGATAAAGATTATGAAACATGTAATTAGCAATTAAGCACTGAGTAACCAAATTCGAATCAATTTAAGTATCTCAAGAACCGGCGTAATGACCATCAAATCTAAAATGTAACCGTATAGTCATGCTTCAAGAAATAACCAACTAACAAATGCCGTTTAAAAATGTAACTTTTATAAAAACTTAGCTTGAAGAATTTGAAGCTTGACCGCAAATGAAAGGTTGTAGAGATTTGCGGTTAGCTAATAAAAATGAAGATCACAAAATAGCATTCTGTGAATTATGGATCGTACGAGATTATAAAGAACAAACTTTATTCATTGCTAGCTACGCCCCTTTGAGTTACCCGCCGTGACATTGTGAGAAGGAATAAGAAAAAGATACTGCAATAAAATGCTATAACAAAACATTTTCTAACACTAACCCCTTCAAAGTGTCTCTCTTCTTGTCAGCTTATCAATGTCTCTAGGTTGGGCACAGGCCTCTTGTATTTCAGGATGATATTTAATATAGTTATGCTGAACTGGGCAAGCGTGTTGGTACAGCGTTTAAATTCGTCTATTACGAAAGATCTCTGCTTATAATATACTGACTCTTACAGCACCCTGGGGAGGAAATCGATGACTTTTATATTCTTAATGTAGATAGATAAAGTGTGAACGTAACAAAACACGTGATTATTTAACCACAATCTTTCCTGGGATTTAATCTAGAATAAGAACTATCCCAAAATTCATGCATATGCGTTGAGCCGTTTAAGAATCCATAGGCAGTGAACGTGTAAACTTTTGCCTTATTATTATTGTGATTTGAATTTTGCCATGGATATAATCCATGGTACTGGCACTAAATTAGTTATAGCGTTTTTGTGCCTTTTTTGTTGGCAATTATTGTGGTGTAATAAGAATTTCTCCTGCTGTGAGTCTTTGGTTTTTTTTTTCAAATAAAAAAAGCTTCAAATGTTTTGTATAAGATTACTGAGAAAACTCTATTGTAACTTTGCCTACTTCATTGAGTAATGGTTAGCAACAGGATATAAAATCATTAAAAAACAATGATGCACTTGATATAATTATTATCAGTTTGGCTTTCAGCGTTATGATATGTATGTGTCATTTCAATACACGTAGTAGTTTTTTGAAAGAGCAAGAAACTGCCTTACGTTCATCCACCTAACAAACTTTATTGGTATGAAGGATATGAAAGGTGAAGCGGTCATATTTTTAGGATATTATACATAAAAAGACGGTCTGACAAACATTCTTCTTTATTTTCTTGAGTGAGCCTGATAAGAAAATGTCATTATTAGAAACATTAACATTAATAGTGCTGCATTTAAAATCTGTGCAAATAAAAATTGCCCGAAAAGGATCTTAAAATTATTTTTGAATTACCAAAGTCAACGCCATTATTTTTTCCGGGCCAACTCCGAATCGGCAAATGTTTGCAAATACTTTTAGGATTGGGATTTTGTACAGTTTGTTTTGAAGTATATACATATATATATTTCTTCTAAAATAGTTATCAAACCTAATTCTAAGAACAACATTATCAGTATACCGCATTCTACGAGTATATATGGTTATGGCGCCTACAGTATTTGAAATGGTATGCTTTGGCATCTCGATCTAACTGTTTGAAATATCTCTGGCGTTTTACAATTTATTATGTCTATGAAAGTTGGACTAATGATTAGTTTATCAGATATAAAGGTATCAGATATAATAAGTAGGTCATTTTAGGTCTTTTCCGAATTTTATTTCTCTTAGCTTAACAACTGGACATATGAAAAGTTTAGTTTTGATTCGCACTATTTTTAGGAGTTTAATTAGTTTATAAAGATATAATTATTAGTTATCAGATCCAATTACTGAATATCTATTTATTCATCCACCGGCCTTTCTTCATCCACTGCTGAACATAGGGCGCCATAACGTTATGTTCTGTGTGATTTGCGTACAGTTCAATCGCTAATTTCTATGTGTGGAATCATAGACTTAGTATAATCCTTCTAGGGTGGAATTTATATGTGTTACGTAAATAAATATCCTCCGAATTACGAACTTACTACAAAGCCTATCAAACTAAGAAACATTTAATATTAAATTATGATAAAGAACACAGCTAATTTTACCTTTCTTTTCAACCATCAGTTAAAATTGAGTGTACTGATAAGTTAAATAAAGTGTTACTATAAAAATTAAGTTAGAAATGAAAGTGAATGGTGCTTGTAATAAAATATAACGAGAACAAAGTGTGTACCTCGTCAAATTTATATTTGGACATGATTGATTTGATCAGTGCTAGGGTTGCTACCGTATCAAATGTATCAAAGAAAGATTATCTGGCAACGCCTACTTTAAAATATGTTCATAATTTTTGAATACTCAATACGGTTATTTTATCTGCAAATATTGTAAATTTGATTGACTTAAAAGTTGTTATTGAGATGCAAGAACAGAAATGTTGTTTGGAGCTTGATACAAGACTATAAAACTTAGGTAAAGTAGCTAAAAGCTTGTAAGCATATGGTATGATGTCTTCTAAAATCCGCAAATTATGGAATAAGGGCAAAAGTAAAGAGATATTTTGAGAATAAACTGCATTCAAAAGCTTGTGTATTCTTACGGATACTCATAAAGACAAGTATTCTCGTTTGTTACTTGACAACCCTAGATATATAATATAGGTATGATATGATCCGATCAATTATTTTGGCATTGAAATGCATGCACAGAGCAATGAACCTATTTGATCGGCTTTGTTTAAAATGATGTGCTGAAGTGATTTGATTATATTTGTATTATTTAGCTTAAAAGGATTGTGTTGATGCGTCATGTATGAAATCGACATGAAGGGTTATGAAGTGAAAATATTATTAAAATATTTATTTTTACCTGTTTCTGATGTGGTTTTGGTAATTGATAAATTTTGTGGTTTTATTGAAACAAATTACGCCGTGCAAGTGTAATATAATGTGATTGGTAAATATTTACCTAAGTTTAGTAAATCACAACTGTCGAGACGAATTTAGAAATATTGTGAACATATCGAATGGATCTGAAAATATGTCAGTTTCTTTTTTCAATAGGTCATTTGGAGCGACCTGGACAGAAAGTACGAAAATTAAACTGCACAGCTAACTACCAATAATTAACCTGTGGATTTTGACATTATTTTAAGAACTTTACAAGAAATGGTTTACCAGTTACCAGGAGTACATAATCAACTAGACAGTTGCCCTAAATAAGTACAAGCACTGTATAAGGTTCGTGAGCTGCCCTCGTGATCTACCGATAACTATCAGCTCACGGAGACGTCAAAGTGAAAACTGCCCAGACTGACGTGCGAAAGGAAATAATGAATGTGCTGTTTGTATTAGCTAAATAAATTGTACTTAGAATAAATACCGTCAACATTATCATTATGTCTACATAAAAAGATATTTGCTAATTTTGAGCTGATGAATCCAAAAAGATGCTAGCTTTCTTGTATGGCGGAGGGAAAAAAGTTCTTTTAGATGAAAAAAAGAAAGATTCATTCAGATGAAACATGTAATTTTGCAATTAATGAGTTGTCTTCGGTTCTTGGTAAGTCTGCAAAACTTGATTAAACTAAAGTTTTGAAAACGGTAATAGGTAATATTTTCGAGAGACGGTAATATAAAAGTCTTAAAATACCCAGACACAACACAAAGACACCTTAAAAGGCTATCAATTAAAGTTTCTCACTTAAAAGGCTATCAAACACCATTTAGCAATATCCTTTGAGGCCAAGGCTTTTTAAAATATGTTAGGTGTGTCTAAACGTTGCGGATTTCGTATATATATCTCCGACACAACTGACCTTTGTCTCTATCTGTGGATAGACTTTTAATAGTTTTGAAAAACTATATTATCTTTATCATACATTACCGATACGCTGTTGCTCAAATAGGATGACGACTGGTGTACTTTTGTTCCCTTGCCTTATTTTTCCCATTGGGATAGAAAGCATAGAGAGCTATTGGGAGATATAGAATATAGAATCTAAATATTTATATCATCACGATTCTTTTTTTTTCTAAAAAGGGCGTTAAAAGCCCTTTTTAGTCTTTTTATAGGGTCGTAAGCGTGATACTTCTGGTGCAGGGCCGTCTTTTACCTATTCGAGGGCCCGGGCTCACATATGGCCCTGGGTATATTAAGATATACATATACACCCCGATTAGACCTATTGTAAGTAGAAGATTACAATGAAGTAGAGGCTCGGCGGCCCCAAATAATTGGGAGGCCCTGGATATGTGCCCAGTTTACTCAATGGAGAAGACGGGCCTGCTCTGGTGTTGCAAATGTCCATAGTCTCTAGTAATCTCCTACCATCAGGCTAATAGTATGCTTGTTTGGCATCTTTGTAGTAATAAAGAAATAATCCAACTAATATTCTAAATGTGAAAGTTTGTGTGTTTGTTACTATTTCACGCAAAAACTACTGAATGGATTTTAATGAAACTACAATAATGTATCTCATACATAAGAATAACACATAGGTTACTTTTTATCCCATAAGAATGGAAGATTCCCGTGGGATAAGAAGTGGTCTCCTAAAAGCACCTTTTATGGCTGATTTTTAGGGTTCCGTACCCAAAGGGTAAAAACGGGACCCTATTACTGAGACTTCGCTGTCCGTCCGTCCGTCTGTCACCAGGCTGTATCTCAAGAACGGTGATAGCTAGAGAGTTGAAATTTTCACAGATGATGTATTTCTATTGCCGCTATAACAACAAATACTAAAAATAAAATAAAATAAATATTTAAGGGGGGCTCCCATACAACAAACATGATTTTTTTACCGTTTCTTGCTCGATACTAATAACGTTGCCTTATGTTGCATAGATAATGGTACGGAACCCTTCGTGCGCGAGTCCGACTCGCACTTGACCAATTTTTTATCCTTTTTACCGCGAGTGACACCGGTTACAAAAGTTTTTAAGTTGTGACTTTCACACAGTCATTTTGTTCTTTCCACACAAGCTTTATCTGAAGAGATCGTAGCAATTCTTCGTGTGAATTACTTGTAATAACATAATAGTCACCTTAATTTCACACATCATTTGTTTCCATATATTTGTATGTTTATTTTTATGTATTTTTTTCTTAATTCGTCTCGGTTTTTGGTTGTTTGTTTATCATGTGAAAAATCTTTGGTTTTGTTTAGAAAGAGCTATGTATTTTTAAATACAATTCTCTTTCGTTCGTATTTATGTATTACGATTATCTATGTAACGGAATTTTGAAGCTTTATTTTCACCTCCCTAAATAAATCAGATTCTAAAGTATTGCATATTTTTAAGAGACCAATGATAACGCAATAAAATTTTTAAAAATGTCCAAGTTTTGACCTCTTACATTGCGTGTGTTTAATCTTTCAACATGTATTTTAGTTTTTAAACTAAGTAGTTATTTTATATGTATTTCTGATTCCCTAATATAACTATTTTTAACCTGGATTGCCGACATGTCCTAGTAACCTAGAGAGGATACTAACATTTATGAATACAAAACGTAGTTAATAAATAAATAATAAAATTAATTACATCATAGTTATAAAGTATTACGCATTATTTTATTTATAATATGTACAAAATTATTAAAATGCATATTATTATGTGTAATTTCGTAATAAAAACTATTTTTAAATTCGTATGTTTTTTTCTCACACGAGTATTCATCTACTATTTAGTATTTTGACTTTAAACGAGTACGTTTTAAAATTTTTACAAAACACAGTTTCTAAACGTAAAATAGATTTTATTGTTAGCTAATCTGTTTAATTATATCAGCAGCATGAGTTTTCAATAAAAATTTCAAATTGCTGAATTGTTGAATTTGCCCATATTGCATAGGACTATCGATATACTCATCACCATCACACACTGCTGACTTAACTGTCAACCTGAATATTGTAAAAAAAAACTACAAATACACAACAATAATAAGAAAAGATTGCATTCTGAAAAGGAAACAATTGACCAATTACACGTAAGTGAAAGACAGATCGTCTGATAGAGTGGGAATGTACTGCAGAGGCTATTGTAGTCGGGAAGAATCGCGCGATTGTTTACTTGACTGTAAACTATGAATATGTTATGAAACGTTTAGTTAAAACAAAATATGCGAGTTACAATTCCTAAGAAGTAGCTTTATTTGAATAAATGATCACAGAAAAAAATCAACAGCTATCTTTCTCTTGAAAATATTTTGAATTAAAATTAAGTCTAGTGAAAATTATAGAACAAATAGCTGACCCGGCAAACGTTGTTTTGCCACATAATTGTTAGGGATGGATAACCCTTATCACTTAGGGGTATGAAAAATAGATAGTAGCCGATTCTCAGACCTACTGAATATGCATATAAAATTTCATAGGAATCGGTCAAGCCGTTTCGGAGGAGTATGGGAACGAACATTGTGACACGAGAATTTTATATATTAGAAGATTATTGTACGCCTTTGCGCAGCACAAGGAATAAAATAAAAGTGGTTAAGGGCCTACATCAATATTATCGTCGACATGTACCTATTAACACAGTTAGTAGGTATAAGAAAATGAAGAATTAGGGATATTTTTTTTGTTTACTCAAAATCTACTAAATATATTTTAATTCCGGTTTACGTGTTTCTATATATAATAGTTACTTATGTTTTCAAAGTTATTTCATTAGTTAATACGCGATAATAGACCGCCAAATGAAAAAAATAAAAAATTAGAGAGGTTGTTTCGCTAAGATTTTCTATCGAGAAAACTTTTTTCAATCGCGTTTCTGAGTTTATGCGATCCTAGATTATATTGAAAAAACATATACATACTTAAAAATTAGAGCTCTAGCCATTCAATCTAAAGAAAAAATGAAAACTTCGTACATAGAAAAATGCACGAAGCTTTTTGGTATCCTCTTAAGGTATAGGGGAAAATTGAATATCGCAGAAGAGGCCTTCGAGGAATTGCCTTGCTGAAAAGTGCTTTCGGCTTCGAGATTCGATAAAGTAACGTATTTATTTTATAAAAATAATTGCTTAGGTCATTTTTAGGGTTCCGTAACCAAAGGGTAAAAACGGGACCCTATTACTGAGACTTCGCTGTCCGTCCGTCCGTCCGTCCGTCCGTCCGTCCGTCCGTCCGTCCGTCCGTCCGTCCGTCCGTCCGTCCGTCCGTCCGTCTGTCACCAGGCTGTATCTCAAGAACGGTGATAGCTAGAGAGTTGAAATTTTCACAGATGATGTATTTCTATTGCCGCTATAACAACAAATACTAAAAATAAAATAAAATAAATATTTAAGGGGGGCTCCCATACAACAAACATGATTTTTAGGGTTCCTTACCCAGTATCTCAAGAACGGTGATAGCTAGACAGTTGAAATTTTCACAGATGATGTATTTCTATTGCCGCTATAACAACAAATACTAAAAATAAAATAAAATAAATATTTAAGGGGGGCTCCCATACAACAAACATGATTTTTTTACCGTTTCTTGCTCGATACTAATAACGTTGCCTTATGTTGCATAGATAATGGTACGGAACCCTTCGTGCGCGAGTCAGACTCGCACTTGACCAATTATTAAAGCAATTTTTTCATCCGTGAAGTTTATTATTTCTTCAAACAATTCCTCTTTTCCGATACGATCAAAGCTTGCCTTGTGCCAGCAGACCGTGGTATATTTTTTTTGCAACTTTATTTATTGTGTAGTGCTTTGAGAATTTAAACAGCTAATTTAGTAAGTTTAATAAAGATTAGGGTTCATGGTATAGTCGAAAAGAGAACATATAGAATACCCATCCTTTTTAATACTAGCTGTTGCTCAGAACTTTGTACGTGTGGAATTTAGAAAAAAAAGTCCTTAACAAATTATGCGAGAAAACCATCCGCTTATACCACTCTTTTATTTAAGAAAATGCATCATCTATTGCGTAGTTTTAAAGATATAAGTTCACATGAGGACATACATACAAAAATAACTCTTTGTTTTATAATAAGTAAAGATCGTAGAATTAGTTTTCGCAATTTTATTGCTAGGTCTTATTGAAACACCTCCTCCTCCTCCAGCCTATTTACGTCCCACTGCTGTTCAAGGGCCTCCTCCACTTTGGGAGGGATTATGGTCTACTGTGCCGCGCTGACCAGGCGTGTTGGCACAGAGTTTATTTTCGAGTTTTCCGTCTCTCACAGCTGGCTTTTACAGCACCCTGGGTAGGAAATGGGGTGGTGACACTTGTATTCTTAATCCGTCACCACACTGAATATTGAAACACCATTTCAATGATATTAAAAAAAAAGCCTTTTATTTCTTGCTTTTTTCTAAATTTTTACACTGAAACATAACTTTCTTAGAACTAATATCTAATTATAAATCGTGTGTTTAAATACATGAAAGAAAAATACGAGTTAAAATACAACTAATTAAGAACTGAAATAAAATCTAGTTACTTGAATTGAATTAGATTCAGTGAGGAATCAGATTAATCTTGCTTAAATTTGTGATGAAACTGTGACTTAACATTTTATGAGCTTTCAAACTATTCAGTTACATAATAATATTATGATCGTGCACTAAAAATATTTAACAACTTAAAAGATACCGATTAAGAATATAATTAGACTTAACAAAACCAAATCAACAGTTACAAAGTTAAAGTTAAATTAAAGCAACCGAGTATTACTCAAAATAAACTTACTTAATCCAATTTTTACAATACTCTTTAATCATGCATAATAGTTTTATAAATTCTTAATAAAAATACATTTTTATATAGCAAGAACCCTTTCAAGTAAAGGTAAGGCCTCCTCCAGTTTTAAAATTTAGTTAGATATAATAATATTTATAGCATTCTGTTAGTTCAGTAATATAAAAAAAGCCCCATTCGCTGTAGCTCCTCAATTCGAGAACGCAGCCCTAACCATCTCAAATCACATAGGGATCTTAGGAGTTGACATCTCCAGTGACGTCCAATTTCGCTGTCATTTAGAGGACAAGGCCAAGCTGGCATCTAAAAAGCTTGGTGTGCTCAACAAAGCAAGACGGTACTTCACTCCGGGGCAAAGACTTGCCCTGTACAAGGCGCAGGTACGGCCCCATATGGAGTACTGCTGCCATCTGTGGGCAGGCGCACCGCAATACCAGCTTGGGCCTTTTGACTCGATCCAGCGACGCGCTGTGAGGATTGTCGACGATCCCGTGATTACAGGCGGTATCGAGCCCTTAAATCTTAGGAGAGACTTTGCCTCCTTGTGTGTGTTCTACCGCCTGTATAATGGGCTGTGTTCCGACGAATTGTTTGAAATGGTGCCAACGGCCTCTTTTTACCATCGCACCTCTCGTCACCGGCAGCGAGTTCATCCTCACACTCTAGAACCTATACCATCGCGCACAGTACGATTCCATCGGAATTTTTTACCACGTACAATAAAGTTGTGGAATGAACTACCTGCCGAGGTTTTCCCATTGGACTACAGTATGGGGTTCTTCAAAAAAGGTGTCAAACGATTCCTACAGGGTCGGCGATGCGCGAGTGATACCTCTGGTGTTGCAGACGTTTATAGGCTACGGTAACCACTTCCCATCAGGTGGGCCGTACGCTTGTTCGCCAACTTAGTAGTATAAAAAAAAAAAAAGGTATGTTTGTTGTTAACGTTGTATGTAGATAAAATTGTATAGAAATTTATTATATATCTGGTGACTGGTTGTTGTACAAGTTCATTTTAATTTACTCTGGAGGGTATTGGTCATGATCTTCCTCGGGGACCAACCGGCTTGGAAGATTAAGTTTGTTCTTTATTTATAAATTATTACATGCTTAGAATATAGTGTGGTTTCCATGTGAGAGAGGGGTGATAATCACAATAATTTAGTGCTTTTGTCTAATTGTTGCTTTGGTGGGTTTACAGGGTTTTAAGTAGTTAAAAAACCCAGTATTCCTGGTTTGAGAATTCCATCTGATAGACTGGATGATCTTTGTAGCGCTGTTTGTGTTTTCTTCTGTTTATTTTCCTGTGTTCTTTGTTTTGTTTGTCTAGGATCACTGTCCGTCAATGATATTAAGACATTTTAATTCGACAATTGCAACATAAATAATAAGAGATTCCTATTTAAGTGCAAGATACGGACCAGTAGCAAATCAACTGTCAGAAAACTTCATTTGAATTTACAATCGATTTTGCCATGCATTTCTAACGTTCAAAACTGATTGTACTAACGGGATCTTTAATCTAAATATCCATTTAAAAATCAAACTATAAAATAATAGTTTACAAAATACCACAACTAAATTATTTTTGTTATTCTTAACAGGTATCTATTAGATTAAAGAATAATAAAAAAATATTTATCGACAAACAAGCCACCAATCATGTTCAAAAATGGTCCATTTGAGCCGTTTTTGATCCGCCAGATTTGTTTGCGTATAGTTTAATTTGGAAAAAAGCGCACAGTTTCATCATACGCATATTTATCCTGAAAGGGAATCAAACTTAAGTAGATAAAAATGTTTCACAAAACCTATAAGTGATAGAATACTATATATATATATGTAAACTAAGTAAAGACCCTGACACGAACTATATGACATCATACTAACTAGCCTCGCTGCCCACGCATTACCAATATAAACTTGCATACAACAACTTCATAGATATCCACCTATTTCCTTTTATATAAGAACAAAATTTCTATGGCACATGCGGTTGGTATAAGAATCTAAAGATTATTGAGTACTACATTAATCTTGTGAGTGTATTGAATTGCGCAATTCCAATATACTGTTTAGTTCATTTAGGATGTTTGAAGTTGATAAATATTTAATTTAATCATTATTTCAATGTCCAAACATATCAAAAAGTTGCAAAATATTACCAAATGCAATTGTGGTTTTGGTGATATGACATGTTCTTCCGGTAAAAGATATTGTTACGTGTTAGGGTTCGAAGGATTTGGAGAGAAAGACCTGCTGACTCTTTTTTGAAGACTTTATTCACTAGCACTAGTTACACACTGAGCACTAGGTCCAAACACTAAGCACTAGGTCCAAACACTAAGCACTAACAATGTCCTAGGTCGTAGCCAAGTCGTAGGTTTCACTGGTATCACTCTTGATCACTTGTTTTCGCTCTCGAAGTCGCTTCGATCGTAGCTCGAAATGAACTGCCCGGGCTCGCCTCCCTGCCGCTATTTATATGCGCCGAGACGAGTTCCAGAATGTTCCCGACTGTGCGCGAACGTGATCGCCCGGAACGAATGTTTTCTAGAAGATTCGCGCATGTACGGTAGTTCCTCTAACGCCATCTAGTATCTAATAGGGGTTTCACTCTGTTCGGTTCTTTAATTGGTTTTACTAGTTGCTGCTAGATGGCGCTAGCTCCTTTGTGTTTTGTGTGTTCGTAACAATATATTGCTTATTTTGTCCTTTTGTTTTCATTCGATTGACATTAATATTCTCTTTTCTTGATAATAAAAGCCACTGCTGGCCGGGGATCGCTTTCGGGATTACCTTCTCTCGCATTGAATAATTAAAATTTACCCTGGAGTGGTCCGCTAGATCATGGGGTTCGTAATGAAGATTCTTATTACAAGGAATTTTTTATGATAATCCTCACAATAACCGAACTGAAACTGATAAAGACGGTCGGTACTAAATAGCTGAAGCCCTACAAAGGCGTTGTAATCCTGTTACCAAACATATACAATGATAGCATCCAAGAAAGTACAATCAACGTGTTCATTCGCTTGTATGCGCGAATCAGTCCATGAAAGCATAGCATGCGCGGACGGTTCTTCATAACTTTCGCTGATTAATCTACAAGTAAATATTTAGTTTGAGGATCTATTTATTGGCAATCATTTAAATTTATTGGTATTGGTTGTAGACCATTCCCATCCTAGGTGCTATAAGAAGCAGGCTACAGACAGAAGCGTAACTTGAAACTTTTTGCCACGCGTCGGACCATATGCCCCGTAAATTAGTGGAGAAAGAGCAAAATATAAAAAGTGAAGACCTGGGCCGTCCCTCCTAGGCTGCAGCCCCAGAAAATGGCCTCCATTGGCTTTAGGGTACATACGCCCCTGGCACAATCCAGGATAATCCAAACATTTACGACGTTCTTTAGATTCTAATACGTTCGATTAGCTTTTTTCCAAAAATTTGTGCTGGGTTGTAAATGGCAACGTTTGTGAGGATGTATCCTGTAATAATTGTTCCAAGTAAAAAGTATTTAATGAATTTGTAACTATATCAAAGTAACATAGTAGAGCTACCATCACAGGCGGGTAGGAAAAAATACTGTCTATTTATTTCTCAGAATCAGAAACCATTACTATAAATAAATTGCTTTGAATTAAATTATTTTGAGCTGAGGTTTTGTATAATGCTTGATGTTTTTCTTTTTCTGCTCAAGCTTTGCTAGTGTAGGCCAATTCTTTAAAGTTGAACGACCCAAATTGTACTCGAAGCTTTTGACTGTTACAAAAACGTGATACACAAACATACAGACGTGCTCTAAACATTTATAAGGATGATTGTCATTCGTTTGTATTGCACACAAAGACGGGATAGCTCGCAAATTTGTCACGTAGAATAAAATAATGTTGTTTTACTGACTTCATTGTGAAAGAAACGTGTATTTTGTTCGCGAATAATTTCACGTTTACTGTTTGGTTTTTTGTTTCTAATAAGCTTTTTGCTTGATGAACTCAGCTATTAATGAATACCTAGAAGTCAAATTTTACCCTACCGATTTTTTTTAATAAACAGTGTTAGAATGGCTATTCGAAGTAGAAAATAAGTCAAGCTTTCCTGACGTCGTTTTGTAGTATGTATTTTTGTTTATGAACATAAACAAAGTAGTTTGGTCCGAAATTATGTACTTTGGACTAGATTAAGGTATTTCGCAAAATGTGTAAACGGCATTGGCTACAAGTTTTAAATTCTGTTGTATCTTAAAGAAATTAAAAAATAAACAGTTATAATCGCAATGCCAGTATCGCACCTATTCACAGCCGGAAAAAACTTTATGATCGATTGAAAACAATACATCTAACTTTTTTTTAAATAAAACAGTAAAATAACATCGCCACTAACAGTAGCCGTTTAGTTGAACGAATTGTTGGTTCACCAGTCCCGTTCATTGATCTTGTCAAATTGTATTAAAATATAGCTCTACTCCCCGTGTAGAACTCGCCGTGGTGTAACGGATTGCTTTTTTCTATAATTTATAATTTTCAGCTTAAGTTGTTTAATGTAACTTTAAAAAATATATTATTATGTTCTTGAGGAAAATGGGTAATCGAAA
Source organism: Orgyia antiqua (assembly GCA_916999025.1). Taxonomy (NCBI): domain Eukaryota; kingdom Metazoa; phylum Arthropoda; class Insecta; order Lepidoptera; family Erebidae; genus Orgyia; species Orgyia antiqua. The sequence continues at coordinate 28,300,293 of OU779871.1, forward strand.
AATCTTTAACCCAAATACCACATTTAAAAGCAGAACGTATTATTCTTAAACTTACAGAAGAAAAGGAAATACTTTGAAATTAATAAATAATCTAAGCTACAAGACCAACTCTGCATAGAACTAGATCTGGTCTTCCGTTGATCCGTATTTGCAACATAGGCCCGTTGTTTTGTTGTCATACATGATTTTGCGCATAAGGGGAATACCGAAATGCCTAAAAACAAAATTTGGACAAATTTGGTCCTTTTTAACACGCTTATAGTTCAGTATGTATCTATCAATTTATTAATCTATGAAACGGATTCTTTAAAAGTGATTTTCACCCACTTGCAGTAGTCGGATTGATCTAAAATTTTGCACACTTGACAAGGGCTGATGACAATGCAATAATTTAAAAAAATATTCAGTTTTGTGAAGCGTGTTTTTTAGTTTTTAAACTAATTAATTATTTTGGATGAAAACCCGAAGAGAAAAGAAAAATTGAAAACTCACCCAAAAAGTTATTCCTTGCTACGGTGCGGGTACTACCAAAGAAGTCTAAATTTGTCCCAAATTGATCAATCATATTACGCAGTCCAGACTTGTAAATATTGCAGTCTGCAACAAATAAATCTAAACACATTTCCTCATAGTTCCGTCTATTATTACTGCCTGGACTCAAGCCAGGACAGCTGAACTTTATGCATACTTTCGCTAGAACTGGTTATAGGGCTTTTATTATTTTTCTGATACATATTTAATAATCCTTCAACTTGTTAGGTTTTTCAAGTAGTTATATTATAATAATACTAACTGTTAGTTGTTATGTAATACAACTGTAACCCAAATTACAAGTTATAGAATAATTTGACACTCTCTTGATAAGTTATTTATAAACAGTTTTATTAAATTTTCATGATGAACTGCAAATGCAGTCCATTTGAGTTCGTTCATTCAAGTTGTTTTACTTATCGATATATTAGTCTTCATTTATATCTTCTTGAATTCTTAGAGCATCCCTAGGGATGTAGTGTAAATACAGTGGTGGATTAGCGCGAGATAATTAATCCTTTAATTATCTCGCGCTAATCCACCACTGTATTGACAATTGTTAAAAATCTAAACTACTGAAAGTCTTTGCAAGCTTTAATTATAAATATTTCAGATTTAAATCAACTTTGTAGGTACATTGATAGCTCTATCGATGGTCATATTTTTTTTTCTCTCAATTTATAATTGTGTGGATTTATTTTCTTTGTATTGGGAAAGCATGAAGATCTTTTGCCAACAAGCAAATTTCTCCTCTATTCATTTGCATAAATGATCTCAATTACAACTATAGTGTAGCATTTTAACAACTCATTGTTATAATGGCTTAATTAGTGTGTTCTCATGGCTAGTAAAATTTTCGCGATACCATCAAAAATTATGTTTATAGAATAGTATACTCTAAGACAAGGTGATTGAGAATGATTTTGCTATTTTACTATTTACCTTTTTATTTCAATTGTGGTATATGAATTGTTTCACTTTTATATTACAAGATTCTTTCTAGAAGATAGTGTAAGCTCATTAAAATGTAGTTATACCTCTAATTAAGCATAAAGAGCTAACATAGGAATAGCTTGAGCGCTTTCTTATAGCAACTCTTTCTCCCCCTCCAGCCCAAGAAAGTCCTGCTACTGCGCACGTGCCTCGGTATTTTCACTGGGTTTATTTTTAAGTTTTCCGTCTTTCACAGAGGATAATGAATGAAGTAATAATAATGAATAGATTGGTTTAATAATTTGTTCTATGGTATTAATAATATTTGTTTGTTTGTCATCAGATATCCGATATAGTGATCGGTCAGGAAGCGAACGTGACTGCCCGTGAGGCCCTGCTGAGCTGGGCCAGGCGTTCTACCGCTAAATATCCTGGAGTCAGGGTGGCGGACTTCACTTCCTCCTGGCGAGACGGACTCGCTTTCAACGCGCTCATACATAGGAACCGTCCGGATCTGATAGACTGGCGTAATATCAGGTAATAATATAGCTGTTTTATTGTATAATGAGGTGGTATTCGGTAGATTTGACGATGATGGTGATGATGAAGGTAGACATAATACAGTAAGAGGCTCACCAAGAGTTTATTTATTGTGCGTTTAGTGTTATTGAGTTTCTTTAGATTGCTGTTGTCACCAACCCTATTCGTTCCCAGTGTGCTGTAAAAGCCAGATAAAGGGTATTGTACACAGATAACATCCTTGTGAGAGACGGAAAACTCGACAATAAATCCTGTCCCAACACGCCTGATCAATACGGCACAGTAAACCGAAATCCCTCCCGAAGTGGAGGAGGCTCGTGCCCAATAGTGGGACGTTAATGGGCTGGATATAGAGACAGAGAGATTGTTTGTTGGTAGTGATTGCAGTGGATGATTTTCTTACATCATTTGCTGCTAGAGTCGTCTACGGGTTAGGGGAATAAATAAGACTAATTTCGATGGAGACAAGTATTTCAAAATAAGACTAACGAGGTATCTTGGACTTAAGCAACTTAACCTCCTATGCGACCTGATGTATCTGATGTGATTAGAGCTTCCTGTGACAATATGGTATTATGAATCTAGTCCCCTAAAACTGTTGTTATTGTTACTGATTTCAATATTTTAATGTTTTAGGTCAAGACAAGTCCGTGAGCGCTTGGAGACGGCCTTCCATGTCGTTGAGAAGGAATATGGAGTCACTAGACTATTGGACCCTGAAGGTATGTTTCAAATATCATAAATGTAGCTGAATATTCCCTAGATATAAAAATAGATGTAGATTTTTAGCTAAAACGGTTTCGGATTAGAATTTTTCGGCTTAAAACCATGGTGCTATTTATCCCAGTGCTATTTCGTTCGTGACTCAACCAATCATAATATCATAAAACATTCAATTGTTCATAAAATTTGAACGCTTTTTCTATGTCTATTATAATAATTTTATTGCGATAAGGTTGTATTTGTGTGTTGTTTTAGTAATAACTGTGTATTTTTGTTTCTATGGATTTTTAACTTTGTTTTCTTCTCATGAGTGAGTCTCAGTTTTACAAAAAATCAGACTGGAGAGTTATTATAGAAATTTTTAAAAGACCTGTGTCCTCAGACGTTGCAGTAGTCTTCTCTCGACTTTCATTGGTTCTCCGTCGGTAAATTTTCGAAGTATTCTACTTCTTTTGTAGTGTTAAGGACAAATACCCATATTTAAACTCGGGCCCGCTCCCCTTGAACATGGATATTGATACTCTTAAAATTGTGCGCGAAAACTTCTGTTTTCGCTTCTAAATATCGTATGTCGTACATTGGTATTTGGTAGTCATTTGATCACATAAATGACCTTGACTTTAATGTCCAAGTCAAGGTCAAAATACCGGTTTGATATGATATTTTTTGTAGTAAACAATAACAGGTTTTTTTTTTGTCTGGCGACAGATATCTTTTCTTAATTACAGGCTGTTTTTGCCACTATTTACATAAAATTAGAAGAAATGTGGATAGATCAGTGATCAGAAAGTCAAGGTCAATTAATCTAGTTTTGTACATTAAAAGGGGCCAAATTACACAAGCTTTTTAAGAAATCGATTCTTTAAGATTAATCCTTCGGGCTTTGTGGCGTAGTGGTTCATGTACTGGACTGCCGATCACAAGGTCGCGGGTTCGATTCCCGCTTGGGACAATCATTTTGTGTGATATTCATAAATGTCATACAAATGTTTGTACTAAGTTTGGGTGTTTTCTATGTATTCTAGGTATGTATTTACAATAGAAAAGTAGTTTATGTATTATATCCGTATTCTAGTACCCATAACACAAGCATATAAGCTTAGCTTGGGACCAGAGGACGTTGTGTGATATGTCCATGAATATGAAATGTAATCCGTTTTTGTTTTAAAGTAGATTTTTAACCCTTTTTGCCATAAGAACCTTACCCTTAAAAATTGGCTGGCTTTGTCAAATCAGATTAAGCCGCTTTTACGGTTCTGGCGATAGATAGACAGTCGAAATCCACAGATGACGTGTCACTGTTGCCACCAAGACAGCAAGTATCAAGAGCCAGAACCCAGCGTTCTTTACTCTTTACCTACCCCATTGTAAAATAGTGTGAAGTTATCTTGATGATGATGATAATAATACATATCTAAGGGAGCTTCTTTAGTTTATAAATCTTCTTATTTTGCAGTTTTATCAAGTTACATGAGCCTACAAAACTCATAAACTAAGAGAATTAAGAATCAGATCGATTTGCTTTAACATATATGTAAGCAAATTGTACGCCATTTAAGGGCCTACATCAATATTATCGTATATCATCGCCGCCACGTACATATTAACACAGCCAGTAGGCACAGAAAATGAAGAATTAGGGATACTTTTCCTATTTACTCAAAATCTACTAAATATATTTTAATTCTGATTTACGTGTTTCTATATATAATAGTTACTTTACTAAGTTTTTAAAGTTATTTCATTAGTTAATACGCGATAATAGACCGACAAATGAAAAAAATAAAAAATTTGAGAGGTTGTTTCGCCAAGATTTTCTATCGAGAAAACTTTTTTCAATCGCGTTTCTGAGTTAATGCGATCCTAGATCATATATTGAAAAAACATATACTTAAAAATTAGAGCTCTAGCCATTCAATCTAAAGAAATAATGAAAACTTCGTACATAGAAAAATGCACGAAGCTATTTTGGTATCGTCTTAATCGATTCATCTCTCGAACTTCAAATGGTTAACAAGTTCGTATTCAACCTGTCACGCTTTACGATCTATTGTTCTGTATTACAAGTGTATAAAACCTATCAAGTGTGACGTCATAGCTCAAGTGTGGACATAGCATTATGTTAATTTGTATGTGTGTCATACTTAGTACGAAAGAGTTAGTTTTCATTATTAATATTGGAATATCTTTGTACAGCTTTAGTTAAAATTGAATACTTTCAACCCAACCAAAATAATGTACAAAAAGTAATTATAAATTGTAGCGGACAATGCTTTCCAGTATCTGACTATCCCTATAAAAAAGTGCTGCTGAAATTCTCTCAGCAGAACCATTTAACAGATTTCTCAATTTCATCTATTATCAGTTAAGGCGTGATTGTAAAGAAAAGCTTTCCCCAATGATCTTCATAGTGGCTACTCTTTTTATGCCCTATTTGCAGTCTTGATTTTTACAGGATTCGTAATGTCAAAATGTCCTTTAATGTCAAGTTAGGGTTGACCCTAAAATGATATTATTCACATTAGAGTGTAAGTTCAAGTAAGATTGCTGACATCGCAATTAGTCGCAATCCGTCGCACCGTTTTATCACACAAAACGCACAATAAAATCACAGTTAATTCGCGAGGTTGTAAACATTATTTACGCCAAGTTGTTCGCTTTGACTTTGATGTATATAATTGTTCTTTTGTGTCTGTTTTAAATTGTTGTGACTCATGCTGTTTATGTTTAGTCTCACATGTGAACAAGTGAAATAACGTGGTCTTCTTTTTTGTTTCTTAATGTCCCACTATTAGGCATAGGCCACCTCTTCTAAGGGATAATTGGCTTTCTTTCTATGCCACGCCGATGGCCGCAGGCGTCTTGGAATTAGCTTTAGTTTCGAATTTTTGATCCTTTTAATTATTCCCTTAGCTGGCTATTAGGAAAAGAGATGCGTTGTTAATCCGTCACCATTTTTTCATTTTGTAGACCCTTAACGGGTAAAAGGTCGAAATTTCGATACGTAAAAATAAAAATTATCAAAAATCAAAATCAAAATTATCATATTCCTTTGTTTTGAATCTATACTTTATGTTGTTCCAGATGTGGACACCCACGAACCCGATGAGAAGTCTCTCATCACTTACATCTCGTCATTATACGAGACGTTCCCCGAACCGCCGACTGTGCACCCCTTGTTCGACGCCGAGTCGCAAAGACGCGCCGCTGCTTACACCGAGCATGCCGCACAACATCGCGCCTGGTTGCACGAAAAGTGTGCACTTATGCAGGTAAATATTTTGGTGTAATATGTAAACACCTCATACACCATATCCATTACGTTTTTAAGATTCCGTACATAAATCACCCATTCCTGTATCCCAATTCTTTTCCCCAATAAGGGCTAATTAAGCAGCAAAAATGTTGACAACTACTAGTCCTTTTAGGGAGTCGTTCTACTTGGGTTGGAGTACGTAGATTTTTTCACCAGAACCGCAGCTGAAAAAGGTTATGCATTTCCTAAATTTGATTATTTTTTCTGTTCTCCTTAAATGAAATGAAGACTTTGATGTTACAATAATTTTCAGGACCGTGCTTTCCCGTCAACTTTGATTGAGATGAAGAAGCTGCTCAGCGAGAGCACGCGTTTCCGCCAAGAGGAGGTGCCGCTCAGACAGAGGGAGAAACAGAAACTCTTCCACCATTACAGAGAGTTAGAGGTAATAATACTTTTGTTAACTTGTGACAAATGACTATATTTGCAGATTTTACCCCGACGCTAGTCATTTGACACTAAATAACACTCTCTTCAGGGATCAATTGATTCCTTGATCAACTTAAATTTATAATTAGTAACTAAATCGGAAAGGATACTGCCTCGTTTCATAAAGTGACAGACTGCTTTGTGACGTGGTTAGCATTACTGAAGGCGCTTAGTACAAATTAAAAGATAAACAGACGAACTCAATAATAATTAAGAAGTAATTATAGTAACAACAAAGCCGCTACAACAAAGTCACTATTGCTGATTTTGTCACAACTGGACCTCTGGATGGAATCAATTTATTTGGGAAATCATATTTGAAATTATTTTTTCTCTTTTCAGAAATATTTCGAAACAGTTGGTGAATGCGACATAGAACCCACTCTCCGACCGGATGCGCTGGAACAAGCCTGGTCTCGCCTGCTGATGGCGCAGCAGGAGCGAGAGAGGGATCTCACCGATGAGATAAGACGCCTCGAGCGTTTGCAAAAACTTGCTGAGAAACTGCATAGGTATGACTGTTAAATATATTGACATTACTGGAATCGCGAGTGGGTCAATTTTATCCGCTCTTTATTTTGTTATGAATTTTACTTTTATTTATAAGTGGGGTCGATATTTTGCTATAGTTTTTTTCTACTATTGTGACAATAACATCTTACAGATATTTTCAGCTTGCTTTTCTCTCAGTCTACACAATCACAATATTGTTCTACATCTGGGTGCTTTTTCTATGCAATAAAAATACGCATTATACTAAATGAACAAAAAATATTGAACGTGTAATACCGGATATGTTCTAGTGTGCTTAGCACAAGGTAATAAGAATATGTTGGGAGCAGAGGACATTATGTGAAAAGTCTATGAACTTTTAAATATTAAAAGCAACATTAATAATGATCATAATATTGTCTTCAGGGATATAAAGCAAACAGAAGCAGGTCTTGATAGTGTTGAACGTCATATAGAGAGTGAAATCCGTCGCGTAGAGCGTGGTGTTCATCCAGCTGATGCTAAACTAGCTGTGGAACAGATAGAACAGGAACTAAGAGCTATGGAACACACTATACAAGAGATGTTCCAGGATTGTCATGCGTTACGTGATGGAAGATATCCACAGGCAGCTGATCTGCAACGAAGGTCAGTTATTCTTAAAAAATTCAAACTCAAATGTTTTTATTTTAAGTAGACCAGATTAGTGGGCGCTTTTAAAGTTTTAAGCTAGGTGTCTGTTCCAAAAGTGAATCCTATGGAGAAGAACAAACATGAAACATAGTTGTTAGGGCTCCGCAGGAAAAGATAATACGGGACCTTATTGCTGAGACTTCGCTGTCCGCCAGTCACCAAGTCCCAGGCTATATCTAGCTTTATCTCCAGGCATGGACTTAGCCTAGCCTATATAGTGCCCATATAGAGTAGAATATAATAGAAATATATATAGTAAAAATCCAAAAATTTCTAAAACCAACTTATTGAAGCAGCTAATATGTTCCCTTTATTTCAATTACAAAAAAAAGGTTGGTGATGTTTAAGTTTCATTATCTGTTAATTTTAATACAGTTTATTAAGTTTTTGAATCTAGTAGGCACAAAACCCAGAGTGTGCGTGTCCGTCTCGCTCTTGACAGGATTTTTTGCTTTCGATTTGATTAAATAAAGGGTTTTTGTATTATAATATTTCTTTACAGAGTACAACAAATCCACGACCGCTGGCTAAACGCCAGACAGGCTTTCACTGGACGTCTCGTCCCAAGGCTGTCGTCCGTCCGTCTCCCCGTCCAACAGACCACGGTGAGACGTGAGACTAGAACTGTATTGGAGACCAGAGTCCATGATGCGGACCCGAAGTTCCAGCAGTTAAGTGAGGCAACTAAATGGTGTAAAGAGAAATTGGTAAGTTGTAAACTATCTATCTACCCTCTATCTTTGACGGTCATCGTGGTCTAGTCGTTCATATAACGGACTGCCCTTCACGAGGTCGCGGGTTCGATTCCCGCCTCGGACATTAATTTGTGTGATGTTTATAAATGTCATACAAATGTTTGTATTGCGTCTGGGTGTTTCTATGTATAATAAGTATGTATTTACAAAAGAAAAGTATTATATGTATTCTATCCGTATTCTGGTACCCATAACACAAGCATATAAGCTTAGCTTGGGACCAGAGGACGTTGGGTGAAATGTCCATGAATATTTATTTATTTATTTATTATTTATTTATTTACAAAAGAAAAGTAGTTTATGTATTCTATCCGTATTCTGGTACCCATAACACAAGCATAATAAGCTTAGCCTGGGACCAGAGGACGTCGTGTGAAATGTTCATAAATATTTATTATTTATTTATCTATCCCTATGGGAAAATGGCGAGATGGTGATGGAGATTTCTATATAACTTATCTGTGTGGTGATGGATCCAGAGTACGATTGTCGCCATTTCTTTCCGATGATGCTGTAAGAGACAGTTAAAGAATATTCTAAGCAGTTAATGACAACTGTAAGGAGAACCCTCTGCCAAATTATAAGTATGTATGTATGTATGTATTTTTGTAAATACATACTTATAAGTATGTATTTACAAAAGAAAAGTAGTTTATGTATTATATCCGTATTCTGGTACCCATAACACAAGCATATAAGCTTAGCTTGGGACCAGAGGACGTTGTGTGAAATGTCCATGAATATTTATTTATTTATTTATTTAAATACGACAATCAGGGAGGCATGGTAGACCGGAAGCCCTCTGTGAGAGGAAGCGGCCCATGCTCAACAGTAGAATTGGGCTAGGCAGATGAATAATTGTATTATATCTTTAATTTGGTATTAGCATTATGCTCAGTTTCAGACTATATGATGTAAAATAAATGTACGTAACAAATAAACTTATATTTTTCAGAAAAAGCTTCACGAATGTGAATACGGCTCGGATCTGCCATCGGTACAACATGAACTGGACAAACATCAGAAAGAACACAAACAGATCGACATGTTCCACTCGAAGGTAAATTAGCTATTATTACTCTCCGTGTGGTGACGGATTAATAATACAAGTGTCACCACCCCATCTCCTCCCAAGGGTGCTATAAAAGTCAGCTAAGGGATATTGCACACAGATAACATCTTCTGTGAGAGACGGAAAACTCGAAAATAAATCCTGTGCCAACACGCCTGGTCAGCGCGGCACAGTAGACCATAATCCCTCCTAGAGTGGAGGAGGCCTGTGCCCAACAGTGGGACGTAAATGGGCTGGAGAAGAAGAAGAAGACATAATTAAAGTAAGGTACCACGATAGCTCATTTGGTAAAAACATTTAAAGGTTTTCAATGTTTACGGATTTTAAACGGTGTTTTAAAAAAATTAAATGATTTACATCAGGACCTACGTGACTTCGAGTCCCCTAAACGATAAAGTGTTTTTTTAGAAGTTAAATTTCAAGTACAATACAGCAAAAATATGGTTAAATATGCGTATATACGATAGCTCAGTTAGTATGAGTAAAATTGGTTTTATGTGGTCAAAACTTTAAGAGCCACACTTGGTAACAATATGTATTGATAACCCCGAGATATTTCAAACTCTTAATACATTTTTTTTACTATCCAGGTTGAACAGTGCGTACATAATCGGGCCAACTTCACCGGCGAAGAGCTGAACCTGTACAATCAACATCTAAGTCAACTACAAAAATTATATGCGGAATTACTTTCTACCAGTACAAAACGGTAAGACAATTAATACATAGCTAATTGGAGATTAAACTTATCGTAATAATTTAGGGTTGAAATTGAATCTATCTATATCAATAGTATTTTGTAGTTTTTGGGTTCCAATTTGTATCTATCAATCTTTTTGTAGTTTTTGGGTTCCAATTTGTATCTATCAATCTTTTTGTAGTTTTTGCGTTCCAATTTGTATCTATCAATCTTTTTGTAGTTTTTGGGTTCCAATTTGTATCTATCAATCTTTTTGTAGTTTTTGGGTTCCAATTTGTATCTATCAATCTTTTTGTAGTTTTTGCGTTCCAATTTGTATCTATCAATCTTTTTGTAGTTTTTGGGTTCCAATTTGTATCTATCAATCTTTTTGTAGTTTTTGGGTTCCAATTTGTATCTATCAATCTTAAGACAAAATTCGAAAAATACTTGTATTATATGGACGAGTTTCATGGTCTAGTGGTTCGTATAACGGACTGCCGATCATGAGGTTGCGGGTTCAATTCCCGCCTCGGACAATCATTTGTGTGATGCTTATAAATGTCATACAAGTGTTTGTTCTGCGTCTGGGTGTTTCTATGTATAATAAGTGTGTATTAACAAAAATAAAAGTAGTATATGTAGTCTATCCGTGTTTTGGTACCCATAAAACAAGTATATAAGCATAGCTTGGGACCAGAGGACTTTGTGTGCAATGTCCATAAATATTTTTATTTATTTAAATATTTTGTTTCACAGTATGTCAGATTTAGATGCGCTCCAAGATTTCCTTCAGTCAGCCACGGCAGAGCTGAACTGGCTGAACGAGAAGGAACAAGTGGAGTTATCCAGAGATTGGGCTGATCCTCACATCAACCTGCCTGCTGTACAGCATTATTATGAAGTAAGTCTACTTATAAATAATATGACAATTAAAAGCCTCAATTCATACGAGCGTTTTTAAACACGCTTAAATAAGTTATTTATTATATAATAGCTGATGGCAGCGGTCTCACCTGCGTTTATAGTTACTAATCCCCCATCACCCAATATACGCTGAATCTTAAAAAATTATACAAAACTAGCTGGCCCGGCAAACGTTGTTTTGCCATACCAAAAAAAAAGTATAAAAAAAAATATTGAAAAAAAAAGAACTATAAACCTCACGGAGCCCGAGACCTTTCCAACGAATGTAAAACCGTGGAAATCGGTTCGTGCGTTCTGGAGTTATAGCGTCAGGAAGGAAAACCCGACTTATTTTTATATAGTAGAAAAGCTCTTTTAAATAAAAAACTGCATCAAAATCGGTTGCGCAGTTTTGAAGATATAAACTCTGCAATACATATAAAAATAACGAATTTGCTTTATAATAAGATAAGATTTTAATTTATTAACCGACTTCAAAAAAGGAGGAGGTTCTCAATTCGTTTGTATGTTTTTTTTATTTTGTTTTTATGTTGTTTGGTGATATTTTTTTTGCAAGCTCGTGGTTCCCGTTTGGTCCCATTGGCACCAGGTCAGGATCTGATAGATTTCACCTGAGAAATCGAGAAAGACCCTCAAATTTCAAAGTCACATGAAGTAGAGTAGACTTTTTTTTAAATACTCAATTACTTTATACAAATATTATAAAAATATTTATCCTATAACATAAAGCATTACGTGGTAGTGAAGGAATAAAAAAGCTGATATAAACAGTAACAATTTTTTTTCTAGGGTATTTCTTTACGATAATTAGTATTTGAATCTTCAGATTAAGGACTGAAAAGAAAAAATTTAACCTCAAAAATTTTTAAACGCTCGTGTGAATAAGGCCCTAGAGTTGTATTTTTTTAACTACGCGAGAATAGAGATTTAAATGTACTTATTAGTTTAGGTACTATTTTGTAATATGTTCTTAATATTTGTTTTCAAGCATTCTTTTGGAGATGATAGCGAGGTTTGTTTTATAAATATTTATTTAATTGTGTTAATAGTTTTAATTTTGTATAAACAAACATTTTCTCGTCATTATTAACGTTACTTTAGAGAAAATACGTCCACTTTCATTTTTATTTAAATATTGCAAACTTATTCCTGTTTTCCTCGATGTTGCAACATTTGTTATTGCTTCCCTCCTATTAGTTGCAGCGCGATTTTATACAGCCTATAGCTTTCCTCGATAAATAGATTATCCAACAAAGAATTTTTCAATTCGAACCAGTAATTCCTGAGATTAGCGCGTTTAAGCAAACTAATTATTCTGCTACATAATACTAGCTGACCCGGCAAACGCTGTTATGCCATACAAAAGTCAGGGGGAGAGGTTTGAAAAATAGATGTTATCCGATTCTCAGACCTAAGTTAGGTTTTGTGTACATATCCGTTAGGTCACCTAACGGATATGTACACAAAATTTCACGAAAATCGGTCGAGCCGTTTCGGAGGAGTACGGTAACTAACATTGTGACATGGAAATTTTATATATTAGAAGACTAGCTGACCCGTCATACGTTGTTTTGCCATACTAAAAAAAAAGGTTTGAAAAATAGATGTTGTCCGATTCTCAGACCTACTGAATATGTATGTAAAATTTCATAAAAATCGGTCAAGCCGTTTCGGAGGAGTACGGTAACTAACACTGTGACACGTGAATTTTATTTTATTTTATTTATTTTTATTTTATGTATTTATTTTATTTATATGCATTTCTATCCTTACTTATTTTATAAGAAATTTTCGTGACTTTTTTATTAATAAATGTTATATTATTTCAGCAACTAATGTCATCATTAGAGAAACGTGAGCTTCAGTTCAGTAACGTGATAGATCGTGGAGAAGCACTGATCGCACAACATCACCCCGCTACTAAGACTATTGAAGCACATTTACAGGTTAGTTCAGTTTACAAGTTATACTTCTTTGGCTTTGTTTGGGCAAATAAAAATTTGGACTCGCAGAAGGAAGCCTTTCGTCCTTCGTACTAATATTAAAAATGTGAAAGTTTGTGTGTTTGGATGTTTGTTACTCTTTCACGCAAAAACTACTAAATAGATTTTAATGAAAATGTACAATAATGTAGCTTATATATCAGAATAACATATAGGCTACTTTTTATCCCGAAAGAATATCCATTTTACTGAAACACACTTAAATATTTATTGTATTCTGGTTTTCAGTATTTGTTGTTATAGCTTCAATAGCTATACATTATGTCTGAACTGTCGTTTACGTAGTAGCGAGTTCGATTCCCGCGCAGTAAAATCATTTATGTGTTATTTATAATTGCCATTTAAATGTTTGTACTACGTCTGGGTGTTTTCTATGTATTTTAAGTATGAATTTAATATAAACTGTAGTGTATTCATATTCTGGTACCCATACCACAAGTATATAAACTTAACTTGGGACCAGAGGACGTATAACAATACAGAAAAAAATCTATTTTCTTACAAATATATTTTCGTCGCAGGTGATGCAATCTCAATGGGCGTGGGTGTTACAATTGACATTATGTTTAGAGACACATCTCAAACATACCACACAATACCATCATTTCTTTGAAGAAGTTAAAGAAGCAGAGAAATGGATTCAAAAGTAAGTAATAAATACGTATTAAAATGATAGATAGTGTATCTGCATTCAATCTTGAAGACACGTAACTTTAGCGTAGCTAAATCGTACTTCACGGTGTAATAAGATATGGTTATTCCGTATTATGGTTAGTCTATACTCACATAATAGTTTTTGCAAATCACAAACAGTGGCGGATTTACCCTAAGGCCCAGGCTCTGGCCTAGGGCGGCCAGATTTAGGGGCGGTGATTTATATGGTGGATGCTGAGAAAGGGGTGGCTAATGGCCTGGGGCCTAGAGCGGCTAATGGCTTGGGACCTAAGGCGGCCATTACTGCAAATCCGGCAGAGATCACAAACGTCACTTTTACAAGTAATTAAACAAGTATTCCATTGGAAAGGGAAAATCTGCTTTATTGGTCTATGGTTAAACTTAACCAGTGGCTTATATCATAGAATCATAGACACACTTAGAACGTATTTTGCATACACACAGAGATTTACTTGCCTTCAAGATGAGTGAGTGATGTAGCCATATTGTAATATGTGAAAGGTTTAATAGTTCAGAGGTTTCAATATTTAAACTTTAACATGCAGTTATTGGATTATTCAATGCTAATTTAAAAGATTTATTAAGCTATTGCATAGCTTCTATCGCGGGCCTTGAGCGTGCAGACCGAATCCACAAAATTCGAAATTTAAATTCCGTAGGTAACGGAAATAGCGTAAAAAACCTTACACACGCGTATACGCATAGCGTAAAAAACCTTACGCAGTAACGCCGTTTCGCTGTTTGCGCTGGTGAGTCATGTCAGTTTTGGGTTAGTTTTTATTTTATTGATATTTGATTGACAATCGCTATTTTATTATAATTACTATAAACAATGGACAGATGTAAGCATCAGTAAATAAGGATTTTTAATCTTATTTTAGTTTATGGTATTTAGATTCTTGCATAAATAAAATAAATAAATAATTATAATTGCATAATATTCTCCAACACTTGCGCGACTCATCTGTTTAAATAAAACTACTTTATACGGATTTAGACGCGTATATTTGTTTTAAATTTTGGCCCGACGTTTCGGCGACTTTGCAGTCACCATGGTCACGGGTGAGACTGAGCTGTAATGTGTCTTCTACGATCAGTTATTACAGGGTTTACCCACATTAGATTTTAATTTTACATTGACCATAAAGATAGACTTTTACTATAAACTGTATCATATTACATTGTGCTCAGACTACATAAAATCTATACTGTATTGTATACTACCTCTATAATAATTAAAACTTTAGTCTATGATAAAATTATGTATGTTTCATCTTATATAATTAAAAAATTTCTTTTTATTGTTACAATTTGTTAATGTATTTTAGAAACTAAAATAATGTTATTGATTTTATGTAGTCTGAGCACAATGTAATGAATAACTGATCGTAGAAAA
Source organism: Orgyia antiqua (assembly GCA_916999025.1). Lineage (NCBI taxonomy): Eukaryota > Metazoa > Arthropoda > Insecta > Lepidoptera > Erebidae > Orgyia > Orgyia antiqua. The sequence continues at coordinate 28,315,457 of OU779871.1, forward strand.
CACATTACAGCTCAGTCTCACCCGTGACCATGGTGACTGCAAAGTCTCCGAAACGTCGGGCCAAAATTTAAAACAAATATACGCGTCTAAATCCGTAAAAAGTAGTTTTATATAATTGCATAAGTTGATAAAAATGCTATGCAATAGATTTACCGCGGCAGTCCCCGAGTGACACACGTCTTTTTTTTAATCTGACAAAAGCTTTGCATACATGTGTCGTTCATTATTAGTATTGATAACATAATTAACTATTTTTTTTATATAGACTAACTCCCTCCTCACTTCTCCCTCCCAAAGTTTAGAGCCCCGTGCCCAACAGTGGGCAATAGTTTACTAAAAAACGAAAAGAGGTTTTCGAAAATTAATAAAACCATTTCTTTTACAGACGCGAAGAAGCTTTGAACAGCACTTTCTCCCAATCAGAATTCACTCTCGACCAAGGAGAGAGATTGTTAAAGGGTATGCAAGAGTTAAGAGAAGAGTTGAACACCCACGGGGGCTTAGTCTCTCGTCTGGTAGAGAACGCACAGGAGATCCGTCCAGTGAAACAACGCAGAGCACCTATCACTAGACCGATAAGAGCTGAAACTGTTTGTGCTTATAAACATGCTAATGTAAGTTGTTTTTTTAAACTATTATAAGCGTAGTTTTGTCAATTATTTATTTATTAACCCGCTTTTGTAATATTTTCTAACACTTGCGCGACTCATTCGTTTAAATAAAACCACTTTTTCAGATTTAGACGCGTGTATTTGTTTTTAAATTTTAGCCCGACGTTTCGGAGACTTTTCAGTCACCATGGTCACGGTCACATCAAATACATGCGTCTAAATCCGTAAAAAGGCTTTATTTAAACCCTTTTATAAGTTCGGTATGTATTAATCAATGTATTTATCTATTTAACCAAATCTTTGAAAGGGATTTTCACCCACTTATAGTAATCGGATTGTTCTGAAATTTTTCACACATATTAAGGACCGATGACAATGCAAAATTTAAAAACATAATAAGGATTTTCAAGCGTGTTTTTTAGTTTTTAAACTAAGTTAATTATTTAAACTGTTATAGGCGTTGTTTTGACAGTCAATTATTTATTTATAATTCAAAATATTACAAATAAATAAAATTATGTTGTCTGTGTGGCTTTCACAGCACCCTGGGAAAGGAATGGAGTGATGACACGGACGATATTATTTTATTCCTTTGAAAATGAATTATTAGTTTATCAATTTGATTTTAATTTGTATGTAGGTTGCTATCGAAAAAGGTGCAGCCGTTACAGTGATGGATAACTCAGGTAGAACCAGATGGAGAGTACGTCTTGGTGGTGCTGGCACAGAGGCGGCCTTACCAGGCGCTGTACTCGCATTGCCGCCGCCCTGCCATGACGCTGTTGATGCCGCTGCTAGGCTACGACAAGCTTATGATAGGGTAAATTATTTAATTATTTAATTTTAAGTCTATTCTGTATCTTGTTATCTGTGACTTCACATAACGCCCCAGCGGAAAACCAGCGCTGGTCTTAACCAGCATACAAGCTGAGCTGTGGCCGTTTTATGGTGGACACATTTGTTTTATTTTTATACCATATAGCTGCTTTTTAGGGTTCCGTACCCAAAGGGTAAAAACGGGACCCTATTACTGAGACTTCGCTGTCCGTCCGTCCGTCCGTCCGTCCGTCCGTCCGTCCGTCTGTCACCAGGCTGTATCTCAAGAACGGTGATAGCTAGAGAGTTGAAATTTTCACAGATGATGTATTTCTATTGCCGCTATAACAACAAATACTAAAAATAAAATAAAATAAATATTTAAGGGGGGCTCCCATACAACAAACATGATTTTTTTACCGTTTCTTGCTCGATACTAATAACGTTGCCTTATGTTGCATAGATAATGGTACGGAACCCTTCGTGCGCGAGTCCGACTCGCACTTGACCAATTTTTATTCTTATCTCCTTTTGTTTCATCTTATTTTACCTGCTTGCTATTGTTTTTCTCTTTCTTTTGTTATCGTTTTGTGTTCGTTGCAAATAAATTTATTTTCTTTCTTTCTTTCTAATTCAACTATGTGACATCAAACATGGGAATGTGATATTATAATTGAATCTGATGTTATAATCGAATCATGATTGACGTTATATTTGATTTTTTTGTTCATATATCGACAAGTTTCGTGCTTGTCGTGGTGTATCTCTGAAATAGCTAACTTGCGTTTTCGAGGTCACGAGTTTATTTCCCGCACGTGACTGCTATTTAATAGACCATGTGACTTCCCATGTTACAGCCGTGTGACTAGTATCAAGCATAGTTTAGGACCAGAGGATGTGGTGAAAAAAATAGATTTGTTTTTAGCAATTATTTGTGAAAAGAATACAGGGAGTTTTTATAAACTTTTGACACAATGCAAATATCTTCATCATACAAATACTTGTCTTTAACGAAAGACGGACTTTGTATGACGTCAGTCGTGCTACCAATACTACCATCAATATTAATACGTAAAATATCGTTGGCAACAAGTTCAGAAGCTATTGCAGTACAGTAAATAATATAATCTGTAGTAACAATTATTTAAAATAAATAAATAAACATAAATAGTTCAAACTATCATAGTTATTAGGCATGTTACGCAACTCTCCCTCCGATATCGTTACATATAATGAACTAACTGTTGCACGCGACTCCGTCCGCGTGGAATTTAGAAAATTTTCCCCGTTTTTTGCAACATTTTTCACTACTGCTTCGCTTCTACTGGTCGTAGCGTGATGTTATATAGCCTAAAGCCTTCCTCGATAAATGCCCTATTTAACACTGAAAGAATTTTTCAAATCGGCCCAGTGGTTCCTGATATTAGCGCGTTCAAACAAACAAACTCTTCCTCTTTATATATTAGTACTAGCTGACCCGGCAAACGTTGTTTTGCCATACTAAAAAAAATGGTTTGAAAAATAGATGTTGGCCGATTCTCAGACCTAGAGGATATGTACTCGAAATTTCAGGAAAATCGGTCGAATCGTTTCGGAGGAGTACGGTAACTAACACTGTGACACGGGAATTTTATATATTAGATAGATATTTTAATGCTGCATTTCATTCTGTTTTATATGTTTAATACTAGCTGTTTGTGTCCGCAACTTCTTACGCGTGGAATTCAAATAAAATTGGTCAAGTGCGAGTCGGACTCGCGCACGAAGGGTTCCGTACCATTATCTATGCAACATAAGGCAACGTTATTAGTATCGAGCAAGAAACGGTAAAAAAATCATGTTTGTTGTATGGGAGCCCCCCTTAAATATTTATTTTATTTTATTTTTAGTATTTGTTGTTATAGCGGCAATAGAAATACATCATCTGTGAAAATTTCAACTGTCTAGCTATCACCGTTCTTGAGATACAGCCTGGTGACAGACGGACGGACGGACGGACAGCGAAGTCTCAGTAATAGGGTCCCGTTTTTACCCTTTGGGTACGGAACCCTAAAAACAAAACTCAATTATGCAAAAAGAAATTATCCTCTAGAACTACTCTATCTTTCAAAATCATTAAAATCTGTTGCGTAGTTTTTAAGTTATAAACTCTCTTAAACTTCATCATCCTCCTGTCCTTATCCCATTATTTGGGATCGGCGCAACATGTCTTTCTTCCATAATCTTCTATAAACCGTCATGTCTGTGTCAACCCCTCTTTCTTTCATGTCCTCTTTCACACAGTCCATCCATCTTTTCTTAGGTCTTTCTCTAGACATGCCTATACCAGGACATCCGCTCATTCTTCAATTTTTCAGTCACTGGCATCACTTTCAGACTTCCTCTAATATATTCATTCCTTATTTTATCCATTCGCGTGACGCCACACATCCATCTCAACATTCGCATCTCCGCAACGTGCATTCGTCTTTCATCCATCCCTTGCCGAGCATGAAAAAATTGTTTTAAAAATAAACTCCCTTAAACTTATAGGGACATAAATACAAAAATAATAACTTTGTTTTATAAAATAGATATATAACGTACATAACATTTAGTTGTACAGGATAACAAAGAACTCGGTATTTGACATGATTATCGATTAACGAACGTCGCGTCCCTATTAACTAACGACTATTTGTATTATTTACGTACATATAGACATTGTATTCATTTCATATGCACTTATTGGGCATACTTATATATTTTCAAGTTACCTCTTAATTTTAAATTACAAATATTGCATAATTTGTAATATAAAAATAAAAGCTGCAAGAATTTTTAGGGACATTTTTCTTAGTGTTTAGAAATAGTTTTTTTATGAATATTATGTTATTGTGTTAGTTAATTATCATCATCATCATCATAACATCACGCCTTTTTCCCATGGGCGTAGGCAGAGACTATAGAGCGCCATCTGCTACGATCGAAGCATACTTCCTTGGCTTCATCCACACTCATACATCTGGTCATACATGCCCGATGGTTGTAAGTGCTACGCACTTGCCCCTTTTGGAGTATCCCGGCGATGACATCGGAGTATATTTTTCTCGGGCGTCCTCTCCCAGCATTTCCACTTACTTACGCCGTGTATATGCCTTTCGTTAAGCGTCTCTCATCCATCCTCTCCACATGACCAAACCACCTAAGCATACTTTTCTCCATCTTAGTCACTACATCCTCTTTCAGACCGCAACGTTCTCTTATAACTTCATTTCTTAATCTCTCTTTCAAAGTCACACCACACATACTTCTCAAAGAGCGCATCTCTACAGCATTTATTCTACTTTTGTGCTTCTCCTGCCACACCCAACATTCGCTTCCATACATAAGCGTAGGTAACAACACGCCATTGTGGATCGCCATTCGAGCCTTTTCAGTAATCGCAATTTAGTTAATTATGTTAAATTATATTATGATGTTGTTCTTTTTTTGTTTTATAAAGGTAATACAACTATGGCAAAGGAAACAACTCAGAATGAGACAAAACATGATCTTCGCTACCATCAAAGTTGTGAAAGGATGGGATTTCCCTCAGGTAAGTTTAATTGTCAATTTTCAAGGTAATTGTAAGTGTGGGACAATAAGAGGAGGATTTGTGCAGTATAATACAACGGGCGTATTATAGTATTCCTGCTATTATTAGCCAACGCAAAAACCCTTCTAGGTTTTTACAGCCTAGTTCATAATTCAGTATTCTGCCAGGCTCTGGTTCAGATGCTAATTTTGTAGCCTTACAAAAACAGATTTTCAAAAAAGGCAAAACATTGATTCAAGAATTTCTTCAGTCCAATTTTTAGCATGTTTTCTTTCTGCCAGTTCGTGGCAATGGGCGCTGAACAGCGTCAAGCTATCCGTCGTGCTTTGAACGAAGATGCTGAGAAATTGTTGGCTGAAGGTGACCCAGCAGACCCTCAGTTGCGTAGACTGCGCAGAGAGATCGATGATGTGAACCGGCTGTTTGATGAGTTTGAAAGAAGAGCTAGAGCCGAAGGTAAGAATATTCATGTATAATTTTAGTATTTAAATTTATAGGTTGGGCTTTGGGCTTCTATTTTGGGGTTAATTTCCATACATTTACTTGTTTATAATAATAATAAACATTTATTTCAGAACCAAGTCCATAAAATAAATTAGTAACAATTTTATTTATCAACTATGTTAGTCTGTATTAAAATTTTAAATTAATTTCATTAACAAATTATATTTATTTTACATTTCATTGCTTGTCCATTTCAGTTATACATTATATTTATTATATTATTGATCTCTTCATATGTTATGGCTCACATATCAAGTCACAGTCTAGACTTTAGAAACTTAAGAGGATACCAAAATAGCTTCGTGCATTTTTCTATGTACGAAGTTTTCATTTTTTATTTAGATTGAATGGCTAAAGCTCTAATTTTTAAGTATATGTTTTTTCAATACATGATCTAGGATCGCATAAACTCAGAAACGCGATTGAAAAAAGTTTTCTCGATAGAAAATCTTAGCGAAAATACCTCTCTCATTTCTTATTTTTTTCATTTGTCGGTCTATTATCGCGTATTAACTAATGAAATAACTTTAGAAACATAAGTAACTATTATATATAGAAACAAGTAAATCAGAATTAAAATATATTTAGTAGATTTTGAGTAAATAGGAAAAGTATCCCTAATTCTTCATTTTCTGTGCCTACTGGCTGTGTTAATATGTACGTGTCGGCGATGATATACGATAATATTGATGTAGGCCCTTAAGCCTAAAAGTTTTCATGCATTCTATTCATACAGTAGTCGAGCACTTAGAATGTATATTAGAAATTCTAATACAAGGATTAAGAATCCATCGATCATTTTGCCGTTCATGTGGTCACGGGTTCGATTCCCGCACAGCACAAGCATTTGTGTGACATTTATAATTGTCATACAAATATCTGTACTGCGTCTCGTTGTTTCTATGTATCATAAGTATGTATTTACAAACGAAAAGTAGTTTATATACTATATCCGTATTCTGGTACTCATAACACAAGCATATATGCTTAGCTTGGTACCTAGGGGGTTTTGTGTAATGGCCATATTTATTATTGTTAAAAAATATTTCCTGCCGAAATGGAAAAGCCCGCGGTCAACAATATGACGTTGGGTAATTGTGCTGAGTGTACCAATGTAATTGAAAATACAATTTTAATTAAAAAACATTTGTCGTAGTATACAGATCACATCTTCTTAATTCACACAACTGTCCTATTATTCAATTAAGCCAATATACCAACTATACGTGTATTTTCTACGAGGTAATTGTCAATTATTAAACATCTGTTAACGTTTTTGTTGTTTACGCTATGAAATAATTATAGCTTTAGAATAAATCAATTAGTTAGAGCCACAGTTGGTGTGCCAATAGTAGAATTTTCGAAGAATATTTTGAACTAGCTGTTGCCCGCGACTTCGTTCACATGGAATTTAGAAAATTTTCGCCGTTTTTGCAACATTTTTCACTACTGCTTCGCTTCTACTGGTCGTAGCGTGATGTTAAATAGCCTAAAGCCTTCCTCGATAAATGCCCTATCTAACACTGAAATTTTTTTTTAAATCGGCCCAGTTGTTCCCGAGATTAACGCGTTCAAACTTCAGCTTTATAATATTAAGTATAGGTTACAAATATAATATTGTGAGGCAATGGAAAAAAGAAGTTCTTGCTACAGTCCTAATTTAGGTTTTTTCCTTAGGTATTGCTATTCCTATTCCAGAGCGCTGCGCTGAAAGGCACAAATATAGTTGAGGCAGATTTTACCTATAAATTCTTTGAAAAAAAAAGACGTTTTGTAGTCTCCTTTTGTATTCGCGAAATTTAAACCGATTTTAATAATTTTTACGCCATATTATTGATCAAAAAATATATCTATGCTTCTATCAAATTCTCTTCTTTTATTTGGTAAAACCTTACCCAAGTGTGATAGACGCCAAAACTAAAGAAAACCGAAAAAGACCCGGATTTTTGGATGGTCATATTTCTTTTAGTTACTATGTTTTAAAAAAAAGAAAGTGATAAAAGCATAGATATATGAGACTAAGATACTGTAAAAAAATTGGTTCTCTGGAGGCAATATCCAGAAAGAAAACAGGGGACTGTTCTTTCTGGATATTGCTTTAGACCCCTACGATGCCCATATTTTTGTATGGAGCATAGTTTGGTGTCTTGCCCTCTTAAGCCCCATATTATTGACACCTTAGTAGTTTCGCTTCTGTGTATAAATAAATAAATCCTGCTATAGATAACAGTATCGGTACAATAGGATATTAAACACAATATGTTACTCATCAAGGCTTGTAATTTGTCATTTGAATATAATAGCATGCCGTAGTTACTTGGTGAGAGCAGACTTGCATAGTAAAAGCTCATTACTACCTAATGCCCGGGGTTTCACCTGCGATTGTAGTTATTGAGCAAAAATACATCAAACCTTAACAAACTGTACATCAAAGCTAACCTCTGAAACTGCTCTCTCTATTAAAAAAACTGCAACAAAATACGTTGCGTAGTTTTGAAGATATAGAGACATATATGTCCATGGGCGTGCACTCTATTAAGGCACAAAAGCACTGCTTTACTTGCCATTCACAGATATTTTAATAAAACGTTCGTATGTTTTAGATGACTTTATTCATTTATTTACTATTAATTAAACAAAATATTAGGTATAACTTAAAAACGCCTAATAATTCATAAATAGCACCAATATGTGCTTGCAAATTGCTTTTTGCTATTAGCGTAGCTAGCAAGCTCCACGCCGCCCGCCTGCCATGAGTTCATATGTGTGTAGAAATTTTGGTGTCCGTGCACAGTTCGCAAACGCACACAGGCTTGCATATCCAAGACGATTTACACTGAAAATCCTGCCGCCTGCTTTGGCGATCGGATGTTACCGCGAGTATTCGGCAATGTTCGTTCGTTACTTATAATCCGAATAAATATAATAGTCGGAAGTCTAATAAATCACGTATGCATTTTTGTTTAGTAAGGTTTTATTTATTTAAATAGCAGAAATATTTTGGTTCGACGGAGGCCATTTATTTTTTCGTGTGATTCATTGAACTGTTTAATATTGAGTTTCTATAATTTAATAATTACAGTAGATTGTAATCTCTCTCAAAGTGGAGGCGGCCCGTGCCCAACAGTGGACGTTAATGGGCTGGAGATAGAGAGAGAGAGATGAAGAGACAAAGATAGTGATAGAGAATAATATTATAGTCAGTAGTTTACATAATACACAGAAGACACATACAATGATACAATAATTTTATGACCCTAGTGAACGAATCATTGCTAATAGAGATAACGTAATTTATATACTCCTTGTGATTGCACCTTGACATTATACGGCACGAACGGTTTTGATACTTGATGTTTGAGTTTTTGTCTTTTATTTTTCAACTTGTTTGGGACTCTATTGTGTGATGTATGCAAACATTTCTCACATATTTTCGAGTTATTTTCTCTAGCATTGTATACTTATCGCTGTAATGTATCTCTTTTAAATACTGCTGATAAATGGTAGAATATACATCTCTCTATTTAGTTTCAATGAAATAGCAAAAAAATTTGCTTGTTATCGAAATATATTTTTGACATATTTCAATAACTGGATATCGTTAATCTGGTTAAACTTGATCTAACAATCAGTTACGATTCAATGGTGGTAGATCTATACGTTCTTACTCAATCTTCAATTAAATAAGAAACTAGTTTGCTTTACATAATTGTAAAGTACATTATAATAGTTTCTATTAATAACAAATAGTGGTTTGTGGATTAACAAGTTTAGCGAATAATAAATGCCTATAAATTATGTACTCTCTTAAAATATGTTACTTAACCTTTTGTTGATTAAACACGTTATTTTGCGATTTCTTATTTTGCAACAAAATATCACAAAATTTTTAAGTTAATTATTATCAAATAAATTAATGTTAATTATTATCATTTATATGTAGGTTCTATTTTTTATTCCGTTTGTCAAATCTCTCTCTCTCTCTCTCTCTCTCCAGCCCATTATCGTCCCACTGTTAGGCGCCGGCCTATTGGCACAGGGTTTACTTTCGAGTTATCCGCCTCTCACAAAAATTATGTCTGTGTACCTACAATATACCTATAATTGGGGTGATGGCGCTTGTATTCCAAATCCGTCACCCCAGAGACATCATCATTTATCAAACCAAAAGCAATAAATCGTTTTGTTTTGTCAAAGCACAACATCAAGTATCAAAACTGTTTATGCCTCGTTTAGATATTGATGTGTACGACAAAGGACTCTGTCCTACGTCTCAGTCGCAATTAGAAATCCCGTGCGATGGCACTCGCGCGCTTTTTTCGATAACGCGTCGCGGACGATACAGTGTTATCGATTTCACAACCGTTATTATCCATTTTGAACAATAGGTGGCGTTATTGATTATAATCGTTTTGTTAATTTATTTGTTGTGTTATTTCAATTTATTAAATATTTTTTTGGAACTTTAACTTAAATATCATGCTGTATAGCTTCTCACAGTGTCATAGGTTAAATTCTATTAAAATTAACACCGGTTTTGTTACAATTTTAAAAAAGGTTCTAAATATTGCAATAAATATAGTCCCTTAATTTTAAAGTAAGCTTTAATTACGAAAAGCTAGTGATATACTTCTTATCTACTTAGGTTTTGTAACATCAAAATTACTGTTGACATGACCTACTCGTACTACAGTTTAGCTCAATATTGCAACGTGTGTCGTTGTAAATATTGATAACAGATTTATGTGATGTAACTGAAACATACTCGTAACTAAAATAAAACCTCATATTTGTTGATCTGTCATTAATTCATTATTATTAAAGATGTTTATATGTTTACCTCAACGATATTCCATAAATATTTTTTTAACCATAGACATATAAATTATAGTATTAGTTAAGCCTATTTTTTATTTTAATATAGGAGATAATATTAAAATTAAATAAGTCATTAAAAACTTTACCAAATGCAAAAGTCGAAACGTCTGTGAGTAATAAAAATATTTTTAATTCTGCAAATACGCCGATTGGTGTTTGGCAATTAGCCATTTATCGATACTGGTATAACATTGTGCTCTATTTAATTCATCATTCTCTTTCCCTTATCCCATTATATGGGGTCGACGCAACATGTCTTTTTCTTCCATATTCTTCTGTCAGACGTAACTATGTTAACTCCTCTTTCTTTCATATTCTCATTCATACAGTTTTAAAACCTGGGCTTTAAAAATTGTAAAAAAGAAATTCAGACCGAATAACAATAGCGAACGTAATTATTATTCTAATGTTACTTCTCCATCTGCGTTATCGGTTGCGACAAATACATCTAGGTACTCATAGCTTATACAAATTTTGGTCACACATGCGTAGGCGGTGGGGAAATCTTATTGAGACATACAAAATACTCTCGGAGTTCTACGTTTCTGGAATAGACAGTTTATACACCTTCAATAACAACAAACGCCTGCGAGGGCACTCGCTGAAAATGTGGAGGGTTTCTGCAAAGAAAAGCCCCTTAAAATATTTTCTGCCAAACCGAGTGATCACAGATTGGAACAAACTCCCTGAAAGTGTGATAAAGGCACCTACTTTGAACTGTTTTAAGACTAGACTAGACAAAGACTTTAAATTTTCGTGATACACATGCATCAGCATAACGCTGCTAGTGTGATTGCAATATAATAATAATAATAATGCATTTAGCCACGATACCGATATTATGCCCTTTAAGAGGGTACTATACTCCTAATTTAGGTATTTGCATTAGGTATTGCTATCCCTATTCCCGAGCACCGCGCTGAAAGGGACAAATATAGCTGAAGCAGATTTTACCTACAAATTATTTGAAAAAATGAGGTTTCGAACTTCCCTTTTTTCTTCGCGAAAGTTAAACCGATTTTGATTGTTTTTACGCTGTATTATATATGGAGAGTATATCTATGCCTGTATCACTTTCTTTTTTGGTAAAACGTTACCAAATATGTGTGAAAGACGTTGCAACTTTACCTAAAGAAAACCGGGAAAAACGGGATTTTCGGATGGTCATATTTCTTTTAGTTATTATGTATTGAAAAAAAGAAAGTGACAGAAGCATAGATATACTCTTCATCTATAGTATAGCGTAGAAACAATTAAAATCGGTTTAACATTCGCGAAGAAAAAAGGAAAGTACGATACCCATATTTTTGTATGGAGCATAATTTGGTATCGTGCCCTCTTAATACGCTAATGAAGGCGTATACATTTAGCATTATAAATGTGATCAACGGTATCGCTAGCCTTTGTATAAAGGGGTTTATTTTTATCTTCGCTATTATTTTAACTCTTTTTGCTCTAGCTTTGCAGATATTTATATAGATGTATTTTATACTATGATTGTTTAAATGAAAGTAAACTATTTCTATGTATAATGTTATGGTGATGTGTTAAGTGACATTCAAATATTGTGTGTAAATAAAGTGAAAACAAAATGAAAAAGATCAAAAGAATATTTTCTTCTGGGAAAGGAGGTAATGTATTTGAAGTTTAATAGCTTTAGAGTTACGTGTCTTAAGGTAAATGGGACCCTCTTACTGAGGTTTCGCTCTCCGTCCGTCTGCATAGCTTTTGAACTTGCTAAATATTGCTGCAAGTAAATATGGATCGTGTGAAAGGGGAAATACTCGAAACTAACACCAGGGGGCCAAGTCTGCTATTACTATGTTGTCACAATGATCAGTCGCTGATTGCATAATGGCGAATTTTATCAAGTTTGGTAGTCGACTCTTAATTTTTTGCCATATATGACTCCATAATGGCGTCAGTGACTGATCATTGTGACAATATTGCAATAGCAGACTTTGGCCCCTGTTCAGAGTAGCCTAAGTACAATACCCTGCCAAATTAAGGGGAGCCCGTACTCAACAGTGACATACGAAAAACTCCAGTAGGTATTTCAATCACCTATTTGCGAATAGTTATTTTACATTTGAATATCTGACTGATTGTTCATAGCTATTCCGAGTACCAACAGCAAACCAATCAGACCTGTAACCCTTTTACAAATAAATTGATACACTTTAATACGTTTATCTCGTACTCCCAAATTGTGATGATATCATTCTCGCATAGAGTCTAATAGTTGCTAAGGTGCTGACCTTGCCCCGGGACATGTTCCACAAATGAATGAAACAACACCCACTTTTTTGGTTAAATCAGGATTTATTAAGCAATAAGGACTTATTTTATGACATTGAAATTTAAAACTATGAGCTCATAATATAATTTCCTGGAATTCTTATTCCATGCGCTAGTGGAATAATTTTGTTTAAACATTCTATGGTAAGGATTCATAATTATTTACAGGGCCGACTTCTACCACTAAAAGCCCTCGGCACATTAGAATATGTGCAACTAGTAGTAGGGACTATGAGTCCGCTAATCGCCGCGAGACCCTGGGCATGTGCCCAGTGTAGAAGATGTGCCTGATTATATAGCATATTAATTCGTGGACTAATTAACGGATAATAAGAAATTCCGTTAGAGACCAGAAACTTGGAACTAAACCGTATATCAACATGCCTGTTCCAAGGTATAGTCTACTATACTATATTCTCAGGTGTATTAGGTTCAGCTTTGGTTGAGCTGTGTTCTACCAAATAATGTTTCATCCGTACTTCCTCAATTACGAAAGCTTATCAAAAAGCCACGGGCTTATTATAGGGGTGTTTGATTACCAAGAATACAATATTTCTCTAACGAGTTAGTCTTTCACGTAAAGAATAATTCGTGACCAACACTTTATAATAAGCTTAGACAGTAGAACATGTCATTTAATCATAAGTTAAAAATAAAAGATGCGTTTCTCTCGTGGATTAGTAATTTGTTTCCAAGAAAAGTCGACTCAGAACATTCAGTGTTATTAGCTAATTAATACTGTTTAATGGGTTAAAGTTAAGTTGTTCTGCGTCTGGATGTTTCTATGTATTATAAGTATGTATTTACAAAAAAAAAGTAGTGTATGTATTCTATCCGTATTCTGGTACCCATAACACTAGCATATAAGCTTAGCTTGGGACCAGAGGACGCTGTGTGAAAAGTACGTGAATATTTATTTATTTATTATTAAAATACTTTGGGTTGTGGTAAATTCGGTTGTTTTCTCGATTCATACAAAGACATACATGTACATTTTGTGCTTATTTTGAGCATGAGAAATGCAGGAGATTTCCGTGTCACTTTGTTCGTCAGCTCGATTAGCAAAATAAGCTATTTTTGACATTTAGGAATAAACTCTTGACTTGCTGGATTGATTTATATTAACAGGACTTACTTCGCTGTTAAACCTTTTTAACTTTTTCGGAAAATAGAATGTGTAGTTTTATAAATATAGCAATTATTAATATAAACGTTTAATTTATTGTAACTAAAATCACATGGTTGTTATTAACGATACAATTAAAATCACTCTTACAATCATATCAAAAAGCACAATTAGTTGATAGACTGATGTCATTGCAGTGGTCGTTGATTCAGTTGACCTTGCGTGCTGTGAAATACACAGGTTGTGACAGTTATCGCAGCTATTCTCAATAGAATGAGAGTGGGCAGTGTAGAGCAGATAAAGCAGTAGGTCAACTTGTAAATTGGACCATTTTTTTATAAAAAGAACAGTACCGCATAATGCACCCAAGCTAATAAATCTACTTAAGTCTCTTATAGGAAACTATTTTGAAAAAAGAAATCTTAACTACTTAAAACTATGATTCTTGCTATTAAGCAGGGCCAATAAGGTGTATTGCAAATACTGCATGAGCCTTTTCCGAAATATTGTTTAGTCAGTAACGCAGAATAGTGTTATTGACACTATTAGTAGAATCGGTACCTTTGTTATCTTGGTTATGGTAAAGCTCAAGGCACCATCATGGCCCGGCAGGGCAGGAGGAGAAAAGAAAGAAAAAAAAAACCTTTATCTTAAGTTTTGTCATCCTTGACGTTTTTCTCTTTGTGCTAAATGCTGGCTAAATTATTGTATTATCTTCAACGAAAATCGCGCCAAACTCTCTGTGTCTTCATTCAAATTAACCAATTTGTCATACTGTTATTTCTATACAATGACGTATCCGAACATTGATCTAAATGTTAAGATTTCAGTAACACAATCGCACTGTTCAACTTAACTCGTACTTTTATTATTATTTAAATGTATTTGAGGTTTTATGTTATTTATGTAGAACGGACGATTGAAAGGGTTACTCGTCGTCGGTCGGATAATGGTTAGTGCTCGTCTTAACTGTGTTCCAATGTTTCAAGTGAAATAAAACCATATGGTGACTATGTTAAGTGTAATATTACATTGTTTGTTTATGCCATGCGTTTTAAACGCGTTTTTAGCATAGTTTTGCGTAGGAGAAATACCTCTATGTCGTTTACGATAGAGAATAGCTCGAATAGTTAGGTTTCGGAACGGTTTTAAGAGTTTGTGGATTAAAGTCTCAATTCTGGGATAAATATTTATAAAAGGAGAGGCTTACATATCATTTTCTCAAGTTTCTTTTAATGTTATCGTAGTATCTTATATCTACTCTGTCATGTTATCTCAGACTGATAAATTTTGTTTTAATCTATTGTTAATTTTTTTTATTTTTATTATTTTGTTATATTTTATTTTGTTGAATTGACTTGCTCGTTGATTCTGTCGTTTATATTCCAAAAGTCACTGGTTCAAGACCTGTTTAATGAAAAGTACAAATGCACTTAACCTCGCTGCACACAGAGAGAGAGAGAGAGTTACACACTTCCATAATTATTTAGAAATTATATATTGATTTTTATAATCGACTAGCTGTTGCCCGCGACTTCGTACGAAAATATTTTTTTTTCGATTTTGCAACGTTATACACTGAGGCTTCGCTCCTATTGGTCGCAGTGTGATGTTATATAACCTATATCCTTCCTCAACACATTCGGACCAGAGGTTCCTGAAATTAGCACGTCCAAACAAACAAACTCATCATCATCATCGTGATAGAGCGCCACACTCATACATCTAGAAACAAACAAACTCTTCAGCTTTATAATATTAGGTTACATTACCAATGAAGGGTTTTTAACATAATTGTGTATATCTTTCTTCAACAGAGGAATCGAAGAATGCTGCCCGAATTTTCACTGAACAGTCTTCGAATCTCCTTGAACGGCTCGAAGTTCTGGAGCGACAGTTACATGAAAGAATAGCCAGTCACATACCTAGAGATTTGGACAGCTTGGAGCACCTGGTGTTACAGCATAAAGACTGGGAGACCAGCGTCCATGCTTGCACACATGATGTTGAAGAAGTACAGAATACTTTCAGAGGTAGGTGTTTTTTTTGTATATTATTTTTATTTTTCTTATCGCCCTAACCGGGCCATGGTGTGTGCCCTGAGCCTGACCATAACCCGGCAAGACCTGGCCCCATTACGTGTGGCTCAGCCCAGTGGGGGAACATTAAGTCCCCACATCGCAAGTGCATGGTCTCTCCCCGGAACATCTGGGAAGAGGCCACCTGTGTTTTGTAAATGTATGCCTATTTAGAAAGGAATATGGATGCTTTTTACTGCAAGGAAGTAAAGATTATCCTTTTTATAGCCACCGTAAGATTATTATAAGGAGCAATATTTTCAATACTCTTTGTCATTGACTTATTTGATTTTTTTAAAGTAAACATAACAAACATGTAGGAAATGCTATAAATTTCTGAGATTGAGCTAATATTATCGCTATTTTGGAGGTCCAAAAACCCTTCTGCCTTGACCCATGATCAATGCATGATGGTATCACCACAGAATGTAGTCACTTAGTTTAATAATAGGACTTTCCATAGATAAATTCTTGATTTTTCGATATGTATCTTTAAGAACTGGATGGTTAAAGAAAATACAATTGTTTTTCACAGGTATCGCTCTCAAGACACCTGCCATGAAGAAGAGTTTAGACAAAGTTGTCGGCAAGTGGAACGATATGCTCTCAAAGAGTCAACTCTTTGTCGAAAGGTAATTGGTTTTACTTTAAAGTAAGCTCTTACTAAAAGTACTCTCTCTCTCTCTTACTGAAAAAAAGAGACAGAGGTTTAACGAAAGAGGCGAGGACGCTTAGTAATTTTTAAAGTGTTCTTTCAGAATTTCTCCATTAAATACGTTTTTCTAAATGTTTTTTTATATTTAATGCATTAGAAATAATAAAAATCTTATTTGAATTAGTAAAAAATAATTTACAAATGTTTTATTGACTATATAAATGGGCACACATGCCAAAATTTTAAAATGGTAAAATTAAACACATTATTAGTTGCCAATGTTGCAAATATAGACAAAAACGCCAGAAATTTCAGCAAATATTATATATAGTATTGCCATGTCTAAACCTAATTTTTTCAACATTATCAGGTTGAAATTCGTGGAGATTGTTGTCAACAGCATGGAGGAAAATCATCAGACCATATCCGAGTTTGAAATCAAACTAGCACAATTTAACGATCTACCCAACGATGTTGAAATACTTAAAGATGTAAGTATTTTTATTATCCTTGTCAGCTTTAACTTAAATCTGCAAGTAATCGAAACTCAATTAAAGGTGCAGCCTTCCTGAGTGATTTATTAAAAAAATAGAGTGTAAGAGGACGAAGTCGCAAGCAATAGTGTAGTTTTCTATATCTTTGCAATTGACTTGCTTAGAGCAAAAAAATGATAACTAACAACTATGAGTGGTATTTGAACCAGTTACGTTTGTAATGTCGTTCCATTGCTTTAACCGTGGAGCTATCGTGACATAATACTCATACTGACCAATTTCTCTGCTATATTTTACTATCAACTTTTATGTAATGTATATCCACGCTATCTATCGAGGGCACGAAGCGCTTTTTTGTTGTTATCTTTATTTGTATCTGTGTAATCGAATCTTTGAAATGAATTATTACCCACTTGAAAAAGTCATCATATATTAAGGACCTAAATGACCTAAAACTAAAACCTAAACTATTTAAATAAATTAAAAGTATTCAATTTCCACATAACGCCCTCTGGTTCTGAGCTTATTTTGTTATGAGTTACTTTGTTAATAGATTCACGAAGACCTTCTCCGTATGCAAGTAGCAGTATCTAAACAACAAATACAAGTAGACCAGATGAATGATGACGCTGAGAACTGTAGACGTCTGGTTGAAACATCCAGAGCTGCTCTACCACAGACTTCTCTGCCGAGGTCCGGGAAACATATAGATCTGGAGAGATTAGATAAGGAGGTGTCCCAGCTGAATAATAGGTGGAATAATGTGTGCAGTCAGCTGGCTGAAAGGTGAGTTATAGAATAACATAGATTGAAACTATTTTATTTCTGGTACCCCAGAACTAATTACTGGACAATCAATGCAGAAATATTCCAAGTACAATGGGCGATCTTTTCGCACAATACGATATCAGCGAGGCGAAAAAACATTTTTCGTCTCTAGAAAAATCTAATATGAGTGTAAAAGCTAAATAAGTAATGTTAATGTTAAAAGATTTATTAAAAATAAAAAATCACTAGGCGGCACCGCTGAGACGAAAAGAGTAGAAACTATAATTCATTAAAAGATTTCGGTTTTGCTGTCTTCATTTGATGTTAAAATTTTTTTCCAGCGACATAATTTTAGATTATTTTGCGTTTTTGTTCAATGTAGTAGGGTCACCAGTAAAGGGTATACGAAATGAAAATAATATATTCAACAATGAACTTGAATTATATTATCGTATATATAATAATCTAATGTACAAGACAGAATGACAATCTTAATATCTTCTTTTTATGACAGCCGTCAATAATGCAGCGACATTACCAAAGAGGCGAAGACTTAAACAACAATCCTCTTTGGTAATGGTCGCCACACTACTCCCCCGCCGAGACCGTTGCCTGCTACGGTCGATAGTAATCAGGGAAATAAATCTGTCTCCCACTCCGTGTTGTCCTGACTGGGGAATCAGCTGCTGGGACTGGAAACGTGCCGAATGATTTAAAACCGGAGTCATCCTCGACGGCCATGTGTGCTGGTTTCAGTCTGTCTATTGTCACCGTATTGGCTTTGCCTTTTATGTCGATCTTGAGAGTTTTTCCATTTCTCTCTAATACCTTGTATGGGCCTGTATACGGTGACTCTAGCGATCCTTTAGATGGTCCATGGCGAAGAAAAACATAGTTAGCAGTACTGAGGTCTTTAGGTACATAAAAAGTTTTCTGTCCATGACGGCTGCCTGGCACTGGTTTAAGTTGTCCTAAATGTTCTCGTAATCTTGCAGCAAAATTTGAGTAGTCTGAAGTAAAATCCCCTGAAGTCGTGAAAAACTCGCTAGGTAAGCGCAGCGGTTCTCCATACACAAGTTCAGCTGCAGAAGCCTGTATGTCTTCTTTCCAAGCGCTGCGAATGCCTAACAGAACAAGAGGCAATATTTCAACCCAATGGGTGTTGGTGTGGCACATGATAGCTGCTTTCAGTTGCCTGTGAAGACGCTCAACCATACCATTGCAAGCTGGATGATAGGATGTTGTTGGTCTATGTTCCGCTCCCAGAATGGTTGATAAGCTCCTGAATAGTTCACATTCAAATTGCCGGCCTCTATCGGTAGTAATCTTGCTTGGACAGCCAAAACGAGCTACCCAACCTGTAACGAAAGCTCGTGCGCAGGTCTCCGCCGTAATATCGGGCAAGGGATATGCTTCTGGCCAACGCGTGAAACGATCGATGGCAGTAAGGCAATATTTGTAACCGCAAGAAAATGGCAAGGGTCCGACAATATCCAGATGAACATGAGCAAATCTTGCCGATGGTGTGGTAAAACATGAACTTGGTGCAAGTGTATGACGTGATATTTTATTTCTCTGACATTCGATGCATTCTTTTGCCCATAGGCGACAGTCTCTTTTGATTCCACACCAAACAAATCTCTGTGTAACCAATTTCATAGATGCCTTCACACCCGGATGACTCAACCTATGTAAAGCCTCAAATGTGGCCCGACGAAAAGTTTTTGTAACATAAGGCCTAGGATTTGGCGTAGAGACATCGCAGTAAAGTTTGTAGTCACCATCCGGTGCTTTAATTTTCTTAATTTTTAAAGCTGTGTCCCTCTGCAACAATTGTCGTAACTCCAGATCTTCATCTTGTGCTCTTGCTAGGGCTCTGAAGTCGATTGAGTTTGCAATTTCCTCTATCCTAGATAACGCATCGGCGACTAAATTATCTTTTCCAGATATGTATTTAATGTTTGTACTAAACTGAGAAATGAAGTCGAGATAGCGAAATTGTCTAGGTGGACACTTATCTCTTGAAGTAGTAAATGCATACGTGAGCGGCTTATGATCTGTATATATTGTAAAGTGTCTAGCTTCCAACATATGCCTGAAATGACTTATGGCATCATGTATGGCCAACAACTCTCTATCGTATGGACTGTACTTTTGTTGAGCAGGATTCAAGCGCCGAGAGAAAAATGCTAAAGGTTCCCAACTATTTTTAGATACCCTTTGTTGTAGTACTGCCCCGATGGATACATCTGAGGCATCAGTTTGTAAAGCTAATTCAGCACTTGCATTAGGATGTGCCAACAGAGCAGCTTTGGAAAGACTATTCTTACACCCATTAAACGCTTCTAGCATCTCCTTTGTTAATGAAATTTTTTTAGATGCACTTATCTTCGGGCCACTCAGTAATTTGTTCAGTGGTGCTTGTATAGTAGACGCATGAGGAATAAATCTGCGGTAAAAATTAAACATGCCAAGGAACCGGCGGAGCTCTTTAATCGTCTGTGGTTCCGGATAATCTAAAATAGCTTGTACTTTTGTTTGTAGCGGTTTTATGCCGTCAGAAGACACCTCGTGACCAAGGAAAGTAATTTTAGATATACCAAACTCACATTTAGATGTGTTAATGAGGATTCCATAATCCGCAAGTCGCTGAAACAACTCATGAAGGTGTCGCTGGTGGTCAGATTCAGAACGAGAAAAGATTAAAATGTCATCTAATTCTTCGTGCTTCATTAGTTGCAATAATCGCTTTTCTTGGGAAGCTGATAAACGTGATATTAATTCTAATTTTAACTTATCGTACTTATTCTCTGTTGGTGGATCAATGATAATTTCTTTGACCTCCAGCGCATATCTGTGCTCCAATTGTCCGATGACATGGTGGAATTTTGTAGAATCCGCCGTTATGCCACTTAGAGCGAATTGTGCTTCTAACTGAGAAAACCACAGAGCGGGTTCTTCGGCCCAGAATGGAGGTGTACGAATCGCAATTTTGGATACGCCAACCATGACGTCATCAAAATTTTTTTCCAGCGACATAATTTTAGATTATTTTGCGTTTTTGTTCAATGTAGTAGGGTCACCAGTAAAGGGTATACGAAATGAAAATAATATATTCAACAATGAACTTGAATTATATTATCGTATATATAATAATCTAATGTACAAGACAGAATGACAATCTTAATATCTTCTTTTTATGACAGCCGTCAATAATGCAGCGACATTACCAAAGAGGCGAAGACTTAAACAACAATCCTCTTTGGTAATGGTCGCCACAATGTAATTAAGCTAGTGTAGATACACTACGTCACTGTGTGGTGACAAGTACAAGTGTCACCACTCCATCTCCCCCCAAGGGTGCTGTAAAAGTCAGCTAAGGGATAATGCGCACAGATAACACCCTCTGTGAGAGACGGAAATCTCGAAAATAAACCTTAATTACGCTTGGTCAGCGCGGCACAGTAGACCACAATCCCTCCCGAAGTGGAGGAGACCCGTGCCCAACAGTGGGACGTAAATGGGCTGGAGAGAGTTAGTGTACCCCTCTCGGGTACACTAACTTTATTCATTGGGTTTAAAAATTTACTTGGAGAACTCGCTCTAGTTATACGGAGTGTTTGTTATCTCTATGGTACTAAATACTAATATACTATTTTGTTCTCAGACTACGTAGTTGCGAGGCCGCATACCAACTACTTCGTAATTACAACGCTGGACTGGAGAAAGAAGCAGAATGGATCGACGACGCTTATAACAAACTTCAGGCCCAACCACCAATTGAAGTTAGGCCTAAAGAACAGTTCGAACCGACCAGGGTGAGATATCACTAACTGCTAATCTTCATTAAAAAAAATCGCGGTTATCTATGGTCGAAATTTTATAGAAAAAAAAAACTTTTCTGTCTTGGGACGCCTGATAGAAGGCCTATTTGTGAGAGAAAACACCAGACAGACAGAAGACGTAACGTAACGCGTTACGTAACTAAGTGGCTTGTCCTTTCAGAAGTTGTCACTTCTAAAATTCAGTTGTCTAAAGTCGCTCTCAGTTTTAAATGATGTATCCTGTGTTTCTTGCAATTAGAACTTTAAGTTGGTATCCGAGCACTTAGTTATTTATTATTAATTTCAGCCGTTTGCCGGAAAGAGGCTTTATTTAATTAAAAATATGGTTTACTTTACAATAGGTAATGTCAGAATTAATTTATAAGCTCAGTTATATGTTTTTTGGAGTTGAAATAAGTTTAAAGTGACAATTTGACAGCGTGTGCTTAATATCGGTCCAGGGTTCCACATAAATAAACTATATAAGGGATCAGATAACGTAAAATATAAATATTTGGACTAATTTGAGTTAATTAATTTTGGTCATTGTTTGTGATGATTTAACCATATATAATAACTAAAAGGTGCATTTTGTTTTTGAAATTTAATAGGGCATGTGTGATACAATATTTAAACAATTCTTTATATCTAATGATAGGTACGGGAATAGTCATAATATCAAAGTAACATTTACAGGATAATATAATTTTAAGTTGTTTGAATTAACTATGTTTAAGAATTAACTGCCACAATATTATGAGTTTATTGCACTTTACTAATTGCATTGTTTTTAATTGTTGGGGTGTCTTGTGGTATTCACAGAATCTACTGACCAGCGTTGTGGAGAGGACCCCTAAAATAGAAAAAGTTAACGTTGACGGTGGCAGATACATTCGTGAGGCAAAGGTAACTATTATTCTGCCAAGGAATCTTCGTAACAGGTCTACGATTTTTGGAATAAAATAAAATTTAAAAGTTTAAATTAAGAACAATCAGTTCTAAATTTGAATTTTAATAATGAAAAGGAATAACAATTCCAAATCTCGTATTTTTTATTGTTTTTTTTCTTTGTCTATGAAAGGATTTGAATGTCGAATAGATTGATGTTGAGTCCAGCGTTTTGTATTATTTTTAGCTTTGGTCTTCTTTAATGGGTCTTCAATATTTCTTTTAGTATATCAGAGATTGACTTTCACAAATGCACGACCGCTTTATGCTCTTACAATTAACGCTTGCAATGTTTTTACTAATCGATGCTTTTTAGTCGATTTTAATCGAGTACGCTGACTAATCGTAACTGTTTGAATGTGAGATGTGTGTTTGATAGACTAAATTAAAAAGCACTATATTACTGCTGATTTATTTATGTTGTGGTGTGACTAAGTATCAATTTTGTTATGTTGTATGTGGCAGTTTTTTTATATCATAGTTCAATAAAATATAATATTTTTTGTTTATGTTTATGGAAAATTCCCTGACTAAAAGCGAAATAGAAATAATGATAATTACTTTTTTATTGTTTTTCTCAGTCCAGATAAATTCCACTACTGGGCAAACGCTTCCTTTGTTATGGGATTTAGGCGATTTTCAGTGGACTAATTTTGACATTCCTTTTTTTTAACTCTTACTTCTTGTGTGATTCTAATTGACAAGTTTTTTTAAAATTATTCAATTCATATCATCCTATCGCCTTATTTAAAATTCAAATCAATTTTTTGTAAATAGCTTCCATTTTTGTATAAATAAGACCATTGTTCTGGCTTTGCATGTATTGGTGTTTCAGTGTTACCAGATCTATCTTTATTTTTTACACCATTTATTTTTACATCAATATTTCTTTATTTTTGTGCACGGTACGGGTACTTTAGTGCACATTTCGGTGTTGCACGCTTAGAAAAACCTGTACTAAACAGGCTATAAGCATGATATCATTTGCGATGTGAAGCTGGACTAGTGATACTATTATTTTAAAAGAATGGTTGGTTAATTTGGAAGAATAGAAGACCTTACTTTAAATACGTTTTTCATAATATCATAAATTTTTTTTTTTAATTGAGGTCTTTTAATGCAAGTAATATGTAAGCGGAGTAGAAAGAAAAGTTATAAAAATATTTTTTAATCAGTTACAATTGTATGGAAGGATTACGAGAGACTTAAAACTTTATTAAATGCTTAAATTTAACATGCAGATTGTTTTTTTCCCAATTTTTCGGGAAAATTTTCCCAAGAAAAAGGCAGTCTGTTAACTAACATTATAACCTACTAACCTAACGATATATAGATATACTCGTCGAGATGCCAGCGGTACTCTGAGTGGCTTTGTGAAGATGTTCATCCATCGTTGGATATGCGTCATCTTCGGAGACAGGCTGATATGGAGTTAGCTGAGAGGTTCCGTACGAGAGGGATAGCTGTAGACGCTGAAAGAGTCCCGGCTGGTTCAGAAGCAGTTGCGAGAGAACTTGATGAATTAAACGCGAAGTATCAGGCACTAATGGATATGTTGTATGAGAGACTTAGAAGGATCGCTGCTGCTAACCCTGGAGACATCGTTACTTTGGTAAGTCCTATTTATATTTTTTAGACTTACAGTCAAGTATAAGATTGTATATATTGAACGGTAGTCGTAAAAAAATCTTAACTTCTAAAGAAGGCTCTTTATGGTATTAAACTATTGGAACACATTTTTTTCTTTGACAAATATACTGTCATGTCAGCGGGGTGCCAAAGTAACGCACACAACCACTCTCATTAGTGAAAAATGTTGCAAAAACGGAAAAAACTTAATTTTACGCATGCCTTCGAAGTTGCGCAACCGTTAGTGTTATTATATTTCACAATAAATAACATTTTAATAACCAACAATTGCATATAATCATGTTTATTTCATAGAGTAAACATTTATATCGGAGTTCACCTCCAAGTTAATAGCTACAATGAGAATTGCAACAAACAGAATAAATCGATTTATTGAACTTTATATCAAACCTGTATTTCAAACTAGCGGCCCGTCCCGGTTTTGCACGGGTGAATGTAGCTTGTCCCAGCCTCCGTGTGGTGAGGGATTAAGAATACAAGTGTCACCACCCCATCTCAGTCAGCTAAGGGATTTTGTACACAGATAACATCCTCTGTGAGAGACGGAAAACCTGAAAATAAACCCTGTGCCACAACACGCCTGGTCAGCGCGGCACAGTAGACCATAATCCCTCCAAAGTGGATGAGACCCGTGCCTAACAGTGGGACGTAAATGGCTGGAGAGTGAAAAAATATTTGAAATCGAAATAGTAGTTTTTGAGAATTCATTACAAACATACACGCAATAATACAAATCTTTCTTCTTTTTTAATAGTAATGTAGATAAATTATGCTTAAGAGGATACCAAAATAGCTTCGTGCATTTTTCTATGTACGAAGTTTTCATTGTTTCTTTAGATTGAATGGCTAGAGCTCTAATTTTTAAGTATATGTTTTTTCAATATATGATCTAGGATCGCATGAACTCAGAAACGCGATTGAAAAAAGTTTTCTCGATAGAAAATCTTGGCGAAACAACCTCTCAAATTTTTTATTTTTTTCATTTGTCGGTCTATTATCGCGTATTAACTAATGAAATAACTTTAAAAACATAGGTAACTATTATGTATAGAAACACGTGGATCAGAATTAAAATATATTTAGTAGATTTTGAGTAAATAGGAAAAGTATTCCTAATTCTTCATTTTTTGTGCCTACTGGCTGTGTTAATATGTACGTGTCGGCGATGATGTTGATGTAGGCCCTTAATTTAATTTATTTACAATGATTTTTCTACCGTTAATTAACTTTTGACAGTTTATGATTCTAATCAAGCTAATAAGGATTCAAACAAGTTAAGCTAGTTTAATTTCTACAATAAATAACATACCTATTTCATTATTGAGATTAAAGATTAGGATTTATTAGACTCATCTCAAAGATTTTAATTGAAAGCTACTGGGCGGCTTATTTTTATCGCAAGTCATTTATAATAACCAATTTAAACGTAAAAACTGTTCTTACTAACCTGTCTGTTACTTACTATAAAGAAGAGTATGACTGAGTTAAGTGCTGCATTAACACATAGCCAAAATACACCTATACCTTACGCTAAAAACCCTCCCGAAGAGGAGGACATCCCTGCCCAACAATGAGACAATAATGGGCTGAAAAGAAAAAGTTCTTATTATTTAATCGATCTATAAGATGGAAGGAAGCAAATACATATTCAATAACCGGCGCCTCTCAAACACGCGATAAGCAAAATTTATTATATCCGTAGTGAAAAAAAACTGTGTCGTTACGTACAAAGTTTACCTAATTCATTTATGGTGATGTCACCATTAGGTCATCACTCGGACCTGTTACAAGGTCATGTATATTTAAATATAAACGGTCTTTTTGTAAATAAACAATTATTTTAGTTGAAGTATGTTTGTATGTGAAATGGCAATTAATAAACTAATAAAAAAATACCACTGAAAATATATCCTCCTTATTTTTTATGAAGTCGGTTAAAAAGTTTATGAGGTGTGTCTTCGACATTTGTATTCAAAATATAACCCAACTTATCGAAATTTAAAATAACTATGGAATATTTAGATTAATTGTCTATTTCGTTGTAAAAATTTATATTAAGTTGGTCTATATAACACACAGTTTGTAGGGTTCCGTACCCAAAGGGTGAAAACGGGACCCTATTACTGAGACTTCGCTTCGCTTTCGCCCATACAACAAACATGATTTTTTTACCGTTTCTTGCTCGATACTAATAACGTTGCCTTATGTTGCATAGATAATGGTACGGAACCCTTCGTGCGCGAGTCCGACTCGCACTTGACCAATTTTTAACATTGCCAAGTGTTATAGACACTTTTACACTTTTACACACAATTATCATTTTTTAATTAAGTTTAGTTTGGTCACGTAAATATATAGTATCATTACGTATAATTTTATATGCATTATGTCTACCTATAAATCGCAAGAAAAAATAACGTTTATTTGAAAATGGGTCTTTAGAATTATAAAACTGGTTTCTAAATGATAAAAATCAAGTTTTTATTTAAAATGAGGGCAACAAAGAAAAGCGTAACATTATGATATGTATTTTGTTTAAAAATATTCTTTTGTATAATTAACATTTAATTATGGTATACTAGCTGTTGCCCGCGACTCCGTCCGCGTAGTATTTAGAAAACTTTTGATCCCTTTTTTCGCAATAAAAGGTAGCCTATGTCCTTTCTCAGGGTCTAAAGATTGTCTGTGCCAAATTTTATCAAAATCGGTTGAGAGGTTTAAGCGGGAAAGCGTAAGAGATAGACAGACAGAGTTACTTTCGCATTTATGATATTAGTAGGGAAGTAGGGATATGTCCATAACTAATACAATTTGAACATTAAGAAAAACATAATAAATAGAAATTGTTTTATTATAACGTGATAACGTGAATTTTAGGATAGCCAAATATTTTGACATTCATCTCCCTCTTTCCTATATTAGGAAAGAGTTTATTAATGAGTTAATGCAATGTACAATAAAGTATGTATTCTAAGCTATACATAGATACATAGAATAACGTTTATAACCCATAAATACGTTTGTATTTTATATCTTAACCTTTCTTAGTTTGATTAAAATAAATGGTACTCCCACATTTTACCAGTTAACTTTAGATAACCAAATAAAAACGTAAAAATAATTATCAAAATAAACCTCAATTTGTTCATTAATGAAGGAACGTAAATTAATTCATCCCACGCGTGGCCTTATTTGTACTAAGCGTGGGATTAAGGACATGTTTATGTGGATACTATTCTTGCAATTTATTTAGATGATTTCATACTAGACTTTGTTTAAGCTTCCTATGTTTATCATCACGCTAACTGCAACTATCAAAACATTATCTTTTTATCCTATCGTTTAGTTCCTATAGTTTTGCCATAAATATTTTTAGACACCCTACGCAACGTTCTCTGGTTCCAAGCTAAGCTTATTTGCTTGTGTTATGGGTATCAAAATACAGATATAATACTTACATACATTGCTTTTGTAAATACATAAAATATATAAGTCCGTCTTATATATTTTATGTAGCAGCGCAAATATTTGTCAAACAATAGGCTTTTTTGGGGGAAATCGAACCTGTGACCTCGTAAACAGCAGTCCACTACACTGCACCATGGAGCCCGTTTATCTAATTGGCTACGATCTTGGAAAATCATAAATTCCTTTTATTTAATTCTTTGAATTCACTCCAACATGCAAAAGTAACATCTAAAGTTCGATGTACTATAACTAAAAGTGACTTAAAACTCTTCATGTTAAAAGATCTCGCTAACAAAAGTTTAGCTACAAATACGTAAAAAAACCATGTTTTGCAATAAAACCACCCAACTGTGCAGTTCGTTGACCTCGCCGGTGTTGCCAAAAAATAACTAATGCATACTTGCGTGCTTTGATTCTTGAAGGAATTATAATAATGGCGAAGTTTGAAAACCTGCGATTTAAAATAATAAAAATAATAAAAAAGCCATTTATTTCATTTACAGTAACAGATTAAAAAAGTAATTATTTACAACTTATTATTATATATGTATATAAACTAAATGATTATTTTTAGACATAAAGATATCTTTTTTATTTTTTTATTATGTGTTACTGCAAGAATCCCCGCTGCGGGTCATCCTCCATTCAGGCATCCTCTTATTTTCATTGTTTCTTTAGATTGAATGGCTAGAGCTCTAATTTTTAAGTATTTTTTTTTTTCAATATATGATCTAGGATCACATAAACTCAGAAACGCGATTGAAAAAAGTTTTCTCAATAATAAATAATAATAAAATAAATATTCATGGACATTTCACACAACGTCCTCTGGTCCCAAGCTAAGCTTATACGCTTGTGTTATGGGTACCAGAATACGGATAGAATACATATACTACTTTTCTTTTGTAAATACATACTTATAATACATAGAAACATAATAGAAAATCTTAGCGAAACAACCTCTCTAATTTTTTATTTTTTTCATTTGTCGGTCTATTATCGCGTATTAACTAATGAAATAACTTTAAAAACATAAGTAACTATTATATATAGAAACACGTAAATCAGAATTAAAATATATTTAGTAGATTTTGAGTAAACAAAAAAAATATCCCTAATTCTTCATTTTCTATACCTACTAGCTGTGTTAATATGTACATGTCGACGATAATATTGATGTAGGCCCTTAACCGGTAACATAAGCAAAAAAGCTTAGATAACTTAGAGTTGGGATTAGAGAACTTTTCATAAAAGCTTCATGAATTAATTACATCTTGTCGGTTACTTTGTGCGCCTGGAATATAATAATCTATACAAATCTTATAAAGCTTAAAAGTTTGTTTGTTTAAAAGCGCTAATCTCAGGAACTACTGGTCCGATTTGAGAAAAATCTTTCAATGTTGGACACTAACCTTATCGAGGAAGGCTATAGGTTATATAATATCACGCTGTGATTAATAGGAGCGAAGTATCAATGAAAAATGTTGCAAAAACACGGAATATTTTTTTTATTCCATGCATACGAAGACGCAGGCAACAGCTATAATATAGATATAGCTTTCTCGGAGACTGTATCGTCCTAATAGTGAAGTTCCCAAAAATGTTAGAATTGGTTCATTATTTTCGAAGATATTAAAATTTCCATAAAGTTTAGTTTCCAGTTTTCCTTGTCAGTACTAGCTGTCACCCACGACTCCGTACGCGTGGAATTTAGGATATTTTGCCGTTTTTGCAAAATATCTTTACGTGAAAGAACAACAAACATCCTTACATACAATATCCAAACATTGCCATTGGTGTATGGATAGAAGACCCAGGAATCGTTCGCGTTACTCGGCCAACAGTTTTAAGTATTTTTTTGTCGTGCGTAATTCTTTTTTCGTCATATCTCCTAAGATATTCATTTAAATTGCATACTGTGAAAAGCAATTATGATCTATAATAAATGCCTAAGCTAAATAAGTTATTTAATTTGATAACAAATATTACTTTATACACATAAATAGCTTTTGAAAATACCGTATTGAATTAGATAATTTTTTTAACAGTATTATGAGTACCGCTGTACTCATAATACTGTTAAAAAAATTATCTATATATTAAATCTATATATTAAAAATTATCTATATATTATTGGGCATATGTCTATATTTTAAGGAAAACCCGCTGGTTTTCCTTAAAATATAGACATATGCCCTCGCGGACTTTTTTGGAGAACTACAGGTAATTAACAATTCCTCCATACATTACTTTGTTGTACCTCATATGGATAAGGCAGCGTTTTCATTTAAAGCTCGCGCGCGTCCGAAATTCTCAGCACATTTAATCATATCTCATCCAATATACAGCAAACCCCAACAAATTATGCAAAAAAGCCATCCTCTTGAACCATTCTATCTATTAAAAAAACTGCATCAAAATCCGTTGCGTAATTTTGAAGATATAAGCTCACATAGGGACATACATACAAAAATAATGACTTTGTTTTATAAGAAGTAATAAAGAAAAGATGTTCTTTGGTTATACCATAGCTGGTTCTGACAGTACTCTGGGGAGGATATGACACTTATATTCTTAATTCCTCTTGAGTGTACACGGGAGCTATAAACCCTGTCTTTAACAAGCATGACATTTACCCATCAGAATAATTTTCAAATGACTTAAGCGTAGAAAAAAAAACCATTGGTTTTTATGGTAATGTCGTTAGTCTAGTCATTGTCGTGATTCTTGATCATTTGCTTGTATTTCATTTGCATTCAATAATATTTATTTATGTTTAAATTACTAAAAGATTAACTATGAGGTAAGCTGTATGACATCATTGTATGACTTAGATTTGTTTTGCGTTCTTAACTTTAATGAAATCAATGTAGTTATTTCTTTTTTGTCTATCTGTACAATTTGATTTTTAACTTAATTTGAATAAAAGGAAATCGTTATTTAACCAAATCTAAACCATTTAGTAACGCTTATGTTATAAACATATCCAAAAATCTATATGTAGCTGTCCGTTTTATTCTAGTGAAGTGCCGATGTATGGACTGACCTGTAGCTGTAATAGGACCGTCATCTTCACTGTGAATATACTCAGGTTCAGGTCAGGTCATTACTAGGGCTCACAGTCTCTAATCCATTATGCAATGATAAATAGTCTACTTATAGGGCCCCCATTATCCTGAAGTGTCCAGGGCTGCATATAGGCAAACATTTGAATTAACTGATTATATCTGTATCGTATTCTTTAACCCGCAGTCACGCACCTAAGGGAGTTAATATTTTTGTGTTTATTATAGACGTAAAATGTATAAACATTTACTTAGCCATATCGACCGTGTGCTGTACTGAATTAGTAATAATATTATGGCTACGATTACATAACGAATATGGTATTTTTGATGTCAAGGTCTGATATAAACTTGAAACAAACAAGACCCTTGACAGAATATTTATGACTAGAATGTAAGGAAAACAGGAATTTACGTTAGGTTTTCCTTAGAAGCCATAACTTAAAAGGATCTTCGCAGATTTAAAGTTATGAATTTACACAAGTCATCGACCAAATCATGTCGGTTTTATGGGAGCCTCCTTACCTATTTATTTTATTCTGTTGTTATTATTTATTGTTATAGCGGCAACAGAAATACATTACCTGTGAAAATTTCTACGTTTGAACATTTCATGAGATTCAGCCTGGTGACTGGTAGGAGAGTCTTAGCAATAGGGTTAGGTTAGGGTTAGGATTTTCGTTTTGGTAACGGAACTCTAAAAACTGACCAAAATAAGGCATTCTTTAATATTTTCTTTATACGAATGCAGACGCGTTCAAAGGCATTTGCGAAAATAAATTACTTTTCAAAGTCACAGGCCGTGTTACCTAATATATTAAGGTGTATACCGAATACCGATTAAGGCCAAGACCATAAATGCCAAGGCCAAATTAGTTACAGCGATAACGTCTCAAAACATACTGCCTTTCGTAAAACGATAAGAGGAAAAGCTAAATAACAATTTTAGTTCCACTTTGGAAAATGTTGGTTTGTTCTAATTGATATTCTAACATTTACAATAGGTAATAATATGATATCTAGAATGGAATTGCAGCATAAAGTCGACGTTCTCAAAGCAATCGACAAATAATCCCCTCGAGTTGACTTAACCACCTGACACGCTGCTTAAACCGGGACTGATAATAATATTGCCAAATTTATCCATCCGTTTATCTATTAGCTTTTCTTTGTTTACTATCTTCCTGATATAATGCGCGGACTTAAAACTCTCCTAAAGATTGCCTAGGTCCCCGACTCCCTGTAATTTTGATCATGTCATTCCTCCTCCTTTTTATAGACCGCCCTAACTTATGATAAACGGATATGCCAAATTCCGATATTATTTGAAACAACTCAGTTATTCTATCATTGCCTTGTGCTTTGTAGAGCATGATAAATGTATATTAAGGAAGAGGAAACTGCCAGAAATACAACAATAAGTTACCTTCACATAAAAACTTAAAAAACTACTAAACTCACATATATATATAGAAGGTTTAACCTAAAGTTTTGTGTAAATTAGTTAAGAATTGACAAGTAAATGACGGAATTTGTTAATATTCTGGGAATTTTCATCAAAATTGTATCTTTCGAAACTGCCGTGGGTCACTGATTATTATCAAAATACTTAAAATGCATTATTTTAATACTTTGATCGGATGAAGCCTTAGTTAAACTACAAAGATATAGGACATCATTTTGCCGTCACTTGTAACGATGCAATAAATACCTATTCATGATAGCAACAATTTGATACGATGACTGTTCGCGTCCGTTTTTTAGTTGCGCGCGAACGACGGCTGCCGATCGACGACCGCCGCGTGACACTGACTTTACCGAACGAATAATTTGGATTTACGAATTTGAATTTGGGATAACAGTTACAGTGTGCATGTTATTTTGTGCCAGTGTGTAAATTTGTGAAGTGTTTTTGTTTGTTCTATTTTGTTTTTTTTTTTAAATTTAATTTAGGTTTTATTTCGTTCTGAAACTCTATAAAATTATTTTATATTTTGTTTTTGTAGAAATCAATAAGCCCAATGACCTTAACCAATATTTCGTGAGTGATGTAATCGAAAGAATAATATTATCGCGAATAGTTTCAAAGTATTGCGTTATTACGCGACCATAGCGTTCGGTATATTTAAACAATACGAATTAAAATAAAACTTTAATTCACTTAACACTTGCTAGTAGAGTCATACCTACTTTATTTTTGTTTTGTTTACATGACGTCAAGGTTAATTCTATCAAGGAGTCATCAGCTCAAAAACAGTATTATGTGATAGCGTTTTATGTAGGTACCTAAAATATAAACGCACTAGACTTAATAAATCAAATTATGGTGGAAAAAGTGAAATGCCGCAAGCGGAACTTGAACCCACGACCTCGGAATACCGTTCCGAAGCTCTTCCAACTGAGCTTATTGCGGTCTACTTGCAACATCTCAAATTGACCACCACACTTGTTACTCGAATGAGTTTATATATTTTTACGTACGTTTTGATTTATTAAGTAAAAAGCATAGCATGTCAAATGCAAAAATTAATAAATCACTTTCGCACTAGACTTGTTTTAAAAACTAATAAATACTGACTGGCTGATTGCAATGTAGAGCAAGTTCCATGAGAAAATAGAGATGCACCCTTAATTTTTGAAATTAAAATTTAACCTGCTGTTAGCATTTTATTGGTCTAGTCCTCAATTGTTTCGTATGATAAGCTAGCACTCAAAATCATTATTAAAAATTTATTGTTATAATGAGAAAAAAATAAGTTACAGAAGGCTAGGCTCTATGTCATACTTTTATACACATTCTTTTACTTTAAGATGCAGATTCACTTTTGCAAGTTGCTTTTAATACCATTACGTTTTGTTTTTCCAATCGCTCGTTGAAAATATGTTTCTTCTTTTTAATAACTAACAGAAATTTGAATTTGGACAAGTAGAGCCCCACCAAAATGCAATAATATTCTTACTGTCATGCAATTTATAAAAGTTATTAATGCTTCTAAGATAAGTGTATTTTGAAAAAGAACATTTCAAAATAAAAATCTTTTAAATATGATTTTTTTCGATATACTCTACACGTAACCTTTTATCAATTTATGGTGTGAATGATTATCGACTATTATCATTAATATCTTAAGCACATAAGACAATGCACTTAGATATGTATATATAGGTGTTTTCTACTTAGATAAGATAAATAAGATAATATGAATAATTGGCATTCTGAATATAGTGCATGATATGAGTAAAAATAAATATTTTTCATATTCATTCGACATTTGCCACGGATTATCTATGTACGTCAAACAATAATAACAGTGGAGATAATATGCAAATATGTGATCCATTTTATCTACGAGTATATTAAATGCATTAAAATTAACGATTCTTTAAATGACTTTAGTCTGATCTAGTTATTTTTAAATGATGTCATTTAAAAATAAATAGATCAGACTAAAGTCATTTAAAGAATCGTTTGAATTTAACTTTTGCCAGTCCGAAAAGGCTCCTAAAAACATTAAGTTTTATTCCATTTTTAAATGTTTGAAGTAATTTTTTTTGCCGCGCTGTGCGAAGTTTGTCTTTGTATTACATTTTCCGGAAGTTAAATATTTTCAACGGAACTTTAAAATTACCTCAGTGTTTAACTGAGTACGATAAATCGGACTCATCGTCAATTTTGTATAACATGGTCAACCTACTTAACTCTTTTCTAGACATTTTCATTATAAAATATGTAAGGCACGTTAGGAATACTATTCGTTTACCTTTCCAAAAAAATGGTAAAACAGACACAATTATATCAATATTTTTACTTCTAACTATGTCTTTCGAACCAAGGTAATGTTTATAATAATTGACATAACGTGATCGTTCATTAAGGACAACGTATTCACAATTGCGTAACGAAATAGGTACGGGGAAAACGAGACAAGTGAGTCGATGACTATTTTAGTATAGTGCTTGTTACATTTAGCTAAAAACAGTGTCAATATTGTCGTGACGTAAAAAGTCAAGTGTTATTAAGAGAGGATTCAGGCAGTGGTGCACATTTTGTAGGCACAACTAAACCAAATTATTTGAAAACTTTACTGAATGAAAATGAACTTTTCATGAGTTTCGGTCAAAATATCGAAATTTATACGACGGAATAGCGATAACATTGCTAGGTATAATAATAATAAAAGACTTTCTTACTTTCTTTTTCTTTCTATAATACTAATAGAAACGATGTAGAGCATATTAGAAAATACTTCATTATTGGTTAAATGTTACTCAAGATGAATTTTTTGCACAGTAGCATTTGCACCTCTCTCTGAAACGTAATTGTCATATCTTGTCTTACTCTTAGCTGCGAAAGTGTCATCTATATTTAAAGTAAATGTAACAAGCACTTGATAAGTGCACAAGGTGAACCCGTTACAATTTGTTGTGATTTATGTATACTCAGCATGAGGTCAGCCTTTCAATATATAAACAACATTAATCTACTAAATGGTACTTGAATTCAATAGGTCATTTAATATCAAACAATAATTGGACCAGTGGCGTGTTAGTATGAATCGAGTAGAGGTTCGATTCTCAGACAATTTGTATGATGAACATAGATATTTGTGCTATGTCAGGTGTCCAAATGTTTCTTTTATCCGCTACATGTATTAAGTAGGTAATTCCCATAACGTTCTCCGTCTATATGGAAATGGATTATAAGAATCAGAATGCAATCTTTCATGTTCCTAGCTGCAGTACCGTAGAGCCGATACAGCGCTGATTCGTTAGTCAGAAAGACCTCTCTTTTATAATATGTATAAGTTTCACATTCAACATTACCCTAATATAAGTTTTCTATCTCTACGGAGACCCTAGCATAAAAATTGCGCTGAATTTGGAACTAGAAGACATTCTGTGAAATCCAATCTGCGATTTCTATCTTGTTTATTGCAGTTTGGCATAAACTGCAAATAAACGTGTTAAAATACGAAATTCGGCAATCATTTTCTTCTTAGGGTGCTTTAAAAGCCAGCACAGTGTTAATGTAATCAGAAAACATCTTGGGTGAGAGATGAAAAACCCGGAACTAAAGCATATGTCTGGTCAGCGCAGCATAGTAGACTTAATCTCTTCCCAAGTATAGGAGGCCTATGGTCACCAATGAGAAAAATGTGATAAGAACCGTAAAATAGGTTTCACGCGATGCTTTTCATGTTTATAGAATATAACTTGTAAATACACATTTTTATTGTAGTACGTACAAGGTCGATGTAGCGGTCAGTGATCGCCTCGCGCCAAGATTACACTCGCGGCCTTGCATTTGGCGAATTTCTTAGAAATTATTACAAATCCTGATGTAGTTGCGATGACAGCCTTATCCTGGTCATGCAATGAAATTACTGATAGCTTCGTGGCATATTTGGCAGCGATATCGTTTATCATTTCGTGAATTCGGTTCCTATTTTAGATAATTAATTAACAGTACAATAATTAAATCGAAATACTGTCACTGACCAAACAAATAAGGTTTGCGAACTAATTCCTCAACAAAAGTTAAATTCACGTTAAATTGGGTGGGATTGTAACAATATAGTATAGTTATTAAAAATAGTACGATGTGAACTTGTAAATGTATTTGTACTAGTTAAATAACTTTGCAGAAGCTCGTAACTAGTAATAATGCTGCCTTGTATCAAAAATTTGTTGGTTCGATCCCCAATCGTAGCAAAATCTTCATAAACACAAATACAATGTAATGCCACACTTCTACATTCATTAATTCGGTATTTAAAACATCTGTTTTAAATATATAAGGAAATGTTACACGTATTTTATTAGGTCATATGAGTAATGAATATAATTTAGTGTCACAAAAGGTGGCCTTGTATTGATCAAGGTGACACTTTGGGGACATCAAGGATAATGTAATGAATAAATTCGTGGAAACTAACACAATAAAGGATATATGCATTTAATATGTTAAATTGGTGTTTACGTTAAATTTGTAATGGAATATTCAATTTCAATTGGACTGTGTGAAAAAGGATATGAAAAGAAGAGAAATTAACAGAGATATAAAGTTTGACAGAAGACTAGGGAAAGAACTTGCTGCGCCAGTTGATGGGATAATGGCAGGAATATGATGAGTACATATTATTCAAAAACGTAATAATTTCATATGACTACATATTAATTAAACAGTCTATCTTTTCGCAATAAACATAAAATTACTTAACGTCTTTATTATGTGCGGTTTTGTCCAATAGGTAAATTGACTCGCTGAGATGGTTGAGATGTTTAAATTTTTTTGGTATATGTGTTACTCATAGCAGATAGCATAGTTATTGCTAACACGTAACTCCTATTGGCATCAAGCATACTGTGTTGTCTTTAATTTAATTAGACTGCCAATTTAAATTAATAATTTCAAGTGTTAAATCGTTCCAATTAAGATATTTGTCTTTTTACAATTGATGTACACATGGCGCTTGTCATTTCTTTATTACTTACACCATTCACGCTGCCATTTGGCAACCGGCACTAAACTAAATTAGTTCATCAAACGTGCCAAAGACCACTATTTTTACACATATTCGACATTTGATTGGGCTTTGTGGTGTATCGATAGTGTAAACGACTTCTTTACTTTTTCTTTGGTCATGGGTCAGTCTGGATACAAGACAAATATTAGATACGCTGATATTTGTATTATAGTTCTTTTGTATCTATTGTATCTATAACTGAGAAACATTGAGTAGGATATAAACATATTTTCATACCCAAAAATGTGGTAATACATGAAGTCAAAGTCAAATATTTCAAATGTTAACAAGGTATTTTCAAATGTAACAAAATGCCTATTCCAAAAGTGTCTATTTCTATGTAGGAGAAGAGGCAAAAATCTTTATTAGGAAATGCCATGCACGACTGGTGTAAGTGCTGCAAACCTTTCGAAGGACATTACTACGGCATTCTGGGGCTTTTCCACTTACCTCTTCAAGATATCTTTCCTTTCCTTTTCAGCCCATTATTGTCTCACTACTGGGCACGGGCCTCCTTTACTTTGGTCAGCGTGGACTATAGTCCACGCTGACCAAGCGTGTTGGCATAGGGTTTAGTTTCGAATTTTCCGTCTCCCGCAGTAGACATTAACTTCTTTTATTGTTGCTTAGTTGGCTCTTACAGCGCCCTGGGAAAGAAATGGGTGACACTTGTATTTTTAATCCGTCACCACACGGACATTTTTCCTTAATCGTCATGTAATTTATCCTCTCCATATGACGAAACACCTTAGCGTCTGGAAAAGCATTTATGCATTTTATCCGTAATCTGGTATCCACAATACAAGCAGAAATATTGTTGTGTAAAATGTCCATGAATATTTATTTATTTGGAAAAATAATTATGATATTTGCTTTCCGATAAATTGATAATTAGTGTCTTATCTCAAAATCCAACTTCATATAAACAGTATTTGTGCGACTTACGTCGCTCTTGCTTGCGGTATTATGGATTATTTTTGCTTCTTACATGTAAGTGACTTTGATAATGTATTAATCTGGTTGATTTTATTGCACTGTGTTGGCAATGTTAAATTTGTTGATTAATTTTAAGGTTAGGTTGAAGTTCGTCATTGGATTCACTTTTGTAACACACATCTGTTTCTGACTTTTAGAAGAACTTGTCAATCTTTGCTATCTAAAATAAATTCTTTGAATATGGATTAAGCACTTTGACAGCTTCAGGTCAGGCATTTAATACAATACCTTTAAATGTTGTATATTTCGGATACGGATCCAATGATTTCAATTAACGATTGTTTATTAAAACCAGAAACATGTGACGTAAGAAGACGTGTAAACTTTTTCTTGTTGAGTCTAGAGGATTTTCCTAAATATGTAGTTAATTAACCCAAGTTGACCATTTTGCGATTTAATTTTCGTGTTTCGTACTATTAACATAATATCATAATTTAAATAATTCTTAACAACGAATTGCACTGCATTGTTTATGATGTCATGTTTATTATGACGGATGTCATAGATTTAAAAATGTAGACCAGTTAATTAAAAAACATGAGACATTTAAATCATCAATATATATTTTATTTGATATGCATAATAAAATGTCATTGCTTACTGCGGTGTCAAGGTCCGGGTTATCTATTTGTTTCGTAAATGGTGAATCAGTATTTTAACAAGCTTTTATTAGCTTCATTCGTATCCATCTTTGAATTCATTTATGTGACGGAATCATTGAAGGTGATTTTCACCCACTAGCAACAGTAATTATAATCTGAAACTTTGCAAGCATATTAGGGACCGATGAGAATGCAGTAATTTAAAAAAAAAAATTAGGATTTTAGAGCGTGTTTTTTAGTTTTTCAACTAAACACATTATTATTTTTGTGAGCTACTATATTAATACCAAGGGTAAGCAGAGGCGTATTCACCCTAGGGCCATAGGGATGGCCCCTATGGCCCTAGGGTGAATACGCCTCTGCTTACCCTTGGTATTAATATAGTAGGCCAGGGCGGCCGGCCTGCAAAGGGCGACGAAAGACTTCAAGTTTAAAATTTTGCTCTATCTCTAAGAATTTATAGGGCGGCTAATTAAATTGGCCCGGGACGTTAAACCAAATGGCCCGGGGCGCTAATTTTCAAAATACGCCTCTAAGGGTAAGGTAGTATATTGCGTTCCAGTGAGGTGCAGAAAGTAGCTTGAGAGCTTATTGGGAGGGAAATAAGCGGATTATATGGGTATTGTCCAGTAAGACTGCGTTCTGCATTGTCATTATTAAAATTCATATTTTATGATTTTGTTAATGAGATTTATGATAAAATAGTTGAATATTTTGTGAATTTGAGTACTAAAATCTCGTTAAAGGTAATTGCCTGCATGAAAAAAATAAGAATAACGGCTATCCTGGTACCTATAATCATGCAATGAGACGAGAGGAAGGAATATCGTTAGAAGAGTCATAATTTGTTAATATTACCGGGACTATAATCACGTTAATAACTGTTGAAAAAGCACAATACCTCTGTTCCCG
The DNA here is from genome assembly GCA_916999025.1 of Orgyia antiqua. Classification (NCBI taxonomy): domain Eukaryota; kingdom Metazoa; phylum Arthropoda; class Insecta; order Lepidoptera; family Erebidae; genus Orgyia; species Orgyia antiqua. The sequence goes on from OU779871.1 coordinate 28,355,254, forward strand.
ACGTTTCGTTAGAAGAGTCCTACGAATAAATGTGAAAGGAAAATAGTCTAGGGGAAGACCTAAGAAAAGATAGATAGACTGTGTGAGAGAAGATATGAAAAAAGAGAAGTTTACACAACACAAGACTATGTAAGAAAAAGACATGTTGCGCTGACTGGAAATAATGGAATAAGGGCAGAATAATGATGATAAACCTGCATTAAGAAACAATGACTACAAACTAGAATTTAAAGAACAAAATCAGGGCAACGCGAACGGTTTAATTCCGTCACTGTTCTATATACATTGTTTCATTAAACTCATCTTTACCATCAACCAACGCTTCCTACGCAATCTACATCGACAAAATTACGCAATGCTACTAAACATAAACGAAACTTATATTTATTACATGTGAAAATATTCAATTTATATCCGTCATTTCAATTTAGGTCAATGAACTATCTCTGAATTTATATTAAACTAGCTGTAGCCTGCAACTTCGTTTGCATAAAATTAAAATCAATATAGCCGCTTGTAAGATTGAAAGACTACCCGTTCTCGTCACAACACTAATGTTTGAAATCACTTTAGATTAATCTATTGGTTATCTTAATTCATTTCGGATTGATTTAGTGGTTCTGTTATTTTAATGTTCTGAGTTCTATTTATTGTATTTATTCTAGTTTGCATTGTGCAACATAATAGTTTGATAACTATTATGTTGCACAATGCAAACTAGAATAAATTGTCTATCATTGAATTAGTTTGCATTTTGCAATACCTTTGCCTATGATTGAAACAGTTTTGAGAGATTAATGAAAAATTGTTTCATACATACCGTAATCATCATACCCTAAATATGTGGCATATTGAGTTCAGTTATCATCATTATAAATTAAACGTTTGTAAGATGAGTACTGTCGGATTAGTTACATGGTATAGTGCCCTTATAACTAAATAGCAGTAATAGATATTGTTATATATCAAACATGCAGGTAGTTGTTAAACTTCTTGTTCTTAAGAAGTATATCGAAATACCTGTATCTGACACATTGTTACTTTTAGTTAATCATTGCTACAGAGCTCTTATCAATAAACTCGGTTACTTAACGCGATGTTTTATTTACATACATAATAGTGGCGACGAGTGTTAAATTACGTAAATATGGAGTGCAAAGCTATAAAATTCAAAGAATTTGATCCAAGAACTGATATTTGGGACAATTATATTGATAGGTTAAATTATTGTTTTGAAGCAAATGGCGTCATTTTGGACAGTGCTAAACGAGCAAATTTTTACACAATATGTGGAACTCAGGTGTTTGAAATACTTCTTGCGTTAATAACACCTAAGAAATCAAGTGAAGTGACTTTTAGTGAGATCGTGGATGTATTAACAAAACATTATAGTCCAAGACCAAATGAAATATCAGTGTCATACAAATTTTATAAACGTGATCAAATGAAAGGCGAATCCGCTACAGATTATATTGCTCAACTGCGTAAAATGAGTACTTGGTGCAACTTTCCCGATTTAGAACGTATGTTACGCGATAGACTAGTATGCGGGATGAGTGATAACAAATTACAATATGAACTTCTCAAGCGGGACAAACTGACATATAGACAGGTGGTAGATGCTATGGTCTCTTCAGAGAATGCGGTGAAGGACGTCCGTATGATTCAAGACTCGACAAACGATGTTAAAATTACAGATTCACAGATAAGTGTACCTACAACATCAAATGTACCGGAGCCAATGGATATTAATGCAGTTCAATCCAGAACTAATATACGATTTTGCTATCGTTGTGGTGATCGCCACGGTGGTAACTGTCGTTTTGCTAAAACTACGTGTAGATACTGTAAGAAAGTTGGACATTTGGAGAAGATATGTATAGCAAAAAAGAAAAACAGTGCTAAGGGTTTGAATTACGCTGATGACTTGAACAGCTGCAATGACGAGCGATTGAATGGAGTTTACACTGTCGGTGGTTCTGGGTTACGAGTACCTGCATACGATATTACTATTTATTTGGACAACAAGCCGTTTACAATGCAAGTGGACTCCGGCGCAGGATTTTCTATAATCAATGAACGCACCTGGCGGCGAGTGAGCGCGGCGCGCCGCGACGTTACGCTCCACGCAGCACCCACCAACTTACGAACGTGGACGGCTACGCCGGTTACTGTGCTTGGACAGACTACAGTCAACGTACGATTTAAGGACATTAAGTGTAGTTTACCTGTAATTGTAGCTCGCGGTTCAGGGCCGAATTTAGTAGGTAGGGACTGGTTCTCAGCCCTCAACATCAAGGTATGCATTAATTTTATACAGCAAGATATCGATATAGCTAAAGAAATGATGGCTAGGCATCCACAGGTTTTTAAAGAAGGTCTCGGTACTTACACAGGTCATCCGGTTACTATACATTTAAAACCTAACGCTACACCTAAATTTTTAAAAGCGCGACCTGTACCATTTGCTATTAAGGCTAGAGTTGAGAAAGAAATCGACAGGTTGGTGACAGAAGGGGTTCTTCGACCAGTTTCTTATTCCCAGTGGGCCACGCCTGTGGTGCCAGTTATAAAAAAGTCTGGTGATATTAGGCTCTGTGGAGACTATCGCAGTACAGTGAATCAGGCTACCGAGTCGGATACCTATCCAATGCCAACTGCGAGTGAAGTGTTTGCCACGGTTGCAGGAAGTAAATACTTTACAACGCTAGACTTAGAACGTGCTTACACACAGGTGGTGGTCGATGAAGCTACGGCTAAATTGTTAACATTAAACACATGTAAAGGACTTTACAGCGTACACAGATTAGCTTTCGGTGTCAAGGCATCGCCAGGAATTTTTCAAAGACTTATAACGGCATTGTTAGCTGGTATTCCGGGAGTCGCAGTCCTAATTGACGATATCATAATCAGCGGCCACACGCTGCCTGAGATGAGTGGGCGTGTTAATCTCGTTTTAGAACGTATAGCCAAGGCGGGCTTACGTCTTAATGGCAGAAAATGTAAATTTGCTAGAAGTGTTATAGAATTTTTGGGATTTGTTATCGACGCTGACGGCATTCACCCAGCGCCTAGTAAAGTGGAGTCCATCATGAAGACTCCTGAACCTAAAAACATTCAACAATTGCAGGCTTTCTTAGGCTTATATAATTTTTATGAGAGGTTCATACCTCATAAAGCGACAATTCTTGAACCATTACATCGATTACTGGATAAGACGCAAAAATGGCAATGGAATGATACTGAACAGAAAAGTTTTGATTCTGCAAAACGTATGCTTTCGTCTGATCTAACTCTAGTTCATTATGATTTGGAAAAACAGCTGGTACTTACTTGTGACAGTTCAGAGTACGGCGTGGGTGCGGTTCTATCTCATGTCATGGAGGACGGGCAGGAGCGTCCTGTTGCTATGGGTTCTAGGACACTGCATATCCATGAACGTCGATATTCACAGCTTGATAAGGAGGCTACTGCCATTTTGTTTGGTGTTCAAAAATTTCATAACTACTTAATGGGACGTCCCTTTTTAATCATCACCGATCATAAACCTTTAGTTGGGATATTCGATCCTAAAAAGTCTATGCCCAATATACTATCTCCACGGTTAACGAGAATCTCCATTATATTAACTTCATACGACTACGAAATAGTTTACAAACCAGGACAACAGATAGGAAATGCAGACGGTTTAAGTCGGTGGCCACAACCTGTGCCAGAAGAACCAGAACAGGATCTCAGTGATATCTTGCTTATGGCAGAAACACCGAATGACTTCTCTATAAACGTAGAACAGCTGAAAAACAGCACCAATAAGGATAAGATTTTATCTAGAGTAATCTATTATCTGTTACATGGTTGGCCAAATAGAGTGTCAGACCCAGAACTGCGTCCTTATTGGCTACATCGGACGGAACTTTCGGTACATGAAGATTGTCTTCTACTGGGCTCTCGGGTGGTGGTGCCGCCTCCACTCCGTGAGACTATTCTGCGCACTTTACATAAAACGCACAATGGTATTGTACTTACAAAGGCATTAGCCAGAAGTTACGTGTGGTGGCCTCAGCTAAACGAAGATATTGAGAATTTAGTTCACAATTGTAACAAGTGCTTAGAAAATAGACATATGCCACCTAAAACAAGTTACCAATGGATAGTACCCACTAGGCCTTGGTCTCGTATAAATATTGATTTTGCTGGTCCCTACCAAAATAGATATTTCCTTATTGCTGTAGATGCATATTCGCGATGGCCAGAAGTTTTTGTAGTTAACAACATGACATCGGCTACTGTGATACGACATCTCCGAAACTTATTTGCTATTCATGGTCTATGTGAAACTTTAGTATCAGATAATGGTACCTCATTCGTGTCTGACGAAATGACACAATTTTTAAATGCTAACAGGATTAGACATATTACAACAGCACCTTACCATCCATCGACTAATGGTTTAGCCGAAAGAATGGTCCAAACGGTAAAGGACAAGTTACGTAAGTTAGACTACTTGTCGTGGGATGTTAAAATACCTAATATGTTATTGGGGTTACGTACGACACCATGCTCTTCTACAAATAAGAGCCCAGCAGAACTTCTGATGAATAGACGATTAAGGACACTATTAGACACCATACACCCTGATAACACATGTAACAGAAGATTAGAAGAACAAATTAAACATAATACAGAACAGACACGCAGAGACACAAATGTTGGACAAAATGTTATGTACAGAAACTATGGCAGAGGACCTCGTTGGTTACCAGGTACAGTTATGAATAAAAGAGGACCCTCTAGCTATGAAATTACTACTGAGGTGGGAACCACAGTTAGCAGGCATATTGATCAACTCATCAATACAAGATGTTCAAGTGATAGTATACAACAGGAGAAGCAAACATTGGTTGAAACTAATGATGAAGAAATGGAGGAAAATGTGGGAGAAGAGAGAGATACAGAGAAAGATGAAACAATAGAGAACTCTAATGATCAAAATGGTCGTGAAATAATAGAGATACCGAGTCCTGAAAAGTGGGCTGAAATGTTAGGTATACCTAGTGGGGCTGAGACTAGTTATGCTGGGGGTAAATTAAGGCATAAGCTTAATATCCATTCCAAGTTGTCACCTTATGCTAGGCCTGACACTAGCAACTTTATTAATTAAGAATATAATGTCTTTGTGTAAGTTTAGAATTGATTTGTAGAAGTATATTTTGATTTAGTTTTGTTTTATAGTTTATGCATACTTAGGGGGAAGGTATGTTATATATCAAACATGCAGGTAGTTGTTAAACTTCTTGTTCTTAAGAAGTATATCGAAATACCTGTATCTGACACATTGTTACTTTTAGTTAATCATTGCTACAGAGCTCTTATCAATAAACTCGGTTACTTAACGCGATGTTTTATTTACATACATAATAGATATATTGCGTCAATACTCGTTTTAGTAGTCTGTTGAAATCTTGCCTTAAAGTTAAGTTTTTATGTTTTATTTATACTGACACACTTAAAAGTTCTCTCAAATCAAGAAAATGTTTACTTGAAATTATTCTTTAAAACTATTTCTATAATAAATATGCTATTATGGAATTTTCATTAAAAACAAATTGTCACATTTTTGGTGTAGCATAGCATTTCTATTATATGCCAGTAGATATTAATCTTCTTAATAATTTGTATACAGCTGTCTCAAAAAATCAACCATAAAAATTCTAAATACATCTGAGATTTCACAGTTGTATATCAAATTTATCTCAAGGATTCTAATGAATAAACTAAAGTATATTTTGCCTATATATGTTAGTTTACAGACAAATATAGAGATTATTATGATACAAATCTGTTTTTGTACACACAGCAGAGTTAACAAATTTAACAGACAATGGCATTCGATTGTATTGCTAATCTTCTTACAAGGTGAACGTCGTTTTTGCTTTAAAATATAATTATGTCAGTTTCGAAGATTGCTTAGTTGGATAATAACGTTTGTTCGAGAATTAGCCTCTTCTATAATTTATTGCTATTTTGACAAATCAAAGTAGGTGTCCCACAAGGAAGTATAATTAAGCCCTTTGTTTGAGACCCATTAAAATTATCTGATTTAGTTTAGGTTTTTGACCGCTTTGCAAATAAGTAATTGTGTACTTGCAGTCCTTTCTTAATAGTTGCTTACATCATAAATAATAAATAGTTAGTTATGAAGGAAGGAGGAAGGTATGAATGAAGGTAGGAAGGAAGAACTTTATATGGTTTCAGTGACAGTTATGATGTTATGAATGTAATTAAATATTTACGTTTACATTCTTAAACTGTTGTTGGGCTATGTCGCTGTAACAAAACATTCTTATTTGTGGCCGAAAACAATATATTATGCTTAGGTATACTTTTCTGTCATGTTGGGATTTTTCTATTTGTTTAACCTCTGTCTTCCTGTCATTGTTAATTTCATTGGATTATGTTCTAAGTATGATAACCTGACGTCAATTTATATTATCATCTATGTTTCTTAAAGATTTATTTAACCATTAAAAAATTAGAAACTGCTATGATGGTATTTTATAAACATTTCAACAATCAACCATTACGTATTAAATAAAACTCATGCATTATGAAATAATGCATACAATAATAAACAAAAACGTTATAGACAGGAGGATAAGCAGGAAGCACCTATTTTTATAAAAGTATCTATTTTTGGAGCATCGCTTGTTGGAATCGTATGCATTTATAGAATGTAGCTATGCGATGAACATAGAAATAGCGGTAGACTATAACAATCAATATTTATCATACAGAAGTTTGTTTTGTTGAGAGTCTAGTAATGTTAAAAATAATAAACATTGCTTGAGTGTATGGAGATTCTCGTAAGCATTTGATTGAGTGTATTGTGTTAGCCTTTGACAAAAATTTTTACTGACGGATTATTTATACTTTAATTGAGCGTAATGCTAGTGCTTATAGACACTCAATTGCTGATATTTTTTATTGGTTGTAAGCACACAAAATTAATTTGAACAAAATATATGGCTCAATCCGTATTATGTGATTTATTTGACCAAGCGCGTGGCGAACGTACAAGAGAATTTTAATTACACTCACAGATTACTCTACTTTAATTCAAAGACACATAGTCCAGTTGTTTTGGAAATGATCATCAACTGTAATTAATAAATATAAAAAACGCATTTAAATATTTAATTTATTTATTTATTTATTATTTTTGTAATTTTTCACTGAAACAAATATGAAAGCAAGTAATAAGTTTTCTCTACAATCTAAGTAGTTAATAGTGCATGATGCATTCCAACACTTTCGTAAACAACATTAACTACAGATACATATAGTTCGGAGAATGGTTTGGGTTTTCCAGTGGGGTTTTCGCCGCCCCAAATATCAAAAATAGTCTCTTATACTAAAAATCTGATACCATTTCATACTGTGGTGTTTTCTGACTTTAAAACCCCACAAAACGAAAGTTTGTACTCTCCTCCTTATCTCCGAAACTAAATCCTAGCTTTTACGGACCTTAATGGACATCTCTGGGAAAAGATAATACTAATGCTTATTTTCGAAGACTATGCCTTATAATTAGTTGGACATTTATCTGAGCTGAAAATCACAATTAAGATGGTAAAACATCTTAAAGTTATGACTGATAGTTGAACCGAACTAAGCCGTCACTAAAGCTGTCTTTATAATAATTATTACATCAATTACATATTTAATTGTAAACATTACTTCATAATATATCGTAATGTTTAAAAATAACTCGCTATTAGGTAATACATTTATGAAAATATTATTCATACATTCATACTTATAATGGGTTATGAAGTATGAATGGTGCCAAAAGGTTTTGCCAACAATAACATAGGTAAAGGACAATGGAGTCATCGATTTGGCACCCACAGTGAGTAGATAGTTGTAATTGCTCATTGTGAAGAAGGTATAATGATCCTTCAAGCGCGAATCCACCATTATAAGCACTGTATAAGCAAGTCAAGAGTAAAACTGCATGATATAAAATTCGTTATGAAGACCAACAAGTCACTTTCTGACTTATTTGCATTTACTTTGTAAATTTTTTTTTATAGATTGGATGCACAAATGAACCATAGTAAAAAAAATCAAACTCAATTATTTATTTTAATAGACATGATCCAAGATGCTTTATAAGTTGAAAGCTATGCACGTGTAGTAATTTTTCTTTTAGCTACGATTTCTATTATAATATAACCCTCCATGACCTTCGCTTTATAAGTAGGCGTGCTATCTACAAAGGGATAAAGGGACCCTATATTTAGTAATGTACTAGAAAAGGGCGCATTGTTACCAAAATACGTGTCACAGTGTCAAGTATAGCGGACATCGCACCGGCGCGGATGAATGCGCGCGCAACCTCTTCACAATTTCCTCCGTAGTATTGAATCAGCCAGTCACTTTTTCTAACCTCAAAGCTACTCAACAAACAGCTGTTTCGTAATATCCACATAAACTAATATGTAATTAATGAAAATCACCGCGCGAACAATAACAGTGCACGTCTAGACGCTACCGATGGCATTACGAAATTATTTAAATTTAGAATTCGTCTATATTTTTTTTATTTACGTTTTTCTTGGCTTTCATTCAGTTTTCAGCCAGTAACTCTCGAGTACTCGCGAATATTTCTTTACTTTTAATTTAAAACTCTTTTATGTTATAGCTTTTGTTTTGTATATTATTTTTATGTAGTGGTTTGTTCTAGGATAGTTTCGTAAATGATAGTTTTTCGTAAAGTGCAATGGAAACTTTGAGTCATGTTTGTGTTAAATGAACCATAGAATTATTATAATATTGTGTAGTGTTGTGCCCTTATTTCACAATGGATGACTACGAATATGACTTTGCCTACGAGTGCCGGGTTTGTATATTTTTATTACCTATATTTGGTACCTATAAATATTTCCAATCCTTTGACTTTTTTTTTTTTTTTTTCAAGTTTTAAATCTCTTTATTTGCAAAAAGGAAATCTATATACAATTAAATATAAAAAATATGTACATTATAAAATAAATTAAAATTATATGTATAAATAGACTAGGCATCAAAGTATTCCTCCCCATCGCTGTCGACCGGAAGTGTGCCCAGAAGGCTGGCGGCATTGCCACGTTGTATGGCAATGCTTATTTTCTGTACAAAATAAAGGCCAGCCTTCTGGTCACGAGAGGCGTCGATCAGTCGGCCCGCTAAATCTTTATAAAGATTTCGGGCACTCGGGCCCCATGAGCCTAGCGTTTCGACCCCAAACGGCGCAAAAATATAATCCCCTAAGAGATTATTGTATTTGCGCCGCTTGATGGACTCCGCAGAGGCAGCAGCAGCACCGGCCGCACACACGGTATTTGGAAGATGTGATGGCGCAAGGGTGTCGACGCAAGTGGCGTCCCACACCAAAGGCCTGCCCATTTTCCAAGGCAACAGTGACATACCATCTGGTCAATCCTTTGACCCAATACAAATATGCAATTTTACCCACGTCATTAAAGATTATTATTAATATATGTATGTCGATACTTTTTCGAAAACAATTGTTATTTATGATTTGGCATATAAAAGACATACAATAACAATTAATAATAATAATAAAAAAATATATATATCTATTAAAAGATGTCTATGATTTTTTTATACCAAACAGAAATCGAAACCGAGAGCTGTGCTTTATATGGCCGGTGCCTAGGTTATTAGCAATAGTAATAAACTTTGTATACACGCAATCGCAACTGGCAGAAATCTTGTCTTAAATAAATATCTGTGTGCAAATAAATTAAACTATTAAACTAGTCAATGTTGCCATATAAGAAAACTAGTAATTTTGCAACACTTGCGAATGTCAGGTCGATTACCTTTGCACGTTTAGATTTTTTTTTGCTTTCATATTTCGATCATTTAAATTCTTAGTAACTAGGTGGAATAAGTAACAGGATAAGTCTGTATAATACTGTGTTTAGGTTTTGCTTATCACTACCTCTAGCGTCTATAGGCTACGGTAACTGCTTACCATTAGGCGGGCCGTAAGCTAGTTCTACACATTAGTAGTAAAAAAAACTTTTTTTAAACTTTTTAAACCTAATATAAAGGCGGCTTTAATGCCTGTAGTATTCCAGTCAGCCGTAAATGGTTTATTCTTAGACAAAGGAAGTAAATGGTTTATTTTCCGTTAGGATTGTCCATAAGTTAAAAAAATTAACTCTTTTGTTATTCTAGCCTAGACAAAATTAAAAGTTCTAGGGTTCAAATACTAATAATATAGTTAGGATATTTTATTTATAACTAGCTGCTGCCCGCGACTCCGCCCGCGTGGAATTTGTAAATCTTTTTTTTCGCAATAAACCCTATGTCCTTTCTCAGGGTCTAAAGATTGTCTGTGCCAAATTTCATCAAAATCGGTTGAGAGGTTTAAGCGGGAAAGTGTAACAGACAGACAGACAGAGTTACTTTCGCATTTATAATATTAGTAGGGATGAACACATCTGAGTGTTTGGTATTTACAAAGCGCGTACTAGCGTATGATCGCGTACTAAAAAAACCCGATTGAAAAAAAAATACTATTTACGCAAACTCGTAATGCCCGTATGGTTTTAGAAAGAACGACATTGATTAATGTTTTAACAATTAAATACGTCATTTATTCTTATCAAACATATTACCAAAAACAATGAATTTGTGTTATTGACTATTAGTCCAGTCGTGGGAGATAATGACATGGATGTGGCTTGATGTACAGAATTTTTTTTTTCTAATTAGTCCGAAAAAATGTACAGAATCCGAAAATCAACCTGCTGCGTGGGGAAAATAATGGGAAGTTTGTTTAAATAAACGGAAACTGCAATGACTGATTTTGACTTGAAAAATCCGTTGTAACTTGAAAAGCAAGCCTGTTTTTTTTTTTTTTTTTTTGTTAGTTATATAGGCGGACTTAATGCTAAAAGCATTATATACCAGTCAACCTAGGGTGATGCAGAGACATTTGAAGTAAGGTGCATTACTTGCTTTACGTGATACATGAATGCATTGTAGATATGATTATAAGAATAAACTAAATATAACAAATATAATACATATTATTATATTAACATAAAATACTGGTATATACTAAATATATTATAATAGCTCATACATAGTATTAGTATATAATAATATCAAATATAACAAGATCATTAATTTAAAACTGATATAGATTGCGATCTAAAAGTAGCAGGCAGTTATTATCGGTTGTCATAGTCTGACATTTAATTGATTTATCTTAAATCAGATATTGAATTACTTATGATATCGTGTTTTATTTAAGCTCTGTTTTATTTAACGGTAGTTCTTGATACCTACTAACTTCCTCGCAAAAGTTCATGGGTTCCATTAAAAAAATGATATTTATTTGTGGTAATTATTATTTAGCTATATGATTTATATATCATCACATTAAAACCAAAGGGCAGATTCGTAATCAAGTCAGCTTTAAATACTGTTGCCTTAGGTATTGGTACTGTATTATATATATCTTCTACCAGCGGTTTTATACTTTTTAGATCTTATTACGAAGATTATTTTTGGGATATCAATTTTTTTTTCTTAAGGTAATCAGTCCCTTTGTGGAAAATCTATCTTTTTATTTACGATATTTCCTGGTGATCCGAATAACTAATTGAATAGAAAAAGCCATACGAAAGAAATTAGAATTACTTATAATGTACGTTTTAGAATAGGGACTAAACAGCAAAATCAAGGCAAAATTTATGATTTTTTGGTTGATTTATGCTTACAAAATCCACATTTAGCAAATAATTTAATGTGTTATTGTATCTTGTTTTAGCGTCTTGTCGAGGCGATGGCGCCTCGGTCAGCGCGGTCCTTCCGTCAAGAGTTTAACATGCAGGACTTGACCACAGAACATACTTATACCACGCATTATACCACAGAAAAGTAAGTACCATTACATTTAGGTTAGATGTAGTAAATAACTGGATAGATACGAAAATGCTCACTTGTTTTGTGCTGCCTTTTTGCCATAATAAACGTTTCTTTTCAAACCAGATATGTCAGAACATCACACACCACAGAGCTAGACGGTCAACAAATTAAATCAATGACCAATGGCAAACTAAACTCTCCTAATTATGCAACGAAAACTATTATAACAGATGATGACAGACCTGATGTTAGAAAACTTAAAAGAGTTCACAGAATGTACGAAGGACCTAATATTATCGAATCTAAAGGTATATTGCATCCTGAGACAAGAGAAATACTTACAGTTGGTCAAGCAATCAGCATGAGAATACTCGATGTACGAACGGGACGATTAGTATCATCCCCCGAAACAAGACAAACAATGACCATCGAACAAGCAGCTCAAGAAGGCCTCATTGATCCAAAACTCGCTGCAAGATTAACAGGGCCATGTGGTATGACCGAAGATGGAAACGAAGTCACGTTATTAGAAGCCATACAGAGAGAATTATATGATGCAGAACAAGGACTAACAGATCCAGCCGAAAAAAGAATAAAGGTAACTGTTGAAAACGAGCAGTCTACACAAGGAATGAGTATTACGGATGCATTAAATCGTGGACAAGTTGATTTGCAACAAGGTCTATACAGGTTACCGAATGGAAGTTACATAACCATAGCGGAAGCTTACCAAAGGGGCTACCTCATATACAACGAGATTATCAAAATAAAATCAAGTGCTTTGTGTTTGTCTGACGCGATAAGTCAAGATTTAGTTGATAACAGCGGTTGGATTCTGGATAGGAATACGGGTGACAAATTCCAAATAGATGTAGCTATCAAAAACGAGTTAATTAATCCCAACGTTAGAGAAGTAGTAGATCCTAAAAATGATACTAAAATAACGCTTGCTGAAGCTATCGAGAAAAACGTCATTAATACTAAACATTCAAAATATATTCATAACATAACTAAGGAAAAACTAACTTTCAAAGATGCGGCAAGTAGGAGATTTATTTGCAAACCTATGACATTAAAAGATATTTGTGACAATAACCTTATGACGAATGATGGTAAAATATTCTCACCTGCTAATAGAACACCTTTAAACACATTAGAAGCAATTTCTGCTGGCGTTCTTGATAGTGATAATGTAAAATGTATTACTAACACGACAACAGGTAGTCTACTAACTTTATCAGAGGCATTAGCTTCAAAAATTATTTTACATGACAACAAGTTCCGTGACAATTTAACAGGAGAACTATGTACAATTCCCGAGGCGGTAGATCGCGGCTTGATAACGTCTGTATCTCAACGCTCCATATTCGATATAGATGGTTTTAAGGACCCAAAAACAGGTGAATTCGTTTCCTTCAATATTACATTAAGTAAAGGTAATATAAAATATGTAAATGGTGAGACTTTCCTTAAATCAGAAAGCGAGGACTGGGTGTTTTTAGAAGACTGCACTAAAGTGTCTTTAGTTAGGGCTGAAGTTTTAGAAATGTTAAATCGTAAAATAGGTATATATGAAAATGGAAAAGAATTATCGGTTTTAGATGCGGTATTTAAAAATATATTAGATCCTAAGACGGGGCATTTATTAGATGCAACTACAAAGAAGCCCATACCATTTAATAAAGCGGTTGAAATAAATATGATAACACCGGAAGGAGCTGCCTTACTAAATTCTCTTTTAAATATTATTCTCACATTACAGACTGTGACTAAAACAGTTAAACGATACGTAACTGTTACTAACACTAATACCTCTCAAGAATCTCAAAGTATAATCACATTTGCAGAGGCAATTAGGCGCGGGCTTATTGATGAGCATACACAAACGTTTACTGACCCAAATACAGGCATAGTATTTCCTATACAACAAGCGCTAGACGAAGGATTATTAGGCGTAGAAAAGAATGAACCACGTGTAGTTCACATATCGGATCGCGTTAATAGAAAGGATATGATTCCTGGTCAAGTAGTCGAATTGAAAATCACAAAGAAATCATTTATTAAAGATATGCCGCCGAGTCCCGAAGGGAAAGTGCAAAGGGACAATAGGCCCGAAACTTTAAAAAGTCCCGACTACACGACAATTCGTGAAACCAGCCAACCACGTGAGAGTTGTCTCGAAAGTAAGACCACATCAACATCTATAGTACACGAGCCCTCTGTAACATCTATGACTATTAAGAAAAACACAATAGAGCTACCTCGCGGTGGATGGGCGTTAGAGGATGCAATACAACAAAACTTATTCGATCCTTCTACTGGCATGTTTATTATACCAGGAACGGACAGAATTTTGGATTTGGAGGAATCTTTAAATTTAAATATTATTAACCCAGACTCCGCACTTGTAATGGATCCCAAAACTAAAAAGGAGTACCCTCTAAATAAAGCACTTGAGCGTAATATTATTGACAATAAAGGTAGCTATAGATTCTTGCCACAATATTTATCTATGAGAGAAGCGATTGAACGTCGATACATACTATTCACCCAATCAACTAGAACATCTTCTCAAAAAGTAATAACTATAACTTCTGTGGCAGGTATGCCTGATAAAATGGAAATATCTGAAATGAGTAGTACAGGCCCTGTTAAATTTTCCGATGATCAGTCTGCTTTAGAGCCGATACAAGTAACTCCTGGAGTTATTTTTGATCCTGCGACTGCTTTAGTTATTTCCACTTCTTCAGGTGTATCAGAGAATGTGCTTGAAGCTGTTGAACGTGGTTTAGTGTCCACAAGCAGCGTTCAAGTCATTGACCCACGCTCAAATAAAGCTATTACGTTAAAACAAGCTATAGATAACGGTATTGTTAATCCAAGAACTGGTGAATATGTAGATAGATCAGGTAATAAAATTAACTTAGTTGATGCTGCTAAAATAGGCTTAATAGCTGTAGTCGGAACGCCTCTAGTTGCTGCGTCTAAAGTCATTCAATTGGTCAAGAGCACTATGGTTGTAGATCCACACACAGGTGAAAATTTACCCATGGAAGTAGCTTATGAACGTGGACTTGTAGACCCAATCACGTACCAGAAATACGAAGAATCAATTAGAGAACGGTCCCCAATAACAGAGGTAACAAAAGAAATAAAAACGTCAAGTATAACTAATGTGACATACTCGCAAGTTACAACAAAGACAATACCTACAGAAACCACTGTAACAGTCGTAGTAGATCCCAATACGGGTGAAAAACTACCAATAGAAGTAGCTTATGAGAGGGGATTAATTGACCCAGTATCTTATAAGAAATACGAACTATCAGTTGTAGGTAAAACGCCAATTATTTCGGAAAGAAATGAACCTAACGAAATAACATTTACTCAAATTTCTAGTGAATCGTCACCAGACACAGTTATAACAATGGTAGTTGATCCTAAAACTGGAGATCAGTTGCCAATAGAAGAAGCATTTAAAAGAGGTATTATTGATTCTGTAACTTATAAAATATACCGCGACTCTTTAGCTATTAATAAGGAAGGGCCGCAATCTGTTATTGAAACAACTACCCCAGGGACTAGCACAGTTACTATATCCCAAGTTGCTACCAAACCAATATCAGTTGGAGCAGCTGTCTCAGAAGGGTTCATAACTGTGGAGTCCATACAAAACAGTCTTGCAGCTGACAATAGACCACTTCCCAAGATAGTAATAGCTGAAAAGAGTAAAGCACGTCCTAGCGATGTAATACAAATCAATAAGATTTCTTCAAGTGCCAAACCTAAATATAAAGCTAATGTCAGTAGAGAGCAAACCCCAGAAACGTTGGATGAAACAACTAAAATAGTAGTATTGCAAAGATTAAGAAAGCAAATAGTACTTCCCAATGAAGCTGTGGAAAAAGGACTTATAGATCCATACACAGCAAATATTTTAAAAAAGGTAAAATCCTATACAAATAATAATGGATCACCTATGACTTTGAATGAATGTATTGACAAAGGTGTAGTTAATGAAAATGATGGTAAAATTGTAGATCCGCTTCATGGTGATATTGTAACAATTAAAGAAGCTCTTAAAAGAGGAATATTAGATGGTGAAGGACAAGATGAGGTGTTGATCCCACTAGCTAGGAGTCTATCTATACCGGAAGTTCTCGAACAAGGGCTTTTAGACCCAGTTACTGGAAAAATTATACATCCAGAAACCGGAAGCCTTTTAACGTTGCGAGAAGCAATTATTTGTGAAATAGTTGATCCTTTATCTAGTATTACTATTGGACCTGGTAGAACAATTAGTTTAGAAGAAGCTATCGAAAGAAATATTATCGACAATGAAAATAATATAATCAAAACAAATGATGGTCCGTTTGATTTACTGATGGCTGTAAATGCTGAATTGTTCCCTGCTAATCAGAATAAGCCGAAGGAAAATATTCCTCCGGCAGGTATGACATTAAATGTTGCTATCAAAAAACGTTTAGTTAATCCACATACGGGAGAATTAAAACATCCCCTTACTGGTGAACTAATTCCGGTAAATGATGCCGTCAGTAAAGATTTGATTATGTCTATACCGTACCCTCAGACGCCGGAAACTATGAGTTTAGAAGAAGCTATGAATAAAGGATCAGTTAGTTTAAAACATGCAACATTTATCGATCCGAATACTAAAGAAGTAGTCCCTATAGATAAAGCATTGGAACGCGGATTACTGGCTCTCAAACCAATAGCAGATATGCAGACAACAGGCGTGGTTACTACGATTACTGAAACCTTCTCTTCTGAACACACTATTACTACTAAAATGATTGAACTTCATGCGGATTATGTACTAGTTAATTCTAATCAAGTACAAAATACTAAGACTGGTGAAATCATTTCAATCGATGAAGCTCGTGCCAAGGGTATTGTTAAAGATGAACAAACTAATAAAGAACATTTCATAACAAATGATTCAAACATTGCTTTTGACGATGCGCTTAATCTTGGTTATATTAATTTGGATACTGGTATATTCACGCATCCCAAAACGGGTGAAAATCTTACAATACATGAGGCTATTCAAACGGGTGTTTTAAATACCAACGTGCCCCGAGAAAAACCTGAACCATCAACTAAAAATGTAATATTGGAATCGTTAGACCTCAATGAAGCATTTGAACTGCTATTTGATGAAAAATCTCAAAAGTTCCGTGATCCAAAATCTTCCAGTATATTACTTACATTTAAAGAAGCATTGGAAAAAAATGTTATAAATCCAGATTCCGTTATTTACGATGTTGAAGCTGCTAAACCTCTTACATTGCAAGAAGCTTTGGATACAGGAGTCATTGATAAAAAGACAGGCAAAGTAAAAGATAGAAAAACTGGCAAACCAGTAGATATCAAAAATGCTGCAAAAATGGGATTAGTTGCTGTTGTTGCTGCTCCAGTTTTAGCAGGTATGGCAATTTTGCAAGGTGCAAAATCCGTATCTAGTAAAATAATGCAGCCAAAACAGAATCGTTCGGTTGAGTCTTCTACCCCTACTATTACTACGGCTGGAAAACCTACAACATCTTTAAGTCGAACTGACGAAAATAATCAAAATAAAGTAAGGGGTGTAACAATTTCAAGTCAAGATACCCTACAACCCAAAGTTACTCAGATTAGCTCTCCTCAGCAACATAAACCTACCGAAAAAACAGCAGCCATGAGTACTACTGTAGAAAAAGATGTACCTACTAAGATGCCCAAGAAACATGAAATAAAAAATGTTAACAAAGGGATATCTGCAGTAACCATCATTGAAAGTGTGACTATCCAAAATGTATCTACAGATGAAAGGGATATTGAACCTAACAAATCACAGATATCAGAGTCGAGTCCAACAGAACTACCCCAGCCAAATGAAATAGATCCCAGAGATACAGCTGCAAAGTTTGATTTGGAAAAACAAAGTATAAAAGATGCTGATCTAACCAAATCGAAACCTAGTAAAGAAAATAAAGTTGCAATTGAGAATAGTCATACGATAGTTTTAAAGAAAATAGACACAGCCAACAAACCATCAAATTTGGATATTACACAAAGTAAAGGCTTGATAGAAAAACCAAGTCCAATCAAGGATATGGAACATGTAGTTTTTGAAGAAAAGCCAGTTATTCAAGACTTAAGTGGAGCAACGCCTGAAAGTGGGGATACCATAAGTATAGTTAAGACCACAGTAAATAAGACTGAGTACGAAACGGCAAAAGAAGCAGTACCACAAGGGCAATCTGTCAAAGAATCATTTGTTAAAAGTCATGTTTCGAAAGATCTTTATCCTGAAAATCAGAGTACCGAATACCAAATTGATAAAATTAAACACGTTAAAGATCCTAACAAACAAATTTCAAAGCAACGGCTGACTAAAGATGGTCACATTGAGGTAAAGCTTCTTAAGGCACAGACTCTTAAGGATGAGCCTTCTTTAGCGCAAACCCAGGAACCAATTCACAAAGACGGAAAGGATATGCTTGTCCAAAACCAATCTCTTGAAGTGAAAGACCAACTTCTGAAACAGCAAGTGCCTGAAGAGAATTTGCTAGAACCCGAGACGCCTAAAAATCTAGTCACTAAAGACCAAACTTCTAACATTTTAACTATTGCGCCGCAATTTCCCGAAGATCAGGCTCTTGGATTGCCTTCAGATAAAGATCAGACACTTGGAACAGACATGAAAGTTCAGAGTCAGAGCTTCATAGATGAAAGCAAGGGTGTTGTTCAACATGTGGACAGTATTATATCGAGCATTACTAACGAACCTTCCAAAGTTACTAAACCTAGTGACAGCCCCATATCAATATTAGAAGGTATTGACAATAAACCAGTTATACAAGAAACACGCAAAATTTTGCCGGATGGTACAGAGGTAACTGTAACTAAGTCAACATCAACAATATCCAAACCTAGTGAATTCAGCTCTGAACATAATAGCACTACAGTAACGACAACTTCCTCTACCGTGACAACAGTTGAGATTACTCAAAGTGAATCTAGTTCATACCAAGTTATAACAGAAGAAATAACAGGGCCTCAGTCTACTAAAGAGTCAGTGATTCAGGAATATTATGTCACTGAAGCACCTGACGAAACAGATGATATAAAGTTACACATGAAATCTTCAGAAGTAACCGAATATGAGCTACCTAAACAAACAGATAAAATAAGGAAAGAAAGTAAAGAAATACCCACAGATTTGATATCAGAAACAGGTGATAAAAAGAAAATTGTGACAGATAATCTCTTAGACGTAGCTCCTGGTGTAATTTATGACACCAATACTTCTGTGATTATATCTACACAGGCAGGCGTAACTGATAATTTATTGGAAGCTGTCAACAATGGTATCATACCTTCAGAAACTGTCAAGTTGGCAGACCCAAAGACAGGTAAAGAGATTTCTCTTAAGGAAGCTATAGCAAAGGACATTGTTGATTCTAGAACAGGTGAGATTAAAGATAAATCTGGTAAAAAAATTAGCATGAAGGATGCTGCTAAATTAGGTTTGATAGCCATAGTTGGTGCGCCTATTTTAGCAGCAGCTAAAGTGGTTGAAGTCGTTAAAAATGCAGCAGTGTTTGAGCCTGAAACTGGTGAAAAACTTCCATTGGATAAAGCACACCAAAAAGGTCTTATTGCCTCAGATACTTACAAAAAATATGAGGAATTAGTTAAGATACAAACCGATCATGGTTTAACTAATGTTTCTGAAATAGATTTAGTTCCTCATGGGGAATATGCTGAAAGCTATACTACAATAAAAACCACCACACATCCCAGTCAGGTAGTAATCACCAAAACCACTGAATATACTAAACCTATTGTTTCCGAAATTACCAAGACTACTGTAGAACAAACTGTTACTGACGTCACACATCCTGTTCTAGTTACAGCTGACGAAGTACCATCAACAGAATATACAAAACCCATTGTCTCGGAAATTAACAAAACTACTGCGGAACAAAAAATTGTTGAGACTACAACTCATGACGTAAAATCTGTCTCTGCTATGTTAATTGATGCTGAAAGACAACCTTTGCGAGTTATTGATGAAATTACAGAACAAAATTTGACCAAAGAAAAGGTTGAATCAATTAAGCCTCTATACGAGAATATCCAATTGATTGATGCTATTTCACAAGGTAAAATAGAACCGAAAATATGTAGGATTATCATTAATGGTACTGAATCACCACTTACAGTTCAAGATTCCTTAGAGCAAGAACAAATTAGTAGATTTGTGCCTGTAGATATTTTATCTAAAAATTGTGTAATCGTAAAAGAAGTGAAACCTAATTACACGGTTGCTATCTCTCATAGGCTTACTCCCGAAGAATTATCTGAAATGGGTGTATATGACATAGAAAAACAGGTATTCCTAAATCCTAAAACAGGTGCTAAAATCTCCTTTGAAGAGCTTGTTTACGGTCTCCACATTTTTGATCCAGAATCAATATTAGTGAAAGATTTAGGTTCAAAATCAGACGATTATATATCTTTTGATGAAGCTATTGCCAGGCCTATTATAGACAAAACCACTGGCCATATGGTAAATCCCAAAACAGGCAAACGTTTATCTTTCCTTGAATGCGTACAATTAGGTTGGATCGTTGAACAACCTGAAGATGTTACAATTACAGAGCAAGTGTCCATTGAATCTGCATTAGAACAAGGTCTTTATAATCCCAAAACAGGTGTTATCAAAGACGTTAATACCGGTGCGTTAGTTCCAATCGGCGAGGCAGTCGAGAAAGGTCTAGTTGATCGAGACACCTTGCTTATTAGAGTGCCACACACCAACGAAGTTATGTCTATTTCTGATGCAATTGAAAGAAATGTTATTGAAATTTATGAGGGTACGATTACTATCATAGAAACTCGAGAAATTATTGAAATATCCGTTGCTATTCAACGTGGTCTAATTACTGTTATTCGAAGACCTATTTCTATTGAAGCAGTAATTGATAATAATTTGTATGAACCGAAAACAGGTAAGATTATGGATAAAGTTACAGAGCAATTGGTAAGTGTAGGAGACGCTGTTGATAGAAATATTGTGCATCCAACTATTTCTGAAATTAAAGATACTGCGTTAGAGAAATTCATACCTCTTTCTGAAGCTCTTGATACAAAACTGATTGATCCCAAGACTGGTAAAATAAAAGACAAAAAGACTGGTAAACACATTCCACTAGATGATGCTTTAAAAGAGGGATTAGTTGCAACAAAATCAGTAACTTTCTCATTATTCGATGTCATAGAACTAGGATATTACTCGCCTATGTCTGGTAAAATTTTAAATCCTAAAACAGGAGAAACCATAACCTTAGGCGATGCTATAAAACAACGGCTTGTAGATCCATCCGATGTCAAAATCAAAGATGATAAAGCTGAAGCTGTCATTCCTTTTGACAAAGCTGTCAAATCTGGGCTTATTGATTTAGAAAAGGGTGTTATAACTTCTCCGCTTACGAATCTAAAAGACGCTTGTGATAAAGGATACCTGTTTAGTGATAAGAAACCATGGACTTTACAAGAGGGTTTGGTACAAGGAATTTATGATCCTGAAACAGGGCTTTTGACTATCAATGACGTTACTATGACTCTTGACGATGCTATAAAAGTAGGGAACATCAACCCAGAAGCTCTTACAGTTAGAAATTCTATTACTGGTGAAATTATTACATTGGCAGAGGCTATCAAAGCTGGTATCATAGACTCGAAAGAAGGTAAGGCTAGAGATCCGATCCAAGGCGATAAAATTTCTTTTATTGATGCATCAGAGCGTGGATTAATTATTCCAGCAAAACGAAAGCTCAGCTTACCGGAAGCTGTATTTAAAGGTTTTTACGATCCCAAAACTGGCAAATTCTCCAATCCTTTAAATAAAGAAAAGGTACCTACGGACAGAGCTATTAGGAAGCGCATGATTGATCCGCAATCTACCTTAGTTCACGCTGCTGGTAAAGTGATACCTTTTGAATTTGCTGTGGATAGAGGAATCATTGATAGTAGAACGGGTACTGTACGTATAGGTGATCAAAATATAGATTTCCGTGAAGCTTTTGAAAGAGGAATACTTGTAGAGGTACGCAAACCTATGTCTCTTATAGAAGCTCTGGAAAAGGGAATTTATAATGAAATAACAGGACTTTTCATGGATCCACAAAGTGGTAAAAAATACACACTGGTGGAAGCCATTAAATTAAACCTTATTGATGCTCACTCTGTTCACATCTTAGATAATCGACTGGGTAAATGGGACAAAATCACTCTCCCAGTCTCTTTAGAAACTGGTGTGATTGATGACAAGACAGGTAAAATCAGAAATATAAACAGTGATAATGAGGAAATTAGTATACGCAAAGCTTTCGAAATTGGTTTACTAGTTGATAGTAAAGCACCTATTAGCCTTCAGCGTGCCTTACATCAAGGTTTGTATGATGACAACTCAGGTAAAATTATCGATCCAGCTACCAACCGTAAAATAACTTTACATGAGGCTATCAGAGGGTCCATTATTAGTCCAAAGTATCTCTGCTATTTCGACAAGAAATCTGAGAAACCTTTATCATTAGCCGAATCTTGTCGTAGCGAAATTATCGATAGGCGGTCAGGCAAATTCCAGGAGCCTGGTTCGGATATTCAGATTACTCTTTCTGAGGCAATGAGTTTAGGACTTATTGTTGATATCGAAAGTGCAGGATTTACGTTATATGAAACTTTGGCTATGAATATGTATAACATTAGTGAGTTACTTTTCATACATCCTGTTACTGAACGCAAAATTTCATTAAATACAGCTATTGTAGAGGAATTAATTAACCCAGAAACGTCTGCAGTTAAACATATCCCAAGTAGTAAATATATAAAACTAAGCGAGGCTCTCCAAAATGGTATTATTGATGGTGAAAATAATGTTTATATTTTACCTAATGGAAATCAAATTAACTTGTTAGATGCCAAACACCGTGGTCTTATAGTAACTACAAAGAAAAATCTAAGTCTTGAGGAGATAATTCGCAATGGTCTATTCCGAGCGGACAATGGTAAAATTGTTGACCCTAGTACCAACGAGTATATTGATATTAATAAAGCCATTGAATCCGGTCTTTTAAATCCAGATCTTACTGTGGTAAAAGATAATTTGACTAATAAATTCAAACCTCTATTATTAGCTATACAACAAGGTGATGTAGATATAGCTAAAGGTAGGGTAATCGATACAAAAGCAAAGAAAACATATAGTTTAGATATAGCTTTCGATAAGGGTCTACTTGTAACTGTTATTCAGCCCCTTACGTCTCAAACTATTTCAAAGAAATATGTATCAGATTCAACCACCGTAAGAGAACCGGTTTTAAGAGAATTCACGTTGGATGAAGCAATCAGATACGAATTTATTGATCCCGAAACGGCTGTTATAAAAGATCCTCATAAGAATAAATACATTCCATTAAAATTAGGTATTACGGAGGGCATAATTGACAAGGATGCGAAGGGATCATTTGACACACAAAATAGAGGTCGTACACTTTGCTTCACATTTGAAAACGGGCTAATTGTATATATTCGCGAGCCTCTTTCATTTGAAGAAGCTATTGACAAAGGTCTATTAAACGTTGCTACTGCCCGCTTCACCGATCCACAATCCAACGAGGTACTTACGATTAGAGATGCGACCAATTTAGGCTACATAGATTCAGACACAGCACTTATAAAAGATAATCTTAAAAAGAGGTTAGTCAAACTCCCTGAGGCTTTCCGCAAAGGCCTTATGGATGCAGAAAAAGGCAATATCCTTGATACGGAGACGTCTAAATTAAATACGTTGACTGCTGCTATTGAAAGTGGGCTTCTTATGACGCCGAAAACAAGCTTCAGTTTAATTGAGACGTTGAATTTTGGTATATACAATCCAACTACGGGAGCTCTAACTGATCCTTTCATTACCACAAGCGTGATTGATAGAAAGAGATTGAATCTAGGAGAAGCGATTCAACAAGGAATCGTAGATCCATCTAGTACTGTCGTTAAAGAACCTGAAACAGGAAAGATTTGGACATTGGTACAAGCTATAGAAAAGAAGTTAGTTGATCCCGTCGAAGGCAGACTCATTATCGATCCAGAAAAATCGATTAGTTTAGATTTGGTCAAAGCTCTGAAAAAGGGCTACTTGCTGCCAGCAAAAACAAGGGTAAGTTTTTTAATTTGCTTTGAACTACATGCTTTAATCAAGCAAAGGTGTTGCTTACATTTTCCTGTTTCCATTCTTGGAAGGTGATCTCTATCTAAAGCGTATGGCTTAAAACATTGGCATGGCACGACACACCGAACTCACAGTGTCGATATTCGGGTTTGTTAAATATTCGCGTCACAGTTTCGTACATTGTGGCCTATACACTAATGAATATAACATACCGACATTTAATTTTAGAGATAGTATAGATAAATATTTTATATTGGTAACAGTAGTGACAGCACTTATTATTCATTTTTCACGTATTTATTATGTACGGTAGCTTTTCACTAAATTAGAAGGAAGCTGCGTAGTTTATAACTTCAGTGCCTATTGTGTTGTTTTTAAACGCTTATAGGTATGAGCGCTCGTCAATCGCTAGTTTTTCATTGAAGAGTTAGCGATTGGGCAGTGTGCTTTCCAACCCATTGTACTAAGGCTCGATGTATGTTGTTTTTTATTTCCAGCCGTTGCCTGCGATGCTAAAGAATCCTTTTGAGCTAAATCGTGAATGCTTGCCTGTGAGGGATCATATTAACGACGATATAAAGAACCATCACCGTTTCGCCATATACCTAACCTCCCATGTATCACATTGTGCTAAGATTTTGAGGTCGTTATAATGGGTTAATTAGAACCCATTTAATCGGCCTGTAAGCTTTATTGTGTTCGCTTCCATTCAAAACCAGTGTACTATGACTGCTGGTATCCGTTTTAGAGTTTGTAGAATTTTCTCGGTGACATACTCATTCCTTGGAACCCGTGCTCATAATAATTTGGAATGCATGAACAACGCTATGCTCTTGTGATGTCGATATAAGGCGGAATTTCGCAAACATTCACAATATCAGAAATGGTAAAACATTTTCAACACAATCACGGAAGGTAGTATTTAATTCATTATCGACTTTATTTAATTGATCATTTAGTTGTTTTGTGCGTTTATTTTAAGTTGTGTTATTTTATCTATAAATCTGGGGTACTTGTTTTCAAGAAGGGAAAATTTGTCAGACAAAATGTTTTCTCATTCCCATCAGTAGTAACATTATTATTGACAAATTTTACTTTGCCATTTATTTCCCAGGTTCAGAGTGATACACTATTTAGTTGCATTTTCAGTTAATTATGATAATAAATTAATTTAAGACGGTACGATACCAAATTATGCTCCATACAAAAGTATGGGTATCGTACTTCCGTTTTTTCTTCGTGAAAATTAAACCGATTTTAATAGTGTTTGTGATATATTATAGATAAAGAGTATATCTATGCTTCTATCACTTTCTTTTTTTTTCAAAACATAATAACTAAAAGCAATATGATGATCCGAAAATCCCACTTTTTTCGGTTTTCTTTAGATAAAGTTGCAGCGTCTATCACACAAATTTGGTAAAGTTTTACCACAAAAGAAAGTGATAGAAGCATAGATATACTCTTTATCTATAATATAACGCAAAAACTATTAAAATCGGTTTAACTTTCGCGAAAAAAAAACGGAAGTACGAAACGTCTTTTTTCTAAGAATTTGTAGATAAAATCCGCTTCATCTATATTTGTCCCTTTCAGCGCGGAGCTCGGAAATAGGGATAGCAATACCTGAGGCAAATACCTAAATGAGGAGTACAGTACCCTCTTAAGAGCAATTTTATAAATAGTGGCTTCATACGCAGCATACAACTTAATATAATCGTATCGATGACTTTCATATGACTTCATTTATATGCATTCAAAGATTTTTTTGTTGAAAAAATTTTATTATTATCGACTACTTTCATTTAAGCATCAACATTATTACTGTTACCTTCAACGTGCATTTTATTAAATGAAGTCATTATATTATTTAAATGTACATTACGCTCGTATTTCTTTATTATTATTTTTTATTTCTTTTACACTTTACTTTTCAAAAGACACTGTTTATATTGTTACTTCAGTTATTGGTTAAAAATACTTTTTCACAGTTTCAGATATTTACAAGAAGGTACTCTTTAACTTTTTTTATATCTACTTTTAACAAATAACTCTAATTAAACATTAGTTTAAGATACTACATTAATTTAGTTATTACAGGAAGATATTGATACCATACACAAATGTTTTATGTATATATCAAAAATATTGCACTTGGCATTACTTTTTTCGTACTTATTTACGATGAACTTATTATTATTTATTATAAACTTATGCCTTATTCGTTAATAAGTGCTTTTGTTTTTCCTGAAGAAATGCCTTTTTCTTTATTACATTTGGTGCCTTTTCGTAATATTTCTGACATATACATTATATATCAATGCTTGCATGCTCTGCTTTTGCATGTTTTTATTTCTGGTCCGTGTGTTATTTGTTGTTTCTCATTCATATTCTCAATCCTGGCTGTCATATTGTCGCTCCTGAGTTGTTTCAACTTCGCTTACTTTCTGCGTACATATTATTGTTTGATTTGCTTCTCTTACAGGTGCTGTGATGCATGTTATAAATTTTAAGGGTTTTATAGTGTTTTGCAACGAAACTACTATTCAATTTATTTTTATAAGTTATTTTAATTATAACATCTTTTATAAATATATTGTTATATAACCGTTACTGAAGACTAACGGTTGGTAGGGTTGGAGATTATAAACGTGATTTTGAAGTTGCTACGGGTATATTTTCTCCCTGTTCATCATTTAAAAAAAGACCTCCTATTACAATTTACCTTTTTCCCTATACTGTAATTAAATATCCTGGATTTATCAATTTAAAACAATTAATTAAATATCAATGATACTTGAACGTGTCTAGTTTTACTTTATGTAAAAATGTGCACACTTTTTCTTGCTTGAAATCTTCTTGTTTCTTAAAGGTTGCAAGATACTTGTAAATTTTTGTTCCCATCTCAAACTTTTTGTACAGTTTCAATACTTTTGTAATTGTTTTCTGTCCAACGATGAGTTTGTTTACGTCGAAAGACTGCACAGTGTAGTTAGAGAGCATTGTATATCGCATACGTAGATTAGATGCACCAAGCTCAAGGAGCATTGTACATTAAAACGATATTTCTAAATGAATGTCTATTAATTGTTGTATTTTATAATATAGCAAGCAGTTGAAGAAAAATACAGGCTTTGCGATGAAACTCTATCGAAGTTGCTGGAATGGATCGCTGTTGTTGAAGAACGTCTCGCGAACCAGGAAGCCGTTAAAGAAGATATAGACGAATTGCGTAATCAAATTAACATTCTGAAGGTAATGAGCTCCTTTTAAAGTAACTTAATTGCTTAAACGGATACTTGGTTTTTTAAAAACACCTAGATTTGGAAAGCAATGTTATTTTTGCTGAAAGCATATCCTAGGTAAAGGCTGCCAAGGTTAAACTAAACATTTCAAAGTTAAGAAGATTTCTTGTGCGATATCTTTTCCACAAATTGGATATACCACTACTGGACCACCAAATAACTGAAAGCAGTTGATCCAACGTTGAATACTATCGGATTATAGTGACAATTGTGGCAATTTTATTAAATTATTGGCCAGTCCAAGTAAGCCAGTCCGAGTATCTTGAAAGCTAAATCAGCGGGTATCACTAATATTTTTTATAACATCCACAGCTCATCAAAGATGACTTGGAGAGTCACCAACGCCAAGTATCTGCATGTTCCGAGCAAGCTAAACAGTTGCTCGTCTCCGGAAGTGGTGTTCTTGCACCCCATGAGGTGAGGAATTCACCAATTTTAATTGAACAATACGTAAATCAATGGACACAGCTAAGAATAAAGATATATTTGATAAATAACTACATTTTTGTTTTCTGAACATTATTATCTCATTATGGGCACGGGTTTCCTCCCTTTCGGGAGGGTATTTGGTCTACTTATTCAATGCTAACCAGGCATGGTGGCATAAGACTTAGTTCAGAGTTTTCCGCCTTTCACAGAAGACGTTATCGGCTTATAATATCCTTTAGCTGCATGCTCTATGGCAGCAAATGAGTATCACCTGTATATTTTCAATCCGTCGCCACTTGACTACAGCAAACTATTAACGGAACAATTGAAGCATAGCTCATTAAACAAATACACCTGTTTGTAAAACTCTTTGAACCGTGAACCTCATAACAATCGGTTCTAACCTGATAGTTATGGTAGCTATCCAGCCAGCTTAGCTTCGTATTAGATGAAAATTGTGCGAATTGATTTGTGAGAATATAGAGCGCCATATGCTAAATGTATACCGCTCTATAGTCTCTTCCCAACCCTTGGGAAAAAGTGTGGCGGTATGATGATGATATTTTCAGCACAGTAGACCATAATCCCTCCCAAAGTGATGAAGGTCCGTGCCCAGCAGTGGGACGGTACTGGCCTGGACAGAAAGAAAGAGAGTAACATGTCTCGCCTCATCCGTCGCACCTAATGAATTATTCTCCTAGATTGTCCGCAATAATTCCTGTAGTTTTTTAACATACAGGAAGATATAGTTCGGATCGTTGAGTCTACAATATTTATTGTATAATACAGGTGGCAGCACTTGAACGTGGCGTGCGACAGTTGAAGCAACGCGCTGACAAATGTACAGACAAATGTGACAAGATGTTGAGACGCTTGGCTGCGGCTAGAGATGAACTTGCCAAGTTCAGGTAAGTTTAATAAACAATAGTAATTCGTTCACGTGGAATTTTAAATGAATGAATAAAATCTCTTTTATCGCTCTAAAAAGTAGCATAGGGAATATTCCCAGTGTCTAAACTTGATAGCTGTGTACCGAATTTAATTTTAATCGGTTTAGTAGTTATGTCGTGGAAAACAAACAGACGTAATTACTTTATTATTTATAATATTAGTAAGGTTTTTTAGGATTTACTATAAACAATAATGTGTAAAATTAAATCTTTTACTAATTATAAAACAAAATCGTTATTTTTGTGTGTATGTCCGTAAGTGAGCTTATATCTTCAAAAGTACGCAACGGATTTTGATGCGGGTTTTTTAACAAATAGAGTGGTTCAAGATGATGTACTTTTTGTATTATTTGTTAATTATTTGATGTTCATTTCATATACCACCCATACAAAATTACGGGCAACATCTAGTTAGTAGTGCAACAAATAAAGCAAAAATTAATAATGGTTAATTTAAAAATTTCATTGCAGCAATGAATTAACAACATTTGACAACTGGATGGAAGGTGCTTACCGTACATTAGAAGACAAGGAGGCGGCCTTATCTAAGCTGGACTCTTTACCCAACCAGAGCGAAGATGTACGAGAATTTGTGAGTGACGTCATCGCTCACCAAGCCGACCTTCGTTTCATTACGATGTCCGCGCAGAAGTTTGTGGATGAAAGCAAGGTAATATTTATCGTGAATGTCCTATTGTTGTATTTTGGACATATAGGGCTAGTTTCAATCCAAAATTTTATGTCCATGTGATGACGGATTAGGAATACAAGTGTCACCACGCCCTTTTCTTCCCAACTGTAAATGCCACTTGAAGGATATTGCACAGAAATGAAATCCTCTGTTAGAGATGGAAAGCTAGAAAAGGAATCCTATGCCAACAAGGTCAGCGCGGATTCCTCTCAAAATAGAGGATGCCCGGGCCCAACCGTAGGATCATAATGGGCTGGAGAGGGGAAATCATGTAAAAAAAGAGTAAAATTTTTGTTTTTAGTTGTTAAACTAAGTAATTTAATTGTCCAGGAATTCCTCTCAATCTTAAACGAGTACCGCACGTCCCTCCCGTCCCGCCTGTCGCACGTGCCGCCGCGCGGTGAGAGCGCGGTCCGCGCACGCTCCACGGCGGCACGGCGCCGCCACGCCGACCTGTGTGCGCGAGCACAACGACTCTACGACCGACTGAGGGGAGCTGCTGACGTCACCAGGCAGTACCATGATGCTGTACAGAGAGCTGCTAGGTGGATTCATGAAGTAAGTATTCAAATCTTTATTATTGACGAGCCTCGTGGTTGAGTTGTTTATGTAACGGACTGAGGTCGCGGGTTCGATTCCCGCTCGGGACAATCATTTGTGTGATTTTTCTAATTATCATACAAATGTTTGCACTGCGTGTGGGTGTTTCTATGTATTATAAGTATGTATTTACAAAAAAGCAAGTAGTATATGTATTCTATCCGTATTCTGGTACTCATAACACAAGCTTATAAGCTTAGCTCGGGACCAGAGGACGTTGTGTGAAATATCCGTGAATATTTTAAAATATCTTCTTCTTCCTGCCTTCATCCCAATTTATTTAGATTTTACGCAACACACACTAATCTATTCTCTAGCCTTCCTTGATAAATGTACTACCTAACACTAAAAGAATTTTTCAAATCAAAGCAGCGATTTCTGAGATTAGCGCGTTCAAACAAGCAAACTCTTCAGCTTTACAATTTTATAGCTTATCCCAGAATTAGAAATGTTATTTGACGTGTCCTGTGTAGCTAGGTAATTGCATTTTTCAAATAGTTATGTCCTCCAACCGTAATTAAACGAAAAACCATACTTAAATCTACGCAGATTTACATAATTTTGTAAATTAATTACAATTAATCAGTTTTTACGGATTCATACGATAGGACTGGTCCCTCCCGTGACCATAGTGACTGAAAAGTCTCTAAAACGTCGGGCTACAAGCCAAAAAAATATAGAGGTCTGAATCCGTAAAAGTGTAAATGAGAAAATATTATAAAATTAACCATATTACATAATTCTAAGTACCTATTATTCATATCTGTATAATTTTTATCCACCTATAATTTTTATTATAGAATTCCACGCGTACGACTCCGCAGGCAATAGCTAGTACGACATATTTCTGGTCGGTTCGAATAATCTGTACTTAACGGTATAAAGAAATTAAGGTTGGCCAACACTGTTACCAAAAATGTGGCACCATTATTTTCAACTTTGACATTAGCAACTGTCAAATCACATTTGCAATTCTGGGCCAGATTATAGTATAAATGTCTAATATTATAAATATTTCCAGATTGAACCACAAGTCCGCTCAGTACTATCAGAACCAGTTGGTGGTGAACCCAGAGCGGTTGAATCTCAACTAGCGAAGGCCAAGACTTTACACACTGAGATATTGTCACAAGGAAGACTTATTGACAATGCTAAAGATGTAAGTACCAGTAAATAAATGTAGGTAGTTCGATTTTTAAGTTAAATACTATTTATTTTTAACATATCAAATTCTTGCTTTTGCATAATGAGTTTTCTGTAATCATTAGATACAATTGACCTCTGATAACAAACACGTATTAAAAATATCCTCTAGTTTTAAAGAATTATAATTTTTAAAAAGCAGAAATAATAATTATCATCATGAGTGTATTTTAAACTCCTTGGGAACCTTTGAAAATCCGTTCCACTTGTCTCAAACAAGAAGCTGCAAATTTAGAGTTTGACACCATTATTATACCATACCATCATTCACCCATTAGGGTGAATTCCACCATCATCGAGTTCCGAGAACATACGCCTAAAAAAATATGCACAACACCTATTTCTTTTCCAGGCATGTGACCAGCTAGTGAAATCTCTGGAAGGTAACCTCACACCTTCAGAGATCCGTCAACTGGAAGTGCCAGTCTTAGATTTGACATCAAGATACAAGGATATGACAGATGCAGTACAAGGACGCTGTACTGAGTTGGAAGCTGCCTTGCTGCAGTGCCAGGGTCTGCAGGATGCTGCTGAAGCTCAAGCACATTGGTTGTCACAGGCTGAGAGCTCTTTGAAGTGAGTTTAATTTATTTATCTGAAAAGCGGCCTCAGTAGTTTATTGATTATGCTTCCGACAAGATTAACGCGGAGTGTTATGGAGATAGGATCTCTAGACGCTGCTAGATGGCACTGTTACAATTTCATTCAATTTCGCGTTTGATGCACTCACTCACATGAGCAAAACAAGCGTTTTCATTTCCTTTCATGTTATATGTATTTAATTTTCTTTTGCGAGACGGAATATTCAAAAGTAAACATTTTGCCTACAGACCTGGTCGGCGCGGCACAGTAGACCAAAATCCCTCCTTAAAGGGAGGGGGTGGCTACCCAACTGTCCGACGTTTATTGCCTGGAGAGAGAGAATTTTCTTTTATTACGTGTTTAAAACCGGGACTAAATTATAAAATTATTACGTTTTATTCACAGGACTCAATTTAAACCAGCATCATTGATTCGAGAGCGTCTCGACGAACAAGTCCGTGAACAACGACTAAGCTTGGCCGAGTTGGAAGCACGTAGACCAATGTTGGCCAAACTACTGGCCAATGCAAGAGACGCAGCATTGACTCCATCTAATGCTAGAATCGCTAAGAAATTGGAGCAAAGAGCTGAAGATATATATGCGAGGTAATTTTACAATGTTACAATTAAGTGATAGACTGACAAATAATGCTAGAAAGTTTAAAGGGTCATTTTAGAAATTTTTTAAGGTTTAGCAATAAGTAATTGGATAAAAAGTTTGGAGTGACATTTTCGCTTTATTTCTTTTTTCTTTAGTACAAGTAGAATTTTCTTGTTCAACAGATACGAGAAACTAGTGGAACGTTCTAGCAAACGTAATGAATTCTTGGATGAAGTGTCGGGAGAACTGTCCCATTTCAGTCAACAGGCCGCTATGTTCGATACTGCTCACGCTCAATTATTGGAACAAGCTGATGCCAGAGAATTGGGACGTTTACCCGCTGAAGAGTTGGGTGGAAGACTGGCTCAGTTATCACATCACAGGTATGAAACAAAGAATATAAGTGTCACTACCCCATTTCCTCCCCGAGCTATAAGAGCCCGCTAAAAGATATTACAAGAAGATAATATCTTAATAAATTAAATTATGGTGGAAAAGTGATTACCGCAAGCGGGACTTGAACCCACGACCTCAGAATACCGTTCCGTAGCTCTGCCAACTGAGCTTATTGCGGTCTTGCTTTCAGTAATCAAATTAGGCCACCATAATCGTCAGTCGATTGAGTTTATATCGTATTTTTACGTACTCAATTTATTAAGTAAAAGTATAGCATTTCAATTCCAAAATTAATAAATTACTTTAGTAAGATAATATCTTCTTTGAGAGAAGGAAAACTCGAAACTAAACTCTATGCCAACACGTCTGGTCATCATGACTTAGTGGACCAAATACATTCTGTTTTACCATTCAAATGCTTTACTTCTTTACAACAGGCTGACCTTCACCAGGTCTATTATATAATTGTGTAATTTTCATATTTTTACACAGATCTGTAATGTATCCCTATTCTGGTAGCCATAACACAAGCAAATAAACTTAGCTTGAGACCAGAGGACGTTGTGTAATATTTTTTTTCTTTTGCAGAGATAAGCTAATGCCATTATTAGAAGAATGTCTTCGTAGCGGTAAACAGTTGATCAGCAAGAAGGATGTCACTGATACACATGTTATACGTGATAGGATGAAGGTAACATCAGAACTTTAATCATACTTTAGTCATACATTTGTGAATACATTGGCCACACTTTGATCATACATTATTCACACTACTCAGACTACATACACTAATCAGATACACTAATCAGAATATGACCCTGATCATGCTTTGATTATACTTTGATCATACTCTGATCTTGATAATACTTCGATTATACTATAATCCTGATCATCCTTTAATCATAATATGATGGTATTATGATCATACTTTGATCATACTCAATTCTTTCTCTGATCATACTCTGATCTTACTCTGATCACACTCTGGTCTTACTCGGATCACACTCTGATCTTACTCTGATCACACTCTGATCATACTCTGATCTTACTCTGATCATACTCTGAGCATACTCTGATCATACGTTGATGACACTTTGATTTTACTACAGTATTATCTTGCACATTGAAACTAAAGTAGAAAGAATGTTAGTTCTTTGTTCTATTAATAAATTATATTATACATTTCGTGATGCAGGCCTTAGAGAATATGTGGAGAGATTTCAATGCTACATTGGAAGAGAAACAAAAACTATCCAAACAAAGAGCTGATCAACTGAACCAATATGAAACACTTAAATTACAAGTGAGTACAATAAAATTATAATAACAATAGTTTTTAAAAATAACTAACTAACTACTTTTTACGGGTACTTTTGTCGTGAGTAGTCACG
This sequence comes from Orgyia antiqua, assembly GCA_916999025.1. Lineage (NCBI taxonomy): Eukaryota > Metazoa > Arthropoda > Insecta > Lepidoptera > Erebidae > Orgyia > Orgyia antiqua. The sequence continues at coordinate 28,389,589 of OU779871.1, forward strand.
GGTGTTACTGACCCCACTGTTCCCACGGGTCAGTAACACCCGTGACCATGGTGACTGCAAAGTCTCCGAAATGTCGGGCTAAAATTTAAAACAAATATACGCGTCTAAATCCGTAAAAAATAGTTTTATTTAAACAAATGAGGTTTTTTTCTTACTTTGTTAATTTTACAGTTTCTGAGATATAATCTGTATTAATTATGTTTGATTCGACCTCTAATGTTTTATTAAAATGAATAATAAAATGATATTTGAAATTAAATTCTAAATCAGTATTTTAATGCTCTTTTAAAACGATGTCCTATAAAAAGGACATATGCATAGCACTTGAAACCGTCGAGCTTGTACTATCAGACTCTTGCCTTCCCCATGAATGAAGCATAATTTGCTATATGTAATAGCATAAAATTTTATTAAATGTACGTTTTTTGCTTAGGTCCTAGATTGGCTTCAGTCCATGGAAAACCGCGTTGGTCATTTACAACCCGTGGCTGTTGATCTAGATGTCATCAAGAAACAGCAAGATGAACTGAGACCACTTGTAAAGGAGTACAAGGATGCTGCCGTTATCATTGATAAGGTAATATTATTTATAAATTTGATAGGTTTCTGGAGAATATTGTATTAATTTAAAAGACAACTAGCTGTGTAACTAGGTTAGGAATATAGTATACTAACTAATGGCCGCAGTTTCATCCGCCTTTATAGTTATTGAGCAGAAATGGTGAAGTTTAAACGTATTTTTTCATTGTGTACAGCCTTTCTTTTTCCTATACGGAATTTATTTACTATCTTGTTTAAGACTTCTATTATAATTTATTAGATTATCAAAACTATAATTGTTTTTATAATAGGTGAACGAAGCCGGTGCTGTCTATGAAGCGTTAACTCGCGGTGACCGAGCCGACAGTCCTCATCGCAAGAGACAAATATACAGTCCGACTAAACGACAAACACCCAGTAAGTAATACTTAACTACTACTTTATAATAAACTGGTAACTCATCAGTTTATTATAAAGTCAAGTATTATTAATTATTTTGTGTCATGCATTGTCAGAATTGATTGATTGTCCTATAGAAAGGACATTTATTATCACAATAGCGCAGTTTGTCCTATAAAAAGGACTTGTAATGTCAAAATGTTTCACTTGTTCTATAATTAATCTACTTAGTTCAAAAACTAAAAAGCATGCTTGAAAATCCTGAACTTTTTTATAATTATTGCATTGTCATCGGTCTTTGATATTATGTGCAAAATTTGAGATCAATCCAACTACTACAAGTGGATTAAAATCACTTTCAAAGGTTCCGTTACATAGATTAAAACATTGATAGATACATACCGAACTTATATAAGCGTGTTAAAAAGACTATCTATTGTCAGAGTAGTGTAGTTTGTCCCATTAATAGGACTATCAAAGTGGTTTGGATGGCTAATAATGCTAATATTTATAAAAAATAATTACTAAAATAATTATTGTAGGTCGTACACTAGACGGTCGTTCACCATCACCAAGCAAAGGTCATGGACTAGTCAGCCCTGGCTCCACTCACTCCACTTCAAGTGGATTTTCATCCCGACGATCCAGCCAGGATGGATTCCACTTGGAAGGTATGTTGACATATTATACTTAGTGTATAATATTGCTTAGAATTAATGTGAACAAACTATTGAAAATAAATTAGAAATTATCTACAGTTTTCAAACTTTAGATTTTCGTCACTTGTCATTGAAACTTTCCGTTATGAAGCATGGGCCTGCTCTACAAATCAAACCGATTTCATGTTATATCAGGTTAATTTCACAGTAAATCTTGTTATTCTGATATAGCACCCATAGGATGGAAAGGGCACACATTAATGATATTTTTATTTGACCATCTTAACTGTATTTTGGTTAAGTATCTATTTTCAATAGCCTATTTAGATCAGCCCGTCTAATTCTGTACTAGCGATCCGTTTTGAAACTAGGTGATGGCAACCACTCCACATAAGTAATATTTTATTTTTTTTCAGAATTATCTCCAGTCCAACAACAACTATCAGAGATCAACAACCGCTACAGTTTGTTAGGCACTAAGCTGTCAGACAGACAGTCTGAGCTTGACGCTGTACGTGAAGAACTTAGGAAGCATATCGATAGTCTTAGGGCTTTGAACACTTTCCTTGATAAGGTAATATTATTATTTTACTGTAAGATACTTTAAAAACTCATTTTTTTCACTCTTTTAACATGCAAATTTTTAATTTAATATTGTGCATACGGTGTTTACCTTTAAGTAACTGTTACATTACTGTAAGCTTCGCAAACATGTATTTAGTTTTAAGTTTTTATGTAAGCAGTTGTTGGTAATCCTCAAACAAATAAAATAAAAAATAAATAATTTAATACTAATTACCTAAACTAATTAACTAAATTGTAGTTGAAAAAATAATCTCTATGAGCGGGACTTGAACCCACGATCTCAGAATACCGAAGATAGACGGAACGGTTTTAGGAGGTCGTGGGTTCAAGTCCCGCTCATGGAGATCATTTTTCCAGTATAATTTAGTTTATTATGCAAATATTTTTTTAAGAAGCACGCACATGTCTTCCTAAATGTTAGAGATATCACTTTTTACGTGCGTACATGCAATAAATGTTTTTATTTTTGGATTTTTTCTCATAAACCTCTTTCTAAACCAGGTACAAAGGCAATTACCAAAAGAAGCAGTGCCCAATACAAAGGAGGAAGCAGACAAGACCATCAAACAAGCTCGCGCTGTACTTGAGGAGATGTATGAGAAACAAAGCATTCTGGACTCTACTAAGACTCAGGTAAGATAATTATTTATTCTAGGTCTTTTCAGCCCTAAATAATACATTATGCAGAAGTTCTGCTGCAATGGGAAGTATATGGTCGTTTTTGTAAAGTCCTCTGGTCCCTAACTAAGCTTGATGCTTGTGATATGGGTACTGATATAATACAAAACTACTTATTAAAAACTACTTATTAAAAGAATTAAAACCATTACAATCATACTATAAGAACCTGGTTCTTATAGTATGATTGGAATGGTTTTAATTCTTTTTCAAAAACCAATAACAAAAAATAACTTGGTATGTCCTATAAAAAGGACATGTACTATCAAAGTAATATTGCGTGTTCTTTAAAATGGACATGTAATAAATTACTTAATTCAATATTTATTATAGGTTCGTGAGCTACTCAAACGTAAGCAGAGTGTCCTAGGCGCTGACAGGCTACATGATGAGATGGAAGATGTGGCTTCAAGGTGGAAGGCGCTGCATGATGCCTTCAAGGATAAGTTAGTATTGACTTTTTACTATTTAGTACTTTACCGTATGTAGTATTCAAAGGAGAGAAGTAAAAAATGTTTGTTGTATCATAAATGAGAGCTAATTAAAATAATATTTGTTATATTGCCTTTTGCCCATGACTTTATCTGCCAAACCACCTATTGTGTTGATACGTTAGTCAGCCAGCTTCCTTTATAATACAGAAGATTAATGACGCATGTTAATATCCAGGATCAGGCTAATGGAAGAGATGAAAGACTTCCACGACACCCACAGCAACCTCTCACAGTGGCTGAGCGCTAAGGATCGTATGATGGCCGCACTTGGACCTATCTCATCTGACTCCAGGATGGTACAGACTCAAGTTCAACAGGTTTGTTATATTTGAAGATTTATTTTACTATTTGTAACCTTTAATATACATATACACGGCGGAAGTAAATGGGAACGCTAGGATAGGACGCTCGAGGAAAATATTCTCCGGTGTCATCGCCGGGATACTCCAAAAGTGTCAAGTGCGTAGCACTTACAACCGTCGGGCATGTATGACCAGATGTATGAGTGTGGATGAAGCCAAGGAAGTATGTTTCGATCGTAGCAGATGGCGCTCTATAGTCTCTGCCTACCCCCATGGGAAAAAGGCGTGATATTAGGATGATGTTGTTGATTGTAACTTAAATTCGACCAGCGCGAGAGTAAAGCCAGTTTTATTAGATTTTACTACATGTACTATATAATTATTATTATTTTAGGTACAAGTCCTCCGCGAAGAGTTCCGTAGCCAACAACCACAGCTGTCACACTTGGAGGAAGTCGGTTCAGCTGTCCTGGACCGCCTGGAGCCGCAGTCAGCTGATGCTAATAAACTTAGGCAGAAAGTTACAGATCTACAGGATAGATGGAATGATTTACTTGACAAGTAAGTACATAATTAATTATTTAACACTGATACTAAATACTGGTACTAGATAGAGGACAGTTATACAAGTACTAAATTTAGGACACACTAGTACTAAATATTGGACACTGATTATAGTACTATCTAGTAGCCACTGATTAAAATGCTAAACATAAAAACCAATTAACGTAGTCGTACTATGTATTAGACACTGATCAAAGTACTAACAATCAGACACTGTCTAAGGTACTAAATATTAGACACTGGTCTAACTAATTTAAAATATAGATAGTGATAGCGTTGATTTTACACAAACTTTTTTTGCTAAAATTTATTGTTATTAGTTCTGTAAATAGTGTTATGTTTTCTTTTTTTACATTTATATGTTTCTTGTTTTTTTTTTTTATTTATTGTAAGTATGAGTAGTTGCAAATAAAAATATTTATTTATTTCTTTCTTTCTAAAATGGTATAAACTATTAATAATGAAGAATTAACAAAATGCAACTTATACTTTTTTTCTTACTTTTTAACACGCTTATATAAGTTCAGTATGTATCTATCAATGTATTGTTACGAACACACAAAACACAAAGGAGCTAGCGCCATCTAGCAGCAACTAGTAAAACCAATTAAAGAACCGAACAGAGTGAAACCCCTATTAGATACTAGATGGCGTTAGAGGAACTATGAACTTTCCAGAAACATTCGTTCCGGGCGATCACGTTCGCGCACAGTCGGGAACATTCTGGAATAGTCTGGAACTCGTCTCGGCGCATATAAATAGCGGCAGGGAGGCGAGCCCGGGCAGTTCAGTTTGAGCTACGAGAAAGGCGACTTCAAGAGCGAAAACAAGTGATCAAGAGTGATACCAGTGAAACCTACGACTTGGCTACGATCTAGGACATTGGTAGTGCTTAGTGTTTGGACCTAGTGCTTAGTGTTTGGACCTAGTGCTTAGTGTGTAACTAGTGCTAGTGAATAAAGTCTTCAAAAAGAGTCAGCAGGTCTTTCTCTCCAAATCCTTCGAACCCTAACACGTAACAACTGGTGTCAGAAGTGGGATTTGGAGATGCCATTGACTCCGAGAGAGGACTTCGAGGGCGTCAGGACAAGGGCACGACGAGCTGCGGAGGCCACGCCCGCTGTGGACCAAGCCCCGCCCACTGGCCCCACCTACCAGGCCCCGCCCACCGACCACGCCCCCTTAGACCCGCCCACTGGCCACGCCCACCATGCCACGCCCACCGACCACGCCCACCGGGCTCCGCCCACCCAGGCCCAGGCTCCGCCCACTCAGACTCAAGCCCCGCCCACTGGCCCCGCCCACCTTGCCACGCCCACCACACCGGCCACGCCCACTAGACAAGCTCCGCCCACTGGATCCGCCCAACTTGCCACACCCACCACACAGGCCACGCCCACTAGACAAGCCACGCCCACCAGCAGCACCGTAGTGTCAGTTCCTCAAGTAGCACTCCAATTAGGAAGTTTAATTGAACTGATAGAACACAAGCTCGGCGCTTTGCAAGAGTCACAAGAACGCAAGCTCGGCGCTTTGCAAGAGTCACAAGAACGCAAGCTCGGCGCTTTGCAGGAGTCACAAGAACGCAAGCTCAGCGCTTTGCAAGAGTCACAAGAACGCAAGTTCGAGTCACAAGAACGCAAGCTCGGCGCTTTGCAAGAGTCACAAGAACGCAAGCTTGGCGCTTTGCAAGAGTCACAAGAAAAAGTGATTTGTGCTATAAATGATGTTAGTAACACGGTGATTAAGCTTCGAAAAGATGTCGACGTAGTGGAAGAACGAGTTACCGGGTTAGGATTGGATGTCGAAAATGTGAAAACCGGCCTCATTGAACTACAGAAGAAAGTAGTGCGCCTTGAAACCACGGGAGTTACGATCTCTAGTGGAACTATCGGAGTGGCACAAGGACCAAGAGTGAAAGTTCCGCCATACGACGGCACTACTTCCTGGAACGCTTATCGTCAGCAATTCCAGACGGTTGCTACTGCCAACGGATGGACGGAAGAACAATGCTTGACCGCTCTCACTGTTGCGCTCAGAGGGCAAGCTTTGTCGGTCCTGGAAGCACTGCCACATACAGGAAATGGGTTCCAAGACCTGATGGAGGCACTTGAATCCAGATACGGGGAGCGACACCTGGAGCACGTGTTCCGTGCCCAACTGCGTGACAGAGTCCAACGCTCAGGAGAAGGACTACAACAATGGGCGTTGGAAATTGAAAAACTCGTCAGGAAGGCACACCCGGGAGCCGACACCAAGATGGTAGACACGAATATTGTTCAAGCATTTGTCGACGGAATCAAAGACCTGGAGGTCAGAGCTGCAGTGAGGCTTCGTCACCATACCTCGCTAAAGGAAGCATTGGCGCATGCTTTGGAGGTCGAGGCTGTTCGTTATGACATACGGCATACCCATAAGATCCGCGAGGTCTCTGAGGAAGTCAAGGAGGTTAAGGCCCCTACGAAGAAAAGTTCTGGAGCCATGTGCTACAAGTGCGGCGAGAGGGGCCATCTTCAGCTCAACTGCCCGCAGAAGGAAACCCAGATGGAAAGGATGAAAAGGATCGAGGAACAAATAGAGGTTCTGAAGAAGCAGGGGGCTTTGTCCCTTGCCCGGGATCAGGGAAACAGGACTAAGGGGCGAGTGCCGGCGGAGACGGAGGGAGCCCCGATAACTGTTATCTCCCAGGCATGCAGCGGAAATAGTCTTGCGATTCAGGGGACTATTAACGGGACGGATTGCAAAATGACTCTGGACACAGGAGCCTCTAGAACAATAGTGAACCCAAGTCTGGTAAAAACCGCAACGGGACACAAGAGGAGAATTAACTGTCGGCTACTTACTGCCTCCGGTCAGCCAATACCCGTCCTGGGAGAATCGTCAGTTACGATGTATGTAGGGAGGTCCTCATACTCTCATAACGTAATCGTGGCTGAGATTATGGATGATTGCATCTTGGGTTTGGATTTCATGAAGAAACACAACTGCAGAATTAATGTCGCTGAAGGAGTTTTCAAGTGTGGTGAAGAAGAAATCTTCATTCTTGGAGGCGCCTGCGGGAAAGTCACATGTGTAAAGAAGGTCATCATACCTGGACGAGCGGAAGCTCAGGTACTGGTGGAACTGCCGCCAGCTGGAAAGAAAAAGTCAAACAGATGCGTGTTGATCGAAGACACACCTACCAAGACATCGTCACAAAAACTGATGACGGCGAGAACCCTTGTTAGTGGAAGCAGTAACGCTGTGGTCAAGGTTTTGAATCTTGGTGATCGCGAGATCTGCTTGAACAAAGGTGACGTCATCGGAAAGTGCGAGGAAGTTGTCTGGATGAAAAAGTGTAGTTCGATGACAGGCGCAGACTCAGCAAACAGCAATAACTACGGTTTAGTGACTAAGCTACTCGATGACTGTAAGAGTAATCTGACTTATTCGCAGAGCATGAAAGCTAAGAAGTTTTTGCAGCGCTACGCGAATATCTTCTCCAGTCAAGAAGGGGACCTTGGAAGAACGTCGATGGTTCAGCACAGGATAGATACCGGAAGCGAGAGACCAATTCGTCAACGAGCAAGACGGGTACCAATTGCAAAGGAAAAAGAAGTTGAAGGCCTTTTGGAGGACATGAGAAGGAATAAGATTATTGAACCGTCTACAAGTCCGTGGTGCTCACCTGTTGTATTAGTGAAGAAGAAAGATGGTAGCACGAGATTTTGTGTGGACTATAGGCGTCTCAATGATGTCACTAAGAAGGACAGTTACCCGTTACCACGAATCGACGACACTTTAGATACCCTGAGTGGCATGAAATGGTTCTCGACCCTAGACCTGAAATCTGGCTACTGGCAGGTGGAAATTCATCCAAAAGACAAGGAGAAGACAGCTTTCTCGACCGGTAAAGGTTTATGGCAATTTAACGTCATGCCCTTCGGATTGTGCAACGCACCTGCCACATTTGAGCGACTCATGGAGTGTGTACTGGCAGGCTTAGTTGGAGAGGCTTGCTTAGTCTACTTGGATGACGTCATAATTGTCGGCCGCGACTTCGAGGACCATTTGCGAAACTTGGAGCGAGTTTTCGCCAAAATAGAGGGAGCCAAATTAAAGTTGAACCCGGAAAAGTGTCATTTATTCAGGAGCAAGGTCAACTATCTCGGCCATATTATCTCCAGTGATGGAATCCAGACAGACCCGGAGAAACTGGAAGCAGTTCAAAAATGGCCTACCCCTAAGGACAAAACCGAAGTGCGGGCATTCCTCGGCCTATGCTCATACTACAGGCGTTTTGTTAAGGGATTCGCAGAGATAGCCAAGTCATTACATCGGCTGACAGAAGATAAACGACAATTTAGTTGGGATGAGACTTGTGAAGATTCTTTTCAGAAACTAAAGAAACATCTGTGTGAAACACCAATCCTGGGGTATCCACAAACTGAAGGTCAGTTTATAGTTGACACGGATGCAAGCAACACGGCCATTGGAGGGGTGTTATCTCAAAAACAGGGTGAAAGAGAAGTTGTTATTGCATATTTCAGCAAATCTTTATCCAAGCCAGAGAGAAACTACTGTGTGACAAGACGAGAACTCTTGGCTGTTGTAAAGACGCTACAACATTTCAACAAATATCTCATCGGCAGACAGTTTTTACTACGAACTGACCACGCAGCCTTGAAGTGGCTACTGCAATTCAAGAACCCAGAAGGTCAAGTAGCTCGATGGATTGAACAGCTCCAGGAGTATGACTTCAAGACGGAACACCGCAGCGGAAAGACACATGGGAATGCCGACGCACTCTCACGAAGGCCGTGTTCGGAGGACTGCAAACATTGTGTTAAGCAGGAATGCAATGAAGTAATATTAAAGCTAACGAGAACGAATCCTTTGAGTCTCTGGGAGAATGATGCTATGAGGGAGGCTCAAGAAAAAGACGACGACCTTCGGCACATCATCACATGGAAGAAACGGGGTGACGTAAAACCAATATGGAGTGAGGTTGCACCCACTGGCGCTGTCACTAAGGCGTACTGGGCGCAATGGGACAGTCTGATACTCCAAAACGGAATACTCTACCGGAAATGGGAGAAGACTAACGGCAGAGAGTTCCATCTTCAGATAATTGTCCCAAGAACGAGAGTACCAGATGTTCTCCGTGAAATACATGATGGCGTATCAGGAGGTCATCTAGGTGTCAAGAGGACGTTAACAAAAGTGAGAGAACGATTCTACTGGTTGCATTGTCGAGACGATATACAGGATTGGTGCCGCAAATGTACTACTTGCGCTGCTGTAAAAGGACCACAGACCAGGAGCCGTGGGAACCTGCGGTTGTATAACGTCGGTGCACCGTGGGAACGAATTGCAGTTGACGTAGCTGGGCCATTTCCTGTAACGGATTCGGGAAACAAGTATTTTATGGTCGTCATTGACTACTTCACCAAATGGCCCGAAGTGTTCGCCATACCAAACCAAGAAGCCACAACAGTCGCTTCCAAGTTAGTCGAAGAAGTGATATGTCGCTTTGGTGTGCCTCTGGAAATCCATTCTGATCAGGGCAGGAACTTCGAATCGCAGGTGTTCCAGGAAGTGTGCAGAATTTTGGGCATGCATAAGACGAGGACCACCGCGTACCATCCACAGTCTGATGGAATGGTTGAGAGATTTAACCAGACCCTTGAGAGGCATTTGGCGAAATTGGTAGATGACAAACAAAAGGATTGGGACAAGTATATACCACTCTTCCTTCTGTCTTACCGAACCGCCGAGCATGAGAGCATAAAAGCTACCCCGGCGTATGTCAATTTCGGTAGAGAACTACGAATACCAGTAGACCTATTGACAGGAGGGTCACCGGAGGGACCAAAGACTGTACAAGACTATGTCTGCGATTTAAGGGAGAAGATGCGCTATATACACGCCTTGGTTCGGGAAAATGGGTTACAGTCAAGTGAGAACATGAAAACCAGATACGACCGGAAATCGAACACGAGCGGCTTCGAGGAAGGGTCATTGGTGTGGCTGCATAACCCAACTCGCCGGAAAGGGAAATCTCCAAAGTTGCAGAACCAGTGGGACGGTCCATACAAAGTGGTTACCCGACTGAATGATGTGACCTATAGGATTCAAAAGCAACCAAGAGGGACATTCAAAGTGGTACACATAGACCGTCTAGCGCGTTACCACGGTAGTAACAACGATGCTCGGGACGAGCATCTCTAAGAGGGGAGTAGTGTTACGAACACACAAAACACAAAGGAGCTAGCGCCATCTAGCAGCAACTAGTAAAACCAATTAAAGAACCGAACAGAGTGAAACCCCTATTAGATACTAGATGGCGTTAGAGGAACTATGAACTTTCCAGAAACATTCGTTCCGGGCGATCACGTTCGCGCACAGTCGGGAACATTCTGGAATAGTCTGGAACTCGTCTCGGCGCATATAAATAGCGGCAGGGAGGCGAGCCCGGGCAGTTCAGTTTGAGCTACGAGAAAGGCGACTTCAAGAGCGAAAACAAGTGATCAAGAGTGATACCAGTGAAACCTACGACTTGGCTACGATCTAGGACATTGGTAGTGCTTAGTGTTTGGACCTAGTGCTTAGTGTTTGGACCTAGTGCTTAGTGTGTAACTAGTGCTAGTGAATAAAGTCTTCAAAAAGAGTCAGCAGGTCTTTCTCTCCAAATCCTTCGAACCCTAACACGTAACAGTATTAATCTATGTGACGGAATCTTTGAAAGTGATTTTAATTGCAGTAGTCGGATTGATCTGAAATTTTTAACATATATCAACGACCGATGACAATGCAATAATTATACATAGAATTCGTAGCCTTGTATACATTTTATTTATATATGTCTTTTTTTTTCACAAAAATTAATGATATTTTTTTTTGTAAATAGACTAGAGAAACGCGCGGATAGTCTCGGCGCCGCGGCGGATACTTCACGTGAGTTCGACGCCGGGTTCGCAAGATTGAGAGACGCACTACACACAATCAGTGATAAACTAGATGAAGTCGCTATGGAAAATGAACCGGACGAACAACTTAGAAAGATTGAGGTACAGAAAATTAATAATTTTAAGATTTTTAGTCATCATTGCCCTTTATTTGGAGTCGCCGCAACATAGAGAGAAAAAAAAAGTCCATTGAGTTTCTTGTCTGTTCTTCTCCATAGGATTCGTGTTTGGAACAGACACCTAGTTTCTGACGTTTCAAAATAGCTTGTAAAACATGTCAACTTGAAATAAAAATTTTCTTCTTTTTTTTTAACCAAAAATATCAAGCAAATAAAAAAAATTGGTCAAGTGCGAGTCGGACTCGCGCACGAAGGGTTCCGTACCATTATCTATGCAACATAAGGCAACGTTATTAGTATCGAGCAAGAAACGGTAAAAAAATCATGTTTGTTGTATGGGAGCCCCCCTTAAATATTTATTTTATTTTATTTTTAGTATTTGTTGTTATAGCGGCAATAGAAATACATCATCTGTGAAAATTTCAACTCTCTAGCTATCACCGTTCTTGAGATACAGCCTGGTGACAGACGGACGGACGGACGGACGGACGGACGGACGGACGGACGGACGGACGGACAGCGAAGTCTCAGTAATAGGGTCCCGTTTTTACCCTTTGGGTACGGAACCCTAAAAACGCTGTTAAAACAGTAACAAAACATGTAGATCTCTGGTGACCGTGATAAGATTGAACTTGTGTTACGGCCACCAGGAATCACTTACAATTTTATTTTAGCACAAGTTAATTACAAACTAATTTAAAAAAAGAAGTACAATTGTGTTTTGAGTGTATGGATGTGTGAGAGTTATACAGCTTGAAGGCATTGTGTATTGTTAACATACACACATATATATTATGCACTTATTTTTAAGGGCCTACATCAATATTATCGTCGACATGTACCTATTAACACAGCTAGTAGGTATAGAAAATGAAGAATTAGGGATTTTTTTTTGATTAATTAAAATCTACTAAATATATTTTAATTCCGGTTTACGTGTTTCTATATATAATAGTTACTTATGTTTTTAAAGTTATTTCATTAGTTAATACGCGATAATAGACCGGAAAATGAAAAAAGTAAGAAATAACAGAGGTTGTTTCGCTAAGATTTTCTATCGAGAAAACTTTTTTCAATCGCGTTTCTGAGTTTATGCGATCCTAGATTATATATTGAAAAAACATATACTTAAAAATTAGAGCTGTAGCCATTCAATCTAAAGAAACAATGAAAACTTCGTACCTAGAAAAATGCACGAAGCTATTTTGGTATCAGCTTAATAGGTTTTATTTAATTTTTATATATGTATCTATAGAGATACATATTTAAAAATTAAATAAAACCTAAGTTTAACTCCTTAAGCCAATTACTCGTATTCTTTTTACTTTTTAAATCTTTGACTTTGATATGCCTGTTTCTTCCATACTCTTCTGTCAGACGTCATTTCCGTATTTACTTCTCTTTCTTTCATATCCTCTTTTATAAAACCATCCATCGTTTCTTCGGATGATTATTTTTAAGAAAATTTTAACTTCAACTTCCACGAGGTCTCTCGCAGGTCTCGCATAGTATAATTATTTTTAGTTATTATAGGTATTATTTTATCTGTGTACCATATCTTTTAGTTAGCTTTTACGGAACCCTGAGGAGGATATAGGGTGCTGACACTTTTATTCCTAATCTATCTCCACACGGACAGTTATTAGACACATTAAAACTAGTTTAATTATAATTCTAATACATAGCATCTATTTAACCAAATATTTAATCTATTTTTCTTTCACAGAACTTAGAACGTCAACTAGAAGGACAGCGTCCTCTCCTAGCAGATTTAGAAGCAGCTGGTGCAGCATTGCAGACAGTCCTGTCAGATCCAGCATCACGACAAGATATTCAGAGTAAACTCGCAGCAGTTGTTCGACAATATGATAACTTACAAAGAAAAATGGATCATAGGAAGGCGGAGATCGAAGCCGCTTTGAAGTAAGTATTAAAAGTTTGGATCGTAGCAAATGGCGCTCTATAGCCTCTGCCTACCCCCATGGGAAAGAGGCGTGATGTTATGATGATGATAATCAGTCTGACGCTGGATATCTCAGTGTACCAATATGACAAATTTTAATATTAACTATTTTCTTTGTTCTCAGGGATGGACGTAATCTAGAAGAGAATGTAGCCCGTACATTAGGCTGGCTGCAGACGGAATTAGGTGCACTTCCTAACCGTTTACTAGTGTCTGCCGACCAGACAACCTTACAACAACAACTGGACAGACATGAACCTCTCTACAGAGATCTAACACAGAGGGAACATGAACTTATTATGTTATTGGACAAAGGTAAGATATTTCTTTAAATATTTTTTTAGATACTAAAAGACGCGCTTGAAAATCCTTTTAAGGGGTTTTATACAATAAAGAAACCTGCATATCTGTATATTTATATTATGTCTGGGTGTTTTCTGTCTTGTAGAAATATGTATTTACAAAAAAAAATGTATTTGTGCATAACTGTATTGTGGTACCATTGACAGAAGCAATAAGCTTAGCTTGAGACTAGAGGATGCTGTTTGAATTGACCGTTAATATTATTTTTGTATTAGGTCGTGAAATGGAGAAGAAACCGGCTCACCAAGGACTGCGTAAAGATCTTGACAGGATTCAAACTCAATGGGACAAACTTAAACGGGAGACAGTCGATAGACATACTAGATTACAAACAGCTATGGTAAGTTAAAGGAATATCACCCTTTTCCGACTACTGTTCTGTTGTGGACGGAAATTGGGTATTATATGTCTATGAATGACCTCTTCTCCGTACTTTTTTCCGTGCTCGCCTTGTAATTTAGGTATATGATTATATGAACAATATTACATTTAGACATATTTAACTAAAAATATTGGGACCTCTGTCTAAACACTTTACAGTAATTACGTATCTTGTTTTATAACCTACCAGTCCTTAAACCCCGACGTCATTTGTCTTAATTTTAACTTTCATATTATTCATTTAGTTTTCTGTTAGTCAGTTGTGTCTTAATATAGGACCATTATTTATTTATTTATTTTATTTAATCGTTATAAACATACCGGAGCCGCCCCAACAAGGTATCGTCAAATATACCGAGGGCCGCTGGATGCAGTTAGCGCTGGACCGCGCGTTGTGGCTTTCTATAGGGGAGGGTCCAGCAGAACGGAAAAGGCTTATGGACTGATTATATACACACATGTTTACAGGTGGACATTCTCTCCCAGTCAACCAAAGGACCACCATTAATTTCTGAGATTCTTCTCTCCAACCTACTAACGTCCTACTGTTGAACACGGGCCTGTTCCTGAGATTACCTTAACATATTATTATTGAAAACCTTACTTCTTTACAATATATAGACAGCTATTTTTTTTCTATTTCCTATAATAGGAGCACTGTCGCAAATTCCACAAGGCACAAGAATCCTTCACACCTTGGCTATCAGACGCGGAGGATAGGCTGAACAAACTACCAGCCACTGCCTTCACCAAGAAAGAAGTGGAGAAACAACTAAGAGAGTTGCAACAGATCAGAAATGATATATGGAAGAGGTAAATGTTATGGTTTTAAATAATTGTAATAATTATATGAAAACTAGCTGTCCCGGCAAACGTTGTTTTGCCATACTAAAAAAAAAGTTTGAAAAATAGATGTTACCGGGATGTGGTCGGAATTCGGCAACTATTATGTCATCATTGAAATTATCATTTAAAATGACATAAAGAAATCAAATCAAATCAAATCAAATTTATTTATTTGTGTACATAGGTATATATAGAAAGCCGTTTTAAAGGAGAATCGTGACAAACATAGTGACAGTATATAAAAATAGATTATGGACGTGGTTTCACCCGCCTATATAGTTACTAGTCGTTCCCGGTGACTCCGTATGCTTGGAATTTAAATTGTTTTCCCGTTTTTGTAACATTTTTCATTAATGCTTCGCTCCTCCGATTCTTCGCCTTCCTCGATAAATGTTCTATCCGCCAAAAAAGGATTTTTCAGTTCAAACCAGTAGTTCCTAAGATTAGCGCGTTCAAACAAACAAACTCTTCAGCTTTATAATATTAGTATAGATTATAGATAAGTAAAGTTTAACAAATAATGGTGCCAATTCTACATGCACAACTAAACTAAGAACTTAACTAAAAAATTGGTCAAGTGCGAGTCGGACTCGCGCACGAAGGGTTCCGTACCATTATCTATGCAACATAAGGCAACGTTATTAGTATCGAGCAAGAAACGGTAAAAAAATCATGTTTGTTGTATGGGAGCCCCCCTTAAATATTTATTTTATTTTATTTTTAGTATTTTTTGTTATAGCGGCAATAGAAATACGTCATCTGTGAAAATTTCAACTGTCTAGCTATCACCGTTCTTGAGATACAGCCTCGTGACAGACGGACGGACGGACAGCGAAGTCTCAGTAATAGGGTCCCGTTTTTACCCTTTGGGTACGGAACCCTAAAATGAAAATCTGTTGCCCGCAACTCCGTCCGCGTGGAATTAGGAAAATTTTTTTTCGCAATTAAAGGTAGCCTATGTCCTTTCTCAGGGTCTAAAGATTGTCTGTGCCAAATTTCATTAAAATCGGTTGAGAGATTAAAGCGGGAAAGCGTAACAGACAGACAGACAGAGTTACTTTCGCATTTATAATATTAGTAGGGATTTCGTTGCACACATTTATATTAATTTAAATCGTTATTCTATAATAGACAGTTTTTAAAGCAAAAAAGTTTAATTAACATTACGGAATTGTGTTATTGTCACTATCAATTTTATTTTTTTAGTTAATTTTAGTTGTTGCACGTAGAATTGGCACCAATGTATGTCTCTTACTATAGGTCTGGTGAATACGAGAACAACAAGACTCTAGGCGAGACGTTCATCTCCGCGTGTGATGTTGACCAGGAAGTGGTCAGGAAACTATTGGATACCATGAAGGAACGATGGGATAGGATTAATAATGGTAAGTAACATGACTGCTAATGCCCAACAGTGGGATGTCTTATTCCCAGCCCATAATGTCTACTTATTAGGCACGGGCATGCTCAACTTCTGGTGAGTATCTGGTCTACTATGCTCCGCTGATCAGACCAGTTGTGGCTTTAGTTTTCAGTTTTCCGTCTCTTACAAAATATTTTAGCTGGCTTTTATACCACCCATGGAAAGATATGAGGGTAAAACTTTTATCCTGCCGCGCATCATGGTCTAGTGGTTCGATTCCCGCATAGAAAAAGTTTTAAACACTTACAAAAACCGCTTTGGGGCCGTTCAAGTATTACGTAAGCAGATTTATTACAGTTATTACCCCCATCCCCCTTGTCATCCAAAATAAGCAATACATAGACCCGCCGCCCCCACATACGTAATACTTGAACGGGCCCCTTTTGGTGGTTTTTGTATGTCACATAAATATTTGCACTGCGTCTAAGTGTTATCTATCTATGTATTATGAGTATATCAGTACTCTGGTACCTAAAACACAAGCAAATAAGCTTAGCTCGGGACCATTTTTAATCACCACATAGACATAAGTTTATTTATTTATGTATTTTCTAATTGTATAGTAAGTATAGTGATCGATTGGTCGAATGCTCGAGAGATGGCGGTGTACTTTTTGTACATCGATGTTCACTTACATTGAGATATATTCTTATTGTTTTTTTTATTTTCTGTCCAACAGAAGTACTTCAACAAGTAGAGTTCTTAGAGACAACTGCCAGAAAACTCGGGGAGTTTGCTGAGAGGGTCCGAGCAGTGGATACTCCATTACAACGCTGCGAGGAACGGCTTGAAGAAGCATTAGCTGCTTCACCAGCTGCAGCGGCTGAAGCTGTCGCCAGGCTGGGAGACCAGATACATGCTCTAAGAGTACCTTTACAGGTTTGTTGGGTTTTGGTAATTTTTATTAATTCTACAGGAGATAAAAAAGACCTAATATCTTCTTTGTTATTTTTTTTAACACGCTTTTATAAGTTCGGTATTTACTTTCGATAGAGTGTTAATACAAATGTAGTAAAGGACAAAGTATTAATATTAGTAGTAGGATGTAAAAAGATGTATTTAATTTTAAAGGTATTTATAACAGAACAAAACGGCTGTTGTTAAGTAGCAACAGTAGTTATTAACTAACAACACAACAGAATAATAATAATAATACAAAAGATTGAAAACAAACAACAACAGAAGTTGTTGGCTAACAACTGAGCAGCTATTGTTTATTGTTAACTAATAACAGAATAGCTATTGTTAATTAACAAACAGAAGTTATACCACACCGCTTAGAAAAGTAGTAAAACTTTTTGGTATATTTCACAGTCTCTTACAGACTGTAATAATTAAAACAAATAAGATGAGCCTCGTGGTTGAGTGGTTCATGTAACGGACTGCCGATCACGAGGTCGCGGGTTCGATTCCCGCTCGGTACAATCATTTCTGTGATTTTTCTAATTGTCATACAAATGTTTGTACTGTGTCTGGGTGTTTCTATGTATTCTAAGTATGTATTTACAAAAGAAAAGTAGTTTAAGTATTCTATCCGTATTCTGGTACCCATAACACAAGCATATAAGCTTAGCTTGGGACCAGAGGACGTTGTGTGAAATGTCCATCAATATTTATTTATTTATTTAAATAAATAATTTATACGATCATGCTATATAATTTCTGCTTATCCCCAAACAAAAAGGCATGATGGGATGATGATGATGATAAAAATATTTTTTCCACAGAGCATAAACGCGGCCGCCGATGACATAGTGACATTAGCTCTGGAGTGTAATGGCAGAGATGCAGCTGGAAGAGCTCGAGCTGTACTTGAAGAACAAGCCCACGCGCTGGCTGACAGGCTGGACGATCTGGAGGCGAGAGCTGGAGAAGCTAAAGGAAGATTAGCTGGAGCTGCCGCTGCTACTGCACAGTTCCAGGTTATTACCACGTATTTTTGAAAGCTTAATTCAATTAGCCCGTTTTTTTGTAGGTTTGCGTTATCGTCATGATGATAGGTATCATAGGGCCTATTTTCTGTTTTTAAGTAATATGTATTGCCTCTGTAGTTTTGAATTTATATACAGAAAGTTTTATGTGTATTAATCCGAAATAGTAATTCAGCAATTTTTTTTACTTACACTTTATTATTTCAATACTTAATTATAGTAACTTCATTATCTAAAATACATCTTATAATCTCTTTAACGAAGTGTGTTTGGATCGCAGTAGATGGCGCTCTATAGTTTCTGCCTACCCACATGAGGAAAATACGTGATTTTATGATGATTTTTCCTTAGTAAAGAAGTGTGTTCGGGTCGTAACAGAAGGAGCTCTATAGTTTCTGCTTATCCTCATGGGAAAAAGGTGTGACTGTGTTGTAAATGTCTTTCTTCTTTTCAGGACAAAGTGAAATCTCTCTCCCACGATCTATCAGACTTAGAAAAAGAACTAGACACAATGAAGCCTCCAGGCCGAGACATAAAGACAGTTAGACAACAATTAGACGATATTGGTCGTTTCTACAAGAGACTAGAAAAAGCTGATGACATAATCGGAGATATTGAGAGAGCAGCTGAACAATTAGTTGATAGTGGATACACTGTGGATTCTGCTAAGACTAGGGACCAGGTTTGAATCCGTTTTGTACTTTTTATCACAGCTATACCGGATGGTGGGTTGACGTTTAAAATTGAGGACAAGTAACTTTAGCCTGGCTAAATCGTAGTTCATAGAATAATGACGTTTCATATGACGTATAGCCTATATATCATAGATACATTTTCACGCACACATAGAATAGATATGTAAGTGGCTTCAAGCCGATTAAGTGATGTAGAAACAGACACTCCTCCTCTCCAGCCCATTCACCTCCCACTGTTGGGCACGGGTCTCCTCCACTTTGGAGGGATACTGTGCCGCGCTGACCAGGCGTATTGGCACAGGGTTGATAATGGAGTTTCCGTCCCTCACAGAGGATGTTATCCGTGTGCAATATCCCTTAGCTGACTTTTACAGCACCCTTGGGAGGAGATGGGGTGGTGACACTTGTATTACTTTTTAATCCGTCACCACACGGAGTGTCAAGTCTAATACTATAATTATTATATTGATTATGTATAATTATTTCTCAGGTGGAAGGTCTTCGTAAACAGCTTGGTAAGCTTGATGAACGTGCTCGCTCCAAGGAACAAGACCTGGATGACACTTTGAGCAAGTTAGAAGCATTCTATAAAGCTTATGACTCTGTTATCGATGATGTTAACGAGGTAAGATATCTTTACTTATTCTCATGCCCTTATCCCGTTATTTGGGGTTAGAGTCCAACTCGTACTTAACCGATTTTTTTTCTGTTATGGTTATTTATTTGTAACAATATTTAATTTATCTTAACTAACAACTTTATATTGAGAAGCCTCGTGGTTCAATGGTTCATGTAGCGGACTGCCGTTTATCATGTTGCGGGTTCGATTCCCGCACGGGACCATCATTTGTGTGATTTTTTTTTTTTATTGCACTCAAATATAAATAAATAATCATGGACATTTCACACAACGTCCTCTGGTCCCAAGCTAAGCTTATATGCTTGTGTTATGGGTACCAGAATATTGATAGAATACATATACTACTTTTCTTTGTAAATACATACTTATAATACATAGAAACACACCGACGCAGTACAATCATTTGTATGACAGGGATGTCACACAAATGATTGTCCCAAGCGGGAGTCGATCCCGCGACCTCGTGATCGGCAGTCCATTACATAAACCACTCCACCACGAAGCCCGTCAGATTTTATAATTGTCATATAAATGTTTGTACTTTTCGGTACAACTTTTCTTTTGTAAATATGTACATACTTATAATACATAGACACACCCGTTTCTATGTATTATAAGTAAGTATTTATAAAAGAAAAGTTGTCATGTAGTATATCCGTATTCTGGTACATATAACACAAGCTTATTTTAACTTGTGACCAGAGGTTGTTGTGTATTGTTTATAAATATTTATTTTATATTTTTTTGTGATCACTAGGCCTCAGAACAAGTCCGAAGTCTAAAACCAGTATCATCCGAAGTGGAACAGATCAGAGCTCAGCAGAAAGACTTCACAGAACTGAAGCGTCGTACATTAGAACCATTGGGACAGAATGTGGCTCATTGTAACAAGATAGGTCAAGGTTTAGTCCGGTCTGCGCTACAGGGGGTTAACACACAAGTTTTGGAGAAAGACCTTGAAAAAATGAATGATAAATGGAACGCTTTGAAAGAAAAGGTAAGTCATCATCATCATCATAACATCACGCCTTTTTCCCATGGGGGTAGGCAGAGACTATAGAGCACCATCTGCTACGATCCAAAAGTAGAATAAATACTGTAGAGATGCGCTGTTTGAGAAGTATGTGTGGTGTGACTTTGAAAGAGAGATTAAGAAATGAAGTTATAAGAGAACGTTGCGATCTGAAAGAGGATGTAGTGACTAAGGTGGAGAAAAGTATGCTTAGGTGGTTTGGTCATGTGGAGAGGATGGATGAGAGACGCTTAACGAAAGGTACATACACGGCGAAAGTAAGTGGAAATGCTGGGAGAGGACGCCCGAGAAAAAAATATAAAAAACATTGGTCAAGTGCGAGTCGGACTCGCGCACGAAGGGTTCCGTACCATTATCTATGCAACATAAGGCAACGTTATTAGTATCGAGCAAGAAACGGTAAAAAAATCATGTTTGTTGTATGGGAGCCCCCCTTAAATATTTATTTTATTTTATTTTTAGTATTTGTTGTTATAGCGGCAATAGAAATACACCATCTGTGAAAATTTCAACTCTCTAGCTATCACCGTTCTTGAGATACAGCCTGGTGACAGACGGACGGACGGACAGCGAAGTCTCAGTAATAGGGTCCCGTTTTTACCCTTTGGGTACGGAACCCTAAAAATAAGTGATTTATTATAATTGTTCGCGGCTCATTAGTGACTTACTATTGGACTTTGTCATTTTAACACGATTTTATTAGCTCCGTACGTATCTATCAATGTAATAATCTATGTAACGGGATCATTGAAAATGATTTTCACCCACTTACAGTAGTCGGATTGATATGTAAATTTGCACACATACTAAGGACCGATGACATTTCAATAATGAATAAAAATATTCCGGACTATCTAGCGTGTTTTTTAGTTTCTGAATTAAGGGCCTACATCAATATTATCGTATATCATCGCCGACACGTACATATTAACACAGCCAGTAGGCACAGAAAATGAAGAATTAGGGATACTTTTCCTATTTACTCAAAATCTACTAAATATATTTTAATTCTGATTTACGTGTTTCTATATATAATAGTTACTTATGTTTTTAAAGTTATTTCATTAGTTAATACGCGATAATAGACCGACAAATGAAAAAAATAAAAAATTTGAGAGGTTGTTTCGCCAAGATTTTCTATCGAGAAAACTTTTTTCAATCGCGTTTCTGAGTTGATGCGATCCTAGATCATATATTGAAAAAACATATACTTAAAAATTAGAGCTCTAGCCATTCAATCTAAAGAAACAATGAAAATTTCGTACATAGAAAAATGCACGAAGCTATTTTGGTATCGTCTTAAATAGATTATTTAATGGAGATAATAAAAACCACAAATATTCCCAGATGAACGAACGCGAGCGTCGTTTAGATGTAGGCTTGCTACAATCTGGAAAGTTCGCCGAAGCTCTAGCCGGGTTAGAGAAATGGCTCGCAGACACTGAAGATATGGTCAACAACCAGAAACCACCATCAGCTGATTATAAGGTGGTGAAGGCACAACTACAGGAACAAAAGGTATCCTTCTTGCTATTAAGGTCAGACTAATCTTACTTGCATATCAATATGCTACTGATGACAGTGTTTTCTATTGAAAATTTGACAGGAGATAGAAATATCTTAATGTTAAACGAGGATAACAATCTATCCGTAATCATAAATTAATTATTGAAATAACAAGTTAACTATGTGTGCCTTTGATATTCGAGGGAATTCCTCGATTTCTTAGGAGATAAATAGGTTCTTTTTTTGAAGTCGGTTAAAATTGACTGAAAGTCAATTTATAAACTCTTCTATAATTGGAATTTTTGACGGGCCTCGTGGTGTAGTGGTTCATATAATAGACTGCCGATCACGAGGTCTCGGGTTCGATTCCCGGTCAGGACAATCATTTGTGTGATTTTTTTAATTATCATGCAAATATTTGTATTGCGTCTGGGTGTTTACTATGTATAATAAGTATGTATGTATTTACAAAAGAAAAGTAGTTTATGTATTCTATCCGTATTCTGGTACCCATAACACAAGCATAATAAACTTAGCTTGGGACCAGAGGACGCTGTGTGAAATGTCCATGAATATTTATTTATTTATTTAATTCTTATTTTGATTATAATTTTCTTCCATTATAAAACATTTTTATGACATTTATTCTTTAATGTTCTCCACAGTTCTTGAAGAAAATGTTAATGGATCGTCAAAACTCCATGTCATCATTATTCGCCATGGGTAACGAGGTAGCTGCTGGCTGCGAGCCTGGTGAACGGAAGGCTATTGAGAAACAACTAAAGGGATTGATGCAAAGGTTCGATGGATTGACTAACGGTGCTCAACAAAGAATGTTAGATCTGGAGCAAGCTATGAAGGTAAGAATCTATCATTATATCGTCACGCTTTTTTTCTCGTGGAAGTAAGCAGCAACTATGGAGCGCCATCTGCTAAGATCTAAACAAATAAAATATAGAAATATATTAACCTATAATATATTTCTTAGGCTTTTTAAGTCCAACGTTAGATATACATAATATAATATCCATATTACAACCACCAAAAATGTATAACTATATGTATGAGTATATCGAACCAAATGACTCTGCCTACCCTCATAGGAAAAAAAGTACTTACTTGCTCTTTGGTTCAAGATTGTTCTTTCAAATTTACAAAAAAAATCCTATAGTTATCATATAGTGCTTTGTATGATAGGATTAGGCAACATTACACAAAAAATTGGTCCTTCGAAGCTCGTATGGTCCTTCGAAATTACTAGCTTATCACGACCTTAAAATTACATGCATCATCAAATGTATCCAATTCTTTAAACCGATTAAGAAAATTAGTTGCAACACTGTAATTTGAGTTCTGAAGAAAACATATACAGTAAAATTTTATAGTTTTGAAACCACCTTCTTGTGACAAAAAATAAACGTAATGTCAAAAATAACAGAAACATGATTTTTAAACATGTTACCATACTAATTTGTTTTATAAATTTCGGGACTAAATGAATGGATAAAGAAACAAAGAAATATCTCTTACGTCTCACTGCTGGGCACAGTTCTCCTCCACTTTGGAAGGGATTATGGTCTACTGTGCCGCGCTGACCAGGCGTGTTGGCACAAGGTTTATTTTCGAGTTTTTCGTCTCTTACAGAGGATGTTATCTGTGTGCAATATCCCTTAGCTGACTTTTACAGCACCCTTGGGAGGAGATAGAGTGATGACACTTGCACTCTTAATCCGTTACCACACGTCGGGTACTCCGCCCAATAAATATTTATGTTAAGTTTAATTTGTTTTAGGTGGCAAAACAATTCCAAGAAGAATTACAACCTTTAGTCGAATGGCTTGGTGTTACTGAAAGGAAAGTTAAGACACTGCAACTTGTACCTACTGATGAAGAGAAGATACAACAGAAGATAAGAGAACAAAGAGTAAGAGATTTTTTTTAGCTAATGTACCCATAATACAAGCGTATAAGCTTAGCTTGGGACCAGAGGACGTTGTGTGTAATGTCTATGAATATTTAAAAAAAAAATCTGAACCTTTCGTGTGTAAGTCCAAATCATACCTGAACAGTTATTTTTTTATTGTTGTTTTTACTTTACAGAGTCTGCATGATGATATAATTTCCAAGCAACCACCATTCAAGCAGCTGACAGAGACAGCTTCCACTCTTATGGGGTTAGTCGGTGATGATGAAGCGACCACGCTAGCTGACAGACTACAAGCAGCTACTGATAGGTGAGTTATTAATAACTATTTTTAATAAAATGCTAACTAAAATTATAACTTTGGTATTTTTATACATTACTAGTTGTTGTGTGTGTGTTTTAATATGTGGAATTCAAAAAAATTAAAAAAAAAACCTTAACAAATTATTTAAAAAAACATCCTCTTAAACTACTCTATTTATTAAAAAACAACATCAAAATCCGTTACGTAGTTAGGCAGATTTAAGCTCATATATATATACATTTTATTTATTTATTTTAAACAGGTATCAAGCCCTAGTAGACCACAGTCTTAACATCGGAGATCTTCTAGAAAGTTCTCGTAAAGGTCTCCGACACTTGGTACTGACATATCAAGATCTATCAACCTGGATGGACAGCATGGAACAGTATCTTGCCAAGAGGAAGATTCTGCCTGTTCATATGGAGAAACTGTTGAGACAAATGGATGAATTAGCTGTGAGTATAACATTTTTCACTGATGCTTCGCTCCTATTGGTCGATGCGTGATGTTATGATAGCCTATCCTCGATAAATGGTCTGTCCTAAACAAAAATATTTTACAATTCGAACCAGTAGTTCCTGAGATTAGCGCGTTCAAACAAAAAAACAAACTCTTCTACATTACAATATAGTATAGATAATTTATTTGATTTTCCAGGTTATCATAGTTACTGCCATATCTTAAGGCTTTTTAGCGTTATAACTTTGTCTTATCTATTTATTTATGTACAAAGGTTAGCTTAATCTTCCATAAAGACAACATTTCTTAAACTAAAATTTTATTTCCTACCCTCCTAAAAGCATAAATACCTTAGAGATTTATGAAAATCCTAAACAAAATGTCATTACAGCTTAATTTTTTTTCTAAGACGCAAATTTTATTACAAATTTAATAATAAATTGTTTATTTTTACTAGGAAAAAACCGAAGAAATCGCTTCTAAACAAGAAGCTATTGACAGCACAGTGGAATCAGGCTTAGAACTAATGAAACACATCTCTGGCGACGAAGCATTACAACTGAAAGACAAACTGGACGCATTACAACGTCGATACAACGACCTGACTAGTAAGGGCGCTGAGTTATTGAGGGTAGCTTCTGAAACGCTGCCTTTGGTACAACAGTTGTATAATAGTCATGGCAGGTTTGTATACTTATCTTACTAATTATTATAAACTAGCTACGGCCCACATCTTTATAGATGTGGGCTATAAAAAGCAAATAACCGTAGAAGCGTTTACAAACCAAACTTTAATAATTTATGCAAAAAAAGCCTATTAAAAAAACCGCATGAAAATCCGTCGCAGTTCACATAGGATAGGGGCATATATACCAAAATGACGATATGTGCTTATAGGTAAAATACAGTAGGTATACTTAAACAGAAGGTAGTATACTAAGGGGTAGAATAGTGTATGCTTAGAGGTAAATATGAATATGTTTAAGGGTAGGAGTGTAGCAGTGTATTTAATTATGTTTAATTTAAACAGGCTGACAGACTGGATGGCCGGTGCCGAGTCATGTCTACAATCTGTAGAACCTCGTGAGGAAGACATATTGAGATTAGAGGCTGAGCTCCAGGAGTTCAGGCCTGTACTTGACAATATCAACCTCATTGGACCTCAACTGTGCCAGGTATGATATTAATCTGCCAAAGCTTGGCATTGACATGATCTGTGCTTATTTCGTGTTGAAAATACCTTTTCATCCTGAGCGATGACGCGCAATCGTGATCCTATTTACAAAAAGTAGGCGTGGCTTACCGCAGTTGTAGACGTGTGTGGTTTTTCAATTACAGAGCATAATGCGACTCAGTGGCGCACAATGCTGAACTACGCTGACGCTTAATTGGAACGTGAATTAGTTTTCAAATACACCAGCAGAGTGCGCTAAGTTCAGTGTTGAAAAAAAAAAAAAAAAACTAAAATAAATTTGTATTCACATTATAAGTGTGGAATATAAAAAAAAAGTCATTGTACCTTCATCCATACTTATATTTATTTTTTTAACACAGCTTGAATTAACTTTGATTATTTCCAAAAACTCCGACGAAACGAAAGCTTAAAAAAATTTTTTAACAATAAATAATATTACTAACGATAATATATAAATAAAATTTCAATCAATGCCAACTTAAAGAAAAAACACTTGTTAATTTTCTGTCGCTGAAGTTGGTATCGATTGCACGCATCACTTTTGAGAGTGCTCGATTGTGCGAAGCGTTGCTGTAGTTGGAACACTCAACGTTGAGCATTATGCCGCATAATGCGCTCTTGTGCTGTAATTGGAAAACGGCCGTGATGAAAGCGCGACCGCCAGTAAGATATTCTTGTCCTTTTTTGGCAACATTTAAATAAGAAGAACAGAATTGAAGAAACATCCATTAGCCTTTTCCGTCCACTGCAGGACTTAGGCCTTGTCTTGGCCTTGTGCCACTTGCATCGAGTGGCTCTCTGCAACCTTGACGTACATCACGTTGGTGTTTAAGAAGTAAATATTAATAAAATGTATTGTTTATTCATAGATATCACCGGGAGAGGGCGCCACTTACATAGAAAGTATAGTGACCCGTGACAACCGCCGATTCGACGCTATTGCAGAACAAGTACAGAGGAAGGCTGAGAGATTGTTACTTAGCAAGAAGGTAAATTATTTACTATAATTTTAATTTGTGGTTTAGATTTTTCAAACCAGTTATTTGTTCATTTAGTATTCTTTTTAGAGTTTCGTACGTACCTAAACGAAAAACGTGATCTTATTACTGAGGCTCCGCTGTCTGTCCCTCCTTCTCTCAACAGGCCGTTTCTCATGAACGATGATTATGACGATATGATATTAAATGACAAGAATGAAGCACAGAACTTTTCGTGCACAAATCTAACTTATATTTGGGCGGTTTTTTTACACAATTCGTTTATTGTATTATTAAGATTTCAATTTTATTATTTTGTTTAATTTTAATGTAAAACTATAATATTTTTTCAACAGCGTTCCCTAGAAGTGGTTGGAGATATGGAAGAAGTTTTAGAATGGCTTAGAGGAGTAGATGCTATTCTCCGAAGTGCGGAACCACCGGCTGCTGACGCCGCAATAGTTAGAAAGCAACTAAACGCTCAAAGACCCCTAAGTGATGACGTGGCCGCTCAAAGAGTACGCGTCAGAGATTTACTCAGTCAAGCTAAGAAGGTAGGATTTTATTCGGTAGATGGCAGCACTTGTATGTTAAAAGTTTTACGTATTTGCCGCTAGATGTCGACACCTGTATTTTTGAACTTTTACCGCCATCTTGCAGGTTCTCCGCGAATGTCAATCCTCCGAGGAGACATCAGTGATCCGCGACCGTAGCGAGGAGTTGAAGGAAACGATGGAGGAAGTGGGACAACTGAGTGCTGCAAGACTTGCTGCCTTAGAACAAGCCTTACCATTAGCTGAACACTTTGCTGATACACATCATGGGTAAGCAGATTGAAACATTCCTGTTTGATTAAAACAACAAATTAATTATTTTTTTCAACCGACTTCAAAAAAAGGAGGAAGTTCTCAATTTGTCTGTATTTTTTTTTTATGTTTGTTACCTTATAACTTAACTGCTCGAAGCGATTTTATAATATTTCTTTTATTTGAAAGCTTGTGCTTCCCGTGTGCTCCCATTGGCACCAGGTCAAGATCTGATGGTTATTTCCTGAGAAATGGAAGAAAACTCAAATTTCAAAGGCTCACACATTGTTTTCATATATTTTGTATCTAAATAATCAAAGAGTAGACTACTGAGGTGGTCTCATGAAGTCGGTTCAACTTTTTTTTAAATACACACTTATATACTATATTGTCGTTTGTCTACAGTTTGTCGTCATGGCTAGATGATATGGAGAAACAGATCCAGATGTTAGCCATGCCCGCTCTAAGACCAGAGCAAATCGTTCAGCAGCAAGACAAAAATGAGGTAACCTATATTGTTATTATTATTGTTTTACATAATTAATTACAGTTTGATATAAATATTATACAATATTCTTAAAGTTTTGCAAATAATGATATAAATAAATAAATCATACAAGTTTTACAAAAATAATTTTGATTGTAATATGACAACATGTGGGTCAAACATGTGGGTAGTTGTTAAACTTCTTGTTGTTAAGAGGTATATCGAAATACCTGTCATTTGTCACATTATTAATATCGTTAATTAGCTGCTACCTAGCACTGATCATTAAATTACCGGTTACCTAATTAGATGTTTTATTTACTTACATACTTGATAATGATGTAATATCAATAGCAAATCGCTTGCTAGACAATGCCCGTATAGTTCGTCAGTTTTTCTCTCATTAAGATCAACCACTCGGGTGACTGTTGCCAACCTCGTCGGAGTGCATCCTGCCGCCTTTTGAGGCGAGGCAGTGTTGTATCCAATGTAATTACTTTTTGCGAAATCTTAAAAGATATTTTCAAAACCTATTAATTTTAAATTTAATAAAATTAATTGCGGTAAAATCCTGACAAGTGCAACTGATTTTCTCTAAACATAAAATATACTTTTAGATGCTGCAACAATCGATTAGCAATCACAAACCTTTGGTGGACAAGTTAGTAAAGACTGGTGAAGCTTTGTCTAAGCTTTGTGGTGATGATGATGCTGCCAAGGTCCAGGATATAGTGGATACTGACTGTGATAGATACAACGCTTTGAGAGCTGAACTTAGACAGAGACAACAAGAGTTAGAACAGGTAAAATATTATTACTAGCCTTTGCCCGCAACTTCGTTCGCGTGGAATTTAGAAACTAAAACTTAACATATTATACTAAAAAGTAATCCTCCTGAACCACTCATCTATTAAAAAAACGCATTAAAATCCGTTGCGCAGTTTTGAAGAAATAAGCTCACATAGGGACATGTTTTATAATAAGTAAAGATGGGATAGTTATAAAAATTCGGAATTGGGATAATTATAATTATTCGGATATGAATAATTATAATTACTCAGAAGTGAGATAATTGTAATTATTCAGAAGTGGGGGAGAGTTGTAATTATTCAGATGTTGGATAATTATAATTATTCAGAATATCAGAAGTGGAATAATGACAAATGAGAAAGAAAAATGAATATTTTTTTTATGTTTTTTTATTATTATTTATTAGTACTTGTTATTTTGTTAATAAGATATATTGATGTATATTACTTTACTGGCGTACAATAAAGAGTATTCATTTATTCATTCATTATAATTCAATTCACTAGGCACTGCAAGAATCATCTCAATTCTCCGACAAGTTAGAAGGAATGCTTCGTGCTCTGAACGGCGCCGCTGATCAGTTGCAGAGAGCTGAACCTGTGTCCGCACACCCGCCTAAGATTGAGTAAGTTATTTATTTAATAGTTTTATTGGACTGATTTTAAATAAATCTCTGTCTCTCTCCAGCCCATTTATGTCCCACTCTTGGGCACGGGCCTCCTCCACTTTGTGAGGGATCATGGTCTACTGTGCCGCGCTGACCAGGCGTGTTGGCACAGGGACTTTTTGAGTTTCCCATCTCTCACAGAGGATGTTATTTGTGTGCAATATTTATCCCTTAGCTGACTTTTACAGCAGCCTTGGGAGGAAATGGGGTAGTAACATTTGTATTCTTAATCACCACACGGAGAGTTTAAATAAATAAATAAACCATCCAAAATGTTTCTTATGACAGAGACCAGATCGAAGAGAACAACGCTTTGGTTGAAGATCTGGAGAAACGTCAGGAAGCGTATAACGCCGTACAGCGTGCAGCCTCTGACGTCATTAGCAAGGCTAACAAGAGTGACCCAGCTGTCAGAGATATTAGGAATAAGCTGGACAAACTTAATAAGTAAGTGATGTTTTTGACCAATAGTTTATTTACTGTTTACAATCATCTTAGCCCGTAGACAAGATATCTATGGGCTTGTGGAGGAGCGTGGGTGATTGGGTTCCTCCAACCATAAGTGGAGATATCTCCGATCAGGATAAGTGATCAGTATTGCCCAGAGGTTTCGCAACCTAGACCAAAATATAACGATTTCAGTCTTCGTTCAAAAACTCAATGAAATTTTGATTTCCATAGATCTTAATATCTTAAAATTATGTATTATTTTTATTTCTTTTCAAAGATAAAATTTGTTATTTTAAGTTGGCATGAATTACAAGCTTTTTTTAAAAAGTCAGAAGCTAGATGTCTGTTCACAATCACATCGAAAAACAGATAAGAAAGTCCGTGGATTTGTTTTTTTCTTTTTTTTGTTTTAATATTTGTTTGGGGTGTGAGAATGATCTATATTATGTATTTCCATTAATAATTACTCATATACCTTGGCTTTGTGTCTCATGCGATATTTTATTACCAGACTATGGGACGAAGTACAAAAAGCAAGCAACAACCGCGGCAACTCTTTAGAGAGTACCTTAGAAGTTGCTCGTCGTTTTTGGCAACAATTGAACGCTGTGATGAGCACCCTGGCTGAACTGGAAGACACACTGACTGCTCAAGCACCACCTGCAGCCCAGCCAAGAGATATACAGCAACAGCAACTGGCTTTACAGGAGATCAGACATGAAATTGATCATACTAAACCGGAGGTAATTATAAACAAGGATTGATAGTTCTAGATTTTTTTTGGAAATATGTGGGTAGGTGTGTAAAACACTTTTTAAGGCTTTGTCATATCGCAAAATCAACTGGCTGGCAACACGAAATTGGTCATTCTTAATTGGAGGCTAACTTATATTATAAGCTAGAGTTTCTGGAAAGTTTTGGAATTTTTTTAAATATGTGGGTAGGCGGATAAAAATTTCTTTACTGCCTTTTCATGCTGTAATTTATTCTTAATAGGTAATACTCCAAATGGTGTTCTGCAAATTCTTTTCGAGGTTGCGGTTCGATCCCACTCAAGTTTCCAGGGGCATAGCGTGCCTTGGGGGGGCCCCGTATAAAAAAATATTTGGGGGCCCTTGTGAAGGGTAAAGATTCCTCATAAAAGAAAAAAGGGAGCCCCCGTGGCCAATTGATTCGCAGATACGGCGGTAGTTACGCCCCTGTTTCATTCGTACTTTCTTTTCTTTCTATATCAACACAGCCCGGTTAACGCGGTACAATAGACTAATTATCCTCAATTAGTGGAGGCGGCCCTTGCCAAATAGTGTGATTTCATTGGGCTAATATCAGTTTAATAAATCAAATTATAGTGAAAAAAATGATCACCTTAAGTGGGACTTGAACCCAAGACCTCGGAATACTGCGACCATAGTGGTTTGAATGAATGAATGAATGAATGAAATGAATGAATGAAAACTCTATATTGTACGCCAGAAAATAACTTACAAATATTAATAACAATAAATCTTATATTAGGTACAAAAGGCGGTCTTATCGCAAATATTGCAATCTCTTACAGACAACCGTGACTTGATTTGATCTGACCGTGGTTTAACTATGCTTTAACTTCATTAAGTTAAAGCATAGCAAGTCAATTGCAAAAATTAATCAAATCTGGCCCTCTAAAACTTATAATAAAATTATTCCTGTAACAGTGTTCTATTAATATTTTCCTAATCTCCAGGTTGAAAAAGTCCGAAAGACCGGATCAACTTTAATGTCACTATGTGGCGAACCGGATAAGCCAGAAGTGAAGAAACACATGGAAGATTTAGATAACGCCTGGGACAACATCACGGCGTTATACGCAAGGAGGGAGGAGAATCTCATTGATGCTATGGAGAAGGCTATGGAGTTCCATGATACTTTACAGGTGAGAACTTATAATAGACAAGTGTCACCACCCTATTTTCTTCCCAAAGTGCTGTAAAAGTCAGCTAAGTGATACTGTACAGAGATAACATCCTCTGTGAGAGACAGAAAACTCGGAAAAAACCCTGTGCCAACACGCTTAGTCAACGTGGCATGGTAGACCATAATCCCTCCCAAAATGGAAGTGGCCCGTGCCCAACAGTGTAAGTAAATTGCTGGGAAGAATGTAACGGAACCGTTCGCGCCCGAGTTCAATTCTTAGTTATCCTAAGAGCTTTTTAATAATATGCATATTTTGTCGCAGAATCTCCAAGAATTCCTCGACACGGCTGAAAATAAATTCGCCCACATGAGCCCCTTAGGCTCTGATATAGATGCAGTTAAGAGACAAATAGCTCAGCTAGCCAGCTTTAAGCAAGAAGTCGACCCACACATGGTGAAAGTCGAAGCACTTAATAGGTATGTATACCATATATTTATGGGTATGCATGGGTTTTTAGAAACAGGTTTTTTATACTGAAAATGGTTATTTTTGGGTTATTAGATTTTTTTAAAAATTTTATTATGATGGTAATTCTGTTAGATCTAAAACGAAATATATATTTTATGTTACCATAGATTTACACAGGTATTTTTTTTTATCCCGACGTTTCAGAGATTTGTCAGTCAATTTTGGGCTAAAATTTAAATCAGTCACAAAAGTTAAAGAATATAATACTTTATAATTATTGTGTGGTACACATGCACCATTCTCCTGCCTTTATCCCTTTATTTGCGGTCGGCACATCATGTGTTTATCTTTCATACTCTTCTTTATAATATTAGTCAAATACATAAATAAACTAAATTATAGTGGAAAAAATGATAACCATGAGCGGGACTTGAACCCACGACCTCGGAATACCGTTCCGTTACTCTCCCATCTGAGCTATCATGGTTCCCGCATATGTTTACCAAATCTTCCACTACAACCTTCTCAATGTGAGTTAAACATCGTGCGATGTTTTGTGTACAACGCCATCTATTGAGCGGTTTGCACCAACTCGATCAATCGATCACTTAGTGTTCTTTACAGAACACAATTGGACCGAAATAATGACTGTACATGTATTTCTACATTAATTTATGAATTTTTGCAATTGACTGGCTATGCTTTTACTAAATAAGTATATAATAGTAAAAGCATAGCAAGTCAATTGCAAAAATTCATAAATTAATGTAGTCAAATACATTCCAATCCATCCCAAGGTTGCCTGGCAGAGATCGCATTAGCGATAAGGCCGCCCATTTGTACAATAATATTAAGGCTAATAATGTAATTTTGTTTCTTTGTGTATTGGTGCTCAAATAAAGAGTTATCTATCTATCTATCTATCTATATCTCTATGTTTAGTTTGATTTAGTGGTTTACTCAGAATTGGCATCATTGCGTAAATTATTGTATCAAATTTTAATAGTTTTTTATTTGGGTGTAATTTCTTAGACTAGAATGATTATATCTGGTGATGGATGTTGGAAGTAAAACCTATGTTTAGTAGTTTATACAAATAGTTAATTTAAAAATTTTAAATTATGGCGAAAAAATCAGGCCCATTTTATACCTATTAGAGGCTCTGGGCACATTAGGATGTATGCCCCTCGATGACCTATTGGGGCCCCTAATGATTAAGAGGACATGTGGCCAGTGTGCCCAGAGAAGAAGATGGGCTTGCATTAAATAGATAATACATAGTTTTTTTTTTAATATTTAGTTTTTAGATTGTTTCTAATCTTAGGTATTTGTATTTTTTTCCAAACACTAATAATAATATTTTTCTATGTGATCCCCCTCTTCCTGGATTGCCTGATATGAAGGAGTTTAATGAGGCAAGAATATATATTAAATTTAGTGTGTGATTGTTTGTTAGTGTTTTGTAGTTATTTGTCATATGTTTCACCAACCACTTAACTCAAATATTTGTGTTAGAACACAAATATTTGTACTGCCCCTATGCGCTTTTTTGTATGTCCTATGTATGTATTTCTTGTAAATAGTTAAAATATGTAAGCCTATTTGTGCTACTCCGATCTGTGAGCTATAAAGATTTATTATAATCTATTCAGTATCATCATCATAACATCACGCCTTTTTCCCATGGGGGTAGGGAGAGACTATAGAGCGCCATATACTGCGATCCAAACATACTTCCTTGGCTTCATCCACACTCATACATCTTGTCATACATGCCCGACGGTTGTAAGTCCTACGTACTTGCCCCTTTTGGAGTATGCCGGCGATGACATCGGAGTATATTTTTCTCGGGCGTCCTCTCCCAGCATTTCCACTTACCTCCGCCGTGTATTTGCCTTTCGTTAATCGTCTCTCATCCATCCTCTCCACATGATCAAACCACCTAAGCATACTTTTCTCCACCTTAGTCACTACATCCTCTTTCAGTATTTTGCGTGAAAAAGCAAAAGACATCTTAATATCCGCAATCTTCTCTATCTCCAGCCAGCTAACGTCTCACTGTTGGGCACTGGCCTCTTCCACTTTGAGAGGGGTTATGGTTTGCTGCCACGCTGACTAGGCGTTTATTTTCGAATTTTCCTTCTCTGACAGAGTATGTTATCTGTATACAATATCCCCAGTTCCACCCTAGGGAGCAAACGAAGTGTTTTTATTTTCAATCCGTCACCATACGAATAATCCGTAATTTTGCAGTCTAATAATACAAGCTTAATTTGGGACTAGATCTTCGTAAAAGTGATGGTGAAACAATGTCTTTTGTGATGGTTTTATTTTGTGTATATTTTAATGTAATGTGTAATGTTTGCCATGAAATACTGCGCATGTCGCCATGTTGAAATCGCTTTGAAATGTTAGGCGTATTGCTGCGGTCCTTTTGGAAAATGGCTTTTATGATGCTTAATAAAATGTGTTGAAGTTTCAATAAGAGGTATAAATTTGCGAAATAAATAAAAATTATATTAATTTATTAATTTTTGCAATTGAATTGCTATTTTTTTTACTTAATAAAGTCAAGTCACTCAATCAAGTTCGGCTCATAGCGATAATTATTTTCACTATGATTTGATTTATTAAATAAATAAAAACTTTAAAAAAAGTTATTAACATGTTTTTTTTTAATATTTAATTAATAAAGGATATTTTTAGTAATTATAATAATTAAATGGTTTTACTACGTGCAATGACATATGGCCATTTTTTTGGTTAATCACAAAATTATAAATATTATAATATTATACCAAATTCAGGAAAAATTTTCCACCCAATATCAGCAGAGACGTTGCATTGCAATGAATGCCAAAAAAAAGCGTATATGGCTGAAAAAAATGCTTTTTTAAAAATTAACCATAAATAAATTTCCATTTTTATTAAGCAGTGTTTGAAAAGCATCTAACTATAGGATTATTAATGATATATCTGTTAGTCATCATTCTGCAGCCCTTATCCCATTCCTTGGGGTTGACACAACATGTCTTTATTCCATAGTCTTCTCTCAGATATCTTATGTGTTAATTCCTCCCTATGTCTTCTTCTAGACTATTTTCCTTTCACATTCAACTATATATCTATTATTATTATAGAAAATATCTAACACATATTTCAATTTTCAGACAAGCCCAAGAGCTTACAGAACGTACATCATCTGAACAAGCTGCAGCTATCAAAGCTCCATTAACAGAAGTGAACGCTCGTTGGTCTGCGTTACTTAGAGGAATGGTTGAAAGACAACAACAGTTGGAAAGAGCTCTGCTTAGATTGGGACAACTTCAACATGCGTTACAAGAATTACTTAGTTGGATACAACATACCAGTAATACATTGGATTCTTTAAGACCTGTAAGTATACTACACTAGCTGTTGCCCGCGACTCTGAAAATTTTCCCCGTTTTTGCAACGTTTTTCACTACTGCTTCGCTTTTACTGGTCGTAGCGTAATGTTATATAGTCTAAAGCCTTCCCCTATAAATGGACTAACTAACAAAAAAAGAATTTTTCAAATCGGACCCGTAGTTCCTGAGATTAGCGCGTTTAAACAAACTAACAAACTCTTTCGCTTTATAATATTTGTATAGATTAAACTTGGACTAATGCAGCTTCACAATGGTACCAATTCTAAGTGCACAACTAAACTTAACTTAAAAATGAAAACAACTACGCCGTATTTTGATTTACTATTTCGTTGTACATATTTTTATTTATTTAAATCGTTAGTATATAATAAACAGATTTTCTTATAAAAAATTTCAGCTAATCATTTGTGTGATATTTATAGTTGTCCAACAATATTGTACTGCGTGTCGTGGTACTCATAACACAAGCATATAAGCTTAGCTTGGGATCAGAGGACGTTGTGTGAAATATCCATGAATATTCATTTATTTATTTATTGACAGGTTGCCGGTGACCCACAAATCTTAGAAGTAGAACTAGCCAAGTTGAAAGTGTTAGTGAACGACATAGCCGCACATCAAGCGAGTGTTGATACGCTGAACGACGCGGGCGCACAGATAGTGCAACACGGTACGGGTATGTGACGCTGCTTGTGCTTTATTCACTCATTGTTTACTTTTATTACTCATTTTTATCTTTTATTTCTCATTTTTATGTTTTATTACTCATTTTTATCTTTTAATTCTCATTTTTATCTTTTTATACTCTTTTAATCTTTTGTTACTCATTATTGTCTTTTAATTCTCATTTTTATATTTTGTTACCCATCATTATATTTTTTTACTCTACTATATTTATTCATGGGGTAGCCAGAAAAAATTTTTTGGTTGAAATGTAGGAAATTGAGCCAAATAAAACCGAAAATGGTTATTATTTTCCACGAATTTAGCCCTTTTTCTTAAGGAGAGAAATCCTCGCTACGCCCATGTATTTATTTACTCATTGTTATCTTTTATTACTCATTATTGCCTTTTGTTACTCATTCATAACATCTTATTCATTTTATGAATTGAATTGTCTGTCGTCATGATTTACTATTCATAGGACCAATCTTAAATCGTAAATGGGATCACGTCACATGCAACTAAAATAAAATACATACATTCAGATTTTTTCATACATTTCGTGCAAAATGCACTAATGCTTTTCTACG
Organism: Orgyia antiqua; assembly: GCA_916999025.1. Lineage (NCBI taxonomy): Eukaryota > Metazoa > Arthropoda > Insecta > Lepidoptera > Erebidae > Orgyia > Orgyia antiqua. The sequence continues at coordinate 28,426,761 of OU779871.1, forward strand.
TGTATGTGTATACTAATTAAATATTATTATTTATTAACTAACTCTACCTAAGCATGAGAGAAATAATCTTACTTACCTTAATATAATATTTGCATAAAAGTAACTTGTATAATCTGGTGCCTGTTATACAAGTATTATGCTCTGTTTAGGATAAAAAAACTGATGAAATTTCGTTTAAAGTCTAGTTACGCTAATGTAGATGTGTCTTATTTTATCTATAAGTTATCTATAGGCTATTAAGCTATTGATTGTGGAATGTAGGTACCGAAGAAGCTGGTGAAACAGCCGAGAAGCTGTCTACCCTGAACCGGAAATGGCGTGAACTTCAGCAGAAGGCAAGAGACAGGCAGACTGAGTTAGAAGACGCACTCAGAGAGGCACAGAGGTAAGAATTTTAAATAGACCATTGTTTTTAGAAAACAAAACATTAGAATCACTTGGGTTTCCGTCCGACTGTCTGTCTGTCTGTCAAACGTTTCTATCTCTGCAACGGTAAAATGTATCATGTTAAAATTTATACCATATGTAAATCTATGCCGTCTTTTACTACTAAAAATAGAATCGGAGGATTCTCTCATCATCTCTATCTCATCTAATCAGATGTAAGGCTTAATTCCTAGATTGGTGATGATTTTTGCTTATATTATCATTTAACTGGCTCTTACAGATCGCCTGTAGAAAGAAATGGAGTAGTAAGAATGAGAATATGGACATAATTGTACAATAAAAACAATATCTCTTAATGTTTATATTTATTAACATTATCAAAAAAATGTTTTCTTAATAGCTTCAACGCCGAAATCGGAGATCTTCTGAGCTGGTTGTCTGAAGTAGACAGTGTCATCGCAGCCTCCAAACCAGTCGGTGGACTGCCCGAAACTGCCACTGAACAACTTGAAAGATTTATGGTAAGTTTTACTAAGCAATAATTAATGGGCTAATGAAATAGTTAATTTAATAATCAAGATTTCGAAGTTATTCGTTTGTTTCAAAACCAATAAGGTAAAAATTTCAAAATAAATAAATTTGTTACAAAACAAATAATTTTTTGTAAATAAATAAATAATAGTTTTTAATACTTTTAAATGAATTAAGTTTTAGGTAAGTAAATGATTTTATAGTATAACTTGAAAAGCAAGAAATGTAATTTATTAATCTAGCAAATGATATGAATGATTGAATGAATGAATACTCTTTATTGTACGCCAGAATAATATTACAAACTTAAATATACAAACAATGTTTAAACAAGGTACAAGAGGCGGTCTTATCACAAGTTGTGATAAGACCGCCTCTTGTACCTGAAATTAATTTATTATGCTAGAAATGATTTTCAACACATGAATTATCGAGTAACTAATTGAAATGTTTCAAAAACAGGAGGTATACAATGAGATAGAAGCGAACCGTCCTAAAGTAGAAGCTGTACTGCAGCAGGGTCAGGAATACTTGAAGAAACAGGACAAACCGAACCCAACATCACAGTTACACCACAACCTTAAGAACTTGAAGTCCAGATGGGATAATGTAACTGCTAGGTAAGAATAATTTCAAGCCCATAGACACTTTATTTGTCCATGTGATGACGGACTAAGAATACAAGTGTTACCAATCCCTCTCCTCCCAAGGATGCTGTAAAAACCAACTAAAGGATATTGCACACAGATAACATTCCCTGTGAGAGACGGAAAACTCGAAAATAAACCTTGTTCTAACACGCGCCTGGTCAGCGCGGCACAGTAGACTATAATCCCTACAAAGTGGAGGAGGCCCGTGCCTAACGGTGGGACGTAAAAGGGCTGGAGAGAGAGAGACACCATATTTGTCCGTGTGGCAACGGATTAAGAATACAAATTCCATTATTATAATAGCTTAGAAATAATCTTTATAATATTTTTTTTTATTTTAGGGCCTCTGACAAGAAGATCAAGTTAGAGATTGCTCTGAAGGAAGCCACAGAATTCCATGATGCACTCCAAGCGTTCGTGGACTGGCTTACCAGCGCTGAGAAGACATTAACTTCGGCTAAACCTGTCTCTAGAGTTATGGAAACATTACTTAGTAAGTATAAAGATAGATAGATAGATGAACTCTTTGTGCTACATGAGTAAATTGAGAATTTCAATAAATCTGCCTATTTTCAATGCCAGATCTCTTCTTAATGCCATCCCTGGGTGGGAAATGAAGTGCTATTTTCGGCAAAAAAGATCTATTTTTGCCGCCTTTAAAATAACTAATAATAATAATGTAAAGAATACTAGGCGGCTGGTCGAGATTGTTGCAAAACATTCTCGATAGATGGCGTTGTACCTCAAAATGCGATGTAGACTCAATCGAGTGACGATTGTGGTGGTCTAATTGGTTACTGTTAGCACGACCGCAATAAGCTCAGTTGGCAGAGCTACGGAACGGTATTCCGAGGTCGTGGGTTCAAGTCCCGCTTGCGGTGATCACTTTTTCCGCCACAATTTGACTTATTGACCTAAACTAATTATTTTGACATGTTTTACAAACCAATAAGTTTTAAATTGATTAAGGTTACATCATTTATTTATCTAATTATCTTTTTAGCCCAAATCGAGGAGCACAAATCATTCCAGAAGGAAGTAGCCACTCACAGAGAGACTATGCTTCATTTGGACAAGAAGGGAACACATCTTAAGTACTTTAGCCAGAAACAGGATGTGATATTGATCAAGAATTTACTAGTTTCGGTCCAGCATCGATGGGAGAGAGTTGTGTCAAAGGCTGCTGAGAGAACTAGAGCGTTAGACCACGGATTCAAGGAGGCTAAGGAGTTTAATGATATGTGGTATGTTATTTTTCTTTCTAGATATGAGATAGGGTCTTTTAACGAGGTCTGGGGCACCTTGCGGCCCAGCAATGGGTGGCCAGTGCATTCATACGGTACTTTTTAGGGACTCATGCAAAAATGAAACCCTTATAGTCTCACTTCGGTGTCTGTCCGTCTGTCAAACTTTTTATACTCGGCAGCGGCTGAAGGTCTTACGATATATAGATCTGTGCAGTCCCCTGCTGCAAAAATACAACCAACCTTTTACGTTTGCGCATTTAGAAAATGAAGAATCAAAACCTACAGGTTACTTAATATATTAAATTGTGGTGGAAAAAGTGATTACCGCAAGCGGGACTTGAACCCACGATTTCGTAATACCGTTCCGTAGCTCTGCCAACTGAGCTTAATGCGGTCGTGCTAACAGTAATCTGTAATCACTTTTTCCACCATAATTTAATTTATTAAGTAAAAGCATAGCATGTCAATTGAAAAATTAATAAATTTCTACAGGTTACTTTTCATTGTCCTAGAAACTTGACACTTTGGCATGGCCCAAACCCATAGCGCTGATATAGAGAACAGTCCAAAAGTCTTATAATTTATTATCATATTACATAACGGCTCATGGTTTACTGGTTTATGTAACGGGCTGTCGTTCGCGAGGTAGTGAGTTCGATTCCTGCACGGGACAATCATTTCTGTGATATTTACAAAAAAAAAGTAGTATATGTAGTATATCCGTATCTAGTGTACCCATAACACAAGCATAGAAATATAGTTTATTGTGGGACCAAAGGACGTTGTGTGAACTGTCCATAATATCATCATCATCATCATCATAACATCACGCCTTTTTCCCATAGGGGTAGGCAGAGACTATAGAGCGCCATCTGCTATGATCCAAACATACTTCCGTGGCTTCATCCACACTCATACATCTGGTCATAATATTTATTATAATTTTGAAATATTTTATCATTTGTTATAGGAATAACTTGATGAACTGGCTCAACGATACAGAACAACAACTCGATAAATTAAACTCTGAAGCGACTGTCAACGACCCTGAAAAGATTAAACAGAGGTAAGAACATTGTACTGTCCACTGCTGGCCATAGACATTCTTCAAAACTATCTTCTTTCTCCAACCTATTTATGTCCCACTATTGGGACGGGCCTCCTCCACTTTGGGAGGGATTATGGTTTACTGTGCTGCGCTGACCACGCGTGTTGGAACAGGGTTTATTTTTGAGTTTTCCGTCTCTCACAGAGGATGTTATCTGTGTGCAATATCCCTTAGCTCACTTTTACAGCACCCTTGGGAGGAAATGGGGTGGTGACAATTGTATTCTTAATCACCACACGGAAATAATCTGTCTTGCTTATCTCCGTTCATTAGCATCTCATTATTGGGAGCAGGTCTTCTTCGCTTCTTGAGGATATTTGGTCTACTTATGCCACGCTGACCAGGCGTGTTGGTATAATTAAGTTTCGATTTCTCTTTCTGTCACAGAGGATGTTATCTGCTTAAATTATCCCCTAGATGACTCTTACAGCATCCACGGGAGGAGTATTTTGGATTGTGACAATTTCATTCTTAAACCCGTCACCCTTATTGCGCATAAATCAATGGTGATTTTAAAAAAAACACTTTTTATGGATTTCAACGCCCGAATTTTAGCACGACAATTTTCTTTGTTCAGGTTAACAAAACACCGTGAATTCCAAAAGGCGTTAGCTACCAAACAGCCAGTTTACGATCAAACTATGAAGACCGGCAAACAGCTCAAGGACAAAGCACCGAAGACTGATGAAAACACTCTTAAGACCATGATGTCTGATATGAAGACTAAATGGACCACAGTTTGTTCTAAGGCTGTTGACAGGTAATATATTTGTTGAAAAACAAACGATTTCTTCACAATTTTAATTGTTACTTAGATATGCTTTCTTGACGACTTTAATTGCTATTTATATACGATTCCAACTATAATTTAACTACGATTTTAACTGTAATTTAACTACGATTTTAACTGTAATTTAACTACGATTTTAACTGTAATTTAAATACGATTTTAACTGTAATTTAACTACGATTTTAACTGTAATCTAAATACGATTTTAACTGTAATTTAACTACTATTTTAACTGTAATTTAACTACTATTTTAACTGTAATTTAACTACGATTTTAGCTGTAATCTAAATACGATTTTAACTGTAATCTAAATACGATTTTAACTGTAATTTAACTACGATTTTAACTGTAATTCAAATACGATTTTAACTGTAATTTAAATACGATTTTAACTGTAATTTAACTATTATTTTAATTGTAATTTAAATACGGTTTTAACTGTAATTTAACTACGATTTTAACGGTAATTTAAATACGATTTTAACGGTAATTTAAATACGATTTTAACGGTAATATAACTACGATTTTAACTGTAATTTAACAACGATTTTAACTGTAATTTAAATACGATTTTAACTGTAATTTAAATACATTACGATTAAATCTTAATTTACGCAATTGCACTGTTTAATAACAGTGAAAAATGCAATTTAATGTTGCTGAGATATTATTCAAATACGATTTAATTGATAACTACTTTATGAATTTGATTTGACCTAACGTTTTAATGTTTTCATTTTGCCATTAAATAAAAAAATTAAACTTACGTTTATTCAACAGACAACGCAAATTGGAAGAAGCATTACTATACTCTGGACAGTTCAAGGATGCAATGTCAGCACTCCTAGACTGGCTGAAGAGACAACAGAAGGAACTTGGTGCTGATTCCCCTGTGCATGGAGACTTGGATACTGTCATGGCTCTTATAGAACAACATAAGGTATTTATTTAGCTTTTTGTTAATTTGATTGTTGAAAAGAGTACTAGTCTGATGAAAGAGCGATTAAGTGTGTTAATAGAATCAGTGGGTATCTGGTAAAAGAGCGATTTTAAGTCTAATAAAAGAGCGATTGGTAGTCTGATGAGGTGTCTTCAAACAAAATTTTTTCGTACTAAACCTTGCCAAAGTATATTTCCATTACAACATTATTGCTTTATTTTTGGTTATCTGATGAAAGAGCTCTTTATGACTGATAAACAAAAGGTAGTATTTTTTAAATATTCTTGAGCATTCACACAACGTCCTCTGGTCCCAAGCTAAGCTTCTATGCTTGTGTTACGGGTACCAGAATACGAATATACTATATAAACTACTTTTCTTTTTAAATAAAACTACTTTTTACGGATTTAGACGCGTATATTTGTCTCACCGTGACCATGATGACTGCAAAGTCTCCGAAACGTCGGGCCAAAATTTAAAAGAAATATACGCGTCTAAATCCGTAATAAGTAGTTTTATTTAAACAGATGAGTCGCGCAAGTGTTAGAAAATATTACTTTTCTTTTGTAAATACATACTTATTATACATAGAAAATACCCAGACGCAGATTACATTTATATGACATTTATAAACATCACACAAATACCTCGACCGCGGCCCCGTGAATGGATATAAAAAATTGGTCAAGTGCGAGTCGGACTCGCGCACGAAGGGTTCCGTACCATTATCTATGCAACATAAGGCAACGTTATTAGTATCGAGCAAGAAACGGTAAAAAAATCATGTTTGTTGTATGGGAGCCCCCCTTAAATATTTATTTTATTTTATTTTTAGTATTTGTTGTTATAGCGGCAATAGAAATACATCATTTGTGAAAATTTCAACTGTCTAGCTATCACCGTTCTTGAGATACTGGGTACGGAACCCTAAAAATCATGTTTGTTGTATGGGAGCCCCCCTTAAATATTTATTTTATTTTTAGTATTTGTTGTTATAGCGGCAATAGAAATACATCATCTGTGAAAATTTCAACTCTCTAGCTATCACCGTTCTTGAGATACAGCCTGGTGACAGACGGACGGACGGACGGACGGACGGACGGACGGACGGACAGCGAAGTCTCAGTAATAGGGTCCCGTTTTTACCCTTTGGGTACGGAACCCTAAAAAGCGATTTCTAGTTTGACAAAAGAGCGATAAGTGGTTTGATGAAAGAGCGATTGTTGGTCTAATGATAGAGCGATTTGTTATCCGGTGAAAGTATCTTCTAATAAAAATGTTTTGGTATTTAACCTTTCCAAAGTTTCATTCCAACATTTTTGCGTTACTTTTCGTTAACTGATGAAATAGCTATTTTTGTCTTATGAACCATTTGTTATGTGACGGACGTATATTGTAATAAAAATGTTTTGGTATTTAAGCTTACCAAAGTATATTACCATTACAACAGTTTTATTGTATTATATTAATAACAAAATGTTATATAGCAATTCGAGGAAGACTTACACTCTCGCGAACAACAAATGCAGTCTGTAATGAAGACTGGTCGTGAACTTGAAGCTACCGTACCTAAGGAAGACGCAGCCAACATCCGCCAGCAATGTTCTGAGCTGCAGACAGCTTGGGATCAAGTCTACTCATTAACTGAGACTAAAACGCATAAACTTGACAGTGCTCTTAAAGAGGTAATATAGTAAATAAATAATAATAATAAATATTTTGGACATTACACACAATGTCCTCTGGTCCCAAAGTAAGCTATATTTCTATGCCTGTGTTATGGGTACTAGATACGGATATACTACATACTACTTTTTTTTGTAAATACATACTTATAATACATCAAAACACCCAGACGCAGTACAAACATTCGTATGACAATTATAAATATCACACAAATAATTGTCCCGAGCGGGAATCGAACCCGCGACCTCCTGAACGGCAGTCCGTTACATGAACCACTAGACCACGAGGCTTTTAAACTAGTTTCTTACATGCGACTTTGGTTTCCTAAACAGTAATTACTATTTTAGTATTTAAAGAAATTGGATTGTTATACAACTTACCCCAAATAATTTGGGATGAGGGCAGGAATAAGAAATTTAATAAAAAAAATGTTTAATAAAATGAATTATGGTGGAAAAATTGATTACCGCAAGCGGGACTTGAACCCACGACTTTGAATTACCGTTCCGTAGCTCTTCCAACTGAGCATAATGCGGTCGTGCTTTTCAGTAATCAAATTAGGCCACCACATTCGTCACTCGATTGAGTTTATATATTTTTACGTACAACGCCGTCTATCAAGATTGCTTTGCAACAATCTCGACCACCATACCGACCGACATCCACCATAATTCAATTTATTAAGTAAAAGCATAGCATGTCAATTGCAAAATGAATAAATTACTTTAAAAAAATGTTATTATATTTAACTGAATAACTTTTTTAAATCTCCATATTCAAAAAGAAAATCGTTTTTAAGAAACCATTTTTTCTCTAGGCTGAAAAACTTCATCGCTCAGTCAATATGCTGCTAGAATGGCTATCAGATGCGGAGACCAAGCTTCGATTCTCTGGCCAATTACCCGAAGGTGATCAAGAAACACAACAACAAATACGTGACCATGAAAGATTTGTTCGTGAGTTGAATGATAAGCAGAAAGACAAGGACGACACTATCACTCTCGCTCACTCTATCTTGAGTAAAGCACATCCAGATGCTGTCACAGTTATCAAACACTGGATTACCATCATTCAAAGTCGATGGGATGAGGTAAGTTTCTTAAATCTTATAAATGGACTACTAACAACCGCTACTTTTACACTTCTTAAAATGTAAATTAAGCGAAAAAAAAATTAAAATCGGTCCAGTACTTTAGTAGAATATTCGTTTCAAACAAACAAACAATCAAATCTTTGTTTTAGAAGACATATTTAAATAAAACTAATGTTAGTCTGAAAGAGCGAATGATATCTGATATAGAGCGACCGATACCCAATTATAGAGCAAGCAATATCTAAAAAGAGCGGCTGCCATCTTATATTAGAGCGATTGGTACCTATCTAAATACAAAGCTACTGACAGATAGCGGTTGTAATAATTTTCACATTTTGTACCTTTTTATTCCTTAAGTAATTTAATAACAAAATTAATAGATTCTGTTCAGCTAATCTCGACTTTTATTGAGATAAATAAACAGCAATTTATTTATAGATATACATTGTATTTTTGGCTATTTTAATCCATTGCGTTGAATAATATACTCGTAGGTACATCTGCTTACTTATTTAAAACAGGGCGTTATATTTCAATTAAAGGTTTTTACCTAATTCTTTAAACTGCACAATAAAAATCATAACAATGATAGATAATTAATTATGATAAAAATATTAATAATCTGTGCGATTACAGATAAAAAATAATCTCATAGATTAAATTCTTATTTTTAAATCGTAAAATAGTTTGCATGTGATTTCTGTTACATAAGTTTTGCGCTGTATTATTATTATTTTTTATTTGTTTTTAATATGCATATATTTAGTGTTTTTGTTTAGTTAATTGTTTTTATTTTAATCTGTTTGTTTGGGAATCAATTGTTAGAGAAATGAGTGAAAATAAACGACATTTAGTAGCCTCAGTTAGGCCTGTTTTTCAAATATTTAGAAAAGTTACACCCGGGCAGGTAATATGATGTATACATATGTTATTAACTAGATGCTTCCTGCTACTTTTACGCTTGTGATTTGGAATCACAGTATACAGGCTGTCCCAAAAGTCGACGTCAAGCCGAAGTCGCATGATAGGTAAGGTCATAACAGTTATCAGAAAAATATAAAAAAATATATGTTTTGCAAAGAAAAATATTCAGGAAAATGTATGTACTCGTATGTTCTGCAAAACATGACATCTTTTTTTAAGCTGAAGCAGTTAGCTCAGATTTTGAGGTTACAAATTACAGGAAGATTAATGATGAAATAAGTAAAAAAAAATTGCTTAAAGTGAAGATTTGTAGCAACAGGAAAGTAAAAACTGTTAAAGGATGGTACATTTTACTGAATTTTTTTTTGCAATTAATTTAAAAATAAAAAACATTTTTTCTTAATATTTTTCTGATGACTATTATGACCTTACCTATCATGCGACGTCGGCTTGACGTCGACTTTTGGGACATCCTGTATAAACAATAGCACTTTAAGAGATTGTAGCTTACTATTAGTGAAAACAATTTTAAAATCAAACGAATACTTTCGAAGATTATGCACTCTATACAACATATTATAAAGACCCATGTAATCAGACTTTGCCATTGAATGGCTCAATAACAATGCAAAAATTAAGAAAATTCTAAAATTGTTTAAATAAAACTACTTTTTACGGATTTAAACGCGTATATTTGTTTTAAATTTTTCCCGACGTTTCGGAGTCTTTGCAGTCACCATGGTCACGTGTGAGACTGAGCCGTAATGTGTCTTCTACGATCAGTTATCAGTCGCGCAAGTGTTAGAAAAATATTCTAAAATTTTTATCGTATTTTATAAATTTTCAAACTATTTGTTTTTCTTTAGGTATGGCAATGGGCGATGCAGCGCGGCACTAAGCTGGAAAGTCATATGCAGAGCTTGAAAGACTTAGATTTAGTGCTGGAAGAATTATTACAATGGCTCATTGGATTGGAGAATACGCTGCTGTGTAAGTGTATTTATTTATTATATTTTCTTGATTTTTGATATTTTTATTAATTAGAAATTTTGCGAAATTGTGTTGTGAAATTTCCAAATTGTGTTTTGAAATTTACAAAATTATGTTTTGAAGTTTAGAAAAATTTGGTTTGAAATTTACGAATAAACCATTTTGAAAAAAAAATCCTTTTTGAATGAAATAAATTTTTATAAATTAAATTTATTTTTAAAAATAAATTAACATTAACACAATTAAACATGCAAATCTATGCATATAAAATTTTTCTGATAACAATATTCAACCAATTTTTAAAATTACCATTCTTTTAATATATGCATTAATTTAATAAATAATTATTTAAATTTACGAATAAAAAAAGTATAACACAAGTATTTATCTATGTATAGCTCTCGAAGCCGAACCTCTGCCAGAATCTATCGAGCTGCTTGAGGGTTTGATAGAAGACCATAAAGAATTGATGGAACACACACAAAAGAGGCAGAATGAAGTAGACAGAGTCTGCAAAGCTTATCAGGTAATTGCTTATTTTTTTTATAAACAATATCTATGTGTATCTCTGGTACAGGCTATACGTCATATGGAACATTATTAGTCTATGAAGTACGATTTTGCCAAGCTAAAATTTACCAGTCTACAAGATTGAACAAATACTCTCTATTGAATAAATCTGTGTTTTTGAAAATAACGCATAAATATGTTTTTCCTAGGTCAAGAATCAAACCCAAGGCCGTGATAGCACTCCAAGAAAGATATCAGCAAAGAGTGCCACTAAGGGTACACCCGGGTATGTATACTATGTACTAATTCATAAGTATTTATTATGTACCTACCTACTAATTGAAAATATCTGTGTTTTTAAAAATGTTATAGATGGCAACATTTATTATTGATTTTGAGGTTAAGTTTATAAAAAGTATTTGGCGCGTAATTTTTTTTTACAATAATTTATTATTTCTAGTCCTTTGTCTATGATAATAAATAACCAAATATGAAAAATAATAGGTACATCTTTCTTTATAGTGTATTTTGTATGCCCGTTCGTATTTTCGGATTCAATTGTATTTTGTTTAACAATAATTTTTTAAAACTACTACATGAAAGTTTAAAAGTCTAGAAAATTGTAACGGCTTACATATGCAAAAAAATATTTCATTACGTCATAGATATTTACAATGGGAACCATTACCTATTGAATGGGTAATTTTTTAATGTTGCCATGTGTATAATATTAAATTTGCTCTTGTTTCATGTTTCATTCTATGTTTGTCTTTGCCCAATCATGTTTGTTTGTTTGTTATCAACTCACGTTCATATGTTTTGTTTGTTTGTTTGTCCGTTTATGCACGTTGCGGCCATGTTGTTACGTCATTGCATGGTATAGTCGTGGATCTCAGCACGATCTGCATAGAGAGAGATCCGTATCACCTGATTATTATGGATCTAGACGATTCAGGTGTGTTTTTTTTTATTATTTTAATATTTTTGTTTAGAAATATGGAGAATCTTACTACAAAAAGGCAACAAAATAGCTAATATTGGTACCAATTCTAAGTCCACAACCAAACTTAACTAAAAAATATAAACAACTATGGCGTTGTTTGATTAATTAGCTAGTATGTTGTGCACATTTTTATTAATTAAAATCGTTAGTCTATCTATAATATACAGATTTTCTAATAAAAAAGTTCTGTTAACATTGCCGAATTTTGTTATTGACAAAATCAATTTTCATTTTTTATTTAAGTTAAGTTTTGCAAGTAGAATCGGTACCATTTTATTTTTGAACTGTTTTATTATCTTTAGTTATTCAAATGTGAGGTAAAAATCGCCATATTTGAAGTAGTTATGATATTTTAACAATTAATTGTTTTACTTATAAATAATGAGGTACCCACACATTATTTCACTCGTATTTGTTCCTAAGATTAATTATTTTGCTCTAAAAAGAATATTAAAATATATTTTTAGATATTTACGCTATTTTAATACGTTGCACTTCATATTTACAAAATTTCAGTGATATTTTATCAAAAGCAGCAAAAATAAATGAAAGACAAAAGAGACGAAATTGTATTAAATAAAACTAGGTATTTCAAGATTTTTTAGTCACCATGGTCACGGGTGGGACTGTCCTATTCTTGACCATGGTGAGTGAAAAGTCTCCAAAACGTTGGAGAAAATGTCGGGCTAAAATTTTAAGCAAATACACGCGTCTAAATCTTTATAAATCGGTTTTATTAAAGTAATTGTGTCGTGCACGTGTGAGATTATAATTATAAGCAATGAAATATATTGTGGGTAAAAAAATATTTTAACTTATATGTGCTTTACATGTCCTTGTTGTAACTTTTGTTGGATTTTGTTAGAATAACAACAATTAGTAGAATAGGCTTTACAGTAGAACTAACTGTTGACCGTAACTATTTACGCGTGGAGTTTAAAAACCAAACCAAATTATACAAAAAAACCATCCTCTTGAACCACTCTTTCTATTAAAAAAAAAATTGCATCAAAATCCGTTGCGTGGTTTTGAAAATATAAGCTATAATAAATAAGGATGTAGTACTAGGATTACATAATCTCTTTAGAAGTTAAATAATATTATACCAGTCTACGTTATTCTGACAAAGTAACCAACAAATATAGCTTCGTCTCGCTCTAACACATTGTAAAACGTAGCTTTCCATCTCTATGGCACGCTTTAACTGCAGGTCCCGGATTCACAATCGCTGTAGGAGAGGAAGGTTTGCCCAATTGTTTTTAAGAGTGTGTAGTTTAGTTGCCTGTTTTGTAGATATGTAAATATTGTAACTTCTAGTATTAATAGTTACAATTACCCGAAAATTTGGGAAAAAAATTTAAGTAGCAACATTTCAAAGGGGTTATAGAAAAATTCCATTGTATCAGAGATGTGCTACAAAAAATATTCTTAGATACCTTTCTCCATCTACCACTAGACTCCACCCCAACTTTCACAAAACGCTGAGAAAGTTACAAAGCGGAGTTCTGCGCTGTTTGCATCCAACGGCTTTCAATTATTGAACAAAATCATCATTTGACAGCATGAAATAATTATATCGAATCATTATCAAGTAAATTGTGCATGTAAAATGTATGTTAGGTAATAGATTTTAAATATTGTGTGAATCTTGATACCTACCTAAATATGTCATGAAACTTAATGTTAATTGCTTACCCGATTTTGGCCAAAATGCTTTGAAAAGTAATATCCTTACTCAAAACAATAATATCAGTAATCTCTCTAGAAAAAGTTTTTTGTATCACATAAATTATGAAGATATTTACGCGATTTTAACAATTATGAGTATAAGTCGCGAAGGCTAAAAATCACCTATTTTGAAGATAGTTGCTTTGGCTTGCCAGCTCTGTCATAAAAATATGAGAAGTCAGTCCTATAATATTTTTGTTATGTAACCAGAAGTGCCTCTAGAGATTTGTAAATACATATGACTTAACTGGCAACACTCGTTTATAAGTCTCCGTTCTTTTAGAAAAAGAAGCAAGTTGTGTGATGAGCGTTTTAAATCTGTTTTAATTTGTAAAACTTGAAAAAACTAACGATTATTAGTTTGATTGAGGATATTTTATAATGCATGTTATAACGTTTTGTACTAACCCTTATTAAATACCACAGCAAAACCAACACCAACTAACTTCACAGAATAAAATAATTAACTGGTATAAAAACTATATTCGAAAACAAAACCGCACATTACTAATAAAAAAAAATTTTCGTTAATTATCAAATCGAGTTCTTTCTGAGCACAGTAGCTACTAACGCAATTATATTAAAAAAAAACTAACACGCGTTCCTTGTCTATGACTAACAAAGCTCGGGTTTGGTTGTCGTTTTTCCTTGTGATTATAATATTGCGTGTGTGTAGTCGCGTCAGTCCTGGCCGTGAATCGCCTGATCGCAACCTGCCGCACTACGGACCACGGTTCCCGTCTAAGGGAAGGTAAGGATGTCAACCCCATCTCCACATACCTAATAAATAAATTATCTATGTTAGAACGAAAAATTCAAACTAAACGACAAAAACCCTTAGCAAAATTCAAAAAGGATTTACTACTTATATAGAGTATCCAGAATATCTAAACTTAAAGTGGGAATAAATATAAGAGACATGGACTAGAAGCTCTTTTGAAATCGAAATAATTAAAAACTACCACCAATGTCTTAGCAATTCAATATTCCAATGTTAAGTAATTTTTCCAATGTGACCTGAGTTAACATTCAATTTCAAAAGTTCCCTCCATATACAAAAAATTTTGTTGAAGCCGAAATAACTAAAAGTTGAAGTCGAAATAACTAAAAATAGAAGTCAAAAAAACCAAAAGTTGAAGTCAAAATACACGATAAATATGAGTTTTCAGTATTTTTATAATTGTGACAGGAAGTTACGGTAAGTATTTAAGTACATGTTAATAAAGATGTCATTATGGTCATATCTAGAAATCGAGAATATTTTCTTGGGCATTCATTCATTCTGGGAGTTATCCTCATATATTTTGTGTGCTTTGTTTTCGCCGTGTGTTATTTTTTTTGCTGGGTTTTTCGTCTATGTATCGTCTGCTAAAAATATTTTAGTTTTTAGGCATGGCAATCTGGCATGCACATTTAATAGCTGTTCTAAAATTGAGATTTAGTTGAATTTTAATAGTAATGAATCAGCCACTGTTCGAGCGTTTATTCTTATTTATATTGAAAACAATCTCTGGTTCGATTCTGGAGCAAATTACTCGAAAAAAACAATATTTTGGTCCAGTATTCTCCGGATTTGCCTAAAAACCTTGCAGGGCCTCCAGATGCTCTAGAGATTCGGACAAATCCGGGAAATCTCGGATGGATGTCAGCCCTAATATTAATAGTCACTATAACAAAATAAGATTTTTAAAATGTTCACGCTTTCCCATAACAGCAAGGGTGCCGAACCAGAATTCCGGTCACCTCGTGTTAAGCAACTGTGGGACAAATGGCGCACTGTCTGGCTACTAGCATGGGAAAGACAACGAAGGCTGCACGATAGACTGATGCACTTGAAGGAACTGCAGAGAGTCTCCAACTTCAGCTGGGATGACTGGAGAAAGAGGGTAGGTTAAAGATTCAATATTTTATTTGCTTTTTGCCGTGTGTCTGATTAAAGTTAAGTTAATTTATTTATCTAATCTGTATCTCAAAATTTTAAATTTAATTGTGTGATCTATATAAAATTTGGGACTTACGTTTAGAAGAAATTAGAAAAGAGGAATACGAAACAACAACGGCTATTATATCAAATTGAAGAATTTAGAGGCCTTATTACGTGTTTTGATTAATTCCTTTTTAGTAGCTCACGGATTATGTATAGTTTCCAAATAATATTAAATAATCTTTTCCTGAAACCGACGGTACGACATCACCCTCTACTAGATCAGCCAGGGAATAAAAATAAAATGTATCATTAATAATGTCAATATTTTGTGTACAGTTCCTCAAGTTCATGAACCACAAGAAGTCACGTCTCACAGATCTGTTCCGTAAGATGGACAAAGACAATAACGGACTGATAGCGCGACATGAATTCATCGATGGAATTATTAACACCAGTAAGTTTATTTATTATTTAGTTAGATAAAACACTGCCTCGCCTCGAAAGGCGACAGGACGCACTCCGACGAGGTTGGCAACAGTTGGCCGGAGTGGTGGAGCTTAATGGGAGAGAAACCGACGAACAATCCTATTTAGTTAATTATTAAAATACTATTTATGAGGTTTTCATTGGTTTATATTTCAGGAAACAACAATGAATATAATTTTATATTATAACTAGCTCACCCGGCAAACGTTGTTTTGCTCACAAATGTTAGAGGTGGACAACCCTTATCACTTAAGAGCAGTTAGGGGTATGAAAAATAGATAGTAGCCGATTCTCAGACCTACTGAATACGCATATAAAATTTCATAAGAATTGGTCAAGCCGTTTCGGAGGAGTATGGGAACGAACATTGTGACACGACAATTTTATATATTACATTTTATTACTATTTTCTTTAAAGACTGAGTTCTGATTGACGTATCTACGCACAAGCAATGGTCTAAAGTCCTCTCCTCCCCACCGGGTTAAGGCCCCGTTAAGGGGCCACCCTTTGCCGAGTTATGGTCAGGCTTAGGGTGACCATGACCCGGTTAGGGCAAGGAGGAAAACCAAAAAAGAGAAGACGCCTATCCCTTCTTAGCATATAAACTAAACACTATTGTTTATTTATGCAGAATTCGACACATCACGCTTAGAAATGGGAGCCGTGGCAGATTTGTTCGACAGGAATGGCTCAGGCCTTATTGATTGGGAGGAATTCATTGCGGCGCTCAGGCCTGATTGGGTAAGTCTATTTTAAACACTATGTTACTTCAAATATATTACCTATTTTAATTTTGTCATCTTTTGAATTCGAACCCAGAGCCATAATTCACATGACTTTGAACATCATCTCCGATTTTAGCTCAATACACTAAACAACTAATAATAATCTATCAGTACCTACCGACACATCGTTATCTTGATAGTCGCTAAGGTATAGATAACAATATTTTATCTATAACCAATACTACCACATAAGTACGTCCAATTGTTTGTATTCCATATAAATAAAGGCCGGCTTGTGTTTGGTAAGTCAATAGAAAGTATATATTTTTGAGTCAGTTTTAACAAATTTCGTTCAAATAGAACCACTTTTTAGGGATTAAGACGCGTATATTTGATTTAAACTTTTGACTCGACGTTTCGGAGACTTTGCAGTCACCATGGTCGCGGGTGAGACTAAACTGTAGTGTCCTTTAGAAATAAAGAAAGAAAAAGTTATATTTTTTTTACTATTTTACTTAACGATCAGTTGTTACTGGGTATACCCACAATAGAAATTAAATTTTACATTGGTACCAATTCTACGCGGGCAGCTAAAGTTAACTTAACTAAAAAAATTAAGATTAATCGTGTCTCTGACATAATTCGGCAATGTTAACTGAACTTTCTTATTATATAAACTGTTACCGATTCTAGGTGCACAACTAAACTTAACTAAAAAACGGAAATTGATAATGTCAATATCACAATTCAGCAATGTTAACAGAACTTTTTTATTAGAAATTCTGTGTATTATAGACCAACGATTATAATCAGTATAAATGCGTACCTACTACAATATTGCCAATTAATCAAAATACAGCAATAGTTGTTTTCATTTTTTAGTTAAGTTTAGTTCTGCACATAGAATAGGCACCATTGTGTATTATAAACTAACGATATTAATTAATGTGCAACGCGAAATAGCCAATCAATTAAAATCCACCGTACTTGATTTGATTTTTAGTTAAGTTTAGTTAAGTTGTGGCCGTAGAATTGGTACCATTGACCATAATCTGTTACCCCATGGACAGTTAAAGGATAATCAACACTAATTATTACGTATACGGTGTAGGTTGAGAGACGTGGTCCACCGACAGACGCAGACAAGATCCATGATGAAGTGAAACGTCTAGTGATGCTGTGCACCTGCAGACAGAAGTTCAGGGTGTTCCAGGTTGGAGAGGGCAAGTATAGGGTGAGTTTAAAATTTTAATAATTTATATTTATTAAGGATCATCCGTATATTACGTCATAGAATTTGTTTAAGTAAATATTGAAATAAAATAATTTAAGATTTAATTGAATCATGATAGCTTTTCACTAATTATAGTAGGTACTAGTTTCTTATGTTAGTACTAAAAATGTAGGTTTCCACATAAAATGAAAGTGACTTAAGTCAAAAACAATATTATTATCTAATATATAAAATTCACGTGTCACAGTGTTAGTTACCGTACTCTTCCGAAACGGCTTGACCGATTCTTATCAAATTTTACATACATATTCAGTAGGTCTGAGAATCGGCCAACATCTATTTTTCAAACTTTTTTTTTAGTATGGCAAAACAACGTTTGCCGGGACAGCTAGTGTTAATATATATCTATTGACCGGGTCTACTCCGCGGGAAATATAATTTATATTAGGTACGATAATACGGAGTAGACCCGGTCATTATATATATTAATATGTGTGAAAGCCGCGAAAGTTTAAATACATTAATATTATTATGGTTAGTTATTTACTACGAACTAAGCCGCGACTTCATTATCATCATCATACCGTCACGCCTTTTTCCCATAAGGGTAAGCAGAGACTGAGCGCCATGTGCTACGATCTGCCGCGACCTCTATATTTTTGTGTTTTTAGTTTTTGAATTATATGTCTTTCATTGTAGGTAAATGTGTGATAGGTTTGTTAGGTAGTATTTTAATGTAAATCCACTAGAAAAAAGAAATTCTCCTACAGTTCGGTGACTCACAAAAACTCCGTCTGGTCCGTATCCTTCGATCTACCGTCATGGTGAGAGTCGGAGGTGGATGGGTGGCTCTCGACGAGTTCTTAGTCAAGAATGATCCTTGCCGAGGTACGTACTACATTTTATTTGAAATCGGTTAAATAGTTACAACAGATTACCATGGGAAATTCATATCAAAATTGTTTTTTTTTTTTTTTTTTGCCATATTTTAGGAATTAAATGTTATTGGTGATTAAAAACCATTGTAACTGTGACAGTTCAGCATTTTTGTACTGTATTTTTAATCTCCTTCAATAAAAAAGCTACAAATTACAGCATGTAAAAACAGATAGGTATGTGTTATTCTCGGAAATATTACTGGAATTAATTTCAATGAAAATTTTCAGCTGTAGAATACTGTAGCAATTACTGTCCAAATCAACTCATAATCTAAATATTTTACTTTTGCTATGTACTGCTTATATATAAAATTCTCGTGTCACAGTGTTAGTTAGCATACTCCTCAGAAACAGCTTGACCTGTTTTTATATAATGTTATATGCATATTCAGTAGGTCTGAGAATCGGCTACTATTTTTTTCATACCCCTAAGTGATAACGGTTGTCCACCCCTAACAAATATATGGTAAAACAACGTTTGCCGGGTTAGCTTGTTAAATTATATAATTTGCCATGGTAATCTACACAATTAATAAGAATAATGATATTACATCTATATACTGATGATAAACATGTCGATTTTACTGCATATTCTGTATAATATTGCCATGAACACTATTTGATAAGCTTTCTTATTATACTAGCCGATACCCACAACTTCGTACGCGTGTAATATAAATAATTAACTATCCAAAAACGACATTGTTGAACCACTCTATCTATTAAAAAAACTGCATCAAAATCCGCTGTGTAATTTTGAAGATATAATCTCATATAGGGACATAAAAAACAAAAATAAAAACATAAAAAACAAAAATGACGACTTTATTTTTAATAAGTAAAGATAAGTCCCTTGTGGTTATCAGAACTATGAAGGTCAATATTAGCCTAGCTTACTTCCCAGTGCCCCACAGTGCTCCTCCCGATTGGGGAGGATTTTTGGTCTACTAAGCCAGCCCAGCTAGATCTACATCGAAACTAAAACTATTAATTAAACTGTTGATCTATTAATTAAGTCTTCATAAAGTGAATTAGTAATTATATCAATATTGTAATCACTACCAGATATCTACCAGTAACCGGTATTTCTAGTATTTTAAATACTTGGTATTTATATATCTGGTTATCTACATGTAATTTTGATACTGCCCATTATTTATGCAGAAAGATCGACAAAATATATGTCAATGAGATCGTTTTTATCGTTGAGAGCGTTTTTTCATTATTTTGACTTACGCCACTTTCGAAAGGAGTAACTTAACCTCTTGAAAACTTATTTAATTTTTATTAACTTTATAACAAATGAAAAAGTTCGCTTTCAACTGAAAACAATAAAACCTCTATCTAATATGGAAATATCAGTAAAAAAAATTATAATAATATTGTTGTGGATATTTTGTTATTTTTAATGATTTTCATTATTACCTATAAAAAATTGTACTACTTCTATTATTACTTTATTACATACTTATAGTATTTCCTACGGGATTTTGTTTTTTATTCAACATTGACCTAACTGAAAAATAAACTTTCTTATGTGATTCTTTTTTAATTATTGCCATTTTTAGCAGAACAGATAATCGTTACCTTAAAAGTGTAGAATTGTAGATTTTAAAAAAAACCTTTATAATTGTTTATTTATATTGAAATATTTTTAAGTCTTGCAACACATAGCAAAATTTAAAAAAATCTGTAGTTTTTTTTTCATAATATCCACAAAATATTTAAATATGAATTCATGATAAAAATTTCTTTACAGACTGCCTAGTTTTAAGAATATTTCTTAAAAATCAACTTCTACAATGCCTTTGTAACAAAAGCTCTGTAAAAGTTGTTCTGAATTTTAAGCACAAAGGCCGAATAATTATATTGTACGTATTTTGAAAAATTAAACGAAAATCAATTTTATGTGCTTAGAATTCGGAATAAATTTATTAATAGGTATTATGGTGATATTCAAAGTGTCAATCAAAACAATTCGGTTTAACGTAATATGTGTTAACACCCTAACGAAGGGATTATGACTAATATAATAAATTAATTAGTAGAGAAATAATTATGTGAACGTCCCCTAACATAATGGGTATTTTGTGTGGTCATTTTTATCGGGTAAATATTTTTTCTGTGCATTTTATGAACAAGATAATCTGGTATTTTATATACGTAATAATATACATGCTTGGGTATTTTAATTTGATTTTAATATCCGAAATATAATGTCGGATATTAAAACCCATTTTTTTCTGTAAAATATTTTGTCGTAAGTCCCGAAATAGCTAATAGGGTATAAAAAATAAACAAAATTAAAATATTAGTTAAAATTTAATTACGAATACATTGATTACAAATACAAAATTAATACTTATGAATACAAAATTTATTTTATAATAACATTAAATTCATTAATTTAAGTAGCTGGCAATATCGTTAAACATATTAAAAACTAGCAATACTGATTAGAAATGCAACATAAATCACAGAATATAAAAATTACATACTAAAAATATGAGATTTTCAATTTTTACAAAAAGTAAAATATAATTTAAGCCCTCTTCTTGTGTAGAAAAATTATAATAAAATATAAATAATTAATAAAATAAGTATTCAAATTTAAATAAAATAAAATAGTGTCATTTTTAGCGCGGTTTCTTATATTTAAATAGGGCATGGCGTTAGGGCCTCTTTCACCATTCTCAAGTAAAGCGCCAAGTAGACTAAAATCGCTCAAGTCACCAGTAACTACACGTGCGACGTTCACGACGTTCGAGTAGCAGTAATCTTAAGATTAAAAAATTGAAATTGACAGAAGATACTCGTAACTATTACTTGACAATTAACGCTAATCGATAAGTAACTAATCAACGCTTTACTTGAAGATGGTGAACGAGGCCCTTAGTCTCATTACTGATCTAAAATCATTAAAAGTTATATAATTGAGTACAAAATTCATTGAATATTTAGCTCATAAAGGCCTAATGACTATACTATAGCATACTACATCTAAATACTACCCAAATGTTCTATGACTAATATTGAATAAACATGAGAGTATTAAAGAAGCAAATATTGAATAAATTGTTAGCCAAACTAATTGGCACATTTAGTCAATACTAGTTTTAGTAATAAAAGACGTTAGAGACGAAATCTCACTGCTCCTTTCACTCGGTAAAGGACTGAACTCAATCTCCTCACTCAAATTTTGAGTATCCGAAGTATTCTCTACAGCTGGCCAACGTTTATGACTTGGTGCATACAATACCAATAACGCAAATATATAAATATTCCACATTCCATAAACACCAGTGAAAAACGCAGATGTGTATTCTAATTCAATGTTTTCATCCCACTTCCAATGTCCTTCGGCAACTTGGCCCAATGTAAAACCAATAACAGTGAGTGCAGCACAAAGCAAAGTTGTCAGCATAAGAAATTTAAATCTGTATATAATCCCTTCATATCTCAAACGACGAACAGAACACATGGTCGGTAATGCTTGCCTTTTATGTGAGATATTCATGAAAACCTGCCATATCATGTAACATAAAAATAAAAAGTATACACCAGTTGATATACCCGCAAGAATGATGAATGTCAGTGCCAAGTTTGTGCCAATATCAGTCACCCAAATAGAGTAAAATGGATTACGAAGTTGGACACCCCTCTCGCACATGTCAAATATAAATAGCGAGATACACCCCATAGCAACAGCACTCAAATGCTTCCAGTACTGCTTCAAAGAATTCTGAGCTGAAGCATCTTGTATCAACATATGTTCTCCAGCAAATACAAGCCAGAAGGAGAATAATGTTGCATAGAATATACCTTGACGAATATCACCCAATAATAGCATAAATGGCAAATCAAAATGTAGTGTTAGATACTCAATAGGCATGTTTAGAAGACATAACGCTATACCTAGACTTAAAAGCATCTTTTCTAATAATACAGGCTTCCTTGACAGCATGTGAATACGTCTCCAAAACCAAACTAATATAGCAATAATACTTGGAAAGAAAACAGTTTTTAACGACAACCAAACTTTAGTAAAACCACCATTTTGGTTAATGACAGTCAACCACAAGTCTTGTATATGACCTATATGGGCATTCATAGTAGGTGTGTCAACTGGAAGCCTAATATTTAATAGATAGTAGTCGTGGAACAAAGAACCAAGCTCAAACAATGGTATGGCTGAACATTTATAAAGATATTCCTCACTTTTAATATCAATTTCACAATCTAAGTTACGTTTTTCAATTGACTGTGTGTATAATTTCCACTGACCCTCTGGGTCTCCTTTGTTTTGGTACGCGAGACGCGCGTCGATCGTTATTGTGCTCCGCGGTTGTACTTCTATCTGTGAATGGTATTTTATATCAACTTGTAGTACACCAATCAAATTTTGTTGCCATCTTGAGTAGTCCAAAATCTTATTTTCACGTGGAACCGGCATTCTAAACGCGAAAACTATATCTGTTTCCGATAAATCATGATGCATGTCTCCAAGGCTGACGGACTTGCAAGATCCTTTCCCACGGTTGTAAAACCACTTAGATGTGTCATTCTTCATCGTAGTAGTATCTTTACACACAGTTCCAAGTATATTTTGGGCATTCGCAGGCATGGGTGCGACCAATCCGCCGATAAGAAAACATGTTATTTGACACAATAACAAGAAACTCACCAAAACGGCTAGTTTCCTGCCGCTTAGATTTTCAATAATGGTGCCGCTCATTTTGTAGTTTAAGAACACGTGGCGCACAAATAATTTAAGTCGGCGTGTGTTAATTAAAATCGACTCGAATCCATTGTTCTTATTTTCCTTTTTTAATCGACCGACACTGCTTGACGCGGAGACGACGCGAGCACAGACTAATACAGACGCGACTTGACGCGAACAAAGATCTGTCACTGTCATTTTATTTTGTCTTTGGCGTCGATGTTGCCAGCGTATAGCAAATAATCTTAAAAATGGATAATTAAATTAAAAATTACTTGATAAATTGTACAAACGATTCGATCGAAACATGATTACAATGTTATCGGTATAATAATCACAGCGTGTAGGGTTGCGTTTAATCTGAAATACAATGATTTTTTATTTGTTGAATGGATTAAATTATTTTAATAAACAATGATTTAGTACAAAGCCGTGGTATTTACATTAATACATAAGTTCAGCCTCATAATAAAGCGATTTTTACTGACCCGCTAGAATTAGCAAAAACATAAACGCTAAAATAGGTATTTAATATTATGTCCACATATACTTTCGATGTTGCTACTAATTTACTAATTCGTATTCGCTTTGACCAATCCAAATCCCGTGGTCCTTTATAAAATATTGTTTATTTTCGTTATTTTTTTTTTATATTTCGTTCATTCCTATCGGTATCCCTTTACATAAGTAGTATCATTAGTGCTACCGCTGCCTGACCCGAGCAAGCCGGAGCAGCATGAAGCTTGTTGCCCGCTCGGTAAGAAACGTAACCTGTCTTGGAACCATGATAATTTATTTAAATTTCGACACTAGCTTTTTTATATATACACTTTTAAAATTTATGGTTCCATGGCAGAGTGAACTAGATGGTGTGGCTTTGAATTTATTTTTTGCAATGTTGTAGAAATGTTTTGCTATATTGTTACATTTTACACGTTTGGTGCTTTTATCGGTTATAAAATATATTTTTTAAAAATTACATCAAATGTGTAGAATGCTTTAGTTAATATTATCAGAAAAAATAGTGGTTATAACATAAAATATTAGTAAAATGATGCTTAGTATATGGCATGAGAAGGGTTTTTTTGCATCAGTTATTTTTTTATTTTATTGTATTGGTAGATACTAATGGTGTATATAAATCAAGCGCTAAATCTTAATTATGATTAATTTCTTGAATTCTAAGATTCAAATTAATATTCAATTATTATAAAATAATATTGATATCGAATAACAACTTTACTTTATTTATATCTATATTATACACTTGATTTATATATCTGTGTAATGTTTGTGGTGAGAGAATAAACTAATATTATTTTATTATTCCTGTTCCTAACCGCACACAATTACAAAAAAAAATGGTTATGTTTGTTTATGTTTTACATGTTCTGATTTGTTTGTTGTTTTTTTTTCTTCCTAACCACCTATGCACGTTTCCCATTTTTTTAAACACTTTTTTGGTGTTATTTTCACCCGTCCTTTTACCGAACGGTTTATTTTTGACAACTCCTGTCCCGCCCCCCTTTTGACCCTGCGCACCGGACGCCGCCCGCATGCAGCCAAGGGACGCACGAACATCGAACTACGAGAGCAATTCATTCTGGCTGATGGAGTTTCACAGAGCATGGCAGCGTTCAGACCGCGTACACCTCGCTCTAATACAAACACACCACCGTCCACTGGACCTATTATCAAGGTAAGTACTTCAGACCGCCTTATTTACCTTACTAAATGTTCTCTCCTACAGGATAGAGAATAGTTATAATTTCGCACAAGTAAAATTACGCACAGTAGTTATTGGAGGGAGCAATCGGTTTTGGTCTCAACAGAATTGGCTTTGTTTTATAATTGCACTTTGTATATGGATTTATTACTTATCCGTATGCAAGGTTCATTTTCGTGAGTGCAGCATGCGTTGAGCTCGTAGAATTGGTCGTATTGCATTAGTGTTCAAGCTATGCATTGACGCACAGGCTCGTGTAGTGTTTTGGTGTTGTTTGTTACCTGTATTCATTGGATCCACTGCATTGGAGAGGTGGCACGTCAGCGCCTATGGATGTTATGGTAACGTATTTTGTTTCACCCATTCCCGCTAGTTCCCATCTATCGATCATCAAAAACCATTCGCGCCCGGCTAAACGTGTGGACTAATCGTAAAAACGTGAAAATTCGTGACAAAATAAACGCGTTCCGGCTTTGAAGATTGGCACTATGAAGGCAAAAAACGATTTGTGTTTCGTTTTGTATGTTTCCTTCTTTATTTATAAGTGTCCCGGTTTTGTATTGGTACGTTTAGCTGAGGAGTTTATGGAGCAGCTGAGGCCTATATTTGAGGCTCTAAGGCAGCGGGAGGAGCTCCCGTGCTCGTATCCCCTACACGTCGGCTCAACGCATGGCACTAAGCAGGCGTTCATATATGGGCACTCAAGATCACAAGGTTCTACGACGCCGGGTCCGCACCATTACAGCCACCACCATGGCTATCAACCTTCTCCTGGATATCATTGGGTAATGCTATTGAGGCAGAGTGAATGTGTCGCAGTTGATTGCATCTTGAATTATATAAGGTCTTAGTATATTAGATGTCTATTGTGTAAACCTATTGTATATGTTCAAGTACAGTAGCTTAAAACTGTAAAGTGTATCCATTACTTAGATAAGCATGGTTATAGTAAATGATCTGTCTTTATTAGCTTTACACTATTTAAGTTACATTTTTGCGAGTTCAACATGACTTCAATATTTGAAATGTAGCAAACTTTTTACAGAATACTTAAGGACGAAATCTTATTTCAATTGTATGTTATAGGTTAGGGAACGTACAGTGCGTTCTGTACCAATGTCCGCGGGAGGCGTAGCAGGCAGGGCGTCCCGGTCATCTCTGAGCGCGGGTACACCTGATTCCTTGAGTGATAATGAAGCTGCAAGTGGACTTGGAACAAGATATAGGAAACCCAGTGTACCAAGGTAAGATTTGTATTTTGTTTTCACTATTCAGTTAACAATAAATATTACAGTGCATCAAAGAAACGTACCGTTAGATTTGATATTTTTAATTTATTATAATATTCTGTGCATTTCAAGCTACCGTACTTCTCCTAGAAAATGCATTGCTTTCCGTAGCAAAATCGTGATGAAATGTTAACAGGCACCAATAATTACAAACGTATTTTTGTATTGAGGTGTAGCAATTTGCTATATGGAAAAATAATTTAAGAGTCAATCCATCTCTTTCAATAGATCTACCTTAACACCTGGAGGATCACGACCTGGTTCTCGACCTGGATCAAGAGCTGGATCAAAACCACCCTCAAGACATGGATCCAATCTATCTTTAGATAGTACTGGTGAGTATAACATAATTATATCTTATTATTTTGTTACAGTGAATTATTCCTTACGATTAAGTTCTATATTAATATAAATTGTGTTTCTTAGATGATGTATCAACACCATCACGTATTCCGATGCGTAAAGTGACAAATACACGGACTTCGATAGCACGCGCGGCAGCTAATGCTAATAAGCTTGGAGTCACAACTCCTAATGGTGGTTCTCGACCACGTACGCCTACTGGTTACTTGACTCCAGCAAGCGGCAGGTACGTTCAAAAACCTAACTTTTATAAAACGATTGTGGATGTGACAAACTTACCAGAGGGTTAAATATTTAAGCTGAATTTTCCTTCCAAAACTTTTAGGTTGCAGAGATAAACACCATTTAATTTGCTGAATTTTTATTGTCACATACCACAATCTTTATATTATATTTTTTTAAACATGTAAAATAATTAGTATACTGATGCGCACGGACAGGTTACCTAGCGGCGCGATGTACCGCACTTCCAGTATACCGACACTGTCACCGGTGCCCGCGTTAGTGAGGTACACATGAAAAAGAGTTTGCCACGTCTTGTTTGTCCTATCGTGTATCTAAACATACTGACGTACTTCTATTTATATAGAGACCATAAGCAATACAAACTTGAATATTTAATCAGTGTTCAGTTATATTGATCGAATTACGTCTGTACAACATTTGGTAGATACACGAATTTTGAGCACGTTATGCTTGTTGAGGGGGTTATAGATGTAGTGACGTTCAAAACACGTCTTCAGAAGTTTAGTGGCACTTATGTTGGGTCAGAATACAGATTGTTTTCATCGTCTTCGTAAACATAATCAAAATGGTGGTGGGTTCCATTACAAATAAGAGGTATACAAAAGTTATGGCATGTAGTAGACAGCTAACCACAGCTTCCACAGTGTGAACTTTACTAACATATTTGCTAGGTTATCAAGAGCGTAAACTAAATGACATTTTTTTCCTTCGCATGCGAATACCAAAATGGAAATCAAATTAAAACAGCTCAACACATTCCCAGCCATCGTCAATGGCATCTGAACATCCCAAATCTGTATCTCATACTCATCCTGCATTCCAAACCCAAGGTTCAACCAAAATTCCGGTTTACGTTGGAAACCGATCCCATCGATCCCCGTCCGTTGAGTGTCGATTGAAAATATCAAAAAAGTCACATTCAAGAGAAACTTCCCTAGAACCTAGTCCTACTTCCCAAGATCCTTCGAGGAAATCTGAGCAGAGAAGTCCCGAAGATGACTCTTCGTTATTCAGCATATCGGGAATGACGAGCGACAATGAATATGAGAGTAATATTAGTGAATCGAGCGGCGATGCATCAAAGCCAACCCAGCGGGATATCAAAGGGTACAGCTTGTAGAATGCTAGCTTCGAATTTTGCCCAGTATTTTGGATTGATGCTCTTTTGAATTTTGGAATTTATGTTCTCATATTATCATCGCGCAAATCATTATATCAGGTCATTTGCTTGTTAAATCATGAATACGCTCATTGTTAATTATGGCAGTATTTATATATCAACATTATATAAACAGAACTAACATCGCAGCTCATACGCACTAATATGGCAAAGCTTTGCACATTTTTGAAATGAAAAATCAAATTTCATTGATCACACGCACTGTCCTTCCTGCATACCTATGAAACACTTCAATAAGAACTGTTTGAATTACACTGTGTATTATTTTTGCTCTTGTGTTACTCATTGAAGAAGTTGCAATATATGAATATATGTACGTACCTACTATTAACAAAAATACTTCCTATTTTTATTATATTTTTTTCGTTTATATCTATGTATCAGAAAAATGTTTCATTACTGTCCTATATAAATAAATAAATATAGTCATGGACATTTATATATTGCAGCATTTTCAGCATATTATAATTTTATTTAATTTATCCTTATAAATATGTATTTGTCATTTTATACTGTGTTACTTTTTGTGCCTGTACATGTATTGCGCTGTAAATGATTGCAATATTTTTTACTTTATAATTTCTTCAAATACATGTGCAGTAACAATCTAACAATATTTCCTTTTCTGTTGTCCTGACTAATTTTCTATATGTCTGTATTTGTGCTCGCTAACATCAATCTAGGAGTGGGTCGTTTGCCTCCACTGAAGGACAAACGCCCGGTCGAAGTCGCATCCCAGTTCTTAAGGATCACCATACTAACTGTAATATAAATAGGTAACTACTAAACTTATGTAGTGTGCTTTTGTTTGGTTCTTTTTTGTCAAAATTGTTTTAAGTATTATGTTGATTAGATACTTCATAGAATTATTGGCGGTAAACATTGGGTTTTGTTTTTGTTCCTACGTATTTAGTTTTGCATGGTTTGTTTAGAGCATAAAGTAGTTGTTAATTTTTTTATACTTACTTCAAAACAGGCAAAGGACACCATCGGGGAGCACAACGCCAGTGAGATCAGGTCAACAAACCGCTGTGACGAGGTTGTTACGAAAACCCTCTGATGCGTCTGATACAGGCACCCCAACTACACCAGCCTCACGACGTGGTACTCCGGCATCTCGAACTACGGAGAAACGCGAACCATTCCGACTTTAGACGATTATATAAATGCCAACCTTTTACACTTCATAATTATGTATAAGAAAATTGTGAAGTCATCCCTTCAATATAAATCGCTCTAGCTAAATGATTTAAAATCATACTTAATTAAATGTCTGATAAATAAACGCCCACCTTTGTAAATTTACTAGGAAAAAGCGATTTGTATTATGTAGGGATGTACTAGTATAACAATATAACTAACGTAATTAACAAACGCGCGAATTAAGCCAAGCTTAATAAAAAAATACGCCAATATGGCTTTTATATTTAATGAAATCAATTTATAAATAAAATGGTATTAGTAAAACTTAAAGTCTGCACTTGTTGCCTTGTATTTTTTTCTAAAATCCGCGCCAGTTTTTGCACTTGTGTAATACACTTGTTTTATTTATTTGTGCTGTCGAGACTTACGAGAGATGTTCTTTCATTATTGAATAGAATACTTTCTTATTTATTGTCAACGTTGCCATAATTGTTAGTGTACCTATGTTTTTGTATGTAAAATGCGTATTATAGTCTCTATAAAGAGATCAGAAAGTGTGATGACGATTATATTTTTCTTTAGGGACCATTTGGTTTAACGTAATAAAGAAAATAGGAAATCATTTGCTACCTATTTCAGACTGTTGTAATCTTGCATGTATAACGCCAGATACGTGTTGGATAGATAGCCTGAAAATGGCCGTAGATGATTTGTTAAGGTGATAATAGAATACGTTTTGTTTTGTAATGCACAATCATGTTTCCCTTAGTATTTTTAAGCCTTTTTGTCTTTAGACGTAATTTTTGATTAAATTATTTTTCTGTTATATACATATTTGTATATTGTTTACATAATAATCAAGTCGACATTATTTTCTCACAACAAAAAATAGTATGTCCAAATAATGCAACTTTCGCCAGAGTTGTGTTATTTGACTTTTTCCAACATTTGAAAATAATAATTATGGATATAATATTGTAAGTACCTTATGTCATAAAAGACATTGTTAATTGAAGCGCTAAGTATATTTTGATATTTATTAAAATAATTGCTTTAAAATGTAACCCCTTGAAAGTGTTAACCATCGCTCACCACTTATTTGTAAGTTTTTTAATATAAATCTGTATCTGTTAAGCTTTATTATTATTATTATTACGAAAAATTAATAATCTGGTCATTTTTATTTAAATCATAAATCATTATTATATTTGTTATGTAAATCGTAGCAAATCTACTAAAAGGCTTCTTGATATTTTTTGTATAAAAAGATATCGTTGCATTACATCTGTTTAAAATCTCATAACAAAATACCTATCAAATAAATGAAAAGTAACAATTATTTTGTCGTTTTATTTTATTCCAAATAGGCGATGAACTCAAAGCACTAGAAGTATAAAATAGCGCTGTAAGTATAAAATAGGTTACATGATTTTACAAGGAAGGCACCACCCTAAGCAGAGACTTTCGACTGAGCATGAATTCTCATTTTAAAATTTTCCAATTTTCCGCACCCTAACATACCTAACCTTCAACAATCACAAGGTGATGGACTATAGTTTATATACATGATATAGATCCTTTAAGCACGAGTACCTAAATGATTAATGTTAAATGTTAATGACGAGCCTCGTGGTTGAGTGGTTTATGCAACGGACTGCCGATCAAGAGGTGGCGGGTTCGATTCCCGCTCGGGACAATCATTTGTGTGATTTTTCTAATTGTCATACAAATGTTTGTACTGCGTCTGGGTGTTTCTATGTATTATAAGTATGTATTTACAAAAGAAAACTAGTAATATGTATTCTAGGTATCTGTATTCTCGTACCCATAATACAAGCACATAGGTAAGCTTAGCTTGGGACCAGACTGCTAAAAGACCAGCTGTAAAAAAAAAATGTTTTGAAAATATAAGTCATGCTAATATGCATGAACGATCCGCTGATACCCTTGATCATATCCTATGTATATAGCCTATGTGTTGTTCTGATTCATAAAGTATACAACGGCACAGTTTCATAGAAATGCATTCTGTGGTTTTTGCGTGAAAGAACAACAAACATCTATAAAGCCAAACAACATACATTCTTTCATTCACAAATATTCATGCAGCGGCATGATTAACAAAAACAGCCATCAAACGAATCTCTAAATCTATTGAGTAGTTTTTGTTCATGGCTCTGGCAACCTTAGGATGGCAGACTAATAGTGATTATAAACTTAGTATATTAGGTAGGTACTTGTTTATGGAAATTGTAAATGTATCAAAATGTACCAGGCTACCTACTACCTACTCCTAATGGTTGCTTTCCATTTAATTAACACAGAGGGACTCTGCGTTACATTGTGAAACACTGTGTAAAAGTTTAAATGAAACAGCTAGTTGTCTCAAAATAACACTAGAGTGCATCAATATCGCAAAATTATGGGCGTTTTTTTACCTAAATGCAAGTTCCTTGACAAAGTCTTGGCTCAATAATTTATAAACATAACCTTCCAATAAGTTAAAGAACTTTGACAATTTGTGGGCAAATAAATAAATGTTTTGTAATAATACTACTTTTGTTTAATAATAATTATTTGAACCAACTATAATTTTAAAGTAAGTAAGTAAGTAAAGCTTTTTTTCCGTAAAACAATTTTAAATCTAAATAATTAAAAATCATAAGTAGAGAAAAGAATTCTTCTCTTATTTGTTGGTAATCACAGAATAGATAGAAGATACTACGTTTGGTAATTCTTGCTAAGCATCTGTCAAACACCACTTTTTTGAGTGTCGAACAGTGTACGGCTGTGTTCAACAGTGTCGTTGATGGAAAGCGCTTTAGCGAGCATTGCGTTACACTGCGTCACTTTTTGTATTAATTGGAAAGCAACCTTAATCATGCTAGACTTCGTTTAGATATATTTTAGATTTTAGATAATTATATTTAATAGTAGTTGTTTCAAAATAGTAGACTTGAGCACCTGGTGCTCAAGTCTACTATTTTGGAACAATTGTCATACCGGCACGATACCGTTGCAATTGAAGTCAAATATCCGTAGTCTGCTATATGCGTTCATAACGGTCGTTCAATGGTAATAGAATTGTCGGTCTCTTTTATCTATGCATTGAATTTTCGGTCTCTTTTATCTATGAATTGTGTTAGAATGGTATGAATGTGTTGCCGTTTTTAAAAAATTTAAACATTTAATCATGCTAGACTTCGTTTAAATATATTTGTACATACTATTTATTAGTATAAAAAGCAATGTGAAGTTTAGGAGATGAGTAAATTGCAATAAATTACAAAGAACAATTTCTAATATTTCTATCTATCTATTTTTTATTTATGGCAATCTGTCGACACAGGACAATTTCAAAATATTACTGTCAAATTCAAAATAGCAGACTACCGAAACATTTCAGTCATTGAATTGCAATTGTGAAGCAATTGTGTACGAGACTAGCAATTTATGTCACTTTGACAATTGTAAGTCAATGATGAAGTCGTTATGACAAGACATTAATAGTAGACTACCAAAAACTTTACAATTGCACCATAATGGTAGGATCGTGCCGGTATGACAATTGTTCCAAAATAGTAGACTTGAGCACCTGTCAGTATGATTAATATTGTAAAAAGAAAATAAAGCACTAGCGATGGGTTATATATAACAGCAGTAAAGTGATATCTGTTAATCCTGTTACTGTTATACGAATACCTGTTATTAAATAAGAGGCTCACAGGCTGTTATATTTAGATAGAAGCAGCTTCCGCCTGCGTCTTCGAATTTCGAACACAATAGTTTCAGAGTCGAATGAATAAAATGAAATGGAACCTAGAAAATCAAAACTAAAAAGAACTTAAATTAATACTACATTTTCATTTTATCTCAATAAATAAAAACAGGTCTTTCTATTTATTAATTTAATAATAACATACATACAACCTTTCAATTAGTCACTGATGACTTAAAAGACAATTTTACAAATGTTGCAGGCTGCATATCTCTCGCCTATGTCCACAAAATGGTCCCAAGCGCCCAAGCAGCACTTACTTTTTTACTCGACATGTTGCCGATATAACTAAACAAAACTTGTACCTATATGTTTAATATTAAATCTATTACATTTATACT
This sequence comes from Orgyia antiqua, assembly GCA_916999025.1. Classification (NCBI taxonomy): domain Eukaryota; kingdom Metazoa; phylum Arthropoda; class Insecta; order Lepidoptera; family Erebidae; genus Orgyia; species Orgyia antiqua. The sequence goes on from OU779871.1 coordinate 28,460,446, forward strand.
TATTATATTACTACATTAATATATTAATTACATTTATACTTTATTAGAACTAAACCTTTTATTAAGTTCACAAACTCAAAACTATTTTTATTTATTTTTTACTGAAATTACAGCAAACAACTGTATTTTTGTTTAGTTTTTAAAGGGAGAAATTAAAAAAAAATTTAATAATTCAAGTATCAATTCAAATTCGCTTTTACCATTACCATCCATTTACCATTGTTAAAGTTACATTTGCTTGTAAAATGAAATTTGATGAACACAAACAAAAACGTTCTAAATCGCGCAATTGTCGTCTAGACATTAAAGTTTAAAATATTGAATTGTTATAATTTTATATAAAACTAGCTGACCCGGCAAACGTTGTTTTGCCTTACTAAAAAAAAAGTTTTGAAAAATAGATGTTGGCCGATTCTCAGACCTAGAGGATATGTACACAAAATTTCAGGAAAATCGGTCAAGCCGTTTCGGAGGAGTACGGTAACTAACACTGTGACACGTGAATTTTATATATAAGATAAATATAAGCTATGGGACCGGAAAAGCAAGAAAGAAAAATGTTTATTTCTTGCTTGCGCATAAGGTTACATAGATAGATACAAGGTTATAATAGAGAAGACAAAAACAATTTCAAATCAAACACAAAAAAAAAATTATAACATTCATTGGTGTAAAGTCATTAAAAACACAAAAAAAGAAATAAAAAATAAACACTGAAGAAAACAAAAATTGATTGTGTAACCCGTGGTGTAACCCATCCGCAAGCAGATAGGGACCTCTGCTTTAAAAACTGACACCTTATTTAAAAAGGTTTCATATCGCACCTTAACATGCACGAAGTATAGATACAAGGAGTCCGAACGGTATAGGCTTTTCCATAATATTTCGTGTACACAATAATAAACCCAGATAATAGTTCTATTTTCTGCCACTGGCTGTGCAAGTATTCAGGACGTACCGATGCTATTATAGAATATCAGAATATCTCTTGACCTTCTCTGTATTGTTGGGTTTAAAGCACTCGAAAAATTTCTAAAAATTTCCTAAAACATATATTTAACTCCACGTTTCTCAGAATATTTTTTTCCACAGGTGTCAATAGTTTAAACGAGTACTTCTTGAAAAATGGCGCGCTCTACCGGCTAAAAATCTGTCCCTTAAATTGAGACCATTCGTTCAACATTACGTTCGGACTCCTTGTATCTATACTGCGTGTTAACATTTATAATAATGAAATAATCTAATCTGTGCTGTATTGAAAAAAAAAAAAAGGAAAACTAAAGCAAAATAAATATTAAAGGATTCGAATTTTGACCGTGATAGGTGGCACATGTTTTAGCGAGATTTTTATTTTTTCTATTGTAAATTATAATCCAAATTACTTCTTTTTCTTTTCTAATAACTTCATGATATAATTATAAAGTAGAAAGTAATGTAAAATAGTAATTTAGTGTAAAATAGTGTAAATTTCATATTTTCTTGGTAAGTGACATTTGTTTTATTGTTTCTTTTGTTTTAAATTTTGTTTTATTTTGTATATGGACAAGGAAGTTTGGGCGGACCCTCAGGGGTCGGAGCCCCCTGAGCCTCCTGATCCTCCAGACCCATCCCTTTTCTCTTCTCCTAGGGGAACTTTAAAACGACGTTTACCACTAGAAAGTAATGATAGTGGAACAAAAAAAACTATTGTGAACACTGAATTAGCTGCTGCCTCGATTCAAAATTTATATGTTCACCCCCAGTTAGTCGTAGGCATTAATACCTACAGTGAAAAGGATGATGGTCCTTTTATTGTTCACGTCACGCGTTCGGAACCCGACGCCTTGTTAGGGTCGGAAATTAGAACTATTAAATTCGGACAATTTCTTAACAAAAACAAAATTCAAGACATTCTGCCCGATGGCATTAAACGGGTTGGCAGAAATAAAGTATCTGTTCAGTTTAAAACTGCTGCTCAGGCAAACAATTTTATAAATTTACCATTGTTAAACTCACACAAATACTCCGCTTTTATACCTTCCTATAATATCACCAAAATGGGTGTAGTAAGGCACGTACCTGTGGACTTATCTATGGATGAGTTCGCAGATGCGTTAATTATTCCAACTGGTACTGGAATTTTACTTAAAGCAAGACGTTTAAATAGAAAGGAGAGTAAGAATGGAGAAACCACTTGGGTACCTACTCAAACAGTGGTGATTACGGTACAAGGGCAGTTCCTACCATCTAGGGTATATTTATTTCATACTTCATTATTAGTCGATCATTACCAGTACCCCACTATCCAATGTTTTCACTGCTGTAGATATGGACATGTTAAGTCCCAATGTAGATCTAAGCCAAGATGCTACAAGTGCACACAACCTCACTCAGGTGATTCTTGTTCGGTTTCAACAACGGAGGCCTCTTGCGTTCATTGTGCTGGTCAGCACTATGCTAATAGTAGCAGCTGCCCCGAACAAGGCAGGCAAAGGTCCATTAAACAATTGATGTCACAGGAGACTATGTCTTATGAAGAAGCATCTAAACGTTGTCCTAAATCAATAAAACCTTTTGCAGAAGTAGCTCAGAACTCCTCTCAACTTTCACAACTCTCTCATCTCACACAATCTACTCAACTTTCACAACTCTCATCAAATATTGTTAATTCTCCTTCTCGTTCTTCTTCATATAGGAAAACTGTGTACTCTTCACCTCGTTCACCTGCTCCCTTAGGAAAATCTTATGATAAAATTTCACACAATCACTTAGTTGCAGATGAACCATCTGTTTTACCTAATGGATATGCTTTATCCATTAATAACAATAGTAAAAATTCACAAGATGATTTTCTTTTAGACACATTACTGTCTATTGTAATAAATTTGTTATCTAAATCTAATTCCAGTTTACCGTCCCACGTTGCCGAAAAACTTTCTGAAATCTTTTCCTCTTTTTCTACTTTAAATAATGGATCAAGTATCCGTAATACAATGGAACATTAAAAGTCTGCTTCACAAGAAGCATGAACTTTACCATTTAATTAATAAATTCCATCCATCAGTTATGGCCATCTCGGAGACTTGGTTAGTTCCTGGATCTCGCTTTAGAGTGCCAGGCTATTCGTGTCTCCGGGATGACAGAGCTGATGGATATGGGGGTAGTGCTTTACTAGTGAGGCACTCCCTTCCTTTTCATCAAATTTCCCTTCCTTCTATATCACCTGATATTAACATTGTTGCAGTCAATGTTTTTGATATAAATTTCATATCTATCTATATTCCTCATCCTCATTCAAGTTTGATACCTGATATTCAACTCATCATTGCCTCTGTTTCATCTCCCATTGTATTAATGGGAGATTTTAATGCTCACCATACTTCATGGGGTTCCAGTCATAATGACTCTTTTGCTCTGTCTCTTTTAGAAGTAATTGATGATGCAAATTTGTGTGTATTAAACAGTGGATGTCCTACGCGCAGGGTACTACCAACACAGAATCCCAAAAGTGCAGTAGATCTTTCATTGTGTTCAGCATCTTTGGCTTCTGTTCTATGCTGGGATGTGCTAGATCATACCTATGGTAGTGATCATTTTCCCATCATCATTCATTTGGCTAACAAATCTGCACCAGTACATAATTTTTCTCCTTCCCTTAAATACAAACTTTCCAATGTAGATTGGGATGTTTATGCTTCGTCATTAGAGGATAAAATTAAAAATATTGTGTTACATGATATTCATCAAATTTCCATCACTTATTCTCAGTTTGTAAACTGTATAATTTCCAGTGCAGATGAAAATTTTCCTTGCAAAAAACCTTATCACTATAAAGTTTCCACTCCCTGGTGGGACTCTGAATGTACAAACGCAGTTAAAGATAGAAAAGAAGCAGAGAAAAGATATAAGTTAAACATGTCTATGGAAAATTTTTTGTTGCTTAAGAAAAAACTAGCAGAGACCACAAGACTACTCAAAGGGAAAAAGAAGCAGGGTTGGATTAAATATTGTGAGAATCTGTCTCCCAGAACCCCTCCTTCCTTAGTATGGGGCCAGTTAAAGAAATATAGAGGATCATTTAACTCCGGTAACCTCACTGTAAATAATTCAGCATGGCTAGAACCTTTTTCTGATAAGCTATCTCCTCCGACTGTTCCAAATATTGATTGTTTCCCTTCCGCTATAAATTTTCTCCAATCTGAGGATGCCTTTGATGCCCCTTTTTCTTTCTCGGAACTAAAAATAGCTTTAGACGGTCTTGTTGATTCATCTCCTGGTCCGGACGGAATACCTTATTCGTTTTTGAAAAATTCTTCTGAAATTTGTAAAAAGTTTTATTTACATTTGGTCAATATATTTTTTGATTACGGTTTTATTCCTCATCCATGGAAATGTCAAACGGTCGTGCCTATACGCAAACCTGGTAAAATAGCAACGGATCCTAACAGTTATAGGCCAATTGCCATGTCATCTGTATTGGCCAAAATTACAGAACATATGTTAAAAAATCGTTTAGAGTGGTTGGTGGAAAATAAGAACATACTAGCGAAGTCTCAGTTCGGCTTTAGAAAAGGAATGAGCACATCAGATAGCTTAAGTGTACTAACTACAGATATTCGCATTGCCTTTTCCAAAAAAGAGTATTTAGTTGGGGTTTTTCTCGATGTGTCATCGGCTTACGATAACGTTTTACTTCCGTTACTTCAGAAAAAGCTTTTATTTTTAAATTTACCTATTAAATTAGTTCGTTTTATTTGTAATATGTTAATGGAAAGGTTTATTTCAATCAAAACTCCAGATAATGATTTCCTGCCACCCAGAACAGTATGGAAAGGACTACCGCAAGGATCCGTGCTTAGTCCATTATTATATAGTCTATACACTGCGGATCTAGAGACTTCGGTTCTATCCTTTTGTCAAATATTACAATATGCTGATGACATTGCTTTGTATGTGTCAGCAAAATCGTTAGAAGAAGTTGAGTCACGTTTAAATTCTGCTCTTAGATATCTCTCTGAATGGCTCATGCAACATGGACTTTCTTTATCAGCTGCTAAATGTAGTTCAGTGATTTTTACCAAAAAGAGAATTATCCCACCATTATCTTTACATATCAATCAGGAGATTATTCCACAAAGGAATAAAGTAAAATTTTTAGGAGTAATAGTAGATACTAAGTTGTCTGGTGTTGCTCATTGTGAGTATGTTGCACAAAAATGCGAGAAAAACATTAATGTTTTACGCTCTCTCTCTGGTGTGTGGTGGGGCTCACACCCTTTCACACAAAGATTAGTATATAATGCTATAGTACGTAGTCATTTGGACTACGGCATTTTTATGTTAGACACCTGTAATAAATCGGGCCTTCAGCGATTAGATAGAATACAATCTAAATGTTTAAGGATTATTCTGGGTGCGATGAAATCTTCACCAATCAATGCCATGCAGGTGGAGTGTGTGGAACCTCCATTGGCATTACGGAGACAATACCTGTCCAACAGGTTTTTCTTCAAATTGGTGGAGAATTCTGATCATCCTCTATTGAATAAGTTAAATCAGCTTTTAGATTTATACAATAGCAGCAATCTTCCTTTTGAAAAATTACCATGCCTTCTCCGCAGTTTCCTTATGTTTTCTCGTCTCCCTGATCCTTTTTTCCAAATTTCTAGGATGCCCTTATTTAAAACAAGTTTTAATTCATTAATTTTCCAACCTCAAGTTATTTTAGACTTCCAGATTAGTAAAAACTCTGTTGAGGCTAACAAAATTCTAAATTTTAAAGTTTACACACAGTATAATAATAGAGTAGCTTTGTATACAGATGCCTCTAAATCTCCCAATTGTACAGTAGGTGCTGCGGTATGGATCCCTGCAACTAGAATAGTATTGCCTTATAAATGTCCCTCTGTTACTTCTGTATTTACTGGGGAGTGTATAGCCATTCTTGAGGCTATTAATTTTGTTAAATCACACAACATTAAAAGGGCCATCATATTTTCAGACTCCAAAAGTTGTTTACAAGCTATTATTTCAAATCCTTTTAGATCCAAAAACAGATTTCCAGTTGTATTAAAAGTAAGAGAAATGCTATATGAGTGTTCCACAAATGGTATTGATATTGTTTTGGCCTGGATTCCTGGTCATTCAGGTATCCTTGGGAATGAATCTGCTGACTTGCATGCCAAAAATGCCACTCAAACAGGCGCTATGGATCATTATCTGGTATATTCCCATGATATTTGTGCTACATTAAGATCCACTTTGTTTGAAGACTGGTCCACAAAATGGTCAGTTTCTAAAAAGATAAAAGGTAAATATTATGGGGATATTCAACCAGAAATTCCATCTAAACCATGGTTTTCAAAGTTTAAAGAAGCAGATAAATCTACTACTTCTACAATTTGTCGCTTAAGATTAAACCACTGCTGTTCACCTGTATTCCTAGCAAAACTTAGGATAAGAGATAGCTCTATTTGTGAGTGTGGTATGGGAGAAGGTACTGTGGAGCATATATTTTTTTCTTGTTCAAATAATCAGCCGTCTTTATATGAGTTGGTCCCACCAGAAATCTCTCGTCCTCTTTCTTTAAAATCTTTACTGTCTCATGTATATAGTCCATTCATTAGAATACTTTGTGAATATATAACTAGTAATAGGATTAGAATTTAATTAATTTAGATGTATAATATAATTTTTAGTCTTAGTTTTAATGTTTGTTCAACACTAGTTGTATCTGTAATAATTAGTTAATATTTTGTTTGTTTCAGTTTAATCACACCAATTAGCAGTTGAATGTAGTTATAGTTATAATTATTTTATGATTTTACCGGCCTCCAGTTCTTTTTTTTTTTATTAAATCTCCATCATTTGGTGTCCTATCCTGTTACGCGACGTTGGCGAAATTGTATATACAAAAGCCATAAACTAAAAGAAGTTGAAGTTAAATATTAAAGGTATCATAAAATTAGATAATTGAGGAATACTATTTGTAAAATGGTTGGGTATAACGCAGACGGTCCCACACGGGATCGTGTAATGCAATTAATTCAAGAAAAAGACAGGATTGAAAGTGAAATAAGAGATCAAACAGCTATTTTGGAGACGAATCATGTTGGTATGCATGATTCTTTGGTAGACCAAGAAGGATTTCCTCGTAGTGACATCGATGTTTATAAAGTTCGTCATGCAAGACATCAAATTATTTGTAAGTGTATCATATAATATTTAATTAAAACCCATATAAACTCATGATGATGACTTAGCATTTTTAGTGTATGTACTGTGAAAACGTACCTGTGGTGACGGATTAGAAATACAAGTGTCACCACCTCATTTCCTCCCCTGAGTGCTGTAACAGTCAGGTAAAGGATATTATATGCAGTTAACATATACGGTGAGATACAAAAAAATAAACTTAACCCCCATGCCAACAGGCATAGTACCTAGACATCAAACCCTCCTGAAGGCCCATACCCAACAGTGGGATAAATAAGAGCTAGAGGCAGAAATTTAAAATCAATGATGATCCCTACTTAATATTATAAATGCGAAAGTAACTATATGTCTGTCTGTTACGCTTTCCTGCCTAAACCTCTCAACCGATTTTAATGAAATTTGGCACAGACAATCTTTAGACCCTGAGAAAGGACATAGTCTACCTTTTATTGCGAAAAAAGGGATAAAAATTTTCAAAATTTTACGTGAACGGATTCGCGGGCAATAGCTAGTACTTTAAAATTTCACTATAACAAAAAATCAGTCTAATATTCATATATTAGTCTCTCTCTCCAGCCTATTTACGTCCCACTGTTGGGCACGGCCCTGCTCCACTTTGGGAGGCATTATGGTCTTCTGTGCCGCGCTGACCAGGCGTGTTGGCACAGGGTTTATTTCCGAGTTTTCCGTCTCTCACAGAGGATGTTATCTGTGTGCAATATCCCTTAGCTGACTTTTACAGCACCCTTAGGATGAGATGGGGTGATGACACTTGTATTCTTAATCCGTCACCACACGGAGAGCTGTTCTTATATTAGTCTGTTCTACAATAAAATCCAAAAATTTTAGCATTAATATTAAGATAATATTTCATTTAATAATTAATTATAATAGAATATTTGTTCCAGGTCTCCAAAATGATCATAAAAATATAATGAAAAGAATAGAAAGAGGTCTGGCAGAGGTACATGCAGACTTAATCGTCTCAAATGGTGAGAGTAGATTGACAAATGGTGCAACAACATCCAGTAACGGTCATGTTAATGGTCACACAAATATTGGGGATTCTAATGGAGAAACACATGATGTTTGTTTTGCTACTGTTGGTTTTGTTAATGTTGGTTCGCCTGCAGATGGTGCTGTAAGTATAAATTCTTTTTTGGGGATTTCTCAGAAACAAATACAGTTGACTCTCGTTAAGGGCCTACATCAATATTATCGTATATCTTCGCCGACACGTACATATTAACACAGCCAGTAGGCACAGAACAAATGAAGAATTAGGGATATTTTTTTTGTTTACTCAAAATCTACTAAATATTTTTTAATTCTGATTTACGTGTTTCTATATATAATAGTTACTTATGTTTTTAAAGTTATTTCATTAGTTAATACGCGATAATAGACCGACAAATGAAAAAAATAAAAAATTAGAGAGGTTGTTTCGCTAAGATTTTCTATCGAGAAAACTTTTTTCAATCGCGTTTCTGAGTTTATGCGATCCTAGATCATATATTGAAAAAACATATACTTAAAAATTAGAGCTCTAGCCATTCAATCTAAAGAAACAATGAAAACTTCGTACGTAGAAAAATGCACGAAGCTATTTTGGTATCCTCTTAATTCGAAACTCGAGGGACGCATAAAATATTACGAATTATCGAGTGTTTGAAATATCAAATGGTTCGTTTGTGAGAGAAAATAAATAATACTTTGAATTATTAAGTGTTGATCAATTATTATTCGTTAACTGCTATTCTATAATAATGACAAAAGTTTAAAGGTACATTTGTGTCCATACATGTACGTACATAAATATTTATAATGTGAATTAATAATAATAAATAAATATTCATGGACATTTCACACAACGTCCTCTGGTCCCAAGCTAAGCGTATATGCTTGTGTTATGGGTACCAGAATACGGATAGAATACATATACTGCTTTTTTTTGTTGTAAATACATACTTATAATACATAGAAACACCCAGACGCAGTACAAACATTTGTATGACAATTAGAAAAATCACACAAATGATTGTCCTGACCGGGAATCGAACCCGAGACCTCATGATCGGCAGTCCGTTATATGAACCACTACACCACGAGGCCCGTCAATTAATCTTAATTAGAATGACAACCATGAACGGGACCCGCTCATGGTTATCATTTTTTCCACTATAATTTAGTTTATTTAGATTTTGAGTAAATAGGAAAAGTATCCCTAATTCTTCATTTTCTGTGCCTACTGGCTGTGTTAATATGTACGTGTCGGCGATGATATACGATAATATTGATGTAGGCCCTTAACGCGTGGTTTTGTTATATAGCAATGATATTTTCGTACGAATTACCAAGTGCATAGTAATGTATTGATTTATTTAGAAATATAAAGAGATTTTGTAGTGAACTCGTGATAACTTTGAATTGAAGACATGAGTGGATGAAGGGGATACAATGCTATTTGTAAAAAAATATGCTAAGTGCCTATATCAGTTTCATTCAGTGTAAATATAATTTTATGTTGGTACATAACACCTTCATCACTTGCTTCTTCTAAAACTAATCTTTATAGTCATTGTTTTAAGGTTGAATATAGTTTGAAACCTCATAACACCTTCATTCGATGCAAAAAACAGATTTTTAAAAAAATGTTACATAACCCCTTCATCCACTCATGTCTTCAATTATAGAGAAGTTCGAATTATCGCAGGTTTGAATTAACAAGAGTCGACTGTAGATGCTAGAGTTCTTTAAAGTAATGGGCCTGTACCGAGAACTGTAAGAAATGGTAAATAATAAATAAGTATTTATGCACATTTCACATAACAGCCCCTGGTCCCAAGCTAAGCTTATATGCTTGTGTTATGGGTACCAGATAACGGATATAATACATATACTACTTTTCTTTCTTAAATACATACTTACAATACATGGAAAACACCCATACACAGTTCAAATATTTGTATGACATTTATAAATATCACACAAATTATTGTCCCATTCGGGAATTGAACCTGAGACCTCGTGAATGGGATTCCGTTACATGAACCTCTAGACCAGGTGATCCATTAAAAGCAAGCTCCATCTTCTGGTCTATATATTTTAAACTAGCTGTGGTTGTGCTGTGCCTGCGAATCCGGTCGTGTGGAATTTAAAAAAATATTCCCATTTTTGTAACATTTTTCACTAATGCTTCGCTCCTATTAGTCGCAGCGTGATGTTATATAGCCTATAGCCTTCCTCGATTAATGGACTATTTAACACAAAAAGAGTCTTTCAATTCAAACCAGTAGTTCCTGAGATTAGCGTGTCCATACCAACAAACTCTTCAGCTCAAATAAAACTACCTTTGGCAAATTTTGATCTACATAATTTGTTTATTTTTAAACCCGTGAAAAATACTTTTATTTGAACAAATGAGTTGCGTAGGTGTTATTGAATATTAAACTCTTTAGTTTTATATTGTTAGTATCAATAAATAAATATTCAGGACATTTAACACAACGTCCTCTGGTCCCAAAGTAAGCTATATTTCTATGCTTGTATGGGTACTAGAATACGGATAGACTACATATACTACTTTTCTTTTGTAAATACATACTTATAATACATAGAAAACACCCAGACGCAGTACAAACATGTATGACATTTATGGATATCACACAAATGATTGTCCCAAGCGGGAATCGAACCCGCGACCTCGTGATCGTCAGTCCATTACATAAACAACTCCACCACGAAGCCTGTCGAAGTATAGATGTTTTATTACTTTGTTTCAGGGTTTATGTGAATATGATGAAATATTACAATTTGGATCAATAAATCACGATAACTTCAGAGATATGTCACAGGTAATGGATATAGTTGGACATTCTGTCGGTCAGAGGATCAATGTTAAAATAAGAAGAGATAATAACATTGTTAATGTGACCATAGTGCCAAGACCTTGGCAGCAACCTGGGTTATTAGGTTGCCAGATTTTAAGAAAATCGTAACCGTAATATAGATACTGAAACCAAGTCCTGTTTATTAACTCACAAAGATTTAACTTCCATGTTTTTTTTTATTGAAGCTATGGTTTATGGTAAAAAACATGTAAAATACGATTTTTTTTTGCGTGTTTCATCTGCCATCAGTATTGTTTTACTTTTATCAGATGAGTTAAGTTATAAAATTGTCGTGAAGAGCGTGACTCCAGTGAACCATCTACTCTATGTAAAATGCGAATTTAAGTGAAAATTCATACATATTTAACTATATTATAATTTATTTTTAATTTATGATATAAAAAGTGTTTTTAAAAATAAATCTTATGATTTATGACCATGGCTGTGGATTTTTTCTTTGGAATTTTTATTTTGACCTGTTTGTCATTGCCTTCGCCTAATTTAACAATTTTGTGTTCCATATCTCCGTCTTCTTTGCTCTCATCATTCTGTCTCTCTTTCTCTTTGGTGACGTCATCGTACATGTATTTCATTGAGAAGTCGAAATATAATTTGTCCTCAACCAAACGATAATCAGGTTTTTCTACGGTACCTCTCAGACAGTCATGGTAATGGCATACCGCTTTTTCTTGTTCATATGTTTCACAGGAACCTGTAGAAATATTTAAAATGTAATTTGTGTGCGGATGGTCCTCACACTATTTGGGTAACAGCTACGTTTTTGTAAAGTTGGGCTGCAACGTCTAAAATATTCAGAGACAATGTGGAAGCTTACCTCTGGATATGTACGATCCTATGTCCAAGCCTGTCCAGCGCTGGGTACACCGCTGAAGTCTCGCCGGCCGGCACATAAAGTACTTGCTTGTAATAGTTTATTAATGATTTTTTATATTAATTCCACTTTCCTCACGATTAAAACGTTTATACACACACACACCCCGAATAATGTTTATACAGATTTGCACTCGCGATGGCTTTGTTGTACTTTCAAGGTTTTACGAATTTTCTTCTTATTAAAACGTATTAACCCTTTTTGAAATCCATTCGAATGTCAACGTCTTGACCGATGACGCAGTGTTGCCGCGAAATGGATGCGGCTTGTCATTGGACGGAACGTATGGCGTGACATATACGCCCTGCCATTGGTTAACTCCCAACAATATCATAGAAAATTCCAGATCGTTGCAAATTAAAGCCCAACATATGATAAAAGGCGGGAAGATTTGAAATTCGAATAGAAATAGATTACGGTTACGAAACATTCCGCCCACCAAAATACACTTGTGTATTTTCTATTCAGGAAATAAACTAAAGAATAAATGTAATCTAAATTGATGAAGGCATTTGAACTAAAACTACTTAAATCTACTATAACGTATAATGAATTTTCAAGACTATGCGATTTGGTTAGGTAAAGGACAGAGCTTAGCTAATGGCCTAGTAAGTTGAGATCCATCCGCGGTACGCACTGTAGCGATACGTATGATTCCGTCCGGGCTAGGGTGTAGTTTTAGTACGCGTGCAAGAGGCCAATGTAATGGCATTGCATTCTCAGTTTTTAAAATAACGACTGTTCCTATGTCAAGTGGCTTAGAATGTTTTGTCCACTTAGCGCGTTGAGTTAGAGTTTGAAGGTACTCGTTTTTCCAACGATTCCAAAAATCCTGTGGAATACGCTGAATGAGTTGCCAACGATCAAGACGATGTATATTAATAGAAGTTAAGTCTTCATCAGGAACAGACGTTAACGGTTCCAGCGTTAAAAAATGACCAGGGGTCAGAACGCTTAAATCGTTGGGATCAGAGCTCAATGGACAGAGCGGTCGCGAATTAAGCATGGACTCAATTTGAACGAATACAGTTGTTAACTCTTCAAAAGTTAGAGCTTGATCACCTACGATACGGTAAAGATGCGTCTTAACGGCTTTTATTTGAATTTCCCAAACTCCACCAAAGTGAGGACTCGAAGGCGGATTGAAACGGAATTCGATGGTTTCACTTTGAGCGGCTGAGTGCATGAGTGAATTAAGTTGATTACTCGCGCCTTTGTAATTTGTACCACAATCAGAGAGTATTATACTGACTCTACCGCGACGGCCTACGAATCGACGAAGAGCGGCAAGAAACGCGTCAGCTGAGAGGTCAGAGACGGCTTCGAGGTGCACAGCCTTCGTGCTGAAGCAGACAAATAGACAAAGATAAGCTTTACCGATTTTAGCACCGCGATGTTTACCAAGTTTAATACGGAAAGGACCGCCATAGTCAGTACCGACGATAGAGAACGGTTTTACTTGATTTACGCGAGTTGCAGGTAGATCACTCATGTACGGTTCGAGCGGAGTAGGTTTCAGTTTATAGCATTGCAAACACTTTGACAAACAATGACGAATAGCACGTTTAGGAGAGAGGATCCAGAATTGTTGTGTCAAAAGGTATTGCATCGTGTTAATACCGGGATGACAGTTTTCACGGTGAAAGGCTTCGATGATAAGGTACGTTAATCTAGAGTCGCGGGGAAGTAGAGCAGGGTGTTTGTGTTCAAACTCGAGTCCGGATCGGACTAGCCGACCGCCCACCCTGAGAACTCCGTGGGAGTCCAGAAACGGGTTCAACTTACGCATTTGTTTTGATAAAAGGCTGTTAGATTGAATTTGATGAATGTCATTCGCAAAATGAGTTGATTGAACGTGCTTGACGATAGTCGTTAGCGCGTCATGAAGCTCTGAGCGTTTATGAATGGGAGAAGAGCAGCGTTTACGTCTATTACGAATGAAGTCTAAGAATTTTAGCCACACGCAAATAATGCGTTGGATTTTACGAAGGGACGAATAACGGTCGAATAACAAGTCTATAAACGAGACGGTTAAGTCATCATGTGTGAAGAGCGCACGCAGCGTTCTCTCTTCACTTTCAAGAACGGTTTTGTCGGGAGCTTCATCTGAGCCTGTAGGCCAAGAGACAGACGGTTGGGATAGCCACTTAGGGCCCGCCCACCATAACCTATTGTCGGCAAGAGCTGACGGAAGCTGACCGCGGGAGACTACGTCCGCTGGGTTCTCTTCGGAGGCCACGTGACCCCAGCGAGCATCTGGAACGACGTCTAGAATGTGACCTACGCGATTCGCGACGAAGGTCTTCCAACGTGAAGGGTGAGATCGCAGCCACGCAAGCACTACCGTGGAGTCTGACCACGCGTAGATACCGGTACATGGAAACACAGGTAAGTATAAATCCTTAACGAATTTCAGCAGATCGGCGAGGAGGACAGCAGCGCACAACTCGAGCCGAGGTAATGACGTCGATTTTGTTGGAGCGACACGACCTTTGGAATACACAAAAGAGACTTTTACGTTGTCGTAGATATCAACTGTGACTAAGTAGATTACTGCGCCGTAACCGGTTTCAGAGCTGTCCGAAAAACCATGAATTTCACACGATTTTATGTCTTTTACAGACACACATCGAGGTATCTGCAACGATTTCAAAAGAGGGAGTTCTTCGAGGTAACGATGCCAGAAGTTTACGATTTTTTCAGGAGGATCTTCGTCCCATCCTACACCAAGGATCCAAAGGCGCTGGACGAGAACTTTTGCGACAATAGTTAACGGAGAAAGAAAGCCCAAGGGATCATATACACGCGCGAGCTCGCTGAGTATACTGCGCTTGGTACATTTTTTGTTTTGTGGAGTCACTGCGAAGAAGAAGCTATCACTAGATGGGTCCCATTTTAGACCCAAAACTTTAAGGGTGTAATTTTCTTTTGCGTCTAGAGTGACAGGGGCGGTTAAGCAATGCTCTAATGATAAGTCAGACAAAAGTTCGGGTGAATTGCTCGCCCATTTGCGAAGCTCAAAGTTCCCACGTTTAAGAAGAGCAATAATCTCTGATTTGGTTTCATGAGCGGTTTCGAGTGTGTCACAGCCGGTTGCGACATCGTCAATGTATAAGTCCCTGGATAAAACTTTACTAGCAAGAGGAAAGTCATTACCTTCGTCAGAAATCAGCTGTTTGATAGTACGGCATGCGAGGAACGGAGCGGAAGACACGCCATACGTAACCGTATTGAGCTGATATTCCTGAACGGGTTCGTCGGGATTAAAACGCCATAGAATACGTTGATAGTCGCGGTCGTCGTTGCGTATAGAAATCATTCTATACATTTGTCGCATATCAGCAGTAAAAACCACGAAATGAATGCGAAAATTGAGAAGAATCCCGACTATATTCGTTTGAAGTTTAGGCCCTATTAGAAGCGAGTCATTAAGTGAGATGCCTCTGGCGTCTTTCGAAGAAGCATTGTAGACAACGCGAAGCTTAGTTGTAGCCGAATCAGGACGTAAAACACAGTGATGTGGAATGTAATATTTTCCTTTTCTTAACTCTTGGATAGGAACTAAGCTCATGTGACCACTATCTAAATAGTCCTTCATGAAATCGTTATACTGTTTGCGTAAATCTGGATTCTTAACGAGTCGACGTTCTAGCGAATTAAAACAACGAAAAGCGACATCACGGGAACCTGGAAAGTATTGAACGTTTTCTTCCTTAAAAGGTAAAGAAACCACGTATCTACCCGTTGAATCACGAGAATGTTGCGAGACGAATATCTCCTCACAGCGTTCGTCTTCAGGAGTTAAGCGTTTAGAAGTATCGAATGATTCTAACTCCCATAAGCGTCGAATATCTTCGTTTAATTGGTCGTCTTCTTTGATAAGAAATGATTGAATTTCTTCCTCTTTACAGCCAACACCTCCCAGAAGTAGCCAGCCGAACACAGAATTAAATGCAGAGGGTTGCATGGGACCGCCGCTAACAGTACCAGGAAGCAAGAGCGAAGCAAACACCTCTGCGCCAAGAAGAAGATCGATAGGACCTGGCTGGTGACACTCTGGGTCAGCTAGCCGCAGGTCTTGCAGGTGATGCCACGATGATTTATCAATACGGGTGGATGGCATCCTGCCGCATATGGAAGGTAACGTGAATGCGTCGACGTTGAATAGAGGTTTACCATGAGCACCTACTTCGAGTCTGACTGTTCCTGAAACAGCAGAAGACGACTGGCCTAAGCCACGAACACGCCGAGAAGTGGGAGTACAATCTACACCCAAGCGTAGGGCAGCGCGTTCGGTGATGAAGTGTGCCTGGCTTCCCGAATCAATGAGGGCGCGAAACGATTGGAAGTTACCTAACGAATTACGAAGTTGAACGATAGCGGTTGAAAGTAATACAAGTGAACTTTCACCTATATTTGTAAGTACACGGACTTGATCGGTCGTTTGACTACTCGAAGCGGATTGAGAAGAAGAAGTAGTCAAATTTTCGTTTTGGTGAAGTAGTGTATGGTGACGCTGACGACACTTCTGACATTTAAAAATAGATTTACACTCCTTCACACTATGTGACGATTTGAGACAGTTGAAACACCAACGATGAGTTTTAGCGTAATCAGTCCGTTCAGAAACGGATAACTGTGCAAAGTCTTTGCACTGCATAAGAGAATGATTTTCTGAACAAAATGAACACTTCAATACGGATGGCGAAGGTGTCACTGGAACGGAGATCGAATGGGGCTTCGTATTATTGGACTGCAGCTTCGTATGATCGGACTGAGGCTTCGGATTATCAGTTGTATTGGAAAGAAACACAGAAGTTTGCTTTTGTTTGTTATTTGTTTTATTGTTGTTATTTAAATTAGATTTACTTTGAAATTGAAACCGATTAGAGTTACTTTGACTTTGTGAAGAGAAATGAGTATCTCGTATGAGCGCCTCGCATTTAGAATTTAAGAATTTCATTAATTCTCCGTATTTAGGCAACTCAGAACAAGTATACTTTTGTTCGAATAAACAACGCGTGTTAGAGTCCAATTTAGATAAAACTAAATAACATAGAATAAAATCCCATTTGTCAGTAGGTAAATTAACCCCTTTTAAAATATTTAAATTCTCGTTAATGAGATCTAGCGAGCGACGAAATTCGATTGGAGAATTTAATTTGAAATTAAGGTTTGATATTTCTTTCCAACACTCGAATGCGAGTTCGCGTTTATTTTGATATCGAGAGATAAGAGTTTGAAATGCTTCTTGGTAGAAACTACCCTGAACGGGGTAGGAACGTATGAGGCCAAGAGCGTCGCCAGAAAGACTCGATAAAAGATAGTGCATACGCTCAGTATCCGATAACGCTTCATTCGTATGTATCAATGAATTAAATATGTCATAGAACTCGGGCCAAGCCTTAATTGATCCTGAAAAGGTGGGGATAGTGATTTTAGGTAGCTTGATGTTGGAAACGCAAGAACGACCTAAGGCGCTTTCGAATGAATGGGAAGATTTTACTTCAGTTGGTACTAACTGTCTATGAATTATCATGATACCATAGTATATATCATCGAATTGTTCGCGAATTAAATCTTCCTCTTCCTCTTGATCGCTATCAATCACGCTCAGAATGTCAAAATGCGCTTCCTCAAAGTTGTTGCAATATTTTTGAAAAGACGAATAATGAACGAGAAACGAATCCAAATACGAGTCATCTTTCTTTGCCAACTCAGCTACTTCGAATGCTTTCTTTAAGCGGTTTAACGCAATTATACGTTTACGGCGCAATACAGGTAAATCAAGAACTGTGAAAACATTTTTATCTTCTTGGTTTTCCTTTTCTAATGACTTAGGCTTGGAACGGCGTCTCATAGTTACGTAAGACATATT
The DNA here is from genome assembly GCA_916999025.1 of Orgyia antiqua. Classification (NCBI taxonomy): domain Eukaryota; kingdom Metazoa; phylum Arthropoda; class Insecta; order Lepidoptera; family Erebidae; genus Orgyia; species Orgyia antiqua. The sequence goes on from OU779871.1 coordinate 28,478,300, forward strand.
AAAAAATAAATATAAATAATAAAAAATTATTTATCGAATAATACGAATGCGTCACGAAATTAAACAATTGAATTGAGAGAATAAAGTTAAACTAAAAACGATTATCAATTGTTTACGTTAAACAGTCAACCAATAGGAGCGCGAAGCGCGAGTGCATCGAATGACGTATAAGACGGCTAAATAATGTTGGTGCGTGCATACGTATCGAATTGAAGTAAATTAACGACCACTAAATTCTGTCGGGTTATACCGAACCGATTCGCATTAATAATGACGTATCCCGGTTTTCCTTTTTACAAAATAACAAATTTTCACAGGAATTTTGAACGCAATTAAACACAGAAAAATACAAATTTTAATGTTCATATGCCTTCGTAACTAACTTGTTATGTTATTCAAGCGGAATTGAATGCAAAAGATCAACGGAATGTCAGCCGGTAATGGCGGCAGAACGAAATTGTTAATAAAATTTATTTCAAATGGGCGCTAAATATACGATATTTTACGAGATATGCATATAATTGCATAGATATCTAATGGAAAATAAGCCGATCTAAAGGGAATGGGTGCTTATTTCCCGGGTTTCGGCACCATAAAAATGTGTGCGGATGGTCCTCACACTATTTGGGTAACAGCTACGTTTTTGTAAAGTTGGGCTGCAACGTCTAAAATATTCAGAGACAATGTGGAAGCTTACCTCTGGATATGTACGATCCTATGTCCAAGCCTGTCCAGCGCTGGGTACACCGCTGAAGTCTCGCCGGCCGGCACATAAAGTACTTGCTTGTAATAGTTTATTAATGATTTTTTATATTAATTCCACTTTCCTCACGATTAAAACGTTTATACACACACACACCCCGAATAATGTTTATACAGATTTGCACTCGCGATGGCTTTGTTGTACTTTCAAGGTTTTACGAATTTTCTTCTTATTAAAACGTATTAACCCTTTTTGAAATCCATTCGAATGTCAACGTCTTGACCGATGACGCAGTGTTGCCGCGAAATGGATGCGGCTTGTCATTGGACGGAACGTATGGCGTGACATATACGCCCTGCCATTGGTTAACTCCCAACAATATCATAGAAAATTCCAGATCGTTGCAAATTAAAGCCCAACATATGATAAAAGGCGGGAAGATTTGAAATTCGAATAGAAATAGATTACGGTTACGAAACAAATTAAATCGGGGAAAATAGCTAGGTTTCGAGAAAAAAAAAACCAAATTTGTAGGTTTTGAAAATTTCAACCCTCCTAAATATATGGAGAGCGCTAATGCTACCAATTAAATTTAATAACCAACTAAATTTAACTAAAAAATAAAAATTGATAATGTCAATAACACAATTCGGCAATGGTAACACAATTTTTTATTACAACATAGACTACGAATACTATAGACTAACGATTTTAATTAATAAAAATGTATACAACGAAATAGCCAATTATTCAAAATAAGCCATAGTTTTCATTTTTTAGTTAAGTTTAGTTTTGCACGTAGAATGGTACCATTGCCTCCCCATCAGGTCGGGCCCTGAGTAATGTGGCCTCCTACTTCTCACCAGGTCAAGATCCTGTCCAACGATATAATGGCGTAGCAGGGGCTGAAGAATAACACCACGAAGTATAGATAGAAGGAGTCCGAACGGTATAGGCTTTTCCATAATATTTCGTGTACACAATAATCAACCCAGATCATAGTTCTATTTTCTGCCACTGGCTGCGCAAGTGTTCAGGGCGTACCGATGCTATTATTATTATTACATGTAAACACGCGCTGGCTCGTGAATGTTGAATTTAATTTAATTAAATACATAATATTATTTTATTTATTTATTTTAAAATTAGTTGTAATAAATAAAATAGTACGATACGAGTAATACGAGTACTCCTTGAAAAATGGCGCGCTCTATCGGCAAAAAATCTGTCCCTTAAATTGAGACCATTCGTTCAACATTACGTTCGGACTCCTTCTATCTATACTTCGTGAATAACACCCAAAACCTCTCATAAATATCCTCTAGATACGCTTATTCTTATTCGAACCCCCAAAATTATGACTTAATCAATGAGTTTACCAGGTCTCTGTACTCTAACAGTGAGTACAGCTCTTTCTGGAGCCATATTCTTAAAATGCACCAGGTAGCAGGCAAGGAGCGTGCCTGTCCGACCTCGTCCATGTCTGCAGTGAACACCTACTACCTGTAATTTATTTATTTATTTACGGTCTTATTCATAACGACTTATCGGAGGTTAAAAAGTTCGCGAAAATTTTCAAAACTTGTTATTCCTAATAGTCTTTTTACGATAAAACGTTTATTATCTCTCCGATAAAATCTTCGTTTAAACCTCGGATAAGTCATTATGAATAGGGCCATTAGACTTTATGCACAGAGTACAAAGACGGGCTTAATGCCTGAGGCATTATCTACCAGCCAACCGGTAAATGTGCAGAGATAAAAGTGTGGTAATCCAGTGTATGCAAGACTAATTAGATCCAGTTTAAGTGAATGTAAGACTACAAGTATATGCAAGTCTATAAGATTGGTACAAGTCTACAAGATTTAGTACAACCAGTAGTTACCACTTGTACCAAAGATTCTTGTACCTACTGCTTGTACTAAATCTTGTAGACTACAATCTTTATACATATATATAAATCTCCTGTCACGATGTTTGTCCGCGATGGATTCCTAAACTACTGAACTTATTTTAAATTTGATTTGCACGCCGTGTGTAATTCGACTCAACTTTAAAGATAGGATAGCTTACATTTCAATTTATAGTCGCAATATTATTTTATTGCAAATTATTTGTCTACCCTTGACATTTGTATGGCAAAACAACGTTTCCCGGGTCAGCTAGTATCTAATAAATATACATGTGTAAGTACCTATGCAAAACAAAAAGATCTAATATAGTGTAAAATTATAATCACGCAGTTATCTCTAAGAACAACCGCATGTTGTGGAGGAAGATATAAGTTTTCCAAGGAGTCTTTGTACCCTACATAAATATAGGTTTAAATTATGTTTCTAAAATAAAGTTTATCTTACCTCGCCTCTGATTTCAGCTCTTTCACATATTTCAATAAACTTTAAAATCTGTTTCAATGTCGGCACACCAAACTCTTTTATTCTTAATTCAGTCCATTTTAATTGTTTTTCGCATTCCAAAATTGGTGGGATTCGCTCTGGCGATAAAGTAATCAAATGATTAACTCCGACATCCACTAAATAGTTCAAATTAGCTACTGACTGTGGAAACCCCATGGCTGCGATTTTGTTTTCAATAAACCATGAGAAATTATATGGGGCATATGATTCATACTCCTTTTTGTCTTCAACAGGCTTTTCAAATACTTCATTTTTCTTTTTTTCCTCTCCATATTTATACCAAAGTCTTGCTAACTTTAAATTAGGTCTGTTTGGTACCGAACTCATTTTAATTCAAGGATTTTGAAAAGTTCACTGCTTTTAAAATGTTTAATGCGTCGACTAAGTTTGGTACTGAGCCAGCCGGCTTGGCTACGAGATTTGGCACCAGCAAGTAAGATAATTCTATGTACTATTTATAGCAAAATGTCAATTAGTTATCTGATTTTAGAGATACGGTCTAATTCTTTAAATAATTTGATAATTAAGTAGTTGATATTGCCGTTATTGCTTGGCCGTAGGGTTTGATTCCCATACAGTGCAATTATGTGTTTGCGTTGCAACTTGTCTGTTAGAGTAAAAACTCTATTTAAAAATTAAGAATTTACGTCATTCTGCTTACATCTATAAGTTGGAAAAGAAAAGAGGAAATAAAATACACATTTAAAAAATATGGTTTATATTATTTTAATTACTCTGTGTAAACTATGATAAATTAGATACACATTAGGATAATAAATTCATAATATAACATAGAATAAAATAATAACCAGTAACTACGTAACAATAATATTTTGTTATCACAAACAAACGACAATGCAACGCCACTTGTCCTATGTATCGAAGATAAGCGACTGCCTAACTTCGGGTAAGAATTATTTAGACATATTAAGTAATGTAACCTACATAATATTATTTTGTTTGTTCACGACTTCGACAATAATATGCTAATTTTTAGAAAAAGAAAATAATGGTACCAATTCTAAGTGCACAACTAAACTTAACGTAACTAAAAAAATAAGATATTTAAGATCATAACTAAATAATAAGATCAGCCTATTATTCGCACTGATTCGTATGTATGGAGCCATGTGTGTAAATATGAACTAATATGTATGTGTAGCATGTATGTGAATTAGTGTGCGTATGTGGTAGATTTGTGTGTAAATGTATATTACTGTGTGTGTGTGGGTATATGCACAAGGCCTAATGTTTTAAATGTCTAAATTAGTGTGTATGTGTATTGATGATTAGCTTGGGACCAGAAGACGTGTGTAGTGTCATAAATTCTTAATAATTCACCTATCTGGGTACGCCTATAGGTACTATAGATGCATCTATGTTATAGGTTAGCTAAAATTCTTGTTTAGTATAATATCGCAAGATTATATCTATATTATTATCAATTTATCACAGTAAATTACGCCAAAAGTTTACAAGTGCTATCTTTGGCTGTTTGTATGAATTCTTCCATGACGTCAGTGCTGACTCCATATCTCAGTGGATTGTCCTCTGTCAAATATTCAAAGTATCTACCGACTGCTTCTTCTTGCTCAAAGAAGTCTAATGATCCTGAAAAATTAGACATTTTTAGAATATAAACAGATTTAAAATTCATTCACTAGCTTTTGCGTGAAAAAAAAAACAAAAATAGGTACATCTTGTCACAAAGTTCGCATTAATTTTTTTAATTCAAAGATTTTTCAAGGTTAATATAAGATATTTTTAGGTCAAAATAATGTGCCTACGTTGTAAATACGTCATAATCTCCGCGTTTACGTCGTTTATACGATATTACACAAATAAAAGTATACTTTCTTGGTTTACTTTTTTTTAATTTCCGGCCTAACTTTTCGCGCGTAATATTGAAGGGCAGAATGCCAAACTACCTACACTTTAAATTAATTGTGAATATTATTTCATTGACTAACTGCCGCACTCAGAGACATTTAATGGTTACTTAAGGAGCTCTTTAGTATTGATTTAAAAAAGTAAATGTTAAGTTAACACTTTTTTAAATCAATACTAAAGAGCTCCTTAAGTATCCATTAAATGTCTCTGAGTGCGGCAGTAAACTAGATAATAAATGATGTCACTTATTCATGATCTATTGAAGTGATAGTTTTGTGTTAAATATAAGTGTTTTATTATTATTTTGTTTTCTTTGTTTGGTTACGTTGAACATATCTACCATAAGTAACGAAGCCATAATAATAATGTAATGTGTTTTAATTTTAGTTCAAATTGATGAGGATTTTAAAAATTTGCAAGATAGACATGTGTTCAGTTGCACGGGCCTCAAAGGAAAGTTATTCAGTCGCTGTAGGTACCTACTCCAAGATTATGCACGATGCAAAAGTGCCATGAGTGGGCTTTACGTACATCGATAGTAACATGTTACTTGTGTGTGTAAAAATATTTACCTGGTCTGATCAATCTGATGACATTCATAGCTTGGTCTGGCTCAAACCTGTGGAAGTGTATGAGGTAGCACGCCAACATTATACCAGACCTGCTTCTACCTTGACGACAATGAATGCCTATTACCTGAAAACGTTTTTAATACTTATTTATTGGTACCCATTCTACGTGCACGACTAAAGTTAACTAATAAATTATAATTGATATGTCAATAACACAATTCGGCAATGATAACAAACGTTTTTTATTAGAAAATCTGTATATTATAGACTAACGATTTTGATTAATAAAAATGTGCAAAACAAAATAGACAGTTGGGATTGTTCATAATTTTTGAACTGTTGTTTTAAATTTTTTTAGAAAATATAGACTATTTTGAGCAACTAATTTCAATATTATTGAAATATTGACTATAAAGAATTTTAAAAAATACTTTAAAGATATTATTTTAAATGTGGTGACGTCATCGTAGTACGCAAACTGTGTATAGTTTTTTCCTAATAGACTTATGACAGATTGCAATACATCTTTTCAAAGTTGTCAAGTTAATATAATAGACCAATTTCAACTGCACCCCACAGTAGTATATCCGTAAGAACGCCTTAATATTTTAAATCCTTCATTTCAAGGGCAAATAGAGATCATTTGCTTTTATGAAAAAATAATCGTTAATATAGCAAATATTCTGAAAAAAACTAATGGGAAACTCTATTCCCCGAAATGGTTTTCAAATTAAGAGTTTAAAAAAAATATGAACAATGCCAATTAATCAAAACACGCCATAGTTGTTTTCATTTTTAGGGTTCCGTACCCAAAGGGTAAAAACGGGACCCTATTACTGAGACTTCGCTGTCCGTCCGTCCGTCCGTCCGTCTGTCACCAGGCTGTATCTCAAGAACGGTGATAGCTAGAGAGTTGAAATTTTCACAGATGATGTATTTCTATTGCCGCTATAACAACAAATACTAAAAATAAAATAAAATAAATATTTAAGGGGGGCTCCCATACAACAAACATGATTTTTTTACCGTTTCTTGCTCAAAACTAATAACGTTGCCTTATGTTGCATAGATAATGGTACGGAACCCTTCGTGCGCGAGTCCGACTCGCACTTGACCAATTTTTTTAATTAAGTGTAGTTGTGCATGTAGAACTGGTACCAAAGCTTGAGTAATTTTATAGAAATGATTTCAATTCGTAAACATCTGAATTCCGTATGGGTTTTTCTGTAATGGAAGGGTGCCCATATCGTATTATCTATACCAAAATCGGTTTTCGTTTACTAGCCATGTAGTCATAAGATAAATTCCGAGTTTGCTACCCCTCATAAAACATTGCATGTCAATATCCGTGAGGTGAAGGATTAAAAATACAGGTGTTACCACCCCTTTTCCTTTCCAAGGTACTGTAATAGTTAGGTACCTATGGGATATCGAAATCACGAAAATAAACCCTGTGCCAACACAGTTGGTCAGCGCGGCACAGTAGACCATAGTCCTAAGTGGTAGAGTGGCCAAAATGGAGAGAGAATGTTAACTAATTCGTCATTAGGTTGTTAGGTTTAGGTACTTTTATGGCAATTATGGCACATAGCCACAAAATTTTAATGATCACCGTAATATTTGGCACATGTAAGACGTGATTTCATTAATGCTCAGGTAAATATTTATTGTTTTAAACACAGTATTTTTAACATAAAGGTTAGACGACTCAATTAAAGGGAAGGTCATCCAGAGCTTTCAAGGGTACGTACTTGTAGTAATATTGAAAAATATTTAAAATAAGAATTAAGTGTAGGTACTTTATTAAGTACCTAAAAGTAAGTAAAATAAACTTCAGTGATGAATGGAGAAAGTGCTAAACGTTAAAAATGAAGGCTTGCACCGCCCCCTCACAGGCTGGCATTGGCCCCCGTGAAATTTAAAGTTCTATGGTTAACCTAGGACCTAGGGTAAATACGCTACTGGGTTCAGGCATGATTGGTATGCCAAGATTTAAATAAATAACAAGATTTGTCAAATTTGAAAGAGGTTTTGGAAAAACCTCCTCGTAGGGCTAAGATTCTAAAGAAATTACATTTATTCTTTTTACACAGTAGGTAGGTGAGAATTGAGGGCTTTTCGCAAACCGGGCTCATACATAACGGAGATAGAGAGTGAAAGTTTGTACGACCATTTGAACAGAAGAAATCGATGTGTAAGTGTAGCATAGGTTGGACAAAGTCTAGGATAAAAGGTTAGTAAAATATAAAACCTGCATGTTTTTGATATCTATATCACGAGAAAAAGGAATTCCTTCCTTTTTCTCATGATATAACAGTTTAGATTACGATTCTGTTATAAATTAAGCGCCGATTAATTGATTCTACTTACCTCACCATTTTTTTCAGATTTCTTACAAATATCAATGAATTTCTTGATTTGATCTATGCTTGGTGACTCAAATTCTTCAAGAGCCACTTCTGACCACCTTAATCTAGGCATATCATCAACTGGAGGTTTTTTGCCCGCTGTTAATGTTACCAGGTGGGTAATTCCTTGATTTACTAAGAATTTTAAATTCTCTTTATTTCTAGGGAAAGCCATGGCTGCAATTTTCTTTGGAATAACCCATGAAAATTTCAAAGGTGGATAAGCGTCTACTTCGATATCAGGAAATGGATTTTCAGGAATAATCACTGTTAACTCATTTCTGATTTCTTTTTTCGCTCCTGCCAAATATTTATCGTCCTGTTCCGTGATATCTTCCATTCTAGTATAAACCTGGTATTCGCTATCACCCATGGCTGTTTGGTATTTAAGTCACTGCCACAAAAAATATAACGTTAAAAAAAATATTCACGCGCAATATTTGACAACTTATTTTTTTAATTTAATTTAGGCACATGTAATTAATTTTATGTTGAGCCTATTTTCACGCTTGACTGTCTACCGCGATTTTTGGGTGATAACTGACTTCGTTATTATGGCGAGAAAGAAATTGGCAGCAGTTTCGCTGGAAGATGTAATATTTATTTCTGGAATCTTTACAACGTTTATTTTTTGTGTTAATCATTCATCTTTTTACAATACTCTAACGTATTTCTATGTAATTAATATTGTATTTTGTGTCATTGCTCTGGGTTGTTGTTGAAAGATAGTTGGGAAATAATATTTTTCAAGTTCTTTTAATATGTTTATCTATTAATGTAGATGATTGACGTTCTGTTATACAATGCGTCTGTGTACATAGGTACTAATTCTAGATATTTAACAACCAATAACAAAGTTATGGCATCATAAAATCTAAACATTTGCAATAACACACGGTTGTTTATAGTTTAGTATTATTTTAGTAGATAGGAAATGCGAAGAAAATTGGCAGCGTTTATTAAAAGATACTGCATATGTATTAGTTTTTGTAATTTTGATGAAAGTACCCCGTGAGTAAACTTTTTTAAGCTATACCAACATAATAAGGAAGGCCCAGGAAAATTAGCTAATTAGGTGGTGACAGACGGATTGGACGTACAGCGAAGTCAGTAAAACAGGACGGGACCCATACTGAGTAAAAGGGATCGGTACAGTTCTACCTGTGGTATAATCAGCACATTTGAATGACATAGGTACCTACATATTTAACACAAATTTTATTAGTTTTAATCATGATTTTATTTTGGCAAACTAAAATTGTAGTGAACTACACATATTACCACTTAAAATACTACACTATTTAAACTTTCCGATTATTGAATAGATACTTACAATTAAATAATAATTTGGGTTTTTTTATATGTTAATATTAATAGCACAGATAATTTATTATAGATAAGATAATATAATAGTAATTCACTGCACTAACTAATGAACGTGTGAATCCAGATAAAATCTATGAATGTAAATGCAGTTTGAAAAAAAATGATGGCCACTATAAACTAATTAACTACCTACGAGCGAAAATTGCTCATTTGCTTATGAATATAGAGTTTATATTTGAACTTAGAAGTTTTATTATTTAGTTTCAAGGGATATTCTGTACTAATGTGTTATTGTTTAGGGTCACTTTGGTATAAACGAAGTTCTAATTTTTTGGACGTTGAACCAGTTAAAGGGTCAAGGCAACGATTATCGCATCGCCAGACAAGTTGACGTCTATTGTGACAGCTGCCAAAGTTGTATTTTAAAATTATTAATGACTAGATTTAATCGCATATAAAGAAGCCATCAAACAAGAACAAGACTAGATTTAACACGCGGCTTCACACGCGTTAGTTTTCCCTCCATCAGCCATTATCCGCTCAGTGCTGGACATAGGCCTCCCCCATAGAACGTTACAACGAGCGGTCCTGCGCTAACTGCACCCAACGGCCCCCGGCGCATTTGCCGATATCGTCATTGTTTCGAGTATTTTCATTGTATCCTCTCACAGAAGACTTTCCGCATAATTATATACACAAATTATATAGAACTGGCTAACAGCAAGGGGAATGAAATCAGTATGATGACACATGTACACTAAACCGTGTCACTATACAGACATAACTACGACAAATCCGTTAATATCCAATCTAAAATAAAAAATATTCGCGAAATAAATTTGTTTCACATAAAATAAATATGTCCAAAAGTTACTTTGGTGTATGCATACACCAAAGTAACTTTTGCATATATATATTTTATCAACACAAATTACGTTAAATAAAAAAGACAAGGAAGGGCGTTCTAAAGCCAAGACAAATGTATTTCAAATGCTTTTTTATTCAAATACAAATCTAAACTCGTCAACATAACGTTGCTGTTCCATTTTAACGATTTTTATCTGACACAAGGTCTCCTAAAATAGAAGACAGTTGAACTTGAAACCCATGATTAGATAATTTAATGTTAAAAGAAAATGTCTGGCTGAAAATAAAAAGAGCAGCAATTCTAATTTGGCTGTTCCAGGAAATACCTATTTGTATATTTAAATTAAAAAAATAATAATGAAAAGATTCGTGTTGGAAATTTGAATTCAAATCTGGGTACCTATTTGAGAACAATTCTTGTTGGCATAAGTTTTAAATCTTAGAAATTGTAAAAACAATAGTGATACCTACTTAGTCTTAATTTTGGTTTCCACAGGCGCTTTACGGATATTATTAATAATCAATATACGATTGCAGATAGTAGATGTAATCCACGTTTATCATCAATACCTAATATATTTCTATGTCCTGTTAAATTTTCAACTGCTATTACAATGTTGTCATAATGATCAGTCACTGACGCCATCTTGGCGTCATTTAGGACAATTAATAGTAGACTACCAAACTTGATAAAATTCGCCATTATGCAATCGGTGACTAATCATTATCACAACATTGTAATAGAGCCTTTAGATTACGATCGGGACATATGCCTTTAAATAAGCTCGCTTATATCATGAAAAAGTCAATAACACCTGACTGTAGTTTTTGTCAGTTCTGAAGATGTACAACACATACTTATGTACTGTAGTCGTAATAAGTTAGAGAGAACACAGCTATGTAACAATCTAAAATTAAATGCTATAGATGTAGTTGTATTTCAAGCTGTATTGTCAGATGCTACCAGTGCTAAATGTGAGTTAGTTTATAAGTTTATATACAATAGTTTTAAAAAATTAACTAATAATTTAAATTGAACGCATAGTAGTTCGAAGTCCCAAATAAATAAAGGAAAAAAAAAACATTGTAATAGCAGACTTGGGCCCCTGGTGTCTGACAAACAGCGAATTCCCAGTAATAATGTCCCGTTTACCTTTTGGCACAGAACCCTAAAATGTAGGAAACAGTAGGATTTTTGTCTACTCATCAGTTATTCGTTAATTATTTTTAATTTACAAGGATATTGAAATAAAACTGCGTTCATAAACATAAGTAGGTATTTATAAATTAATGTTGCAATACTAAAATATAAATGGAATAGTGACGAAACATTGATAAACATAAAAAAGGTTTTACACATTATAAAAAAAACTTAATAATAAAGAATTAAATCTAAATAATACATTAAATATCGCATATAAACCTAGAATTACTTAAATACTGCAAATATCTATAGTCCATTATAAAATGTTATAGACTGACCTAGAAATCGAGCGAGACTATAAATCGTCTATACTGAATAGGGTTGCCATTCGTCTAGAATTCCGCGGAATTAGAATTCCTCTTATTGCGCCTGGGGGCTGTCCATGTTTTTAAAGTGCTTGGGCAAAACCCTTTTATAGTCAAAATGTCCTGTCAATTTTTTGCAAGGGCCATACTTCGCCAAATATCGGAGAATTTTCGCCAATTCTGGTGATGGCAGCCCTAATTTTTAACAAAAGTGAATATAAGCCACACAAATTGGTAATGCGCCTGGCGGCCATGTTGGTGACGTCATAGTGACGTATTTAAGAGAACATTACATTTTGTTAGCTGTAATTTTTCTTTGCTGATGACGTCACAAGGGCGTTAATTTGACAAGGTTCCAGCGCATTATCAATTTGCGTGGCTTATAACATAACTATACACAATTAGGCCCATAAACATTTCATGCGCTTTTTAATTTGCAACAGTAATTCTTTCAAAAGTTATTTTGCTTGTTGAAAACAACGCATTATTCTTCTATATTCATATTCAATGATTGAACATTTTCAATATTGATACTTAACATTAATATTCCAAAATAACTCAATACATATTTCATAAACAAAAATTTTAATTCATAGTACTGACATAATAAAGGCAGTTTATTAATAATTTTGTAAATAATACTATTAGAATTTCACATAAATCTTTTAAGCTCATTGTGTTTATATTTTAATAAAGCATTTTTATAAAACACATAAAATGAATTTTATAGCGTAGATTAAATATAAAAAATAAATATTTCTAATTAGCGATACATGCAAGGCACACTATTAGGCCTTTGGCGTTCCATTTAATCCATTTTTAAAACAATGATGTAATGTTGTTAGAGTAAAAATACTATAAAGAAACTGTTGCGGAATTTGGATAATAGATGGCGTACCTAGTTCAACCGAATGAAAATTCATGCGAGAAGCCTTACTCTATAGTACCAAGTTTCGCTTTATGTAGTCGTATTTGGTTATCATTTCGTAAAGAAGTATTTGGGCTCTTATTCAGTGGAGAAGACTGTCAATGATATAAGGACCCTAGAAAACCCTATAGGGTAAAATAACCTTTATCTAGTATTTCGGCTACCACAAGAACAATATAACTGTAAATAATTATGTATTATCATTAATTGTTCCTTTTGATATGTATTACAAACAGCGATTTAATTATAAATTAAATCCTGAAGAGATTCAAGGCACATTCATTTTAATGTATAGGTCTTTTTTCATCATACCGTCACGCCTTTTTCCTGTGGGGATAGGCAGAGGCCTACTACGATCTAAATACACTTCCTTAATGTTTTAATTATTAATTTTCCCATTATAGATGATAGTCAATAAATATCAAATAAATACTTTATAACAGAGTGTTTCAATCGTAGCAGATGGCCCTTTGTAGTCTCTGCCTGCCCCCATGTGATGTGACGGTACGATGATGATGATGCGTACTTATTCAAGATAATAATAATATATTCAAGATAAATGATTGTGTATGTTGTCAGAAACTTTATGTTTATACATATATATCTACATTGTAATTATTTATTCATGAGACTGTAAAGGTGTGAGCATTATGCCGAACCTAGTATATTTCCTTTGTATATTTCTAATTGCTTTCTATTTGCTTTGTGTACTGCCCAACGGAGCGACTTCCGTCATGCTCACTCAAATGTCTCGAAGTTGGTAGCGTTGCACGTCGGGTCGCACGGTTCCCTACAAAATGGTCCAGCTGTGCGGGGCTGGTGTGTGCGTTATACTCGTGAACGGGTGCCTTCTGCTGGGACAGGACGATTTGCTCCAACAAGGCTATTTTATTATTAAGTTAGTTTTAGTTTTAAAAATGTTAGTTTTAGTTAGTCGTGATAGTACTGATCGGCATCATTCTCACACCCCTTATACAATTATGTATAATATTGTTAAAAAAAAAATGAAAGGAAATGAAAAAAAAAATCCATGGAGTTTCTTGTCTGTTCTTCTCCATAGGATCCGCGTTTGGAACAGACACCTAGTTTCTGACGTTTCAAAAGAGCTTGCAAACATGCCAACTTGAAATAAAATATTTTGACTTTGACTTTGACTATTGTAAAAATTGAACGATTGCTATTTTAATTAATATTCGAATACCTAAGAAATTATTTTCAAATTTCTCTTAAAATAGAGAAATTTGGGTTGCCACAACATATTTTAAATATTATAACAAGATTGCCATATTGTGATTAAAATGTTTTCGGTTTTAGGAATTCCATTAAGACATTTTGTAATATCTAATATTATAATAATGTAATAATTACAAGGCCATTGTGGATTGATTGATTTTAACTTATTTTTAATAGAAGGAAGAAAGAAAATAAATTTATTTAATAAACAATGACTACTATTAAACTTTGTGATTTTTCATCTTTTCGAGTCAAAATTGATGTCTGACAATTTAATAACCAGTTTAGCAACAAAAAGAAAAAAACAGCCAGGGCTAAAGTATAGGGGCCCTGACACCTTGAATAAGTGTCAATACTGACACCTCAGTGCTGCCGCCTAGCGATAGTTTTTTGAGAAATCTTTCATTAAATTGTCCACTATTACTTAACTACTAACATTTACTATGATTTATTATTTGTTTATAAATATTTTTGCTATAGCAGTTTATAGCCATTTGTATAATATTAAAATAAAAATAATTGTCGTTTGCTTACTCACTCCAGCATTACGATGTGCAAAAGAGACATATGATAATCTATCTTTTTCTTCATAAAATTTTAATTACAACTTTATAAGCTTGACCGGCTACAAAACAATAAAATATACAAGAAAAAGAAATTAAATACACAATAATGAAAAAAAAATGCAAAGAGACTAAGTACATTTGTTTCATGATTAATTTTAAAAACATATCTATAAGAAATTCATTTAAATTCAAAAGAAATATAGAAATAAAAATAATACTTGTATATAAACATAATTTTACTTGACCTCAAGATGCACTAGCGCCATAATACAAAAACGGCAGAAGTAAGAAACTAACTTGACATAAATATACGCGGTTTAACTATTTCAATTTCTTTATTTTCTTGATGACAGGGCCCTGAGTCGGGTATTTCAACGGTGTCACAACTGTACCATTATTGTACCATTATGGTGCAATAGTAAAGTTTTTGGTAGTCTACTATTATTGTGTCGTCATAACGGCTTCATCATTGACTTACAATTGTCAAAGTGACATAAATTGCTAGTCTCGTACACAACTGCTTCACAATTGCAATTCAATGACTGAAATGTTTCCGTAGTCTGCTATTTTGAATTTGACAGTAATATTTTTAAATTGTCCTGTGTCGACAGATTGCCATAAATAAAAAATAGATAGATAGAAATATTAGAAATTGTTCTTTGTAATTTATTGCAATTTACTAATCTCCTAAACTTCACATTGCTTTTTATACTAATAAATAGTATGTACAAATATATCTAAACGAAGTCTAGCATGATTAAATGTTTAAATTTATTAGTAGTTTTTCGAAAATCTCTTCAACTAACGCATTTTTCAAAAACGGCAACACATACATACCATTCTAACACAATTCATAGATAAAAGAGACCGAAAATTCAATGCATAGATAAAAGAGATCGACAATTCTATTACCATTGAACGACCGTTATGACGGCATATAGCAGACTACGGATATTTGACTTCAATTGCAACGGTATCGTGCCGGTATTGTGCCGGTATGACAATTGTTCCAAAATAGTAGACTTGAGCACCAGATCTAATTTATCCATTTGTTTATTACTAACTGTGCCCCGCGGTAAAAAGGATAAAAAATCTGTTCCTTTCTATTATGCCACGGGAACATTGCATTCTTTCGGGATAAAAAGTAGCCTATATGTTATTTTGGTATATAAGCTACATTATTGTAAAGTTTCATTAAAATCCATTCAGTAGTTTTTGCGTGAAAGAGTAACAAACATCCAAACACACAAACTTTCACATTTATAATATTAATAGGATTTGCCACATCCCTATCGATTTCTCAGACTCTGGTATGACCTAGTACTTGTGTAAATGTGTAAGCGTCATTTAATATATAAAATTCTCGTGTCACAATGTTCGTACTCCTCCGAAACGGCTTGACCGATTCTTATGAAATTTTTATGCATATTCAGTAAGTCTAAGAATCGGCTACTATCTATTTTTCATACCCCTAAGTGATAAAGGTTGTCCACCCCTGATATTTGTATGGCAAAACAACGGTGAAAACGAGCTGATGACACAATAAAAATTTTGACGAGCTTAAGTGTTTATGCGTGGAACGAAACTATAGCGCGATTTAAAAAGTACTGTACAAGCCATCTATCGAGTGGTATAGTAAACTTCTGTTTGTTAAGATTTGATTTCTAAATTTCACGCGTACGAAGTCGCGGGCAACAGCTAGATTCTTTATAAAATGATGCTTACATTATGTAAAAAAGACACTCGAGGAAAACTCGATCCGTCACTGAGAAAATAAAGAAATTTAAATAGTATTTAATGTGTGGTCACCATCCCCTTAACATTAATTTGCCGAATACCTACCAAACTATTTAATTTAAAAAAAATGGATGGATATTTTTTAATATTATTGTCCAAAGTAATAATATAAAACTGAGTAATTTCTTTAAATACCTAATATTCTTAATATCTCTTAACCTAATATCTTAAAAATATCCGTTGTGATATCTATAAATTCATGGAATGAATTTAGTCTAAATACATTTAGACTAAAAAGGCATTTTTAGACTATACTGAATTGAAAATTGAGCTAATTTCAATGCATCATTAAAATTTAGACTAAATTATTGGAAATGTTTTGTTTGCTAGGAATGATTAAGTTTTGGAATTTGTAAAAAAATATATATTTTAGACACAGGAATGATATAAAAGTAGATTTAGGATCACATACAAAAAATATTTAATAATAATAAGGGCGGCGTTATATGAAAGCGTCTACTAGTACGGAAGGCAAGTGTGCCTATTAGTACAAAAGGCAATCGTGCCTATTAGTACGGAAGGAAAGCGTACCTATTATTACGGAAGGCAAGCGTATCTATTAGTACAAAAGGCAAGCGTACCTATTAGTACGGAAGGCAAGCGTACCTATTAGTACAAAAGGCAAGCGTGCCTATTAGTACAAAAGGCAAGCGTACCTATTAGTACGGAAGGCAAGCGTGCCTATTAGTCCGAAAGGCATTCTTAACTACTAGTGTGGGGCCATCAGTATCTACTAGTACGAAAGACATTCGAATCTAATATTAAGAAAGACATTCGAATCTAAATGCATCGGGGCTATACGAAAGGCATCTTCATCTACTAGTATCCGAATCAAGGTTTTTATCAGCATTAGGTTAAGAAGGTATAAAGTTATACTCAATTTTGCTTTATTTAATTTTTGATTTTACTTTTCTTCAATTTCTATTTTCACCGACATAAAAAGGAGGTCTATTGGATGTCATATTATTTTTAATATTATACTTAGGCATATAATTAGTTTTGCATAGGTAGTTAATATGTTTTTTTGTATGTGACCTTAAATTTTAGACTATACAAAGTCTATATTTCATTATAAATAATCACCAAAACATATATATCGCTTTCTTATACTATTGTGACATCTACTTTGACACTTATTGCAGTATATATATAAGGCATACAATGGAATGTTTTATACATAAGTACCAATTTTTGAGACTGAACGTAAGTGTGTAATGTGATTAGATGCGGTTATGAAAATAATTTACTAATAAATAAAGAATTTGTAGTATAAAGTACGCATTTTCTAGTTTTAGTATTATGTAGTTATTAGTACGAAAGTCATCAGTATCTACTAATACAAAAGGCTATAATATCTACTATTGCGAAAGACCTACTACTAAGAAAGACATTCGTTCTATTAGTAGAACGGAAGGCCTCCGATCTACAGGTAAGAAAGGCATTCATCTCTCTCCAGCCCATTTTCGTCCCACTGTTGGGCATGGGCCTCCTCCACTTTGGGAGGGATTATCTGTGTGAAATATCCCTTAGCTGACTTGTACATCACCCTTGGGAGGAGATGGGGTGGTGACACTTGTATTCTTAATCCGTCACAACACGGAGAGAGGCATTCATATATCTACTGTAAATTATATTAAGAGAAGTTTGTTAAACGGAAATTGTGCCCTACAACTTTTAAATTAAGTTCACTTAGTTAAAAAACTAAAAATCACACTTTCAAACAATAAATATTTTTTAAATTTTTAAATTATTAACTTATATCGGTCCTTAATATGTGTGTAAAATCTCAGATCAATCTGAGACTACTGCAAGTAGATGAAAATCACTTTCAAAGACTCCGTTACATAGATTAATACATTGATAGATACATACTGAGCTAATAAAAGCGCGTAAAAAAGAAAATAAAGAAACGGAGACTTACTTATTGTAATAAATTCATACTTATTATAAAGCTGAAATTTGTTTGAACACGCTAATCTCAGGAACCACTGAACCGATTTGAAAAATTATTTCAGTGTTAGATAGGGCATTTATCGAGAAAGACTTTAGGCTATATACCATCACGCTAAGACCAGTAGAAGCGAAGCAGTAGTTAAAAATGTTGCAAAAACGGGGAAAATTTTCTAAATTCCACGCGGGCGGACTCGCGGGCAACAGCTAGTATAATGATATTTCTCCATCTGTTCCTAACTCGAGCGTCGCAAAAGAGCAAAAGGCGAAGGCGAAAATAAGCTGAAGGGCGGTCACAACCCTCAATCATGAGGAACACGATGGGTGAAGAAGAATTGTAAGTAAATTAGCAAACCTCATCTAATCACATGAGAAACACTTCACTTATATATTGTAGAACATTGTTCAAGTCTCGCATGTCTATATTTATTAATTATATACTAGAGATGTAACACTTGTCCATCATCTTTGGACGGTATGTGTGGAAATGTTTCTTGTTGTTCTTCTAATGTAACTGCTGTTAAATCAACTATATTATCTTGTTCATCTTCAAATCTGAAATAAAAATAATCTACTTAAGGGCCTACATCAATATTATCGTCGACATGTACATATTAACACAGCTAGTAGGTATAGAAAATGAAGAATTAGGGATATTATTTTTGTTTACTCAAAATCTACTAAATATATTTTAATTCCGGTTTACGTGTTTCTATATATAATAGTTACTTATGTTTTGAAAGTTATTTCATTAGTTATTACGCGATAATGGACCGACAAATGAAAAAAATAAAAAATGAGAGAAGTTGTTTCGCTAAGATTTTCTATCAACTTTTTTCAATCGCGTTTCTGAGTTTATGCGATCCTAGATCATATATTGAAAAAACATATACTTAAAAATTAGAGCTCTAGCCATTCAATCTAAAGAAACAATGAAAACTTCGTACGTAGAAAAATGCACGAAGCTATTTTGGTATCATCTTAATTTATTAATTTTTCCAATTAATTGACTTGCTATGCTTTTACTAAGTTTTGGTAAACATATACAGGAACCATGATAGCTCAGATGGGAGAGCAACGGAACGGTATTCCGAGGTCGTGGGTTCAAGTCCCGCTCATGGTTATTATTTTTTCCACTATAATTTAGTTTATTTAGTAAAAAAATAATCTACTTAGTTCAAAAACTAAAAAACACACATGAAAAACCTGATTTTTTTTTAAATTATTGCATTGTCATTTGTCCTTGTTAGGTATACAAAATTTCAGATCAATCCGACTACTGCAAGTAGGTGAAAATCGCGTTCAAAGATTCCGTTACATAGATTAATACATTGATAGATACATACCGAACTTATATAAGCGTGTTAATAATATAAATATTCATGGACATTTCACACAATGTCGTCTGATCCCAAGCTAAGCTTATATGCTTGTGTTATGTGTACCAGAATACGGATACAATACATATACTACTTTTCTTTTGTAAATACATACTTATAATACATAGAAACACCCAGACGCAGTACAAACTAAAGCCCTAGACTATATAACAAACTCAACAAAATCCTAAATATCTATTCACTGAATCGTCATGAATGCAAAGTGAAAGTTATAAAATACCTAAAGACCCTGGACTATATGGATATGGAAAGACTGCTCAACTAAATCACATGGACACATAATATTCAGATACACACACACACACACACAACACACACGCACACAAATAATGTATTAACGCTGTAAACGGGCTGTACATTTCCCAATATAACACTGGTCTCCAAGATACAGGACTAACCTAGTTTGGAGATCAGGCGAACCATGTTGTTGTCACCCATAGTTTACTCAGTAATATATAAATAAAAATTATGTACCTACCTAATTATTTTTTGTAATCTGAGTTGTATCAATAAATTATATTATTATTAAAAAAAAAAAAAAAACATTTGTATGACAAATTATAAATACCATACAAGTACAGTGCGGGAATTCTTACATTCGTCGTATACTGCCATAACACAAGAATATCAGCTTAGCTGGGGACCAGAGGATGTTGTGTAAAAAAAGGTTTTATCATGTAAAGCTTGAAATAATTATTATGATCGGACCATTGTCAAGGTAAATAAATAAGCTTATTTTCGGACCAGAGGATGTTGACTAAAAATATACATTACCTATCCTCATCTGGTTCACTGGAAGGCTGTGAGTTCCTGGAAACAGTCTCTGGGGGAGGTGGTGGTCCAGCTCTCTGGTTAGCCGGACGTACTGTGATGATTAAGTTTGAGGAGTTTGCTACCATCATATCTGTTACCTAGAAAGATATTACATATTATACATGTATATAAGTAAATAAATAATAGTTTAAAAAAACTAAAAAACACGCTTTATTTAATCGAATTATTGCATTGTCATCGGTCTTTGACAGGTGTGCAAAATTTGAATAGAATCTGACCGTTTAAAGTGGGTCAAAATAGCGTCCAAAGGAGTCGGTTACAAACATACAAACAAACATACAAGTGAAGCTAATATAAAGCGTGTAAAAATTTGGTTGTGGAATTAACCAATTTTCCACTGATGGCGTTGTATAAAGACCAGAGGATGTTGTGTGAAATGTCCATAAATATTTATTTATATTTATTTAAGTTATGCACATAGAATTGGCACCATTGTTTATATAAGTTGGCCAATTTACCTGGTCTAATGTTTTATTGGATACATCGATCCCATTAACTTCTAACACCTCATCATTGACTCCCAGTAGACCGGTAGACTCAGCCAATCCACCTGGTACAAGCCTCGATATGAATATACCTGGCGAACGTTCTACACCATTCGGAGTCACCCTTACTGATGTACCATCTCTGAAATAAAAATTATAAAAAATTACTAGGCTTTGACTAAAGGTGCCATTCGGATCTACGCGACTTTAGCCTTCACTACGTTGTATGTATAGTGGGCGTGGATAAACTTAAAAGTGTCGTTGCGAGACCAGTGCGATGGACACAAATATTTTTGGAAAAATTGTAGTTTGGAATCTGGCTTACCTATTTAATACAGTGTTAAACATTTTTAAAATTAAATTAAGGTGCAGAAAAGTATGCTTAGCAAACATATATTACGATGTCATAATGTGATCATAGCAGGGCCCCAAGTCTGCTAATACAATGTTGTCACAATGACAGTTCAATGGGGTCATTATGACAAAAACCTGTCAAGAGCGAGGCAAACTCGCACCCTTAGGGTTTCGTACCTACTAGACATATAAATATAAGTAACTGCATTCAACTAATCAGTTAATTAAATTCAAAACAACTCACCAACTTAATTTTGTAGTTGAAATATAGGGAACGCCTACATTTCAGCTACTTCATAAGTTGGTATTAGTATAAACACGTTTTTCTTGTGATGTGATGACAAATTATAAGTTTTTGGGATTTTTCCCTATATGAGCACTATATAGACTTGATCTATGACAAATTTCAAGGCTCTAGGGCAACGAGAAGTACCCTGTGAATTTTGATTCCTTGGCAGTCGAAAATTCTTAAAAATGGTCGTAATTCGGTTATATCTTTTAAATGCGTAGAGGTAAAAGGTTGATTGTATTTTTTGCAGCAAGGGACCGCGTAGAATCTACATTTGGTATGAGTTTCAAGT
This sequence comes from Orgyia antiqua, assembly GCA_916999025.1. Taxonomy (NCBI): domain Eukaryota; kingdom Metazoa; phylum Arthropoda; class Insecta; order Lepidoptera; family Erebidae; genus Orgyia; species Orgyia antiqua. The sequence continues at coordinate 28,500,120 of OU779871.1, forward strand.
TGATACCTTCAGCCGTTGCTGAAATAAAAAAGTTTGACAGACGGACAAACAGACACCGGAGTGATCCTATAAGGGTTTGTACGATACCCTAAAAATCTAGTTTGGTGTCATAATGGCGAAATTTTAACAAATTTGGTAGTCTACTATTAATTTTTTGTCGTAATGACCCCATTATGACACCATAATAGCGTCAGTGACCATTGTAACAACATTGTAATATGATTGTAATAGCAGAATTAGCAGACTTGGTCCCCTGATCTGCGTATCGTAGCAGATAGCGCTCCAATAGTCTAAACCTAGGCGTACAGGAAAAGGCGTGACGGGTCCTACCTTATAAAGAATCCTAAAGGTCTATCTGAGCCGTGTTTAAGCAATTTCACTCTTCTACAAGTCTCTGGTACAATATCTACGTCTATGATCGCTGACACCTAAAACAAAAACATATTTGATTATTTTACATAAAATCGGGTAGTTTGAAAAACAACTTGAATAATATGAAACAAGCTACAATATCGATATATGAATTTAGAAATTTGTCCCCGTTTTTGCAACATTTTTCACTGATGCTACGCTCTTATTAGCCACAGCGTGATGTTATATCGCCTTCCTCGATAAATGAACCATCCAAAACTGAAATAATTTTTCAAATCGGTACCGTAGTTAACGGAAGTTAAGAACTGAAGAACTGGAAGTTAATGATGATGATGGGAGATGGGGTGGTGACACTTGTTATGTATTTATAAATATATATTTTTTCTTCCGTGTGATGACGGGTTAAGAATACAAGTGTCACCACCCCATCTCTTCCCAATGGTGCTGTATAAGTCAGGTAAGGGATATTGCACACAGAAAATATCCTCTGTGAGTGTCGGAAAACGCGAAAATAAACCCTGTGTCTGCCTGGTCAGCGTGGCACAGTAGACCATAATCCCTCCAAAGTGGGGGAGGCCTGTGCCCAACAGTCGGACGTAAATGGGCTGGAGAGCAGGAAAGGAGTATATATTTTTATTTATCTTACCATTCTAAAATCGTGAGGATTTGATATAGCGAGTCCTTTATTCTTAGCTGGTGTGCCACTTAATATTGACGAGATTATGTTTCTTGGTCGCATAGTTCCATAGCCGTTTAACTCTTCTAAACTATCTCCTGAAACAAATAAACAATAAATGTCAAAGTCAAAGTCAAAATTTTTTATTTCAAGTTGGCATGTTTTACAAGCTCTTTTGAAACGTCAGAAACTAGGTGTCTGTTCCAAACGCGAATCCTATGGAGAAGAATGGACAAGAAACTCCATGGAATTTTTTTTTCATTTCTATTCATTTTTTTAAAATTTTAATAAATAAATATTTATGGACATTTCACACAACATCCGCAGGAAAAGTAAACAATATTTCTATGCTATGGGTATCGGAGTACTTATAAACCACATTATACAACTTTTTTTGTAAATACACACTTATCAAACTTATGGTATTATTCATAATGAGTTATCGGAGGTTTAAAAGTTCGCTAAAATCGGTTCGCGAAAATTGTCAAAACTTGTTAGGTATATAAAATAGTCTTTTTACGCTAAAACGTTTATCACCTCTCCGATAAAATCTCCGTTTAAATCTCCGATAAGTCATTATGAATAAGATCATTAATATTTATACAAATATTAGTTATTACCCGCAACTTCGTACGCCTGGCATTTAGATAACAAAAAAGTCTTAACAAATTATACAAATAAATGAGTATTTAAAAAAAAGGTCAACCGACTTCCCGTGCCTTTGAAAGAGGGTTTTCCTCGATATCTCATGAGATAAACATCAGATCCTAACCTGGTGCCAATAGGAAAACACGGGAACCACCAGCTTTCAAATAAAAAAAGTATCATTAAAATCCCATCGCCCAGTTAAAAGTTATGAGATACAAACATAAAAAACATACAGATGAATTAAAATCCTCTTTTTTTTAAGTTGATTAGAAAAACCACATCAAAATCCAACTCAAGCAACTTTTACTGTCAACAAACGCGAACTTAGCATACAATTAAACATTGTTTACTAATAAAACGCTAATTACAGTCACATTTTCTCACAATTGCTATACGAACGTCACATGGAATGCGTTTTAGTTTCCTATTAAGGTACAAACGCATACAGAACTACTATACTACTATAGTCATACTCATATTCTATAGTCATATACTAACATAACTACTATAGTCATATTCTATAGCGTGAGTAATTACTCACGCTATAGAATATGACTATTTTTGGAGATAACATATTGCCATTGCTAAGTAAATATTTGTAACCATATATCCTAATCCTAACTAATTTATAAATGTGAAAACAAGCTGATGTCTCAATAAAAATTTTGACGAGCTTAAGTGTTAATGTGTGAAACGAAAATATAGCGCCATTTAAAAAACTGTACAACGTCATCTATCGAGTGGTATAGTAAACTTCTGTTTGTTAAGGTTTGATTTCTAAATTTCCCGCGTACGAAGTCGCGGGCAACAGCTAGTATACTAATATTATAAACTAGCTGTTGCCCGCGATTTTGATCGCGTGGAATTTAGAAAATATTTCCTATTTTTGCAAAACTTTCACTGATGCTTCTCTCCATTTGATCGCAGCATGATGTTATTATACCTCGAACCTTCATCGATAAATGTACTATCCAAGACTGAAAGAACTTTTTTCAATCGTACCAGTTGTTCCTGAGATTTGCGTGTGGAAACAAAAAAACTCTTCAGCTTTATTATTATTAGTACAGATCTGAAGAGTTTGTTTGTTTAATCTTAGAAACTACTGGGTTCGAATTAAAAACATCGGTACTGCGGCAGTTATAGCCAGGCCATTACCACTTCAGTGAGCTTGCTTTACGAACTATGGCAACCACCTTTGATCTTTGAGTGAGATCTTTGATGTTTGGACTTTTACGTAATTTAAAGTAAAACTATTCACTCGACTTGATGACGTCACAAAACGATGACCGTCAACACAAGTGCATTTGTTATGATCCCATTATGTAGTCAGGGTCACGCGAACTAACCAGTTCAGAATAATCATGCTACATTAAACTCCGATTATATTATAATCGTTAGCACTCGTTAGCGTTCATATATTCAGCCGCTACATTATCTTATCGTATGAGCGTTGCTCTTACACCTTTTACAGCGGCGTCGCCTGCAATGACATCTTCTGAATTAATGTCTAAGATTTCTAGCTTGTACGTGTCTATAAATGATGAAATTCTTCCGTTATATGAATAAACTAGCGGTTTCCCACGACTTCGTATGATGCTTCACTCCAATGAGTCGCACCGTGATGTTTGTATAGCCTGTAGCCTTCCTCGATAAATGTACTATCCAACAGTGAAAGAATTTTTCAAATGAGCCCAGAAGTTCTTGAGATTAAAGCGTTCGAACAAACAAACTTTTCAGCCATATAATATTACTATCTGTCCCGGCAAACGTTGTTTTGCCATACTAAAAAAAAAGGTTTGAAAAATAAAAGTTGGCCGATTCTCAGACCTACTGGATACACATGTCAAATTTCATAAAAATCGGTCAAGCCGTTTCGGAGGAGTACGGTAACTAACACTGTGACACGTGAATTTTATATATTAGAAGAAGATATAGCATAGATATTCTCCGCGTGGTGACGGATTAAGAATACAAATGTCACCACCCCATCTCCTCCTAAGGGTGCTGTAAAAGTCAGCTAAGGGATAATGTACACAAATAACATCTTCTGTGAGAGACGGAAAACTCGAAAATAAACCCTGTGCCAACACGCCTGGTCAGCGCGGCACAGTAGACCATAATCCCTCCCAAAGTGGAGGAGGCCCGTGCCCAACAGTGGGACGTAAATGGGCTGGAGAAGGAGATAGTTTTAAAGGGCTTTACTGATGTAATTTTATGCTGACAAAGTTTATTTATTCCATTGATACGTGCATCATAATCACGGATGGTCACAATGCGACATTGTATACACCGCCATTGTTATACCGGAAGTGACGGGACAGGTCCTACCAAAACTTTACACATTTAAACTAACACTAGCTGTCCCGACAAACGTTGTTTCGCCATACAAAAAAAGGTTTGAAAAATAGATGTTGGCCGATTCTCAGACCTACTGAATATGCATGTAAAATTTCATAAGAATCGGTCAAGCCGTTTCGGAGGAGTACGGTAACTAACACTGTGACACGTGAATTTTATATATTAGACTAGCTGACACAGCAAACGCTGTTTTGCCATACTAAAAAAATAAAAAAGATTTTAATTTTACATGCATATTCAGTGGCATGTAAAATTTCATAAAAATCGGTCCAGCCGTTTCGGAGGAGTACGGTAACTAACACTGTGACACGTGAATTTTATACATATATAAGACTAGATTATAAGCTGAAGAGTTCGTTTGTGCGTTCAAACAAACCAACTCTTCAGCTTAATCAACAAATCTCAAGAACTACAGATCCGATTTGAAAAATTCTTTCAGTGTTGGATAGTACATATATCAAGGAAGTTTATAGGCTATGTACCTAACATCACGCTGCGACTAATAGGAGAGAAGCATCAGTGAAAAACGTTACATAAACGGAAAAAAATGTTTCTAAATTACACGCGAACGAGGTCACAGGCAACGGCAAGTTATAAATCACACAAATGATTGTACCGTTCGGGAATGGAAGCCGCAATCTCGTAATGGCAGTCCGTCACCTGAACTAAGAGGCCCGTCAATATAAATTAATTAAAAAATCAATTTAAATTACTTGTGCTACCTGAGATTAGCGCGTTCAAATAAATAAATAAATATTCAGGAAATTTCACACAACGTCCTCTGGTCCCAAAGTAAGCTATATTTCTATGTTTGTATTATGGGTACCAGACGGATAGACTACATATACTACTTTTCTTTTGTAAATACATACTTATAATACATAGAAAACACCCGGACGCAGTACAGTCATTTGTATGACATTTATGGATATCACACAAATGATTGTCCCAAGCGGGAATCGAACCCGCGACCTCGTGATCGGCAGTCCATTACATAAACCACTCCACCACGAAGCCCGTCAAACAAACAAACAAATTCTTCAGCTTTATAATATTAGAATAGATTATCAAATTTTCTCTTAATTCATTACAGACGTTTATGAATCACGATATTTCCTTTTATTTGTTAATTGTCTTTGAATGAATCATAAATATTATTCTCATACAACATGTTATAATGTACTTAGGCGATAAATATTAACCACATGGCAATATAATTTGTAACTAATAATGTTTACTGCAAATAATAAATAAAACGTCACGTACACGAATTATCCTATGCATATTGTATTTTACTATTCCTGTGTGTAAAATTGTTAAATAAATGTGTATTTATAAAGATTTAACGTCCGTGTGGTGACGTATAAGAATACAAGTGTCACCACCCCATTAGTTTACGATGGTGTTGTAAGAGCAAGCAAAGGGATATTGTTTTGAGATAACATCTTCTGTGAGAGACGGAAATCTCGAAAACAAACCCTCTACAAACCATAGACTTACGATATAGATCTAGACGTAACACTCGGTACAACGAATCCGACCTCCTTCTTTTTTTAGTTGAACACATTAAGAAAAATAAATGACAAAGAGCCTATTTAGTAGCCTTTCTAACTCTTTCTTTTTGAGTTGGAGTAAAAGAGAAAGCTAGTAAGAAGAAAAGAGAAGGCATGGCTACTATTTTACTTTTAAACCGTAAACGGACCGGGCATTGGGACAAATCTATGTTCCCGAGTTGTTGCTCCCTACTTATAACCTCCTTGCTACAAACACGCCTGGTCAGCGTGGCACAGTAGACCATAATCCCTCCCAAAGTGGAGGAGGCTCGTGCCCAACAATGGGACGTTAATGGGCTGGAGGGAAACATTTAACACAACCCTGTCCGTGGGACGAACTACAAAAAAAATACAAGTGTCATTTCCACATATATTGCCCGCGAGCGACGTAAGCAGTAACCGAGGAAACCGCGTCGCATGATAGAATACATGTTGCGTCCGTCCTCGAATAACGATGATGAAAATGAAGACACGTAGAACGTCTTCTGGTCCCAAGCTAAGCTTAATGTTTGTGTTATGTTTTTTTGGAACTATCGATGGCTAGGCTATGAACGATTATATTATGATAACAATACTACGGAAATGTTCCTATCCTATATGACGGGCTTCGTGGACTAGTGGTTTATGTACGATACAAAGATCTCTTGTTTGCACGGTGACCACTTGATATGTTGTAGATTTTCCCTAAATTCATGTTAATGATTGTTTGTTAGATGCACTGTACTTTTTCCAATGAATGTTTGAAGGAATATTGAGAGAGCAAGGCAGCGGTTGCCCAGAGTGTAAGGGAAGTGCAGAAGACTGGTGATATGTCCTGCACATCTCACATGCTTAATACAATAAATAATACAATTGTCGAATTATGTTCTACATGTGATATTCTGAATTGTAATGCTAGTGTTTTGGTTTTACTGTAAGCTTGCATGTAATTAAATAAATAAATGTAATGAACTGCCGAACACGAGGTCGCGGGTTCGATTCCCGCTCGGGACAATCATTCGTGTGATGTATATAATTGTCATACAAATGTTTGTACTGTGTCTGGGTGTGGTCTATGTATTATAAGTATGTATTTACAAAAGAAAAGTAGTATATGTATTATATCCGTATTCTGGTACCCATAACACAAGCATAGAAATATAGCTTACTTTGGGGACAATGTAGTGAAAATTGGTGTGAAATGTCCAAAATATTTATTTATTTATTTATTATATAAGCTTAGCTTGGGACCAGAGGACGTTGTGTGAAATGTCCATGAATATTTATTTATTTATCCAAGCCTTACTAGAACTTAGCCGGTATCTTAACACATCGCCTTTACATCCATACTAAGCATTGCATTTTTATTACGTCATAATTTTGATAAAGTTTGTCCCTATTTCCGATATCAGATAACAGCTACCTCCATATAAGACACAATGGCATACACCTATTCTTAATGAAACGTCATTATTATCATAGAATGACACCACGCCTTTATGTCAAGGGCACAGGTAGTCCAATCGTATGATTAGTTAGGCATAGATTATCATTTTTTGGGCTTGATAACACGCTATTGTTTGTTTTGAGGCCTATGTTTTACAAGGCTTTGAAATACTATTAAAACATACTTATATTATCCCGCAACTTCGAACGCTTGAAATTTATATTTCTATACTTTATGTTATATCTCTCTATTCTATATGTTATATCTCTTAAGAGTTTAGTTTGTTTGAAGGCGCTAATCTCAAGAACTACTGGTTCGAATTGAAAAATTCTTTTTGTGTTAAATAGTCTATTTATCGAAGAAGGTTATAGGCTACATAACATCACGCGGCGAAGTCGGGGAAAACAGCTAGTTTGAAATATATGTATACCAAATCTTAACAAAAATATCATCCTCTTGAACCATTAAATTTATTAAAAACCCTAAAAAGCCGCATTCAAATTCGTTGCGTAGTTAAAGCCATAAGCTCAGTACCTGATTATTTTCGTATGTATGTGCCTGTGTGAGCTTAAATATCTTCAAAACTACGCAATAGATTTTGATGCTTTTTTCTTCAATGGATAGAGTAATTCAAGGGGATGGCTTTTTTGGAAAATTTATTAAGATTTTGTTTCTAAACTCCACGCATACGAAAATGCAAAACAGTGAGTAAAATTATACAAACAGCAAATAATACTAACCTTTCCTTTGTATTATAACTCTGAGCAGTGGTCTGGCCGTCAGCAAGGCTCTTGCAAGGTTATCATCATTATTAATCGGCAACAGGTCACCATCACTTGGATCCGTATACGATATAAGGAAGGCCACATCATGCAGTCTATGTAGTTTCTCTATCAACGCTTTGAAGTCCTCATACTTGAGTTTCTCACTTCTACTGAGCGAAAATCGACGGAATTCTGCATCAAACTGAAAACAAATGCAATTTAACTATTATTATTGACGGGACGCATAGAGGTGGAACTTAGAACATTTTCCCCGTTTTTTTTTTTGCAAAATTTTTCACTTAAGCTTCACTCCTATTGCTCGCAATAGGATATTATATAGCCTAAAGCCTTTAGAATTTCAAATTGGACCGGAGGTTTCTGAGATTAGTGTGTCCAAAGAAACAAACTCTTTAACTTTTACAATATCTTTACTTAATATATGTATAACAAAGTCGTTCTTTTAGTATGTATGTCGCTGTGTGAGCTTATATCTTCAAAACTATGCAACGGAGTTTATAGTAAAGAAGTGTAGATGTACCTATCTTGTTTTCGTAGATAATAAAAATATTACGTGGACGGGCTTCGTGGTGGAATGGTTCATGTAATGGACTGCCGTTCATGCGGTCGCGGGTTCGATTTCCGCTTGGGACAATCATTTGTGTGTTATTCATAAATGTCATGCAAATGTTTGTACTGTGTCTGGGTGTTTTCTATGTATTATGTATTTACAAAAGAAAAATAGTATATGTAGTATATCCGTATTCTGGTACCCATAACACAAGCATATAAGTTTAGCTTGGGACCAGAGCATGTTGTGTAAATGTCCACAAATATTTATTTATTACGAAAATCAGAATTTAGGTGAACGAAGTCGCCGGCGAATGTCTAGTCTGTAATAAATTTGCAAAATATATACATATAATAGGATCATCAGTAGTACTTTCACATTTAGAAACTCAGTGTAATTTTAACAGTGCTTTCATAACTAAAATTAGTTATTATATTTGTTGCACAAAACAAGGCAGTTGAATTGCCGTTTATTTGTCGCAACATGTGTTTTATTGCAGTATGGAATGACATTTTTTGTTTTTATATATTCCTAGATGTTTCCCACAAATCCTCTGGTCCCAAGCTTAGCTTATATGCTTGTATTATAGGTACCAAATTATAGGTATGCGACATAAACTACTTTTCTTTTGTAAATACATACTTATTATACATAGTAAGCACCCAGATGCAGAACAAACATTTGTATTATGTTAGTTATTAGCTGCTGACTGCAACTTTGTGCGAATGGAATTTAGAAAACAAACCCTAACATATTATACAAAAAAGCCATCCTGTTGAACCATTCTATCTATTAAAAAAAACCGCAACAAAATCAGTTGAGTAGTTTTCAAAATAAAGCTCATATACAGACATACATACAAAAATAACAACTTTGTTTTAAGTAAAAAGTGTTTGTACAAGAGAAAAATAAATAGATGCATCCCAAATATCATAACAATTAAACAATTAAACACCAATATGGAGTCTAACTAACATACTACATAGACAAACTGTTAAAAAAAATTAACATATCCTACAATGCACATTCCAATTCACATTTTAAAAACAAGTTAATAAAATTGTAATAAATTTCACTATCTTCATTAATGTGGAGAGTCCTTCGCTGCAAGGCAGACAGTTGAAGCCATGATTTTTGTCTAATTATCTTGTATAAATATGAAATTTGTCTAAATAGAAGCTATTTTATTATTTTATTTTCAACAACAATAACATATAAGATTGATACCTAATCAAGTTTAAACACTTAAGTTATGCAGCAAATTGGCAATAATATGGTCTTAATTCACATAGGAATGTGTTGCCTACAAAATAGTCCATTTGTTTATCAATCACAATGGACAGAATAAATATGTGGTCTAATCATGCATAAAAGTACATAATTTAGGTCAGTTTTGCTTATCTATTTAAGAAAGAGGTTCAATAGTTTGTATTGTTCGAAATGTTTACTCAAATAGCGCGTTATAATATCATACGAAGTGATTTCTTTTTTTAGTTAACAAACTGCATTCCTTGGCTATCTTCAGCGTGGCTGAATCAGAAGTTAGGCTTGAATGATTGTATATTTTTGGTTTTAAAGATATAATTTTTGGAATATAGTAATGTAGTCTAATATTCGAAAGTTTTAACAATCAAAGAAATTAGAAATTCTGCCCACTTACCTTAGTTTTAACTTCGACGGTTTGACTATCGATACGAGCCGCAATTTTGTTCTTCGACATCTCGAAATCATTTAATATATAACACTTACACTAATAAAACTATTCCCAAAACATTTAGGCACTTAATTTCAAACACAACATTGTAAAATATCAAAAGTTTTATTACATTAATCCACTCGCTTCGTAATTTCAAGCAATGAGCTAGTTCTCTTTTACAACATTTTTTACGCATTAGTAATAATGACATAAATATGACCAATGAGAGACTAGTATATTGATACCGTTTTCAAATTCTGTTTCACCATTGGTGGATTGTAGAAAGGAATTGCATTAAAAAATAAATATGATGTTGATATTTTGACATATGACAGTTGGATTCATTTGACGCAAAATTCAGTGTAGCCATTACACTTTAGCATTCTACTAAATAAGTAGGAATATTTTTACAATCTGTAGTTTGGTATCGCAAAGATAAATAAGAAAGCGGCCGTTTCTTATGTGTATTTATATGTGTGTCCGTGTATTGTTATACATTTTACCCCTTGTTATTTTAGTGTGTAGACGTGAAACTTAATTAACTATAATGCTTTAGGGTTATATGACGTGTCGTCTGGTTAGAGGATAAAATGAAATACGTCCGGACTTGCATGGCGTTTATTTGCGACTCCATATATTTAATAGAGTCTGTCAAGCGAGTCGAGTCCACAACCCTTTTACTGATTTCTTATAATGGCAATACTATGATCTGTCAAACAGATTGTCACAAATTCTGTTGAAACCTCGTAATAATCCGGTTTTTGTTGAGTTTTTTAATGTTATAATGCCGAAACCTATTAATAGTAGTGTCAGGAGCTTGTTGTTTACAATGATTAATAAATATAATCGTATACAGAGTGAATCTGACGACGTGTTATCGCAAAAGCGACGACTTTTGGATGAAATCGTTTCAACATCAGGTAGGTTGGCAACAACGTGTTGATACTTTTAGCACAATTGTCTAACTTTTTTTATTTTACTGTGATGTGATCACGATTTCCGTTTTGGTTTAGATCCAGACGTCGTGTTCATTACCTTGAAACTTACTGGGGCATCTTTAAGTGAAAACTACTATAAAGATTGTTGTCATTTTTTTCAGACACCTTGGATGATGAATTAATAAAAAGCACAATTCATGATTTAGTTAAGCAAACAAATATAAAGTAAGAGACAGGATATCCAAAACTGAGTTTGGAACCTTTTATCATTTCTGTGCGTAATGATGATACTGACAGTGATTTCTCATATGAATGCATTGAATTTCTTGATTCTGATTTTAGTTCTGATTGTGACAAATAAATACTTACATTGAAATCCTTTTTTTTTATTTATTTCAAATATGTTTTTTTTTTATTAAAAATTCAAGTATCAATAAGTTTTTAGCGTGTTATATCAGTGTTGACACCTGAAAGATTTTTGAATTTGCCGCCTTTTTCATGGGACTAGACTCGCTTGACAGACTATAGAATATTAGTTTATATAGGTAAGGAGAACAATCGTTTCTATATATTCCTAAAACTGCTGATACGCTGAGTGTTGCATAAAAGGAATTCATACATAATATATTTGTATACAATATATTTAGGCGTCGAGCAAACAATAGGACCATACATACTGTAATAAATATATTTGTTGATATTAACTTAGGTGGCTAAGGGGGCTAGCACAATGGTCTCTATGTATTCGTAGACCTGTTGACATTACGTCTACTTGCAAACAAAGAATTCATACAATGTGTTCCTACAATGCAAAGTTGTTGCTTGAGAGACTCTTTTTAGGTACAAAGAGCCGACAAGAGTTGTTTCGAAAGAGTTTATTAGGTTCAATAACCAATTGCTATGTCGCTCTCACAGAGGCTGAGTTCAAGAAGGCGGAAACTATAAAGGAGTAATAGTATGGATGAAGAGTATAAATATAAGTATGGATGAAGGTATAAACAATGACTTTTTTATATTCCACACATATGTGTATAATGTGAAGACAATGTTTATTTTAGAATTTTTTTTTTTGCAACACTGAACTTAGCGCACTCTGCTGGCGCATTTTAAAACTAATTCACGTTCCAATTATGCGTCAGCATTGTGCGGCACCGAGTCGCATTATGCTCTGCCATTGGAAAACGGGGTATGTGTCACTGTCAGGCTGTCACTGCTGTCAGGTCAGTGTCAAAACTGTCAAACATCAATCAACCGAAGGCAAAAGTTGAAAAAAAAAAATAAAACTGCGAAAATTGGTATTAAAAAATAAAAAGATTTTATGAACATTATTGTACTAGCTAACTAATTTACAATGAAACAACCAGTGAACAAAGATGCTGAGCGTTTAAATCCGTGTCTTAAGGTTTTTATTTTTATGCACGGCGCGCACACACAGGCGTGTAAAAATTATAACAGTATTCCATACGTAATTATGTAACAAAAAACATCATTTTCAGGAGCAAGAGCAGTCATATGAATGCCTAAATAAAAACAATTATGATCAATCGAAATGCGAAGGCTACTTTGATAATTATAACACTTGCAAAAAGTTCTGGGTAAGATTTGATACTGTACCTGTTTGCCGGCCAGTTCGCGACTTCATAATTTCTGCCTACATCACACTATTTTTGTCTATAATTTCATCCATATCGGTTCAGCCGCTTGTTTTTCGCATCAATATCATACAAACTAAACATTCAAGATAAGTTCGTTCCAATGAGAATTTTATACACGCATACCATCAGGCCTCTTTCCCATGGAGTTAGGCAGAGATATAAAGCATCATCTGCAATTTTTTAAAAAACTTGGCTTAATTTATACAATGTATGATTTTTATGTAGAGAGAATTGTCAGAATTCTCCCATATGACTATTACTATTATTAAATAATAAATGATTTTTAATGTTTTCAGGGTCAAGTATATAAAGACAGGAAAGCAAAGGGTTTATATCCCTATTTACCAGAAGTAGAAGAAAGATCAAAAATAAAAGAAGACTATTTCAAAGCTGTTAGAAATAATTAAATAGTTATCTATTTACATTGAAAGTGACATAACTCAAATAAATAAATAAAGAAACATGAGATATTACAGTAAAAACATTCACTTTGTTATTTTATTTGAAGTTATTATTTATTAAATTGAGTTCTAGATACTTTTAATCAAAAAGAGATAAAAAACTACTTATTATAATTTCATTTACGGAAGACAACTGGCCTTTGAAGATGAAAACTATAGTATAAAACTTAAACCATACTATAAGAGGAGCTGTCATTCTCAGACGTCCTAGCTGAAAAACGTTTGAGAGCAATGCTCTTACTAATGATAGTGTAAAAACTGTGTCGCGTGTGAATGTGTGTTAGTTTTATGCGATGTATGTGTATCGACCAAAAGAATTTTGTTTTTTTTTGCGTTACCACACCCCACTGATTTGGCAGTAGGTACAATGGACAAAAAATAAAAATTGGTCAAGTGCGAGTCGGACTCGCGCACGAAGGGTTCCGTACCATTATCTATGCAACATAAGGCACGTTATTAATAAATGAGCAAACAACACACACAATACTTAATTAATCACGTTTGTACAACAAACGTAGAGCAAGAAACGGTAAAAAAATCATGTTTGTTGTATGGGAGCCCCCCTTAAATATTTATTTTATTTTATTTTTAGTATTTGTTGTTATAGCGGCAATAGAAATACATCATCTGTGAAAATTTCAACTCTAGCTATCACCGTTCTTGAGATACAGCCTGGTGAAAGACGGACGGACGGACAGCGAAGTCTCGGTAATAGGGTCCCGTTTTTACCCTTTGGGTACGGAACCCTAAAAAGGTTTATACAAATTATGTAAATATAGTTCTTTTACAGTTGTTTTATTAGAAACGAATTATTTATTTCTTGTATTAGATTCTATCATGTTTTGAGTCCCTTTTAGTGTAAATTTATTTTGAGTTAGGTCGCTTTTGTAGTAAAGATGTGTATTGTTGTTTTACTTTCTGCATTATATTAATTTTGGAGATGTAAAAACTATATTGTTAATTAAAAAGTAAGGTATACAAATAATTTCGTTGTTTTCTTTTAACATTGATTTGTTTCTTCAGTTACAGTATTTGGTGATATCCCATGTTATGCAAATAATTTCGTTGTTTTCTTTAACGATTATTTGTTCATTCTGTACAGTATTTGGTGATATCTCATGCTGTCCTTTAATCCTTCTTTGGATAGTTATTGTTAATTTATATTAGTTGTATACATTTATACCTACAAGAAACAAACCTACAAAAACTAGGGCCAATATCCATCTGGGTTTACCCAGATTGATCTTAGCTTGGCGTCCAGGGGCCATCCGACCGAGGTTTCTAAAAAGCTTCCAGGGAAAAACTGGACACTCGTTGTCAAGGAAAATACAAAAAATATTGTGATGTTTTTTAGTTGTCCAGGAAGAAATTCGTGATTCGCTCTAATGAGCGAGATTTTTCCTTATTAATTGGCAATTTAGTTGATGGCAGCCCAACACGCCACCAAATAGTATAATTAACTTTCGCTATAAAACAACTACAATAATTTTAATGATTGAAAAATAAAAATACATTTTGTGTAGTAAATATTTATTTTGATACAATAGTGGAGAAGCAATGATGGTGTCATTGTGTAAAAGCCTTAATCTAGCTATCAATATAAGCCTAACAACACAAGGCGATCTGGGAAGAACACTGTTAACTCTCAGTTTATTTACACAACACTTAGAATAATAGGTACTTAATATTTCAACCATTTTAACATTTGATTCTACAGTTACAAATTGAAAAAAGGGACCAAATTTTAGAAATAACCTAAAATATCAGACTAAGTGTTGTCTAAATTAACCTTTTTTTTAACATAATTATTTTATACCTACTTTAATTCCAAAGTTTCTGTTGTACTCGAATAAAAAATATATTCGACACCACTGCTCAACATAGTTCTATAATACTTTGATAGTACAAATATATGTAACATTATACTTAGTTTCATGCTTGCAATAACGCATGTCATGTTGTCTGATAGATTTTAATAACTTTCCTTACATAAATGACAGAAATTGTAAAATAAACTAATATTTATACATCAACTCTTCATTCTATATTGTATGCATTTGTAGTATGATCAAAATAACATTGCCTAAGTTAACAAGAAGAAACAGCTCTTAAAATAATAGTGACGTAACTGATTTTATGTTCACAAAACAGGGCTTAACATCTACTGATAACGCAATAAATATTTCTCAATGATACCTTTCAGTTGTACTAGCAACCTACGGTTAAGAGCAGTTTTGAAAACTTACAATTTTGAGTTAGGTCATTTTATTGTAAAAATGATATAAAGTAATATATTTATGAGTAATAACAGTTTTACATTAAAAATAAAGCTAAAGGGTAATTTAAAGGATTAAATCCTATTTAAATAAAAATAATTTCAATGCAAAATTACTGATAATCACGATCGTACGTACGATAAATCTCCTAAAACGTTGACAAGACCGAATTGAAGAAATACTTATGGCATTATATTAGAAAATACCACATGTTGCATCCTATCATAAAAAAAGAATGGTGGGGTTAAGTCTCCGAACAGAATCGTGAGTGTTGAAGAATAAAACCTGTCAAGAGCGAGGCAAACTCGCACTCTTAGGCTAGCCGCACACACTCAATAATATTGTCAATAAAGTACGTATTGTCAATAATATTGTGTGTGTGCGCGGTGTATTGCGGTATTGTTCAATAATATTGTAGATTATCCAGAAATTCTGATTTTGTCACGTCAATATCGGGGGGAGGCAGGGGTATTGTCAATCATATTGACGTGTGCGGGCGCGCGGCAATATTTTAGTTGAGGAAAAGATTTCAAGTCAGGCGGACGTTCGTGTTATTTGTTCAAAATGGAAGACGAAAACAGTATCCAAAGCGAAAATAGTGTTGATACTGTTGATGATAGTACCCTTACGGAAAAACATTATTTGTCAGTGTTTATTAAAACATGGGAAGCTTATCCAGAATTATGGAATACATCCTGCAAAGCATATCGCGATACAGCTAAGAAAAATAATGCGCTTGAGAAGTTGCTCGATATTTATAAAAAAATCAAACCAAATAGTACAAGAGAAGACGTAAAGAAAAAAATTAATTCCCTACGAACAAATTTTCGGAAAGAATTAAAGAAGATTCACAAATCGAAATCATCGGGAAAGGGTACCGATGAGGTTTACGTCCCGTCTGCCTGGACGTATTATGAATTGCTGTTTTTATCAAATGATGAACAACCAGTAAGACAACTAGAAAAGAAAACAATAGAGGTTTGTATTATATTTTAATAAGTTTATTAATAACTAGTACTCTCTGTAGGTTAGTACAAAAAACTTATATTAGGTATTTAAACTGCAAAAGTACTGACAATAATTGTCTCTTATTATTTTAGCATTTATAGTTGCATTTCTATTTTGAGTAGACTGTAGATTAGTCATACTGACTGATGGTGAATCCTTTTCTTGGTTTAAATAAAGGGAAGCATTTTCTTTAATTAAAAAGTTGTGTAAGTAACAGCAGGTTAAAGTCAGTGTCGTTGCTTTGTCTGGTTCTAGATTTATAGCCTTTTGAAAAATACCAAAACGTTTAGCCAAGATACCAAACGCACACTCAACCGTTGATCGAGCCCTTGATAGTTTTTGATTGAATATCAGCTCATTAGAGCTGCAGATTTTCTGTGAGTATGGTTTCATCAAATTTGGGCCCAAAGCGAACGCTTCATCAGCCACAAATACGTAAGGGAATAAGTGTGTCATGTTTGAAAGATTAATTGGGTTGGGCAAGTTAAGTAGACTTTGTTCGTAAGACTGCCAAAATTTTGAATAGAACAGGACTCCACCATCAGATATCCGACCGTTCATACCAACATCAACCATCATAAATTCTTTACGAGCATTTACTAAAGCCAATAAAATAATACTATGGAATCCTTTATAATTAAAGTAACGTGAGCCTGCATTTTTGGGCATAATAATCCCAATGTGCTTGCCGTCTAACGAGCCTAAGCATGTAGGGAATCCATGAATGCGTCCAAAATCATCGGCCACTTCTCTCCACCCTTGCTGGGTTGAAGGAGTCTAAAACAATACAAGAAAATAAATGTTATCGTAATTTGTAATTAACATTTTGTTTACTTTTCTTTATAATATATTACAGGAAGACAAAGAAAATGATCAAGACAAATATTCGATTAGCTCAATGGATCCACCTCCAAGTCCAGTATCGGTAAATAAGAAGAAAAGAAAAATGGTTAACGACCAGCAAAACCTTTTGCACCGAACGTTATCATTTTTGGAGAAGGATTCTTCTGAAAATCAAGAAGAATATCATCTTGCCAAAGTCTGGGCCAGTAAGATGACAAAACTGGAGTCTACGCAAAAACTTTTTGCGGAAAAGGCAATTAACGATATTATATTTGAAGCACAACTTGGAAAATTAAACAAAAACTCCGTCAAAATTAATGAGCATGTATCATATACTTCATCGCCTTTGCCACCTAGACAGTCACTAGATCATTCCAGAGTAAACTATATTCCATCACCTAATCAATCACCAAGCACACAAGATTCAATTTTGAGATACAGTTTAACTCCTTCACCACATTCCATATATACCAATGAACACAATACGGATAATACTATTACTAAGACACCTCCGCAGACTTTGTCTAAGTCTCTAATTCACCGTCAACCAATTGTAACCACCAGTGTTCCATCTCAAATAATATTAAGGCCTCCACTGACACGATTGCAACAGTTTGAGTATGATCCACAAGACACAATATTTAATGAAAATAACCAAAATAATAATATAACTTCTAATGTTATAACAATTGAAGCCGACGTACATACCGAGTATACTCCAAAAGAAGATTTTTCAAATTTTTTTCAGTCTTTCAAGTAGTTGTGAACATACCAAAATAAAGACTACAATTTATTACTTACCACTTGTATTAATAAAAATTATTATATTATTTTATTTGTTTTACTTCAAATCAAAATCAAAGTGGATTTATTACAAAAACAAACAGCAAAATACACATATGTACATAGTAATGGTAGTATAATTATTATCTAAGTATTTAGTGATTACCAAATACTATAACGTACCTAGATGTTTAAATATAGGTAATTACTACTTACTTTTATACAATCTTGCAAGACGTAAATTAACGTGTTACAAGTATCCAGAACTGCTTCGCTTATAGCCCTTGGGGATATTAAAGTGGAATACTTCAAGTCTTCAAAACTTCTGCCAGTCGCTAAAAAGCGTAAAGTAACTGCCAACTTCTCCTCAGGCGTTAGCGATTTTCGCATGAGTGTATCTTTTTTCTTCAAGTAAGGTGAAACTAAAGATAATAGTTTTTGAAAGCTGCTATCTTTCATTCTCATGTAATTTTTAAAATCATTTTCTTCTGTTACTCGTAGTTCATTTATTAGATTAAAGTGATTTAACTCAGCTTTTTTTCTCATCCAGTCCTTAATCCATCGTTTCCTTCTTGATTGCCTTTTTTTAGTTAGTAAAATTAATGCAATACTCAATGCAACGACTTTTTTCTTTCTTTCCATTATGTTAAACGTGCGCACATGAATCTAGCTGCGGAGCGACTGAGTCAGATTATACCATGAAAAATTGTCAATAATATTGTATAGTGTGCGGGGATCATTTTATTGTTGAAGATTTTGACAATCTTGCATTGACAATATTATTGAGTGTGTGCGGCTAGCCTTAGGGTTTCGTACCTACTAGACATATAAACATAAGTAACTGCATTCAAATAATCAGTTAATGAAACTCAAAACAACTCACCAACTTAATTTTGTGGTTGAAATATAGGGAATCGCCTACATTTCAGCTACTTCATAGGTTGGTATTAGTATAAACACTTTTTTCTTGTGATGTAATGACAAATTATAAGTTTTTGGATTTTTCCCTATATTAGCACTATATAGACTTGATCTATGCCAAATTTCAAGGCTTTAGGGCAACGGGAAGTAACCTGTGAATTTTGATTCCCTAGCATAAGTCAAAAATTCTTAAAAATGGTCGTAATTCGCTTATATCTTTTAAATGCGTAGAGGTAAAAGGTTGATTGTATTTTTTGCAGCAAGGGACCGCATAGATCTACATATCGTATGAGTTTCAAGTTGATACCTTCAGCCGTTACTGAGTAAAAAAAGTTTGACAGACAGACACCGAAGTGATCCTATAAGGGTTTGTACGAAACCCTAAAAAGCGAAAAGAACCTATAATACTAACTAACTAGTTTTACTGCCTACACTGTAAGGGTACTAGCGTGATGATTAAGTAATAAAGAATAACAAAATGGAGTGCAATAAATTAACTCTATAGAGTACATAAGTTAAATTTAAGGGCATTCGATAATATTATTTTAGAAATACTATATTACCGGCTAACACTCACAGTTTTGGGATCGAAGATGTCGACCCAGGTTTCGAGCATATCCGATGCTCATCTTCAGGACGAGTGCGCAGCGGCGTCTGCGACCTTCCGGCGTGCACTGCGGCCGACAGCTCGTACAGCCCGCTGCGACAGTGCGGGGGGTGGAGGGTCTTGAGGTGGGGGGGAGGTTTCTTTACTGCTGATGTTCACCGACCCAGGTGATGAGTGGTCGATGACACAAGGTGATATTATCTTGCTGTCGGCAATCACTACGTCCTGGTTAGCGCGAGTACCATCGCAAACACTGCTTACTGTGTCGCTCTCTAGATCAACCACTTTCAATTTTGATTGAGGTCGCATTAAGAGCAGGTATCCAAGAAGTAGGAGTGTTCGCAACGGCTATATATTGCAAACGCGTTATAACGATACGCTATTTTTAAAACGCCTATTATTTTATACGCTATAATATATTATATAATATATTATTTCGCTTCGTACAACGACCCGTTTTGATTATCGTTATAGAGATAAGAGTTAAGATCGTTATATTATTTTGTTATTTAACGAAAATAGTTCTTATGCGGTCACCTTAGAGTATAATTTGGTAGGTGACTGCATAATATATTTAATAAATATATTAGGCAAACTAATATATTATTTTGTTATTTAACGGAAATAGTTCTTATGCGGTCACCTTAGAGTATAATTTGGTAGGTGACAAAAATATTATACTGCCAAGTGCAATCGACTTCTAGCCGAACAAAATATATTAGTTTGCATAATATATTTAAAAAATATATTGGGCAAACTAATATATTATTTTGTTATTTAACGGAAATAGTTCTTATGCGGTCACCTTAGAGTATAATTTGGTAGGTGACAAAAATATTATACTGCCAAGTGCAATCGACTTTGAATGGGACGTTCCGTTTCGTTTCGAATAGTGCATGTGATGTGTTGTGTGTATAATGAATGGGTCTTAACTAATAAAAATAAAAAATAAATCACAACATAAATAACGCTTGCCAGTTGTAATAAATAATAGGTTGAATGATTATTAATAAATATTAGATTATTTTATCAGCTATCTAATATAACGATCACCTCTACCAAGAAGGAGATAGCCTCCACCCAACATCTCTGTTCATGTTCGGATATCGACGAATTTCTATGGCCTCGCGTATTTTACGAGGTACCAGAAACTTTTCTCTTGCTAATACGGAGGCTTTGTCAAATCGGATGTAATGACGCAGACGCCGCTGCGCACTCGTCCTGAAGATGAGCATCGGATATGCTCGAAACCTGGGTCGACATCTTCGATCCCAAAACTGTGAGTGTTAGCCGGTAATATAGTATTTCTAATATGACTCAAACTCACGAAAATTTCAATACGAAAATATTATTTTGTTTGCATCAAAATCAATAATATTTCTAAGTCATTTTATTCTTATGCCTAAATTAATTATGTTTTAAATAAAAAATTATAATACACACACACGTGACGTAAAGCAACTAATCTCATTTATATTCATACTAATGGATAAATATACACAAAAACTGAAAAAAAAAAGCTAGAATTTAAGCTTATTTTTCTTGGAAATCTTTTTTGTTTGTCGCAACTCGAAATATTCATTAGAATTAATATAAGCCACGCAAATTGGTAATGCGCTGGAACCTTGTCAAATTGACGCTCTTGTGACGTCATCAGCAAAGAAAAAGTAGAGCTAACAAAATGTAATATTCTCATCTATACATCACTATGACGTTACCAACATGGCCGCCAGGCGCATTACCAATTTGTGTGGCTTATATAATATAATATTTATATGCACGAAAATACTTTCTATTCAAGCCTTTTAAACTTGTAAATATAATAGAAATATAATTAAAATGGCAGCATTAGATAATACGATATTAAATTATTAATTCTGACAATTTGATTGAAGAACGGGCGCTGTAATTTTAATGAATAAACAATACTTAAAAGCTAGAAATAATATGAGGGTTAAAACAATATTTTTTTATAAAATAGGCTACTGGCAATTAACTAAAAAACATATTAATGGATTTTTGATGGAATCTCAGTGTTAATACTGCTTAATAATGTGCTATTTCTCAATTCTGAGTAAATATTGATATATACTCATAAGTATAACAAAATTTTTGAATATAAATAGCATGATTTCGACATTTTCAATAAATTTTCACGTTAACAAACTTTGAACTTGTTTGGCAAACTTTTCGGAGATTTAAGCAAAAAAGAATAACTTTTCAGACACCTTTTTTTCATATTTTAACTGATATAATAATTTGTATACATATCTCACTGCATTTAGGAATGGTGCAGCGTTTGACCTACAAGGCCTGTTTCGCTCATTATTCAAACACGCGCGAAATAAATGGAATATGTTGCAATAATGCCAAAATCTATGGGAGCGAACCAACACATAAGATTGTCTATAAGCAAAAGTTACCTCTTAGAACGTTTGCTCTTCAAAAATCATAAAGACAAACTTAAGAATGCTAAGATTTACTGCAATGTAAATCAAATCTTAGTCAGAAAAAATGACATTAAGAACTAGAAAGTACAGTAAAATCTATAAATATCTTGATAATACTAGATACAGGAGCATAGCATGTCTTGGTGGGGCCCCGTATAAAAAATTATTTGGGGGCCCTTATGAAGGGTAAAAATTTCTTACATAAGAAAAAAGGGGGCCCCTGTGGCCCGGGGTTCCCATATAATTACCCAGACAAGATAATTTATAGTATAAGTTAAGTGGATATAGATACAGCTGAAAGGCTGTTTAGGAAACACCTCTAGAGTATTTTTTAAAGATTGACCCTTAGGCCATGTTCAGATGACAACATTTTGACGCGCGTTTTAAAATCGCGCCACTAGACATCGTACTATTTACATACAACTGATTACATGAGCGCGCGTTAACGCGCGTTAGCGAGCGTTGACGCGGCGCTCAGAGAAAAATTCTCTAGATGCAGGCTATCGCGCGTTGACGCGCGCTTTGACATCTGTGTTCATCATATGTTCAACATCTGTAGACTGTTCAGTTGAGCGCGCGCTTACATCGCAATTGCACTTTTTTTTTGTGACTTGCTTTTGTATTTAGTTCAAAATGAGTGAATTAGATATTTGCATCGACTTACTAACTGACGAAGACACGAAAATGCCAGCGATTTGGGATATAGCTTCAGAATCCTATAAAAATAAAATTTTAAAACGACCAACCCAATGTGTGCGTTTTCTTTTACCATATTTTTTTTTATAATATAATCACAAAATAATAGCATCTTCCACGTCCATTTTCTAAGCTCTATCGATGCAGACTGACGAGCTCCTCGCAACGCGCGTTAGCGCTTGTTATCTGAACTCTTGATCGCGCGTAGACCTGCGTTAACGCGCGTTACATGTGAACTTAGCCTTATACTGAATGGGTCATATTTTAAACAAAGGTAGTGCGGTAAAGTATTTAAATCCGGCGGGCGTATATAATGAGAATAATTAATATTGTAAAGATGGAAGTATAGGTTCTCTATATTCTGCCAATTCCATAACGGCGGTTTTCAATATCTAACCTACGATTACGGATAGATTGTTATTCTCGTTTATAAGTTAGATATTGCTATCTCCAGTTAAAGATTCAATAGAAAATATTGTCATGGGTAGCTTATTGAAAAGCATGTAAGGACAAAATTTGAGATTAGTCTGACTTTAGTATTAACAAATTGCGGGTAAATAAAATATTGAAAACGGTCGTAATAGAAATGGTATCATAAGTAATTCTTATTGTCAATTTACTGACTAGACACAGAAGCTCTTTTATCTTAAAATGATACTGTTACTTACATTTAACAATATTAAATAAGAACTTAAAATTAAGAACAAATACACATGGTTTACATATGGTAAAAATAAAGACAATACGTGCCACAAATACTATAAATAAAGATGTACACAAATATGAAAAAGAAAAAAAATTGTCTGTCATTGGGACTGGGCAAAATTATTATATGAAAAAAAAAGGTTTTTTTTTCTAGAGATTTTTTTTTCTTCTGCTCTACCAGGCCATGGTGGTGCCATGAGCTTTACCACAATCCGGTAAGGTGAAATATAGTTAATTAAAAAGTTTTATATTAAAAATGTTGAAAGACTGACGATGAACGACTTAAGAACTAAAGACAATATTTTATGTAGTCGTAGATTGATTTTTGTATTAGTTTATTTAAACATCGTGTACAATCTTTATAAAAATAACATAACCATTTTATAATTAAAAACAACACAATGTACTAGATTTTTTTTTTTATTAAAAAAGATGACATTCTTGCAATTTAGAATAGCAAGGATCATTAAATAACATCGTAAAACAGATGTTTTTCTTAACAACAGAGGAAGAAAAGATTGATTTTAGTAATAAAGGGAATTAAAGTTAAACTTTTTTTATTGTAACAGGCAAAACGAATAAAAGAGATAGAATCTACTTTACTATGAAAATACGAATCTTATGAAGTGATCCCAAAAAAAACCTAAGTGATTTTTTTTTTCATTTAGCGTTCTTTGAGATGTATCATTTTAGCAATAAAATATAGGTTTCTATTCAGACTAGTAAAATAGGTGGACGCCTAAAGCTTTTAATTGGTGTCTGACACTAGCTCTAAAAGTTACCAAAATGAGGGTAGATCACAAAACTATGTATTCAGAAGTGGGATAGGTATTTTTTTAATGTTTTTAAACTTTCGCGGCTTTCACACATATTGATATATAATGACCGGGTCTACTCCGCGGGACAAAACAGGTATCGTACCTAAAACAAATTATAATTCCCGCGGAGTAGACCCGGTCATTATATATTAATATAGGTATTTTTTTTACAAAATTTTATTTAAACTAAGTTATTTGTGATTGTAAAAACCTAGTATTCTGTAAGGCTGTTTTTATATCGTTGTACATACAGTTGTTTAGTTTAGGTTATGTTATTTCTAGCACGCATTGTCATCTAAGAGTCAATCTGAGCGTTGTTTTATATAGAAACAGCTTATTCGGAAGTGATCACACATTTGACGTACCTGAGAAAAAAAATATTGATTATAGAGTTAAATAGTAATGTTCTGATGAGAAATGAGTGTTTAGTTATGGCATTATTTCTTTGCTAATAACTCTAATCAACTGGGGTTTATTCTAAGGATGAGAATCAACGGCCTCATTTCAGTAAAATCTATTTTGAATTATGACACTTTAATTTATGTATCTAAAGTTAGGTATTTTATCAACACGCTTTTATTAGCTCAGTGTGTATCTATTGATATACTTATCTATGTAAAGGAATCTTTAAAAGCAATTTTCGCCCACTTGCAGTAGACCAATGTCAAGGCAAAATAAAAATAAAATATTCACGGTTTTAAGCGTGTTTTTGAACTAAGCTAGTCACTTACTTCTAAAGTGAAATGTTATTTTGTATTGTGTCACTTTATTGCTAATAAATACTTACAACACAAGATCCATAATGTATATGTGCAGCAATTGTTATTATTATCATAAGATAAAAGGCGGCTGGTTCGTAATGAGGCAATAATATAGATATAGTGGCGCTTG
Source organism: Orgyia antiqua (assembly GCA_916999025.1). Classification (NCBI taxonomy): domain Eukaryota; kingdom Metazoa; phylum Arthropoda; class Insecta; order Lepidoptera; family Erebidae; genus Orgyia; species Orgyia antiqua. The sequence continues at coordinate 28,525,233 of OU779871.1, forward strand.
CAGTCAGCGGCCATAGAAGCCAATTGATAGCGTCACATCTTTGGTTGCTCATCTGACTTACTATAAGGCGACACTGAAAAATACAATCAATTAAAAAAGTAGTCATTTTAACTATTGCCTCGTTCCTATTGGTCGCAGCGTGATGATATAGCCTGCCTTGATAAATGGACTATCCAACACAAAAATAATGTTTCAATTCAAAACAATAGTGCCCGAGATTTTCGCGTTCAAACAAACAAACTCTTCAAACATTTTTTTTTATATTCACGGACATTTCACACAACGTCCTCTGGTCCAAAGCTAAGCTTATATGCTTGTATTGCGGGTACCAGAATACGGATAGAATACATATACTACTTTTTTTAACACCGTCTAGGTGATTTTATATACAGTACAAATATTTGTATGACATTTATAAACAGTACACAAATGATTGTCCTGAGCGGGAATCGAACCGACGACCTCGTGAACGGCCGTTAAGTATATGAAACACTAGTCAAGCTTGATAATATTAGCATAGATGTTTTTTGTAGTAGAATATTTTCTGTAGAATTTTCTTACAAATAAAAATAACATAATATTATTAAATAAAATAACTTACAGCAACATTACTGAATAGTGTTCCATACAACAGGAATAAAGCTCTAAGATCATAGTCAGGTAAATGGCTTGATTTATGAACCCATATTGAACATACAAGAAAAACGCTTAAAAACGACCATAGAGGTCTTAAGGCTTCTGTGGCTGTACGCATCTTGCCTGTGCGTAGTTTGTATGACCTGTAAAAAAAAAATTGTAATTTATAAATAAAAAATTGGTCAAGTGCGAGTCGGACTCGCGCACGAAGGATTTCGTACCATTATCTATGCAACATAAGGCAACGTTATTAGTATCGAGCAAGAAACGGTAAAAAAATCATGTTTGTTGTATGGGAGCCCCCCTTAAATATTTATTTTATTTTATTTTTAGTATTTGTTGTTATAGCGGCAATAGAAATACATCATCTGTGAAAATTTCAACTCTCTAGCTATCACCGTTCTTGAGATACAGCCTGGTGACAGACGGACGGACGGACAGACAGCGAAGTTTCAGTAATAGGGTCCCGTTTTTACCCTTTGGGTACGGAACCCTAAAAAGCACCGAGACACAACTTACATACATTTGTATGACAATTTCTTTCTTTTTTTTTTACAAATAAATATTCATGGACATTTCACACAATATCCTCTGGTCCAAAGCTAAGCTTGTCTATATGCTGGTGTTATGTGTACCAGAATACTGATAAAATACATTACACTACTTTTCTTTTGTAAATACATACTTGTTTATTATTATATTAACATTATTATTATTTTTTCTTCCTTTACATTAATATACTTGTACCCTGCAGCCCCACTTTATTTTAGTCCCTAACATTTCTTTCCATCCCATGGTTGCCTGGAAGAGATCACTTTATGTGATAAGGCCGCCATTTGTACCTAGTTTTAAGAGGATACCAAAATAGCTTCGTGCATTTTTCTACGTACGAAGTTTTCATTGTTTCTTTAGATTGAATGGCTAGAGCTCTAATTTTTAAGTATATGTTTTTTCAATATATGATCTAGGATCGCATAAACTCAGAAACACGATTGAAAAAAGTTTTCTCGATAGAAAATCTTAGCGAAACAACCTCTCTAATTTTTTATTTTTTTCATTTGTCGGTCTATTATCGCGTATTAACTAATGAAATAACTTTAAAAACATAAGTAACTATTATATATAGAAACACGTGGATCAGAATTAAAATATATTTAGTAGATTTTGAGTAAATAGGAAAAGTATCCCTAATTCTTCATTTTCTGTGCCTACTGGCTGTGTTAATATGTACGTGTCGGCGATGATATACGATAATATTGATGTAGGCCCTTAAGCATAGTTTCTGTTTCTTGTAAATGTGTACAATAAAGAGTTTATCTATCTATCTACATACTTATAATACATAGAAAACACTCAGACGCAGTCCAAACATTTGTATGACAATTAGAAAAATCACACAAATGAATTGTCTCGAGCGGGAATTAAACCTGAAACCTCGTGATTTGCAGTCTGTTACGCACAGGCAAGATTAAACCACTCGGCCCATGTGTTATTATCATACTGACCCCAACTAACAGTGTAAGGGACGATTACGAAGGCCGATATTTGACAAGATAACCATCAGATCCTGACCTGGTGCCAATGGGACCACACGGGAACCACCAGTTTTCAAATAAAAAAATAATCATAAAATCTCCCCGCCCAGTTAAAAGCTCTCTCCAGCCACTTAAGTTCCACTGTTGGGCACAGGCAGCACTTAAGTCCACTTTGGGAGGGATTATGGTCTACTTTGCCGCACTGACCAGGCGTGTTGGCACAGGGTTTATTTTAGAATTTTCCATCTCTCACAGAAGATGTTATCTGTGTGCAATATCTCTTTGCTGACTTTTACAGCACCCTTGGGAGGAGATGGGGTGGTGACACTCATATTCTTAATCCGTCACGGAGAAAAAGTTAAAAGCTATGAGGTAACAAATGTATAAAAAAATACAGACATATTGAGAATCTCCTCCCTTTTTTTTAAGTTTAATACTTACTGATATATATTATACAGTGCTACGGGCAGATTGGTGACAACTCCGGTTCCATATATGATAACTTCAAACACATTAGCCAATGTGTATCCGGTGAAGACCTGCTTCTTGTAGAACCCGGTGCCTTTTACACCTGTCCATAGAAATAGGGCTGTTGATGCCTGAAAAGAAAAAAAAAAGCCATGTCAAGAGCGAATTATTTTAGTACATGAAACCCTTCATGTACTGCAATGTAAACAGCTAGTATTAGATAATAATGGTATGGGAACCCTCCCATACCATTATTATCTAATACTAGCTGTTTCCCGCGACTTCGTACGCGTGAAATTTAGAAATCAAACCTTAACAAACAGAAGTTTACTATACCACACGATAGATGGCGTTGCACAGTACTTTTTAAATCGCGCTATAGTTTCGTTCCACACATTAACACTTAACGCGTTCAATGCTGAATAATTTGCGAATTTATAGCCAATGCTAATAAAAGAGTCATTCGCCCAGTGCTGAAAACGCGTATGTGCGTTCAAAAAATTTTTCGCGTAGTGCTAAGAACGCTTATAAGCGTTCATAGAAAACTCGCGTAGTGCGGCTGGACGCTATAGCGCGTTGTCTTTTACCTTCCCGCAGTGCGGCCGACGCTTATGTGCGTTCGGTAACTTTCGAGTTTTATGACTGTCATATAACAATTACGGGTCATATAAAGGTGTTGGATGGATAAAGGTGCTTCCACACTAGTGTTTATTTGTAAGAGATTTTGTGAAGTTTACGCCATAATATACCTTCGTTCGGTTTTGTTAAAATAGTAAGTTATACCTTAATAAAACAGTAATAGTAAAGGTACCTTCTCCCGAAAGCCCTTTTATTCTTAATTTTTTTTATTTACGACTCTTCGCCCGCCTCGTAATAGACACCATTTAGAAATAGACTAAAACTACCTATTACTTTAGTTAAAAGAGCGAGTCATAATAAAATTATTTCAATAATCTATTGTACTAAATTAGGTTATTGTTGTCGTCGCCGAAGCCCCCCCCGGGCAAGATTCGTAGCAGAAACCTGACTAGTGTGTAGTCTCCTTTACAATTCCACATTTTACGACCGCTTCGAAACAATAGACACCCAGAATACACGCTATAAACGCACAGGTGCGGCGCACCCCGCTTGCCTACAGATTTTTTTTTGTATGGACGCGTATACGCGTCGGCCCGCACTTGGTGAAGATCAGAAAAACGCGCATAAGCGTTAGCCGCACTGAACGTATTAAGCTCGTCAAAATTTTTATTGTGCCATCAGCATCAGCTCGTTTTCGTATTTATAAATTAGTTAGGATTAGGATGTTAGGATTAGGATGATGATAGGATTTGTGTGGTGACGGATTAAGAATACAAGTGTCACCACCCCATATCCTCCCAAGGGTGCTGTAAAAGTCAGCTAAAGGATATTGCACACAGATAACTTCTTCTGTGAGAGACAGAAAACTCGAAAATAAACCCTGTGCCAACACGCCTGGTCAGTGCGGCACGGTAGACCATAATCCCTCCCAAAGTGGAGGAGGCCCGTGCCCAAGAGTGGGACGTAAATGGGCTGGAGAAGAGAGAAGAGGATACTTATATTATAAAGCTGAAGAGTTTGTTTGTTTGCTTGAACACGCTAATCTTAGGACCCACTGGGCTAATTTGAATAACTCTTTCAGTGTTGGATATTACTTTTATTGAGGAAGGCTATAGGCTATGTATAACATCACGCTGCGATTAATATGAGCGAAGCATCCTTGAAAAATATTGCAAAAATGGGGAATATTTTCTAAATTCCAACAGCTAGTATGTATATATATAAACTGAATGAAATGTTCAGCTCTCTAGCTATCACCGTTCCAGAGATACACCCTGGTGACATATGGACAGACAGACGTACAGGAAATTCTCAGTAATAGGGACCCATTTTACCTTTTGGTACGAAGTAGGTGAGTTTCTTAAGCCGGTTCTTTTCAACAGATTGCGTCCTGAACCGGTGGTAGAGAAAAAAATGTTTGGACCTGATAGAAGCACATAATTTTCTCAATAAAATTATGTCTAAATGATTAAATGATTTTTAATCTATTATATATTCGGTATGTATCTATCAATGTATTAATCTATGTAACAGAATCTTTGAACGCAATTTTCACCAACTTGCAGTAGTTAGATTGATCTGAAATTTTGCACCCATATCTAGTACCAACGACAATGCAACTAAGGAAATTATTCTTTTCATTTCAAACTGAAAAATCTGGGAAGTTTACAATAATGTTAAATAATACATACCCACATACTAAAGTCATATCCCCACGGTAAGAACAAAACACCAGTATTATATTTCTCCCAATGGCTTATGTAGAAATTCAATAGAAGATTCCACATTACATAGTATATTCTGAAATTATATACATAACATAAAATTATTATTTTGACGAGCTTCGTGGTGAAATGGTTTATGTAATGGACTGCCGATCACGAGGTCGCGGGTTCGATTCCCGCTTGGGACAATCATTTGTGTGATATTCATAAATGTCATACAAATGTTTGTACTGCGTCTGGGTGTTTTCTATGTATTATAAGTATGTATTTACAAAAGAAAAGTAGTTTATGTATTCTATCCGTATCTGGTACCCATAATACAAGTATAGAAATATAGCTTACTTTGGGACCAGAGGACGTTGTGTGAAATGTCCTGAATATTTATTTATTTAATATTCACTTCTCTCTCCAGCCTATTGACGTCCCGGTCTTGGACACGGACCTCCTCCAATTTAAGAGGGATTATGGTCTTCTGTACACAGCTGACCAGGCATGTAGGCACAGAGAGAGGCAGATTTTACCTACATTCTTTGAAAAAGAGATATTTCGTAGGCCCCTGCTTTCTTCTTGAAAATTTAACACATTTTAATTGGTTGGCCATAATTATTGTAAATGAAGAGTATATCTATGCTTCTACCACTTTCTTTTTGGTAAAATTTTACCAAATTTGTGTGATAGACACTGCAAGTTAATCTAAAGAAAACCGAAAATAAACGGGATTTTAGGATGATCATATTTCTCTCTCTTTAGTTATAATGTTTTTGAGAAAAAAAGAAAGTGATAGAAGCATAGAAATATAAGACGTAGATACTGTGAAGAAAATTCTTTCCTCTGAAGGCAATATCCAGGAAGAAAACAGGGGACTACGATGCCCATATAATTGTATGGCGCATAAATTGGCGTCGTGCCCTCTTAATAAATAAAGAAAATCATACCTGATAGGTGGTATAGAATAATCGGCTCTCCCAAATATTGAGAAAAGGCAGGCAGGGATAAAGAACACAGTGTATGAATCTAGTCCATGATCAAACAGTTCACCTAAAGGTCCCGATGTCTGTGTCCGTCTTGCTTGTTTACCATCAATACCATCTGAAAATTATAAAATATAGACATTATGATTAAATCCATGGAGTATCTTGTCTGTTCTTCTCCATAGGATTCGCGTTTGGAACAGACACCTAGTTTCTGACGTTTCAAAAGAACTTGTAAAACATGCTAATTTCAAATAAAAAATTTTGACTTTAACTTTGATACATAAACTACTTTTCTTTTGTAAATAATAATAATAATAAATAATAAATAAATATTCATGGACATTTCACACAGCGTCCTCTGGTCCCAAGCTAAGCTTATATGCTTGTATTATGGGTACCAGAATACGGATAGAATACATATACTACTTTTCTTTTGTAAATACATACTTATAATACATAGAAACACCCAGACGCAGTACAATCATTTGTATGACAAATATAAACATCACACAAAGTATTGTCCTGACCGGGAATCGAACCCGAGACCTCCTGATCGGCAGTCCGTTACATGAACCACTAGACCACGAAGCACTTTAACTTTGATGTTTACCTTTAAAAGGCGACCAATCCCTTTAAATAAAATAAAAAAACTTTGATGTTCTTCAAAAGAGCCATGTGTCAGTTATAACCGTCGTTTCGGAATGATCAGTAATCTATCGAACTCAAGAAGGCTGATTACAGACTTGGACCATGCCTAATTTCAAGTCTCTAGGGCAATGAAAAGTAGCATATAGGTTTTGATCCACTAACGTAAGTCAAAAACGCTTAAAATTGGTCGTAGTTTGGTCATGTCTAGGATAAATTACTACATCAATCGACGGGCCACGGGGTCCAGTGTTTCATGTGTCGGACTGCCGTTCACGAGCTCGTAGGTTCGATTCCCGCATGGGATAATTATTTGTGTGATATTTATTAATAATTTCTATGTATTATAAGTACGTATTTACGAATAAAAGTAGTACATGTAGTCTATCCGTATTCTAGTACCCATAACACAAGCATATAAGCTTAGCTTGGGACCAGAGGACGTTGTGTGCAATGTCCATGACATATTGTTATTATTATAGAAGGTCTATTACACTTACCTAAAGTATAAGCGAGAAACAGAAACACTCCAATAGCATACCACAAAGACTGTGGTATAATTTCAACATGACCATTAAGCGGGGATTCCCCGACTGTAGCGTTGTGTAACGGAGTGCTAGCCGCGGTATAATCATAGTCATAATATGATAGTAGTAAGAAATTTAATACAATTAGGAGGAACCCGCCGAAAGTAAGCACGTTCGGTGCTACCCATTTTGGAACTAACTGAAACAAAAAACAGAAATAATAATTTTTTTGTAACTATTTCTTTCTCTCTCTCCAGCCCATTAACGTCCCAACATTGGACACAGGCCTCCTCCACTTTGGGAGGGATTTATTTTATTTTTATAATAGATATTCATGGACATTTCACACAATGTCCTCTGGTCCCAAGCTAAGCTTATAGGCTTGTGTTATGGGTACCAGAATACGGATAAAATACACATACTACTTTTCTTTTTGGAAATACATAGGTAATACATAGAAAATACCCAGACGCAATACAAACATTTGTATGACAATTACAAATATCACACAAATGATTGTCCCGAGCGTCTTGTCTTGTCTTGATTGTCTTTCATAATCATCTGATTATATTGATGATATGATGGTATGATGATGATTATATAGTACTCGCAAAAATTATGCAAATAAGCATTTCGTAGATAATCGTTCGATTTGCGTAAAAAGATATTGGCACTTAGTTATTCCCAGGCCAGAATACACGGAACATATTTAGAGCTGATAACGCTATAAAAATACGGCAAAAATACTAAAGATTTGACAAAGTATGCGCTCTGAAAAATTATAATCAAATAACATATTTTGTTTTGGAAAACTCGAAATAAAACCTTATGCCAACGCGTTTGGTCAGCGTGGCATAATAGGCTGAATACCTTTCCGAATTAGAAGTGGCCTATGCCTAACAGTGGGACATTAAAAAAAGGTGGAATCTAAAAAAAACCAATAATTAAAATGTTGGATTAATCCAAAATTTTGCTATTACTAAGACTCAGCTGTTCCGTCCGTCCGTCTGTCATCAAGCTGTATCACTGGAACGGTGATATCTAGAAAGCTGAATATTTCACAGTCTATGTATACACTAGCTCACCTCCATTTTGGGAGGGACTATGGTCTACTGTGCGTTGACCAGGCGTGTTGACCCAGGATTAATTTTCGAGTTTTCTGTCTCTCACAGAAAATGTTATCTGTGTGCAATATCACTTAGCTGACTTTTACAGCACTCTTGGGAGGAAATGGGGACGTGACACTTGTATTCTTAATCCGTCACCACACGAACTAGTGAATTCGTAATGCGTTTTTGTAACAAATTTTTTTGTACCTATGTTTTCTAATAGTAACTTTCTCTTAACGTTTTGAAGCAATTATTTAAACGTTGACGAACATATTAGATACTTTCAAGACAATTTTTTTATTAATACTAGCTGTCCCGGCAAACGTTGTTTTGCCACACTAAAAAAAAAAAGGTTTGAAATATAGATGTTGGCCGATTCTCAGACCTACTGAATACGCATGTAAAATTTCATAAAAATCGGTCAAGCCGTTTCGGAGGAGTACGGTAACTAACACTGTGACACGTGAATTTTATATATTAGATTACAGTGACTTGAATGCTCATGTAAATTCGCATTACTGATAAGAATTCGTAATGCATCAAATATGAACATTATTACATTTAAATAGAACAGTAAATCTATTGTAGTACTGTACTTTTGATAGCCTTGTTGATTACTGATAATAATCGTACGATATTTATTTTGAATTCATTATCATTGTTTCCGTACAAAAGATTTGTTGTGTAAATAGTTTAGGTAGATATTACATTACATGAGCACATATATGTATACCTGATGTTAGTGTCTATATGAAACGTCATTATTCTATGAAGTACAATTTAGCGAGGCTAAAGTTACTTGTCCTTAATTTTAACATCAACTCACCAATGGTATTTCTGTGGACATGATAGTTTTTTTTTTAAATATTATTTAACACTTACGCGACTGATTTGTTTTAATAAAACCTAATTATTACCCAAGTTTTCTTTTTTGGTAACGTCTGATCGCAGACAGCAAAGCGAAAAAAAAAGCTTTTTTTTGTAGGCACAGGATCACATTCATACGGTCCTAGTGAATAAATAAAAAGGAAAAACAGGAAAGTTGTTTTTTTTTAATTAATTTGCGGTTGCACCCGTACTTGTTGTTTCTACCTCGCTCCTTGGCTTTTAGCGTGATGATGTGTTAATGTCTTTTCTGATCTTTATGCTACACAGCAGTAAAGTTTCATTAAAATCCGTTCAGTAGTTTTATTGTAAAAGAGCAACAAACATCCTTACATTTATTCCTACAGATTTTCGCGTTTATTAATACGACGCTTTTACTCACTTAGTTCGTATCTACGGGTTAATATATCTAACGAAATCTTTAAGAGTGGTTTTCACACACTTGCAGTAGTCGGAATGATCTGAAATTTTACACACATGTCAAGGACTTAGGACCTAGCAACAATTTCAAAAAATATTTAGGCTAAACATGTTATTTTTTGTTAAACTGTATGTGTCAGTTATCATATTTATATGTATACATAATCTAATATTAGAGATTATTATCCTCAATTGATATGAGTAATAAGATAAAAGAAATTTCGCAAAAATGTCTAAGGCCATGTTTAGACGACAACATTTTAACGCGTGTTTTCAAATCGCGCGACTAGACATCGTAGTATTTACATACAACCGATCACATGAGCGCGCGTTAAGGGCCTACATCAATATTATCGTATATCATCGCCGACACGTACATATTAACACAGCCAGTAGGCACAGAAAATGAAGAATTAGGGATACTTTTCCTATTTACTCAAAATCTACTAAATATATTTTAATTCTGATTTACGTGTTTCTATATATAATAGTTACTTATGTTTTTAAAGTTATTTCATTAGTTAATACGCGATAATAGACCGACAAATGAAAAAAATAAAAAATTTGAGAGGTTGTTTCGCCAAGATTTTCTATCGAGAAAACTTTTTTCAATCGTGTTTCTGAGTTCATGCGATCCTAGATCATATATTGAAAAAACATATACTTAAAAATTAGAGCTCTAGCCATTCAATCTAAAGAAACAATGAAAACTTCGTACCTAGAAAAATGCACGAAGCTATTTTGGTATCCTCATAACGCGCGTCAGCGAGCGTTGACTCGGCGCTCAGAGAAAGTGTCTAAACGCGGGCGATCGCGCGTTGACTCGCGCTTTGACAGCTATGTAACATCTGCTGACTGTTCAGATCACGAAGTATGTTCAGATGAACGCGCGCTTCCATCGTATCTTCTATCTATTCTGTGCTTCCATCGCAATTGCATGTATTTTTTATGACTTGGTTTTGTATTCAATTCAAAATGAGTGAATCAGATATTGACATCGACTTACTAATTGATGAAGTTAGGAAAAGGCCAAAGGCCAAGGAAAGGGTTATATCGTCCTGGATGATTTGAAGTAAATTGTCGAATAATTATAGACATTCTGAAGTAATTAAAGAATTTAGATTCATTGTCTCTCAGATTCGAATATAATGTTGCAAATAAACTAGGTTTTTTTTTCAAAATTGGTTGAAACCAATGTGTGCATTTTCTTTTGCCATATTTTTTTTAATAACATAACCACAAAGTAATAGTTTCTTCTACGTCCATTTTCTAAATTCTTCCTCGCCTAGCCTTCGCATGCAACAATTTGTCATTAATAATTTAAGAAATTTCATAGCAAAGTAAATGCTAATTGGAGCATATTCTAAACATTCCAAATGTTTAAAATAGTACATAGTTCTTAAGGGCCTACATCAATATCATCGCCGACACGTACATATTAACACAGCCAGTAGGCACAGAAAATGAAGAATTAGGGATACTTTTCCTATTTACTCAAAATCTACTAAATATATTTTAATTCTGATCCACGTGTTTCTATCCATAATAGTTACCCATGTTTTTAAAGTTATTTCATTAGTTAATACGCGATAATAGACCGACAAATGAAAAAAATAAAAAAATAGAGAGGTTGTTTCGCCAAGATTTTCTATCGAGAAAACTTTTTTCAATCGCGTTTCTGAGTTTATGCGATCCTAGATCATATATTGAAAAAACATATACTTAAAAATTTGAGCTCTAGCCATTCAATCTAAAGAAACAATGAAAACTTCGTACATAGAAAAATGCACGAAGCTATTTACGTATCCTCTTAAACGAAAATGTTACTAATTAACTTTTTGCTTATTAATTAGCTTTATCTTACATACAATCAGGTTGTGGAACGAACTTCCTGCTGTGGTTTTCCTACAGGATTATAATATGGGGCTCTTCAATAAGGACGTTAAACGGTTCCTACAGGGTCGGTAGTGTTGTAAAAGTCCATATGCTACGGTGATCGCTTACCATCAAGCGAGACGTATGCTTGTTTGTCACTCTTGTAGTATAAAAACAATATCTACATAAATATTTACGTACAACGCCATCTATCGAGAATGTTTTGCAACAATCTCGACCACCCACCTAGTATTCTATACAGAATACAATTGGGCTGAAAATAATGACGCGATTTTTATTACTAAAGTAATTTATTAATTTTGCAATTGACATGCTATGCTTTTACTTAATAAATTAAATTATGGTGGAAAAAGTGATTACCGCAAGCGGGACTTGAACCCACGACCTCGGAATACCGTTCCGCAGCTCTGCCAACTGAGCTTATTGCGGTCGTGCTTTCAGTAATCAAATTAGGCCACCATAATGGTCACTCGATTGAGTTTATATCGTATTTTCTTATGTACAACACCAACGGTAATTACTTTTTCCACCATAATTTGATTTAGGTATTAAGTATAAGCATAGCATGTCAATTGCAAGATTAATAAATTACTTTCGTAATAAAAGTCGCGTCATTATTATCGGCCTAATTGTATTCTGTACAATACATATGTTTTTATTTTTATGCATGTATAATTTTATTAGTATCAATATTAGACTGCAGTCTCCTAGTCATGTCCACTTTTAGTACAAAACCCTAAAAAAATACGAATTTTAATAAAAATTCTTATTGCTTTCCTGCTTAAAAGTGTAAAATAATAATTGAGTCTATGACAAAACCTTACCTCAACAACTTTGTTCCAAAAAGGATGCATAACATAGACACTCAGCGGGCTAGTGTCTATGGCCATGTACTGAAAAAAAAAGCAGTAAATTATGGAATTGAACAGTTAATTTAACTGTCTGCATAATGGCAATACTCAAGTAGAGTTAGACTAAAGAAAAAAAAAACAAACAAACAGTAAATTTGAATTTGACAAGCCTCGTGGTCTAGTGGTTCATATAATGGACTGCCGTTCACAAGGTCTCGGCTTCAATTTCCAGACAGGAGAATCATTTGTGTGATGTTTTTAATTGTCATACAAATGTTTGTACTGCATCTGGGTGTATTTACAAAAGAAAAGTAGTTTATCCGTATTCTGGTACCTATAACACAAGCATATAAGCTTAGTTTGGGACCAGAGGATGTTGTGTGAAATGTCCATGAATATTTATTTATTTATTTAATTGCCTATTTTCATAATATTCTCTCAACACTTTAAAAACTCATTTATTTAAATAAAACCTCTTATTACAGATTTAAACCAATTATATTTTGTTGAATTGGTTGAATTTGGTAACTATGTATAGTGTCTTGTCCATGTGGTGACAGATTAAGAATCCAAGTGTTACTACCCCTTTGCCGTCCCAGGGTGCTGTAAAAGTTAGCTAAGGAATATTGCACACATATAAAATCTTCTGTCAGAGAAGGAAAACTCCAAAATAAACCCTGTACCAAAATGCCTGGTCAGTGCGGCACAGTAGATCATAGCCTTTCCCAGAGTGGAGGTAGCCCATGTTAACAGTGGGACATTAATGGGCTAAAGAGCAGAAGCAGCTGAAGAGCAGATAGCATTTATTTTTATATTAAATTTAATATATGACATTGAATACACCAACAACCACTGCGATGTCTATTCTAGATTCTATCCATTATACGGTTGCCTGGAAGAAATCACATTAGTGATAAGGCCGCCCAAGACTGTAATTTTTTTTGTTTCTAGATTCTGTGTAAAATTAGTGTTTGTGCAAGTAAAGAGTTATCTATTTAACTATCTATCTATCTATCTAAAGAGAGAGAGAGAGTAGAATGTCTGTTGTAGGCATGTATTGTTTTAGATTGAATTAATAATAATTTTTATCATGTTGTTCTCCTTAGATTATCCTGTTAGAAGATAATATGACAAAAACAGGAAAAAATTGAGGAAATTTTGTATTAAAAATATTTCTAGAACATGTACTATTGATATGTTGTATATTATATATAGTTAGTGTAGCTGTAATTCTTTTTTAACAGGTAAGTGTCTAAAATTTTTTTAACACACTTTTGTTTGTGTTTTCTTTATTATCTATGTTTTATTCAAGTTTGTAGGATATGTAATGTAAAGTTTCATGACATCTTTTGTCCGTTACAACATGAAAGAGTAACAAAAAAACGTATCGATAACTTTTCGTTTTTATTAGTGAAAAATTAATTTGTTCTTACAAAACGTATCAAATTGTTACGTTTCGCAATTCAGTTTCGTAACGATCAATTGCTAGTGATTCATAATTAATAATTATACATAAAAAAACCTCATCGGAAACAAGTTTTACACACAGATTTTTTACGTAGTTAATTCACGTTACGCTAAAAATCAATAACATTAACTAATTAGGTTATGTACCGTTATCTAGCACACAAATGGAGCATAATAACATTGTAAGCACTATAAGCATAATAGATGCATAAACAGACATTGTCACACGTAATTAGTGTATTAAAAGTAGAAATACCTTGTAATTATCAAACCCTTCTAGGTGTTCGCGTCCGAGGTATTTGTAATTGAACATTTTGATTATTTACACTAATCTTAGTTATAAAATATTTATGCCAACTAATTATTATTTACTAAACGCGCACTTTCTACAATACATGGTTTATTGATTTGTTAAAATTATCAATTTATTACGCTTGATAAATGTAACGCAAAAATCACAACACGACCACATTGACGATGATTGACATGACATTTGAATAAATTCGAATTTGACATTGACATGAACGAATCATGAACGAATCAATGAACAGTACCTACGAATGAACAGACTCAAAGAGTGCATCCGATCGTTCGTTATTTGCGTTTCGTTTTTACATTTTTAATAGATTAAAAAAAAGTTTCTTTAAGTAGGTATTTAAAAATTAAAGTTTCAGAATCAGATAATTAAGCTATTTATAACAATTGTTTCTAGAAATAGTTTATGCTTGATTAACTTTTGTAGCTATCTTTTCCAATAACAATTCATTAATATTTTTTTCTGTAAACTACACGTTATGAAAAAATTATCAGGCGCTTAATTTTTATAATGAACTGAATTAAATTAATTTATACTGTTCCGTCACCTCATATAATGCTATAAAGAAAGTATTTAAAAAAAGTCTGTGGCTCGCCTAAATCCTTAATTTGGGCTTATAACAATTTCCTTATTAAATACGGCTCCAAGTACAATGAGTACCAGTCGCCACCATAGGACGCCTACTAATTTGTGGAATAGAATACTATTATTAAGCATGATCGTAGCCAAAATTTAGTCAGACTATTTAGTCGTCAATAGTGGCCTGGGCCCCGAGTCCGGTATCACAATGGTGTCTCGATGGCATCACAATGACACATTATAACCTCAAAAAATTAACACTAGACTACCAAAATTGATAAAATTCGGCTTAGGTTTCGGCGGAGGTTATAATGTGTCATTGTGATGCCATTGAAACACCATTGTGATACCGGACTCGGGGCCCTGTCTTGTTATTTCTTGGCTACAACCAAGCTGTAATGGAATAATTAGCAACTCACACCGGCTACACACGTATACCGGTTGTCTATAAAATTTCTCAGGCGTTTTGCTTTTTACGACGTTCAAAAAACATATAATAATCAACATGTATTTAACTAACGTTCCTAATAATTTATTAAATTTAAAAAGAACGCATGAAAATGCTTTCAATCGATGCCTTCAATAGTTTCGTTTGCGGTAAATTTCGTTTAGTAATTTTAAAGATTGGAATTAAGACGATACCAAAATAGCTTCGTGCATTTTTCTATGTACGAAGTTTTCATTGTTTCTTTAGATTGAATGGCTAGAGCTCTAATTTTTAAGTATATGTTTTTTCAATATATGATCTAGGATCGCATCAACTCAGAAACACGATTGAAAAAAGTTTTCTCGATAGAAAATCCTAGCGAAACAACCTCTCAAATTTTTTAATTTTTTCATTTGTCGGTCTATTATCGCGTATTAACTAATGAAATAACTTTAAAAACATAAGTAACTATTATTTAAAGAAACACGTAAATCAGAATTAAAATATATTTAGTAGATTTTGAGTAAACAAAAAAAATATCCCTAATTCTTCATTTTCTGTGTCTACTGGCTGTGTTAATATGTACGTGTCGGCGATGATATCCGATAATATTGATGTAGGCCCTTAAGCTAAAATATTAGGAAGAAATCTGAAGAAATGTCTCTGAATGTCGGCCTCATAACAAAACTCAGAGTCGCGCAGCGTGCTATGGAGAGGGCTATGCTCGGTGTTTCCTACGTCAGTGTTTTTCAAACTGTGGGTCGCGCGACCCCTTTCGTGAAGTCTTACTCGGGGGGT
The DNA here is from genome assembly GCA_916999025.1 of Orgyia antiqua. Lineage (NCBI taxonomy): Eukaryota > Metazoa > Arthropoda > Insecta > Lepidoptera > Erebidae > Orgyia > Orgyia antiqua. Next base: position 28,541,069 of record OU779871.1, read on the forward strand.
CGCCGGCTGGGCCGGCCAAAAGAATAAGTCAGTTTCTCATAAAACATAAACACAATTTTAGTGAGTAAGTGACTTATTGAGAAGGATGTGCCGTGATGTTGCCGATGCATCGTTGCCACACAAAGTTGACGTTTGGTCTGCGTGAATAAATGTACCAAAATAGACACAAGGGGGTCGCCGGAATATTTTAACCTCTAAGGGGGTCGCGACAAAAGAAAGACTGCCCTACGTGATAAGATCCGGAATGCGGAGATCCGTAGAAGGACCGGTGTGTAGTGTGTACGACATAGCCCGAAGAGTTAGCATACTGAAGTGGCAATGGGCAGGCCACATCACTCGACGATCTGATGACCGGACAAAGGTCCTCGAGTGGCGACCACGAACTGGACGACGCAGCGTGGGGCAGCCCCCAACAAGGTGGACTGACGGTATCGTCAAATACGCCGGGGGCCGCTGGATGCAATTAGCGCAGGACCGCGCGTTGTGGCATTCTATTGGGGAGGCCTATGTCCAGCAGTGGACTGAGAAAGGTTGATGGATGGATGGATGGATTAGGAAGAAAAATGGTAAATAACTAATCTGATTCATTCAATCCGACGCAGGACATGCGATTGATGAAAATGAAATAAAATGAATAGATCATAAAACATGCCAATTGCTGAATAATAACCTCGTTTTTGATGCTCTAAGATAAAATGTGTTGACGGATTTGCATCGCGGATATAATGTAGGAATGTTATCTATGATGTCCTTCACATACCAAACATCACTCAAGAAGTTAGTCAATAAAATTTTTCAGTTGTTAAAATTCTCTTTTTCCGTGGTATGAATATACCACCAACCAAGTTCTTTCCCTAGTTTATTCCATACATATGTGCTATCATGGTTCATTAGCGTGTTATTATTCAAGCGTACCCACAGAGCGTCCCTATCATCGATCAATTATACCCTATATATTATTACAGAAAGAAAGAAACACCGTTAATTTGTATAATTTTTAATTTATAACATTGTTTTCTCTGGTACAACTTTGGGCATTTTGGAGGGTTTTTGAGACCTCCAACCCACCCATTGGCTACGCCTATGCCCCTGGTACTTTTATAAGACATTACTTATGAATATGTTTTTCTCGAGCCTTCTCTCTCAATGTTTTCACCACGAACTTAATTAAGTATTACTTCTCCTTAGAGCATGTACTTTTCTTTGTTGTATGTAAATGGAAATATGTATATGTAGGTACTATTAATAAATATTGGTTTTTATTCTGTAAGTATTAACACGGAACTGGAAACATTTAAACAATAACAATAAACCAAACAATTATTATTTTAATTCATTAATTGGGGATTACCCGAAAATAAAAAGTACATTGTCTTATTCTAAGATTAATTTTTAAAGTTCAGTTTTTCGCGGGAATCCCCGGTAGGTATATAAAAAATTACATATCAGCTTTTTCAAAAAGTGACGTATGACGACGACGTAAGAATTGTTTGAATTGTCTGGGGCAATGACGACCCCCATTGAGTTATAACATTGCACCCCCCCCCATTGAGCTCAATGTGGTAGGTACTGACGTTAAATATTGTCCATGCCTTGTATTAGAATCTGATAGTTTGACGGGACTCATAGCATAGTATAGAGGTTAGTGTAATGGACTGTGGTCGTATTGGTTGCGGCTTTGATTTCCGCACATGACAATTATTTTTGTGAGATTTTTATTTTTAGTAGACATTTTGTTTGATAAGATGGTAGTAATGGATGGTAGATGATAATACATCGACACTGCGTCGATTTATTATGGTACAAGAAAATATAAGGTATTATATCCGTAATATGGTTCCTTAGTTTATCGCTTAAATAGTCTATGTATCGTAAAAAGCGGATATGAACCTACATTTTCCGCATTTTGCCATTAAAAATTGTGCTACAGAGGCAGCCAGCTAACGTAAGCTGAAAATACTCAAGTCATCTTCTACATTTGACAAAATCATACTGATAATATTTAATAAGTACCTATTTATCGTTATAACAAAGGGCGCGTTTGATATAACGATAAATAAATAGGTCGTAATAATATTTTTAAAAATTATTACGTAATTGCTGTACTAAGAATATGGGTGTGTGATCATTTCCATTCATTTCAATCAATCCAACTAAGTATTGCAACTTTAAAACATGCAGCATACAAGATTGCAACTAATGATTGCAACTTTTGCAAGCGGGTGAAAATCACTTACAAAGATTGCGTTACATGGTATTACCTAATAAATAAATTAAAAGATTGATAGATAGGAATACTTAGGCATAGGCACAGCCTTATTTATTAATTGCTCGGCGATAGGCCAAAGACTGACAAAAAATTAACAATAGACTACCAAACTTGATGAAATTCGCTATTATGCAATCAACAAATGCAATAACTAATTGCTTATTGGCGAATTTTATCAAGTTTGGTAGTCTACTGTTAATTTTTTGTCACAAATGATGCCATTATGGCGCCATAATGGTGACCACATTGAATACCAGACTTGAGTCCCAGTCCAAGTTCAATGAATAATAAATAAATAAATAAATATTCATGGAAATTTCACACAATGTCCTCTGGTCCCAAGCTAAGCTTATTATACTTGTGTTATGGGTACCAGAATACGGATATTATACATACATATACTACTTTTCTTTTGTAAATACATACCTGGGTATAATACATAGAAACACACAAGCGCAGGACAAACATTTGTGTGACAATTACACAAATGATTGTCCCGAGTGGAAATCGAACCCGTGGCCTCGTGAACGGTAGTCCGTTACCCGAACCACTAGACCAATAGGCCCGTCAGAATGACTGCAATGCAGGGAATTGCCCAAGTTTCATGACTCAAATGGAGTTCCCCTTATATTTTATTGTTAGATTACTGTTAACAATTATGCATTTTGTTCACAACATTTTGTTTCGGTACGATAACCTTGTCAATATGTGTAATGTTACAAGATTAGATAGTTTATTATCGGTTAACTCTGAAATTACTGTACCGTTTCTCACGGATGTTTCATACATCTTAAATCTCCTAATATGGGCATAAATAGAATTGATAGAAGTTTACTTATTTTTATTAGAAAACAATATATTTTAAGTATTCATATTGATGTAAAGACATGTTCCTTGGTTTGGGAGTTCCCTGTACATCCTCATCCCATTAACGTCTCACAGTCGAGCACTGGCTTCTTCCGTCTCTCTTATGTGCTGAGCTAGATTTTACGACACCCAAGGAAGGAAATACTTGCGTTGTTAATCCGTCACCACACGGATTATATTCAATCCGTGATGATAAAGGATTAGGCACTTTAAATGACTGATGTTTCAAGGCAAAATCAATATTACTGAACCTTTACATCTGATAGTTTGTATGATTGATGCTGGTTCCTTTTACACTGTAGATGACCAACTGAGAAAAGATTTTCAGAAAATCAACTTTCAAGACCGATAAAAGAAGGTAAAGTATATATTCGTAATGTTTTCGGACATCTTTACTTATTACAAAACAGAGTCGTTATTCTTGTATAAATGTCCCTATGTGAGCTTTAAAACTAAACGGATTTTAATGCGGTTTTTATAATAGATAGAATGGTTCAAGAGGTCGAGAAGTCTTTTTTGTACAATTTGTTAGGGTTTGCTTTCTAAATTCGACGTGTTGCTGCACCACCTAGTAGAGTTATAGAAATCCCAGATTAGGTACATTATTTTAGCTTCTAGCAAACGAAGTATAATTTTACGCACGTAATTGCATTACAATATTGTGCAATGTACGTTTTTGCGTCGCAAATGTGTGTTGCAAAATGATTTCATGAAATTTTCAAGGATTCTTTATCCAAATTGCGTGACATTTTTCGCTTTCTTTTCAACAAAATCTCTTTGTTCATATTTAAGATCTAAGACAGACAAAATCAACAATATATTATTACTAGCTCTTGCCTGCAACTTTATACGCATGGAATTTAAAAATCAAACCCTAAAAAATCATATAAAAATAATTTTCTTTGACCACTCTATGTATTAAACTCCGTTGCGTAATTTTGAAGATATAAGCCCACATAAGCCCACCTATATACAAAAGTAACGATTTTGTTTTACAAAAAGTAAGGTTTATTCAGCTTTCTAGGAGGCATAAAAAATATAGGTATTGGAAAAACCTAACTAGGTATATACTCGATCAGTTATCATCCTACTAAACTATGCTAATGTAGGCCTGTGCTTTGTATTAAGATGGCTGAGAAAAAAGATTGAAATCTCCTGATAACTACAATTGTATAATTCAACTAGCTGATGCCCGCTACTCCGTACGCGTGGAATTTTAGATCCCTATTTAATTGGACCGTTTAAACCTTCCCTGGACTTTTACGAATATTTTAAGACCAAAATCACCAAAATCGGCCCAGTCGTTCTCGAGTTTTAGCGAGACTAACGAACAGCAATTGATTTTTATATATAAGACTAGCTGATGCCCGCAACTCCGTACGCGTGGAATTTTAGATTCCCGTATGTTTTGTCACCGTTTAAACCTTCCCTGGACTTTCACGAATATTTCAAGACTAAAATCACCAAAATCGGCCTAGCCGTTCTCGAGTTTTAGCGAGACTAACGAACAGCAATTGATTTTTATATATAAGATTAGGTCATTAAATATCTAATAGAATTCTTGGAAAAACTAGAGATACAAGATAATCTGGATGCCTAAATTCCAAACCGAATGAAGTTCGTAACAGATCCGTATTATCTTACGAATGCTAGTCATAAATCGTTTTATATTACGCAGGTAAAATATATTAATATAAAACATAAAGTAAATGATGTCATCGAAAAATCCTCTATCGATAGTTTGAGTCGGTGTGCGTTAAATATATTTATCAGTGAGATTAGATAAATATATTAGAACAGAAAATATTATATTTAGTGTCATTTAACAGCAAACACACTGGCGTATTGAACAACTTATTACATTAAATAATTATGATAAAATTATTTATGTTATAGTGAAATAAAAATGGCAGAAAACGTCGATAAATATTATGAAACATATTCAAAATTTGAAGTGGTAGTTTCTAAAAAAAATAAAAAGAAAAAAAGGCAAAGATCTAAACAGTTTTCTAGTGTAGAGGATTTAATTGCTGATGCAGAATCAACACAGAATTTAGATGCAGTATTCAATTCAACTGAAGATAATCTTAGTGAAAATGAATCAGATAATCAAAACCAAGAATCAGACGCAGATGGCAAAAATATGACAACAGAAGGTCAAGTACATAGAGATGTCATGGTTTATATGCCTCCAACAATTCTTCTTTCCCCAGAACAAGAAAGAAATGTTGGAAATTCTGAATATTATTATCACACTGAACAACCAAAGTTTCAAGGTGGTAAGGAAGAAGAACTATATTCGGAAGAAAATTATTATCAAAATGTTACCGAACCTCAGGATTCAGGTCCGGAATTGTTAAACACGAAAGCATTAAGTAAACATGCAACAACTTACGAATTAGAGAGATTTGAAAAGAATGCATTAATTATTTTTAATCAAGAAAATGTCGATGGTCATCAAAGAAGGTTAGGATCAGAAAAAGACGTGGAATCCTTAACTAGAACTTTTGTAAGATTCGGTTTCGAAGTTGTAGAACATAAGGACTTGACAAAAGATGAATTGTTTAGAGAACTTAAAACATGTAAGTATTTATTTAAATAGTAGCGGTAGCCATGTTTTATTAAGCCGTTCCTTATCTTTTGTGTTTATATCTAGATACACGATGTTTGATTTTTTTATTTACATTGGCATAATGAGAGTGGCCTTTGCGTAAGCAAATATAACTTTTTTTATTGCTTATTATGGATTCAACACAAAGGGGTCTTTGCCTGTTAAGTAATTTCAATAAAATACAGAGTAATGTTTGCTTGCTTGCTTGCTTGCACTTTGCTATGATTATAATTTGAAATAATTTTATTGGAGAGACCAAAAACAATAGACCTACTGTTGTTTTTGGTCTCTCGCTTGGACTTGCCTAAATATTTGAAATGTTTAAGTAAGTAGGCATGAAAAATTCTACGATCAAAATTCTTTTTACCCTAAAAAGATTCCTTAACTTTAAAATGGCAATACCCAAATCGGGTTACCAAAAAAGAATAAAAATAAAAATAGGCATGAAAAAGTGGGTCATTTTGATTCTGCTTACATATATTAAGTAATCGGTTTTGGATTAGGAATGGGAAAGGAAACCCTCTGGTGGTTTATTTATTAAGTTTTTCTATTTACGTTTTATTATCTGCATAAACAATTTTAGCAGACTGATTGACGCTATATATATCGCGTTATCATTTTCGCAATTTTATTTGCTTTAAGTATCATGGAGTACCTCTACTAATTCAAACATAGATATTAAAAGCGCAGAAAAGTACCAGAAAAAAAAGACTTGATAGTCTCCTATTAATTTTTTGTCATACTGCCGATATTATGGCGCCGTAATGGCGTCATTATGAGGCCAAACTTGATAAAATTCGCCATTATGCAATCAGTGACTGATCATTATGACAATATTGCAATAGCAAACCCAGGTATACCTCATGTATGAGGATATTTTGTTGGAAGATAATAAATAATAATAAATAAATAAATATTCACGGACATTTCACACAACTTCCTCTGGTCCCAATCTAAGCTTATTGTGCTTGTATTATGGGTACCAGAATACGGATAGAATACATTAACTACTTTTTTTTTGTAAATACATACTTAAAATGGTGTCCGATTGTTTGACCAAAAGTCATTTGGCAAAACTACACTTGACAAAACAATGAATTCGCCTAAGTAAGTTTTTGCCAAATGATCATTTGGTGAAACGTTGTTTGTCAAATGATCATTTGTCAAAAATTTTTTGGTCAATCATTAGGGAACCACTTATAATACATAGAAATACCCAGACGCAAGACAAACATTAGTATGACATTTATATACATCACACAAATGATTGACCGAGGCGGGAATCGAACCCCTGACGTCGTGAACGGCAGTCCGTTATATGAACCACGAGACCACGAAGCCCGTCGTCGAATATGTATAACTATTCTATTTGTAGCTTACGTCCACATAACACCTTATTATGTTTTGCATTTTATTTTGCAATATTATTATGTTTGCATCATTAGATTATATCTCATTAGCTATCCTTTACATAGATTTTATCAATTTGATAACGAATTTGATTCAATATTTATATACATAGTTACCATATACCATAGTTATAGTCGTTACGTATTAGTCACCGTACTCCTCCGAAACGGCTTGACCGATTTTTATGAAATTTTACATGCATATTCAGTAGGTCTGAGAATCGGCCGACATCTATTTTTCAAACCTTTTTTTTTTAGTATGACTAAACAACGTTTGCCGGGACAGCTAGTAAGATATTTTCTATATATTTTAAGAATATTTTCGAACATAATAAATTTTATTGAAATAGGTGCAGTAATTGTGTGGTGACCGATTAAGAATACAGTTGTCACTACTCATTTCCTTCCCAGGGTGCTGTTAAAAGCCAGCTAAGAGATATTGTACACAGATAACTGTTGATTGTCCTCTGTGAGGGATGGAAAACTCGATAATAAACCTTAGGCTAACACGTCTGGTCAGCGCGGCACAGTAGACCATAAACCCTCCCAAAGTGGGGAGAGCCCGTGTTTTTCAGTGGGACGTTAAGAGGGTACTGTACTCCTAATTTACTTATTTGCCTTAGGTATTGCTATCTCTATTCCCGAGCGCCGTGCTGAAAGGGAAAAATATAGCTGAAAAAAATTTTACGTACAAATTCTTTGAAAAAAAAAGATGTTTTGTAGTCCCCTTTTTTCTTCGCGAAAGTTAAACCGATTTTAATTGTTTTTACGCTATATTATAGATGAAGCGAGTATCTATGCTTGTATCTTTCTTTTTTCAAAACATAATAACTGAAAGACATATGACTAATAAAAAATCCCGTTCTTTTCGGTTTTCTTTAGATAAAGTTGCAGCGACTATCACACATATTTGATAAAGTTTTACCAAAAAAGAAAGTGATAGAAGCATAGATATACTCTTTATGGTATGGTTTAACTTTCGCAAAGAAAAATGGGGAGTACGATACCCATATTTTTGTATAGAGCATAATTTGGTATCGTGCCCTCTTAATGGGCTGGTAAATCAAAAGTCCAAAATTATCGTTTGTATTCGATAATTGTAGAACTAATATTACTGGATACTGTTTCCCTCTTTTCAGCCCATTAACGTCCCAGTGTTGGGTCAGGCCTCCTCCACTTTGAGAGGGATTATCTGTGGTTATCGATATTATTAGTCCGTGTGGCCACAGAATAAGAATACAAGTGTTCCTTTTTCCTCCCAGATACTGTTTCATTCTTAGCAATTTTTATCAAAACTAGACCTCAGAATTTCGGGCAATAAATAAAACCTTTAAAATTTGTAGTAAATAAGGCGTTGATATACCTACCTATCATAATCAATTTATTAATGTTATAGTTACAGAACGTAACTTCACGGATTATGGGTGTGTCGCAGTAGCAGTCCTCACTCATGGCTCTAACGATGGTCTTCTAAGAGCAAAAGACCAACAGTATAGCGAAATTGAAATAATCAACCATTTTAAAGTACTGAATAGGCCGACATTGGTTACTAAACCGAAGATTATTATAATTCAGGTATGGCATGATTTTTGTTTTACAATAATTTACCAACGGTTTAATAAAACAAGATTATTCTCAACTCAAATGACATAGTAGTTTTCTCAAACTAAAAACGTCACTATTACAAGCTATAAGCATAGCACTAATCGGCATCATTCTCATACCCCACAACAATGTATAATATTATTGCAAAACAAAAATGAGAAGAAAAGAAGAGAATAAAAAGAAATCCGTGGAGTTTCTTGTCTGTTCTTCTCCATAGGATTCGCGTTTGGAACAGACACCTAGTTTCTGACGTTTCAAAAGAGCTTGTAAAACATGCCTTTTGAAATAAAAAATATTGACTTTGCCTTTGACTATAAACAGGCATGCAACAGGCATGTCATTGAGAAGAGAAGACCTATTTTATTAGACAACAGTTTTCTTAAACTACAAACGTCACTTTTTTGAAAGCAATACAACAGGAAGAGATGTCCTGTTTTATAAGACTGTGGCTTTACCTATATGGATGTTTATCTGTAATAGAATATGTATTACCTATAGCACAAGCAAATAAGCTAAGCTTAGGACCGGAAAATGCTGTGTAAGAAAAATGCCAAGCTTTTGACAGACACAACTAAACTAAAAAATTAAAACAACTATGCTGTATTTTGTTTGTCTATTTTGTTGTGCACATTTTTATTATATTTAAATCTTTTATAATTAATTAAGGGCCTACATCAATATTATCGTATATCATCGCCGACACGTACATATTAACACAGCCAGTAGGCACAGAAAATGAAGAATTAGGGATACTTTTCCTATTTACTCAAAATATACTAAATATATTTTAATTCTGATTTACGTGTTTCTATATATGATAGTTACTTATGTTTTTAAAGTTATTTCATTAGTTATTACGCGATAATAGACCGACAAATGAAAAAAATAAAAATTGAGAGGTTATTTCGCCAAGATTTTCTATCGAGAAAACTTTTTTCAATCGCGTTTCTGAGTTTATGCGATCCTAGATAATATATTGAAAAAACATATACTTAAAAATTAGAGCTCTAGCCATTCAATCTAAAGAAACAATGACAACTTCGTACATAGAAAAATGCACGAAGCTATTTTGGTATCCTCTTAACACAGATTTTATAATAAGAAAGTTTAGCTAACATTGCCGAATTGTGTTATTGATACTATCAATCTTCATTTTTAGATATGTTGAGTAGAATCGGTACAATTTTAAAATAAAACTAATGTTTTGTATGTAGGTAACTAACTCGACTGAAAAAAAATACATAAACATATAAACTCTTTAATGAAACTACGCAACCTTTTTAAGCTTTATTTGATCCATTTTTTTTCCCGACTGTTAAATATGGTTTTGCTTTTACTAGCATCGTTCGTATCTATGTAAATTTCATTGTTCTTTACGATAAAAGTACTGAGTAATCATTTGTATGAATTTATTTTAAAATAAAAGTTATTGAAGTATTCCAATGCCGGAAGCAATTTTCAATAGCATTCTACATCCGTCTGATAACGATACTATCTGTATTAACTGCGGTGTAATACTTGTACATAGATATATAGATACCATAGATATTAACATACATAAAGAGGATCACTATACTATTTACATTTCTTTATTTTGTCTATGGAAGATCTAATATTTATCTAATATATAAAATTCCCGTGTCACAGTGTTAGTTACCGTACCTACTCCTCCGAAACGGCTTGACCGATTCTTCTCAAATTTTACATACATATTCAGTAGGTCTGAGAATCGGCCAACATCTATTTTTCAAACTTTTTTTTTAGTATGGCAAAACAACGTTTGCCGGGTCAGCTAGTATCCATATAATAGCCGTATCCCGCGACTACCAAAATTTTTCCCGTTTTTTCAACATTTTTCACTGATGCCTACTCTTATTGGTCCCAGCATGATGTTATAGAATCTATAGCCTTCCTCGATAAATGTACTATCCAACACTGAAAGAATTTTTCAAATCGGCCCAGTGGTTCCTGAGATTAGCGCGTTCTAACAAACAAATTCTTTAGTTTTATAATATTGAGACGGATTTGCTCCATGTACTAACTTATTACTTATAATAAAGTATGTATTTACAAAAGAAAAGTAGTTTATGTATTATATCCGTATTCTGGTACCCATAACACAAGCCTATAAGCTTAGCTTGGGACCAGAGTACGTTGTGTGAAATGTCCATGAATATTTATTTTATTACATTTTATTGGCCACGGGCTTTCTCCACTTTGGGAGGGATTAACTAAGCATTCTGATCACCTCAGGTATACTGTGCCTGAAGCATTGACAAGTCGCTTAGCTATCTCTCTATAAAGCAAGCGAGCATTTGGAGCCAAAGGCCACACTTATAGTTATACCTTTTAAATTACAGTGCTTTATATGAAACTCAATATGAAGTTAAATTGAGTTTACAATGTCCAATAATAACGCTGACTACCAGCACAGAGGAGCCAATATCAAGTGCTAAATATCATATATTACAAAATAACGTGCGTACTAATCAATTTTCAAAAAGTATTATGGTATCCAACACTGAAAGAATTTTTTGATATTTCATTTACGAAAATAAAATATAAATAATTGGTCAAGTGCGAGTCGGACTCGCGCACGAAGGGTTCCGTACCACTATCTATGCAACATAAGGCAACGTTATTAGTATCGAGCAAGAAACGGTAAAAAAATCATGTTTGTTGTATGGGAGCCCCCCTTAAATATTTATTTTATTTTATTTTTAGTATTTGTTGTTATAGCGGCAATAGAAATACATCATCTGTGAAAATTTCAACTCTCTAGCTATCACCGTTCTTGAGATACAGCCTGGTGACAGACGGACGGACGGACGGGCGGACGGACAGCGAAGTCTCAGTAATAGGGTCCCTATTTTACTCTTTGGGTACGTAACCCTAAAAAATATTATCTGATACCTACGCTAAAACCAGCGTCAGACAAGAATATTTATTTATTTATGTTTCTCTTTCCAGGCATGTCGTGGTACAAAAATAGTTCCAGGAACACCTGTATTCCATTCAGGAAAAGTTAGAAAAGACGTGGATGAAGAACTTGAGCCATATATTTTACCTGTTGAAGCTGATATGCTTATCCTTCATAGTTCTTATATGGGCAGTCCTTCACACAGGTATTTATCCTACTAATATTAAAAATGTGAAAGTTTGTGTGTTTGAATGTTTGTTACTCTTTCACGCAAAAACTACTCAATGGATTTTAATTAAACTTCACAATAATGTAGATGCTAATACATCAGAATAACACATAGGCTACAATTTAGAAAGATATTGTGTGAGTTGTGAAAAATGTGACGATAAGTTGTCAAGTACCAAAGCACTCTTCACTGCCTGGTTTTTTATCCTTTTATCGCGGGTAACACCGCTAGTCTTATTATATGTAAATATTTAGCCGTTGCCACAACTTTGTACGCGTGGAATTAAGACAATAAACGTTAACAAATTATGCACATCGACCTTCCTTTTGATCCACTCTATATATTAAAAAAACCTCATCAAAATCCGTTTCGTAGTTTAAAAGATTTAAACTCACACAGGGACACAAATAAATGAGGACTTTATTTTATAATAAGTAAAGATATCATAGTAGATAAAATATCCTTTCAACGTCGAGACCATTCCCCAAAACTGGTCAAGTACCAGTTGGACAAGGAAACACGAAGGGTTCCTTATCGTATCGAAGAAAAGTAGAAAACAATAATTAAGCTTACTTTAGGAGCAAAGGACATTGCATGTCCGTAAATATTTATAATTACTTAAACTATTATTTCCAGAAACGAACTTCACGGTACTTGGTTCATACAAGCGTTATGCAAGAAAATTGATGACTTGGCACCTTTAGAAGACTTTGAATCAATCATAACTGAAGTTAAAAGAGACGTGGCCATTAACAAACAGCACGAAGAATATAATAAAAGAACATTACAATTAGATATCAACAAACAAATGCCAGTAATAACATCAACTTTAATTAGAAAGTTATATTTAAGGAAATTTCAAGAGATTATTGAACCTAAAATGACATACGCTGATACAAGAAGAGAGAGTGTACCGTATGAAGCGAAAAACGAAGTACATGATAACGCAATACCTAACACGCCATTGTTAGTACAATTTGGACCGTGTTCGTGTTTTTTAGATCATTTTAATTATATGAGGACTTGTTTAAAGTAAGTTTAGTATTATATTTTTCAATAACACTTGTGCGAAATATTTATTAAAAAAAAGCTCAACCGACTTTTATGTGACTATATTTGAGGGTTTTCCTCGATTTCTCAGGAGAACCATCAGGTCCTGACCTGGTACCAATGCGATCGCGTAGGAAGTGTAGGAACCATCAGCTTTCAAATAAAAAAAGAATTGGGATTGTTCATAATTTGTGACCTACTGTTTTTATATTTTTTTTTTAGAAAATATAGACTATTTTAAGCAACTAATTTCAATATTATTGAGCTCTAGCCATTCAATCTAAAGAAACAATGAAAACTTCGTACTTACATAGAAAAATGCATGAAGCAATTTTGGTATCCTCTTAAAAATAAAAAAATTGGTCAAGTGCGAGTCGGACTCGCGCACGAAGGGTTCCGTACCATTATCTATGCAACATAAGGCAACGTTATTAGTATCGAGCAAGAAACGGTAAAAAAAATCAGTTTTTTGTATGGGAGCCCCCCTTAAATGTTTATTTTATTTTATTTTTAGTATTTGTTGTTATAGCGGCAATAGAAATACATCATCTGTGAAAATTTCAACTCTCTAGCTATCACCGTTCTTGAGATACAGCCTGGTGACAGACGGACGGACGGACGGACGGACGGACGGACGGACAGCGAAGTCTCAGTAATAGGGTTTCCGTTTTTACCCTTTGGGTACGGAACCCTAAAAAGTAAAGAAGATTCGATGAATACTCTAAAACTGTATACGTACTTAGTTAGTTCAATATATTTTAATCATTTTTCTTTCTTTTCAGATATTTTATTGATGATAATCCTAGCGACGAGACGGCTCAAAACTTTTTAGAAATAGCAAATACATTTGAAGAAGGCTTAGAATTTAATACGGCAAAAGCTAAAATGAGTAAAGCGATCTGTAAACATCTAATGAGCAACGCGCGATGTTGTCCTTACTTTAAATATTTGTATTTTTATAAGCATTAATTTTATTATATTGTTAGTTAAAAATATAGATATTATTATAAATAATATTTGTAGTTGTTATTTTTAACCTAGAACATCTATTTTCTGACGTTTCAAAAGAGCTTGTAAAACATGCCAACTTGAAATAAAAAAATTTGACTTTGACTTTGACTTCACACAGGACTCGTGGTCTAGTGGTTCATGTAACAAACTGCCGTTCACGAGGTCGATTCCCGCTCGGGACAATCATTTGTGTGATAATTATAATTGCCATACAAATGTTTGTACTGCGTCTGCGTATGTATTATAAGTATGTATTTACAAAAAAAAAGTAGTATATGTATTCTACCCGTATTCTGGTACCCATAACACAAGCATATAAGCTTAGCTTGGGACCAGAAGACGTTGTGTGAAATGTCCATGAATATTTATTAATTATTTATTTATTTCAGGAGATAGTTTTGAAGAGTTAAATAGCTATGTCACTATGCGACCATGTCATGAATGTCCATGAATATTTATTTATTTTTAGCAGAATTTCTCTCTCCAGCCCTTTAACGTCCCACTAGGCACGGGCCTTCTCCACTTGGGGAGGGTTAATAGTCTACTATGCGACTATGCCGCGCAGACCAGGCGTTTTTGCACAGAGTTTATTTGTAAGTTTTTATCTCACAGTGGATGTTATCTGTGTGCATTATCTCTCAGCTAGCTTTAACAGCACTCTAGAAAGAAAATAGAGTTATGACACTTGTATTCTTGATCCGTCACCATATGAACAATGCTATTTTATTTGTTACTAAGTAATATATCTGTTCTCCATAAACTTCCTACTTAGGCGCCATTTTGGAATGGAGGTCAAGTTTAAATAAAAGGTTTTCTTACACATCTTTGCTTGATACAGGTACTCGTAAAACAAACAAATACGTTATTTTTATATGTATGTCCCTATGTAAGCTTAAATCTTTTGTAACTACGCAACGGATTTTGATGTAGATTTTGTTTATAAGTATACAACGTGAAACTATAGTTATATATATATACTATATATACTATAGTATGCTTTCAATGCTACATTATTGAAGCCATGTATATTTGTACGATGACTATTAAATTTTAATAAATCAATTAGAAATAATTGGTCAAGTGCGAGTCGGACTCGTGCACGTAGGGTTCCGTACCATTATCTATGCAACATAAGGCGACGTTATTAGTATCGAGCAAGAAACGGTAAAAAAATCATGTTTGTTGTATGGGAGCCCCCCTTAAATATTTATTTTATTTTATTTTTAGTATTTGTTGTTATAGCGGCAATAGAAATACATCTGTGAAAATTTCAACTGTCTAGCTATCACCGTTCTTGAGATACAGCCTGGTGACAGATGGACGGACGGACGGACGGACGGACAGCGAAGTCTCAGTAATTGGGTCCCGTTTTTACCCTTTGGGTACGGAACCCTAAAAACAATTAAAATTTCTTACAAAAAAAAAGCCAAGTTAGTTTAGTTAAGCAATATTGTACTCTGTAAGAGATTGAAAACTCGATAATAAATCTTATGCTAACACGTCTGGTCAGCGCGACGCAGTTTATCATAATCCCTCCCAAAGTGTAGGAGGCCTGTGCCCAACAGTGGGACGTTAATGGGCTCATAATATCCCTCAGTTAGGTCATAAAGTACACTGGGAAGAGAGAGTGTGGTCGCAATTGCATTCGCAATCAGTTACCACAAGGACGATACATTAACAAACGCATAGTGCGCTTCACCACTTAAGTATTGTTTTTGAAATGATTTTGCTACCCCTGTGCGTCCATGCCTACTATGAGACCTCAGAGTAACGTTTGTGAATACGACTGTATAACTAGTGAAGCCAGGTTGTCTGGACCAACATTGAAGTCCAGTGTATATACTGGTTGGTTTAAACTAAAATTTAACCTTGTAGTTAGTACCTTTAGGTAGGTATCCTAGTACCTTTTGGTATCTAACTTCAATTTTCTAGTACCTCGATAGATATTGAGAAACTGCGAAAAAAGATGGTCCAGACAACCTGACGTTCACTAAAACTATGTAGGTAAATAATAAGTTCAAATACTTATGTATATACAGTAACTATTGTTTGTATGTCTGAGTGTTTTTCTATGTACAACAATAATATGTTTACAAAATAAAGCATAAATTAACACTAAACTCATTGTTCTCAAGTATGGAAAACCCATTGAACAAGCTTGTAATGGCGCTGTGTAAATTAGTTCACTAATATTTACTTTTTAATTGTTTTAAAGCAAAGGTCATATCTATTTTAAAGCCAATTAGTTGACGTTTTAGTGAATCTATACTACTATTATCTGACCCGGCAAACGTTGTTTTGCCATATACAACAGTCAGGGGTGGACCCTTAACATTTAGGGGGATGAAAAATAGATGTTGTCCGATTCTCAGATCTAACGGATATGTACACAAAATTTCACGAAAATCGGTGGAGCCATTGCGGAGGAGTTAAATTACAAACACAGGAGAATTTTATATATTAGAAATGTTGCCCGCAATTTCGTACGCGTGGAATTTGGAAAAGTTTTCCCATTTATGCAACATTTTTCACAGATGCTTTACTCGTATTGGTGACTCGCAGCGTGATGTTACACAGCCTATAGCCTTTCTCGATAAATGTACTTTCCGACACCAAACAAACTTCAATTGGAATCAGTAGTTCCCCAGTAAATCCCATAATTCCGCTGATATCGATTTTTACCGCATTTATATCCGGCATTGACACTTTCTGATAGCACTTCTACCCGTGTCCATTAAAAAGTCGTCAACGGGCAAGGGTAAAGCATAGTATAATAAGACAGGTATGCCTAATTCATGACATAGTAGATTCTTGACATCAAACTCACCAATGACTGAACTGTTCAGTCACAATAGTATTGCCCTATTGGTGAATCTGTTGACATCAATCTGCTACGTCTTGAATAAGGCATACCTGATTTCATAATACCATAGGATGAAGGATCTTTTTTGTGTGTGTATATTAACTTTCTTTTTGTATTTCCAAACCAATTATTTTATCAAAAACTATAATAAATAAATATAAATATTCATGGACATTTCACACAACATCCTCTGGTCCCAAGCTGAGGTTATATGCTTGTGTTATGGGTACCAGAATACAGATAGAATACATATACTACTTTTTTTTAATACTTACTTATAATACATAGAAACACCCAGACGTAGTACAAACATTTGTATGACAATTAGAAAAATCATACAAATGATTGTCCCGAGCGGGAATCGAACCCGCGATCTCTTTATCGGCAGTCCGTTACATGAACCAGTCAATAATCTTTTCAAATGATTCTCTTACGTAATTTGTAGGTAATTATATATTTCAAGTGTGTATTGTTTACGCAGATGTCATATTGTAAGAATATTCATGTCAGTACATCATTGTTATGTTGATTATTTGGTTACTTACTATATTGTGAATATTATTAGTAGCTGAAGATGTCACAATTTGTTATTGGTTACGTGGCAATAAATATAAAATATAAATAAATATATATTCATGGACATTTAACACAATCCTCTGGTCCCAAGCTAAGCTCATCAAACCTGTGTTATGGGTACCAGAAATACAGTTATAAATTAGTTCGGTTATTAATAAGTGTGCATTTCAGATCAATCCGTTACACAGATTAATAGATTGATAGATACTTGCCAAGCGAAAGTGCAAAAGTATGCAAAGCAAAAGTGTGTTAATAATATTTGGTCTAAGGATATAAATATCAACAATTTATTGACACGTCTGCTTATATTTTATGCGTAAACATGTCTATGTTTATGTATATTTGATGTCTGTCTGTCTGTCCAAGGTGAACCCACCTTGGATGCTTTATTGATGCTAACAATACACTCATGTTAAATCTGCTTTGTACTTGAAATTATAATTAACCATTTCTGTGTTTTAGTTTTATGCTTTAAGAGGGTACTGTACTCCTAATTTAGGTATTTGCCTTAGGTATTGCTGTCCCTATTCTCGAGCGCCGCGCTGAAAGGGACAAATATGAAGCAGATTTTACCTACAAATTCTTTGAAAAAAACACCTTTCGTATTTCCCATTTTTCTTTGCGAAAGTTAAAGCGATTTGGATTGTTTTTACGCTTTATTATAGATAGAAAGTATATCCATGCTTCTATCACTTTCTTTTTTGGTAAAACCTTACCAAATATGTGTGATATTCGCTGCAACTTTACCTAAAGAAAACCAATTGAAATTTTTGTCTGTCTGTCTGTCTGTCTGTCCGTCTGTATGTTCCTTATAGAAACAAAAACTACTCGACGGGTTTTAACGAAACTTGGTACAATTATTCTTCATACTCCTGTGCAGGTTATAGTATACATTTCATCACGTTACAATCAATAGGAGCAGAGTAGTGAAGGGAAATGTTGGGAAAACGGGAGAAGTTACTCCATTTTTTAAGCTTCCGTCGCGTGTGCAGCCTTGATGGTTAAAGTTACATAGAAATCATGTATGACGGAAATATTCTACATAAAATTGTCTAAAAAATATCCCGAAACAGCACATATCTATATTTTATGGTGGACTTACAATAACACGTGTAACTCCTGATAGCTTAGCAGTTCGGAGCATTCTGATTATATTTGTTTATAATATACGTGCAAAATATCAGATCAATCCGACTACTGTAAGTGGGTGAAAATCACTTTCAAAGATTCCGTTACATAGATTAATACATCTGTACCTACCAATACTAGCTGACCCGGCAAACGTTGTTTTGCCATACAAATGTGAGGGGTGGACAACCCTTATCACTTAGGGGTATGAAAAATAGATAGTAGCCGATTCTCAGATTTACTGAATATGCATAAAAATTTCATAAGAATCGGTCAAGCCGTTTCGGAGGAGTGAGGGAACGAACATTGTGACACGAGAATTTTATATTATTATATTAGAAAGATTAAAAGGCTGAAGAGTTTGTTTGTTTGAACGCGCTAATCTTAGGAACGCCTGTTCCAATTTGGATAATTTTGTCAGTATTGGATAACACATTTATCAAGGAAGGCTACCTATATAGGCTTTATAACATCACGCTGTGACTAATAGGAGCGAAGTATCAGTGAAAAATGTTGCAGAAACGGGGAAAATAATCTAAATTCTACACGTACGAAGTCGCGGGAAACATCTTGTTGATAGATACGTACCGAGTTAATAAAAGCGTGTTAACGTGTTCAAAATTATTTGAAAACAGTAAAATCGTTACTATTATCCTTAAAATTACGTAACTAAACGGAATTTAATCATAAATACAGTACGATACAAATCTAGTGAACTAATTAAAATGATTAACCTCGACACGTTAATTATACATTTTTGAATGTTTACTACTCTGTCTGGGTATTCGAAGATGACGCTTCAAATGCTAATTCAATGTATCATACGCTACCTGACATTGATTATTTTACCTCGAACTCAAAATATAATACTGGTAATATTTATAATATTACTAGCTACTTTGTACGCGTGAAATTTAGAAATTAAACCTTAAGAAACAGAAGTTTACCATATCACACGATAGATGGCGTTGTACAGTTCTTTTAAATCGCACTATGGTTTGGCTACACACATTAACACTTAATCTCGTTAAGATTTTTGGTTTATCATTCCGATTTTCACATTTATAAAATAGTAAGTAAGGATAAGTTTTTACAATTCGGTTATACATATAAAATAATCAGGTTAGTTGCTAAGTTCAAAAAATAAAAATACATGGCTGGAAATCCTGTTTTTTTTTTAATTACATGGTCATCGATCCTTTAACCTTTATATGTGTGCAAAATTTCAGATCAATCCGATTACTGCAAGTGTGACAAACTCACTTTCAGATTCCGTTACATAGATTAATACAGGATGGACCAAAAGTCCGTTTATAATTGGAATGATGATTAAAAAAAACTAATTACAGTAGATCAAAATTGTTTATTGTTTTCGATAGTAAACAAAAGGGGAATTCATTTATTAAAAATCACATCATCCATATGCAATCCTTCATTATTCTGGCATTGCTGTAATCTAGAGCGGAAATTTTGAGTCTTCAAAAAAGTATGGACCAATAATGCCTCTTGCTGATAAAGCAGCCCATACTGTGAGTTTGGGTGAATGCAGGGGTTTTTCATGCTTTAATTTCGGATTAGTGTCACTCCAATAACGACAATTTTGTTTATTAACATATCCCTTTAGGTGGAAGTGTGCCTCGTCTGAGAAATTTTTTTTTGTAAACCTGGCGAACCGCTCTACCATTTCGTTCGCAAACTGCATCCTAGTGGCATGGTCCTGAGGCCTTAATTCCTGCACCATTTGGATTTTATAGGGATGTAGACTTAAATCTTTCTTGAGAATGCGGTTTAATGATGTTCTTGGCACGTTAAGGACAGCACCGGACCGCTTTCGAGTTGAAAGTCCAGGTTGGTCACGAACAGACGATTTTACTCGCTCAACGTTTTCGGGGTCCCTCGACGTTCTAGGCCGGCCAGATTGAGGTAAATCCATTGTTGAACCCGTCTTCTCTAACTTGAGCACCCATTTTATTATTAACACACCTGATGGAGCTTGATGTTTTGTTGTAACTTGTAATGATTACAAAACTTTCGTTGAGCTAAGGTCGCAGAATCGTTGTTTCGATAGTACTCACCTACACAAAACGCACGTTGACTACCGCTGTACGACCCTATGGTACTTAATTCCCATTGGCTGCTCTTGCAATGCGTAACCCCTCCACCCCCCTCCGCCGCCGCTGCTAGACGCGGCAACCGATTCAAATGTTAACGGACTTTTGGTCCACCCTGTACATTGATACCGAGCTAATAAATTTCTAATATCTACCTGAGTATCGGAAGCGGGTTTTACGCCAGCGAAATATTTCGAAAAACTGATCTACACGATGTGCATTTTTACCCTAGTACCGACTCAATGCTCTCTGTCTAGTAGTCCACTGATTGGCCATATACATAAGAGGACTCACAGGAAGCTATGCTCCATACAAAAATATGGACATCGTATTCTGCTGTTTCTTTCTTGGATATTGTCTCTAGCTAGAGCAACGAATTTTACTAACAGCATCTAGGTCTCATATATCTATGCTTCTATTACAATCTTTTTTTCAAAACATAATAACTAAAAGAAATGTGACCATCCAAAAATCCCGGTTTTTGTTCGGTTTTCTTTAGATGAAGTTCGCAGCGTCTATCACACAAATTTGGTAAGGTTTTACCAAAAAAGAAAGTAACAGAAGCATAGACAGTAATAGAAAGATTAAAATCAGTTTAATTTTCACGAACTACGAAACGTCTTTTTATTTCAAAAATTTTAGAGGTCAGATCTGCTTGAACTATAGCTGTCCCTTTCGGCACGGCGTTCGGGAATAGGGATAGCAGTTAAACAAATATCCAATCTGTGGATTGGCTGGGTCTGTATAGTGGGCTCTTAATTTACTCGTAAGCATTACAAGGCCGTATTCCTGGAATGCCTCAAGGCGACACATTGGTCCCTCCACTATTGATCAACAAAGAAACAATCTCAAGCGTTCACATATTTATTGCTTGATGTCATTGTGGGCGAAATCTTTAGATCAGTCACCTTGACTTTGTTACTGATTAGATCTAAAGATTGCGGTAGTAAATATTTCAGTTAGTCTGTTGACTTTAATGTGTAAAAGAATTTACTAAGATGATATCGCCAATTCTGTTGCGACAAAACAAACTAAAAGAAAATTTATTACAACTGCCTCAGAGTTTTATGAGTACCTACGTCACAATCAAGTCTTGTGACAATAAAAAAATGCTTAAAATAAATAATATTACAAAAATGAAATGAGCCAAATTCTTGCGCATGACTTTCTCTACTATATCAAAGATAGAAATATTAATATTTTTCATGTTTTCTGTAATTGTAAACGTAAGAAATAAACATACAACAAACTTTTTTTTTTTTTTTTTTATATTCTGTAAACAAAGATTAGGGTACGATGGGACTGTCATACCCAAAGGGTAAAAGATCCAAAAAAAAAAGATTAAAAAAAAAAAAAAAAAAGAAATAAAGGTACAAAAGTAGACAAGAACATAGAGCGTACATAGACGAGCTAATATCATCAGTTTGATTTTATTAACACAAATCTAGCTAATGCCCGCGATTTTACTCGCGTTTATAGAGAATACCCCTCCCCAAATAAAAACCAACCCTTAACAAATTGTACAAAAAATACACCCTCTAGAACCACTCTAACAATTCAAAAAACCACATTGAAATACATTGCGTGGTTTTGAAGATTTAAACTCGCAAAAAGACACGCATTCAAAAATAACGACTTTGTTTTATATTAAGTAAAGATTAGATAAAATTGGCTTTCTCTCAAAAATTATTTTAATTACAAACAATTTTAATCTTTACATGTTTTAAACGGTGTCTTGAAAATATCATCGAGGCATTTTAAGCTCAAAGATTATTATAACCCAGATAGTAAACAAAGTGTAAACAGATTACGAAATAAGCCAGAAATGATCTGATGCATTCCACCTGCATGTATTGTAGGGTTGCCAACCGTAAAACAACTACCAAAATCTACATTATTTTATGCAATTGACAGGCTTCCTTTACTAAATAAATCAAATAATAGTGGAAAAAATAATCACAATGAGTGGGACTTGAACCCAAGACCTCGGAATACCGTTCTACCTCTACTAGAATACCGGAAGAACAAGAGAACGATATTCCGAAGGCATGGGTTTAAGTCCCACTCATGGTGATGATTTTTAACCCGCTAAGTTCGGTGGATATCTATCAATGTATTAATCTATGTAACGGAATCTTTGAAAGTGGTTTTCACCCACTTCAGCCCACTTGTAGTTGTAGGATTGATCTGAAATTTTGCACACCTAACAAGGACCGATGACAAAGCAATAATAGAAAAAAACAGGATTTTCAAGTGTATGTTTTAGTTTTTGAACTAATTTTAATTTATTCTTTATTGTAAACATAGAAAATACATATAGAGTAGGTACTACGAGTATATACAATTAAAAACTAAAATATAAAAAGGAAATATGTATTAAAATCAGTATTAAAAAAAAATATATTAAAATTATATGTACAAACTAGGCGTCAAAATACTCCTCCCCATCGCTGTCCACAGGAAGTGTGCCCAGAAGGCTGGCTGCATTGCCACGTTGTATGGCAATGCTTATTTATTGAACAAAATAAAGGCCAGCCTTCTGGTCACGAGAGGCGTCGATCAGTCGGCTCGCCAAATCTTTATACAGATTTCGGGCACTCGGGCCCCATGAGCCTAGCGTTTCGTCCCCAAACGGCGCAAAAATATAATCCCCTAAGAGATTATTGTATTTGCGCCGCTTGAGAGTCACCGCAGAGGCAGCAGCAGCACCGGCCGTACACATGATACTTGGAAGATGTGAAGGCGCAAGGGTGTCGACGCAAGTGGTGTCCCACACCAAAGGCCTATCCATTTTCCAAGACAACAGTGACATACCATCTGGTCTCTTCCCATCGTCACGTACCAAACCATTGGGTTCTAGTACGGCTGGTACTCCGGCGGTGACAAGAGCACGACGGATAATGTCGTTGATACTTGCATGGCGAGATATGCGTCCGGAACTTCTGCTGCATGACAAGCCATGGTGCCCGAGGCCGTCAACGGCCTCTCCGCAGTGACAGCGATGAGGAGTGACACTAAGAGCACCTATGCGTATGCATGTGGCGATACGGAATGTGGTGTTATCTAAAAAAGTTCCTAAATTAGGTGAGGGGAGCACTGCAACCAAACACCTGACTCCCACTCTCTCACAGCCAACAAACGTGCCCGCTCGGCAGCACTGCTAGCGGTGTTGATGAGATTTTGTAATGAACTAAGTAGAATATTTCCACTATAATCCGATTTATTACCAAAAACTATTTCTATTTTTTGTAGCATCAACTGATATACTAACACAAACTGTGAAAATTTTAGCTCTTCAGCTATCACCATTCCAGAGATATAGCTTGAACAGACAGACGAATCACGAAGTCTCAGCAAAATAGTCCCATTTTACCCTTTCGTCATAAATCCATCAGCCTCTATTCGTCCACTATTGGATATACGTTTCCCTCATAGAACGTCACAATGCGTAGTCCTGTGTCACTGGCATCTAATGGCTTTCCCTCACCTTGACGCTATCGTTGCTACAGCTTGTTGGGGGCCGCCCAACGCTGTTTCTTCCTGTCCGTGGTCGCCATAAAGACTCTTTAGTATATAAGCTTAAGGAGACTGTGTAGTAAACACTAACACTGTTAAACCCGCGGCAATTAACTAGTTATACAACAAAAACAAACTTATATTAATTATTTATTGTTATCATAATACATAAATAAAACAATTAAACGTGCAATGATTTCAGTTTATAAATGGACAGAACAGGAATTAATTTAAGTTTTCCTAGTCTATCTTTGTTACAAACTAGTTGATATGCACAGTTTCATCTGCTTTAATTCCAATAAACTACTACTCCGCTCCTGTTGGTCGTAGCGTGATATTAAACAGCCTATAACCCTTTTTAATATTTGAATTAATGAACAAAAAAAGATTTTTTCATTGCCAACTAGGTAGTTTCAGAGATTACAGCGTACAGACATTTTTAAAGTTACAATTTTATTATATGTATGGATAGATATGTAAAAAATAGGCATGTATGTATGTATTTACAATGACTTAATAGTTTAACTAGGTTATGCGACTTCCTTCCTCATATTTTCACCAATTTACCTAAGGTTTTAAAATAATCGATGAGGACGATAATATGACGTATATTATTATTATGATAATATCGATACGGGACCCTGTGTGTCCAACTCGTACCAGACCGGGAATAGTTTCTATTTTGAAAGGGGTACGACACCAAAGTATATAATAATAAGCCCCTTCTATTCCGTAATGTTATCTAGTAGCTTCTATGGATTCTTTCAAATTATGTCTCTCAGTTCGGCGTGCCTCCTGGCCTGACCCGACCTGGCCCCCTCCAGCTCTCTTCACTGAGCTCGGTCATCTGGAACTCTAGTCCAGTATGATCCCAAGGTTAACTTTATATCATCACTCCATCTTGTTTTAGGGCGTGCCTGTCTTCTATTGTCCCCTCTTGGGTACCATTCAGTTACTTGTTTACTCCATTTATTTGCTTTACAACGCAACGTGTGTCTCGTCCAACTCCACTTTAAATGGTCTATTCGGGTTAGAATATCCATCACTTTTGTCTTATTCCTTATCTTTATATTTCGGATTTTATCGGTAAGCTTAATACTTTACGACACCAAAGTATACTCCATACAAAAATATGGGCATCGTAATCCCCTGTTTCTGTTTTCTTCGTGGATACTGTCTCCAGAGCAGCGAATTTTTCTCACAGTATCTAGGTTTTATATATCTATACATAGTATACATATATCACTTTCTTGTTTTTAAAACATAGCAAAAAATCTCGCCTTTTTGGGTTTTCTTTAGATGATGTTGCTGCTTATATCACACAAATTTCGTTAGGTTTTACTAAAATAATGTAATAGATCTACTCTATAATGTGGCGTAAAAAAAATTATTATCGGTTTAATTTTCATGAAGAAAACAGCGGACTACAAAACGTTTTTTTTTATTCGTCATTTGTAGGTCAAACCTCAACTATATTTTTGTCCCTGTTAGCGCGACGTTTGGAAATAGGGATAGGAACACCTAAAGTAAATACCTAAATTGGGACCGTAGTCCACTCTTAATCCGTAGTTTGTTCACACTTGTTACTTTTATTACAAGCACTCTCCAAGAAACTAACTCTGTTTATAATCAATTTAATCGAACCCGCGACTTGCGTGGGCAGTGACAAGACATCTATATCCACTACACATTCAGTAAATCCTTGATCGATCTACAAACAAATCGATTAAAATACCATAGCTGCCATACGCGTATTATAATTTTCTAAATATATCGCTTAGCTCAGCACTTAGGCGTTTATAAAGGTATAGTCATTTTAATTTAATATACCAATTCTAAGTGCACAAATAAACTTAATTCTGCTTCGTGAGCTAGTGGTTCATGTAACGGCCGTTCACGAGGTCGCGGGCTCGATTCCTGCTCGAGACAATCATTTGTGTGACGTTTATAAATGTCATACAAATGTTTGTTCTGCGTCTGGGTGTTTCTCGTGTTTCTATGTATTTTATGTAGATATGTATTTACAAAAGAAAAGTTATATATATATAGTATATCCGTATTTTGGTATATGCTCATAGAATTGTGGCCAAAGCCAAAGTTTCCAAGCGGAGCCAAAAAAAGAAAAAAATCGTTTATGGCTTTTGTATTATACAACTTCGCCAATGTTACTAATTCAAAATGCACAACTGAACTTAACTAAAAAATAAAAACAACTATGGTGTATTTTCATGAATTGGCCATTTTGTTGTACTCATATAAATTAATTAAAATCTTTAATCTATGATACACAGTTTTTATAATAGAAAAGTTTTGACATAATTTCCGAATTGTGTTATTGGCACTACCAATTTTCATTGTTTAATTAAGTTTAGTTATGGACATGGAATTGGTACCACTGTCGCGTAACCGGAGGAAACCAAATGAATAAGACTTAAATTACTATTCCATATCCTATAACGTTATATTTACAAAGTAATTTTACGATTTATAAATTACTTATTACAATAATTAATTATTGGCGCCAAAAGGTCAATACACCAATGATAATAAATTAAAAATTCAATGCATTTAAAAGGTTTATTGGCCTTCTGACAACTGGAATGTTTATTTAGAATTCTATTCGTGATAATTTCAATTTGAAAAATAATTTATGACCTAAGTCATAGATACATCTAGGTCTAGTCTATGTACATTATCAAAATGGCCGGTGGTAATGAGCTGAATGTGATTTAAATCATAAATAAGCGATTTAGACTGCAATGCAGTAATAATTGATAGGTTTTCAAGTGTTAAAAAGTTTGATTAGATTGCTATTTCGTAGGTAGTAAGTAAAGCTAATAAAAACAATGACTAGACATTTTGGTTTTTAATAACTTAGTTTAAAAACTAAACAAACACACAAGAAAATCAATTTTTAAATTTGGAGAATGATGTTTTTTTATTTGTTAATGTGTGCAAAATTTTAGATCAATCTGACTGTTGCACGTGGGTGAAAATAGCCTGACGGGCTGATCAGGCGTGTTAATACAGGGTTTATTTTCAAGGTTTCCGTCCCTCACAGAAGATGATATTTACTTAATTACTTAAATAAAAACTATCAGCACAATAATGTACATTAGTCAACCAATGACTCAATGATATCTGTGTACAATATCCTTAGCTGGCTTTTACAGCACCCTGGGAAGGAAACGATGACACTTGTAGTCTTTATCCATCATCACACGGACATCTCGACGGAAATCTCTTATTGTGAACATGCAAATGCCTGATATATCCAGTTATGTTAACACAATGACGCATATATAAACACTTGTTTAGTAATAATAAGGTTAATACCACAATAAAATAAGATCAGAACCACACTCTGACGGCTTCAAAGGATACGTATAGAGTTGTATTATATACAAATAATAAATAATATGTATGAAAATACCTGGAATTCTCATGAATATCGGTTATGCTGTTGATTTGTATTGTACTGAAAATTACTGACCTGGTAAGGGTGGGCCCCTGACGGGAAGCCGGACTCGACGGGGTAACGTTAGGTCCCAGGTCCTCACATCGCCATATCGTGGCTATCTACCAAACAGGCAAAAAAAAACTGGGGCAAAGTGTTGCCAGCACGTTCGCGATCCGCGCTCTTTGCCGCTATCATCTGCCCGAGCAAAGAGGGCGACAGCGGCTCAACACTGCAGCCCTATGATCTCGGCCATGGCCGGAACGGTGGCTGTGAGCGGTAAATCTTCCCCTAGCATACTGACAAGTTGGGCGTGCTGGGCGCCCCAGGCCGTGCACATGTTAAGGGTGCGCTCTGCCTTGTCTACGGCCCCACCACCACAATTTCGGCAAACGGGATCCGACTCGATACCAACCACCTCCCACAGGTACTTCGCGAAACAGTCATGATCCGTGAGGAGCTGGGTGATAGGTCGGATCCCCGTGCTTCGCCGTGACCCAGTCTCGCTGGACTGGGTTGACCGCTTCGGTAAGCCGCCTGGTCGCGTTGTGGTCTCTCGGCCCAAATGCGTAAAATATGGTAAGAAATAAGGCGGTGATATTTGTATTTTTAATCTTTCACAACATGAAGACAAGACTACAAGAATTTTCAATAAAATTTTTGAGTATGATTTTGTCAAAACTTCGAATTGCCACCCTGCGCTGTTGAACAAAAAAAAAACAAAAAAGAACAAAAAAATATTGCTACAATGATGAGAAAATCAAGGCATTTATCTAATTTTTCGCAGACAGGCTTGACTTTCGACGGGACAAATCATTTGTTATAATATCGTAACAAAACGATAGTTAAAATAATCGACTGTTTGGCTTATAAGGTTAACAAACATGGTGGCTTTTTTCCTTGGTTGTACAGCTGTAAGGGTTCCGTTTCCCAAAGACTGATCACTGATCAACTTTGAAATTCCTGTATATACTTATAAAAATTCTTCTTCGACTTCAAAAAAGGAGGAGGTTCTCAATTCGTCTGTATGTTTTGTTTATGTCTGTTACCTCATAACTTTTAAGCGAAACGGTTTTAATAATTCTTTTTTTGTCAAATGAGAACCAACACTTATTTTAATAACGAGCTCGTGATAAATGTATCTGGCTGATTGCGAAACTGAAAAGAGGTTAAATACAAAAAACAAGTAAAAGGATTTTTAAATTAAGAACGCGTCGTCATCCACCCGTTTTATATTTATGAAGGACCTCAATTTATTTATCTGGGACAACTGCATTTAAAAATGACTTTCTGGATTGAATGCAACGTGTTGATTTATTTTTGGTTTAAATTAAATTCAATGGTATTATTTCACTTTCGTTTTACAAGAGCTTTTCGCAATTTTATATAATTAAACCAGGTAGTGAAAAAGTTTGTTATTTTACCAGATACTAGCTGTTGCGAGTTACTTCGTAGGTACGCGTAGAATTTAAAAAACAAACCTTAATAAATTGTACATAAAACCATACTCTAGAACTACTCTATGTATTAAAACAAAACGTAATCAAAATCGATTGCGTAGTTTTGAAGATATCAGGCCAAATACATTGAAAAATCCATTATCGACTTTTTCAGTAAACTTAAATGACTTATGAGTTTATTTTCTTATTATCATACGCTAAAAAATAATGTTTGTACAATTTATTAACAAGAAAAGAAAGACGCGAAACGTTTTGTTTTCGATTGAACTTAATTCGAAGCGCTCTTAAAAAGTTTAATAGTTTTTCTTTTTATTTTGGCGCCAAATCTTGTTTGAGTGGTCGTAAATCTTTATGATGCGGTCAGGTAAGGTCAGTTCGTATTGTTTTTAGGTCACTTAAACATCCGAAGAAATATTTTTATGTTCATAACGCCCACTATTGGGCACCAATCTTTCCTATAATGAAAGAGGGGGACACGGGCCTCCTCTATGAAAATGAAATCGGTCTATTATTTATACGACGCTGATCAATTGTGTTGGTGTAGAACTCTAAACATAGAGTCAGTATGTCTGTAGAGGGCTGAAATAATGTTATACTAATTAATATATAATTTGTTTCTTTGTTTGTTTGGATGCGCTAATATTGGGAACTGTTTATCCGATTTGACAAATTCTCTCAGTGTTGGATAGTACATTTATTAAGGGAGGCTATAGGCTATATCCCTTAGCTCACTTTTACAGCACCCTGGGGAGGAGATGGGGTGGTGATACTTGTATTCTTAGTCCATCATCACACGGAGAATTTTCCACAGATGACATCCTCTGTGAGAGACGGAAAACTCGAAAGTAAACCCTGTGCCAACACGCCTGGTCGACGGGCCTCGTGGTGTAGTGGTTCTGGTAACGGACTGCCGATCAAGAGGTCGCGGGTTCGATTCCCGCTCGGGACAATCATTTGTGTGATGTTTCTAATTGTCATACAAATGTTTGTACTGCGTCTGGGTGTTTCTATGTATTATAAGTATGTATTTACAAAAAAAAAGTAGTATATGTATTCTATCCGTATTCTGGTACCCATAACACAAGCGTATAAGCTTAGCTTGGGACCAGAGGACGTTGTGTGAAATGTCCATGAATATTTATTATTATTATTATTATAATATGGTCGTATCGCTTAGTGCGATTTGACTCTTTGTTTTACTTGATAGAAAAAAAAGACATGGAAAATCGTAGGAGAAGTAAACTTGAAAAATTCGAATAAAACCCTTTTTATGGTCTAAATATCCAAATACGAAATCCAATAAGTCGGGCTTCGTTCGTGGTCTAGTAGTTCATATAATGGACTGTCATTCACGAGGTCGCGGGTTCGATTTCCGCACGGGACAATCATTTGTGCAAATGTTTGTCCTACGTCTGGGTGTTAACTACGTATTATAAATATGTATTTACAAAAGAAAAGTAATTTATGTATTCTATCCGTATTCTGGTACCCATAACACAACATATTTGTCAGCAATTAGTTGGTTAACAAGCATAATGAGCTTAGCTTGGGACCAGAGAACGTTGTGTGAAATGTCAATTAATATATAAAAAAAATAGCTTTAATAGTGAGATAAGGGAAGGAGAATGATGATATATGTAGTTCAAACCGCAAAGGTCATCATTCAAATTGGGCAAATTTTTATTATGCCGGCCACTAAAAATAAGTGTTTGATTTTGATAGAACACAATATTGTAAGCATTTTTTATTATTACACCAAAGTTCTAAATCGATTCCTTGAGATTTTATTTAACGTTAAATATTTAGCCTGAAAGCGATCTACATATACATAATGTACTCGTAAGCGCACATGCCGAGACTGTATTCGGCCTCGAAGTAGGTAGAAATAATCCCCCCACTAACTTCACCGAGATGTTCGGAGGGTATTTCGTCCTCCGAGTTATATGGTGAAAGTTCGAAGTGGGCTACGCGCTAAGTGCGAGCGAGATAAGGTGCGTCCCGCAGTAATTGCGAGCGAGATAGGGTGCGTCTAATGCAATGAAAATGTTAACATCATTCTGAACGCATCCAAAATAGCATACGATTGTAACTGCTTAAATCTGGACGTATGACTCATTTATAAAAGATATTGTATTAAAGTGAATCAGATTCCATTGGTGTTTACAAAATATCTGGAATTACGCGGGCCTCGTGGTGTAGCTGAAATGTAACGACGGAATTCGTGTTCAAGTAACGGATTGCCGTTCACGCGGTCGCGGGTACAATTCTCGCGCAATATATTCATTTGTATGATATTTATAATTATCATACATTATGTTTGTACTGTGAATTTGTGTTTACTATGTATTATAAGTATGTAATTACAAAAGAAAAGTAGTTATTCACATTTTACGAGAACGTCCTCTGGTCCCAAGCTAAACTTATATCCTTGTGTTATAGGTACCAGAATACGGAAAATACATTTATTAGTTTTCTTTTGTAAATACTTACACGAAACACCCAGACGCAGAACAAACATTTGTATGACAAATATAAATATCTCACAAATTGTCCCGTGCGAGAATCAAACTCGCGACATGGTAAACGGCAGTTCTTAACATGAACTGCAAGACCACGATTACCTTATTAAAACATAAACGCCGGCGTTAGTTAATAATTATGATTATCTAATTCAGTTGACACCTCCATTAATAATAATCTGTGTTAAGATAAGCAACGCGATCACGAGACGTGTGTACCTACATGATATTATCAGTGTCAAGTTTATCTAAACTTATCACATAGTCAATAGAAAGCATAGCATAATGGATTTTAAGGGGAAATCCTTGAAATTTAATATTACGGTATGTCCCGAAAAATAAAATGTTATTTTATTAGGTACATTAAATTTAAAACTATTTGTTGAAATTGTGATAGACTCACTTTCTTTTTTCAAAAACATAATAACTAAAATAAAAATGACCATCCAAAGTAAATAAAATAAAAATAAATATTCACAGACATTTCACACAACGTCCTCTGGTCCCAAGCTAAGCTTATTATGCTTGTGTTATGGGTACCAGAATACGGATAGAATACATAAACTACTTTTCTTTTGTAAATACATACTTATTTAATTATTTATTTATTTATAAAGCATGGAAGACTTACAGCTATTCATACGTAATAGAATTTCAACACTAAGAAACAAAAAGCCAATTACAAGTCTTCACCTATAGAAACAGCGTAATGTGACATTAAATGTGAGCTTATAATAAAAACACAGTAAAGAAATAAATTATGTACCAGTCGCAGGAGCGACAACCTCAAGCAAAGACTGACTACTTGAAAAAGATCGACCCCAAAAGCCTTCAGCGAGAAGGCTTTTGGGGTCGATCTTTTGATCTTGTCGATCACCTTAGTGGAATAAGGGCCTATATCGTGTTTTTTTTTTTTGCAAAGCCTATTGAAAGTCATGATAGCTCTCACCATGCAACTGTTATGCCTATAATTTGAAGTGACACGCGGTATATTTAAAGGCGTATTATAGCGAGTCTGCTTACTGGGGATGTTAAATATTAATTTGTTTAGTAGTTCAGAACTGTCTATTTCTTTGTTAATAATTCTTGATATAAACGTAAAATCAGCAATTTCGCGACGAGTATTCAGTGGTAAGATGTGATAGCGTTTACAGAGTTTGAGATAACGTCTAGAGTTGTATTTAACTTTCTGGTGAAAACAAAGGTATTTTGTAAATGTTTTTTGAATATTTTCTATACGGTCAGTGTATTTATTGTAGCACGGGTTCTTTATAGATGATGCGTATTCCAGATGACTCCTAACAAAGGTGCAGTAGAGAACCTTCAAGGTCTTTGCTTCGGAAAAGCAACTAGAAATGCGCATGAGAAACCCAAGTGCTCTGGAGGCTTTACCAATTATTGCGTCAATATGTAGATGAAACATAAGTTTTGTGTCGTGTATAACTCCGAGATCCTTGGCACTAAGGATAGTGCCAAGGATCTCGGAGTTATACAGGACACAAAACTTATGTTGGTGGACAGGGTTTGTCCACCTAAAATATACTTAGTATCTAGGGTTTCTTTAATTCTACTATAGGTGGTAACAAAGCATTTGGAGGGGTTTAAATTTAACTTGTTCACAAGAAGAATAATACATAGAAATACCCAGACGCAGGACAAACATTTTGTATGACATTTATAAACATCCAAACAAATGATTGTCCGAGACGGGAATCAAACCCGCGACCTCGTGATCAGCAGTCCGCAATATAAACCACTACACCACGAAGCCCGTCAATAAAAAAAAACAACATAAAAATCCCGTATTTCAGTTTTTTTAGATAAAGTTGCAGCGCCTATCACACAAATTTAGTAAGGTTTTACCAAAAAATAAAGTGATAGAAGCATAGATATACTTCTCATGTATAATATAGCATAATAAAAAATCGATTTAATTTTCGCGAAGAAAAAAAGGGACTACGAAACGTCTTTTTTTCAAAGAATTTGTAGGTAAAATCTGCTTGAGCTATATTTGTCCCTTTCAGCACGGGGCCTATCCCTATTCCCGATAGGGATAGCAATACCTAAATTAGGAGTATAGTACCCTATTAAGGTTTTGCTTCTGAATTCTACGCGTACGAAGTTTTTTTTTTATAGTTTATCTGCGATCAGTCTTTCAAGAGACTATAAGCGGATCTGTTAAATGAAGTTATGATATGTACAAGTACGCTCCCTACTGGGAGTCTCACTCGTTAGTGAACCTGCAGTCCATCATCTACACATCGCACATTTTAAGCCGTTTGACATAGCTGGGCCGCGTTAGGTGGTTTGCTAAACTATTGGGGTGATTATTCAGCCAACACTTGTATCTTTCTGCTGACAACGTTATTTCTGCCCGGATTGTTTTTATCTTCAGTGCCTCGTGGATTTCTGCATTTGTGACAAACCATGGCACATTGACAATGTTTCGCAGTATCCCATTTTGTATACATTGTAGAACATTAATATGGAGTTGGAAGCGCTTCCCCACAGCTGTATACCATAGCTCCAAATTGGTTTGAGAATTGTCTTGTATACATATAAGCAGTTTATTGTCTGTAGACAGAAGTGAGTTGCGAGCATGCTACATACATTACATGCTCCTAAGCGTACGAAGTTATGGGCAAAAGCTAGTATCCTATAATCGGATGACTGACTATAATATGATTCATATTTGACTCCATATAAACATAAAACAAAATTCCACTAAGTTTCTCAATAAAAATTGTTCATTCATTATAAAAACTAATTAACCGAATTAATTGAATGAGACCATAGCTATTAATGAAGCAATAATTAAAATTAATAAAACTGAGAGACCAGTTTACTTATGTACTAAAAATAGATGAGGACTGAGTTTTTGTGAGTCGAAATGAGTGCAGCGGTTATTAACATTTTTTAATTAGACAGGGGGTCAAGTCTGCTAATAATAATAATAAAATCATTTATTCAGATAACTAGTGATCCATCATTTGTTAGTATTACATGTTATTTATTATATATATGTTAGTATTGCAAGCAAGGACAGTCTTTATTTATTTAAATAATAGTAAGTATATATTCTCTGGCCTCTTAGATCTGTCATTGTGTCTAGATGTACATGTTTTTTAATACAGTGGTTTATGTATGGACAGTCTAAGCGGCCAGCTATCATCGCTAGAACGCTGTTGCGACTGGCTCGCACTCTGCTTAGCATGGACGCGCACCGGCCACCGCTTGCGCAGAGTAGCGTAGAAGCAGTCGATGCGCGCTTCGGCAAACATGCCCGATGCGCTGCAGTACCGAGGCAGCCGCAACAACGTCCTGAGCGCATTGTTGTATTGAACACGAAGGGCGCTATGTGCTTTTCGAGTGTAGTTAGCCCACAGGCTGCAGGTGTAGAGAGATGTACAATATGCCCTAAATAGTGCGAGTATTACAATGTTGGACTTTGGACTTGGACGGGCCTCGTGGTCCAGTGGTTCATATAATGGACTGCCGTTCACGAGGTCTCGGGTTCGATTCCCGGTCAGGACAAATATTTGTGTGTTGTTTTTAATTGTCATACAAATGTTTGTACTACGTCTGGGTGTTTACTATGTATTATAAGTATGTATTTACAAAAGAAAAGTAGTATATCTATCCTTATTCTGGTACCTATAACACAAGCATATAAAGCTTAGCTTGGGACCAGAGAACGTTGTGTGTCCATGTATATGAAAAAAAAAATGTTGTCACAATGACATGATGACAATGATAACGGTGTCTTTTTGGTGAAATTTTATCAAATTTGGTAGTCTTCTATTAATTATTTGTCATAATGATACCATTATGGCGTCAGTGACTGACCATTATGACAACATTTTTTTTTTCATATACATGGACACACAACGTTCTCTGGTCCCAAGCTAAGCTTTATATGCTTGTGTTATAGGTACCAGAATAAGGATAGATATACTACTTTTCTTTTGTAAATACATACTTATAATACATAGTAAACACCCAGACGTAGTACAAACATTTGTATGACAATTAAAAACAACACACAAATATTTGTCCTGACCGGGAATCGAACCCGAGACCTCGTGAACGGCAGTCCATTATATGAACCACTGGACCACGAGGCCCGTCCAAGTCCAAAGTCCAACATTGTAATACTCGCACTATTTAGGGCATATTGTACATCTCTCTACACCTGCAGCCTGTGGGCTAACTACACTCGAAAAGCACATAGCGCCCTTCGTGTTCAATACAACAATGCGCTCAGGACGTTGTTGCGGCTGCCTCGGTACTGCAGCGCATCGGGCATGTTTGCCGAAGCGCGCATCGACTGCTTCTACGCTACTCTGCGCAAGCGGTGGCCGGTGCGCGTCCATGCTAAGCAGAGTGCGAGCCAGTCGCAACAGCGTTCTAGCGATGATAGCTGGCCGCTTAGACTGTCCATACATAAACCACTGTATTAAAAAACATGTACATCTAGACACAATGACAGATCTAAGAGGCCAGAGAATATATACTTACTATTATTTAAATAAATAAAGACTGTCCTTGCTTGCAATACTAACATATATATAATAAATAACATGTAATACTAACAAATGATGGATCACTAGTTATCTGAATAAATGATTTTATTATTATTATTAGCAGACTTGACCCCCTGTCTAATTAAAAAATGTTAATAACCGCTGCACTCATTTCGACTCACAAAAACTCAGTCCTCATCTATTTTTAGTACATAAGTAAACTGGTCTCTCAGTTTTATTAATTTTAATTATTGCTTCATTAATAGCTATGGTCTCATTCAATTAATTCGGTTAATTAGTTTTTATAATGAATGAACAATTTTTATTGAGAAACTTAGTGGAATTTTGTTTTATGTTTATATGGAGTCAAATATGAATCATATTATAGTCAGTCATCCGATTATAGGATACTAGCTTTTGCCCATAACTTCGTACGCTTAGGAGCATGTAATGTATGTAGCATGCTCGCAACTCACTTCTGTCTACAGACAATAAACTGCTTATATGTATACAAGACAATTCTCAAACCAATTTGGAGCTATGGTATACAGCTGTGGGGAAGCGCTTCCAACTCCATATTAATGTTCTACAATGTATACAAAATGGGATACTGCGAAACATTGTCAATGTGCCATGGTTTGTCACAAATGCAGAAATCCACGAGGCACTGAAGATAAAAACAATCCGGGCAGAAATAACGTTGTCAGCAGAAAGATACAAGTGTTGGCTGAATAATCACCCCAATAGTTTAGCAAACCACCTAACGCGGCCCAGCTATGTCAAACGGCTTAAAATGTGCGATGTGTAGATGATGGACTGCAGGTTCACTAACGAGTGAGACTCCCAGTAGGGAGCGTACTTGTACATATCATAACTTCATTTAACAGATCCGCTTATAGTCTCTTGAAAGACTGATCGCAGATAAACTATAAAAAAAAAACTTCGTACGCGTAGAATTCAGAAGCAAAACCTTAATAGGGTACTATACTCCTAATTTAGGTATTGCTATCCCTATCGGGAATAGGGATAGGCCCCGTGCTGAAAGGGACAAATATAGCTCAAGCAGATTTTACCTACAAATTCTTTGAAAAAAAGACGTTTCGTAGTCCCTTTTTTTCTTCGCGAAAATTAAATCGATTTTTTATTATGCTATATTATACATGAGAAGTATATCTATGCTTCTATCACTTTATTTTTTGGTAAAACCTTACTAAATTTGTGTGATAGGCGCTGCAACTTTATCTAAAAAAACTGAAATACGGGATTTTTATGTTGTTTTTTTTTATTGACGGGCTTCGTGGTGTAGTGGTTTATATTGCGGACTGCTGATCACGAGGTCGCGGGTTTGATTCCCGTCTCGGACAATCATTTGTTTGGATGTTTATAAATGTCATACAAAATGTTTGTCCTGCGTCTGGGTATTTCTATGTATTATTCTTCTTGTGAACAAGTTAAATTTAAACCCCTCCAAATGCTTTGTTACCACCTATAGTAGAATTAAAGAAACCCTAGATACTAAGTATATTTTAGGTGGACAAACCCTGTCCACCAACATAAGTTTTGTGTCCTGTATAACTCCGAGATCCTTGGCACTTGTCCAGTGGTTCATATAATGGACTGCCGTTCACGAGGTCTCGGGTTCGATTCCCGGTCAGGACAAATATTTGTGTGTTGTTTTTAATTGTCATACAAATGTTTGTACTACGTCTGGGTGTTTACTATGTATTATAAGTATGTATTTACAAAAGAAAAGTAGTATATCTATCCTTATTCTGGTACCTATAACACAAGCATATAAAGCTTAGCTTGGGACCAGAGAACGTTGTGTGTCCATGTATATGAAAAAAAAAATGTTGTCACAATGACATGATGACAATGATAACGGTGTCTTTTTGGTGAAATTTTATCAAATTTGGTAGTCTTCTATTAATTATTTGTCATAATGATACCATTATGGCGTCAGTGACTGACCATTATGACAACATTGTAATAGCAGAATTAGCAGACTTGGTTCCCAGGAGTATTATTTTTTGAAGTTATACATATTATTATAATATGTTCCGTGTGGTGACGGATTAAGTGTCACCAGCCCATTTTTCTCCCAGGGTGCTGTAAGAGTCAGCTAAGGAAAAATATAAGCAGTTAATGTCTACTGTGAGAGAAATACTCGAAACTAAAGCCTGTGCCAACACATCTGGTCAGCGCGGCACAGTAGACCATAATCCCTCCAAAGTGGAGGAGGCCCGTGCCCAACAGTGGGACGTTGTTGGGCTGGAGAGAGAGAGCCTCGTCTTGATTTAAGATATTTAAGTGACGTCTGTTTTTGTTTGTTAGTCTATAGTTCTTTACAATTAATGACAAATTTGTTTATTTGTATGCAATTTCAAAGCACTATTTTGCATAATATTATTCACAAATGAGTAACTTTGACCGCAATATAGTGGCTTATGACGACATTATTTTAATATTTACTATTCAATGGTACCGATTCTGCATGCACAACTGAACTTAACTGAAATAAAAAATTAAAATTGGTTGTGTCAATAACATAATTCGGTAATGTTAACTGAACTTTGTTATTATAAAAACTGCGTGACTAACGATTTTAATTTATAAATATAAATTAAAGGTGCACAACAATGTGCCCGTGTGGTGACGGATTAAGAATACAAGTATCACCACTCCATCTCCTCCCAAGGGTGCTGTAAAAGTCAGATAACAACTTCTGTGAGAGACGGAAAACTTGAAAATAAACCCTGTGCCACCACGTCTGGTCAGTGCGGCACAGTAGACCATAATCCCTCCCAAAGTGGAGGGGGCCCGTGCCCAACAGTGGGACGTAAATGGGCTGGAGAAGAAGAAGAAGTGCACAACAAAATAGCCAAATAAACGAAATACAAAATACGCTGTAATTGTTTTTATTTTTTAGTTAAGTTTAGTTGAGCATATAGAATTGGCACCATTGTAAGTATATTTGACGAGCCTCGTGGTCGAGTGGTTCATGTAACGGACTGCCCATCAAGAGGTCGCGGGTTCGATTCCCGCTAGGGACAATCATTTGTGCGATTTTTCTAATTGTCAATTTTGTTTCTAATTAATAAACGTTTGTACTGCGTCTGGGTGTTTCTATGTATTATAAGTATGTATTTACAAAATAAAAGTAGTATATGTATTCTATCCGTATTCTGGTACCCATAACACAAGCATAATTTAAGTTTAGCTTGGGACCCAGAGGAGGTTGTGTGAAATGTCCATCAATATTTATTTATATACTTGTAATATCTATTACTTATCTTTATGACTTATTGTAAAACAAAGTCACCACTTTGTGTTGGCACAGGGTTTATTTTCGAGATTTCGGTCTCTTCTCTCAGGTGATGTTATCTGTGTACGATATCCCTTAGCTGGCTTTTCCTGGGAAGGAAAGGAAAAGGGATGTTGACACTTGTATTCTTAACCTATCATTATTTATAGCTCAGCTACTGTTTAATGATTGCATTCCTGTTCACAAAGTCATTGATATCAATACGTCATAAGAGCTTTTTACATTTGGCTAATAAATGTTCACTGTTAATAGGTTAACAAAATAGCTTCGTGCATTTTTCTACGTACGAAGTTTTCATTGTTTCTTTAGATTGAATGGCTAGAGCTCTAATTTTTGAGTACTTATATGTTTTTTTCAATATATGATCTAGGATCGCATAAACTCAGAAACGCGATTGAAAAAAGTTTTCTCGATAGAAAATCTTAGCGAAACAACCTCTCAAATTTTTAATTTTTTTCATTTGTCGGTCTACTATCGCGTATTAACTAACGAAATAACTTTAAAAACATAAGTATCTATTATATTTAGAAACACGTAAATCAGAATTAAAATATATTTAGTAGATTTTGAGTAAACAAAAAAAATATCCCTAATTCTTCATTTTCTATACCTACTAGCTGTGTTAATATGTACATTGTACATGTCGACGATAATATTGATGTAGGCCCGTAAGTCGAGAACATTACTAATATTATAAAGCTAAAGAGTTTGTTTATTTGGACGCGCTAATCTCAGGAACTACTTGTCGGATTTGAAAAATTCTTTCAGTATTGGATGGTACATTTATTGAGGAAGGTTAATGGCTATAAAAAATTACGCCGCGATTAATACGGGAATAGTTTTCTTAATTCCACGCGTACTTACGAAGTCATGGGCAACAGCTAGTGGTACACATATAACATATATGGTGAAACTAGCACTAAAATCACTTCCCGCTAAATTCAAGTCCCGCTTGCAGTGATCACTTTTTCCACTACAATTTAATTTATTATGTAAAAGCATAGCAAGGATTTTTGCAAAACATTCTCGATATATTATGGCGTTGTACATCAAAAATGCGATGTAGACTCAATCGAGGAACATTGTAGTGGTCAAATTGGTTACTGTTAGCACGACGGCAATAAGCTCAGTTGGCAGAGCGAACGGTATTCCCAGGTCGTGGATCACTTTTCCACTACAATTTAATTTATTAAGTAAATATTTTGTTGTTAGAAAATCTGTATATTATAAGACTAACGAACCTTTGTTGGATCATTTCAGTATCCGTTTGACTACATGGTTGTTCGTTTGTCAAACTTATTTTTCCCAGAAATGGTGGTCATCAAGCTAAAACTCATACTATATGGAGTTCTTGAAGGGCTTTGTGGTCTACTGGTTCATGTAACGGACTGCTGTTCACTAAGTCCAGGCTTCGATTTCTGCACGGGACAATCATTGCGATAGTTATAATTGTCATACAAATATTTTTGTGGGTCTGAGTGTTTTCTATGTATTATAAGTATGCATTCACAAAATAAAAGTAGTAAATGTATTATGTCTGTATTCTGGTACCCATAACACAAA
The DNA here is from genome assembly GCA_916999025.1 of Orgyia antiqua. Classification (NCBI taxonomy): domain Eukaryota; kingdom Metazoa; phylum Arthropoda; class Insecta; order Lepidoptera; family Erebidae; genus Orgyia; species Orgyia antiqua. The sequence continues at coordinate 28,582,081 of OU779871.1, forward strand.
CGTATAAGCTTAGCTTGGGCCTATAGGATATTGTGTAAAGTTACCATGAATATTTAATTCATCTTTCGTAGCCACACTTATGGTAATGTCTAGATTAATATAAATGTAACAAGCACTATTTAATGACGTCATCAGATGGGAAGGCGAACTGGTTATGTTTATGCTTCTAATTGATTTTACGACTTTATGAGAGCTATAATGCGTTCGTCAGTGAATAAAATGCCTTTCAGTTAATGTTGCTTAGAGCTGTTAAAACGAATTCAATTTTTGTTTCAATTTTATATTTTTCGTTGGTCGGTACATACACACTAAGGACACTAAGGACACTCTATGAGTTTGGGCATCACCTTTTTCTGCGGGGATCGCCTAAAAGTGCTAACTCCTGGTGGATTTATGCTCTAAGATTAAATAATTTGCTTAATACAAAAACAAAGAAACACACCAGAATATATTTTTTTAAATTATTACATCGTCATAATAAATAATATAAATAATAATAAATAAATATTACGGACATTTCACACAACGTCCTCTGGTCCCAAGCTAAGCTTATATGCTTGTGTTATGGGTACCAGAATACGGATAAAATACATATACTACTATTCTTTTGTAAATACATAGTACATAGAAACACCCAAATGCAGTACAAACATTTGTATGAAAATTAGAAAAATCACACAAACGATTGTCCCGAGCGGGAATCGAACCCGCGACCTCTTGATCGGCAGTCCGTTACATAAACCACTCAACCACGAGGCTCGTCAATCCCGTCATCATACCTTAATATGTATGGAAAATTTCAGATCTTTGCGACTACTATAGGTTCTACTATAGATTAATACAGTGATAGATACGTACCGAGCTAAAAAAAGCGTGTTAAAAAATCAACTGTGTATTTATTCTGGGTGAAGTTTGGGAAAACTTTCTAAATAGTGATATTAGACCTGTCTTAGACCACCTAATACTAAACGCAAGCTACGAAACTGGCTATTACTTCTGTCTCCAGCCCATTTAAGTCCCACTGTTGGGCACGGGCCTCCTCCACTGTGAGAGGGATTATGGTGTACTGTGCCGCGCTGACCAGGCGTGTTGGCACAGGGTGTATTTTCGAATTTTTCGTCTCTCACAGAGGATGTTATCTGTGTGCAATATCCCTCAGCTGACTTTTACAGCACCCTTGGGACGAGATGGGGTAGTGACACTTGTATTCTTAATCCGTCACCACACGGAGAGGCTATTACTCACATTGTACTTATTCAGAAACTATAAAGCTATGATATCGCATATTTATATTCTGAACATGTCACTGGTTACGTGAGGCACCTTGTCTTACATTCAAAACTTACTGGGCTTCCATCCAAGACATCTTTCCACAAATATTTACTTTCAAAATACTAAGAAACATATTAGTCGATTATTTATTTAGTCCAGAGTTTCTCAAAGTGTTTGTAACAATTTGGATTGTCGTAATTTTTGTATGTATGTCCTTATGTGAGCTTATATCTTCAAAAATACGCAACGGATCTTGATGCGGGTTTTTTTAAAAGATAGAATGGTTCAAGAGGATGGCATTTTTGCATAATTTGTTGGGGTTTGCTGTATATTGGATGAGATATGATTAAATTTGCCGAGAAATCCGGACGCGCGAGAGCTATAAATGAAAACGCTGCCTTGTCTATGTGAGGTGCAACAAACTAATGTATGGAGGAATTGTTTGTTGCCTATAGTTCTTCAAAAAAGTCCGCGAGGGCATATGTCTATCTTTTACGGAAAACACGCTGTACCCATAATAATGTCAAAAAAATTATCTAATTCAATAGGGTGTTTTCAAAAGCTATTTATGTGTTTATAGTAATATTTTTTACCAAATTAAATAACTTAGCTTACGCAATTAATATAGATTATAACTGCTCTTTACAGCATACAATTTAAATGAATATCTTAGGAGATATGACGAAAAAAGAATTACGCGCGACAAAATAAAATACTTAAACTGTTGGCTGAGCAACGCGAACGTTTCCTCGTTCTTCTGTCCATACTCCAATGTTTGGATATGTAAGGATGTTTATTGTACTTTCACGTAAAGACTACTGGATGGATTTTCATGAAAATTTCCAATGGAAAATGGAATAGATAACAAACTTATTTTTTATCCTTTTTACCGCGGGTAACACCACGGGGTACAGCTTTATAAATAAAATAAAAACAGCTTGATTTTTTATTTATTTCTTTTGTTAAACTATTAACCCCGTTGCCTGGCTACATCCACCATACTTTCAGTTTTGATATTTTATTATCTGACCACAGCTTCGCACCAGGTGCTCAAGTCCACTATTTTGGAACAATTGTCATACCGGCACAATACCGGCACGATACCGTTGCAATTGAAGTCAAATATCCGTAGTCTGCTATATGCCGTCATAACGGTCTTTCAATGGTAATAGAATTGTCGATCTCTTTTATCTATGCATTGAATTTTCGGTCTCTTTTATCTATGGATTGTGTTAGAATGGTATGTATGTGTTGCCGTTTTTAAAAAATGCGTTAGTTGAAGTGATTTTCAAAAAACTACTAATAAATTTAAACATTTAATCATGCTAGACTTCGTTTAAATATATTTGTACATACTATTTATTAGTATAAAAAGCAATGTGAAGTTTAGGAGATTAGTAAATTGCAAGAAATTACAAAGAACAATTTCTAATATTTCTATCTATCTATTTTTTATTTATGGCAATCTGTCGACACAGGACAATTTAAAAATATTACTGTCAAATTCAAAATAGCAGACTACCGAAACATTTCAGTCATTGAATTGCAATTGTGAAGCAGTTGTGTACGAGACTAGCAATTTATGTCACTTTGACAATTGTAAGTCAATGATGAAGTCGTTATGACGACACAATAATAGTAGACTACCAAAAACTTTACTATTGCACCATAATGGTACAATAATGGTACAGTTGTGACACCGTTGAAATACCCGACTCAGGGCCCTGAGCTTCGTAAGTGTTGACTTTAGAAAACAAACCCTTATAAAGAATAGAAAAAGAAATGACAAGGTAGCAATACCTAAGGCAAATACCTAAATTAGGTCTGTAGTCCCCTCTTAATTCAACCGCCTTGATTCATCTATTAATTGATAACATGAATTGCTATGACACATTTGATGACGTAAAAGCATATATTTACTTTACAACTCATACATTTTATTAGCCTATTAAGTGTGGTTCGCGAATCCATATGCGTGGATTTTAGGAAATTTTCTTATTTCTGCAACATTTTTAACTAATGCAACGTTCCTATTCAAATCGGACCAGTGGTTCCTGAGATTAGCGCGTTCAAACAAACAAACTCTTCAGCTTTATTTAATATTAAGTATTAAGTATAGTTAGTAAAGATTGACACTAATACAAATTAACAGGAATAAAGTTAATTCTATGGAATATTTACCATTGTGAAATAATAATAGAATTAATATTAATTGATAATTAGAATTATTTCTTAGTAAATTAACTTCCTTAGTAAGTATATCCAATTAATTATATTTGTTCTAAATAAATCAATCAATTAATTATAAGTTGGCTTTGATGACCCCATTTCATATGTAAGTAGCATTAGTATAGTATTTTACATATTTTTATATTTATGCTTTATTTTACACAAGAGAAAATAACAACAAGTAAAAAACATCAATACTAAAAAATGTACAAAGGCGAGCTTAACTCAAACCTGAGTTTTCTTAGAGCCGATAGTTTTCAGTTTTAACCGAATTTCGATAAAGAAGGAGGTTTTAAATTCTGTGGATACTTTATTTAACTAGGCTACCCACGATCTCGAAGGCACTGTTTCAAAAACCTGTAGAAAGGAGAGGCGTGTGTGTAGGGATTTCGTTTCTTGTAATTAGAAGAGGCACTGGTTATAATAATAAAATTGTATTTCACGTTTCACCACAAATATATTAACTGAATAACTGATAGATATAAAAGTATAATAAAATAAACTCTAAAACATTCCTTATGGATACTGACGTCCTAAGGGAATATAAATTGATACAATCAGACTGAATTCTCTATCCGGAATAAATCATGAAAATTACTAAGCTATTAAGTTGACAATTTAATATTCCTATTATAAATATTTTGTCAAGACCGAAACGTTTTAAGGGCCTACATCAATATTATCGTATATCATCGCCGACACGTACATATTAACACAGCCAGTAGGCACAGAAAATGAAGAATTAGGGATATTTTTTTTGTTTACTCAAAATCTACTAAATATATTTTAATTCTGATTTACGTGTTTCTAAATATAATAGTTACTTATGTTTTTAAAGTTATTTCGTTAGTTAATACGCGATAATAGACCAACAAATGAAAAAAATAAAAAATTAGAGAGGTTGTTTCGCTAAGATTTTCTATCGAGAAAACTTTTTTCAATCGTGTTTCTGAGTTGATGCGATCCTAGATCATATATTGAAAAAACATATACTTAAAAATTAGAGCTCTAGCCATTCAATCTAAAGAAACAATGAAAACTTCGTACATAGCAAATGCACGAAGCTATTTTGGTATCGTCTTAACTACAAAGGTTTATAACTATTTTAACCAAAAAGATATTAATACAAAACAATGTTCCCACAAACCCTTTTGGAAGGGTTATAATCAATCTCTAGTTGATATTTTACTTTTTGGGACAGATTAAGAATACAAATATCACCACCCCATTTCCCAGCACCCTGGGGTGCTGTAATACCCAGCTAAGGAATATTATTCACTTATAGAATCCTCTGTAGGAGAACGGAAACTCAAAAATAATTTTGTTTGTTTGTTTGTTTGAACGCGCTAATCTCAGGAATCACAGGGCCGATTAGAAAAATTCTTTCAATGTTAGATGGGGCATTTACCGAGGAAGGCTTAAGCTTAAGGCTATCTAACATCACGCTGGGACTAATGGGATCGCAGTATCAATAAAAATGCAAAGCAAAAACGGGAAAATTTTTCTAAATCCCACGTAATCCTACATAGGAAATCGTGAATATGTTTAGGTAAACATTCAACAACGTTGGCATTCTTAATTTTAGGGCGGGTTCTCATATAACATGTGCGTAAAATACGGCGAATAACAATCGATGAACAATCAAACTATTTTAAAATCGATATCAAACATTCTGACGTGTTCCCGGATGTATAAACAATTTAAAATAAATCCACAGCCCTTGAAATCTATAAATTACTTATGATTTCTAAAAGTTTACAATAAATTGTTTATTTTTACTAAATATATTATATTAGCTTTTGCCCGCAACTTCGTAAGCGTGGAATTTAAAAAATAAAGAAACATTCATAATTTATGAAAAAAGGCATCCTCTTGATCCACTCTATCTATTAAAAAAACCGCATGGATATCAGTTGCGTAGTTTGGAAGATATAGGCTCGCATAGGGACATACATACAAATATATCGACTTTGTTTTATAATAAGTAAAGATGTGTGTTAGTGATTGAGTTTTTGTTCTATAAGATTCCGTTTCAGCCCACATACATCCTCCTTCAAAAACGTAAGGCATTTGATCCAGAGGCGTATTTTGTAAAACAGCGTCTCGGGCTATTTGATTTGACGATAATAATAATAATAAATATAGATAATAATATATAGATAATAATATAGATAATAATATCTTAATAAAGATAGAGCTAAATTTTAAAGTCGAAAGCTTTCGCCGCCCTGTACAGGCTGGCTGCCTCGGGACATGGCCTCTGTGGTTCTAGACTAGAGTAAATACGCCTCTGATTAGATCTTTCATGCTTCGTGGTATAGTGGTTCATATAACGGACTGCCGTTCACGAGGTCGCGGGTTCGATTCCCGCCTCAGACATTGATTTGTGTGATGTTTTTAAATGTCATACAAATGTTTATTCGGCGTCTGGGTGTTTACTATGTATAATAAGTATGTATTTACAATAGAAAAGTAGTTTATGTATTCTATCCGTATTCTGGTACCCATAACACAAGCATAATAAGCTTAGCTTGGGACCAGAGGACGTTGTGTGAAATGTCCATGAATATTTATTTATTTACTAGCTGACCCGGCAAACGTTGTTTTGCCATACTACAAAAAAAAAAGGTTTGAAAAATAGATGTTGGCCGATTCTCAGACCTACTGAATATGCATGTAAAATTTCATAAAGATCGGTCAAGCCGTTTCGGAGGAGTACGGTAACTAACACTGTGACACGTGAATTTTATATATTAGATTTCACATAATGCTTACCAGGGCTCTACTACCATTCTCTAGCACAAGTGACATGAAAATTGAAATGAATTTTGCCGGCCTGCAAAAACCTCTTTTTGCCTTAAGCTTTAGTTTAGTTATTGGACCGCCAAGATCAAAAACCCCGTGGGCAGATGACATTCCATTTGCCCTTAAGTAGGGACTGGTTGTTATTTTGCTGACATTCGCCGTAAGCTAGTTCAAAAGTTTTTTAATGACCCTGAACGATTTTAAGTTGCCAGATTGCAAAAAATTTAAAATTTCTACTAAGTGGTTGGGTATTAATGTTTTCTTTGCGTAGGATGGTCAAACTAACCTACATTTTTTTTTGGTCTGGTATGTTTGTTTGAAGTAAACAAAAACTTGACCATGTTACGGCTTTTGTGTCGTAAGTATTAGTTAGATCTACGAGTGTATAATGATATATATTAAATAAATATTCATGGACATTTCACACAGCGTCCTCTGGTCCCAAGCTAAGCTTATTATGCTTGTGTTATAGGTACCAGAATACGGATAGAATACATAAACTACTTTTCTTTTGTAAATGCATACTTATAATACATAGAAACACCGAGACGCAATACAAACATTTGTATGACAATTGTAAATATCACACAAATGATTCAAGCAAGAATCAACCCCGCGATCTCGGGATCAGCAGTACGATACATGAACCAATCGACTTACGGGGCTCGTCAAATTATTATGTAGAATAGATGTATTTCACTGTTCATAAATGTATACATATTTTTTGTTTATGGTCCAGGAAAAATGCACCACGCACTGGCCTGCCAGAGGTTACATACAAAAAATTATTTCAATTAAAAAAAGGAGTTATTTATAATAATGTAGGCCGTATTATACCTAGGCATATATGCCACTGAATGACGACCAACCGCCCAACAGCGAGCGCATTCAAATAATATGACACAAACAATATAAAAATCTCAAGCGATAATACTCTAAATAGATGTAATATAGCGTCCGTATTTAAAATCAGGTGTTGCTTGGCGCCAACCGCAGTTGTACTCTGTGGCAGTGTATTCGCGACAACGGTTTTGAACGAACGCATTATTAATTTTAAAACATTTGAGCGCGCGAATTCTAAATTTAAAAAAGTGAATATTTTTTTTATATATTTTTTGTGTGCAGTCATGGTCAGTTAATAATTTAAATATTTTTAATTTTGGTATTAGTTTAAAACTGTGTTTTTTTTAATTTAAAACAAACTTTTGAGAAAGTTTTATTTTGGCATTTTCTGGTTTTTTCGCCTTTGCTGGTGTTGAGGCGCCATGGCTTATACGTAAGTATTATTTTATTATATATAACGTTAAGTTATTATTGATATATGTAAGCAAATAGGATTTAATTTCCAAAAAATCCGAAGTTTTGTAATAAATTAAAAAAAACCCTATCTACTCAAAAAATACTGCAAACAATTTTTAGGCTGTATATTAAAGTATAAGAGTTAAGTAATAAATTAAAAAAAAACTTTGTTAATTATAATCTGTGAGATGTTTCAAAATGAATGAGGACCAATCAGTCGATTTAAACATAAGTAAATATTTTTAATACTGCCCTCCATACAAAGCATTTATTTTTTCAAATTATATTATAAAATAACTGTAAGGTTGTGTATAGGAGACAAATGAAACGCTCAAAGTTCAATGATACACTGACTATATTTTAGAGACTACATGCTTATTATATACCTTACAACTACTACATCACACCTCCCCTGTTAATAAAAAAAATAATAATTGTACACAGTTATTATTTTGTATACCTAGTTACTTACTAAATAAAGTTTGATTACATTTGATTACATATTATTATAATACTAAACAAGATAAAATAATTGTAATAATACATATTATTATTTAAGGATCTTATTTAAGTCTACAAGACATCATAAGATGATATAATGAAAAAAAAAAATGTTTACAAACTTAGACACTTTTATAAAGCTTAGTTCTATTCTTATGTGTAACGTATTCTTTATTATTTTTCAATATTTTTACATTACAATCTAGGTCATCAATTACTATATAAGGTCCTAAATATATTGGATCCATTTTATTATCAGAAGTATTTCTTAATAATAATAAATCACCCTTTTTAAAATACACTGGGTTTATATTGTTATCATAATCATTCTTTCTTTTAACTTTATTTTTAATTAAGTTGTCACGTGCATCTTTTTGTGCTAATTGGAGTCTATATTTTAGTTCGAGAGCATAGTTGTCGTGAACATATAAGGGATCTACGATATGACCTTCTAAATTTGCGGGCAACACACAACGTTTACCAAAAACTAATTCATGCGGTGTGTACTTGGTCTCCGTATGTACTGTATTGTTATATGAAAAACACCAATATGGCAACCAGGTACTCCACGCAGCCGTGTGATTGTTACAACTTATTCTAAGATACGCACCCATTGCTTTGTGGTTATTTTCCAGAGCTCCTATACTCTCGTGATGGTAAGCTGTAGAGGAAGTTTGAGTGATTCTTAAGATTTGGCATATTTCGTTCATAATACTTGAAATAAATTCTGACCCACGGTCTGTCGCTATTTCTCGGGGTATACCATATCTTAAGATAAAATTATCAACGAATGCTCGCGCTACACTTACCGTGTCTTTGTTGTGTAATGGATACGCCTCTGTGAATTTTGATAGCTCGCATTGCAAAGTCAATATGTATTTATAATTATATATGTCCTGTGGTAACGGTCCGACTATGTCTAAATAAACCTTCTCTAATGCTGAATTTGCAGTCGTTGTGACTTTCATAGGCTGCTTAATGTGTGTGGAATATTTCTGTTTCTTACATTGTTCACACTTCGACACAAAATCGATAACATCCTTTTCAAGACATGGCCAGAAATAATACTTTTTGATATTATTTGTCATTCGCCTAATACCTGCGTGGCCACTAGTGGGCAATAGGTGGAAATCATTTAATATTACACGCCTATTATCTAAATTATCTATTCTCTGAACATTACTCACTACACAAATACGTGGTCCGGACCACTTTTCATAACTCTTTATTTCATTTATAAGCCCACTGATAAAATCATTATTATTATCATTTCTTAATATGCATAGCTCATTTATCGATATCTTTTTACATAAATATAACAAGTCTCTCACCAATACGGCTCGCGTGATCGGAGATCGAGATATTGTTTGTATATAAATTATTGATTTACTGGGCACATATATAAAATATTTAAATTTTTCTACGCTTATTCCACTTTTTATTAAATTATTTTCCTGCCTAGGGTTTATTAACGAAAGTTCGGTAATATTCCTCGGTTTTTTAATTATTTCCACCACTCTTGGTTGATCAGGCCTCGAGTGTGTGTCTATATTATCCACCGACGGATTATTATCGCTCTTACTACTATCCATGTTTAATTGACGCAATTGCGCTCTAGTCATTACACTAATAATATGCTCATTCATTGATTTTAATTCCTCAGATGTTAGTGTTATTCGCGATAAAGCATCTGCCACTGAATTTGACTGTCCCTTTATATACTCAATTGTATAATTAAATTCTTCTAATTGCAATCTAAATTTCAATAATCTACTAGAAGGATCTCGCATGGAAAACAAATAAACTAGAGGTCGATGGTCAGTCTGTATCTTGAACCGTTTTCCGTATAAATAAGGTCGAAAATACTTAACACTCCAAACGATTGCTAAGAGTTCCTTTTCAATGGTAGGGTAATTAATTTCGGCTTTATTTAAACCACGACTAGCATAAGCTACTGGCCGTCCATCTCCATTACACAATACAGAACCTATCGCTGTACCTGATGCGTCTGTTTGTAATATAAACTCATTGTTTTCTGAAAAGTTTGGATATTGCAATACTGGCGGGTTTATCAAGGCTGATTTTAACATCTGAAACGAATGTTCGCATTCCTTTGTCCACACAAATTTAACATTTTTACAGCCTAATTTGTTCAAGGGAAATGCAAGTTTGGCAAAATTCCTAATGAATTTTCTATAATAGTTAGCGAAAGCTACAAAACGCTTCAATTGGTCCGCATTTTGTGGCTTTGGGTAATTATCTACAATTTTAATTTTTTCTGGGTCTGGTAAGATTCCTGTACCTGACACTATATGTCCTAAATAAAGAACCTCTTTTTGTAGAAATAAACACTTAGCAGGGTTTAATTTTAAATTTACTTTTCGCAACCTAGTAAAGACATCCATCAAATTTTGATTATGTATAGATAAATTTCTTCCTATTACGATCAGATCATCCTGATAAATGAGACATTTATCGTAGTTAAGACCTGACATTGCTATTGTCATCATTCTGCTAAAACTATTGGGACTAGATTTTAACCCCATCGGCATTCGAGTCATTTGATATTGATTTTTACCTGTAGTGAATGCCGTACATGGTCTACAACTTTCCTGTAATTTAATCTGAAAAAATCCTTGAAATAAGTCTAAATGAGTAAAGTACATTGCTCCCGATAATGAGTCAAGTATTTCACTAATGTTGGGAAGAGGAAATTTATCATCCTGTATACTATTGTTTAGCTTTCTATAGTCAATAACGACACGCCACTTTGCAACTCCATTTTCATCACGTTTTTTCGGAACGAGTAACAATGGACTGGACCATGCACTTTGAGATGGTTCAATTATTCCATCGTTTAACATATTTTCAATTTGGTTATCTAATTCTGGTTTTTGAGCATAAGGCAAACGATAAGATTTTGTGTAAATAGGTGTGGTATGTGGTTTCAAGTCAATGGTCTGTTCATATATGGGCGTAGTAGATAATTTATCACCTGGCAAATGAAAAATGTCGGGAAATTTAGCGCAAATGTTTTCTATCGACTTTTGTTCTTCAATGTTCAACCCTTTCAAATTTAATAAATTAAATAAGGTTTTAACCCTTTCCGAATCAATCGCAGTTTTATTAAACTGACAAATAAAATAATTATTTAAATTACTAGTGTTTACCTGAAAATAATTTAGTCTAACGTTTTCATCCCTAGTGTTTAAGATACGAATAGGTATTTTCCCGTTTATTGGTTTGTTTATACTGCTTGCCAAAAATACACCCTCACATAATTGCTGATTTGACACTACACACTCTTGTTTTGAGTTTGTTTCAATAAAATGTATTGACTCGCTACGTGCTGGTACCGTTAAATAACATGTGTTATGATTTGTAAAATAATTATCAAAGGATATAGTAACTAACTCGGACTCATCAGTAAACAATTGCAATGTATTGATTTCAAAATTTAAAATGGCTCTATAAAACGATAAAAAATCTTGACCTAATATACCGTCCGTCTTACATGGTAAATCCTTAAATACAACGAATTTATGATGGAATTTATACTCGTTATAATTGAGTGTTAAATTTACACAACCTTCTGAAAGTACATTACCACCTATTCCTTTCACACTAACTCTCTCTATATGGTAAGGAATTTGTAAACGATTCAAACATTCTAGCTTCACTCCCGATATGGATGCGCCGGTATCAATTAGCCAGCTATGATTATGATTGCAAATCTCAAGTGATACTTTGTTTAAATTGTTACACGATAAGATGACATCATTCACGAAAAAAATGATTTAGTGATTCATTAGTTGATGTCTCTGTTGCTACCTGTCTATTTCCAGTCATGAAATTCATATTTCGTTGTAACGCGATGCCTCGATTGCGGTTACCACGTGGGAATCCATTAGATTCACGAAAGTTATTGTTATAATTACCGCGAAAATATTTATTACTAAATTTATGAGGTACCTGGGGCCGATGACCTCGTTGCTGGTAACCTTGGTGCCCACTTCTTGCAGCAAAATTACGCTGTCCTCGATAACCTCGCTGGGCTCTCTTAGTCTGATAAAACGAATGTTTATACGTACCTATCATCTCTGCTGAACCGCTTGGACCAGGTGTCTCCTCATCTTGGGCCGTCTGGATAGCTTCTGTTAAAGAAGAACAGTTACGCGAGGCAATAATTGTGCTTAGGCGCCGATCCCGCAAACCATCAGCGAATCGCTTAATTGCTAACTTTTCATTCATAGGTTTTAATAATGCATACTTGGCTGAATCACTTTCGGCTTGCGATATCGTCAAATTCACAAAGAGTTCTGAAATTTCTTTGCCGTAATCTGTAACTGTTTTATTATATTGTTTACAGTTTTGCAATTTAGTTTGAATAGATATGTAGCTTTTTTGTGGCAACAATAGTTTACGCATATCCTTTATAAGCTCATCGACAGTTTCATATTTTGATGATAATAATAATTTTGCACGCTGGGATAGCCTGTTTTTCAAAACAAACTGAATAAGCTTAATTTTACATCCTGGTTTGTCTAAAACTGAATCGTAATATTCAATACTCTCAATAAGTTGCTTGGTATTGTCAGAACTATCGTCCATAACGGGCAAAAGATGTAACGCCGTTTTAATTTCGAATATGTCTGCCATGGTTTGTAACGAAAGCTCGCCCTCTCTTGTATCACTACACCAACAAATTATCTCTGAATATAGTTTATCAAATTCCTCACAAATCCTAGTAATTAATAAAATCTCCGAATTCGTAAAATGTCTTAAGTTTTCTTTATAAATTTTAACAAATTGGTTATATTTTAATAGACTACTGTTAGCCTCTTTTCTTTTAATGTCCAAAATCTTGCCGTGTCGACGGCTGGGACCTATTTTTATTAAGTAACTTCTTATTACTCTTAATTCGTTTAATATTACGTTTAAATCCTCAGCCATACCACGTTAGTGAACTAATTAACAGTGGACTTTATTTATACTACATAATTTAACTAATTAATACCCGAAGATGCACATGATATATTTTTTTTTTTTTTTTTTTTTTAACCATATATATTATTTACTCACAACACATATAGAACCTTGGACCTATCACATCACATCACTACCGTAAGATATTTGCACTGAGCCGACACCGCTGCTTGCCCAACGTTAGAATACGCACCTCGAAGATATCATAAGCTACACGTCGATTACCTCGGCCATGCCAACCTGCAGCACAGGATCCTTGTTTGCCTGGTGTCGTCGCAGGATACTGGAATAACGCCTCAATGTGATTTCATCTATGCGACGCTGTATTATCTTTTTATGGCAACGGTTATACAGCTTGTATACAATAATCACCACCCCAAGTGTCAAAATGGTACATATAACCACGAGAATTGTGTTCGTGATTTCTTGCTGACGGGTATGGGCCGTGTTACTACCGACTCCGGCGCTCTGGGCAATCACTACTTCTTCCTTCGAACTAGAACCACCCATTTTTCTCGTAAATGTTCCTAGACGACGTAACTATAAAATACGTTTTATTGAACGGGGACCTGATCACTCTTTGTTTCATTTTAAAGTCCGTAGTAATTTTCCAGCAATTGTTTTAAAATACCGTTTCCATATTAGGAGTACACGCGCGCACGGATCGCTTAGGTTACAGGCAGGATCGCCATGTAAGGTTGTGTATAGGAGACAAATGAAACGCTCAAAGTTCAATGATACACTGACTATATTTTAGAGACTACATGCTTATTATATACCTTACAACTACTACATCACATAACAAAATATTCTCATAATTATTATTCAATGCATATATTACACTAAAACCTTGATTTAGTATCTCTCAATGTTATTAGAATTAATTGAAGGAAAATGTTTTTAATTACTTAATTTTTTTTTATTTTTTTACTATACATATAAAAAAAATGTACTTTCTTTTTTGTCTTTATCAAATCTCTGACCAGTTTTTTTTTAATTCCGTACCTAAAGTTTTTGATATCCGCCTTTCCTTCTTTCTGTCTACAACGTATTTTTGTTGCCGCTTAAACTCCGCATCTACGAAAAATCTATCAAAATAAGCTACTCGTCTACTACGAAGGAATTCTTTAATTACAATACGGAAAAAAAAGAATAGAAAATGTATTGTTTTTAAGCGTCGCATGTGATATTTTCATAGATACGAAATTAATCACAGCTTTGATTGTTTATTTATCTCGTGATAAAAATAGTACATATAGATGATAATATTATGAGTAATCTTGTCTTCTTTATTAAAAGGCGGAATAAAAAAAGTTAAAAAACATTAGTTTATGTATTATGTATCTAACACTATTGTGTATTTAGATATTTAGCGGCCATTTGATTTGACGCCCCGGGCCAATTTACTTAGCCGCCCTATAAATTAATAGAGATAGAGCAACATTTTAAACTTGAAGGCTTTCGCCGCCATTTTTAGCCTGGCTGCTCCAGGCCATGTCCTCTATGGCCCTATGGTAACTACGCCTCTGATGTAACACCACATTTATATCTTTGGAATGTAGAGACAGAGAGTCTACTAACGTAGAAACATGTTGAGAAGAACATTTGCAAATACAGGGAATTGAATCTATATAATCAAATTTACCATAAGGAAAGACTATAGGGAAAGAATTTCAGGAAAAGGCTTTGATGAATCGTAGAAAAACCGAGATTGACACTCCATCTATCAGCCTCTCTCCGTCCACTGCTGGACATAAGCCTGTCCCACAGAAAGCCATAACGCGCGGTCCTGCGCTATCAGCATCCAGAGGCTCCTGGTACATTTAATGATATCGTCAGATTCGTCATTCCACCTTCGTACCGGACGAGGCAGACTGACACTAACAAATTTTGTTTTTGTTTTCTAATTGAAATCAAACGAAATTGCAAACTCTCCTCGAAACTAAACTAAATCCTTGGTACGACAGTGACATAAACTAACAAAGGGATTAGCGCCGTAACGCGTTATGTAACGAAATGGTTTACCTTTCCTTTATGATCACTTCCAAAAGAAGCATTGTTAACGGTACTTTTCAAATAAGTATTGAATATTTCAAAGCACAATGGTTTCTTCGAGGTGAACTATCTATTTGCATATGTCAAGTATCTACGCAAATATTGATAAAATCTGTATTGTGCACCAAAATAGCATAATAATTGATAATATTTTAACCCCATTTATTATCACTATACAACAGCTAATGATCGCCATGTTCGAAATTCAAATTTTTCAACTTTTTTTTTAATTTGACCCTAGAATTAGTAGGTAGTATTAAGAGGGTACTGTACTCCTAATTTAGGTATTTGTCTTAGGTATTGCTATCCCTATTTCCAAGCGCCGTGTTGAACGGGACAAATATAGCTGAAGCAGAATTTACCTACAAATTCTTTGAAAAAAAAAGACGTTTCGGAGTCCCCTTTTTTTCTCGAGAAAGTTAAACCGATTTTAATTATTTTTACGCTATATTATAGATGAAAAGTATATATCTATGGTTCTATCACTTTCTTTTTTAGTAAAACCTTACCAAATATGTATGATAGTCGCTCCAATTTACCTAAAGAAAACCGAAAAAAATACGAATTTTCAGATGGTCATATTTCTTTTAGTTAATATGTTTTGAAAAAAAGAAAGTGATAGAAGCATAGATATACTCTTCGTCAATAATATAGCGTAAAAACAATTAAAATCGGTTTAACTTTCGCAAAAAAAAATGGGGAGTACGAAACCCATATTTTGTATGGAGCATAATTTGGTATCGTGCGCTCACGTGTAACTTAACCCGTAACTGTGAAATTTTTCATCCATCTTGCTTTTCAGCTTTGGTAAGATAGAATAAAATTACAACCAGATTTTTCTTCGCTTATAAAATGTCTACGTTTTAAAAGTGTACCGTCTGTATAACGGCATGTGTTCTGAAGAAATATTTAAAGTGGTGCACACGGCCTCCTTTTATCATCGCACCTCTCGCCACCGGCAGCGAGTTCATTCTCACACCTTAGAACCGATACCATCCCGTACTGTACGGTTCCAGCGTAACTTTATCCCACGTACAATCAGGTTGTGGAATGAGCTTCCTGCCGTGGTTTTCCCACAGGACTATAGCATGGGGCTCATCAAAAAGGGCGTTAAACGGTTCCTACAGGGTCAGCAACGCGCGAGTGATACCTCTGGTGTTGCAAACGTCCATAGGCTACGGTAATCGCTTACCGTCAGGCGAGCCGTAAGCTTGTTTGTCACCCTTGCAGTATAAAAAAAAAGTAAGGATATTTTGTACTTAATTTCGAAAATCATAAAATTTATTATAAATGTATATTTGACAACAAAAGTAGTGATTTAAAAAGTTTCTATCAAGTTATTTATTTGACTACTTTTATGGCACTGTTATTTAAACACAAATAAAGATGATACAATTCTTTACACTTCGATTTGCAATATCTCCTGGTATTGAGTCCACCAAGGAAATAAATATTAACCCAGTTAATAAATGTTATATATTAAAAATTTATAGGCATATTTCAATCTTAACTGCTACTTTTTGCGTTCTAATTTCAAACAACCTATTATCGTACATCATTTCTTTTTTATTTTTCATCCGTTCAAGTGGCTGTATATTGTTGCCAGTTGTGAAATACCTTCGATTCATTTGTAATATGGTTGCTGAAAAACATTAACATTGTTTATGGTTAAATTATGTTTTAAAACGTTTTTATTGTCAGTAAATATAAATTTACACATTTATTAATGATGTAATGTTAATAAAGTTTATTAAGTAAACTATTTCAGTGCCTACCTATTACCTAAACCTAACCCACA
Source organism: Orgyia antiqua (assembly GCA_916999025.1). NCBI lineage: Eukaryota > Metazoa > Arthropoda > Insecta > Lepidoptera > Erebidae > Orgyia > Orgyia antiqua. The sequence continues at coordinate 28,599,026 of OU779871.1, forward strand.
ATGATTTCATGAACATTGATTTTATGATTATGGAGAATTTTAGATTTAGAATCTTGCGCAGCTTATAATGATATTGATGTCTTAAGTCTCAGTAAGGGTCAGACTTCTAATATTATGCTAATTTTGGATCCTAAAGTCGTCGAAGGTATAATTTCACGTCTCCTATAAACAATGGTACCAATTCTACGAGCATGACTAAACTTAACTAAAAAATTGGTCAAGTGCGAGTCGGACTCGCGCACGAAGGGTTCCGTACCATTATCTATGCAACATACGTTATTAATAAATGAGCAAACAACACACACAATACTTAATTAATCACGTTTGTTGTATGAGAGCAAGAAACGGTAAAAAAATCATGTTTGTTGTATGGGAGCCCCCCTTAAATATTTACTTTATTTTATTTTTAGTATTTGTTGTTATAGCGGCAATAGAAATACATCATCTGTGAAAATTTCAACTCTCTAGCTCTCACCGTTCTTTAGATACAGCCTGGTGACAGACGGACGGACGGACGGAGGGACAGCGAAGTCTCAGCAATAGGGTCCCGTTTTTACCCTTTGGGTACGGAACCCTAAAAATAAAAATTCATAGAATTGGTACCATTATTTACCCAGATATTTTAAGTGCTGTTTTATTGGCATAAAAGATATTTAGGTATAACTTTACATGTGCAAAAATGAATTATATCCATTATCCTGCGAATAAATTTGAAAAGACTCTATGGCCTCTATGATTTTTGAATAATTTCAAACTTGGAACATGCCACACAACGATCGAAGGTCGTATATAAATTGTTTTTTTTTGTTCCAATTTCATGGTACGAGTATTTGCCGTGAATAATATGAAAATGATGTTTGCACTGTTATAAATGACAATATTTTATTTGCTTTTAGTTTAAACAACAAGTTTTCCTTATTTTATGTTAACTGGTTATATTATTTTGTGCAATAATTATACGATAATTGCTAAAGCATGTCATAAATATCGACACGCCTTTTTCTTGTGTGAGTAGACAGAAACTGTAGAATTACTTCTACAGACTAATACTATTTATTTCTAATTATTTAAATATGAAGATTTATATTATAGTCTAATTAAGAAACTATAAAAGACAATTTTTTTAATGCGTTAATAAAAAAAATCAACAATGTTATTATGTACAAAAAGTATTTTTGCATCGGCCGGGAATCGAATCCGGGCCGCCCGCGTGGCAGGCGAGCATTCTACCACTGAACCACCGATGCTACAAGTGTAGTAGTTGAAATACTCGCTTAAAATTTTGTTATCGCAAAATAAGCAGCGACTGCGAAAGCGAATGATTGCGACTATTAATAACAACTAATTTAGTATCAATTTGTATTAGTCATGTAAAATTATGATATTTTTCACTGATGCTTTGTTCCTATTAGTCTAAGCGTGATGTTACATATCCTATAGCCTTCTTCGATAAATTTACTATCAAACACTGAAAGAATTTTTCAAATCAAAGCCGTAGTTTCTGTGATTACAAACGCGTTCAAACAAACATACAACCTCACTCTTCTGCTTTCTAATATTAGAATAGATTGGACAATCATAAGTAATGTTTGTAATAAGCTCAAGAAGATGGAATGCCAAGGTTATTTTCAAATTATCCTATATCTTTATCATACCAGAGCTATGTTCTATGTATACAAAGTAATCTCTGTAAGGAGGAAACATAAACATAAGTATGTATATCAAAATGTATACCTAATAAAGTAGTGATTTGTGTTGCTTCTTTTCGATAAGATTAGAAATTCGGCGTCTTTTATGAATGATAAATATTATCAAAACATGTATATTTCATTTAATTATTAAATTCTATTAAGCAATTAAACTATCTACTTAATTACGCCACATATACGCCATATTAGCCACAAGAAAAAAAATAAAGCGGTCAAGTGTGAATAGGACTCGCAGTCTCGCACGCGAAGGTTTCGTAACGTTGTTATCTTATAAAATAGCAGTAAGAGAATGATGATGATGGAGTATTTGTTTAATAAATCAAATGATGGTGAAAAAAGTAAATTGCCGCAAGCGGGACTTAAACCCACGGCCTCGGAATACCGTTCCGTAGCTCTGCCAACTGAGCTTATTGCGGTCGTGCTTGCAACATTTAAATTAACCACTACATTTGTCACTCGATTGATTTTAAATATTTTTACGTACACGCTTGCGGCAATTCACTTTTTCCACCATAATTTGATTTATTAAGTAAAAAGCATAGCATATCAATTGCAAAATTAATAAATTACTTAATATCATAAAACTGAAGTGTTTGTTTGTTTGAACGCGCTAATCTCAGGAACCACTCACTGGTCCGATTTGATTAATTCCTTCAGTGTTGGATAATACATTTATTGAGGAAGGCTATATCACGCTGCGACTAGTAGGAGCGAAGCATCAGTAAAAATGTTGCAAAACATATTGTTGACTTATGACTTTAAGAGACCATTCTGTGACCATGGTGACTGCAAAATCCCGGAAATGTCGGGCAAAAATTTGAAACAAATATACGCGTCTAAATCCGTAAAAAGTAGTTTTATTTAAACAAATGCGTCGCGCAAGTGTTGGAGAATATTAATGACATAAAATTTAAAAAAGCCAGATTTTCATTTGTTTTTTTAGTTTTTGAACTAAGTATATTATTTAAATGGAGTTTAGATGCGCCAGAGATTTTAAAGTGTGTGTGTGTGATCTACTCTGTACCATGAGAACAAACAGATAACAATAATTGGAATGGGCTACTTCTAAGTAATTCATCAACACAACTTGTCAACAACTATAAATCTTATCAATTAGCAGTCAGCATGTTTAGTCTGTATGACTGTGTAAAATGATATGCTGGGCCCTGAGTCGGGTATTTCAACGGTGTCACAACTGTACCATTATTGTACCATTATGGTGCAATAGTAAAGTTTTTGGTAGTCTACTATTAATGTGTCGTCATAACGACTTCATCATTGTCTTACAATTGTCAAAGTGACATAAATTGCTAGTCTCGTACACAACTGCTTCACAATTGCAATTCAATGACTGAAATGTTTCGGTAGTCTGCTATTTTGAATTTGACAGTACTATTTTTAAATTGTCCTGTGTCGACAGATTGCCATAAATAAAAAATAGATAGATAGAAATATTAGAAATTGTTCTTTGTAATTTATTGCAATTTACTAATCTCCTAAACTTCACATTGCTTTTTATACTAATAAATAGTATGTACAAATATATTTAAACGAAGTCTAGCATGATTAAATGTTTAAATTTATTAGTAGTTTTTCGAAAAGCACTTCAACTAACGCATTTTTTAAAAACGGCAACACATACATACCATTCTAACACAATCCATAGATAAAAGAGACCGAAAATTCAATGCATAGATAAAAGAGATCGACAATTCTATTACCATTGAAAGACCGTTATGACGGCATATAGCAGACTACGGATATTTGACTTCAATTGCAACGGTATCGTGCCGGTATTGTGCCGGTATGACAATTGTTCCAAAATAGTGGACTTGAGCACCTGATGTAAATGAAATATATACCTTAGAGCGTTAATCGCACAAGAGTTGACAATATTACCGATTAAACTTACAATTAAACTTAACTAAATAATAATCACAAAGAAAAAATTGATAACAAAGTCAATAACACTATTCGGCAATGTTAACAGAACATTTTTTATAAGAAAATCTGTATATTATAGATAGACTAACGATTTTAATTAATAAAAATGTACACAACGAAATAGCCAATTAACCAAAATACGCCATAGTTGTTTTCATTTTTTAGTTAAGTTTAGTTGTGTACGTGAAATTCGTACAATTATAAGGCGACCCTCACTGCAAAAGATACGAGAACAATGATCATATTCATTGAGTACGGACACTGTGATGTCTTAGAGTGCGTGAGGTGATTTATTTGCGGTGCGTGCGCAGCGACCAAAGAAATTACGTTATAGAGTTTGTGTGCGTTACCTTAGCAAGCCTACGCGCTTTAGCGACGCGACGCGCGCTTATTATTGTTAAAGCAAATAGCGTATGTAACAGCTCCTATGGATTTAATACTCTAATGATATAAACGGATGCTTTGTCTCTTGTATCCATCTTGTTGACATCAATATAGTGAATTTAATGTATTCTATCAATCGGTTCTTGTCTTAATTTAATTTACGATTCTTTAAATATACAAATATGTCTACTTATTTGCGTATATGTTTTCTTATTATAAAACAAAGTCGTTATTTATGTGTGTCCTTAACTGAGCTTGAATCACAAAAACTACGCAACGGATTTTGATGTGGCTTTTTTTAATAGGTGGAATGGCTCAACAGGGGTATTTGTAAAATTTGTTAAAATTTTGTTTTTAAATTCTACGAGTATGAATTTGCGAGCTTGAAACTTAGCTTGAGACAAGAGAACGTGGTGTGAAATATCTTTCTAGCCGTCTTTTCCAAGGATACCCATTAAAATGTATCTCCTCCATATATTGTTCTTCATTAGTTCAAAGGGCCAGGTAGCACTTACGGCCGAGGAGCATGTATGCCCAGATGTATGAGTTTAAATGAAGCCAGAGGGCTATATTTGTATCGTAGTAGATGGCGTTCTATAGTCTCTGCCTATCCCCAAGGAAAAAATATGAATGTATGTAACAACAATGGTTCAAACATTATCTAGTAAACTTCTGACCAAATATTTGAAAAAAAAATACGTTTTCGATATATTAATTAATTCTTTGTAGTTAAAACATCTGTGTCAACATAATATGCGCCGTTGTTTGGTCTGGATAAAAACCAATATACTGTATCTGTTTTATTCTAGTTACATATAAGTGACATTAAGAAAGAATGAAAGAATCATTTGTTGCTGCGGAACCCGCATTTAAATTATGGCGGAAAGTTTTACGGGACCAGCGAAATCGATGACCATTTCAGTAGCAGGTCTCATATTCGAGTTCGAAAGTTTGTTTGAAGCTGAAGAGTTTGTTTGTTTGAATGTGCTTATCGAAGAAACTACTGGTCCAATTTGAAAGATGCTTTTAAATAAGAGATAGGGTATATGACATCATGCTGCGACCAATAGGAACAAAGGATTAATCAAAAATGTTGCAAAAAACGGGAATAATTTTCTAAATTCTGCGCGTACGAAATGACAGGCAATAGTTAGTGTCGTATAACATTGAATATATAGGTTAAACATATAACATGTATGTTACAAGAAGGTTAGTGGGTTGCTATCTTGTGATTCATATGATAATTAACATATTATTTACATATATATAATACAATGATAGTATGCCTAAACTTACAAGGTGTTGCACGTAAATACTGAGTCGAGGCTACTCGTTATATATTGAATATTTTATGTTGTTTCTTGATATAAAAGTTGAAATATGTTTAATCTCTAGTATATAAAATTCTCGTGTTACAGTTTTAGTTACCATACTCCTCCGAAACGGCTTAATCGATTCTTGTAAAATTTTAAATGCATATTCAGTAAGTCTGAGAATCGGCTATTATCTATTTTTCATACCCCTAAGTGATAAGGGTTGTCCACCCCTGACATTTGTATGGCAAAACAACGTTTGCCGGGTCAGTTAGTTTACTTAAAAAATTAGTAAAGTGCGAGTCGGACTCGCGCACGAAGGGTTCCGTACCATTATCTATGCAACATAAGGCAACGTTATTAGTATCGAGCAAGAAACGGTAAAAAAATCATGTTTGTTGTATGGGAGCCCCCCTTAAATATTTATTTTATTTTATTTTTAGTATTTGTTGTTATAGCGGCAATAGAAATACATCATCTGTGAAAATTTCAACTCTCTAGCTATCACCGTTCTTGAGATACAGCCTGGTGACAGACGGACGGACGGACGGATGGACAGCGAAGTCTCAGTAATAGGGTCCCGTTTTTACCCTTTGGGTACGGAACCCTAAAAAACGATAAACGGGAAAAATGAGTTAATTACAATTGTCCTGCACAAAATCGAACCCTTGACCTCGTTATATTCTTCTACACTACCACGACCTGTTTTAAACATTACCTACTCTTTGAAATCAATTGTTTATTTAGATTAAAATCATATTAAAATAGAATGTTATTATTGATTGATATGATATCACGATTGTGATCTGAAATATTTTGTTAAGTACTTGTAAACACATTTATTTTATTCAGCTATTTGTGCTTCTGATATTTTTTATAAACTTTCATTGTTATTAAGCGCTTTCTTATCATTAGTTTACATGCATTAAAAAAATAATTAGTCTATTTAAAAACACGCTTGAAATTATTACATTGTCATCAGTCCATAATATGTGTGCAAAATTTTAGATCAATCTGACTACTAGTGTGTGAAAATCATTTTTAAGATTCCGTTACACAAATTAACACATTGAAACCAATTGGCATTGTTCATATTTTTTTAAACTCTTACTTCGAAAACCATTTCGACGGGCTTCGTGGTGGAGTGATTTATGTAATGGACTGCCGATCACGAGGTCTCGGGTTCGATTCCCGGTTGGGACAATCATCTGTGTGATATCCATAAATGTCATACAAAAGTTTGTACTGCGTCTGGGTGTTTACTATGTATTATATGTATGTATTTACAAAAGAAAAGTAGTTTACGTATTATATCCGTATTCTGGTACCCATAACACAAGCATATAAGCTTAGCTTGGGACCAGAGGACGTTGTGTGAAATGTCCATGAATATTTATTTATTTATTATTTATTTCGAGGAATAGAGTTCCTGATCATGATCCATTAGTTTTTTTCGGAAAATTTGCTATATCAACGATTATTTTTCCAAAAAAGCAAATACACTCTATTTGCCCTTGAGGGCCTACATCAATATTATCCTCGACATGTACCTATTAACACAGCTAGTAGGTATAGAAAATGAAGAATTAGGGATATTTTTTTTGTTTACTCAAAATCTACTAAATATATTTTAATTCCGGTTTACGTGTTTCTATATATAATAGTTACTTATGTTTTGAAAGTTATTTCATTAGTTAATACGCGATAATAGACCGACAAATGAAAAAAATAAAAAATAAGAGAGGTTGTTTCGCTAAGATTTTCTATCGAGAAAACTTTTTTCAATCGCGTTTCTGAGTTTATGCGATCCTAGATTATATATTGAAAAAAACATATACTTAAAAATTAGAGATCTAGCCATTCAATCTAAAGAAAAAATGAAAACTTCGTACGTAGAAAAATGCACGAAGCTATTTTGGTATCCTCTTAAGGCGTTCTTATGGAAGGATATACTAATCAATGGTGAGTCAAAATTGGTCTATTATATCAACTCTTATTTCTTTCTCATTCAGAGAACAATTTTAAAAATATTGAAATTAGTTGCTAAAATAGTCTATATTTTATAAAAAAATTAAAAAACAGAAGGTGAAAAATTATGAACAATCCCAATTCTCCATACACAACTAAACTTAACTAAAAAATGAAAACAACTATGGTACGAGTATATTTTGATTCATTTGCTATTTCATTGTGCACATTTTTATTAATTTACAAGAAAGTTCTGGGCCCCGAGTCCGGTAAATGAATTGTGTCACAATGGTAGCTCAATACACATTATAACCTCAAAAAATTAACAATAGACTACCAAACTGGATAAAATTCGCCACTAAGCAATCAGTTATTTAGTGTTATTGCAAACAAATGCAATAACTGATTGCTTAGTGGCGAATTTTATCAAGTTACCGGACTCGGGGCCCTGTTAACGTTGTCACTATCAATCTTCATGTTTTAGTTAAGTTTAGTTCTGCGCGTAGAATCGGTACTCGTGTAGATGGATACCAACGAAGCTAAAACTTTTTAAAACTTACTTTATGTCACTAAAGCAACGATATTATTATTTATGATTTAATAATATACGTAGTATCCACACTTCTGGTATTGTGTTGACAAATTATCATTGTCGTGATAAATAGGTGCCGTTTGAATGTTACCTCATTCCTTACGTCATATTTACTGAACTACAAACAAGCTAGCTTTGACCCGTGGTTTCTTATGGTTGACTACCAACTAGTGTCTACTACGCAGCACATTTGTACTTAAAGTCTTATCAACCAAAAAGGTTTTAGTTTTATTACTGCCAGGGACTGGAATAATTTACCGATGTCTGTGTTCCCCGAGAGTTACAATGTAGACTCGTTCGAAGGAAGGGTAAATATGCTTCCTACATAGTTTGTACGCTTACCATCTAAGATTTCATTGCCACTTACCATCAGGTGACATGGGATCAAGTGCCAACATATTTTATGTAAAAAAATTATTAGTTCGATACGTATCTATCAATGTATTAATCCATGTAACGGAATATTTAAATGTAATTTTTTCTCACTTGCACTAGTCGGATTGATCTGAAATTTTGTATATTATGTACTTATTAAGGACCGATGACAATGCAATAATTATTAAAAATATTAAGTATTTTCAAACGGGTTTTTAGTTTTTTAACTAAGCAAATTATTATGAGTCAAAGTTCGGATTTCGTGGTCTTCAGCGAAAGAAAATATACTTAGGTAGTTATTTAAATTAAAAAAAAATTTTGCACTGAAACTTAGGTAAATAGAAAGTAATAGGTTAGTCAATTAATCTTCCTCTCCAGCCCATTAAAGGTCCCACTGTTGGGCACAGGCCTCCTTCACTTTGGGAGGGATTATGGTCTACTGTACTGCGCTGATCAGTCGTGATGACACCGGGTTTAATTTCGAGTATTGCGTCTCTCGCAGTAGACGTTAACTGCTTATATTGTCCCTCAGCTGGCTGTTACAGCAAACTGGGAAAGAAATGGGGTGGTGACACTTGTATTCTTAATCCGTCACCACACAGACATATTTTTTTACTGTAAACAAATCTAATCTTTAATACAAATGTATTTCTGTTCTCACATATTGTATCAAAGTGCAATTACATCACATTATGTTAAGGGCCTACATCAACATTATCGTCGATATGTACATATTAACACAGCTAGTAGGTATACAAAATGAAGAATTAGGGATATTTTTTTTGTTTATATATATAATAGTTACTTATGTTTTTAAAGTTATTTCATTAGTTAATACGCGATAATAGACCGACAAATGAAAAAAATAAAAATTTGAGAGGTTGTTTCGCTAAGATTTTCTATCGAGAAAACTTTTTTCAATCGCGTTTCTGAGTTTATGCGATCCTAGATCATATATTGAAAAAACATATACTTAAAAATTAGAGCTCTAGCCATTCAATCTAAAGAAACAATGAAAACTTCGTACGTAGAAAAATGCACGAAGCTATTTTGGTATCCTCTTAAATCGAAACACGAGACCAAGAAAAACAAACTTACTTACAGTTTAAAAACAATGATTGTCATGCAAAATATTGGACGATAATTGAATATAAACTGCATTAACAAATGTGTTTTACTAATACCGTAGAAAACGACAGTAAGCGGAATGATTTATTTGTTTTTATAATATCATGACTCATGGCAGAACGACAAGGCAATCAAGCATTTTGATAAAAAACTCTAAGCATGCAGAAAGGGGGTCACTCTGGAATGGAAAAGGGGTGGTGAAACTTGTATGCATAGGTAATCTACACGGATGCGAAAATAATATTTAACGCATTGCATAATGATCAGCTTATCCATGTGGTGACGGATTAAGAATACAAGTGTCACCACCCATCCCCTCCCAAGGTTGCTGTAAAGGTCAGGTAAGGGATATTGCACACAAATAACACCCTCTGTGAGAGACGGAAAACTCCAAAATAAACCGTGCCAATACCTGCCAGTGCCTGGTCAGTGCGGCGCAGTAAACCATAAACCCTCTCAAAGTGAATGAGGTCCGTGCCCAACAGTGGGACGTAAATGGGCTGAAGAGATGTAGAAAGTGGCTCACTCTGGAATGGAGAAAGGGTGGTGACACTTGTATTCATAATCTACATCTACAATCGGAAACCGAGGCTTGTTGCAACCCAAGGATGGTTTAGGTCAAGCAGGCGGTCGGTCGTAAAAATCAGCGAAATCCCATTGCAACAAGAATTAGATGTTATATTGCACCGATCACGAATAACGGGTTAAGAGACCCCCAAGTCCGGTAAATGAATTGTGCCACAATGACAGCTCAATGGCACCATTATGGCGCCATAGTGGCATCATCTGTGACAAATATCAAGTTTGGTTGAATGGTAGTCTACTATTACTTTTTTTGTCATAATGATGCCATAATGTCGTCAGTGACTGACCATCATAACAACATTATAATATGATTGTAATAGCAGAATTACCAGACTTGGCCTCCAGGAGAGTTATGAAAACCAGCCTTGTATCGTAAATGCCACAGTCCAGCATAACGGACTGCAAGCAGGACCGTGAATGGTCTATAAACAGCATGATTTATTTAGTGTTTGCTTCTCTTGGTTAGTAACTTGATACAAGGGCATATTAAACGCTTAGCAATACAAATTTTGTTGTAATACAAGGAACAATTCAAGGTTTGTTTTTTAAAAACTACCGGACAGTTCATAAATATTGTAATCATGATCATGGTTTCATGGATAATGTTCATTATTTACGTTTAGGTCACCTGCGATTTATTGTTGAGAGAAACTTCGACCTATACAAAACGAAATCCAATGAGTAGCTATTTCAAAAAAGTGACACCGATTACATGTGTCTTTGATATTTGAGGGTTTTCCTCGATTTCTCAAGAGATAACCGTCAGATCCTGACCTGGTGCCAATAAGACCACACGGGAATCATCACCTTTCAAATAAAAAAGGAATCATTAAAATCGCTTTACCCAGTTAAAAGTTATTAGGTAACGGACAATGACATATTAAATAAAACATACAGACGAGTTGAGAACCTCCTAGTATTTTTGAAGTCGGTTAAATACCAATTTTACATGCACAGAAATGAAAATAACTAGGTACAGAGTTTTTATACTTACCATCAGGTGGAATGTAGTCAAGCATCAACATGTATTATGCAAAAAAAAAACATTGCCAAATTGTACTACTGACACTGGTACCAATTCTACGTGTACAACTTAACTTAACTTAACTAAAAATGAAAATTGATAGTATCAATAACACAATTCGGCAATGTTAACAGAACTTTTTAGGGTTCCGTACCCAAAGGGTAAAAACAGGACCCTATTACTGAGACTTCGCTGTCCGTGCGTCCGTCCGTCCGTCCGTCTGTCACCAGGCTGTATCTCAAGAACGGTGATAGCTAGACAGTTGAAATTTTCACAGATGATGTATTTCTATTGCCGCTATAACAACAAATACTAAAAATAAAATAAAATAAATATTTAAGGGGGGGTCCCATACAACAAACATGATTTTTTTACCGTTTCTTGCTCGATACTAATAACGTTGCCTTATGTTGCATAGATAATGGTACGGAAGCCTTCGTGCGCGAGTCCGACTCGCACTTGACCAATTTTATTTATTAAGAAATCTGGATATCATAGCTGACGATTTTAAATATTAAAATGTGCACATAGAAATAGCCAATTAATCAAATTATGCCGTAGCTGTTTTCATTGTTTAGTTTAGTTTTGTTGTGCACCTGGAATTGATATCATTGTTGATTATTTACATTTACGTCACGTGCGATTTAATTTATTGTTGAAACTTCTTCCCCAGATTTACCAGATAATGTATTGCGTTCAGTATTGATGACACGCAACTTTAGCCTGTCTAAATCGTAGTTGAAGGTCTAATAAAATATGGTATTCATGTGACATGTATTTTTGTAAACTACAAACGTCACTTTTAACAGTAATAAAACAAGCATTCTATTCGGAAGACAAGACCTGTCATGGTTGAAATTATCACATATACATGTATGGTTCAAATTATCCTGTGTTGTATATTGTAGCCACACACATAGAACGCATAGGCACGCGGTTTCGTCATTAATTCGAGACGGTGTTTTAATGAGTTTCATAACAAAACTACAGAGAAAACGCGTTATCGTATTAGTGGCGATATGAAAAATTTATAAGCAATAAAACCAATGACAAATCAATTAGTGAAGATAGGTCAAGTCTTTTAAACAATCCAGATACTGTACCTTTATTACCTAACAACGCACAACGCGTGGAATTTTGAAATTTTTTCCCGTTTTTGCAACATTTTTCAATGATGCTTCGCTCCTATTTGTCACAGCGTAATGTTATATAGTCTATAACCTTTCTCAAATAAAATAAATAGAAATATGCAAATCGGACCAGTGGTTACTGAGATTAGCTCGCTCAAACAAACACCGAAAAAAAGTCCCTTCAGCTATAATATTAGTATAGAAGTATAGATATGATTCTCACTTTGATTAAACTAAGCAAGTATGTAAAGCGAACTTAGTACAATGGTTTAGTTGTAAGTGTTAATTTCTTATAAAGAAAGCAAAAGGGAACAGCAGAAAAAAGGGTAATTTGTCAATTATCCTACATCTAAGTGGGTTGGTAAGGTCGTATTTGATCGGCTAGAGCGTTTTAGTAAATGAAATATGTTAAATTAGAATACTCGCTTTATTAGGTTCACCATAAGTTCATAGAACTAAGTTGAAAAACTTTAAATTGCTTTATTTGCTTAAAAAACCATTCTAAATCTTGAATTTGAATCGAACAATTACATTAGAATCATCAAGAAGCCATCTATTTAATTTAGCAGCTACGCCATTAATAAAAAAAGCTTTGTAATGATTGCGTTAGGCATTAATTCCAGTGAATGAATGACGCATCTACATAAATACATTTCTCTTAAGTTTACAATGACCTTTTTTAATCTGTTATCGATTAAAGGCCTACATCAATATTTTCGTCGACATGTACATATTAACACAGCTAGTAGGTATAGAAAATGAAGAATTAGGGCTATTTTTTTTGATTACTCAAAATCTGCTAAATATATTTTAATTCTGATTTACGTGTTTCTATATATAATAGTTACTTATGTTTTTAAAGTTATTTCATTAGTTAATACGCGATAATAGACCGACAAATGAAATAAATAAAAATGAGAGAGATTGTTTCGCTAAGATTTTCTATCGAGAAAACTTTTTTCAATCGCCTTTCTGAGTTCCAGAGTACCAGAATAAGATTATATCCGTATTTTGTTTATAAAAAAATAATTAGGATTTATACTACTTTTCTTTTGTAAATACATATTTATAATAAATACATAGTAAACAAACAATCGCAGTACTTACTATAATTTGCATGACAATTATAAATATCACACAATTGATTGTTCCCAGCGGGAATCGAACCCGCAACTTCGTGAACGGCAGTCTATTACGTGAACCACTAGACTAGGACACTCATCATTAGGAAAAGTTTATTGATGTTTCATAAATTTTCTGACACTTGCGCGATTCATCTGTTTAAATAAAACTACTTTTTAGGGTTCCGTACCCAAAGGGTAAAAACGGGTCCCTATTACTGAGACTTCGCTGTCCGTCCGTCCGTCCGTCCGTCCGTCCATCCGTCCATCCGTCCGTCCGTCCGTCCGTCCGTCCATCCGTCCATCCGTCCGTCCGTCCGTCTGTCACCAGGCTGTATCTCAAGAACGGTGATAGCTAGAGAGTTGAAATTTTCACAGATGATGTATTTCTATTGCCGCTATAACAACAAATACTAAAAATAAAATAAAATAAATATTTAAAGGGGGGCTCCCATACAACAAACATGATTTTTTTACCGTTTCTTGCTCGATACTAATAACGTTGCCTTATGTTGCATAGATAATGGTACGGAACCCTTCGTGCGCGAGTCCGACTCGCACTTGACCATTTTTTACGGATTTAGACGCGTATATTTGTTTTAAATTTTGTCTTGACGTTTTGGAGACTTTAATGACTGCAAATAAATAACTGACATATTTATTGGACATAATAAATATGTCGTGCGTAACGCAATAATTAAATTATTGAGGTCTTCAGTTTGATTCCCGGAACAAATTCAGTATATAATTAACAATAACATTGTTTTGTTTCAGAACATCAGTATTGTTACTGCTATGCGGGACGCTAGGGTTAGTTCTGGGGTACTTCGCACCAGATCTACCTCCGGGTCCATACTGCGGCACTTACGATGAGTGTTGCAATAACAGACAAGATGGATGCTCGCATAAGATTCTTGGTAAGTTATTTACGACAGATTTTTACCTTATTGTTTTTTTCCAAAGAGCAGAGTACAATAGCCAGGGAGCTAGGTGTGTATTATTAAAAATATATTAAAACTAGCTGACCCGGCAAACGTTGCTTTGCCATACTAAAAAAAAAGGTTTGAAAAATAGATGTTGGCCGATTCTCAGACCTACTGAATACGCATGTAAAATTTCATAAGAATCGGTCAAGCCGTTTCGGAGGAGTACGGTAACTAACACTGTGACACGGGAATTTTATATATTAGATAGCAATACTTACTCATTTGATATTTTCAATTGCAATGAAAAGCTTGTCAATAAAACTAATTCTTATGCTATTTCCATGGCTATTTCTATGTTAACAGTAATGCCACTTAAATGGATTTATAGCACCAATTCTACCGGCAACACTAAACTTAACTAAAATATGAATTTCAATAGTGTCGATAACGCAATTCTGCAATTAATTAAAATACACATATAGTTGTTTCAAATTTTTAGTTAAGGTTAGTTGTGCACGTAGAATCGGAATACCAATGTTTACAAAAAAAGCTTTATTTGAGAAAATTGTAAACTTAATTGCAATCCTAATTATACAAGGACTAGAAGAAAACCCTTTACAAACAGGACTTAACTTGTTCACCTTATTGGCTTAATGTTTGGTTGGAGGTAAGAGGAAACCCTTGTAAAAGATTTAAAATAATATGATGCCATCGGTGAAATCAAGTAGCCATATCCGTAGCACTTAGCGTCGTCCATGTACGATCAGATGTATGAATGTAAATGAAGCCAATGAGCTGTGTTTAGATCGCAGCAGGCTCTATAGTTTCTACCTACATTCATAAAAAATAGCGTGACGATATGCTTTGGGAAGGGGTATCGGAACACAAGAAATTCCCAAATTAAAATACGCCTTTTTTCAATCAGATACATTATGCTACTGCGACCAGTTCTGCAACAGAACTAAAGGACACGATGATTGCTGCCCGGATTACCAAGAAGTGTGCCTCGGTATCAGTCCACCTCCAAACTTGACGGAACCTTGCCGACACGGGAATAAGCTGTACCTGCCTGGAGACACCAGAGAAGATGGCTGTAATACTTGGTGAGTTTCATAATTACTGTAATATAGATATTATTATGAGTTTGGGTTATTTTACATTGTATTACCGGCTAACATTAAGAAGAGAAGAGAATAGAAAAAAAAGAAGATAATAGAAAAAAAAATCCACGGAGTTTCTTGTCTGTTCTTCTCCATAGGATTCGCGTTTGGAACAGACACCTAGTTTCTGACGTTTCAAAAGAGCTTGTAATTCATGACAACCTGAAATAAAAAAAATGACTTTGACTTTTACTTTGAACATTCATAGCGTGCATTGTGCATGTCCAGAAGGTCGTATTCAAAACTCGTCCACATGGTGAGCAGTGGACGAAAATCACGATTCTTTAAAAATAAATTCGATGGTGAAGAATATGTGTTTATTGAAAGGCGTTTGAGATCCTTACATGGTCAGCCGCTGTTACCCCGAGTGTTGCAAACGTCCATAGGCACAACCTCAGATTAATCACTTACTATCAAGCAAGCTGTTTGCTTGTTTGTCACCCTTGTACTGAAAGAAATGCTTTAAGCGCTTGTACAATAAAAAATTAATTGCCATTGTATATCATATTCCAGAGTTCATGACTATGCTAACCCTGATATTTGCTCCTTGAAGAAGTGGCTATCAAAATAATTAATAACATTTTTTATGTGTGGGATTTGGGCAGTTCCCATTTGGATGGATGAAAGAAATGATTTTCACAAATGACTTCACATACAATTGAGATTTTTCTCAATTAATGCAAATGAGAAAAATCTTTAGGTGATTTGTGACTGGTGGTTAACTGGACATTTGTTTTATTATACATATAATTCTACGGCGATTTCATGAAATCCTTTCCCGAAATAAGGAATTTCTCCGAACTATCGCCTATTCTAAAAATAACCTATGTCATTATTACATGATCTTTGAAAGTATACTCTAAATTAATGCTAAAAACCCGTTTAACCTTGGTACAAATGTATTACAGTTATAACAGTGCGGTTTGGCCCTGAACCTCGTATTCTTTGCACTGTATTCAACAATTGTTACTTGTCAATTCATTATTGTAGTGACGTCTGATCGATTGATATGATTAAAAGACTTGGTAACTATTGAATGTAGTTTGCTGATTAAAATGTTCGGACGTTCCACATTGAGGTTTTATTTACCTCTTCTTGTAGCGAGTTATTTATTTATTTATTTATTTATTTACACTTTATAATTAAACTATGCAAAGGCGGACTTAATGCCTAAGGCATTTTCTACCAGTCAACCATAGGGTGGTGCAGAAAAAGGGAAGGTAGAAGTGTAACAAATAAAGCTAGATTATCAAAGATTATAGTTGTTAAAGACTTATTGACATAGATAAATCCTATAAAGAATACATTACATACACATACATAGAGATACACGTAAATCAATACAATTAAACAGATACATACATGTCATACATACATATACAGATATATACGCACATTACACATACCATAAATACATATAATACAGGTACTTAAATACAGATAGATAGTAGTATAGTAGCTTCATAGACTCAGATGTGGATGCAGCTAAACGTGAGGTTGTGTCGATATACGGAGATAGTGCTCACGTATCTTACGCTTAAACGCTTTACGGGAGGTGCACATCCTGATTTCCGGCGGAAGAGTATTCCAGAGAATAATGGAGCGAACAAAGAAAGAAGAATGAACGAGGCATGAGCTATGAGGTGGGCAGGTGAGCAAGAGATTGTCAGAAGATCGAAGATTTCGGTCGTGGGTTGAGCCTAAAAATTGAAAATGTGAAGATAGATACGTAGGAGCAGTGGGAGAGTAGAGAATAGTGAAGAGAGTGTTCAGCGCACGCATTTCACGTCGCTGTCGTATAGGTAGCCATGACAGCTTTTTTCGGAAGTGAGAAACATGATCATATTTGCGGAGATTGAAAACGAATCGAATGCAATTATTGAGAAGTCGGTCAAGTTTGTTGAGTAGATTTTAGTTAGTTGTTTTGTTATCCATAGGGGCAGATCTAATTTATCAATTTATTTATTATTTGCCTAATCCCTACTGGTTTCTTCGACACTCGTATGACTCTGTACATTTGTAAGCGTCATATTTTTATAAAATAATGCATACAATATGTGAAAAAGATGCCCATTAAAGAAAAACAGCAGTTGTTATCGAGAAAATATTCGTAAACGTAGATTAATTATTGAAATTAGCCTTTAAACATCAACTGGTTGGCAAACCATGATGCGGGTTTATAAAATTAAGCAGCCCATTAAGGGCCTACATCAATATTATCGTATATCATCGCCGACACGTACATATTAACACAGCCAGTAGGCACAGAAAATGAAGAATTAGGGATACTTTTCCTATTTACTCAAAATCTACTAAATATATTATAATTCTGATTTACGTGTTTCTATATATAATAGTTACTTATGTTTTGAAAGTTATTTCATTAGTTAATACGCGATAATAGACCGACAAATGAAAAAAATAAAAAAATAGAGAGGTTGTTTCGCTAAGATTTTCTATCGAGAAAACTTTTTTCAATCGCGTTTCTGAGTTTATGCGATCCTAGATCATATATTGAAAAAACATATACTTAAATATTAGAGCTCTAGCCATTCAATCTAAAGAAACAATGAAAACTTCGTACATAGAAAAATGCACGAAGCTATTTTGGTATCCTCTTATGTTCTCCACTTTGAAAGGGGTTACGGTCTACAGTGACGCGCTTGAATTTTCGTCTGAGAAGGTACAGGGTGGTGATTGTATTAGGAAAAGGGGTGGTGACACTTATATTCTTAATCTACATAGATAGAATTAACCAAAGGAATTACCAATTTACTTTAGTTATATATAATTTAACAATAACGCAATACTCAATAAATATGGATGCATGTGTTGTCATTCCGTCATCATCGACAAATATGGTGTTCAATTGTCGCGGGGGGGGTTTGGAATGAAAATTATTGTTTTGTGTAAATAGGGGTTTATTTAAAAAATATAATTTAGGAATCGGTAAATTCTCCGCGTGAAAATAAAAATAAAAAATTTATAATATGATGGTCGGGGTTCCGCACTTAATCCACACAAGCTCCCCAATGTTATCGATTTAGGTACTCCCCTGAATTATAATCAGCGGCCCAAGGAGTCGCTTCTGGGAACCGCTGGCAGCAGTACAGCAGGGATGGGCAGCCAGCCTCGAGAGTCAGGTGACGGAAGGCAATGTAGTTGAATCGCTGAAGCGTCGAAACGTTGGGAGTGTCGAAACGTCGGAATGTTGAACGTTGGAAAGTTGAACCCTGGAATGTTGAACCCTGGAACGCGCCATCAAAAATTGCATTACAAGCGGTTCCGTATACTTTGCGAACATCCATGGCACCGCATTATAAAAATAACCACCCATAGAGTAGAAGCGATGCCGTGGAGTTGATACAATCAGATTGGAGATCACAATTTTAAAAGAAATACGTCAATAATTAATTAATTTAAAAGTTGTCCATGATTTATTAAAAATATGAGGGTTGCACTAAAAAATGTTGAAAACTTTTTATAGCATGATTATGCAAAATCAATACAAGCGTGATATATAATGTAATGCATACTAATATTGAATACAAGCATTATGATTTGATTATTACGCTAATAACTACGTTAATTGCCTATTTAAAATACAATAAAATACCACTCACCCAGTTTGGGGTAGATCGACACCAGTGTTTATTTATTATATATTTACCAATGTAATATATTCGACGAACGCTCAGTGACGCACGATAATATGTAATATTGAAATATTATTCAAATAACGATAATAAAATATAAATTAACGTGACGTGCATTCATTCGAACAATATGGCAAGTGTCGGTTATGCAGTTTTTCAAATGTCATCGATCACTTGCCGTGCCAATTTACCGACAGCAAACGGGAGTGTTGCTAAGTGAAATATCTTATATATAATTGCCAGTATGCTATTTTATTATTTTACCACATAAGGCTGTTTAGTGTTTAGTTTAATAATATGTTTTATATGTTTATGTAAATATGTTTTATAAAGATTAAGTTTTAGTAAAATGTGTTGTATATATTGTGAATATTATAATTTATTTAAGTAGTTATTAGGTATTAGTGCTGTAAATATATTAAATTTAAGTGTATTTAAAGTTGTAATATGAATTATGTACGTACAACGTTACATATACCCCCTCTCCCAGAGAAAGGATTTTACCTAATAAAATCCGCTGCGGTAAGCGCCTATTGAACCGCTCAGTAACTGTTTCACATTCATACTTCCACAAACAAACTACCTAAACCTGTCATGCGACCTATCATACGACCTAACAGATGATTGTCTGATGTATTTCAACATCAACAGACTAACCTTACACACAAGAGTGCACTTCAAAAATAGAATTGGACTCAAAACAGAACTGGTTGACAAGATCACCCTAGAGAAAGAATACTGCAAGTGTATTGGTAACTTTTCACGTATCGGCACTGTGGAATATATTTGGTCTTTGATGAATTTATTGGAGTCACGACCCGCTCCAATAAAGAACTTTAATGTAGGCTTATTTTAAGAGTCAATCCGCTCTTCACACGCTGAAAAACGCAAACAATGAGGGCTTATTTAAAGAGTCATAACCCGCTCTTTAGGTACGCGCTAAAAAACGCAAACAATGAGGGCTTATTTAAAGAGTCATAACCCGCTCTGTAGGTACGCGCTAAAAAACGCAAACAATGAGGGCTTATTTAAAGAGTCATAACCCGCTCTTTAGGTACGCGCTAAAAAAGGGACCGCAGTACCAAAACTCCTAACTAACATAAAAAAATCCGTGTAGGCTTGTTTTAATTCATCAAAGACAAACATAGGCAGTGACTGAAACGCAACCACTTATATTTTAAGAATGGTTGTAGACAAAGAAACGAAAAAACAACACTCCAAAACATGAAGTAAAAAGAATTAGAATTGAATCAATGATATTAACTACAAAATATCTTTGAATGAACAACAGAGTAACTATATTTATTTAAATCTAGGTTTGACTTAACATTTAATTTATTTAACTTATTGATTATTATTGTTAAATAGCTTCAGATCCTTAATATGCCAAACACCTATGTTTTTTCCGGACATATCCTCTAGAACATACACAAGCGGCGAACGTTTTTCGATTACACGACATTTCATATATTTTGGAGCCAACTTTTTACTAAAATATTTGTCTTTATCGCTCAATATATATGTACGTTTAAAGACTATGTCACCCACTTTGTACTCGGCAGGTTTCCTGCGTAAATTATAGTGTGTGGTATTCTTCACATGTGCATTCCACAATGAGGCCTGCACATCATTGAAAATTGACGAAAGGCATCCTAAGTTTTCAGCGTATATATCGCGAGGCAAGAACAAAACTTCATCATTTAAATCAGAATCCGTATAGTGCGATCCGCATAATACTAACTCCCTACCGTATACTAAGAAGGAAGGAGTGTAGCCAGTAGCTTCGTTTACTGAATTATTAATAGCGAATTGTACCTTGGGAATGTAAGTGTCCCAAGATCTATGGTCATTTTCAACGAAGGTTGATAGGCTAGTGACTATAGTTTTGTTGTAACGCTCGACTAAGTTTATTTGAGGCGTATACCTGGGCGTGAAATATACATTAGGGACTTTATATTTCTCAAACAACGCTTTAGTTGTTGAGCTGATGAAATGGCTTCCATTATCTAAAAAGATCGTTTGTGGTACACCATAAACTAAAAATATGGAGTCTTCTAAAATTTTTACTGCAGCGTCTGCGGTTGCGCGGCGTAGAGGGAAAATGTTACAATATTTAGTGAAACAGCAGGTTACTACCAGCATATAACTATTTTGCTTACGAGAGACAGGAAGAGGACCTACAAAATCAATGGAAATCATTTGATGGGGGCGTGAGCACTGCTTCGGACGTCCCATTTCTCCCAATGTAGTGTGATTTTGCGACTTGTAAGCTAAACAAACCGAACAAGAACCTACGTATTTTACAACACTTTGATGCATGCCAGGCCAGTAATAAGATAAAGCTAAGCGATTGTAAGTTTTAAAAACACCGAGATGACCAGCTGTTGGTACAGAATGGTTCTCGCTTACTACCTGTTCTCGGAATTCCATTGGAACGACTTCTTTCCATGCGAACTCAGCAGTAAGATTAGATTTATTTTTGGAAAGTCTAAATAAAGAGTTATTTTTAATTATAAAATTTGGAAAATG
The DNA here is from genome assembly GCA_916999025.1 of Orgyia antiqua. Classification (NCBI taxonomy): domain Eukaryota; kingdom Metazoa; phylum Arthropoda; class Insecta; order Lepidoptera; family Erebidae; genus Orgyia; species Orgyia antiqua. The sequence goes on from OU779871.1 coordinate 28,620,570, forward strand.
GCTTGGATTATTCATACAACCGTTAAAAATCTTTTTGTACCAATCATCAGAAGTAGTGTTAATAGAATTTGAAAGAGAGATAGCTGAAATAGGGACAGCACGAGAGAGAGCATCTGGTATTACATTATCAACGCCCTTTCGGTGCTTAATTTCAAAGTTAAATGAAGATAATCTTACTCCCCAACGTGCTAGTCTACCTGTAGGATTGTCTAATGACAGGAACCACTTCAGTGCAGAATGGTCAGTGTAAACCACAAATTTCTGTCCATTCTCGAGATAGCATCTCCAGTGCTCAAGAGCAACTAACACAGCAAGCGTTTCTCTTTCTGTGATGCTGTAGTTTCTCTCCGCACCGGAAAGAGATCTACTCATGTAGGCTATGGGATGCTCCTTACCATCAATGTTTTGTGTTAACATCGCTCCTATGCCATAATTGCTAGCGTCCGAGTGGACCTGAAAAGGCTCAGTGTACACCGGACAAGAGAGGACCGGTGCGGAGACTAAACACTCCTTCAGAGTATTAAAAGCTGCATCAGCCTCCGGCGTCCATTTAAAAGGAGGTGCCTTTTTGCCATTAGATGTAAGTTTATTAAGTGGGCCAGCTACTGTACTAAAATTAGGGACAAAACGTCGATACCAAGTAGCAGTGCCAAGAAAGCGTTTCAGTTCCTTTTTACTGTTAGGGACTGGAAAATTTAAAATTGCCTGTACCTTTTCTTGGTCCGTGCGTAGACCATGAGCATCTACGACGTATCCAAGGTACTTAAGTTCGCTTCTGAAAAAATTACACTTCTCGAAATTTACTGTCAAGTTAGCTCGTTTTAATTTCTCTAGGACACGTAAAAGAAGAGACACGTGATCCTCAAATGAAGAACTTATGATTATTATATCGTCTAAGAATGCGAAAACCTTACCATCCATATCTCCAAAAAGCAGGTCCACCAAGCGCTGTTGAGTCGCTGGTGCATTTGTCAGGCCAAAAGCAGTGGTTTTGAACCGTAGAGTGCCTCTGCCTGGTACATAAAATGCAGTCTTATCACGATCCTTAGTCTCTATTGGAATTTGCCAAAAAGCTTTTGAAAGGTCAACGCTGGAAAGATATTTTGCATCGCGAAGATTGTCAAGAATTTCCGAGACATAGGGTAAATTATAGGCATCTTTCTTCGTTGCTGCGTTGAGTTTTCGACTATCGAGACAAAACCTGGGCTGTCCATTCTTCTTATTCACGATAAGCACCGGAGAAGACCATGCACTCTCGCAAGGCTCGATAACGTCGAGAGCCAACATTTCATCGACCTGTTCTGTTAAGATGCGTTGTTTCTCTGGAGACATCCTATAATAACGCTGCCTTATTGGTTGGGCATCACCAGTGTCTATTCTGTGCGTAATTAAATTTGTTCTACCCAGTCCTTTCTCTTCAGTAGATATAGATTTAAATTGAGCAATAATATTGTCAGCTATTGACTTTTGCGATGCAACTAACTGACTATATGAATTAATAAAAGTTTGTGAATTATTTAATTTTACCTCAGCTAATGGACTATCTGACAAAGTAATACTACCTAAATATTTAGGAAAAATCTGAAAAACACGCCAGAAATCAACACCTAATATAATAGGAGTATCCACTTCAGGGACTACATATGTCTTAATCACATGCAATTTGCCCTCGAAAGTAATGGGTAAGTACATGTAACCAATACTCATAAGAGATTGTCCACCAGCTGCCACCATTGAAATAGTTTCATCCTGTTGCAAAGTGCAATCAACAAAATGTAAATGGGAATTATTTCCTAAAATTGTTACTGCAGCACCAGAATCAAGAAGACCGCAAACTTCAATACCGTTAATCTTAATATACACATATGGTCTAGTGTCATTTGATGGTTTTGAATGCGGAATTGTAGATATTCTATAAGTAGAAGAAAATGTTCTAAGAAATGAAAGCCAAGTTTCCCAGTGTTCCCTGTTAAAATTTCCACAATTCCGCTCATTTAGTTTTTTAAATTCTCATTACCTTTATTACACACAGGGCAATCAGGTGTTTTCACATCCTTCAATCCGCATTTGAAACAAAATATGTCACGATTTGCTTGACACTGTCTTATGTGATGTGTGTTATTACGACACCTAGGGCAATATGGTTGTTTATTTACTTGAACTGTGTGTATAAATTGTTTGTGTTGATTTTTATTGTAAATATATTGTTGATTTTTATTGTAACCATGTTGTTGATTCTTATTGTAACCGTATTGTTGATTTTTATTGTAACCATATTGTTGATTTTTATTATTATGATTAAAGCTATGATTTTTTGAAAATTCTCCCTTGTTGTAATTATTTTTGTATATATTGTTTTGTTTATTAATTGTATTTTCAAAATTTCTATTAAAGATTTTATTTGTTTCTTTAGAGTACGCAAATTCTGGAGCGACGGTTTCAGAAGTAACCTTAGGAGGTTCTTGAAATTGTAAAAGGCGAGAATTAATAGTCTCGTAATTACGACAGAGTAAGCGTAAGGCATCTATAGTGTCAATCTGAGATATTGATACAGCTAACGTACTAGCATAGCAAGGCCTTATATTATGAAAAAGTATTTCTAGTTGTTCCGACTCGGTAAAAGGCTTAGAAAGACGTGAGAACATTCCATTCATAATCGAGAGATAAATAGTTATGTTTTCACGTTCGCCCTGAGTGCGCGAACGAATTTCTGATTTAAGGCGGTAGTCGTAATCAGACTGATCAAAGTCTTCCTTGAGCTTAGCAGAGAGCTCAGGCCAGGATGATATCTTGTCCTTTACTGAACGGTACCAATGAAGAGCGTCGTCCTGGAAAATTTCCGTAGCAAAAGCTAATATTTTTGAGGGAATTATATTTCGTGCAACAATAAATTCATCGACGTGTTGTATAAATGAACGCACACACGTTTTACCATTAAACTTTAATTTGTTAAGATCAGCAATAGTACGATCGCATGTCACAGAAATTAAATTATGTACTTCCGGTGTCGAGCTAGAGGAAGAATTAGATGATACCGGAATAGGTTTTTTTGCTTGAAGAGACGCGAATCGCTGCGAAAGAAGTTTATAGCCTTTACAAACTTCATCATACTCGGATTTAGTGTCGTCACTGGGCGTTAACCTTGCTAAGCGATTATTAAGATGGTTTAACATATTTTGTGTTCTCATAAGTGATGGTTCACTAGGATCCGAGACATCTAAATTTGTGTGAATTTTAGTGAGAACTTCGAGACAACCTTTGAGGTCCTGTCGAATATCTAAAGGAGACTCCAATATGTGTTCGTCCGGGTATTCTGATGATAATTTAACAATTTGTTTACGTAACTCTTCGACAGAAGGTGCTGCGCTAGCTCCACGAATGCGAACCTCATATTCGAGCTCCGATTTTTGAAGTGATAGATATTTGACGGGTAGCATTGTGCCAAAAAAAATAAAAAATTGGGTAAGTGGCAAAACTAATGAATAAAAGCACAAATCTAAATAAATAATCTTCTCCGATCTGTTACAATATAATTAAGCTATCAACGTTTGTTTTTACATAAAAATTTATATTAATAAAAATAAAAAAAATAAAAATGGTTAGCAGCAAATAAAAAATAAAATGAAAGCAAAAGTGCTACTAATGTGTACTTTACAATACAAAAACAGCTTTCCTTAAAAATTAACAATAACAAATTAAAATAATAATTTTTAACGTACCTACCTATAAAAAAAACGAGGTAAAATTATTATTATAATTTTTTTTTTTTATATATACAAAATGTAGGTAGATATATGCCGTTATAAAATGAGAAAGAAAAAAAAATTGTAAACCAGAACAATGTATACAGTAATTTACGTTACTATTACAAAACTTTAACACTTTTAGTACACTTTAGTAACAACTAAAAACCAAAAACAAAAAACGTTTTACAAAAATAAGCCACAAACACGCTAACTACTAAAAGAACCGATAATAAAGGAACTTGTGTGAATTTAACCACGTTTAAGGGCGCCAGTGTCGCGGGGGGGGTTTGGAATGAAAATTATTGTTTTGTGTAAATAGGGGTTTATTTAAAAAATATAATTTAGGAATCGGTAAATTCTCCGCGTGAAAATAAAAATAAAAAATTTATAATATGATGGTCGGGGTTCCGCACTTAATCCACACAAGCTCCCCAATGTTATCGATTTAGGTACTCCCCTGAATTATAATCAGCGGCCCAAGGAGTCGCTTCTGGGAACCGCTGGCAGCAGTACAGCAGGGATGGGCAGCCAGCCTCGAGAGTCAGGTGACGGAAGGCAATGTAGTTGAATCGCTGAAGCGTCGAAACGTTGGGAGTGTCGAAACGTCGGAATGTTGAACGTTGGAAAGTTGAACCCTGGAATGTTGAACCCTGGAACGCGCCATCAAAAATTGCATTACAAGCGGTTCCGTATACTTTGCGAACATCCATGGCACCGCATTATAAAAATAACCACCCATAGAGTAGAAGCGATGCCGTGGAGTTGATACAATCAGATTGGAGATCACAATTTTAAAAGAAATACGTCAATAATTAATTAATTTAAAAGTTGTCCATGATTTATTAAAAATATGAGGGTTGCACTAAAAAATGTTGAAAACTTTTTATAGCATGATTATGCAAAATCAATACAAGCGTGATATATAATGTAATGCATACTAATATTGAATACAAGCATTATGATTTGATTATTACGCTAATAACTACGTTAATTGCCTATTTAAAATACAATAAAATACCACTCACCCAGTTTGGGGTAGATCGACACCAGTGTTTATTTATTATATATTTACCAATGTAATATATTCGACGAACGCTCAGTGACGCACGATAATATGTAATATTGAAATATTATTCAAATAACGATAATAAAATATAAATTAACGTGACGTGCATTCATTCGAACAATATGGCAAGTGTCGGTTATGCAGTTTTTCAAATGTCATCGATCACTTGCCGTGCCAATTTACCGACAGCAAACGGGAGTGTTGCTAAGTGAAATATCTTATATATAATTGCCAGTATGCTATTTTATTATTTTACCACATAAGGCTGTTTAGTGTTTAGTTTAATAATATGTTTTATATGTTTATGTAAATATGTTTTATAAAGATTAAGTTTTAGTAAAATGTGTTGTATATATTGTGAATATTATAATTTATTTAAGTAGTTATTAGGTATTAGTGCTGTAAATATATTAAATTTAAGTGTATTTAAAGTTGTAATATGAATTATGTACGTACAACGTTACACAATAAATAACATTTTATGTTTATTGTTGTTGTTAAAATCATCCGTCTTTAGCCCACAACTTCCTGGATCGATTATGCCTAGATTGTGACGTAATATTTTGGCCCTACTGTTAAAGAAAGAGTTATGTTTTTTTGCGCTTATTTTGGTCTTTACTACCACAATTTTTACAATGTAACATTGAATTTTCTATTTTTATTAATTCTATTCTCTTTCTCATAACACAAACATATAAGCTTAGCTTGGGACCAGAGGACGTTGCGTGAAAAATCCATTTTATTTCATAGCCATCATAACCATCGCATCGTTCGATTAGTTTTAACCACTACAGTTTTCTTAATTTAATACCCAGGTAATTTTTACATAGGTATACGTTTAATAAATAAATATTCATGGACATTTCACACAACGTCCTCTGGTCCCAAGCTAAGCTTATATGCTTGTGTTATGGGTACCAGAATACGGATAGAATACATATTATACTACTTTTTTTTTGTAAATACATAGGTACTTCTAATACATAGAAACACTCAGACGCAGTACAAACATTTGTATGACAATTAGAAAAATCACACAAATGATTGTCCCGAGCGGGAATCGAACCCGCGACCTCTTGATCGGCAGTCCGTTACATAAACCACTCAACCACGAGGCTCGTCAAAAATTATAAAAAATTTTTATATGGTACAACAAAACAACAATTATCTAGTCTAATATTATAAAGCGAAAGAGTTTGTTTGTTTGTTTAACCGCGCTAATCTCAGAAACTACTGGTCCGATTAGAAAAAATCTTTTTTTGTTGGTCCATTTATAGGGGAAGGCTATAGGCTATATAACATCACGCTGTGACCAATAGGAGCGAGGCAATAGTGAAAAATGTTGCAAAAAAGGGGAAAAAATGTTGCAAAAACTTCGCCGCGTACAGAGTCGCGGGCGACAGCTAGTAAGGTATACAAAAACGGTTTGATTTTTGGAGCGCCGTAACACGATGGAAATACCAATAAATCAAAAATCCCTTAACTAATTGACAGACGACGGTCTAGCGACCAATATGGAAAGAATTTGGATAGTAGGTATTGTATCATCAATACATCACCAAATAATAATATAAACCAAATATAAAGTACTAGCTGTTGCCCGCGCCTCCGTACGCCTGGAATTTTAATCAATTCCCCGTTTTTACAACATTTTTCACTACTGGTTCGCCGCTATTATATTAGCCTATAGCCTTACTCGATAAATGTACTATTCAACACTGAAAATTTTTTTCAAATCGAACCAGTCGTTTCCGAGATTAGTGTTTTCAAACAAACAAACTCTTCAGCTTTATAATCTTTATATATAAAATTCACGTGTCACAGTGTTAGTTACCGTACTCCTCGGACTCCTCCGAAACGGCTTGACCGATTTTTATGAAATTTTACATGCGTATTCAATAGGTCTGAGATTCTGACAACATCTATTTTTCAAACCTTTTTTTTTAGTATGGCTAAACAACGTTTGCCGGGTCAGCTAGTGTTGGTACAGATTGTAACTTTAGCGTAAGAATACATTTTTATAACCTACATAAATCATTTATAATTTGATGACATTTGATCTAGTCAAGAAAGTTGCTTAGCGAAAGTTGAAAGTAATACGATATCATAATATGATTATTTTAGGTACGTATTGAGTTTCCACGATAGCTTAGTGTGCATTGTATACTTTGTAGAACAATTTTAAGAGGGTACTGTACTCCTCGTTTAGGTATTTGCCTTAGGTATTGCTATCCCTATTTCCGAGCGCCGCGCTGAAAGGGACAAATATAGATGAAGCGTATTTTACCTACAAATTCTTTGAAAAAAGACGTTTCGTACTTCGATTTTAATAGTTTTTGCGTTATATTATAGATAAAGAGTATATATATCTATGCTTCTATCACTTTCTTTCTTTCATAACACGATAACTAAAAGAAATATGACGATCCGAAAAACCCACTTTTTTCGGTTTTCTTTAGATAAAGTTGCAACGTCTATCACACAAATTTGGTTAAGTTTTACCACAAAAGAAAGTGATAGAAGCATAGATATATATACTCTTTATCTAACTTTCGCAAAGAAACAACGGAAGTACGATACCCATACTTTTGTGCGGAGCATAATTTGGTATCGTGCCGTCTTAATGCATGGATTGCAACTTAATCCTTTCTAGTTGAGAAAATGTTTGGTAGACAGCTAGACAAACACCAAAGGGTTTTAGGGTAATCGGAAAATACGGGACTTGCGCCTTGGGAATCAGAACCCATTATCTTAGAAATTCTTTCCATTATCCTGAAGTATATAATAAAATTTTGCAAATAATCACATATCTCATCTACTATAAACTTCACAAGCCTTATGGTACTCCATCTATGACGTGATTTTGCCGGGCCTTATGTTGGTCTAGTGGCTTATGTAACAAGCTCGTGAATTCTCTTTCCGCACGAGACAATTTATATATTTCCAGCCTTTAGCAATATATCATATCGATGTAACTTCCAATACTGCCGTTCATGAGATCGCGGGTTTGATTTCTACACGTAACAATCAATTGTGTGATATTTATAATTGCCATACAGGCGTTTGTACTGCGGCTGGATGTTTTCTACGCATTAAAAGTATGTATTTACAAAAACGGTAGTATATGTAGTATATCCTTATTCTGGTACCTACCTATATTACAAGCATATTTATAAGCTTAACTTGGGACCAGAGGAAATTGTGTAAAATGTCGCTGAATATTTATTATTTATACCTACACATAAAATAATCCCCTAAAAATATTTTTATGTCCGAATTCCACACGCGCCATTGAAATTTTTGCCCGCACTTCTTACAAAATTTCATTGTTATAACACAAATAACCAAATTACACAAATACTGACAGTATGTTTATTTGTAATATGTATATACGTTATTTGAGTTCAATGACACCATTACTAATGTTTATATAGGTGTTAACTTCTTTTTAACGCAAAATAACCTAAGTATACATTTTTGTAAAAATATCTGTAACAAATGATGATATAAGTACCGGGTGTAACCTGTTTTTAAAATAGATCAGGGCTACTATTTTTATTATTTGCAAACAATCGATTGTGTATTATTTAACACCTATAACACAGATATCCAGATAATGGATACACATTCAATCTTGAAGACACATAAATTTAGCCAGGCTTAATCGTACTTTATGGTCTAATGAGATATGGTATCCAAGGCACGATAGCAGAAAATACTCCATACAAAAACATGGGCATCGTAGTCCGCTATTTTGTAGAAACAACTGTAGAGCAATGAATTTTTCTCACAGTGGTCTTATATATCTATACTTCTATTACTTTCTTTTTTCCAATATACCATTACTAAAAGAAATATGACTATCCAAAAACTCCGTTTTCTACGGTTGTCTTCCTATGGATTTGCAGCCTCTGTCACACGAATTTGGTAAGGTTTTTTCAAAAAAGAAAGTAATAGAAGCATAGATATTCTCTTCATCTAAAATATAGCGTTATAATTTTTGATTTAGTTTTCACGAAGAACAACGGACTACGAAACGTCTTTTTTCACAGATTTTGTAGGTAAAATCCGATTGAACTATATTTTTCCCTTTCGGCGCGGCCCTCGGGTTCTACTCTCTACTGTTTCTAAGATACAATCTGGTGAAGATTGCTGGACGGACATTGAAGTCTCAATAATAAGGTCCTGTTTACCCTTTGGTTACGGAACCGTGAAAAGGCGTAACTGTGTGTAGTACATCTTTACACGACGTCCTCTGGTCCCAAGCTAAGCTTTTATGCTTGTGTTATGAGTACCAAATACAGATATAATACATATAATACTTTTCTTTTGTATATACATACATACTTATAATAGATAGAAACACCCAGGCTCAGTACAAATAAATAACATACAAATGATTGTCCCGAGCGGGAATCGAAACCTCGACCTCGTGAATCGCAGTCCGTTGCCGTTACATGAACCATACAACCACAAAGCCCGATAAAAGGCGTAACTGTAGGTATATACTTGTAGTAGTTAGTTAAATGAATATTATAATTGTCTCACAGATATAAATACAATATATTTTAGTGTTGCACTTGCATTTATATTTAGTCATGACCCAGGTGTGATGAACATTGTCATGAATTGGCAAGCCGCCATCATTATCTGGGCTAAGCATGGTCACTATCTAGCAATATTGATACCTCAAATAGTGTTACGAATACACTAAAATAATTACATCACATCCACATCCCAACGTAATGTCACAATGTTGGGCACAGGCCCTCTCCACTTTCGGAAGGATTATGGTCTAGTTATGCCGCGTGGAACAGGCGTGTTGGTGTGTGTTTGTTTTCGTGTTTTCCGTGTTTTACAGATGATGTTACCTGTGTCCCTTAGTCGGCTTTTACAGCACCCTGGGAAGAAAAAGAGGTGGTGACATTTGCATTCTTAATCCGTCACCACACAAACAAGTTAGACATAGATTTGTTGGACATTTCACACAACGTCCTCTGGTCCCAAGCTAAGCTTATATGCTTGTGTTATGGGTACCAGAATACGGATAGAATACATATACTACTTTTTTTTTATAGAAACACCCAGGCGCAGTACAAACATTTGTATGACAATTAGAAAAATCACACAAATGAATGTCCCGAGCGGGAATCGAACCTGCGACCTCTTGATCGACAGTCCATTATATGAACCACTCAACCACGAGGCTCGTCAAATCATGCATCGAGATGCAACATTTCAGTTTAATTTGATGTGTTGGAGGGGACTAAAATTGCGTATAAAGATTCCGTTGCACTTCTCTTGTCGTATCCTAGACGTTTACCTAGGATACTACAGAGGTTAATCCTCATTCAAGTTATAAATTATGTGCAACATATCGTTGTTGTATCGTTAATCCGCGCCACGACAAGAGGAGTTGATACTAGAATTCTAAGTGCATCATTCCTAATCGCCAATAATTACCATTCAAGCAAGAACGAGCAGGCAAAAATTCATATTTTTACGCATAATTAAAATTGTGTGATTAAATTAAAAGTTCATTGTAATAGGCTTAAATGATTCGAGTTTTACCCAAAGGTGTTAACACATATCTAGTCAAATTAAAAATCTATGTAAAATACTGTCTAGATGAATACTTATCTGGTTGTATGTATTATGAAATATTCGACAACTGACCTACGCTTTATGAGTGGGCATTCAAGTAATACAGGATATGACTTAGACTGGACTGGATAGGCAAACAGCTGCTGACTAGTATTCTCTTATATTGTTGTCCGTGTGGTGACGGATTAAGAATAGAAGTGTCACCACCGCATATCCTCCTTAAGGTGCTGTAAAAGCCAGCTAAGAGATACTATACACAGATAACATCGTCTGTGAATGAGATGGAAAACTCGACAATAAACTCTGTGCGTGGCATACTACAATCACCACCATCCTCGCAAAGGGAAGGAGGCGCGTGCCCAACATGGGACAGTAATGACGTTTGACGGGCCTTGTGGCTCCAGCTCGATTCCCGCACTGGATAATTATTTGTGTGATATACAAAAGTGTTTGTACTGCGTCTGGGTGTTCACTATGTATTATAAGTATGTATTTACAAAAGAAAAGGATATGTAGTATATAAGCTAAGCTTGGGATAAGAGGACGTAGTGTAAAAAAAAGGAGAGAGAGAGAGGAAAAGAGAGAGAGAATCAGCTTATGATAGGACCACGGAAGCTGAGGATTAAAGAATTACATATTTACAAGAAGTCCACTAACTAGTTTACCCTCTAACAATTAAATCATTGATCTTTATGTAAATAATAAACATGGTGATATAAACATAATAAGGTCTCGATTTAATCATATCCAAAAATATAACATGACAAGGACCGTAGGAGGACCAATAAAATAGGAAATGAATCATTGTGATTGCTGAATAACCTCCATCACATATTTTCCTTTACGATAACACGTACAAATTTACCACAGAGTATAGACTTCTTCTTCCAGAGATTTCGTTACCAAACAATTATTTTTCAACTGGCTATCGCACGCAACACCGTACGTGGCTTTAAAAAAAATTGCCCTGGTTTTTTTTTTGCAATATTTTTTACTAATGCATTTACTCTTATTGGTTTCAATAAGAGCGAAGGATAAAAGCCACGTAAAATATACTAACATGAATAGAATTTTTCAATTCGTACCAGTAGTTCCTGAGATTATTATTATTTTTTATTATAGCCTTGTTTATTCCTTAATTTTCTATTTTTTTATGCTTGTTGTAGGATAACAATTTGTAATTGACGAGTCTCGTGGTCGAGTGGTTCAAATAGCGGACTGCCGATCAAGAGGTTGCGGGTTCGATTCCCGCTCGGGACAATCATTTGTGTGATTTTTCTAATAGTCATACAAATGTTTGTACTGCGTCTGGGTGTTTCTATGTATTATAAGTATGTATTTACAAAAGAAAAGTAGTATATGTATTCTATCCGTATTCTGGTACCCATAACACAAGCATATAAGCTTAGCTTGGGACCAGAGGACGTTGTGTGAAATGTCCATAAATATTTATTTATTTTATTTATTTATTTAATTTTAATATTTTCTAACACTTGCGCGACTCATCTGTTTAAATAAAACTACTTTTTTCGGAGACTTTGCAGTCACCATGGTCACGGGTGAGACTAAGTTAAGTCAAAAAAAAGTTAAGTAAGTTAAGTTAAGTTAAGTCTCCGAAACGTCGGGCCAAAATTTAAAACAAATATACGCGTCTAAATCCGTAAAAAGTAGTTTTATTTAATTTGTAATTTTTTTTATTTTTTGTCATTAGTGCCTGATATTAGCGCGTTCAAATAAACAAACGCTTTAACTTTATATTAGTACTAAGCTGTTGCCCGCGACTCCGTCCGCGTGGATTTTAGAAAATTTTCCCCGTTTTTGCAACATTTTTCACTACTGCTTCGCTTCTACTCGTCGTAGCGTGATGTTATATAACTTAAAACCTTCCTCGATAAATGCCCTATCTAACACTGAAAGATTTTTTCAAATCGGCCCGGTGGTTCCTGAGATTAGCGCGTTCAAATAAACAAACTCTTTAGATTTATATAGAGCTCTTTAATATAGATAATCCCCCCAAAGCGAAAGAGACCCGTGCCCAACAGTGGGCCAGCAATGCTGAGATGAGATCAGAATGGTACGTTTGAATTAAATCATTTGTAGAAATATTGGGGTCACAAGGTATCAATAACGACTATATTAAGTATCCCACATTATATTTTCCTTGTAATAAATTGTCAACTACACCGCGTCATTTTAAACCTTGAAGACTTAAAACTAGGTCAAATAGTGACACATATGTAATAATTCCCATGTGAATTAAACTTTATCCTCCTTAAGGACATATTAATCTCGAAAGACAGATTTAAAATAGCCATGATATCAACCCATTTCTATCAGTTTACTTTCTTGATGACCACATTCATCGAAATATCAAATATCATATCAAAATATTACAAGATAACCAAAGCTAATTAGTAGTTTTAGTTTATTGGTTCCGTTTTACCTTTTGGTATGCTATCAATCATTAATGGTCACCTCAACTGACTTTCTACTTCATCATCATCATAGATAGATAGATAGATAGATAGATAGATAGATAACTCTTTATTTGTTCAAACACCAATTTTACACACATCATCATCATATCATCACGCCTTTTCCCATGCATGCATACCCTTCGTATGCAGAGACTATAGAGCGCCATCTGCTATGGTCCAAACACACTTCCTTGGCTTCAACCACACTCATACATCTGGTTATACATGCCCGACGGAAAAAGTGCTTGGTTTTAACGGTTCACGCCTATTGTCGGTCACAAAAAAGTTGCATATATACTTGCATACATTTCAACTGATCAGTTCTCTACCAAAGATATATCATATGTAGTGTCTATGGCTACATCACTCAGTCGGCTTGACGCCACTTGCATATCTATGTGTACGTGAATATGTATCTATGTGTGTCTATGATACAGGCTATACGTCATTTAAAACGTCATTATTGTCTGAAGTACGATTTAGCCAGGCTAAAGTTACTTGTCCTCAATTTTAAACGTCAACCTACCATATATTAAATCTGTATTCTCTACTATCAATTACAAACAGATTTTCAATCGATACAGCATTGACATCATTTTTATATCGATATTATTGTTTTTTATTACATTGATTGGTGAATCGGGCAAGCGGACGAGCGAATGTTGTCACTATTTATCATGAAGCAAACTTTCGAGGTTTTGGAGATATAAAAATAACGATACAAAGCCCTAGGTATGTGAATCCAACTCGTACTTGGCCAGTTTTGGAGGTGCATTTCTTATAAATGTCCAGTGGCGAATTTGCAGTCTCGGCCGCCCTATGCCCCAAGGCCCCTAGGTCCCAATGCCCCTTTCTCAGCATCCACCATAATTATACTTCTCAAGAATATGGTACATAAGTTGTTACAACTAGTTATTTGTTTTAACATACTCTGCCAACTTGGCATACTTGGTTATAAGCAAACAAGCAAGTAAGCAAGCAAGCAAACATACAGGTGAAACTAATAAAAGCGTGTTAAAAGCATAGAAGAGTATTTGAAGATGCGGTATAGACCGTATAGATTGCATCATGCAGTGCCCGCCATACGTTATAACAAGTTTTTTGATATGATAAGGGCCGACCCTAAATCTGGCCGGCCTAGGCCTGGGCCTACCGGGCCTTAGGGTAAATCCGCCACTGTAAATGTCGAAAAGTAAATGTCATTTTTAGGGTTCCGTACCCAAAGGGTAAAAACGGGACCCTATTACTGAGACTACGCTGTCCGTCCGTCCGTCCGTCCATCCATCCGTCCGTCCGTCCGTCCGTCCGTCCGTCCGTCCGTCCGTCCGTCCGTCTGTCACCAGGCTGTATCTCAAGAACGGTGATAGCTAGAGAGTTGAAATTTTCACAGATGATGTATTTCTATTGCCGCTATAACAACAAATACTAAAAATAAAATAAAATAAATATTTAAGGGGGGCTCCCATACAACAAACATGATTTTTTTACCGTTTCTTGCTCGATACTAATAACGTTGCCTTATGTTGCATAGATAATGGTACGGAACCCTTCGTGCGCGAGTCCGACTCGCACTTGACCAATTTTTATTTAGTCAGCTAACGAAATCCGTCCAAAGTTGTCCCTATGGTGACGTGTGGTGTGGATTAGGAATAACGCCACCACCTTTTTACTTCTCAGTGTGCTGTAAAAGCTTGCTAAGGAATATCGTTCACATAATAATTACAACATTCTGTTTGAGAGACGGAAACTCAAAAATAAACCCTGTGCCAACACATCATTAACATGGCTTTAGACCACAATACTTCCTAGTGGAGGAGGTCTGTGCGCAACTGTGGGACTTTAATGGGTTGGAGAGAGAGACAGAGAAGCAAATAAAGGTCAATGTTACATGGGTTCGTATAACAGAGATAGGTATACATACATAGAGTTTTTGTCATTGCGCCAAAACACCTGATTACGTGAACGCAATGGCGTCATACAACAAAAATGTCATGTTTTCTCAAAAGGTACAGTCATCGAGCTTTAAAATATGTATATTAAATTCTATGAATCATTGGTACCAATTCTACGGGCGCAACTAATATTAACCACAATTGAAAACAACTATATAGTGTATTATGATTAATTGGCTATTTCGTTGTGCACATTTGATTATTTTAATCGTTAGTCTGTAATACACAGAATTTCTAATAAAAAAACTTTGCTAAGACTACGGAATTGTGTTACTGGCACTATAAAATTTTCATCTTTTAGTTAAGTTTAGTTTAGTACGGAATTTTTGGGTGATACAGAACCGGAAAATCCCTCAACCGAAGATCCCGGGAATTCCCGGTTATAGAACAGATATAGTATAAGAACCGGTACCGAAATTCCCAATTCTCTAATTAACAGCGTATAGTTATAGTTTAGAATGTTACGTTTTGAATGAAGGAATTTGCTTATGATATCCCTTAACGTGCTTTTACAGCACCTTGGAAATGAAAAGGAAAGAAGTTTGAGTGTAAATAAAGCTAAGGAAGGGTTTATTGATCGTAGCCAAGGGCGCTTCATAGTCTCTACCTACCCCTATGAGAAAAAGGCATGGCGATAAAATTATGATAAAAGTTTTAAATACTCAAGAAGTCGTTCATAATAACGTAATTGTTATCACTTGGCATAAATTTCAATATTAACATTGAACTTCCTAAAAGTCCTACTAATATTATAAAGGCGAAAGTTTGTATGTATGGATGTTTGTTACTCTTTCACGTAAAAACTACTGAATGGATTTGAATGAAACTTTACCACAATATAGCTTATACATCAGAATAACACATAGGCTACAAATTGGCTGGACCGATTTTGATGAAATTTTATTTTATACAGAATTGTATGGCAAAACAACGTTTGCCGGGGCAGCTAGTATTAAATATTTGTAGTTGAGATATAATATGTGGTTGAAATATTAGCATAATGAATGTAGGTTATACCTGGTACTTTGGTAACTTACTATTAGGCCCCAAGCCATGCGCCGCCCTAGTACCCAAGCCATCAGCTGCCCAAGGCCCCAAGGGCCCAAGCCATCAGCCGCCCTAGGCCCCAAGGCCCAAGCCCTCAGCCGCCCCTTTCTCAGCATACAACATATAGAATACATAATTAAATTACTTCATTGCCAACTTTTATCTAAATAGATTAGTACACGGTAAGTGTAATGGCTTGCCGCTTACGATGTCACGAGTTCAATTCTCGCACTGGATAATTTGTGTGATAACTGTATTTGTGTAAGTACATATATACAAAAAAAATGTTAAAGTAGTAACCACAACACATGAAAATGAGTTATACTTGAAACCAGAGACGTTGTATGAAATACCTATCTAGAAAAAAATAAGTAAGGTACCTAGATAGTTTGTTTTTTATTTGACTAGCTGTCGCCTGTTACTTTGTACGCATGAAATGTAAAAACCAAATGTTAATAAATTATACAAAAAGCCATTCTCTCGAACCACTCTAAAAAAACGCACCAAAACCGCGTAGTTTTGAAGATATAAGCTCACATTGCTCACATACACAACAACTTTGTTTTATAATAAGTAAAGTTGAATACTTGTATCTTATAAGTCAAGTATTTAAAAATATATAGTCTAAAGTAATACATACCTAAGAATGACAGTAACATAACAAGTCTTCGCCTAATCCTTAGCGGTCACAAGTCAAGCAAGCTAACACCTACTCATAAAATTCGTCACGAAGGATTTCTCAAGCATTTACAAACATGTATTAAGGTTAAACACCTGTCGTGTTTTGGCTGCAAATTATGTTTTTAAGAACAAATACAATAAACCTCTTTATGAGTTTTAGAAATTGTATATGGTAACTTAATCCGTATTAAATTTATTTACATCATAATACTCTTAACATCACGCATTTTTATGGCGGTAAGTAGAGGCTGTGAAGCTCTCATTCCAAGCTCCATAATGTTGGCGTGCCCTTCTGCCCTTGAGGAGGGTGTTTGGTCAACTATGCCGCGCTGACCAGGCCTGTTAGCGGATTTACTTTCGAGGTTTCCATCTCTAACAGTTGATGTTGTATCAACTTCAACCACGATTCTCGATAAAATTACATATTATTTTCGATACTTATTATTAATTAACACGCTTTCATTAGCTCGATACGTATCTATCTATGTAATAATCTATGTAACGAAATCTCGGAAGATGATTTTCACCCACTTGCATTAGTCAGATTGATTTGAAATTTTGCACACTTATTGACCGATGACTATGCAATAATGTAAAATAGTAACTATTCGGGATATTCAAGCGTGTTTTTTTGAGATTTGAACTAAGCGAATTATTTTTATTTTCGGTCCAATCAAAAAGTTAATAAATAACGCTGTGATCAATTACTATGACATTTGTAATTTCCATATTAATCTTATTTTGCGTGAAGTAAAAAAAAAACTTGATTTGCGTGTTAAATGACATTTCAAACCTCATTAATTAATATAATTTATAGCTTATTTTAAATGGTAACATTATAACACCTGGTGCGAAAGATCAGACGCAAAAAATATTAATTTTAAAACTATAAAAATATTATCCATTTAATCCTCATAAATATCCATCCAAAGGTTGCCTGGCAAAGATCTGTTTTAGCGATAAGGCCGCACATCGTACCATCTCTGTTATAAGTATTTTCTATGTAACATGTATCTACAGTGTACAATAAAGTGTAAATGAATAAATAAATAACTTTTATTAAGTACCTATTACAATCTGTGTGAATACAAGTGTCACCACCCCATTTCCTCCCCAGAGTGCTGTAAAAGCCAGCTAAGGGATATTGTACACAGATAACATCCTCTGTGAGAGATGGAAAACTCGAAAATAAACCCTGTGCCAACACGCCTGGTCAGCGTGGCACAGTAGACCATAATCCCTCCCAAAGTGGAGGAGGCCCGTGCCCAACAGTGGGACGTAAATGGGCTGGAGGAAGTACCTATTACTTATTAATTCCTTAACAATATATTTATTTACTTAATAAATATTTTTAAATAAATTTTTATCAATATTCTTTAATAGTAAAGATATTACTCTGTCTCTCCAACCTATTGATGTCCCACTGTTGGGCACGGGCCTCCTTCGTTATGGAAGGGATTATGGTCTACTGTGCCACACTGAACAGGCGTGTTAGCAGTTGGTGTTCGAGATTTTCATCTCTTACAGAGGATGTTATCTAGTTGTTAGCTGGTTTTTACAGCACCCTGGGGAGGAAATGGGGTGGTGACACTTGTATTCTTAATCCGTCACAACAAGGATTAATGCGCACCCGAGTTTTAGAAAATTATGTGTGCCCAATTTTATAATCATCGGTCAAGCTTTCTCGAAGGTTTAGGAACTAACAACGCGTTACAAGAATTTTTTTAACTAGAATTATTCAAAAACACATCGTGTATCTGTTGAAATCCTCAAATATTATTCAAATAACATAAAAAGATAACACATAAAACAATTGGAACGTCGGACTTAACCTACATTAAAATGTAAATTGAATACTAAGCTTGATAATAATGACAGACTGCAAATAATATGATAATAACACTAAAATTATGTTACATTTTTCAAACAATATTTAATCGTGTTTCCTATGGATGTGTAACCTAAATTACGATATGAGTTAAATCAGCTGGAAATTTTCTTATGAACGAATGAATGAATGAAAGATCTTTATTTCACTTAATATAGAGTTAACAAAGATTTTAAATAATTACTTGCCATTATTTATTACAATCTATAAAAAAAATTTACATTATTTGCCATCTATTTAACCACTGAAATTCATGTGAAAAATTGTAATATTAGACAATGGTACCAATTCTAGCTACACAACTGAATTAAACTTAACTAAAACATGAAAACAACTACGGTGTGTTGCGATAGATTGGCTATTTCTAACCACCAGCGTCAATTTTCAGTACCAATTTCTTAAATATTGAGGATTACAAATAATAATTACTATTTAGTTAAAAACTAAATACTTATCCCTTTCTCTCTCTCTCTAGGTTATTAACGTCCTATTGTTGGTCAAGGGCCTCCTCCACGTGTGGAGGATTTGTGATCACGCCTCGCTGACCAGGCGTGTTATCACAGGACTTAGTTTCGTGTTTTCCCTCTCTCACCAGGGCAGTCTTAAACTAAGCTGGGGCCCTTGGGCACAGAAGAATTTGAGGCCCTTTTAAAAAGTAAAAAACTAGATAGTACTTTTCTGATTTACGTTCTTTGACAATGGTTTTC
This sequence comes from Orgyia antiqua, assembly GCA_916999025.1. Taxonomy (NCBI): domain Eukaryota; kingdom Metazoa; phylum Arthropoda; class Insecta; order Lepidoptera; family Erebidae; genus Orgyia; species Orgyia antiqua. The sequence goes on from OU779871.1 coordinate 28,639,738, forward strand.
AAAACTTGCTGTCCCATTAAAAGAGTACATACTTTTTTCTCTTCACCTTTCTAATACCTTCTGATAAGATCACTGATTTGTGAAAACAAAAATATTTGGATGTGGGAGAAAAAAATTTCGGACATTCGGGGCCTCCTAAGAATGGGGGCCCTGGGCACTGGCCCCGTGTGCCCTTATGGTAAAGACGGTATTGTCTCTCACACTAGCTTTTACAGCACTCGGGGTCATTTGTATTCTCAATCCGTCACCACACAGAGCAACTAATTCATTCTCCTGTCCTTATCGCAATATTTAGGATCGGCGCAATATTTTCCAAAGACCATCTATCCGTTTCTAGTGATGTAAAAGCTTGAAAGATACTAAATATACTTTATTGCATACCCAAGTGATACATATAGGTCAGCTATGATTGATTCGAATTTAAAACGTAAGACTATTTAGACACAATTTAGGTCACGGCTACATGATTGATTCAGAACATTTTTGGCAATAGATAATTGGCTATTTTTGTAATTTTTTATCGCGAAACTTGTGTGTTTTTATGAAATGATTGATTAATTAATATCTCGTCATTGTTATTCAATGACATAAGCCTGTGAGTTTAGTGGCTAAGGACGTTGTTATTAGCATAAAATACCGATGTTAAGAGGGCACTACGCCAAATTATACTTCATACTAAAATATGGTCATTTTAGTCCGCTGTTTTCTTCGCGGATATTGCCTCCAGAGCAATGAATTTTTCTTACAGTATTAAGGTCCAACATATCTATGCTTCTATTACTTTCCTTTTTTCAAAACATAATAACTAAAAGAAATATGACTATCCGAAAATTCTTGCAGAATCTATATCAGTAATTTGGTAAGGTTTTAACACAAAGGAAAGTGTAATAGAAGCATGGATATAGCGCGGTGCTCGTGAAGTGGGATAGCAATACCTAAGGCAAATACCTAAATTGGCATTGTTCATAATTTTTGACCCGCTGTTTTTATATTTTTTTTAGAAAATATAGACTATTTAATGCAACTAATTTCAATATTATTGAAATATTCACTATATAGAATTTTAAAAAAATACTTAAAGATATTATTTTAAATGTTGTGACGTCATCATTGTACGCAATCTGTGTATTGACTTTTCCTGATAGACTTAAGACAGATTGCAATACATCTTTTCAAAGTTGCCAAGTTGATATAATAGACCAATTTCAACTCCACCGCAGAGTAGTATATCCCTCAGAAAGCCTTAATATTTTAAGTCCTTCATTTCAAGGGCAAATAGAGATCATTTGCTTTTTTGGAAAAAAAATCGTTAACGTAGCAAATTTTTCGAAAAAAAACTAATGGATTATGAGCAGAAACTCTATTCCCCGAAATGGTTTTTGAATTAAGAGTTTTGAAAAAATATGAACAATGCCAATTGGTGCTGTAGTCCCCTCTTAAGTCCGTCACAGTGCAAATAAAAAGTTGTCATCAAAATTAATTTGTTACTAACATTAATTATGGAAAATTACATAATTCTCTCTGTCGTCTCCTATATATTATCTAAAAAAGACATAATAGTTAGTTAGAAAACTCAAAAGTAAATATTGCAACACTAAGATTTCTCGATAGGAATAATTTAAAATGTAACAGTAGACAAACTGCTAATATTTTGTATATAATGAATAGTGTTGTGATATCAAGTTGGGAACTCAGCCAACTGTCTCATTAGTTAAGAATTACGGACAGGTAATTGGAATTTTAGTTCAACTAATAAACTAATGGATTTTGTAAATATAGATATGTAAACATATTATAAATCATTGGATTTTCTCCTCAGGGTGCTGCAAAAGCCAGCTAAGAGATAATGGTACCGATTCTACGACGTGCACAACTAAACTAAACTTTACTAAAAATGACAATTGATAGTGTCAATAAATAAATAAATATTCATGGACATTTCACACATATAATACATAGAAACACCCAGACGTAGTACAAACATTTGTATGACATTTATGGATATCACGCTGTGCGACTGTCCCAAGCGGGAATCGAACCCGCAACCTTGTGAACGGCAGTCCATTACATGAACCACTACGCCACGAAGCCCGTAGAATATTCTTTAAATACATAAATTAATCCTAGGTAGAGCTAATTCATTTTCTGTCTGAATGTTTGTCAGTAATTTACAAAAATACCGTCCTCTTGTACCAGTGGATAGTTACGTAGTTTGGAAGATATAAGCTCACATAAGGACATACATACATACAAAAAGAACAACTTTGTTTTATACCTAATAATAAGTAAAGATAAAGAAGATTCCAGTTTTAATAATGTCAAGTGATAGATTAATGTCATGTTTGTCTATGGTTATTAAAAACTAGTCTAGAACTGGAAATCAAGTTTATAATCCGCACTTAGCTTTGTAATTATTAAAAAATGTCATAATTTTACTTCCTTGTAATGTTATTATTTATTTAAGATATCATAGCAATGGAATAATAATAGGTATGGTTTTTATCCTTTTTAGAAGACCAGTCTTGTCTCTTTCTAAAAGAAAAACATAAGAAAAATTAAAAAAAATCCTTCTTGACATTGAATTTTTTGAGAGTACCAGTTCTACACGCACAACTAAACTAAACTTATCTAATAAATGTATTTTGATAGTGTCGATAACACAATTTGACAATGTTAGTTAAACTTTCTTGTTATAAAAACTGTTTATTATAGACTATAAATTTAATTAATATTAATGTGCACAAAGAAATAGCCAGTTAATCTAAATATACCAAGAGCTGTTTTCATTTTTTAGTTAAGTTAGGTTTAGTTGTGCACGTAGAATTGCTACCAATGTGTAGAATAATGTTTTTCTATGCAACGGAATATTTGAAGGGATTTGCACCCACTAGCAGTTGTAAAATACTGTGTTCGGATTGATCTATAAATGCAATAATAAAAAAAGGCACTTTCTGGATCAAATAATATTTATGCGTGTTTTTAGTCATTAGTTATCAACTATGACAACTAATATAGCTATGGCACTTATGGCCTTGTGGCAAATCAGATAAGGAAAAAATATAATACTTTCTAAAATCTAACCTGTATGATTAAGCTGTCAAAAGGAAACCAAGAAACTTATTAAAACAAAACCCAAGCACTGAAATGCAATATTATCAAATAAAAACTCTTTGATGTACATAATTATTAGTTCAATGACGGGTCTAGACAACATTTACTACTAATGAGAAATATTCGTAGCGCAAACATAGGCTTAAATCGTAATTAACGTTAATGTACAAAGGGATTACCTTCAAAATATTTGTCTCTGTCTAAAGTAATAATTAGCATCTGTGGAATTTTTGTGATTTGAATTAGGAATGTTTATATTTTTTTATTGCGTGTTTTTATTTTTTTGCGGCGCATTTATTAATGGCTATTACATGTTGACGCATTTGCCTAAAGTTTCCAAGTATTGCCATTCTCCCGTAGATTTCTGCTTGGAACAGAATTCATTTTATTTATTTAAAAAAAACGCAGAAAGCTCGGAAGTGGATTTTTGTTAATTCTATCTTTCAAGGAAGAAAAACCCTTACAATTTTCCGCAGAACTTACCTTGTCATTTTACTCTTATTACCATATTCCATGCAAGGAGATTATATGTAGGGAGGAACAACTCGTGAATATAGATTTGTCCCAAAGCCCGGCCCGTTTACGTTTTAAAAGTAAAATAGTAGCCTTGCCTTCTCTTTTCTTCTTACTAGCTTTCTCTTTTACTCCAGCTCAAAAAGAAAGAGTTAGAAAGGCTACTAAATAGGCTCTTTGTCATTTATTTTTCTTAATGTGTTCAACTAAAAAAAGAAGCAGGCCGGTTTCGTTGTACCGAGTGTTACGTCTAGATCTATATCGTATCGGCAAAAAGGTCTAATATTTCACGGTTAATTTTAAAGGATTTCATAATCTAACAACATCACGCATACATAATATATAGATGCTCCCTATTTACTAAACAGGTACTATGATGTCACCTTTATTACGTCAACACAATAAAATTGCAGTCACAATAAAATGACAATAAAATTTAAATGACAACCAATACATTATGTGAATGAGTAACATTCAGTAGATGGCTATAATAACGGAAATTATTATGTCTAGACATGTTTCATATTATGTGTATTCCGGGGATTAGTGGAACAGCTTTATTAACTTTATTAACATAAATCACCTTAAGTATTACATTATGTTCTCTGAGCCCTACACTAGGAAAACCCGTGTCGCAGGGCTCAGTCTCCACCCAAGTTATACAATAGGAAAAATTTTACTTAATTCTATATAAACAAAGTTACATATTATTATTTTCAGATTAAAAATATATTTGTAGTTTTTATGCTAACAAGTGTAACATCAAAATATATTTTTGAGCGCTAGCGTTTGAGTTTTGATTGTATATGAATGTGTTTGTAATGTGATGTGATGTGTGTGTCTGCGCTAGTGTGTTTGTTTTCGTGTAAAGTGTAAGAATTTAGTTACATAAGATTTTTGTTTGTATTGGTACCAATCCTACGTGTAAAACTAAACTAAACTTAATAAAAAATGGCCTGAGATCAATCCGACTACTGCAAGTGTAATTATTCCACCGAAATCACTTTCGAAGATTCCTATAAATAAATTAATACATTGATAGATAAGCGTGTTAAGGGCCTACATCAATATTATCGTATATCATCGCCGACACGTACATATTAACACAGCCAGTATGCACAGAAAATGAAGAATTAGGGATACTTTTCCTATTTACTCAAAATCTACTAAATATATTTTAATTCTGATTTACGTGTTTCTATATATAATAGTTACTTGTGTTTTTAAAGTTATATCATTAGTTAATACGCGATAATAGACCGACAAATGAAAAAAATAAAAAATGAGAGAGGTTGTTTCGCTAAGATTTTCTATCGAGAAAACTTTTATCAATCGCGTTTCTGAGTTTATGCGATCCTAGATCATATATTGAAAAAACATATACTTAAAAATTAGAGCTCTAGCCATTCAATCTAAAGAAACAATGAAAACTTCGTACATAGAAAAATGCACGAAGCTATTTTGGTATCCTCTTAAAAATGATTTAACACAAACTAACTGTGATACGTAGATAATTCGTTTAAAATCTAGACTTTGAATCTTCGGACAATCACCTATGTTTTTGTTAAAATCTTTTATACAATGGTAATATTATTCTCGTATTTTCTTGTTAGTCACGGAAGCGTTTAGTTGTCGATAGATTTAATTTTTTTTATTTATATTTTTGACTACAAAAGAAGTTTATACGGTATTTCGTTTTGGTTGTTCCATTTTGTATAATTTAATTTAGGGTTGACTCTTCTCTCATTTAACTAATAGATTTTCAAATAAAACTACTTTTTACGGATTTAGACGCGTGTATTTGTTTTAAATTTTAGTCCGACGTTTCGGAGACATTACAATCACTATGGTCAAGGGTTAGACTGTGCTATAAAGTGTCTTCTACGATCAGTTATTACAGGGTTTACCCGCATTTGATTTTAATTTTACATTGACCATAAAGATAGACTGGACACTTGAACGCCAAAACCTTCTTTTCAATCATACTTATGTAGTAATTTGCAGTAGGTAAGTAATTTAAAATTTTGCTGCATTTAATATTTTCTAACACTTGCGTGAAAACAAATACACTCGTCTAAATCCGTAAAAAGTGGTTTCCGGGTTTAAGTTGCTCCAGACTTGGTTTTCTTACAATAAAATAAAAATAACAACCACCTCCATTTTGAGACTTTGGGAGGGATTATGGTCTACTGTGTCGTGCGGGCCAAGCGTGTTGGTACAAGGTTTATTATCGAATTGTCCGTCTCTCACAGATGATATTAACTAAGTACAATATCCATTTGCTGACTTCTACAGCACTCTGGGAAGGAAAAGGGGTGATGACAATTGAATTTTTTATCCATTACCACACGGATACACAATATAAAATTTATAGGTACAAGCACAAGCAACTAAATAATGTTGATTTTTTATTTAAAATTTAGTTATATTTATTTATAAACATAATAGGCAAAAATGTACCAAGCTAATAGAAAAGAAAAGAAAACAAATAAAATGAAATAAATAAATTACGAGTCAAAGTATTCCTCCGCATCTTCCTCTACTGGCAAAGTGCCTAGAACACTGGCAGCATTGCCACGTTGGATGGCAATGCTTATGCGTTGCGCAAAATAATGGCCAGCGCTCTGGTCACCGGAGGCGTCGACTAGCCGTTTCGATAGTTATTATATAGTAAAAATTATATAAATTTATAGCAATTTTATTAAAATAGTGACAACCCTAAATAAAATGTCGGCTTTAAATATTTATTACATATTTATGAGAATATTTTGAGATCACATTTTGTGATTATACTTAGTAATTTATTACTTTTCAATCGTTTAACAAAGTTCAGGGTTTTAACTTTGTCATAAATCTTAAATTGTGTATAATTTTATCAACAAAAATTTTTAAGAGACAAGACGAGCTTCGTGGTTGAGTGGTTTATGTAACAGACTGCCGATCAAGAGGTCGCGGGCTCGATTCCCGTACGGGACAATCATTTGTGTGATTTTTATACTTACAACATATAACATACATAACATCACGCCTTTTTCCCATGGGGGTAGGCAGAGACTATAGAGCGCCATCTGCTACGATCCAAACATACTTCCTTGGCTTCATCAACACTCATACATCTGGGCCCTGAGTCGGGTATTTCAACGGTGTCACAACTGTACCATTATTGTACCATTATGGTGCAATAGTAAAGTTTTTGGTAGTCTACTATTAATATCTCGTCATAACGACTTCATCATTGTCTTACAATTGTCAAAGTGACATAAATTGCTAGTCTCGTACACAACTGCTTCACAATTGCAATTCAATGACTGAAATGTTTCGGTAGTCTGCTATTTTGAATTTGACAGTAATATTTTTAAATTGCCCTGTGTCGACAGATTGCCATAAATAAAAAATAGATAGATAGAAATATTAGAAATTGTTCTTTGTAATTTATTGCAATTTACTAATCTCCTAAACTTCACATTGCTTTTTATACTAATAAATAGTATGTACAAATATATTTAAACGAAGTCTAGCATGATTAAATGTTTAAATTTATTAGTAGTTTTTCGAAAATCACTTCAACTAACGCATTTTTTAAAAACGGCAACACATACATACCATTCTAACACAATCCATAGATAAAAGAGACCGAAAATTCAATGCATAGATAAAAGAGATCGACAATTCTATTACCATTGAAAGACCGTTATGACGGCATATAGCAGACTACGGATATTTGACTTCAATTGCAACGGTATCGTGCCGGTATTGTGCCGGTATGACAATTGTTCCAAAATAGTGGACTTGAGCACCTGATCATACATGCCCGACGGTTGTAAGTGCTACGCACTTGCCCCTTTTGGAGTATCCCGGCGATGACATCGAAGCATATTTTTCTCGGGCGTCCTCTCCCAGCATTTCCACTTACCTCCGCCGTGTATATGCCTTTCGTTCGTTACTTACAAAAATTTTAATAAAAATTTAAGTGGATAAAATGATAAAAGCATGCAAATTCATAAAGAAGATTTAATAACAAAAAAGTTGTGCACTTAGAATTGGTACCATTGTTTTTGGAAAACTGCTTCTAACACTAATGCAGCTCTATACCACATTCTGTTCAGTTATAATTGATGTACTTAATTCAAGTTAATAAAACATTAGGAATTATTATCAGTTCTGACATCATGATGTACTTGCCGCTGTTTGATCTTCGGTAACCTTGGAAACTGTTCAGAACATCAGCCTATTAGATAAACACTGGCGCCCAGGAAATTAACACTGTTGTAATTAGCTCAGTTTTGATAATTGTCGACTAGTTATATCAGTCTAGTTCTAGTCTCTAGCTAAGATAATAACATTGATGCATTGTCTGAAGAAGTTAGACGATCTCAGACACCAGCTACATATAAATCAAGGGTCAAATATCACTATTTAGAAATGCAGTCATGATTCCGGAACATATGTTATTATTGTGTATGTATTTGTATATGTATGTGTATTTATATTATTTTGAATATGTGTTTATATTATATTTATTTAGCCTTATATGTAGTTTATAATAACTTCTAGTACACCAACAACTACCACTCTTTCCTGCAGGCATGTCTCCATCCAAAGGTTGCCTGGTAGAAATCGCTATTAGCGATTAGGCCGCCCATTGTACTGTGTTAATTTAAGAAATGTCTAATAATTAAGTTTTATGGTGTACAATAAAGCATAAAATAAATAAAAAAGATACTATGTGTTGCCCACGATTTTGTACGCCTGCGGCCGTATTATGAGCTTTTATTTACAGGCAGTTTACGCCGTGAAATGAACTGTCTGGCAAATTCGTATTATGAACAAATTATTAGTCAGTCAGTTCGCTAAACCAGTCATACATTAATATGTTAAAGGAGAAGGTACAACTAAAAGTTAAAGTACTAACTAAAAATGTTCAACTAAAAGTTTTATTTTTGCCATAATACCTAATTTAGCCATGCAGTTTACGGCCTGCCTGGAACTTGAATGATTTTAAACAGCTCATAATACGCCGGCTGTACTGTGAAATCGCTACATACCTAAAGACTTCTCTCGAGTACTGCTTGCTATTTGTGAAATGTTGTTACCAATTCTACATGCACAATGAAACTTAATAATTTTTTTTTATTTAGTTTATAAAACTAAAAAGCATGCTTGAAAATCCTAAATATTTTTTTAAATAATTGCATTGTCATCGGTCCTTGATATGTATGCAAAATTTCAAATCAATCCGAATATCGCAAGTGGGTGAAAATCGCGTTGAAAGATGCCGTTACATAGATTAATACATTGATAGATACATACCGAACTTATAAAAGCGTGTTAATGAAAATTTTTAGTGTCATAAACATAATTTCGCAATGTTAACTGAGCGTTATTAATATATAAACTGTGTATTATAGACTAAAAGGACCCACAACTATAGGGAATTACGTTCTCCATATAAAATACATAAAGAATAACATCCGAAATAAGAAAAGTTCAACCGACTTCATGTGGCTTTGAAATTTGAGGGTTTTCCTCGATTTCTTAGGAGATAGCCATCAGATACTGACCTGGTACCAATGGGACCACACGGAAACCACTAGCTTTCAAATAAAAAGAATAATTAAAATCGCTTCGCCCAGTTAACAATTATGAGGTAACAAACATAAAAACAAACAAAGAGATGAATTGAGAACCTCCTCCTTTTTTGAAGTCGGTTAAAAAGCAACTGTGTCGTGAATTTAATGGCAGGCTGTGAGAACAGATGTCTTCTCAGTTCTTTTTGCAAATGGAAATAGGTCACATATGGCAATTCTTATTGTGATCCAGTTTACAACTAAAAGGAATAACTTGTCAAAAATAAAACCACTTCGATCCCACGGTATAAATCATCATCCTCTTGCCCTTATCCCATTATTTGTGGTCGGCGCAACATGTCTTTTTCTTCCATAGTCTTCTATCAGCCGTCATGTCTGTGTCAACTCCTCTTTCTTTCATGTCCTTTTTCACACAGTCCATCCATCTTTTCACGGTATAAATAATATTAAAATATAAATGTAGCAATTAATGGATTAATGTAGCATGAGGATGGATGAGAGACGCTTAACGAAAGGCATATACACGGCGGAGGTAAGTGGAAACGCTGGGAGAGGACGCCCGAGAAAAATATACTCCGATGTCATCGCCGGCATACTCCAAAAGGGGCAAGTGCGTAGCACTTACAACCTTTGGGCATGTATGACCAGATGTATGAGTGTGGATGAAGCCAAGGAAGTACGTTTGGATCGTAGCAGATGGCGCTCTATAGTCTCTGCCTACCCCCATGGGAAAAAGGCGTGATGTTTTGATGATGAATCACTATTTTTATATGAATGTCCTTATGTGAGCTTATATCTTCAAAACTATGCAACAGATTTTAATGCGTTTTTCTTTTATGGATAGAGTGGTTCATGAGGATGGCTTTTTTATAATAAATCAAGATAATAATAGTTACATGATGAACTAAGCCTTACAAGTCCATGAGTTTTAGCGTTATACTGAAACGTTAATTATATGATCAATGCATTGTCACAGTCCTGTCACATATATCAAGTGAAGAGCTATATTTGTCTCAAGTGACCATGACACGAGATGATACACACAGCCTTAGAAACCGACATTTTATTACTGACACCTAAACTTAACGTTGTATAACACTTGAACGACTTAAATAACCAAACATAACAATTTTTTTACGAATTTAGACACATATATTTTGTTTTTAACAGCCCGACGTTTTGGAAACTTTTCAGCCACCTTCGTTAGTCTCAATGGTCGGAAGTGGTTTTATTTTACTGTTTTCTTATGTCGTTATGCAACTCTTGCTAATTATTTATACTTACTAATTATAGCAATATTATAAAGCTGAAGAGTTTATTTCTTTGAACGCGCTAATCTCAGGAACCACAGGTCCGATTGAAAAATTCTTTCAGTGTTGGATAGTAAACTTAACGAGGAAGGCTTTAGGCTATATAACATCACGCTGTGAGTAACAGGAGCATCAGTAAATATTGTTACTAAAACTGGGATTATTTTCCAAATTCCACGCGTACGAAGTCGCAAGCAATGTTCTGTCTGGGATTAAACCTGTGACCAACTGCCTTTTTTTTTATACTACTGAGGTGGCGAACAAGCGTACGGCCCGCCTGGTGGAAAGCGGTTACTGTAGCCTCTAGACGTCGCGCGTCGCCGACCCAGCAGAAATCTCTTCACACCTTTTTTGAAGAACTCCATGCTGTAGTCCAGTGGGAAAATCTCGTTGTTTACGTGAACTACAGTCCATTACATTATCGCTACACTCTGCGGCAACACGATTCCCGCTCGGGACAATCATTTGTGCGATGTTTATAATTGTCATACAAATGTTTGTACTGCGTCTGGGTGTTTCTATGTTATTTTAAGTATGTATTTACAAAAGAAAAGTAGTTTATGTATTCTATCCGTGTTCTGTTACCTAAAACAAGCATGCAAGCTTAGCTTGGGACCAGAGGACGTTGTGTGTTATGTCCATGAATATTTATTTATTTATTTACATTAACTATGCGCTGTTGCCAGATTAAATTATGTATTTTCTATTACAATTATGGCGATAATTGAATCTGTCATGATTTATGATGCATTTTATTTTGTTTACCGATACGATTGTATTCAATTCAATGATAAATGATGCTAGTTATATTGTACAATTACTCTTATAGACTTGTATGTATAGTGAGAGATTATGAAAGCAGTACCAAGATGATCATGCTTTGAATTTTTTTTTGTAATAACTAAAACAATTTGTCGCCCCGAACCACATCAATACTAATATTATAAAGCGGAAGAGTTTGTTTGTTTGTTTAAACGCACTAATCTCAGGAACTACTGGTCCGATTTGAAAGATTCTTTTTTTGTTGATTAGTCCATTTATAGGGGAAGGCTATATAACATCACGCTGTGACCAATAGGAGCAAAGCAATAGTGAAAAATGTAGCAAAAACGGGGAAATTTTCTAAATTCTACGCGTACGGAGTCGCATAGTCGAATTTATTAACATCGTTTAAGCCATTTCCGTTATTCAAAATAAATGGTCATTTGAAATTAAAGAAGCTAATGCCCAATAATGGGACTTGAGTGGACTGAGAGAAAAAAAGAGTTATTAAAAAAAATATTAATCGACTTCATGAGACCACTTCGGTAGTTTACTCCTTGGTTATTTAGATACATAATAAATAAATAAATATTCACGGACATTTCACACAACGTCCACACTGGTCCCAAGCTAAGCTTATATGCTTGTGTTATGGGTACCAGAATACGGATAGAATACATATACTACTTTTTCTTTTGTAAATACATAGGTATTTATAATACATACAAACACCCAGACGCAGTGCAAACATTTGTATGACATTTATGAACATCACACTAATGATTGTCCCGTGCAGGAATCGAACCTGCGACCTCGTGAACGACAGTCCGTTACATGAACCACACCACGAAGCTCGTCAATAATATGTGAAAACAATGTGTTTGTTTTTAAAATTTGAGGGTTTTTCTCGATTTCTTAGGAGATGACTGTCAGATCCTGACCTGGTGCTAATGGGATCACATGGAAAGCATCATTTTTCAAATAAAAAAGGAATCATTAAAATCGCTTCGTCCAGTTAAAGTTATAGGGTAACAAACATAAAAAAAGTTGGTCAAGTGCGAGTCGGACTCGCGCACGAAGGGTTCCGTACCATTATCTATGCAACATAAGGCAACGTTATTAGTATCAAGCAAGAAACGGTAAAAAAAATCAGTTTTTTGTATGGGAGCCCCCCTTAAATATTTATTTTATTTTATTTTTAGTATTTGTTGTTATAGCGGCAATAGAAATACATCATCTGTGAAAATTTCAACTGTCTAGCTATCACCGTTCTTGAGATACAGCCTGGTGACAGACGGACGGACGGACGGACGGGCGGACAGCGAAGTCTCAGTAATAGGGTTTCCGTTTTTACCCTTTGGGTACGGAACCCTAAAAAACGTACAGACGAATTGAGAACCTCCTCCTTTTTTGAAGTCGGTTAAAATAGTCAGATTAATGATAAGTTTGTTAATAATATTATTATTATATACCTACAATTTTTGTTTTTTTTTTCTAGCAAATGCGAACTGATTGATGGTCGTACCAGCTGGAGTTGTGGCCAGGAACAGTGCATCATCAGTGATGAGATTATCCAGCGAGTGAACAACGATCCTCGTTTCGGATGGAGAGCATACAACTACACACAATTCCACGGAAAGAAACTTAAAGATGGACTCATTTATAAACTTGGTACGTACCTACTCATTTGAACTATACTATATAAACTGGTTAAGAGGGCACGATACCAAATTGTGCTCCATACAAAAATATGCTAATCGCTATATTAGCTAGATGAAGAGTATATCTATGCTTCTGTCGCTTTCTTTTTTTCAATACATTTTAACTAAAAGAAATATGACCATCCGAAAATCCCGACTTTTTCGGTTTTCTTTAGGTAAAGTTGCAGCGTCTATTACACAAATTTGGTAACGTTTTACCAAAAAAAAAAGTGAATAAAGCATAGATATACTTACTCTTCATCTATAATATAGCGTAAAACAATTAAAATAGGTTTAACTTTCACGAAGAAAAAAGGGGACTAACAAACATCTTTTTTTCAAGGAATTTCTAGGTAAAGTCTGTTTCAGCTATATTTGTCCCTTTCAGCACGGTGCTTGGGAATAGGGATAGCAATACCTAAGGCAAATACCTAAATTAGGAGTACAGTACCCTCTTAAGAACGAGTTGGACTCGCATACGGAGGGTTCCGTGCCGTTTTTGTCATAATAAATCATCATTTTAGCGTTGTCCCGGTAGCATCCTCAGCTATTGCTTCGGGGCTCGGGGTCCGCTTTCCGGCTTTTCCTACTCCATTTGGCCCGGTCTTTGGCATTTCAGATAGTGAGACCATTAGCACGCATTTCATCTCTGGCGACGTCAAACCAGCACTTCTTGGGCCTTCCCCTTCTACCGGGACCAGGCGGAGGTGGCATGGCCAGACATTTGTTTCCTACGTAACTAGCCGGTCTTCCCAAGACGTGACCATACCAACGTAGCCGATTTTCTTGCATTTTGTCTGCTATGTCACGGACATGAAGACTACCACGAATGCGGGAGTTTCTAACGCGGTCTTCCCACGACACCCCGCACATCCATCGCAACATTTTCATCTCCGTGACACGCAGTTCTTACTTGTGTCGCTCAAGCATTTGCCACGCTTCGCTATCATAGATAAGGACCGGTCTAATGATGGATTTATAGACCTGGCCTTTTGTTATAATAAATATTTGTCTTATTCCCGACATTAAATAACGGAATATGAACATAATGATGTGGATAAGCATCTGTTGTTGTAGCATCAACAGATTTTTTTTACATAAAATATGTTGGCACTTGATCCATACCACCTGATGGTAAGCGACCATGGAACCTTTGAAGGTAAAGCGTACCAACTATGAAAGAAGTCATTTTACCCTTTTTTTGAACGTGTCTACATTGTAACTCTCGGGGAACACAGACATCGGTAAATTATTCCAGTCCTTGGCAGTTTGTGGTAAGAACGAAGACCCTTAAGCCTTAGTAATAAGGTCCTATTTTACCTTTTGATAAAGAACCTTAATAAAATTATTGACTACGGTCACTTCCGGAAATGAAACAAATAAAAACTATGTGCTTATTAGAATATAGTGCTATTCACAGATTTAACATATAGAGTGTCTATCTCTACATCACTCACTTGGCTTGAAACCACCTAGATATCTAATATCTATGTGTGCGTGAAATATGTATTTATGTGTGTCTCTGATTCAAGCTATACGTCATACGAAACATAAGCTGTTGCCCGCAATTCCGTACGCGTGGAAATAAAAAATAAAAATCCTTGTGAAATTATAGAAAAAAGCCATCATCATGAACCACTATATTTAAAAAACCGCATCAAAACCTTTGCGTGGTTTTGAAGATATAAGGGACACACGAAGATGGCATAGGGACATACATACAAAAATAACGACTTAATTTTAGAACACGTGAAGATTATCTTCCACAGTACAGATTAAGAATATAAGTGTCATCACTTCATTTCTTCTCCGGCTGTAATAGCCAGTTGAGGGATATTGTACACAGATAACATCCTCTGTAAAGAGACTGAAAACTCGAAAATACATCCTGTGCTAGCACGCCCGGTCAGCGTGGCACATTAGACCATAATCTCTCCTAGAGTGGAAAAGGTTCGTGCTTAGCAGCGGGGTTAATAATGGGCCGGAGAATCAAAATCAGAAAGATTATTAGTCCATGAAATTGGTACTATTTAGCCAAGCTTAATTTACGTATCCTCAAGATTAAAGGCATACACTATTTAGAAAATCTGTGGCGTTATTATTCTTAGTAGGTACCTATTAGACTGTGCATTCTAAATCGTGAATGAAAGCTTTATCTAGTACCTAATAATGTAGATAAAATACAAAGCCTTTAGCAATGTTCTTGATACGATTGTTACAAACATAATCCTGCACTTTCACCTATTATTAGCTTCAATAGAATCTAGATCGAACTACTTTCTAGTGTTGTTATTTTAGATTTAAACCGACTTTAGAAAAAGGAGTAGGTACTTACTCAATTCGTCTGAATATTTTTAGGAACTCTAGATTGCTTTACTTAATATGTACATAATTATATACAACGTGTTGCAGAAAGGTGTAGTCATAATTAAAAGTTGCATTAGATAGGTCTTAAATATTATAAATATTACAGTTACACATAGAAAAATACAGTTGGTAAGTTTTTTTTTGTTTATTGCCTACTATTAAATAACTACCAGAAACGCATCAATTATGAGATGTTTACGGTTTATTGAATGCGATTGAACCTTACGATAAAAGATGACCTCATAGTAGTGTTGTATTTAAAGAAGATCAATTAATTTAATAAATCAATTAAACTTTTATGAACACATAAAAGTCATAATATAACTAGTATTTGTAATTTCATCCATGCCTAGTGCCTAGTCACCGGCCATGTGTAACGATGGTCAAATATGACTACACCTTTCTGAAACACGTTGTATTGTTATAGCTTTGGATTTAGATTCTTTTTTCCATAACAGTACACCTAGTTCTGTCCATACCAGTATGACAGAATTTCGTTTATTAACAATTTAGTGTTACGACTTCGTATGTCGAATCACAACATTAGTTATTATAAAAAAAAATTCTGGATCCTAAGCACCAAGTACTTTTTCGGATTTTCCCCCCTAAATAAACTTATATTATAAATCTTTATTAATAGTATTGCTACGGATTTGTCTGTTTGCTTCGCTAAGGCCCTTTAGCGAAGCACTTTCAATAAGTTAAGAGGATACCAAAATAGCTTCGTGCATTTTTCTACGTACGAAGTTTTCATTTTTTCTTTAGATTTTTTGATTGATTATCGTCGGAATGTACCTATTATGGTACATTTCGACGATAATATTGATGTAGGCCCTTAAAAGAAGCTTCAATATTTAAAAATTCAACCTACAATATTATTTGTTTAAATAAAACTACTTTTTACGGATCTAGATGCTAATATTTGCTCTAAAATTTATCGTATAGATCGTAAGAGACACTTGACAGCTCAGTCTTACCTGTGATCATGGTGACTGTTGTCTCCGAAACGTTTGAAAATTCTTCGTAAAGTATTTCATCAAAAATCACACGCTCCATAACCAGGAGCAAAGCCAACAGTAATAAATTAATTACGATCAACATTTTCATTAATATAAATAACTCTACGGTCTATACATTTAACCACATACAATAGATGTCACCATTCATAACCATTAGAATACTTCATCACAAAATAATGTCTCTCGACCTATAAAATTAAATGTTGAAACAACTGTTTAGTCATCGTTTCTCAATCTGGAGCGTACGGTCCCCAATAATCCTAGCATCGGCGTCTAAAAACTGAAAAAAATAAACAAGCACAAAAACTGAATAATTAGGATCTATTGAACAATTTGACGGGCCTCGTGGTCTAGGGGGTATATGGCCTACTGTGCTACGCAGACTGTGACCGTCGCACAGAGGATATTATCAGTGTAGAATAACCCTTAGCTGACTTTTACTGGGAAGGAAAAGGGGTGGTAACACTTGTATTCTTTACAGACAGTACCCGCTTAGTAATAGCCTACTATGTATAACTGTAGTAATTCCAGCCGTTATTTAGCTAGACGGCTGTAATTTCAACTATTTCTATTTAATAGAAACTATACATAATCATAGGTTAGATAAACGATATAAGTTTCTGTATTAAACACAAGATCGAACACAGTCAGTCACGATGTTGGCTTTGTTTGTACCTAGATATCTAGTAGGTATGTTAGGTCACTAGAAAGTTATATTATCATTGTTAAGCTTGCTGTTCTGAATTTATAACTGTTCTCCAAAGGTTTTGAGGCTTTCAATTTTCGTTGATGTTGGTTCTTATGATTTATATTTAACACTCATACATGGTTGTCAGTGCTTCCTACAACGACATCAGCATTGTCGTTTTGGGGCGCCCTCTCCCAACCTCTGCCGTGGCAAAAGGCATATACCTTTTGTTATTCGTCTATGATCAATCCTCTCCACCTCCATCAGCCTTTCTCCGTCCAGTGTTGAACACAGGCCTCCGGCCTCCCCCATAAAACACCACAACGTGCGGTCTTGTGCTACTTGCATTCAATGGCACTTTAACGACATCGTCGCTCCAACATCTCGGGGGCCGCCCAATGCTGCCGTCGTCCAGTATGTGGTCGCCACTCTAGAACTTTTCTTCGCCAACGATCATCAGTCCTACAAGCGAACATAACCGATCTCTCTCTCTCTCTCCAGCCCATTAACGTCTCTATATTGGGCGCGGTACTCCTCCACTTTGGGAGGTATTATGGTCTACTGTGCCGCGCTGACGAGGTTTGTTAGCATAGGCTTTATTTTGGAGTTTTTGTCTTTTACAGAAGATGTTATCTGTGTACAATATCACTAACCTTTTACAGCACCCTGGGAAGGAAAAGGGGTACTTATATTCTTTATCTATTACCAAACAGACAGATAACTACCTAACTATAGTGTCAAAAATAAAGCGAAGTATCAAAAGCTCTGCAGAGTTTCTTACGCCGGTTCTTCTCAGCAGTTGCGTCCTGAACCGGAGGTAGGGGAGAAAATTTTTGGAATTGATAAACACATAATTTTTCTCAAAATTGCGTTTAGCAAAATGATTTTCATTTCATTATTATATTTATTTACAGGTACTTTACCACTTGGAATGCAGACACTACGCATGGGTTCAATCAACTGGTACAAAGATATGGATTATCCACGTGAGTTCGATGCTAGAAAAAGATGGCCTAACTACATTTCCCCTGTCGTTGACCAGGGATGGTGCGGCTCTGATTGGGCTGTTTCTTTGTCTACTATTGTTTCAGATAGGTAAGAAATCTTTATTATCTACAAGCGGTTGCCCAGGAATTCCATCCATCCATCCATCAACCTTTCTCAGTCCACTGCTGGACATAGGTCTCCCCCATAGAACGCCACAACGCGCGGTGCTGCGCTGCAGATTTGATAAAATTCTTTCAATGATGGATAGTGAAACTAATCTTAACTAAAACACAGAAAGTAATAGTGTCAATAACACTATTCGACATTGATTACTGAACTTTCAGTTATTTCATTTACCGAGGAAGGCTATAGGCTATATAACATCACGCTGTAACTAATACGAGCGAAGCATTACCTAGTGAAAAATGTTGCAAAAACGGGATTTTTTTCTAGAATTCCACGCGTACGAAGTCGCGGCCTACAGCTTGTTATTCATGTAAATACGAGTACATTTGCTATTGATTCGTGTTTCAAATACCGAAATACCTACGCCAAAAATTTTAAACACATTTTGAGAGACGACTATAATAATACCTATATTATAAAACAATGGTTTGTCGGTCGGTAAGCAGCCATGATAAATGAGACTATAAAAATTCAATCAAGTGCTTGACAGGCATGATCGCTGAGGGTTCCGTCTTCTATAGGTATCTATGAGAATATCACAGATATATCAGTTAGTGGGTACGCGTTCAATCTTGACTACACATTCAGCTTGATTAAATCGTACTTCATAGACGTGTAGCTTGTATCACACAGATATTTCAGGCATGACTATAAAAAAATCTGCTGTCTGAGATTACAATAGAAATTGTTGTTATTATTGAAATCATGTTATTTTTTCCTAAAAAATTATGATTCTAGCTACAGTCGGCGTATTATGAGCTTTTTAAAATCATTCAAGTTCCAGGCAGGCCGTAAACTGCATGGCTAAATTAGGTATTATGGCAAAAATAAAACTTTTAGTTGAAAATTTTTACTTTGTACTTTAACTTTTAGTTGTACCTTCTCCTTAAACATATTAATGTATGACTGGTTTAGCAAACTGACTGACTAATAATTTGTTCATAATACGAATTTGCCAGACAGTTCAATTCACTAACTTCACGGCTAAATTCACGGCGTAAACTGCCTGTAAATAAAAGCTCATACGGCCGCAGTTAATAAAGAAGTAAATAGAGTCTGATTTCTTTTCACATAGCATATAGAAATCATGGTCATTTATTTTGATGCTATATATTTGTGAATTTATATAGGTAGTAGCAAGTAGTAGTTTTATTTTGTTTTGCAATAAGTTACTTGCATTATTACTACTTCTCTGGTACTTTAAAGCGTTGCTAAGGAAAAGAGTTTGATGGACAGACAACAAAAATGAAAATATAAAGGTTCTTTTTTGAGGTTTTTCAAAGGAACTATAAAAAAAGAATCACCTTGGAATCCAGGCAGTAAGTCGAATGATACCTGACTCTTTCATGTTTATGCAAACTTGAGACGCGACGCTAAAAATAAATGACGAGAGCCCTATGTTAGCTTGAGAGCCGCTCTGTTACTTAGTAACATTGTGTTGCTAGATAGCGGTTTGTTAACTTCCCTATTTTCTAAATTTTTTTGAGGTATTAGGTTAATTTTTTTTTTGACTTTCACGTTACAGCAAAGCCCTCACTCTAAAGTCAGTTACAAACGTTGTATAAGATGCATTAAACACAAGAGAAACCAATTTCTTACTTAGCAAGCATTCTTAAATATAAACACACACACACTTTTTTAACATGTTTTTATTAATGTCGCTCACAAATCTTTATCTATATAAATTAAAGTCTGACTGACGTAATAAAACACGGCCTAATGTAGGTAATAAAGCTAAGAACCAGAAAATTTGCATGTTATTTTTTTGCGCAGAAAACGAGAAACTAGAATTTCTAGAAATTCACCCTATGAAGGGAGAAAGGGTCTCTATTTTGTATAAAATTTTGTTTTTTTTGTGTGTAGAGCTACAAAAATTTGAAATTAGCAGCTCAGATATTAAAATATTTTTTTGAAGCTTGGCCTAAATTTTACCTAACAGGATTTTACCTTTAAAATGGGGAAAATTTTACACTAGCAACACTATAAGCAGGTAGCTTGATGTAGATAGGAACTTCTGAGGTCGTAATTCTAGCCATATTTTTTTGCCTCTGTTTGTAATTTTAGATACAGCTTAGGTAGTTTTCCTTCGATTAGATTACTGTACTGAGAATAGCTAATTATAAAAGTGTGGTTTTTATGTACCTGTATGTTTATACACTTACAATAAATAAATATTTTTCTACAGCCCATTTATTGGGCACGAGCCTTCTTTATTTTGCAGACAGGATTTATTTTCGAGAATATCTCATATGGAAGCCAGATAAGGAATATTGTACACAGATAATTTATCTGTGTACAATATTCCTTAGCTGCATGGCTTTTATAGCACCCTGAGAAAGAAAAGGGTGTTGAAGTTATTATCACGACTGAATTCAGAGTTGTGTTTAGCGTACAGTAAATTATAAATAAATAAATAAATGTATTTATTTATTAAGAGGATACCAAAATAGCTTCGTGCATTTTTCTACGTACGAAGTTTTCATTGTTTCTTTAGATTGAATGGCTCGAGCTCTAATTTTCAAGTATATGTTTTTTCAATATATGATTTAGGATCGCATAAACTCAGAAACGCGATTGAAAAAAGTTTTCTCGATAGAAAATCTTAGCGAAACAACCTCTCTAATTTTTTATTTTTTTCATTTGTCGGTCTATTATCGCGTATTAACTAATGAAATAACTTTAAAAACATAAGTAACTATTATATATAGAAACACGTAAATCAGAATTAAAATATATTTAGTAGATTTTGAGTAAATAGGAAAAGTATCCCTAATTCTTCATTTTCTGTGCCTACTGGCTGTGTTAATATGTACGTGTCGGCGATGATATACGATAATATTGATGTAGGCCCTTAATAATTAATTTCTATGGATCTCAACATCTTATGTACCTATTTGTCCACAATAAAAATACTTTGACTATTTTTTGTTTTTGTAAACAGGTTCGCAATCCAATCAAATGGTGCAGAAAAAGTGATTCTCAGCCCTCAGACGTTATTATCTTGTAATGAGAAAGGACAGCAAGGTTGTAAAGGTGGACACATTGATATCGCTTGGATCTTCGCTAGGAATCATGGGTAATATTTATTTATTTATTCACGACCATATTGCTGTCTCCGACGAAAGACATCGTAACAGCAGAATGACATACAGAAGCAAATAAAAACCGAGTATCTTGAAAGCTACCAAGAACAATAATTAAGTTTTTTTTTAAAAAGTTCAACCGACTTCATGTGTCATTGAAATTTGAGGGTTTTCCTCGATTTCTCAGGAGAAAACCATCAGAACCTGACCTGGTGCCAATGAAACCAAATGGAAACCACCAGCTTGCAAATAAAAAAATAATCATCAAAATCGTTTCGCTCAGTTATAAGTTATGAGGCAACAAACATGAAAAAACATACAGACGAATTGAGAACCTCCTTTTTACGGATTTAGACGCGTATATTTGTTTCAAATTTTGGCCCGACGTTTCGTAGACTTTGCAGTCATCATGGTCACGGGTGAGAGTGGGTGAGTATTTAAACAGATGAGTCCCGCAAGTGTTAGAATATTATGAAAACCTCCTGGTTTTTTTTATGTCTGTTAAAAATAGGGAAAAAAGTCTTTGCAGAATTTAACAAAATTTTTATTATAAATTTTCTTTATCAGTAAGAAAATTGTGAAAATGTCCATTACTGAAATAAGTTACATAAAAAATCAACGCAAACTTACTTTACGATATTGTTCGATGGTAATCACAAACCGGTGTTGCTATAGTAATCGTTCTGTGGTAAATATCATCATCCTCCTGCCCTTATCCCATTATTTGGGGTCGGCGCAACATGTATTTTTCTTCCATAGTCTTCTATCAGCCGTCATGTCGGTGTCAACTCCTCTTTCTTTCATGACCTCTTTCACACAGTCCATCCATCTTGTCTTAGGTCTTCCTCTAGACTTTTTTCCTTCCACATTTATACGCAGAGGAAAGTAATATTGTTAGGAGCGCTAACGATATTACTTCTCGTTTCATGCCCATACCAGGTTCTATGGTAAATAATATTTACTTATTATAAAACAAAATCGTTATCCCTATGTGAGCTTATATATTTAACACTATGAAACCAATTTTGATGCGGTTTTCTTTAAAAGATAGACTGGTTCAAGACGATGGCTTTTTATATAATTTATTATGGTTCGTTTCTAATTCAAAGCATACAAAGCAACAAGTAGTAGGCTAAAACTCCTAATTTTATTTTACAGTTTAGTAGACGAAGACTGCTTCCCATACGAAGCTAAAAGAACAAGCTGTCCATTCAAACGACGTGGGAACTTATTGGATGATGGTTGCCGGCCTGTGGTCCCTCAGCGTACCTCCAGATACAAGGTTGGACCTCCCGGCAGACTGAGCCACGAGAACGATGTTATGTATGATATCATGAAGTCTGGACCTATTCAAGGTTAGTACTATTATCTAATAATACATAGTAAAATAAGAGTTCCGTAGACAAACAGACATATGGACAAACAGGCAGACAGACAAATGGACACAGAAGAGATCTAATTTTATTTTTATACGAAACTTAATTTTTATCAAAATTCTGTTAGCATTTCGCGCCAAATAACCCGCCATTTTGTATAATACGTATTTTTTGTATAATAAACAGTCATGTTTACTTAATATAAAACAAGGTCATTATTTTTGTATGTATGGTCTTTGTGAGCTTATATCTTTAAAATTACGCAACGGATTTTGATGCAGACTTTTTAATACATACAGTGGTTCATGAGGATGGCTTTGTGGTTTTTTTTATTTTATCAATAATAAGCGTACAAAGTCTTAGGCAACAGATATAAAAATAAATAAGTTAAAATGTAGCTTTAAATAGCTTTAACTTCAAAATTTTATTTTTCTGTTTACAATTAAAAATGTTTTTTCAGGCTTCGTGGTCTAGTGGTACATGTAACGGACTGCAGTTCACGAGGTCACGGGTTCGATTCCCGCCTCGGACAATCATTTGTGTAATGTTTAAAAATGTCATACAAATGTTTGTCCTGCGTCTAGGTGTTTACTATGTATTTACAAAAGAAAAGTAGTTTATGTATTGTATCCGTATTCTGGTACCCATAACACAAGCATAATAAGCTTAGCTTGGGACCAGAGGACGTTGTGTGAAATGTCCATGAATATTTATTTATTAATTATTATTTTTATATACATATTAGAAGATTACAAATCTAGTATTCTCCGTGTGGTGACGGATTAAGAATACAAGTGTCACCACCCCATCTCCTCCTACGGATGCTGTAAAAGTCAGCTAAGTGGAGGAGGCCTGTGCCCAACAGTGGGACGTAAATGGGCTGGAGAGAGAGAAAGCTAAAGAGTTAGTTTGTTTGAACACACTAATCTCAGGAACTACCGGTCCGATTTGAAAAATTATTACAGTGTTGTATAGTATATTTATCTAGGAAGGCTATAGGCCATATAACATCACGCTGCGACAAATAGAAGCGAAGCAGAAGTGACAAATGTTATAAAAACGTGTATGGTTTATTTGCGAGTTTTCCGTCTCTCACAGAGGATGTTATCTGTGTGCAATATCCCTCAGCTGACTTTTACAGCACCCTTGGGAGGAGATGGGGTGGGGACACTTGTATTCTTAATTTGTCACCACACGGAGAATTTATTCAAAACTACGCAAAGGATGTTGATGCGCTTTTCTTTAATAGATAGAGTAGTTCAAGAGGACGGATTTTTTGTATAATTAGGTATTTAGTTTGGTTTCTAAATTCCGTGCGTACGAAATGGCAAGTAACAGATAGTTATTTATAAAATGTAACTGTTCTTAAGGGCCTACATCAATATTATCGTATATCATCGCCGACACGTACATATTAACACAGCCAGTAGGCACAGAAAATGAAGAATTAGGGATACTTTTCCTATTTACTCAAAATCTACTAAATATATTTTAATTCTGATCCACGTGTTTCTATACATAATAGTTACCTATGTTTTTAAAGTTATTTCATTAGTTAATACGCGATAATAGACCGACAAATGAAAAAAATAAAAAATTTGAGAGGTTGTTTCGCCAAGATTTTCTATCGAGAAAACTTTTTTCAATCGCGTTTCTGAGTTCATGCGATCGTAGATCATATATTGAAAAAACATATAGGTACTTAAAAATTAGAGCTTTCCAATCAGCTTTTCCATCCAGCCATTCAATCTAAAGAAACAATGAAAACTTCGTACATAGAAAAATGCACGAAGCTATTTTGGTATCCTCTTAATGTATTTATTTATGTGCTAAGAACTATGCGTGTTGTATATCTATTACTTACACAAAATTTAAAGTGACAGAAATAGGTCGTCCATAACTCGTACTTCTATCAATGAATATAATAATATATGTCAGTTAGTTTGTAAACAAACACGATGTTTACAACTACTGAACAACAGAACAATTATGTCTGACGGGCCTCCTAGTCTAATGGTTCATGTAACGGACTGCCATTCACCAGGTCGCGGGTTCGATTCCCGCATGGGACAATCATTTGTGTGATTTTCATGTCATACAAATTTTTGTACTGCCTCTGGGTGTTTCTATGTATTATAAGTAAGTGTGTATGTATTTACAAAAAGAAAAGTAGTTTATGTAGGTACATAAACTGCTTTTTTTCTATCCGTATTCTAGTACCAATAACACAAGCATTGGTATGACAATTATAAATATCACACAAATGATTGTCCCGTGCGGGAATCGAACCCGCAACCTCTTAAACGGCAGTCCGTTGTCTGAACTACTCGACCACGATGCCCGTCGAATTCCTATGAAATTTTGTATATTCATTGGGATATCTGTTTTATCCACAGCCGTAATGACAGTATACCAGGATTTCTTCCACTACCGTGATGGTATCTACAGCCGCACCAAGTTCGGCAACAATGAGCTGAAGGGACTCCACAGCGTCAGAATCGTCGGCTGGGGAGAAGAAAATGGGCAGAAATATTGGGTAAGTTATAATACCTTAATTTGGGGGTTTCATGGGGTTTTTTAAAAACCTGTCAAGATGGAGAAGGACTCGTACACTTAGGATTCCTTCGACGGACCTCGTGGTCGAGTGGGTGGTTTATGTAACCAAAGTTATGGTTTATGTAAACCAAGTTCGTAGGTTCGATTCCTGCTCGGGACAATCATTTCTGTGATCTTTATAAATGTCATACAAATGTATGTTATGTAATAATTAGATATTTACAAAAGAAAAGTAGTATATGTATTCTATCCGTATTCTGGTACCCATAACACAAGCATATAAGCTTAGCTTGGGACCAGAGGACGTTGTGTGAAATGTCCATAAATATTTATTTATTTATTCCGTACATACTAGACCAAAAAATATAATAAAAACTTACGTATTTAAGTTGCAATATAGGGACACGCGTATGTACATTTTAGCTGGTTTAATGAAAGTTGGTATTAGCATAAACAAAACTATTTCTTCTTGTGAGGTAATAACAAATTATATGGTTTTATATATTTCCCTATAGGCTATATCTGTACTATATAAGTCTAGTCCACGCTAAATTTTAAGTCTCTGGGGTAACATTAAGTAACCTGTAGGTTTCGATACCGTAGTGTAAGTTAAAAACGCTCAAAAATGTATTTCTAATAAAATTTTCTTTCAACAGATCGTAGCGAACAGCTGGGGCCGGGAATGGGGTGAAGATGGTTATTTCCGTATCGCAAGAGGTCACAATGAATCTGGTATCGAAACTTTCATCTTGACAGTCTTGAGTGACGTAACTGAGGCTTACCTTCGCAAATAACATAGAACTTTCCTCATAACTCCTCTATGTACTACCTCTAGAAGAGTAAACACAAGTAGAGGAGTGCTTTTATTAAATAGTACTAGAGATTTTGGTTAACTTACATACGGTAAGGTTCAGATTTAAATAAGTGTACTTAGCAGCACTTCAAGGTAGTTGTGGTAAAGTTAAGCTTTACGTAAGTATCAATAAGATGTTGTAGGAGATTGAAGATAATTTAAACAGATAACATCATCAGAGAGACAAGGAATACTTAAAACTAAAGCCAAGTTGTCAGCATGGCATACCTAAGTAGACCAAATAGGGGAATTTTCGAAGTGGAGGAGCTAGCAAAAGTTATCATTCTTTATTAACTAGGTAATTATCTAACACCAGGTGTTAGATAATATTATACAGTGCGATTCATTTATTTAAATTAAACCTGTAAAAATGGTTTTATTTGATCACATGAAGTATCACAGTCATACCAGATGCAGTGGCTATGGCTACATCTCTCAGCCTGCTTGAAGCCACTTGCATATCTGTGTGCGTGAAAATATGGCTTTACGTCATATGTAACCTCAGTACCTATTCTATGACGTACGATTTAGCCAGACTAAAGTTACTTGTCCTCAACATCTGGTATATTTGTGTAAAGATTTTATAGGCTTTATATAAGTTGACCAAAATCCAGTGTAATTTCATAATTAGTCATAAGACTTATAATTATTATAACAGAAAACGTTTAGAGTACGATCTCCGACCGATTAGAATTATATTTATGAGGTTATTAAATATATTTTTATAAAATATACTTTTAATTGTTAGGCAAGTAGGTACATATCTTAATAAAAACACTGTTCGTTATTCAAAAATATTTTTTTTTAAATCTTGTCTATGGACAAAAGCCATAAAAGCACAATTTAAAAAAACAGTATTTTTTTTAAATGGCGCGCGCGGTTTGCGCAGTTGCCCAAAAAAAAACAGTATTGCCGCTTTAAAAAAGTAATAATAAAATATTATCTGTCATTTCTTTACATATTTTTTTAATTTTTTTTTTCGTTAATCTAAATTGCCATGTTAAAAATGGACTTAAAAAATAAGTTACTTAAACAATCTAACTAGTCTTAGGACCATTTATATTTTTAGATATAAGTAACACATCTCAAAATATATGCTTATAGACAATAATATAATTAGATTTAAGTTTTTAATATTAAAAATCTGCTATATTTATCAATGTAGTGGAATATAAAGCATTATTGTTCATGTATTTATTCCATCAACATTTTTTCTGTCATTTGACATTGAAAAATAAATCATGTAAGTTTTAGGTTATTATTATTACTATTTAAATTAATGAAAATAAATAAAATAGTTAAAACTGTGTTCTTTTATTTCAACAACTAGACTAGTATATGAAATGTACACCAAATGTAACAAAAATTTGAACCACTTTATCCATTAAAATAACCTCATCAAAATTCGTCGCGTCCTTCAGAAGATATATGCTCACATAACATGGACACATACAAAAATAACGATCAGTTTTATGATAAGTAAAGATCACAAACGAAGTCGCAGATCATAATAATACTTCAAATATTACAAAATTGTTACTTATTTATTTCTTATTTTTACATATAGAACTTATAAATATATTCACAAAATATAAAATCAACATTTCATTTTTGCCCTAATTTGACTAAAGACTAATACAACATTATAAATATTTCAATATTATAACGAGTCAACGTCTCGGCGATAGAAATTGGCCCGGAAACGTTCAGAATCAAAGAAGGAGGTGTCCGATTGTTGACCAAAAGTCATTTGGCAAAACTACACTTGACAAAAAACGTTTGGCAAAACAACGAATTCGCCTATTGATCATTTTACTACTGATCATTTTACAAATGCTTCATTTTTCCAAATTCATTTCAAATCCAAATTCAAATCCATCATTCAAATCCAAAAATTTCCTAAAAGAAAACATTCTAAGTATTAATCGATATATTTTATTAATTATAGATAGATTGAATGAAAAAAAAAGATATTTTACATTATTTGCAAAATAATTATTATTTACCCGTTCGTCTTTGGAGATACATATACATATATCTCTTTTATTAGCTTGGGTTAGGTTAGGTTAGGTTAGAACTTTAACCCCAAACGCCACGAGTGACTTTAGGGCATTTTAGCCTTTAATAATGATGCATGATGATAATGATACATTTAAAATAACTTAATTTGAACTTCCCAAAAATGGAATTCGCTTCCTGCGCACGTGTTCCCTTCTTCTTATAACATGGGGTCTTTCAAGCGAGGCGTGAAGAGGCACCTTGCGGGCCGGCAAGGTGAGGGTGGCTAGTGCTTTCACACCGTACTAGCCGTCCTCACATTTGGATTGCACTTCACTTAACATCAGGTGGAGTGTAGTCATTTGCCTAACCCTTGCCATAAAAAAAAAAAAAAATTTACGAAACATATCATTTGGTGAAATGACATAAAGGTCAATTGATATTTGAATACTTGACACATTTGTCAAGTGTAGTGTTTGCCAATGGATCATTTGCTAAGTAAGTTTTTGTAAAATGATACTTTTGTCAAGTGTATTGTTTGCCAAATGATCATTTGGTGAAACGTTGTTTGTCAAATGATCATTTGTCGAAAATTTTTTGGTCAATCATTAGGGAACCAAGAAGGAACCCTGTCGCCACGTGATCACGCGTCCACCCCGCCGGATTTCATTCAACATACATCATCATCATCATTGGCTTACACCTATTGCCAACGAACTCCTTAATAAAAGCTACTTATGTTAATTGGTCCAACATTTAAATAAAACTTTAATTTTACTATAAGTTATCCACAATCATGGATATAGCAGATGGTGGGTTGACGTTTAAAATTGAGGACAAGTAACTTTAGCCTGGCTAAATCCTACTTCATAGAATAATGAGGTTTCATATGACGTATAGCCTGTATCATAGACACACATAGATACGTTTTCACGTACACATAAATATGTAAGTGGCTTCAAGCCAATTGAGTGATGTAGCCATAGACACTACATCTGCTATATCTGTATCCACTATACAATAATTCTATAATTACGAACTACTTGAAGTTCCACTTTTAGCTTGTGCTTTCGCTTTAGCTGCTTTCTCAACGTTTGCCGCTCTCGTCTAGAAAATAATAATAAAAATTCTACAATTAACTGCTGCCCTTGATAGAGGAATATAGAATAAATTATGCCTAGTCCTATGGTGACGAATCTATATTAGTAATAAAAAGCTGAAGAGTTTGTTTGAACACGCTAATATCAGGAACCACTGGTCTGATTTAAAAAATTCTTTCAATGTTAAATAGTACATATATCAAGGAAGGCTTTACGTTATATAACATCACCCTTCGACCAATAGGAGCGAAGCGTTATATAATTTTATATTTCTATAGATCAGGGGTTGATGCAGGTGGCGCTCCAATAGTCTCACTGTCTACCCTCATCAGAAAATTGAGTGACTAACACCCGTATTCACAAACAATATTTACGTAAGTAAGTACTTAAGTGTTGATGCACTGTGCAAAGGGTAACACTTCTCAGTGAGTTCCGTTCATCGAGCCTTTGTATTCATAGACAAAACTTAGCTATGCGTTCAGTTTAACAAACGCATAGTGCGCTTCACCACTTAAGTATTGTTTGTGAAATGATTTTGTTACCCCTGTGCGTCCATGCCTACTATGAGACCTCACAGTAACGTTTGTGAATACGGTTGATAATGTATGTGTTTGAGCAAGACAGAATTCAATTTCACTGAGCTATGTGACATACTA
The DNA here is from genome assembly GCA_916999025.1 of Orgyia antiqua. Classification (NCBI taxonomy): domain Eukaryota; kingdom Metazoa; phylum Arthropoda; class Insecta; order Lepidoptera; family Erebidae; genus Orgyia; species Orgyia antiqua. The sequence continues at coordinate 28,669,591 of OU779871.1, forward strand.
TGACCATCTCTCTTAACCATTAACCATTGACCATTAACGTCCCACTGTTGGGCACAGGCCTCCTCTACTTTGGGAGGGATTATGGTCTAGGGTTTATTTTCGAGTTTTCCGTCTCTTACAGTAGATGTTATCTGTGTGCAATATCCCTTAGCTGGCTTTTACAGCACCCTGGGGAGGAGATGGGGTGGTTCGGAATATTCAGAACATTTTACACAACGTCTTCTGGTCCCAAAGTAAGCTATATTTCTATGCTTGTACGAGGGGAGGTCCAATAGTTCGTGGAATGGAGGGGATGGAGTGGGGATAGGGGCGCTCGCTTAGTGTCATACTAATTGGGGACTCATAATTAGTATATAAATGGAGTTTCAGCCCTATTGCGTCATTCGTTTACGAACACTCGCCTGCTAAACACGTCAATCCGGAAGAAAACTGAAACTATGGAGAAAATTGAACACCGTGCGGTCATTAAATTCCTTACCAAGCAAGGAAAGAACGCTCAGACCATTTTGAATGAAATGGAAACTGTTTACGGGGAACAGTGCCCTAGTAAATCAATGATTTACAAGTGGCATGGTCTTTTTAAACATGGTCGGGAGTCGATTGAAGACGACCCCCGCTCAGGAAGGCCAGTTGAGGCCACCACATCAGACATCGTCGAAAAAGTGGAAAAAATTGTACTGGAGGACACCCGTTTGAAGAAAAAACAGTTATCTGCATTAGTTGGAGTATCAGATACCACCATTTTGCGAATCCTACATGACCACCTGGGTATGACAAAAGTCAGTGCAAGATGGGTACCGAGAATGCTCACGCCGCTTCAAAAACAGCAGCGCGTCGAAGCGTCAAAATATTTTTTGGAGTTGTGTGGCGACGATCCTGGACCGATTTTGGAGCGAATTGTTACCGGCGATGAAACATGGGTTCATCACTTTGAGCCTGAGTCCAAACAAGAGTCCATGCAATGGCATAAAAAGGGGACACCACCGCCAAAGAAATTCAAAGTGTCGGAGTCGGCTGGAAAGTTGATGGCTACTGTTTTTTGGGATTGTGAGGGGATAATACTGATTGATTATAAAGAAAAGGGCAGGACCATAACCGGAGAATACTACGCAACAATACTAGAAAAATTAAAGGATGCCATCAAAGAAAAACGTCGGGGAAAATTGACCAAGGGCGTGTTGCTCTTGCAAGACAACGCGCCGGTTCACAAGAGCAAAGTTGCAATGGCTGCTCTACACACGCATGGCTTCGAATCACTAGTCCACCCACCCTATAGTCCAGATCTGGCCCCAAGTGATTTTTATTTGTTCCCCAATTTAAAAAAAGACTTAAGGGGAAGGAAATTTTCCGACGACAATGAGGTAAAGGAGGCAATTTTGGCTCATTTTGAGGGAAAAGATAAAAAATATTTTTACGATGGTTTAGAAAAATTAATTCATAGATCTAATAAATGTATTCAGCTTAAGGGTGATTATATTGAAAAGGAAAAATAAATTTACTGTTTCATTTTTACTAAAACCCTTTCATTCCACGAACTTTTGGACCTCCCCTCGTATTATGGGTACCAGATACGGATAGACTACATATACAATTTTTTTTTGTATATACATGCTTATAATACGTAGAAAACACCCAGACGCAGTACAAACATTTGTAGGACATTTATGGATATCACACAAATGATTGTCCCAAGCGGGAATCGAACCCGCGACCTCGTGATCGGCAGTCCATTACATAAACCACTCCACCACGAAGCCCGTCAGGTGGTGACACTTGTATTCTTAATCCGTCACCACATGGACATCCGTCCGACCCATAACCATATGACATGCCAAATAAAGGCTAGTGAATTGAATTGAGTGTATGTATGTATTTATATATATCTCACCTGTAAAGATTGCACTCTTTTATGTAGAGACATCATTGCATTAGATATAGATGTCAGCTTCTCTTTGTTCGTTGCTATATCTGCTAACTGAAAATATAAAAAATACATAGTTTGTGTGTTTAGTAAAATACAATATTTTGTATGTGGAGTAGTTTTGAGAAGTCTTCAAAATTGGTCATGTTATATCATACCAAAAGCTGCTACAACACATGCTGTTTAAGAAAAAAAATAAAAAAAACTAATCGGCATCATTCTCACACTTCTGATACAACAATGTATAATATTTTTGGAAAAATATGAAAAGATATGAAGAGAATAGAAAAAAAAAATCCATGGAGTTTCTTGTCTGTTCTTCTCCATAGGATTCACGTTTAGAACAGACACTTAGTTTCTGACGTTTTAAAAGAGCTTGTAAAACATGCCAACTTGAAATAAAAAATTTTGACTTTGACTTTGACTTTGAAAAGGGGCATGGGAGATCTAAAGCTACAGAAAAGAAAATGAGAAGAAAGCACTACATTACAGTGACTTTTGAGAAAGGGGTGTTTAAGTTTCGTCATCTGATTGTTGAGCAATTCTATTTGAAAATCGACGTTTGCGAAGGAAGGTCTTTAAGTGGGGATGTGCATGGAGTCACTAGATGCGGATAGAGCACAACCACGTGTTTTGAGAAGGCCTATTTCCAGCAGTGGACGGCAAAAGTCTGATAGATAGATGGAAATAAATAAATATAGTTACCAATGCATCAAGCATTGCATCATTTTGTAAATCTTCTAATTTCCTTTGTTCTGATATCAACATACTGTGAACACTTTCTTGTTTCTCACTAAAACAATACAAAATAGTATAGTAGTTGCTTAGCCTCTGCTAACCCTTAGTGGGAAAAGGCGTGAGGTTTTGGTGTTTTCATCTTACAAACTTTTGAAATATTATAGTTATGCCAAATATAACTACATGTGGTTTAAGAATAACTAAGAATATCTTCAGCCCACTTCCTCCCCAAGGTACTATAAGAGCCAGTTAAGGGAATATAAATAGAGAACTTCTTCTGTGAGAGAAAGAAATCTCTATAGACACTATACCAACACGCCTGGTTAATGCAATATAGTAGAACAAATACCCCCCCTTATAAAGAAAACCTGGAAGAGGTTTTCTAGACTGAGAAGAAAATACTAAACTCCTCGAAGTGTTAAACTTATTTTAATCAAACTTTGAATCATCATCACCATCTGATGGATGAAATATTTCCAGTTTCCCGGAGATTGAAAAAGAGAGTACCTCAGGACCTACTCTAATTTATGAACTATGGGGATGTGTCACTGGACATATGCCTCGCAAGTCTGCAACATCCATTTAAAAATTGCTGAATGTCTCCATTGACAGATTGCAATTACAGGGGAAGAAAAAAAAAAAAAAAAAAAAAAAAAAACTGAATGTATAAGGTAATCATTATGATGGTATAAGAATCAGTCAACATCTACTTTACATGTGAGGGGCAGTAAGTACACAAATGAAACTGGAAGGCACAGCTAGTCCAATACATATAATTCAGATCTCCTGGTGTTTTCTACCATTCTCCTTCTTTCAAAATAGTATAAACTTTTGTTTATTAAACCCCTAGCTTTTAAGAGGAGCAAGGATAAATTACCTATAAAACAGGCCCCGGACACTTTAGAAGGGTATAAATAATAAAAATACAATAAACTGCAAAATTATTAGATATTTCCCAATGAAGTGTCTACTGCACTCTAAAAGGTCCCTACTAGCCACTAGGGACCCTAATAATCGCTAGGTATTGGGCATGTTGTCAGTAGACAAAAAGAGCCTGAAGATGGAACAATAGCCTTTAAGTAACTCAGTACCTAAGACTACATAGTACAAATAAGAGTTTATCACAGATTTATCAGTATGCCTATAGCTACATCACTCATCCGGCTTGAAGCTACTTACATATATGTGTGCGTGAAGTATGTACTATGTCTGTCTATGACACGGGTTAATTTAAACCATAGACAGGTCTTCTCTTCCCAATGGTATACTTGTTTTATTGCTTGAAAATGTGACGTTTGTAATTTGCCAACACTACATGTCACATGAATACCATATTTTTTAAGATCCTCAAGTACGATTTGGCCAGACTAAAGTTACGTGTGTCTAAAAGACTGTACGCGTATCCACTAACAGGTAAATCTGTGGTGTTTAAATATAAATTTACTCACGTTAATTCTTTAAGATGTGTGTTTATTGTTGTCAATGGAGGCTCATATAGCTCCATGATACCTTTAGCTAGCATCTGCACGGTTCTTGCATCTTCGGCCGTCGAACTGTAAACATGTAACAGTAAATGTTGAGGTTGTAACTCTTAATAGGCAAATATGTATTTAAATAAAAAATACCTTTCCATTGTAATTGTAACTAGCCTAATGCGTAGAATAAACTAGCAATAAAATATTTAAATATCTTGTCTTCTTATAACAAATACAAAGTTAAACAAGGAAAGTAAAGGGTGACTGCTACTGCTACAATTCCTATTTCCTATTGACAGCTGCTGGTAGTGCTGGTTATTTTGACATGTTATGACATTTCGTACCTATTCGCATTTGATTAAGATTTGTGACTACTGACTGCATTTGACAACGGGATGACAGTAATAGAGTGACGATACCATAGAGAAAATAAATGATGGTAAAAAGAGCGGTTAATCCGTAGGTATTCTATTCTGTGTGTGTAGTGGAACATGAGTGGAACTTAATATATTTCGTTTATTTAGAATGGTTTAAATTGAATTTAATCAAAAAATCACGGGCATATTTTTATTACCAGATCATATTGTGTATAAAGTATGATAAATGTGAAATGTCGTACCTTTTTGCTATTTGCTACAAATTCAAGTTGACATCTCTGGTTGCAGTATTGCCATATGCATTCGCCATGCTTCATTTATACATTCCTCTATACGCATGTTAGATACCGCTAACTGCATAGCAATCCTTTTCAAATTACTATTCCCAAGAAATGTTTCTCACTCATCCAAATGATTGATTTATCAATGTTATGAAGACACAAATTAATATAATTTAGAAATGACAAAACAAAAAGACTTAGCCAAGTTGCTTTCTGATAGCACTGATGAAAGATTTTACGATTTGCTGAATGGAACGACATTTTATGGCCGCTAGATTCCCCTTGTTTTGACTGACGTTTTGCCATTTCGTTTTTCGTAAATTCAGAGGGGATTGCCTGTTAGCAACGATATCTTCATAAAAAATACCACGCATTTTATCCTGTAGGAGTAAAATAAATCCGCCAAACTGGAAGTAATACAAGTTACACGAGAGGACGCCGATATGACGTCCGTAGCGAGAAGACGAGAACCTGACGATTCTGAAGAATATTCGGATGCATCTCAGGATATTGAGCACTCTGGGCATGTAAGTACTGTGTTTAAATCACTGTAGCGTTAACTTTCATTTTGGCGCTAAAAAGTATTACAAGTCACTTTCTCTCGACCATTCGCATGACGGAATGAACATTTCTTTTAGTTAGATTGAGGTCACGAATTCGGCACCACTCACTGAAACGTCGCCGATGTGTGTAGACTTAAATTAGTAGAATTTGAAGCGCCACGTAGGTTGTAAACAAAAGTTTTGTGATAATGCAGTTACTTAAAGTGGAAGGATGTTTGCAGGATGCTACCCAACAAGAGTCGGATTATGACTCGCAAGGAAGTGACTCGGAGCATTCGGAACAAGACCCAGACAGTAAGGTAAGCTACTTTCACATGAACTGCAAGAAGCACTTTCATTTATTTACATAAATTGTTTAAGATACAGTTCACCATACTGCGATCATGGTCATTTTAGTAAAAAATTTAATATCATTTAGTTATTATTATTAAATTTTTATGATTTTAATAATATTAAATTGCATTCTATAATACTTTTACACAACAATGCATTTAATGTTAGGACATAATATACACAACTTTGTAAAAAAGAATAAAGTATTTACATCATAAGAAATATAATATGATTTCATATTATAAAATAGCAATAATATCTCCAGTCAAAGTTTTAGTAAGAAATAATTTAATCAATAGCAAATTTATATGCAAGTAAAGACAAAGCATTGTCTGTATTTATTAGCAACTATTATTATAGATTATTATTATTATATATATAACTATTATTATATATTAGGATAGACACAGTGGAAATCGTTGGAGGAGGCCTTTGCCGTAAGGCACACCGAGTAGAGGGATATTTTGTAACATCTAGTACTTAAGTTAAAATTGTAAAAGGTATCGGATTAAATGGCTTTCTTATTATATTATTATTGATAAAATATTTGTAATGGCCGTAAATCATTAGAAGGTAAAGGTGGTTTAGGTGTAAAGTCCCGTTAAAATTATTGTAAATCTAGCTTGCGTTTGAAACTTATAAGATGAATAAGTATTTTCAGAGTAAGAAAAATCATCATCATCATATGATGATGATGATTTTTCACACATCACGCCTTTTTCCCATGGGGGTACGCAGATACTATAGATACTATAGAGCGTATACAGATACTATAGAGCGCCATCTGCTACGATCGAAGCATACTTCCTTGGCTTCATCCACAGTCTTAATAAACAGTAGTCAATAAAGTAACTAGTGCAAAAGTCGGGGCAGATTTCTAGTCTAACATAAATAAGATAAATAAATAAATATTCATGTGCATTAAACCCCTCTGTACGTCCTCTGGTCCCAAGCTAAGCTTATATGCTTGTGTTATTGGTTCCAGAATACAGATATAGTACATATACCACTTTTCCTTTGTAAATACATACTTATAATACATAAAAAAACACCCAGACACAGTACAAAAGTTTGTATGACGATTATAAAGATCACACAAATGATTGATTGCAAGAATCAAAACTGAGACTTCATGAACGGAAGTCCGTTAAATGAACAACTAGACCACGAAACCTTACGAATATTTATTAAAACAAAATGAAGGTTTTTAATTCTTTACTTGTGTCATAATCGGTGGCCTTACTTTCTTGAAACAGTCTAAAGTTAACGTAAATATATTATATTTATGTGTTTGTCCTTCTATTATACTGCAATAGTTATATTAATTTCATTATTAAGTAGTATATAATATATTGTATACTTTATATTGTTATACTTTTTAACACACTTTTATTAGCTATCAATCAATAATGTATTTACAAAAGAAAAGTAGTATAGCCGTATTCTGGTACCCATAACACAAGCATATAAGCTTAGCTTGGGACCAGAGGATGTTGACTGAAATGTCCATCACACCTTTTTTCTATGCGGGTCTGCAAAGACTATATAGTGCTATCTGCTACAATCCAAACACACTTTACAATCTATAATTACATCTATGTTTGTACCAATTATGTAACGGGATTGAAATTCGGGGACGGGATCATTTTTTTTTGTAAATACATACCTACGAGGGTCGTCTAATAAATACTTAGCCTACAAAAGAAAAACCAAAATTTTTGAAAAGTGACGATTTATTTTTCTACATAGTCTCCTTTTAATTCAATACACTTGGCAAGAACTCCGGCAATTTCCGCTTAAAAAGCGCTAACACGTCGCCGATATGGTCTCACGGTTACGCTTGTTGGCCCATCATGCCCAGTTCTTGGTGGAGAATACGATCCACCGTTCCTTCTGCAATGCCCACAGTGTCAGCTATCTCGCGAACCTTCAATCGGCGGTCTGCCAACACGAGATCGTGGATTTTTTTTGTATTTTCCTTCGTAGTAGTCGTTTTCGGGGCACCTGGGTGTGGCTCATAAAAAACCGACTTGCAGCCACGAGCAAACTCGTTAAACCAATTCTGACGGTTGTCATCGAAGGACAAGAGTCACCCTACACAGTATCCAAGCGATTTTTAATTTCACTGCGCGTTTTCCCTTCTAAAAATAAAGAGAGGTCATTGTTTAAAACTTTGACAGTAGGCTTTAAAAACATTACACTGTACTGTGGTAATTTTTTTTTGTAATAGCAGTGCCATAGGGCGATGAGGCTAAGTACTTGTTGAATGACCCTCGTATAATATAGAAAACACAGAGTGCAAACATTTGTATGACATTTATGTATGTTGTTTAAATAATTGTAACCTCCGGAGTTCGAACCTGCGATCTAATGAACGATAACCCACTATGTGTTGCCCAGCACTGGAGACGCGTGGAATTTAGATATTTTTCCCGATTTGGCAACATTTTTCACTGATGCTACGCTCCTATTGGTCGCAGCGTAATGTTATACAGCCTATAGCCTTCCTCAATAATTGTACTACGCAACACTGAAAGAATTTTTTAAACCTGTACAATGGTTCCTAAGATTTTTGCGTTCAAAGATACAAACTTTTCAGTTTTATAATATTAGTTTTTATTTATTTTATTTTAGCCATTTAATCAGAATTAAAACTCTAGTAAAATAAACATGCATAGTGGATATAATATTACAGTATATCGTGCAATTCTGAGTGCCTCTTGGCATTGGCCTCCACTAAACTTTTCTACTGTGTTCTGTCGCGAGCTACTCTTCTCCAAAAAAGTCCTGCTGTGAGTTTAATGTCGTCTTCCCATCTAGTTTGTTGTCGTCCTCAACTGCGTTTACCTTCTCTGGGATACCAGTCTGTAACCTTTTGGCTCCACTATTCTTGGGGATCTGTCCATCTCCATTTCTGTAGATCTATTTGCGCGAGTATGTCAACTACTTTAGTTTTATTTCTTATTACAGTACTTCTTACTCTGTCCTGTTTTTTTATTCCTGTCATTCTCCTCTCCATGGCTCTCTGGCAGCGTGCTAACTTAGTAGTAAATATTAGTTTAGACTAGTATAAATAAAACGAAATTCCCTTAAAATATAGCCTTATATAAACCACTAGACCATTAGGGACGTCAAATTGAGTTAGAATCAAACCTATAAACTTATGCACCACACTCAGTAACCCTACCTACAAACCATACAAACTGGTTTAACACTTTGTTTACTAACAATAATTATGTTATTCTATATTGAACCTTATGTTATGTTTATTTTATATCTAGGTCATATTTATATGGTCACGTTCATGTAGTACTTGTATGTCTTCATAGATTTGTGTAGGGTTGTCACTAGTTATTATTTACTAATGTATTTTTCTCTCCAGCCTATTCACGTCCCACCGTTGGGCGCGGGGCTCCTCCACTTTGGGAGGGATTATGGTCTACTGTGCCGCGCTGACCAGGCGTGTTTGCACGGGGTTTATTTTCGAGTTTTCCGTCTCTTACAAAAGATGTTATCTGTGTGCAATATCCCTTAGCTGACTTTTACAGCACCCTTGGGAGGAGATGAAATGGTGCTTCTTGTATTCTTAATCCATCATAAATGTACAATCTAATACTAAAAAAAATTTTCTAATCGTACCAGTGGTTCCTGAGATTAGCGCGTTCGAACTAACAAATAAACAAACGCCTCAGTTTTATATAAATAAAATTTAATTCGCGCTATTTACTGACGCGAATTCATCAAATTTTAACCTACCAAAAAGTGCTCAACTCGGCTAAATAACTTTTTACTTAAAGCTGTTTTTTCGACTAGATTGTTTATATTACAAATATTATAATAACTATATTTGCGGTAAAGTGAAAGATTTTACGCTCTACAATTATTTATCATAGGTATTCATTGCTCTTAATGTATACTTTCACTTTCATCAAATGTTCTTTGTATTAGACGTGGACAATCATTATTAGTACACGAATCGGAATGCAGACATCTCGTCACGCTATCGTTCTCGCGGGATAGACAGATGACATAGAATAACTCAATGCCAAGGAAGTATTTGTCTAAGTATCCGCGAGCTGATGGATTAAGGAGGCAAGTGTCTTCTCCTGGGTGCTTTAGGCGCCAGATATCCTGATCTAGTTTCTCTCTCTCTAGCTCAATAACGTTGGGCACAATCCTCCTCTACTTTGGGAGGTATTATGCTTTACTGTGAAACGGTAAACAGCGGTGTTTGCGTAAGGTTTATTTTCGTGTTACAAATGACATTGTATTTCCTAAGTTGGGTTTTCACCACCCTGGGACGGATGAGGGATGATAGATAGATAGATTGATTACTCTTTATTGTACACCATTTTACATTACAGTAGCTTATTCTATGTTAACAATAATATAGTACAATAGGCGGTCTTATCACATGCTGCGATCTCTTCCAGACAACCTTTGGGTAGACTACGTTTGGTCAAAAAGAAGGCTTTATGTGGTGTACTCTAACCTAAAAGATTAGCTTTACATACTTACATAAACTTAATACATATATAAATACATATACATAAATACATACCTATACATACACATACTTACACAAATACCTACATAAACAAATATGCCTACACTCAGGAGATATGTAAAATAATATTTTTTTAAATTTAATCACGTTATTTATACTATGTCAGTGATAGATAGTACTTTTTTATGATGACATTTGTATTCTTAATTCCTCAACACAAAAGCAGCTGGCTAGCTGACTTAGTATGCCTTTATTTTAAGCAGTAAAAATCCACTGCTAGAGACTGTGAAATTTTAATCCAAATCCTATGCCTTGACGGGCCTCGTGGTCTAGTGGTTCAGGTAACGGACTGCCGTCAAAGAGGTCGCAGGTTCGATTCCCGCTCGGGACAATCATTTGTGTGATATTTATAACTAGCTCTTGCCTGCGACTTCGTACGTGTGAAATTTTGAAATCAATCCTTAACAAACAGAAGTTTACTCTTCTGCTCAATAGATGGCGTTGTACGTTTTTTAAATCGCGCTATCGTTTCGTTCCACACATTAACACTTAAACTCGTCAAAATTATTATTGCGTCATCATCCGGATTTCGCATTTATAAATTAATAAGGATAATCATACAAATGTTTGTCCTGCGTCTGGGTGTTTACTATGTATATTATAGTATGTATTTAAAAAAGAAATTAGAAAACTGGTGTTTTATATCCGTATTCTGGTACCTATAACACAAGCATAATAAGCTTAGCTTGGGACCAGAGGACGTTGTGTGAAATGTCCATGAATATTTATTTATTTATGCCTATTCTTAAAGTTACGTCTATGTTTCCAGGAGGCTGAACGCCGAGTAGACGACGACGAAGACAGGAGCAACCCGCAGTACATACCCAAAAGGGGTACATTTTATGAGCACGATGACCGAACTGCAGCTAGGTAAATATCAACAAAACTCACGTTTGAAATAACAATGACTTTTTTAGGGTTCCGTACCCAAAGGGTAAAAACGGGACCCTATTACTGAGACTTCGCTGTCCGTCCGTCCGTCCGTCCGTCCGTCCGTCCGTCCGTCCGTCCGTCTGTCACCAGGCTGTATCTCAAGAACGGTGATAGCTAGAGAGTTGAAATTTTCACAGATGATGTATTTCTATTGCCGCTATAACAACAAATACTAAAAATAAAATAAAATAAATATTTAAGGGGGGCTCCCATACAACAAACATGATTTTTAGGGTTCCGTACCCAGTATCTCAAGAACGGTGATAGCTAGACAGTTGAAATTTTCACAGATGATGTATTTCTATTGCCGCTATAACAACAAATACTAAAAATAAAATAAAATAAATATTTAAGGGGGGCTCCCATACAACAAACATGATTTTTTTACCGTTTCTTGCTCGATACTAATAACGTTGCCTTATGTTGCATAGATAATGGTACGGAACCCTTCGTGCGCGAGTCCGACTCGCACTTGACCAATTTTTTGTCTATAATGGCGCTTAACTACATTTCACCTGATAAAAAGCGGCAATGTAGCCTTGGATGGTAAAACGCATTAACTGTTAAAGTCCTGGTGTTTGGGTAAAATAATAGTGGACTGTAGTTTTCAATAGGCTGGTTTATTAGCCAGGAATTGGATTACAATAAAAGGTCTAACAATTTGTATAGTATGAGCTTAGGTGCAAAGAATGCAAGTGTCGGTCGTCCCCCGCCGCTGGTAGACGATCGCGCTGCTGTCGTGTCGCATTCGCACCCCATCCATCTCAGGCGTCCCAGCTCGCTTGCTGATATGTTGTTGTAGATGCTACAAGAATAACTATGTGAAGAGCCTATTCACTTTAGCTTTGAAATATTCCACATTGTAATTGTTCGGGAACACGAGAAGACAGACATTGGCAAGGTGTTCCAATCCTTAGCGATCCGCCATATAAAGAATTTACCTTTTAAACGTTACCACTAATTGGTTCTCTCTCTATCTCGCTCTGTCCAGCCCATAAACGCCTCACTGTAGAGCACGGGCCTCTTCCACCTTGGGATGATTATAGTCTACGAAGTCGCGTTAAGCAGGCGTGTTGGCAATTGGCATATGGTTTATTTTCGAGGTTTCCGTCTCACACTGAGGATTTTATCTGTGTACAATATCCCTTAGCTGCCTTTTACAACACCCTTTGAAGAAGAAAAGGTGGAAGAGTGTGGTAACACTTGTATTCTTAACCCGTCACCACACGGTTAAATTACACCCAAAATCGGCACTTTCACTCTAAGGGTCTGTCTGTACACTAAGTATGAGCATTGCTCTCGTACCTAATAATGCCAACTCCTGTTGTATGAATGCTCTAAGCTCTAAGTTGACCATGAAATATTTTTCTATAGTATCATAATATTATCGTACATATTCCCATAACATCTTTTTATTCCAGTATTATTGTTCGTTATCAAGGGTGACTTCCTTGGGGTTATCTTGACCTTGTTTAGTAATGAATAGAAGCTAACGGTTTATTTTATTCATAGCGTATGACATTCGCAATGAATTTTAGGGTTCCATAGATCTCATTATTTGTTTATTTGGGGAATGTCCTGTACATAGAATACCGTCAATATCAAGGCGATCAACGCACAGCGAATGTATGCACTATTCCCTCACATGTAATGTATGAGAACTCGGCGTGTGATTTTGCTACGACCAATGAAAAAGCATTATTCCATACCCAATCTGCGCCTATCTACATTTGTGCGTTTAGGCGTTAAGAGGATACCAAAATAGCTTCGTGCATTTTTCTATGTACGAAGTTTTCATTGTTTCTTTAGATTGAATGGCTAGAGCTCTAATTTTTAAGTATATGTTTTTTCAATATATTATCTAGGATCGCATAAACTCAGAAACGCGATTGAAAAAAGTTTTCTCGATAGAAAATCTTGGCAAAACAACCTCTTAAATTTTTTATTTTTTTCATTAGTCGGTCTATTATCGCGTATTAACTAATGAAATAACTTTAAAAACATAAGTAACTATCATATATAGAAACATGTAAATCAGAATTAAAATATATTTAGTAGATTTTGAGTAAATAGGAAAAGTATCCCTAATTCTTCATTTTCTGTGCCTACTGGCTGTGTTAATATGTACGTGACGGCGATGATATACGATAATATTGATGTAGGCCCTTAACAAAAATGTCGTATTGCGATATTTATTAAATAAATATTTTTGGATATTTTTTTTACACAACGTCCTCTGGTCCTAAAGTAAGCTATATTTCTATGCTTGTGTTATGGGTACCAGAATACGGATATAGTGCATATACTGCTTTTCTTTTGTAAATACATACTTATAATACAGAACACACCCAGACGCAGTACAAACATTTGTATGACAATTATACACATCACACAAATGATTGTCCCGAGCGGGAATCGAACCCTTGATCTCGTGATCGGCAGTCGTTACATGAACCACTCAACCACGACGCTCGTTGATCTTATTTTTTTGGGGACTGTCCTGTAGGTACATAGATCACCGTAAATGATATACCTACCGTCATAGATACCGTCAGTCACGATATCCTTCTGTCTGTCCTCTCCTGTCTAAAGATCTCTTCTGAGGCACTGCAGTGGTTCTCTCATTACCTTCGGGGACGCCAGCAGTCAGTTACTATTGACGACTCTTCATCTAGCTGGTGCAACTTAGGTGCCGGTGTCCCCCAAGGCGGTATTATTTCGCCTTTATTATTTTCCATTTTCATTAACCTCATTACAAAAAATCTTCAGTGCGATCATCAATCTGTATGCCGATGACTTGCAGTTGTATACTCAAGTCCCGGTTGATTCGTTATTCTCAGCAGTGAATAAGATAGACATGGACCTGTGCATCATCAAGACCTGGTGCGAAAGATTCGGCCTTACAATCAACCCCTCAAAATGCCAGGCAATTATAATTGGGAGTCAATATAAAATCAGCAGATTGGATAGCTTAACCGTTCCACCTATTGTTTATGATGGATCGACCATTGAATATAGTTCTACGGTAAAAGATTTGGGCTTGGTTCTTGATTCTGCACTCAATTGGCAAGCTCAAGTGACTAATGTTAGTCGAAAAGTTACTAATACTTTGCGTGCGCTTTATCGACTAAAAAACTTTCTACCTTCCAAAACTAAGGAATTACTTGTTTATACTTTAATTTTTCCAATAATAGACTATGGTGACATGTGCTGTTTTGACCTGAATGCAGAACTTCTAAATAAACTCGACTGTCTTCTAAACAACTGCATTCGATTTATTTTTAATCTTCGCAAGTATGACCATGTGTCTACTTTCCGCTCCCAGCTGAAGTGGCTCCCCATTCGTCAACGTCGTGACTTGCGTGCTCTCACCACACTCTTTTCATTACTCTCTAGTCCTTCTCCTCCCCTCTACCTTACTTCAAACTTTCAATATCTTTACTCTAGTCACGATAGAAATCTTCGTTCTCTTAACAACCGTCTGCTTCTTGTTCCTTCCAATAGGACCGGTTTTGTACATTCCTCCTTCCCCGTACAATCTTCAATTCTCTGGAATGCGTTGCCCTCCGAGATCAGGATGCTAAATAACCGACAGACGTTCAAAAAAAGATTAAAACACTATCTATTACTGAAAGTGGCCGAATTATCCCAATAATAGTTGCCATCTTTTTCATTATTATTTATGTATGTGTATTGCCTATTATCTACTTATGTATATGTAGTATTTTATATATTGGTAGTTTATTTATGTGTAATTATATTCATTTCTGTATTAGTTGCTGAGTTTAACACCTTATTTGTCTATACTTACATATTTTTAGGGTTTCGTACCCAAAGGGTAAAAACGGGACCCTATTAGTGAGACTTCGCTGTCCGTCCGTCCGTCCGTCCGTCTGTCACCAGGCTGTATCTCAAGAACGGTGATAGCTAGAGAGTTGAAATTTTCACAGATGATGTATTTCTATTGCCGCTATAACAACAAATACTAAAAATAAAATAAAATAAATATTTAAGGGGGGCTCCCATACAACAAACATGATTTTTTTACCGTTTCTTGCTCGATACTAATAACGTTGCCTTATGTTGCATAGATAATGGTACGGAACCCTTCGTGCGCGAGTCCGACTCGCACTTGACCAATTTTTTTTTGTATTTCGTATTCAACTACGCTTTACTCAGACCTTTTTAATACACACCCACTTCTATATATCTCTGCACCACCTGATGGTTGACTGGTAGAGAATGCCTCAGGCATTAAGTCCGCCTTTATACAAAATTGTGTATATAAAGCTTGAAATAAATAAATAAATAAATAAATGGCATTAATCTCTACCCCGCAATCTGCGCCTACCTACAATGTTGGTGAGTTTAGTCGTTAACAAAAATTTCGTATTGCAGTATTTATTGGGGGTGATTTGTGGTCCTGTATCGTGGGTTAATGCTCCCGAAACATATTTAAACATCAGTACTATATGGGCTTGATCTATGCCGAATGTCAAGTCTTTCGGTTATGGAAAGTAACCCTTAAATTTTGATACTCTAGCACATTCGAAAACACTCAAAATCGGTTGTATTTCTGTCATCTTTCCAATGTGTATAATATTCTGTGGAATTTATGTTTGTAGCAGTGGAAATGTAACAGTACTGTTTATTAGGTCGCCGGTTAGATACCCGGGTAGGGCAATTATTTGTATTGTCGCGCAATTAATTGCCCAATTATACCACGTCGCTGAAACTTAGTTTGTGGAGCAGAGTACAGCGTATAATGTCCATGAATAACTTAAAAGTATACGCAAAAACTCCTTAAAAAGGCATTTTAGTAAACAAATAATAAAAACAAAAACGCCAATCCGAAATATGAACATAAATAAATGTTGTAATAATGAAACAAAGAATTTTTTGTTAATACACTAAAACCTTGGTTATGTTAAATACGTATGATATACCAAGATATTAACTTTCTAATTACGCCTCAATGCGCAGTCCGGTCATTAACGAACCGGAGAGGCACGCACACACGCGTTTTACTGAATAATTATGTAATTTTTTTACACATGTGTGCAATTGTATGTTGCGTATTTATTCATTTTCGCTTTATAATTAAAAAGAAGATTGCGTATATCCTGTTTTTAAATTTATTTTTTTACAGTTATAATATGAATTGTAGTTATTTACTTCCCAGGGTGCTGTTTAAATCAGTTAAGGGATATTGTACACAGAGAACATGCTCTGCAAAAGACAGAAATCTTTAAAATGAACTCTACGCCAACATAGGCATGTTGGCGTATAGTTCATTTTAAAGATTTCAGGTCAGTGTGGCATAGTATAATCCCTCTCAAAGTGAAAGAGGCCGCTACCCAACAGTAAGAAGTTAATGGGCTGGATAAAAGATAAAAGATAAAAGATGTATTTATGTTATTTTTTTCCCTTAGCTGGCTTTTCCCTAGGAAGGAAAAGGGATAAATATTTATATTCTTATTCCGTCACCACACAGACAATGCCCTAATTATAGCTTATAGAAACCAGATCAATTGTAACAGTCGGTTTCTCAGCAATTCATTTTTTTTCAATTCTCTTACTCTCCAGCCCATTAACGTCCACTGTTAGGCTCATGCCTCCTCCACTTAGAGAGGGATTATGGTGTACTGGGCCGCACCGACCAGCCGTGTTGGCGCAGGTTTTAGTTTCGAGTTTTCTGTCTCTCACAGAGGAATTTATATGTGTACAATATCCCTTAGCTGGCTCTTACAGCACCCTGGAGAGGACATGGGTTGGCCACACTAGTATTCTTAATCCGTCACCACACGGATAATTTTTTTTTTTTTTCAATTATTTAATGACGTTAAATATTACAAGTGAATTCACTTTATATACCGGAAAAGATTAATAATTTTGATAAGATTTAATATAATAATGTGTATTGTAAGTGCAGTATTAAATTTAAATGTATGTAAATATTTTTTGATTATATAAATACCAAGGAAAAGATGATTCGTATGAATAAGGATATGAAATATAAAGGAACGGTTGAACGAAAGAACGAAAAAAGGAACGATTCTGCTTCCTATTCAAATTTTATGCAAATTTTCATCGCTTATGAACAACGACAAAACGACATTTTTTAGATATGAAACATAGCTAGATTGATTTACCATTTCCGAAACCCCCTGTACACCAAATTTCACGAAAACCGTTTGAGCCAAATTTTATTAAAATAGTATGGAATCTGAAGTGGCAATGTGTAGGCCGCATAGGCGATTTAATGACCGTCGGGGGCAGAAGGTCCTCAAGTGGCGACCACGTACCGAACGACGTAGCGTGGGGCGACCTCCAACAGGGTGAACTTACGATATCGTCAAATGTGTAGGGAGACACTCAGTTGCGGATTTGCAGTCTCGGCTGCCCTAGGCCCCAAGTCATCAGCTGCCCCTTTTTCAGCATCCACCATATTATTATAAACTACATAATGAAATTCTGGCCGCCCTAGGCCTGGGCCTATTGGGCCTTAGGGTAAATCCGCCACTGGAGACACTGGATGCAGTTAGCGCATAACCGCGCGTTGTAGTGTTCTATGGAAGAGGCCTATTTCTCAGCAGTGGATGGAGAAAGGCTAATGGATGGATGGGTGCAACACAGATATGTCCGTGTGGTGACGGATTCAGAATACAAGTGTTACCAACCCATTTTTCTCTAAGCTAGCTAAGTAGTTTAATTTAGGACCAGAAGACGTTGAGAGAAATGTCCATAAATATTTATTTATTTATTAGTTTTTGCGTGAAAGAGTGACAAATTTACTTGGGATTTTAATATAGTAAGGAGTAAGGATTATGC
Organism: Orgyia antiqua; assembly: GCA_916999025.1. NCBI lineage: Eukaryota > Metazoa > Arthropoda > Insecta > Lepidoptera > Erebidae > Orgyia > Orgyia antiqua. The sequence continues at coordinate 28,687,610 of OU779871.1, forward strand.
AATAAGTATAATATATATACATATGTATATTCTGAAGAATTATTAAATTATATAAATATACAAAACACAATACATAACTATTTAATTAACATATTATTATAATTTATCAAAGTAAATATTAAAAATATGTACAAATATGCACCTTTCTAAATTTCTAATTGTAAGTAATTTTAAATGTTCTATGCTTCGTTAAGATTACAGAGAAAGCAACAAAAATATAATTAAATTATTTTGTGATTGTATGTGATTTCATAATCATTACTTAATATAAAACAAAACAATGTATGTATATCCCTACTCTCTCCTACTACTCTCCAGCCCATTTATGACCCACTGTCGGGCACGGGCCTTCTCCACTCTCGGAGGGATTATGATCTACTGTACCGCGCTGACCAGGCGTGCACAGGGTTTATTTTCGATTTTTCCATCTCTCACAGAGGATGTTATGTGTGCAATATCCCTCAGCTGACTTTTACAGCACCCTTGGGAGGAGATGGGGTGGTGACACTTGTATTCTTAATCCGTCACCACAAGGAGTCACGCGACAGGAGCCGAGTACACGTCACCAATACAAACCTAATATTACCTATTTATTTAGTACTAGCTGACCCCGCAAACGTTTTGCCATACAAATGTCAGGGGTAGACAAATAATTTGCAATAAAATAATATTGCGACTATAATAGTACGGTATCCATTTACCCGTAAAAAAAAAGACGTATATATCGGTATATATTTACCCGTAAAAAAAAAGACGTAAGTGAACTTGCGTCAAAAATTTCAAATGAAATCACTTACTGCTTTCATCCAGTAATAGTACGATATTTTATCCTTGTTACCTCTGTTAGTTACCACAATCGAGATTTTGGAATAGAAAATTATTGGGCGTCTCGTCATAATAAAGCTACCCACGGAAAATCAGCTTGATAGTAATCAAGCGAAAAAAATGTACTACGGATCCCGTACTATAAATTGAAATGTAAGCTATCCTATCTTTAAAGTTGGGTCAATTTGCACACAGTGTGCAAATCGAATTTAATATCGGTACAGTAGTTTAGGAGTCCATCGCGAACAAACAACGTGACACGTAATTTTTATATATAAAGACTAGCGGTCTTATTCATAATGACTTATCGGAGGTTTAAACGGAGATTTTGTCGGAGAGATGATAAACGTTTTAGCGTAAAAAGACTATTATGAATAACAAGTTTTGACAATTTTCGCGAACCTATTTTAGCGACCTTTTAAACCTCCGATAAGTCATTATGAATAAGACCATTACTGTTTACTGTATTGTAATCTAACCTTTATAAATTATGCAAGAAAGCGACCCTCTTGACGTACTCTACCGATCCAAATCCATTGCGTATTTTTGAAGTTGTAAGCTCACTTAAGAGGATACCAAAATAGCTTCGTTCATTTTTCTACGTACGAAGTTTTCATTTTTTCTTTAGATTGAATGGCTAGAGCTCTAATTTTTGAGTATATGATTTTTCAATATATAATCTAGGATCGCATAAACTCAGAAGCACGATTGAATAAAGTTTTCTCGATACAAAATCTTAGCGAAACAACCTCTCTTATTTTTTATTTTTTTCATTTGTCGGTCCATTATCGCGTAGATATTTCTTTGTCAGTCAAGGAGAAGAAACCACTGAGCTTAAGGAAATTCTTGCAGGAGTACCGCAGGGCAGTGTTATGGGACCTGCACTATACCTCATTCACACTGCAGACTTACCTATTGCTGACGATGTCGTCATGGGGACATTCGCTGACGATACAGCTATCATGTCCTGCGATGACTCACCTATTTATGATTCAAATAAATTGCAAAAAAGTCTAGATGAAATAACGACGTGGTTAAAAGATTGGCGTATTATTGCCAACGAATCTAAATCTGTGCAGGTCACATTTACTATTAGAAAAGAAACTTGTCCGCCGGTACTGTTAAACGGCATGCAGATCCCACAGGCAGACGATGTGAAATACCTTGGTATGTACCTGGATCGACGTCTAACATGGAGGAAGCATATTTTTACTAAGCGTCTAGCAATGAGCCAACTCGTGCGAAAACTCTACTGGCTGATAAACAGAAAGAGTCAACTATCGGTAGAGAATAAGTTATTGTTATACCAATGCATAATAAAACCCATTTGGACGTACGGTATAGAATTGTGGGGCACTGCTGCTAATTCAAATGTCGAAATTTTACAGAGATATCAGTCAAAAATACTGAGAATGATAGTAGATGCACCTTGGTACGTCACCAATGAGAGACTCCACAAAGAACTTGGCATCAGAATGGTCAGGGAAGTAATAAAAGAAAAAGCCAAAGCGTACAGTCATAGACTGCAGCAACATCCAAACAGACTTGCACACCATCTGATGGATGAAATATTTCCAGTTTCCCGGAGATTGAAAAAGAGAGTACCTCAGGACCTACTCTAATTTATGAACTATGGGGATGTGTCACTGGACATATGCCTCGCAAGTCTGCAACATCCATTTAAAAATTGCTGAATGTCTCCATTGACAGATTGCAATTACAAGGGAAGAAAAAAAAAAAAAAAAAAAAATTATCGCGCATAATGAACTAATTAACTAATGAAACGATGAACCACTAATGAAATAACTTTCAAAACATAAGTAACTATTATAAATAGAAACACGTAAACCGGAATTAAAATATATTTAGTAGATTTTGAGTAAACAAAAAAAATATCCCTAATTCTTTATTTTCTATACCTACTAGCTGTGTTAATAGGTCCATGTCGACGATAATATTGATGTAGGCCCTTAAGGACATAAATATAAAAATCACGACTGTTTTATAATAAGTAAAGATAAAGAATGGTAGAGATATTTTATATATGTATGTTTGTCCACAGCGGTGAAGAATCAACTAATACGACTTCAGAGACATCATCTGAAAAGAAGGAAGGTGGTGAGCCGGTCGCTGAAAGACGTCGTCCACCACGCAAGTCAGATATAGTCAATAAATGGTCGCACGACAAGTACAATGAAAACGAACAGGTTGGTGGTTATACAATACTAACATCTTTACTTATTATAAAACAAAGTCGTTATCTTTGTATGTATGTCCCTATATGAGCTTATATCTTAAAAACTACGCAACGGATTTTGATGCGGTGTCTTTTAATAGATAAAATGATTCAAGAGGGTGGTTTTCTTGTATAAAAAATAAGGTTTTTTTAGTTATAAATTCCATGCGTACGAAGTAGCCGGCGTACTAGTAATATTATAAAGCTGAAGAGTTTGTTTGTTTGAATGCCCTAATCTCAGGGACTACTAGTTCTATTTGAAAATTTCTTTCACTGTTGAATAGTACATTTATTGAGGAAGGCTATAGGCTATATAACATCACGCTGCGACCAATAGAAGCGAAGCATCAGTAATAAATGTTGCAAAAACGTAGAAATTTTCTAAATTCCACGAGTAAGGTAGCAAGTAGTATAAAGACTTCTGATAGAAGTGCCCTGAATAGGTAGCAAACAGTCGGTGCGGTGGAGCCTAATGGGAGGGAAACCAACAGACTATTGAGGGTAATCTCCAGTAAGACTGCTTTTTAGGGTACCATGCCTAAAGCTAAAATGGGACCTTATTACTGAGTCCTCGCTATTTCCGCTCTATCCGTCTGCGACCAGGTTGTATCTCTGGAACGGTAATAGCTAGAGAGCTTATGTATATTAGCTGATGCTACAAAAAGTACTTATCATCATCATTCTCCCGTTATAAGGGTTCCGTTTTTTGGGGCTTATGGTACGGAACCGTACGTGTGGGAGTCCAACTCATACTTGGTAAGCATTCCCGCTATCCCTAGGGTTGCCATCATCTAAATTGCCAATTTCCCATAGAAATGTCGTCGAAAAATATGTATGGGAGCCCAACTCATACTTGGTTTCCATTCCCGCTGTCCCTAGGGTTGCCATCATCTAAATTGCCAATTCCCCATAGAAATGTCGAAAAATATATGTCCGTATTTATCCCTTACTTGAATGTGTTTTAATATTAATTTATTGTTGTCAGGCACCCAAGTCTCGTGAGGAGTTGGTGTCTATCTACGGTTATGATATAAGAAATGAGGATGCGCCTCCTCACGCCAGACGGAACAGACGATATGGGTAAGTTTATTTAACAGCTATTTTATTTAGATAGGACATTGCCTCGAACGTACACAGACGAGGTTGGCAACAGTTGGCCGGAGCGATGGGGCTTAAAGGGGGATGAACCGACGGACTAAACGGGCATTGTTCAGCAAGACTGCTTTCTGCATCTGGGCCATCACAGACTTGCTATTGACGCAGAGCCTCTCGAGTTGTTGTGAGAGGCTCTTTGGGACCAAACCGTTCACCGATACAACTATCGGCATTATTTCTGTGGAAACTACCCTCTACATGTTGGTAACGTCTTGCGCCAGGTTTAGTCTATATTTAATTTACAGATATATACGGCACACGCACAGTTAATTTATAATTATTCTGTCCAAGATTTTTAGGGTTCCATACCAAAATCTAAAACGGCACCGTATTATTGAGACTTCGCTGTCCATCCGTCTGTCATCTGGGGGCGAAGTCTGCTATTTCAATGTTGTCACAATGATCAGTCACTGATTGTATAATGGCAAATTTTATCAAGTTTGGTAGTCTGTTATTAATTTTTTGTCATAATGACGCCATTCGCCATCCATCCATCCATCTATCAGCCTCTCTTCGTTGGACATAGGCCTCCCCATAGAACGCCAAAACGCGCGGTCCTGTGCCGCCTGCATTCAATGTCTCCCCCTGACCTGCGATATCGTCGCTCCACCTTGTCGGTGGCCGCCCAACGCTGCGTCGTCCGGTACGTGGTCGCCACTCTAGGACTTTTCTTCCCCAACGATCGTCAGTCCTACGAGCAATGTGGCCTGCCCATTGCCACTTCAGCGTGCTAGCCCTTCGGGCTATGTCGGACACGTCAGTTCTCTTACGGATCTCCGTATTTCGGATTTTAACCCGTAGGGATATACCGAGCATAGCCCTCTCTAGAGAGGGCCATTCGCCATAATGACGTCATATTCACCATTGTAATAGCATACTTGGCCCCGGGATGTATTTTAGGAACGGTGATAGCTAGAAAGCTGAAAATTTCAGTTTATGTATATCAGTTGATGCTATAGCAACAAATACTCATGATCATTCTCCTACTCTTATCCCGTTGTTTGTTATCGGGGATTCGACGAATATATTATGACTAGCTGTTGCCCGCGACTTCGTACGAGTGAAATTTAGAAAATATGACCTGTTTTTGCAACATTTTTTACTACTGTTTCGGTCCTATTGGTCGTAGCGTGATGTTATATAGCCTATAGCCTTCCTCGATAAATGTACTATCCAACACTGAAAGAATTTTTCAAATCGGACCAGTGGTTCCTGAGATTAGCGCGTTCAAACAAGCAAACAAACTCTTCAGCTTTAATATTAGTATAGATAATAACGGTACAGGATCTTTCGTGTATGAGTGCAACTCGTACTTGACCGTTTTTTTTAAATTGCTAATAATTTTGGAATTTGTTAACTAACGCATTTCCCATTGGAAGCATCAGAAATTGGCGGTTAGTGGGATTTAATGTCTGCATGCCGTTTGTTTATAATATACATTTTATACAATTATTTTATATAATATACAATTATGTATTTATGTCAATTTGATTTTATTAATTTCTAGTGCATGCAAAGTTTTTTTAATGTTTCAACTTTTACTTTAGAGCATTGAATGAATAGGAGTCGTTATACACGCTGTTTTCTTTTTTAACTATGCCGTCAGATCGGTGGTGCCGAGGTAACGCACACAAACAAAAATCATTATGGTCTGCAATAAAAAATGTTTTACTTTTAGTTTACAAACACTAATTACATTCGTTGCCACGTACTTACACCTCAACATCGAAATACAGACACGCCAAAAAAAGGACAGTGATACTAATTCTATGCACACAAGTTTATTTAAATAGAAAATCAAAATTGACAGTGCTAATAACGCAATTTGGCATATTAACTGAACTTTCTTGTTGCAAAACTGTATTATAAAATAGCTCCCTCTCTCTCCAGCCCATTTACGTCCCACTGTTGGGCACGGGCCTCCTCCACTTTGGGAGGGATTATGGTCTACTGTGCCGCGCCGACCAGGCGTATTGGCACAGGGTTTATTTTCGAGTTTTCCTTCTCTCACAGAGGGTGTTATCTGTGTGCAATATCCCTTAGCTCACTTTTACAGCACCCTTGGGGGGAGATGGGGTGGTGACACTTGTATTCTTAATCCGTCACCACACGGAGAGCTATTTTAATAAAATTAATATGTGTAAAAAATTAATACGAGTTTTCATTTTAGTTAAGTTAGGTAAAGTTTTTGATGCAACAGAATTGTCATTACTGTCTGTAGGTACACTATTAGAATACCTGCTCCTGTTACTTAATGCTCTAAGGCTTTTGCGGGTATTTTCTCATATTTTCTTTAGTGTATGGTTAGAAATTAATTTAAAAATGGATATGCAAACATGCTAATGTTAATATTTTTATATAGCCGTGGTCCGAACAAATACACACGTACTTGGGAGGACGAGGAGGCGTATCGCAGACAGTCTGCCGCTCAGCTTACTCCTCGTAAACCACCCAACCCTGAAGACTTCCCTGAGCTGGAAGCTACCAAGAGACCAGGGTAAGTTATTTAAAAAAAAAGTATCATCATACAAATAGTGAAGAAGATTTACTAGATTATGAATTCGCGTTCAATCTTGTTGATACATAACTTTAGCCTGGCTAAATCGTACTTCATAGTAGTAAGATAGATACGTACCGAATAAAAGCGTGTTAAATGCTTTAATTAAGGTTTAAACCAATTTTTTTAATAAATTACGTTATAGTTAACTAAATGGCCTTGCTAGGTAATGAGACTAATAAGAGTTTGTTACGACCTTAGATACGCGCGGATGCCCGGGGCCCTGGGTTGCAAAATAATACAGGCAGTCATGGGGACTTCCGATAGAACTGAAAACTATTAACTTATTAACTTTCGACCGAGGGTAATAGCATTGCCATAATGCCATGAGGTTGCGGGTTCGATTCCCGCACGATACAAACAATTGTGTGATTTTTCTAATTGTCATACAAATGTTTGTACTGCGTCTGGGTGTGTTCTATGTATTATAAGTATATATTTACAAAAGAAAAGTAGTATATGTATTTTATCCGTATTCTGGTACCCATAACACAAGCATATATAAGCTTAGCTTGGGCCCAGAGGACGTTGTGTGAAATATCCCTGAATATTTATTTATTATTTATTTATTTTCCCGCGATTTTTATGACTATATTTTCAAATCACTGGATATTGATACAATATATCAGCCTATAGAGCTCTCGGAGACTGTAGCTGTTACAAGGGTTAAGCCCACATACAAATAGGTATATTTGTGTATGGGTTTAACCCATAATATGACTATTTCTATTCGTCTGAGTATGTATAAAGTACGTTTACTCTAAGCAAAATATGTTTTATTTTTTTCCAACAGTAAACCTCGCGTATACAATTATATTTGTGTGTGGAGTTTAACCAGTAGTATCATAAAATTTGGATATATGTGTCGGAATATGTAAAAAGTAGGTACCTACTTCATTTTTTAAGAAATTATTTATTTTATTATTTTTTTCAACAGTAAAACTCGCTCGCCCCGACCTCGTTCCAAGTCTCAACCATCTGTTGGTGATCCGATTGAGAATGGTTCTTTACGTCGCAATGCTTCCATCAAAATTAACAAAAAACCGATACCAAAAGCTGGTACTGGTCGCGTCCCTATCAAGATGTCGCCAAAGAGTAAAGAGAAAATGCCGCAGTTAGAGAATCTGACTATCACCACGAATAATAATAACAAGTGAGGTTTTTCTGTTACTTTTAGATCGTTATAAGGAGGTGTAGGTAAGTTTTCTTTTATAAAAAAAAACACTGTCAAGAGCGAGGTAAACTCGCACACTCAGGGTTCCGTACCTAAACAGACTACATTGAAATAATAAGTTAAATAAACTTAAAGCAACTCACCAACATAATTTTGTAGTTGAAATATAGGGAATCGCTTACATTTCAGCTACTTCATATGTTGGTATTAGTATAAACATTTTTTTCTTGTGATGTGATGACAAATTACAAGTTTTAGGATTTTCTGCGTAGAAAGAAAATCTCGAGACTAAACCCTGATACAAACCATCTGACACTATTGTGCGGTGTGTTACCTGTTTGGGCGATAATATTTGTTTTTTCTCCGTGTAGTGACGGATTAAGAATACAAGTGTCACCACCCCATCTCCTCCCAAGGGTGCTGTAAAAGTCAGCTAAGGGATATTCCACACAGATAACATGTTCTGTGAGAGACGGAGAACTCGAAAATAAACCCTGTACCAACACGCCTGGTCAGCGCGGCACAGTAGACCATAATCTCTCCCAAAGTAGAGGAGGCCCGTGCCCAACAGTATGACGTAAATGGGCTGGAGAGGAAGAGAGAAGATTTGTTTTTGTTTATAGTGGAATTTGCGTAAATAAAATGACATGTCAAGGTTTTATTGTCATTACGACGAGCCTCGTGGTCGAGTGGTTCATGTAGCGGACTGCCGATCAAGAGGTCGCGGGTTCGATTCCCGATCGGGACAATCATTAGTGTGATTTTTATAATTGTCATACAAATGTTTGTACTGCGTCTGGGTGTTTTCTATGTAATATAAGTATGTATTTACCAAAGAAAAGTAGTATATGTATTCTATCCACATTCTGGTACCCATAACACAAGCATATAAGCTTAGCTTGGGACCAGAGGACGTTGTGTGAAATGTCCATGAATATTTATTACTCATCCAATCAACCATAGAACTTAGTGCTGTGGACTGCATATATAGAATAAAGTAAAAATTGGAATGAGTACTACAAACTCGAACATACCCATCTTAATAATTACAAAGATTGCAATGTAAAATTTTATCTAATTTTATGTATGGTATTTTTATAAAGATATAAATTAATATTATAATTTCCAGTCAAGGTCAGACCCAGCGGAAGGTGAACGCGACAGTGGCCCAACAGAGACCGGTGCCAACTGATCAGGGGAACAAGAAACCTCACAATAATAATGCACAGGTATTTTATTATCATTTTATAGGTATTTGAAATTATACGTTTGGCGCGTTTAAAGTACGTACAGAAAACTGACAGCCTAGCAGTTAGCTGGCCAATTTACGGCTTTTTATCAGATATAAAATATTTATACATATATTACAATGTGGACACGCTCAAAAGAAGGGTAAATAGGCTTCTCACATAGTTGGTACGCTTTACCATCAAAGATTCCATTGTCGGTTACCATCAGGGGAAATGGGATCAAGTGCCAACATGTTTTATGTAAAAAAAATATTTATTACGGACCGATGATATGATGATATCCTAGATTTTCGTTTAAGTTTTTGAATTGTTTAAAATACAAATTTTTTTATTACCTAGGTACAAACAATTGTTACAAATTAGAAGCTATTTTATTTAATAGAAATAAAAATCGTGTAATATTTTATTAGCCTCAGCTACAATCAGCACCTGCGCCGAACAAACCCTTGCCACAACAGAACGCAGCACCGCAACAACAGCAACAGAATCAACAGCAACAACCAGCTTCTGGTAAGTGGACATAAAAAATATAGCAATCATTCATAACATCACGTCCTTTTCCTATAAGGGTATTGTTTAAATTCCTCCTCCCCCCCTAAGGGCTATTGCATGCTGACGACTCCTTCCCGGGGCCCTGCGGGGGGGTACAAAGTTTTGCCATCGCGTTCAGGCTCCCGCAGGGCCTCTGTCTCTGTCTTTGTTCTTATAAGGGTAGGAAGTGATCGATTCTATACACAAATCCTAATCCTAACTAATTTATAAATGTGAAAGCGAATTGATGACACTATAGAAATTTTGACGAGCTTAAGTGTTATTGTGTCTAACGAAACTATAACGCGAAAAAAAAACGGTACAACGCCATCTATCGACTGTCATAGTAAACTTCTGTTAAGGTTTAATTTCTAGATTTCACGCGTACGAAGTTGCGGGCAACAGGTAGTATGGAATAAAAGCGAGTCCATACCTATTACAATCTCTTCTATACAATAATCTAGAACAATATTTCTCTTCGTACAGGTGGCGGTAGTAAGCGATATAGTAGTTTACGTCAAAGACCTCTCGCTGAACCATACACGCCACAACAACAGCAGCAAAATCAACAACAACAGCAACCTCAACAACAGCAAACCCAACAACAACACAGATATCATGCTGGTAAGTGTATATTATTAATATTTTAGTAAACTCAGCAATCACAACAACTCGGCAATACAGTACAGACTCAGCACTACTATTGATTGGTAAGTGTATTTATTGTTGTTTCTAGTAACTCTAGCTGTATTGCGCAACAACAACATCAACAAGAACAAATTCAGCAATTCTAACAACAATAAATTCAATTAAGATGTGTGTTGGTGAGTTTATATTTAAGTCTAATTTAATATCAAGGTGGGGGTAGCAACATAATAGGTGCAAGTAGCTGAATGACATACTGTAACAAAACTTATAGCCAATAATAACTGCTTAACAAAATAAGCAATCCCAACTGTACAATATGCCAATTAAATGTGAATGCTGCTTTTTGATAGGATGTATGTATATTGCATAAAAGCACAAAAAATAAGGTGACTTGAATTGCGATTGAAATTGGCAAAATGAATTCAACTAACAATTGGCTGTAATAACATAACTATTACTGCATTTGTACCAGGGCTCAATGTGGCAAGTGGAGAAATAAATACAGTAAATCTAACAATCTGTAATGAAATGAAATGAAATGAAAAATCATTTAATCACGTAGACACAATTTTTCAGAAAAATTATGTGCTTATGACATGTCCAATCTTTTTCCCTACCACCGGTTCAGGACGCAATCTGCTGAGAAGAACCGGCGTAAGAAACTCAGCAGAGCTTTTAATCAAATCAATATTTTTAAATTAAATGTCAATTACAAGGCTAATAACTTTACAATATAGAATATGTATTGCTCCAGAGCAACCTACTCCCAAGCTTTATCATCTTTAATATAATCAGAAATTTTATAATACGCCTTTTTACATAATTTAGTTTTAATGAATTTTTTAAATTTAGATTTATTTAATTCTCTTACATCAATAGGGAGTTTATTATAAAATCGTATACAATGACCCATGAAAGAGTTACATATTTTGTGGAGACGGGTTACATGCATCACAAGATTGTGTTTATGCCTTGTATTAACATTATGGTGGTCGCTTTTTTTTGTAAAATTATGAATATTTTTATGAACATACAATAAATTTTCATATATATATTGCGAAGCGACCGTTAAAATATTTATGTCTTTGAATTTCTCCCTTAGAGAATCCCGCGGATCTAGGTTATATATAGCTCTAACAGCGTGTTTCTGGAGCACAAATATCCGATTAATGTCCGCACAGCTTCCCCAAAGAAGAATTTCATTTTCAACCCCATAATATTGTATTTGTAATCGGGTTAACGTTTTCAGGCAATTCAAATGCAAGCATTTCTTGTAATCTTGTAAATACTACCAACAGCAACTATAATAGTTGCCACATCAATAACCCTAACAGTAATACTAAATAATGAACCTGTATTTGTAAGAGGGTTTATCCATAAAAACTCAAGCAAATACTGCCAACGTAACAACAATTATAAAATTTACAACAACCCAATGTCATTTTGTAATAGCAATATCATAATGCTGAATTTGCAACCGGGCTTTTACTTATAAGCACAGCGAAATAACGGTAAATACTGTAACAACTGCTGCATTTGCATGAGGCTTTATGGTTATACGCACAAATGCAAATGGCGAATCTAAAAGCCACAGCTACAAGCACAGAAGCACACCCAGTAAATCTAGCTTAAAAGCGCATAAGCAAACACAGCGAACATAGCTTGAGTCAAAGAAATTGCTGCTATAGAGGGGTTTATGGTACAGAAAAGACAGGCATAAAAGCAAACCGACGAAATAGCTGATATAAAGCTATTGATGCATTTGTAAAGGGGTTTTTGCTTACTAGCACAAGCAAACCTTATTATGGTAACCCACATTTGTAATAGGGTTTATCCTTACCAACACAGAAGTAACTGCTACATTTGTAAAAGGGTTAATTATTGCTTATAATAGAAAATATAATAGTTATTACCTAGGCTTACTTCATTTGTATATTTTGTGATAGATTTTCAACTTTTATTTCTTATTTACGCTTTTGTTAGCTTCGTTCGTATTGCACAACATTCAAATTTTCTCAGTATCCAGTTAAATTAAAGCGTTGGGTATTATTTGTTGTTAATTGCTTATTAATAAGTGTTGAATGCCAGCAGGAGCGGGCGAGTTTGTTGCTGGAAACGGCCACCAGCCGGCAGCACCAGCACCTCATTCACATCCACAACATATTATGCACCAGGTATTTATATATAATAAAATAAATAAATATTCATGGACATTTCACACAACGTCCTCTGGTCCCAAAGTAAGCTATATTCATATGCTTGTATTATGGGTACCAGATTACGGATAGAATACATATACTACTTTTCTTATGTAAATACGAGGGTCATTCAACAAGTACTTAGTCTCATCGCCCTATGGCACTGCTAATACAAAAATTTACCATAGTACAGTGCAATGTTTTTAAAGCCTACTGTCAAAGTTTTAAACAATGACCTCTATTAGTTTTGTTTCAATAGCCTTTGAAAGCGAACGTGTCGGTCAGTTAAACAAAAATGGAAGAAGAGCAGTATCGTTCGGTGATTAGATTTTTATTTTTGGAAGGGAAAACGCGCAGTGAAATTAAAAATCGCTTGGATACTGTGTACGATGACTCTTCTCCTTCGATGACATCCGCCAGAATTGGTTTAACGAGTTTACTCGTGGCTGCAATTCGGTTTTTTATGAGCCACGCCCAGGTGCCCCGAAAACGACTACTAAGGACTAAGGAAAATACAAATAAATCCACGATCTCGTGTTGGCAGACCGCCGATTGAAGGTTCGCGAGATAGCTGACACTGTGGGCATTGCAGAAGGAACGGTGGATCGTATTCTCCACGAAGAACTGGGCATGAGAAAGCTGTCAGCGCGATTGTTGCCGCGTTTGCTCACACTGGCCAACAAGCGTAACCGTGAGACCATATCGGCGACGTGTTTGGCGCTCTTTAAGCGGAATCTGTCGAAGTTTTTGCCAAGCGTATTGAGTTAAAAGGAGACTATGTAGAAAAATAAATCGTCACTTTTCAAAAATTTTCGTTTTTCTTGTGTAGGCTAAGTATTTATTGAACGACCCTCGTACATACTTATAATACATAGAAACACCCAGACGCAGTACAAACATTTGTATGACAATTAGAAAAATCACAGAGAGAAAAAGAGGGAGATATTTAATTGTGCTAAATATGCTATGTTTGTTTGTTTGTTAGCAAGTTCGCGGCGGTCCTCACAATGCATCTCCTCCACAGCATCAGCACCAAGCACAGCCTCCTGCAGCAGCACAACACACACCACAGGTAATTTTGGACATAACTGATATATTTCCTTAAGTAATTATGTACCTATGGTATTTGTTGAGTACACCTACTACATCCCTTATCTGCACCACCCTAGGTTGACTGGAAGAAAATGCCTTAGGCATTAAGGCCGCCTTTGTACCCTGTTTTGTGTACAGAAGTTTTAAATAAATAAATAAATAATTTTACTTAATTAACTTTATTGACAGCCTCGTGGTTTATGTAACGGACTGCCGATCAAGAGGTCGCGGATTTGATTCCCGCTCGGGACAATCATTTGTGTGATGTTTATAATTGTCATACAAATGTTTGTACTGCGTCTGGGTGTTTCTATGTATTATCAGTATGTATTTACAAAAAAAAAGTAGTAAATGTAGTATATCCGTATTCTGGTACCCATAATAGGCATAATGAATGAGCTTAGCTTGGGACCAGAGGACGTTGTGTGATATGTCCAAAAATATTTATTTATTTTAATTGTAGTGGAAAAAATGATTACCATGTATGGAACTTGGACCCACGACCTCGGAATACCTTTCCGTTGCCCTCCCATCTGAGGTTATCATGGTTCCTATAATTAAAGAGTAGACTACCGAGGTTGTCTCATGAAGTCTGTAAATTTTTTTTTAAATAATTGAAGTGTCTAAGATTTAAGATACAAAAGCTTGTTTATTTTAGGGCTAGATGGCGCTTTTATTTGTTTATATATCCTTACTTCCTTATCCTTACTAATTTATAAATGCGAAAAACGGAATAAAATCCAAAAATGTTGACGAGCTCAAGTGTTTATGTGTGTAACCAAACCATAGAGCGAATTAAAAAAAAACCGTACAACCCCATCTATCGAGTGGTAGAGTAAACTTCTGTTTAATAAAGTTTGATTTCTAAATTTCACGCAGACGAAGTCGCGAGCATCGGCTAGTATTTCATATTATGTTTTGTTAACAGGTGCGGCTAGGAATTCTTGACCAGCAACAACTGGCCGCTGTACCACATCCACATCACACTATTCACAATATACCTCCGCCAGCACATAATATAGGTAAATAACATTATATTATTCCACTAAGAAAAAGGATCACCATAAAAAAAAAGAGGTGGTAGTGACTAAGGTGGAGAAAAGTATGATTAGATGGTTTGGTCATGTGGAGAGGATGGATGAGAGACGATAAGTAATAGGTACATACACGGCGGAGGTAAATGGAAATGCTGGGAGAGGACGTCCGAGAAAAATATACTCTAGAAATAGAAAAATCAAGAAAAGCCCTAAAATTTCAAAGGCACATGGAGTCTGTTGACCTTTTTAGGGTTTCGTATAAACGCTCATAGTCTCACTACGGTGTCCATCTGTTCGTCTCTCAAACTTTTTTCACTCTGCAACGGCTGAAGGTATCAACTCATACGATATGTAGATCTATGCGGTCCCTTGCTGCAAAAAATACAGTCAGCCTTTTACCTCTACGCATTTAAAAGATATAAGCGAATTACGACCATTTTTAAGAATTTTTCGACTTATGCTAGGCAATCAAAATTCACAGGTTACTTCCCGTTTCCCTAGAGCCTTGAAATTTGGCATAGATCAAGTCTATATAGTGCTCATATAGGGAAAAAGCCAAAAACTTATAATTTGTCATCACATCACAAGTAAAAAAGTGTTTATACTAATACCAACTTGTGAAGTAGCTGAAATGTAGGCGATTCCCTATATTTCAACTACAAAATTAAGTTGGTGAGTTGTTTTGAGTTTAATTAACTGATTATTTGAATGCAGTTACTTATGTTTATATGTCTAGTAGGTACGAAAGCCTAAGTGTGCGAGTTTACCTCGCTCTTGACAGGTTTTTTTTTTATATAAGTTCTCAATTATTTCAATCAAACTTATCATGTTATTGATAACTTTCAGGTCAACTACAACCAACACAAGCATATGCACCCCCAGCCATGATGCCAGCACAATATATGCAGGTAAATAATTACTATTTTTTTATTGTATTTAATATTTTCTAAATCTATCCATACTTTTACAGGAGGTCGAGAATCGACAAGACATATAAGTATGTATTTACAAAAGAAAAGTAGTATAAGTAATCTATGAGTATCTGGTACCCATAACACAAGCATAGAAGTACAGCTTACTTTGGGACCAGAGGACGTTGTGAAAATTGTCCTGAATATTTATTTATTAAAAAAAAAATGTATAATTTACATTGTTATTATTTTATTCAATTTTTTACCAATCAATTCTTTAATAATCAGTATTTATAGTTACTGCGTATGTATTTCTTCCGCGCGTCCGTTTCTTGTAACAAGCGTGTGTGTATTTTAATCAATGACCGCGTGTTTTATAACTAGGTTGCCCACAAATTAAACATTTTTAAGCTATTGCATAGCTTCTATCGCGGGCCTTGAGCGTAAAGACTAAATGCACAAAATTCGAAATTAAAATTCCGTAACAAAGATAGCGTAACTAAAAAATAGTACACACGGCGCTACTGCAGTAACGCCGTTTCGCTGTTCGCGCTGGTGACTCATGTCAGTTTTGGCGTTAGTTTTTATTTTATTGAAATTTGATTGACAATCGCTATTTTATCATAATTACTATAAACAATGGACAGATGTAAGCATCAGTAAATAAGGATTATTAATCTTATTTTAGTTTATGGTCTTTAGATTCTTGCATAAATAAAATAAATAAATAATTATAAATGCATAAGTTGATAAAAAATACTATGCAATAGCTTTACCGCGGCAGTCCCCGAGTGACACACGTCTTTTTTTGTAATATGTATCTTCAAATGAGACTAACAAACTAATGAAAGGTATTATGGCGTATTAGTTATTACTTTTATAACATTACTAGCTGATCCAGCAAACGTTGTTTTGCCGTACTAAAAAAAAGTTTTGAAAAATAGATGTTGTCCAATTCTCAGACCTACTGAATATGCATGTAAAATTTCATAAAAATCGGTCAAGCCGTTTCGGAGGAGTACGGTAACTAACACTGTGACACGTGAATTTTATATATTAGATTTATATTTGTAATTACCTAAGGAAATTTGGATAGGCTTAGAAAAAAATCCCTGTATAAAGGACTATACATGTTTATATCTGCAGGTGTCGCAGCCAAGTGCTGGCGGTCCAGTGTTCGGTGGTAACATATTCCCGGGCGCACCTCTCTCCACTCACGCCGCTCACCCGCAGTACCAGCATCAGATATATCCTCATCATAACTATGTAAGTTATATACAACATGTTGCAGAAAGGTGTAGTCATAATTTAAAGTTGCATTAGATAGGCCTTAAATGTTATAAATATTACAGTTACACATAGAAAAATACAGTTGGTACGTATTTTTTTGTTTATTCCCTACTATAAAATAACTACCAGAAACGCATCAATTATGAGATGTTTACGGTTTATTGAATGCGATTGAACCTTACGATAAAAGATGACCTCATAGTAGTGTTGTATTTACAGAAGATCAATTAATTTAATAAATCAATCAAACTTTTATGAACACATAAAAGTCACAATATAACTAGTATTTGTAATTTCATCCATGCCTAGTGCCTAGTCACCGGCCATGTGTATGTCGGTGGTCAAATGTGACTACACCTTTCTGAAACACGTTGTATACAGCAGCGTGGGGCGGCCCCCATCCACCTTGGACTGTCTATATCGTCAAATATGCCGGGGGCCGCTGGATGCAGTTAGCGCAGGACCACGCGTTGTGGCGTTCTATGGGGGAGGCCTATGTCCAACAGTAGACTGAGAAAGGTGGATGGATCGATATACACTAGGGAATGGTGGCAGTTACACTCGCGTTTATACTTAAGGACTCTAGGGGCGTATTTTGATATTAGCGTCCCGGGCCATCTGAGTTGACGCCCCGGGTCAATTTAATTAGCCGCCATAAACATTAATAGAGATAGAGCTAAATTTTAAACTTAGACTTTCTCCGCCCTTCTATAGCTGGCCGCCCGGGCCATGGCTCTTATGGCCCTAGGGTAAATACGCCTCTGATGAGCCCCCCTCCCCCAATATACAAGAAACCTTAAAAAATAATACCAAACAGCTATCCTCTTGTACCACTATAATATTTAAAAAAAAACTGTATCAAAATCCGTTGTTTAGTTATGAAGATATAAGCTTCAAAAATACTTTTTATGACATGACGTAATGCGGCTAATGCTCATAAAACCGCGGGGATTTCCCGGCTTGGTAAAATGATAATAATAATAAATACTTATAATGAAATGAATAATAATAATATTTCTTATAAATTGTTATGTGAAATGTCCATGAATATTTATTTATATAGTTATTTGTTTATTTATTAAATGTTTATGTATATAGGCGACTCAAGCAGGCGGTGTGACGTACTATAACTGCGCTGAACAAGAACCCCCGGCAGTACAGCCGCGCGCACAGAGACGTCCTACCGCCGCCATACCTATCGTCAGTCCACACCATCAAGAAAGGTAACTCATCATCAGTGGCGGATTTGCAGTCTCGGCAGCCCTAGGCCCCAAGGCATCAGCCGCCCTAGGCCCCAAGGCATCAGCCGCCCTAGGCCCCAAGCCATCAGCCGCCCTAGGCCCCAAGCCATCAGCCGCCCTAGGCTCCAAGCCATCAGCCGCCCTAGGCTCCAAGCCATCAGCCGCCCTAGGCCCCAAGCCATCATCCGCCCCTTTCTCAGCATCCACCATATACTAAATAATGAAATTACTTCATTGCCATCTTTTATCTAAATAGATTTAGAAATATTGGAGAAAAATTCAGTTTTATTTCCCAAGAATATGGTACATAAGTTGTTACAACTAGTTACTTGCTCTAACATACTCTGGCCGCCTAGGCCTGGGCTTACCGGGCCTTAGGGTAAATCCGCCACTGCTCTTCATTCATCTGCCCTTATCACTTTATTTTGGGTCGGACCAACATATTTCTAAATTCCACTAACTGTCGCCTGCAACTTCCTTTGAGCGGAGTTTAGAAACTAATGTTCTTATTCATAATGACTTATCGGAGGTTTAAAAGTTCGCTAAAATTGTCTAAATTTGTTATTCATAATAGTCTTTTTACGCTAAAATGTTTACTATCCCACCAAATATATTATTGTTTAAACCTCCGATAAGTCATTATAAATAAGACCATAAACCTTAACAAATATGACAGACTTCGTGGCCTAGTGGTTCATGTAACGGACTGCCGTTCACGAGGTGGTGGGTTCGATTTCCGCACCGTACCATAATTTGTGTGATGTTTTTAATTGTCATACAAATGTTTGTACTACGTCTGGGTGTTTCTATGTATTACAAGTATGTATTTACAAAAGAAAAGTAGTTTATGTATCATTAATTATGTAGTATATCCATATTCTGGTACCCAGAACATAAGCATATAAGCTTAGCTTGGGACTAGAGGACGTTGTGTGTAATGTCTATAAAAAAATAATAATAGAAAAATAGCATCCTCTTGAACCACTCTATTAAAAAAAAATGTATCAAAATCCGTTGCGTAGTTTTGAAGATATAAGCTCAAATATCTGAAATACGAAACCCTCTATGCAGGAGTGTAACTCGAACTTAATGGTTTTATTATTACTTCACAGGGCAGCAAATTCAACTGAAAAGGACAATATAGACAGAATTGTTGAAAATATGTTCGTCAGGAAACCATGGCCCGCGACACATGGTGCAGGTATGATATTATTTCAATAATTACATTATAAGTTATTATATAAATAATTTATTAATTTAAAAAAAAAATTCAAGTCCCGCTTGCGGTAATCACTTTTTCCACCACAATTTGATTTATTAAGTAAAAACATAGCAAGTCAATTGCAAAATTAATAAATTACTTTAGTAATAAAAGTCGCGTCATTATTTTCAACCCAATTTTATTCTGTAAAGAATACTAGGTGGTTGGTCGAGATAGTTGCAAAACATTCTCGATAGATGGCGTTGTACGTAAAAATACGATATAAACTCAATCGAGTGACAGTTGTGGTGGTCTAATTGGTTATTGTTAGCACGACCGCAATAAGCTCAGTTGGCAGAGCTACGGAACGGTATTCCGAGGTCGTGGGTTCAAGTCCGGTTGCGGTAATCACTTTTTCCACCGCAGTTTAAATCCTTCTTTTTTGAAGTTGGTTAATAATAGAAAAGAAATAACTTTTTAAATGTTTTTTTGTAAAGAATTATTCTGGACCAAGTTGTCACTACGTGCATGGCTCAACTCTAGAATGCAATAGAAGTTTGTTTATGATGTATGAAGATGACATTATTATTGGGATAGAGGCGTCCCACGTTCAGTTCCATTTTTTATAATTTTAATTGTTAGTATTATAATTTTTAAATGTAGATATGGGATAGATAGAAATATTGTGATTGAGGTACTTAAGGGCCTCGCAAACGCCATATTAATATATATTAATATAGCTAGAAAGAGACAGATGTATATAGAAATAATTAAGTATTTTTTAAAGAAAAGTCAAACCGACTTCTTGTGCCTTTGAAGTTTGAGGGTTTTCCTCGATTTCTTAGGAGATAATCATCAGATTCTGACCTGGTGCCAATGGAACCACACCGGAACCACCAATTTTCGAATAAAAAAGTAATCAATAAAATCGCTTCGACCAGTTAAAAGTTATGAGGTAACAAACAAAAAAGAAACATACAGACTAATTAGCATAGTTCATATTTTTTTTAAATTCTTATTTCGAAAACCATTTTGGGGAATAGAGTTTCTGATCATGATCCATTAGTTTATTTCGGAAAATTTGCTAAATTACCGATTATTTTTCCAAAAAAGCAAATGATCTCTATTTGCTCTTGAAATGAAGGACTTAAAATATTAAGACGTTCTTAGGGACTAGTCTGTGGTGGAGTTGAAATTGGTCTATTATATCAACTTGGCGACTTTGAAAAGATGTATTGCAATCTCTCTCAAGTCTATCAGGAAAAGGAAATACACAGATTGCGTACAACGATGACGTCAGAACATTTAAAATAATATCTTAAATATTTTTTAAAAATTCTATTTAGTGAATATTTAAAAAAAAACAATTTGAACAATCCCAATTGATAACCTCCTACTTTTTTAAAGTCATGTCAAAAGACGAGGCAAGAAAGAAACAGATATATATTAATATACCGAGATATATCATACTTATGACGTTACCGATAGATATATCAGTCTCTCGCCTCGCTTTTTTAACACGCTTTTATTTATTTATTTATTTATAAACATTTATGCACAAAAAGGTACAATGGCGGACTTAATGCCCTTAATGACATGGCAGTGCAGAGATAAAGCAGTTCGGGTCAAAAATGCAATAAAAAAAGGATCCTACTAATTTAAACAATGAATACTACTAAATAATCTATATAAATCTAATAATCATAATATAATATAATATAGCTTTTATAAGTTCGGTATGTATCTATCTATGTAACGGAATCATTGAAAGTGATTTTCATCAGTTTGCAGTTATCGGATTGATCTGAAATTTTGCATAGATATCAAGGACCGATGACAATGCAATAATTTAAAAAAATATTCAGGATTTTCTAGCGTATTTTTTAGTTTTTGAACTAAGCATATTTTATTTCTATATACATGTATCTCTTTCTTGCTATATTAATATGTCGTTTGTGGTACCCTTTATAGTCTTCTTAGGAGTTACTGTGGTAGATTGTTTTGTAATTGCGTTACTTATTGTACGAGTTTATTGGGATCTAACATACTTATTGGCATTCAATGTACGTGCACAACTTAACTAAAAATGAATATTGATAATGTCAATAACACAATTCAGCAATGATAATAGAACTATTTTATTTGAAAATCTGTATATTATAGACTAACGATTTTAATATTTTTAATTAATGAAAATGTGCACAACAAAATAGCCAAACAAAATACAGCAATAGTTGTTTTCATTTTAACACGCTTCTATAAGTTCAGTATGTATCTATCAATGTATTAATGTAACGGAATCTTTGAAAGTGCTTTCACACATATTGAGTACTGATGACAACGCAATAATTAAAAAAAAATAAGACTTTCAAGCGTGTTTTTATTTAGTTAAGTTCAGTTGTGCCTATTTAGAATTGGTACCATTGTATGTTGAATAAACTCGTATCTATTTTACGAATAACAGTGGTAGCTATATCTGTAGTATATAATATAGTTGAGTTACTTATTGTAGAAGACTTACGGTGATATAGAATTTTGTAATTGTTGACTTATTGATCGACAGGCCTCATGGTCTAGTGGTTTATGTAACGGACTGCCGTTCACAAGGTCGCTGGTTCGGTTCCCCACAGTACAATCGCTTGTGTGATATTTATAATAGTCATACAAATGTTTGTACTGCGTCTGGGTGTTTACTATGTATTATAAGTATGTATTTCACACAAAGTCCTCTGGTTCCAAGCAAAGCTTATATGCTTGTGTTGTGAGTACCAGATACGTATAAATACTACATTATACATTTGACGGACTGCCGATCATGAGGTCGCGGGTTCGATTCCCGCTCGGGACTATCATTTGTGTGATTATAATTGTCATACAAATGTTTGTACTGCGTCTGGGTGTTTCTATCTATTATAAGTAGGTATGTATTTACAAAAGAAAAGTAGTATATGTGTTATATCCGTATTCTGGTACACATAACACAAGTATATAAGCTTAGCTTGGGACCAGAGGACGTTGTGTGAAATGTCCATGTATATTTATTTATTTATATTCTTATTGGAAATACATACTTATAATACATAGAAAACACCAACAATTAATATCTTTATTAGCATAAATAAAAATGTTTATGACATTTCACAGATTCAAAAGAAAAACAAGACATCCGTAGTTCCCAAGAACCGCCCAGCAAGGAGTCGTCACAACCAAGTAGTTTAACATCTAGCATATCAATTGAATCTAAACAAGAAAGTAAAGAAGAAAAAATAGAAGAAGCAAAAGAACAGAAAACAGAACAACAGCCAGAAGAGAAGATTGTTCAAGAAAGTATAGCGACAGATGCCTGACTGGTAAGAATTAAGTTGTATGAATGCTATCAAGCAAAATACTATAGTAAAAGATAATTTTTTTTTAATCTTTTCATCAAATAGTCACTCTTGTTATAATTTTTACATCATTGTGTAAATTTTCTAAAAAAACTAGCTGGCCCGGCAAACGTTGTTTTGCCATACAATCGTTAAGGGTGGACAATCCTTATCACTTAGGGGTATGAAACATAGATAGTAGCCGATTCTCAGATCTGTTATATGCGTATATAATTTCATATAAATCGGTCAAGCCATTTCGGAGCAGTATGGTAACGAACACTGTGACACGAGAATTTTATATATTAGACGAGCTGTTGCCCGCGACTTCGTACGGGTAGAATTTAGAAAATGTTCCCCGTTTTTGTAACATTTTTCACTACTGCTTCTCTCCTATTAGTCGCAGCGTGATGTTATATAGCCTATAGCCTTCCTATCTAAATGGACTATCCAACACTGAAAGAATTTTTTAAATCGAACCAGCTGTTCCTAAGATTAGCGCGTTTAAACAAACAAACAAACTTTTCAGCTTAGCTTAGTATATGTAGATGATATCACTGTTGAATTATAATAAGCGTGACCGTTTGATTTTTCTAAGTTATTGATTATTCTATATACTATTTTGGCTGTGTTTAGAGTTCTGTGCGGTTGTAATCATAATCTTTATGTGAAAATCGATTCTGAAATAGTTTACTTTGATCATTAATAGAATGTTTTATCTGACACTAGATGGCGTAATTTCGTATTTTTGTGAACATGTGAAAAATTTGTCTATGATTGTTTTTTTGTTGTAAATCGACCAATAAAGTTATTTTCATGCCCTTATCCCGTTACATATGATTTAAAATGTCGTTACAATTTATGCCAATAGTGTAATATTGATTTTTATATGATGTGTTGAGTCTATTTGTTGGTAAGATACCTAAAACTGATGAAGATGTCTTAATGTTTCCGATTTTCCAATTCCAATGAAATTAACTTTAGAGTTTAGGCAAAAATTTAGTTTTGGTATAATATTAATAATCATGTGATCAGAAATGTCGGAAAAACGTTCTCATAAAGGCCAAATAATGTTATTTGTTGTTAAATTATTAATTTCATTGTTTTCATCTTCTGTCCTTACTGATGTGATTCTAGAGTATTTGTATTAATAAATCTAAAAGGTACCGTTCCGATAATCGCGATCATGTCGCGCGACCCGCGTCATGTGACCCGTCAAATCAAATCAATTGGCTCATTGGTAAAAAAAGACAAATATTTGTGACAGTCACAATGCTCATGCAATGTCAATGCAATGCAACCCAGTGGGTCGTAAGAGATGCCTTTTCTGCGATCACTTTTAAACGTAAAAGTGGTCAGAGAAAAGGCACTTTTACTTTTAAAAGTCACCACTAGGTTGCATTGCCACGCCCACTTTCATACAATTTAGTGAGGGCTTTTGTCGCGTGACGTGCGCTTATTAGAATCGGTATTATCAGTACAAAATCAAAGCGGGACGTGCGCCGCGCTTGAGAACATCGGAAGGTTGCCTTATCTTGTACAGCAAGTTAATTCCTTAGCACATAAATAGAAAAAACCTATGTTTGTCTTATAAATTTTTCATAACAGACCGAAAGAAGAATAATATTTTAAATGTAAAATTGTAAATTAAATCTACTAATAAATCGTGTCGTTAAAATTCTTTGCTAAGAATAGCGCGGCCTAAATGTATGAACAAATTTATATTATAGTAGACGATTTGTCGAATTTCTTATGAATTAAACATATAAAAGAATCTGTACTATTAACGAAGAGGTAATGTTTGTAATATGTATGTAGAGGGTAGTCTCTAAAAATAATTGTCCTAGTCTAGAATATTTTTCACTATAGACCATATTATTATATTATTATCAGAAGCCAAACAAAATCGCGGGCAAGAACTAATACAATAAAAATGTTGAATTAGTATTTAGTGACATATAAAAGAGATTTTTGACATATAAGATAGATTTTTTTATAGATATTTCAATTAATAAATTAAATTATGGTGGAAAAAGTGATTACTTTTATTGAGATTGTTGCAAAACATTCTCGATAGATGGCGTTGTACGTAAAAATACGGTATAAACTCAATCGGGTGACGATTATGGTGGCCTAATTTGATTACTGAAAGCACGACCGCAATAAGCTCAGTTGGCAGAGCTACGGAACGTTATTCCGAGTTCGTGAGTTCCAAGTCCCGCTTGCGGTAATCACTTTTTCCACCATAATTTAATTTATTAAGTAAAAGCATAGCATGTCAATTGCAAAATTAATAAATTACTTTAGATATTTCAATTTTATGGTAGTTTGTATAAAAATGTAGTTTGAATTTTGCCTCAGGCCCTGTTTTAATATAAAGACCAAAAGAAAATAAAATAAAGGTAATACCTCTGGGGCCCTTCTAGCTTCCATCCATCCATCCATCAGCCCTTCTCCGCCTATTGTTGGACATAGGCCTTTTAGCTTGGGGGCACTTTATCATTGAGTCGGCAATAGTTATAGCTCTGATAGGGCTGGGGCTTTTTTAGCTTGCGGGCCCTTTACCATTCATTTGGCTAGGGCCCTAATTAATGGGGCTAAGTGGACAATATAATTTATTAAATGCTGGTTACCCTAAAAAGCTTCTCTTTGCACTACTGAATACTATTTGACTATGAAAATATGAAATTAACAAAAATCATGTTAAATAACCTATTTTTAAATCTGTAATACATTATTTTCTCATTTCATATAAGATCTTGACTAAAGATGGCCCAATAATACTCTAAAATTGAAATTAAATTACTATTAATTAAAAAAATCTACATAGAAAATTATAGTTATGCAATAAAATAACTAAATTCTTAAAAAATAGCAATAATAGTTACATATTTATTGTATTATAAGATGTTTTAATCAGAAAATTAAAATTATTAAAAAAATTCCCTTATGTTAGTGAAATGTTAGATATCCACAGGCCGCTCATGCATCGAGTTTTGCGATGTGATGATAATCAAAAAGATTTTCATCTACAAAAATGTGTTTTCACTTGGAAAATTAAATCCATAAGGGCGCCACTAACGGCATATTACGATATATTAATATAACGAGAAAAAAACAGAGGTATATAGAAAAAAACACATAGCTAGAAAGAGACAGATATATCTATCTGTGATGTCATAAGTATACATCTCTATATTTTAGTATATATCTGTCTCTTTTTAGCCTTGTCTTTTTTCTATATACATCTGTCTCTTTCTAGTTATATTAATATATCGTAATATGCCGTTTGTGCAGTGGCGTAGCTACTAAGGGGCTAGGGGCGGGGCAGTGCCCCAGGGCCCTTAAGCTCAGGGGACCCTCAAAACCTTACCAGAAATCTTGAACTGAACTGAACTAGCTTTTTTAGCATTTTAAAAATATTTTGTCTTATATATTTTTATTAGATAAAACCTAGCCAGTTAACGTAGCAGTGGGGCCCCATTTTTTTATTTGCCCCAGGGCCCTTGGATTCCTAGCTATGGCAATGCATTTTTGGTGCCCTTAAATGATATATGTATTTGTAATTCAGCTACTATAAATCATGTAAACATAAGAAATCGTTTTTATTATTTACAACCAAACAGAGTACTTAACATTAGGTATGTTTTGAAGTTAGAATCTTTGTATTCCGATTGATTATACTATTTTCATTTATGTATTTTCTAAATGACAGATTTTATTTATCCATTTATAAATAAATACACCATGGTAAAAATGATAAAAAATCAAGCAGTAGAGGGTGCTTCGATACTTAATACTTATCGTCACATTTTGGACGATTCACACAATCCTACTAATATTATAAAGGCGAAAGTTTGTATGTATGGATGTTTGTTACTCTTTCACGTAAAAACTACTGAATGGATTTGAATGAAACTTTACCACAATATAGCTTATACATCAGAATAACACATAGGCTACAAATTGGCTGGACCGATTTTGATGAAATTTTATTTTATACAGAATTGTATGGCAAAACAACGTTTGCCGGGGCAGCTAGTATTTTTATAAATTGTAGCCTATGTGTTATTCTGATGTAAATTTTAGAATAATGTAGCTTCATTATTGTAAAATTTCATTAAAATCCATTCAGTAGTTTTTGCGTGAAAGAGTAACAAACATCCAAACACACAAACTTTCACATTTCTAATATTAGTAGAATTTGCCACATCCCTATCGATTGTGTCCTTTGAAGTGTATAACCGTTATATAAAAAAAAAAATCATTTATTTTAAATATAACGGTTGTAAATAATAAATATAAATATTCATGGACATTTCACACAACGTCCTCTGGTCCCAAGCTAAGCTTATATGCTTGTGTTATGGGTACCAGAATACGGATATAATACATAAAATACTTTTCTTTTGTAAATACATACATAAATACACAACATTATATAAAAAAGACGCAAAAATTCGAAAAAAACAGAAGTTGTCACTGAGAAAATAAAAATGGAAATGTTATATTGAATCAAAATGCAAAAACATCCATCTTTGCTTCAGAACAATATATAAACTAATTGAACAATCATATCTTCGTGTTAATCAATTGATATTAGGATAGTTATAAAAGAATATTTATTGTGTATATAATTCTATTGAGGTTACTTTTATATTGGACGATATTTTCACTGACAAATAATATTAATATCGCACTTATTATTCTAGTAAACTACTCTCTCTTTTAAAATCTATACGAGATAACTTTAATAATAGACGAATCACTTCCATCACTTTAGTTTATGAGTCACACATCACATTAATATAATCGATAAACCACTTCTATCACTTGAATTTATGAGTCACTTGTATCACTTAAATAATTGAAGAGTCACAATACATCACTTTAGTAATTGTTTAATCACTTGCATCACTTTAATTTATGGGTCACTTACATCACTACGACTATACGCTTCTAAAATATCGTGTCGGAATCGTATCGTCTGATATACAAGTTTGCGTGTATGTTGCGAATAAATGTATGGGAACATGCTTGGTGCGGTTATTGAAAACTATTGAAAATTGCTGTCTGTATGTATGTAACAAAAAATACTGAAATATTTTCATCTGAAGAAGGTATAATTTCACTATTTTGTATAAAATATAGTACAGATTTTTTATCTTTAAAGTGCTTATAGTTTGTAAAAACAAATTCTACATGTCGTTGATCCTAAGTTCTATTTGCGTTTGGTATCATGCTTGTAACTTAAGGCTATAAAAATAGTTTCAAATTTATTCCCAGTCAACAGATATTCCGAAAATTTTTATTAGAATCGTTCAAGTCAATTCTTTTAGAGTGAAATTTACAAAGAAAATCTATTACTTCGTTAATAATAAATTCGCTTACTTTATGTTGTTTTTTTTCATAAGAAAATTTGCTATAATTTTATTTTTAACTCAAAATTTCTTTTGCTATTATAATGACAAAATACAGAAAATTCACCGTCAATTTGGTTCGATTTACTTCTCGTATGTTATTATTTTTATTATTTTCGCATATTTGATTAATTATTTTTTAAATCAGACTAATAAAAGATATCATTTTATAGTACCGCGACCGTGGTATATCAATCAATAGTGATGGAAATTTAATATTAATCTCAAAATAACGCATTAGTTTTGGTTTCTGTATTACCTAATAGTCTAAAACGTAAAATATACATGCTACGGTAACGATATGTCGTAAGGATAAAAAGGTGTTAACCAATTTGTTACAGATTATTCTTAAATAGTTTTTTTTTTACTTATTTATTTATTCAGTAGCTTTTATTCCTACGCATACCATGCCAGCTCCATAGTAGATACCCTAATCATTACATCAATATTTAGTTCTTCAACTAAACTCATAAAAACTTCTTGTAAAACTAGGAATGTTCGATTTAGCTGCACAGACTAATCGCTACGATATATCGTTACGTCTGTAGTCCGTAAATTAGTAGATTTCAACATTTTTGTCTCGAAATATTCCTTAGAAATCATTGGGACATGATATTTGAAATTATTTTTGTAAAGTTTTCCTGTCTATAAGGTTTTTTTGAGCTCATATGTTGTAAAATAATGCGACATCGAGCCCGTTAAAGTTAACGTGAAATTGAGAGATTTGTACCTAAAATGCGTGAAATTAACCCTCGCTGTTCTAATTTTATACAACTTGGGGTTAATTTTGACGCGCTCGCCGTCGTTATATTAAAAAAAAACTCGCACTAAAGTTATGTTGTTTCTTTGATTATTTTGTTACGCCCTAACGCATGAAACCATATCTCAGCTATGTACCTATAATATTTAGTTTATTAATGATGTTGTACGTAAACTAGTCTTTTTTATAAGTAAAATAAACAAACACAAAAGTTTACTGCGAAAAATATTACCAAGATTTATAAAGAAAAAAAAAATTCTAATTTACGAAAAAAAAAATTTTTTTTTTAATATATACTTGGAAAGATTTTTCTCAGAAACTAAAAGTGATGTTATTTTTTAAAATAATGAAAAAATGAAAAAAAATCTGGATATATAATTTAGTTATAAAAGTTGAAAAAAAAATGAGGTATAAAATTGTAAAAAAAATGCTTTTGTAAACTTAAGCCGGTTATTTATTATGATAAGTAAATCTTCTAAAACTGATGTTTTTTTGTTTTATTTTTCTTACTTCATGTCTTTTTTTCCAGACACTATTAATTTTCCATCATGAACAAAATTATGGAAATACTCGTAAGTGATGAATTGGTGACAGTTCGGTAAAAAATTTTTAAACTATGTGCATCTATCTGCCAATAATAATTGCTTAATAATGCAATTATTATTGGCAGATAGATGCACATAGTTTTTGGCGTAATACAATTTCCATCTCTCTTCAGACCATTGTCATCCCAATGTGAAACATGGTCCTCCTGCACAGCCGGGAATTTTTAATCTTTATTAAGCCATATCTTCGTGTGGTTACGGAATATGAATACAAATGTCACCACCCCATCTCCTCCCAAGGGTGCTGTAAAAGTTAGCTAAGGGATATTGCACACAGATAGCATCCTCTGTGAGAGACGGTAAACTCGAAATTAAACCCTGAGCCAACATGCCTGGTCAGTGCGGCAAAGTAGACCATAATCCCTGCCAAAGTGGAGGAGGCCCGTGCCCAACAGTGGGACGTAAATGGGCTGGAGAGAGAGAAGCCATATTGAATTGCTTGGTCATCACTTAGACCAGGTGTACCTAAACTTGTTTTGTCTACTGCCTATTTTGAAAATAAATTATTTTTTAGCGTCCTCATTTTTTCACCTATTTAAAAACTAACCCGTTGGGTCTCTTACCGCCCCTTTTAAGCCTGCAACGTTCACAAGGGGACGTTATCGCCCAGCGTTGGTCTGCTCATATACTGAAAATTTGCCAGCTGATCAGGGCCCCTGGTTATACAACAACATTTAATCTCAGGCCCCAGACTTGTAGTCAGTCACCTGGCCCTTCCCGCACAGTCCGACCCTGTTATCGCCCATTTAGGGAAAGGCTGAGTTAGGCGTTTGATTCAATAATCATACAATCTAAACAAATAAATTGATATCACCAGGAACAAACAAATAATAATTTGACATCAAATTAACTTCTTTGTGTTGCCAATTGACTTTGTTTAACATATGACATTGTAGAAACTGTATAGTTACTTAGATGAATGACTGAATTGAAAATAATGTACATTGGTCAAATATCAAGGACATTTGATCATTATCAATTGATATTTATTATTGTGTATTTGTTTTTCATAGATATTTGCTTTCTACGCTTGTTTGTAGGGTTCCTTACCAAAAGGTAAAACTGGACTCTAGTAAATTTATCAAGGAAGGTTAGGCTCGTATAGGCTATATAACATCACGCTGTGGCTAATAGGAGCGCAGCAGTAGTGAAAAATGTAGCAAAAGTGGGGAAAATATTCTTGAGACTTCAATGTCATGTCCGAGTGTTACCAGACTGTGTCTCTAGAACAGTGATGGCTAGTGAGCTGAAAATTTCACAGTTTGTGTTGATGCTATGACAATACAATACTGCCCTCATCACGTTACTTAGGTCAGAAATATGACGAATAAATTATGATAATAACGGTATGAAACTCTTCGTGATCGAGACCAATTCGTAGTTTATGAGTTTTAACATATTGTTACCTAATAATTACCTAATTATTATTAATTGTATTATTACATGTAGTTGGTTACAGGGTTACTACATGTGCAAGATGAATTGAGAAACTCCTCCTTTTGTTGAATTCTGTTAAAATAAATATATCTTGTCGCTATAACAACGAATACTTCGCAGCAGTTGCATATTTACCCTAGGATGACAGGGGCCAAGGTCTAAGGCGACAGCTTGCAAAGGGCAGCGTAAGCCTTCACTTCAAAACCCTCCTTCGTAATGAAAAAAGAAATTAAAACTACCTATCTTCAAAACTTTATCCCCGCTACGTCTATAGATACCATTTATAAAGATACCTATCTCCAAGCCATGGATCTATTTAATTAATTCACGCTGAAGCTGTACACAAAACCGCAAGCGCAAGACAACGGACAAGGAAAATCATCATAATAACACGTCTATTTCCCATGGTGGTAGGCAGAGACTATAGAGCGCAATCTGCTACGATCCAAACATACTTCCTCGGTTTCATCCACACTCATACATGCCTGACGGTTGTTGACAAGGAAAATCATGAGATTTTTATAACAAAGTAATTTTTTAACATAAATTTTGACATAGATACAGATACCTACATAAGTAGGTACTTCCGTGATCAGGTAATCCCCGTTGAAACAATAGGTTTTCCTCGAACTCTACCTAAATTGATATTCTGATTAGTTTGTTATATTTTACCGGTTCAATGTATGATATTTACAAAAAATAATCAGCCTTATGTACAGAGGGTTCCTTATTATTATATATTGCTGTCATTATTATTATTATGTTAAATGAATAAAACTTCTACGGAAGCTCCTTTTAAGCTGTCATGGCCTGGAGGGGAGGAGTGTCTTGAAAGTGTGTGTTTGTTAAAAATTAAAAATAACATGTTCTCACAATTGTCATTTAGTGAAAAGATTCAAATTGTGTCTAAAGTGTGTACCCGAGTTACGACAACTAAGCCAGCAAAAAGGTAATGTAACTCGAAAATTTCATGTTAAAAGTTATGAAACGTATGTACATACGTACATGTACGTATGTATGTACGTACGTAGTTATTGTTTAGTAATTCTAGTACAGTGTGGACTGATTCGGGTTATTCAGATTTAAATTTGTTCTGTTGGCATGGTTTCCAACTTAGAGATCCGTCGCGTGGCTATGCTAAAAATCTATAAAAGAAAAAGTTTTTGTGACTGAGTACTGCGACGCATACCCAGTGTCATATTCCTGTGCACGCCACTGCCAGTCAACGCAGAACAGTAGACCATAATCCATATCAAAGTGGAGGAGGCCCGTGACCAACAGTGGGACGAAAATGGGCAGAAGAGAGAGATCTGGTCTCTACCTACTGTTATTTCAATAAATAGTAGGAAAGATGTAAGGAGGTGTGTGGCTCTTTCATGTAAAAACTAATGGATTTTAATGAAACTGTTCAGCTGGTTGCTTATAGATAGGAACACATACACATAGGCTGTTTATTATCATCGCGCTAAAAGCCAAACAGCGGGTAGTAACTCTAGAGGCGTATTTATCCTAAGACGACAAGGGCCAAAGCACGAGATGACAGTCCGCGAGATGCGGTTGCCTTATGTTTAAATATTTTGCGTTAGTGGTCGCCAAATCAAACCCGTCAGGAGCACTTATTTTCAAAATACGCTGCTCTGTAGGTACTTAACTGGTATTACAGTACACATACATAAACATACACATATTAATTACAAATTTTTATTTTATTATCTTCACGCGTTAATAAAATAAAAGTTGTAAACATTTTTACAACTTTTATTTTATTAACGCGTGAAGATAATAAAATAAAAATTTGCATTTTTATGTATGTGTGTACACAAAGCCCTAAAACGACAATAATTTTGATGAGTGTTGAAGTAATAAAACAAAATTATTCCAAATAAAACCAAAAGGTTACATAGAAATATAAAGATTGCTTTTTTTAATAAAGTATGAAATAATTTTAACTGAAATTCATGAAACAAATATAGAAATGTGCTTTTGTGCGTGTAGGTGTTCACTATCCTTACTTATTATAAAACAATTTATTTAAATATTTTGTGTATGTATGCCCACATGTGAGCTTAAATCATCATGATCTTTCTTAATACATAGAGTAATTCCCGAGGATGACTTTTCTACACGTTTTGACATAATTTGTTAAGGTATAAATTAGTTTTTTGAATTCCACGCGTACAAAGTTGCGGGCATATAATGGGTATTATTACAAAAAAGTGCCTAGATAGGTGTATGTAGATTATCCGTATCTGGGACCCATAACACAAGCATATAAATATAGTTTACTTTGGGACCAGAGGACGTTGTGTGAAGTGTTCAAATTATATATTTAGCTATTTTGCTTATTTAGAAAATTTTAATAAAGTCTCCAGTTTAATCATATTATTATAGATTTCTATAGCGCGAAACCCACATTGGGTTATCCCACAGTTATCGCCATATTAATGGAGTCATCTATACTAATAATATCATAACGCTGAGGAGTTTTTTTGTCTGTTTGAACACTCTAATCTCAGGAACCACTCTGGTCAGATTTGAAAAATTCTTTCATTGTTCGATAGTCCATTTAGCGAGGAAGGCTACAGGCTGTATAACATCATGCTGCGACTAATAGGAGAGAAGCAGTAGTGAGAAATGTTACAAAAACGGGGAACTACCTTTCGCTATAATTTATTTGTATATGTGTATGTATTCATATGTATTTAATAGGTAAGTCCATATTTATTTATATATATTCTTTTTATGCCTTGGGAGGTAATGGGGTGGTGACACTTGTATTCTTCATCCGTCATCACACGGAGAGTCTAGTTCTATCTAATATAGGTAAGTTTTCACAAAAAAAAATACTTATAAAGCAATGCTAGCAAATGTCACCACGGTAGCTGACGCTGGTGGCCAGGTCCAAGGACAAGAGATATTTTTCTATTATCTGTAGAGCAGTACTTTAGTAAAAACAAATAAAAAGACAAAAATATATTTAAATAATTTTAATATCACTCATTTCTTAATTTAATATAATTTCATACTAAAACTTAAAATTAACGATTTGGACGGAGTAAGCCCTATTGCCGCCGCCACAAGTTATTGCCTTATTGCATCGCATGAGCCTAGCCGGGGCAGAGGGGGGTTAATTTAAAAACCCCTAAGAAGCCAAAAATTGCTAATTGACAAGATTTGGCACTACATGTTTCCAAAAATTTTGTCCTTTTTACACGCTTTATATTAGCTTCACTTGTATGTTTGTTTGTATATTTGTTTGTATGTTTGTTTGTATGTTTGTAACCGACTCCTTTGGACGCTATTTTGACCCACTTTAAACGGTCAGATTGCACAGCTGTCAAAGACCGATGACAATGCAATAATTCGATTAAATAAAGCGTGTTTTTTAGTTTTTTTAATTTATGCAATTACCCCAAAATTAAGCGAAAAATTGGTATTTAAAGGCTGGCTGCGTCCATGTCATAACAGAGTACTTATACAAAGTAAATTATTTAGATAATTAACTTAATTATGAAATACATTATTATACACAATAATAATCTCTTAGGACTCGTCCATACATTATGTCAAAATAAACACATGCTGCCTTATTCATAATGCCTTATCGGAGGTTTAAACGGATATTTTATTGGAGAGACGGACGATTGGAGAATAAACGTTTTAGCGTAAAAAGACTATTATTAATAACAAGGTTTGACAATTTTCGCCAACCCATTTTAGCGAACTTTTAAACCTCCGATAAGTCATTATGAATAAGATCAATGATCTTTAACGTCACTCTTCTGTGATATTAGGTGCTATTTGTGAGGTACTAATCGGCATCATTCTCACACTCCTGATACAACAATGTATAATACAATTGGAAAAAAAAAATGAAAAGAATAGAAAAAAAAATTCCGTGGAGTTTCTGAACAGACACCTAGTTTCTGACGTTTCAAAAGAGATTGTAAAACATGCCAACTTGAAATAAAAAATTTTGATTTTGACTTTGATTCCAATTCCATAACCACGTCCACGGCATGACGTCTATACGTTTATGAGAGACAATAATTCTAAGCAGGATCAGGGCCCCAAGTCTGCTAATACAATGTTGTCACAATGACAGTTCAACGGCGCCATTTTGGTGCCATAGTGATGCCACGATGGCACCATAATGGCGCCATTGTGACAAAAAATCAAGTTTGATGTCATAATGACGCCATAATGATGAAATTTTACCAAATTTGGTAGTCGACTATAAATTTTTTGTCGTAATGACCCCATTATGGCACCATAATGGCATCAGTGGCTGACCGTTGTAACAACATTGTAATATTATTGTAATAGCAGAATTAGCAGACTTGGCCCCTTGACTTGACTTGGCTAGGTAGATTTAATCTGTCTATCAATCGATTCCCGCTCGGGACAATCATTTGTGTGATATTTCTAATTGTCATACAAATGTTTGTACTGCGTCTGGGTGTTTCTATGTATTATAAGTATGTATTTACAAAAAAGAAGTAGTATATGTATTCCATCCGTATTCTGGTACCCATAACACAAGCATATAAGCTAAGCTTTGGACCCGAGGGCGTTGTGTGAAATGTCCATGAATATTTATTTATTTATACCTGATCTAAAAAAAAAAATCTATTAACCTTCGTAACGGAATCTTTGAAAGTGAATTTTTCACTTATAAGCTGGAAACAGTGCTAAACCCACCGTCATTGAATCGCAGCACATACATCGAGGACAATCGTTAAAAAAATGCAACAAATCAACCTATTGCAGGCCACATAGGCCACATAGCCTCTATTCACGCCAAGACACAAGGTCTTCCGCTTTCCTCATCTAGTCCTACCCTGCGATGTTCAGGTCAGGTCGTTGGTCCACCCAGCAGGGACCATAAGGTTGCCGAGTCGCGCCCTCTAATCTAGAACTCATCTGCTCAGTCATCGAAGCTTCGACAGACAGGGAGACTTACGAAAAAAAGTTACGCCAGATAAATTACTAGAAACCAAAGTTCTGTTTTGGAATATTTCCGCTAAAGTGTAGGTACATTTAACGCACCTTTGATTAGTAACGAAAATACAATTAGATTTTATTCTTATAATAGATAGTGGTGACGCCGTTTGTGATTACGCCAGTATAAAATATAATTGATTATTCAATTCGGTAAAAGTGGACTGTATGTGATAAGCGTGGTCGTTAAAGAAAAATAGATGGAAAGATGGGATGCATAGCATCTAGGTACCTTTATTTCTCGGTCTTCGTTGCTTGTATCTCGACCGGGTCTTGGTGACTGCCTTCTTCCTCAATCTCTCTTCTCAGAACAAACACACACTCGCGTGACGTAACACAGGTGCACCATATAAGGAAAGAGTTCATAAAAATGTTCACGAGTAGTTTATATAAGAGATTGTAGTCTCTTTGGCGATTGCGGGTCACAAAAAAGGAAATTTCTTCCTGGAGGGTAAACTAGGAGTACATTCACAAGAAGCTTGTACGACTTCTGGCGGGAACTTCCGATGCGTCCGGAAGCGCGGCGGTTACGATCGATACATGTAATATCTCGATCGATGTCAAAGGTGTACTAATTAAAATTTGCAACGATCCTTTTCTGGAAACGTCGGCGTCGGTACGAACCGGCGGAATCTCATTGGCTCTCTATGTCGTGATGCTATGCGTTGTTAGGTTGGTAGTAGGAAATGACCACAATTTAAAAAGTAAATTAATGTATTAACAATTATAAAATATACTGGCGTTACCATATCCACCCCCCCTTAATGGGTCACCATTAAACAACAAACAACCATAAGAGACAACAAATAAAGTGCGGGAAATGCAATTATATGTTAAGCGAAGCGGTGCGATATTACGCTGAATTACAACTAAAGTGATGCGACATAATGTATTACTAGAATTGCAATTAAGCTTGCGGTAATGATAAATAAATTTGCGGTACATAAACAACTAAATTTACTATGAAAAAATTAACAAAAAATTTGCGGTATATTGCAATAACTAATGTAATGATAGCTGTTAGCAATTATTGATTAGGTAAAGGACATAATCGTACGACCGGGCGGAGATATGTTCCCTTGACGGTTCTAACGGTACAAACACGAACTACGTTATCCTTTGAAGGATGGACACTCTCTACCACAGCTAACGGCCACGATAAAGGCGGTGCATTATCGTTCATAACTATTACAACCGTGCCAGGAACAATAGGTACACTAGGAGTGTTCCATTTCTGCCTGACTTGTAATTTATGTAAATATTCCAGTCTCCAGCGGTTCCAAAACGCTTGGACCAGCTTGTCTAATAGCGTATGCCTATGAATCAAACTTATATTATCAGCTTTGATGTCAGGCGCGGGTAATGATAATAAAGGCGCGGTATTTAAAAAGTGACTCGGTGTGAGAGCAGAAGGCTCAGCGGGATCAGAGCTCAAAACTGTCAGCGGTCTAGAGTTGAGTAAACATTCAATTTGAATAAGGACAGTAGAGAGTTCTTCGTACGATAAGATTTGTTGACCGATGACGCGGAACAAATGTGTTTTAATTGTTTTAACCATGCTCTCCCAAGCTCCCCCAAAATGTGGAGAATTGGGACAAATAAACTTCCATTTTATGCGACTCTCCGCGAACTCTTCCTCTAGCTTCGAGCGGTATTCATAATTTATAAATTTATATAAATCGCGCAAATACGCATCAGCACCCTTATAATTGGTCGCGTTATCTGAATACATAATCTGAACAGGCCCTCTGCGGGAAAGGAATCTCTTCAGTGCAGCTAGAAAGCTAGGCGTGCTGAGGTCCGTGGCGACTTCTACATGTACGGCACGTGTTGTGAGACACGTAAAGATACACAAATATGCCTTCTCACTGCGAACACCTCGACGACGCACAGGTGTATAGGCTATAGGACCGGCGTAATCGCAGCCTGTATGTGTAAATGCCTTTACTGCCGGCTGAGTGCGACAATCAGGTAAGTCTGCCATAAGCGGATATGTAGAACGCGGTTTAGTTTTAAAACACGTGTTGCACAAATGTATTCTCTGTCGTATAATACGACGTGCGGAGAGAATCCAAAACCTTTGTCTTAACAAAGACATTAAAAGTTCCGGTCCGGCGTGATAATTTTTAATGTGATAATAGTCAATGATCATGTTTACTATATGGTCACTGCGCGGTAATATAACTGGGTGTTTCTGAGAAAATCCCAGTGCGGAATTGACAAGACGACCTCCTACGAGAATCAATCCGTTGTCAATGAAGGGTCTCAAACGATTGAGAGCCTGCGAACAAGGTTTATTATTTATAATATTCTGATGTTCCTCTGCAAAGTGCTGGCTTTGCAAGGCGCGAAGAATTTTGTTTTCAGCGAAGTTAAGATCATCAGCAGTTACAACAACACTGCTACGACGGGGCAATAACTTTGCAAATCTAAAAACATACACAACAGTACGGAGTAGTTTACTCCATGAGGAAATGCGAGAAGAAAGTTCATATAAAACGCATTGTTTTATAGGCATGCATACAGTGTGCGTAAACATCTTCTGTTCCGGAATATCGTGAACAGATTGACCGTCAAGACTAGTCAGCGGCCAGTGAACAATATCTAATGACGCCCACTGAGGCCCATGCAGCCATAGCCGATGAGAGATTAATTTCTGTGGTGTAATGCCACGAGAAAGAACGTCGGCAGGGTTATCAACGCCTGCGACGTGATAGAAATTATGAGCGGATATGTTTTCCGTAATTTTAACAACCCTGTTTGCAACGAAGGTTTGCCATCTATGCGGTGAACTCCTTATCCAATATAACGCTACTTTTGAGTCAGTAAAAGCGTACACCTGTATCGGACAGATGGATGAATAACTATCTAGGACTATGCGTAGTAATTTTGACATTAGAAGTGCGCCACAAAGTTCGAGACGAGCGATGGTGAGTGGTTTAGATGGAGCGACCTTAGACTTGGCGCATACAAGACGCACAGTGTTTCCTGAAGGAGTACTCACTGCGCGCAGAGCGTGATAGGGACTCGAAGTAATACCAAAACAAACCCTATTAAATTTATAAAGAACTAAAGGTTCCTGCGGAGTGAAGCGGTAAAGAAAACATTGATAGCGGCGATCTTCTTCACGCACACATATCTGTAAAAATTGCTGTCGACAATCGGCAGTCATTGCATAGAGGTGCAAGCGAAAATTTAATATTATTTTAAACAAATCACCTTGCAAGTTAGGACCTGAGTGTAGAATATCATTTAAAGATAACCGGCTACCGGTAGATGGCATGCTGGCATCTAACACTATGCGTAGCTTAGTGGTTGTATGATCCTCACGTACGACACCGTGATGCGGTATGACCATAGACACAGTATTATACTGTGTCTATGGTATGACATAGATAGGAGTGGGGTCACTGGAGTTGTACGAAGGTGCGGGCGAAACATAGTCCTTTGCAAGATATTCCTTAATGACGTCATCATATGCCAACCTTAGATTAGGCGAAGCTTCCAACTTCCTTTCGAGACACATGAAACGTTTGCGAGCGGTTTCAAAAGTATCACCAAGAGCGTAGACGTCCCCCTTAAAGGGCAGCGCCACGACATATCTACCACTGTTGGGATCGCGGGTTGTAGTTAATTTATAAAATTCTTCACACTCAACATCCGAAGGGTGCTGAATGGGCGTTGCGGAGGGAAGCTCTTCCAGCTCCCAAAAACGTCTGACTAAAGAGTCAATAGCGGTAGGCTCTTCAATAGAACACGTTAGAACATGTTGAGCGGAACGCGGTAGTGTAATCGGTACAGAACCCATCACAACATAACCTAACACCGTGCGCAATGCAGTGGGTGCCGACGGATCGCAATGGGAGCGAACCACGTCCGGGAGTAGTAAGTGTGGGAAAAGAGACGCGCCGATTAGCAAATCAATTTTATTTGGGATGCCATGATGATCATCTGCTATTTGTAATCCCGATAAATGTGATAAAACGGAAGTGTCTACCACAGCGGTGGGCAATAAATCTGTTATCCTATCAACAACAAGCGGTTCAATATTAAAATATATATTTTTATTGTAGCGCGAATAAAATTTTAAATTAATAGGATTAGTGTAAATCTCTCTCTCTGCCCCACCGAACCCCTTAACTAAAGTACGTTCGGTGTATTGAGGTTGAATACCTAACAAATCACAACACTCTTTAGTGATAAAATGACTTTGTGAAGCGGAATCTAAAAGCGCACGAATTATTTTTCGTTGGCATTTGTTATCATAAACAATAACTTGCGCGGTTGATAACAAAACTGTTGAATTTTGCGCGGGCGCGCTCGGATTGCTTATATTGTTATTATTAAAAGGACTGGCGCACGCGTTCGCGCAGAGCGCCGTTACATCGCAATGCTGCGTAGTTGAAGCGTCAGGTGGCGCGCACGGCGCGCGGCATTCACCCGATGGCTCAGTGAGCGAAACAGCGGGGTAGCGCGGTTGCACGGGGTTTGAACCGCGTGGAAAGTGCAATAACGTATGATGGCGGCTACGCTTACCCGTGAGTTGGACACAGGCGCGACAATTCGAATTAGAAGAGCAATTAGAAACTTTGTGATTTAAACTAAGGCAATTTAAACACGCATTGTAATCTTTTACACATTTATAACGATCATGCGGCGACATTTTATTAAAATCAGGACACTTAAACAAGTGTTTATGCAAAACATTTGTACATAAACATTTATGCGATGACTCATCTGTTATGATATAAGTTTGATACTTGGGTGGCGAAGTATTAGTACTAGAACGGCGGTTATATTTATCGTTATTACTACTCGGGCGCATAATACTAGTGCCTTTCACGTGAGTGCGTTCCAATACCTTTGCGCGTGTTTTTATAAAATCAATTAAGCCATCAAATGTAGGCATATTAGTTCCACATTGAAGTTCAAAAGCGCGGACACTATCTGAGTCTATCTTTTTCAAAGCGGTATGAACTATGATTAAATCTGCGAGATTATCTAGCTTTAAGTTCTGTAAAGCGCGCACAGCGCTTATAAAATTGTCATTAAATAAATCAGAGTTCGTTGTGGAAGCGGATTGAAATGATTTAAAATCGAACATTTGATTTAAATACGCGGAAACGAGCAT
This sequence comes from Orgyia antiqua, assembly GCA_916999025.1. Classification (NCBI taxonomy): domain Eukaryota; kingdom Metazoa; phylum Arthropoda; class Insecta; order Lepidoptera; family Erebidae; genus Orgyia; species Orgyia antiqua. The sequence continues at coordinate 28,728,675 of OU779871.1, forward strand.
GCGTTTGTCATCGTACTTATCTTTGAGTAATTTGACAATTAAATTATAATTCTCCGCACACGGAGTTATACCCGATATCACGGACCTAGCCGTACCTTTCAGGATACCCAGCAGATAATATAATCGTTCTGCATCAGTCAGTTCTGGATTAGTGTGAACTGTAGATTCGAAACTCAACCAGAACAATGAAAACAATCGAATGTCACCCGAAAATGATATCAATTCGATGGGGGCTAACCTCGGTGTCGACTTGCGTATTACATTAGAATCACGTGACGTGTTTACTTCTGTATAGCGGGCACGAGCGCGTGTTATTCTACTATATAGGGATTCAAACGAGATTAAGCTATGATAATCAGGTTTAGCGGAGGGATTAATAGTTAACAAGCGAGCGTTGTATTCGTCTAAGATCTGTTCAAACTTGGATCGTAAATCTGATATGTGAGACGACTCGTCGAGGAAAAATTCTCTCTTACGTATGTCTGTATTAGCGGTGATTGATAAATCATATATTTTTTGTATTATCTCAAATATCGCATCACGTTTAGCTAGTAAAATGCGTAACATCGAATCCTGAGACTCATCAACATCTTTATATTCAGTATCGCTATTTGAAGACGATGTGGTAGGTTTTTTAGACATAATTAAAACAAACTTTTACAATAAAATGTAAACAAGTATTGATAAGAGCGAAGAAAATAATATTGTAGGTAGATAAAGGCAACAGCGGCTAAATACGTGACCTACTTAGCACGCGATTCGAGAACATTCGTTTTGCGAAAAAGAAATAAAATGTAGGTATATTTATATTATTATTTTAATGCTTTAAGAGTAACGGAATGTTTTTAGAATAAGTATATTTTAAACAATCACTTATTAGGCACTATTTTAGTATGCTAATAAGGGCGGTTATATATTTATATTGCGGGATAAAAGACCTCGTGTGGGCCGTAAATCTCTTATTAGACCTAGGTATGTTAGGTATGCTAATAAGGGCGGTTGTTTGCGTGTTTAGCGGAACAAATAATATAATAAGGATCAAATCTATACGGTTCGACTGGACCAAACAATATGGTGACGCCGTTTGTGATTACGCCAGTATAAAATATAATTGATTATTCAATTCGGTAAAAGTGGACTGTATGTGATAAGCATGGTCGTTAAAGAAAAATAGATGGAAAGATGGGATGCATAGCATCTAGGTACCTTTATTTCTCGGTCTTCGTTGCTTGTGTCTCGACCGGGGTCTTGGTGACTGCCTTCTTCCTCAATCTCTCTTCTCAAAACAAACACACACTCGCGTGACGTAACACAGGTGCACCATATAAGGAAAGAGTTCATAAAAATGTTCACGAGTAGTTTATATAAGAGATTGTAGTCTCTTTGGCGATTGCGGGTCACAAAAAAGGAAATTTCTTCCTGGCGGGTAAACTAGGAGTACATTCACAAGAAGCTTGTACGACTTCTGGCGGGAACTTCCGATGCGTCCGGAAGCGCGGCGGTTACGATCGATACATGTAATATCTCGATCGATGTCAAAGGTGTACTAATTAAAATTTGCAACGATCCTTTTCTGGAAACGTCGGCGTCGGTACGAACCGGCGGAATCTCATTGGCTCTCTATGTCGTGATGCTATGCGTTGTTAGGTTGGTAGTAGGAAATGACCACAATTTAAAAAGTAAATTAATGTATTAACAATTATAAAATATACTGGCGTTACCAGATAGTATTGACAAATTATTATGTATCCACTATACAAAGACCTGTGACAAAGACCTAAACTGAATATCGCTATGCAACGGCGCAAAATAAAATATATAGAACATACGAGTATCTAGAACAGAGTAGATACAATAATTTGATACTATCTATTGCAACATTAAATAAATTATGGAGCTATAATAATATTTTTATTTTTAACAACGGCAATAAGATGGGCCAGGGCCCAGACCAGAAAATCTATACGGCCCAGAGTCTGGGCTGTATAGATTTTCTTTAGTCTATTAATAAATTAAATTATTAAATTAAGTTTAGTCTCTGGCAACCATACTAAGATTAAACTTGTATTATGGCTGGACTAACTATTTTATAGCAGTAGACTCTTCAAAATTATACCTACATGCATGATTTTCTATTTTTTTTTTTATGTTATTGTGGAGGAGCGTGGGTGATCGGGCTCCTCCTACCACAAAATGGAGAATTCTCCGACCAGGCTAGGTGACCAGCACTGGCCATTATATATATATTGACAGCTAATAAAAAAAATACAGTCAAGTTAACCGCCATTCCTGAACGATTCAAAATTTTTTTTTTTTTAATATTGTTTTGTACATAGTTCCAGGGCCCTGAGTCGGGTATTTCAACGGTGTCACAACTGTACCATTATTGTACCATTATGGTGCAATAGTAAAGTTTTTGGTAGTCTACTATTAATGTGTCGTCATAACGACTTCATCATTGTCTTACAATTGTCAAAGTGACATAAATTGCTAGTCTCGTACACAACTGCTTCACAATTGCAATTCAATGACTGAAATGTTTCGGTAGTCTGCTATTTTGAATTTGACAGTAATATTTTTAAATTGTCCTGTGTCGACAGATTGCCATAAATAAAAAATAGATAGATAGAAATATTAGAAATTGTTCTTTGTAATTTATTGCAATTTACTAATCTCCTAAACTTCACATTGCTTTTTATACTAATAAATAGTATGTACAAATATATTTAAACGAAGTCTAGCATGATTAAATGTTTAAATTTATTAGTAGTTTTTCGAAAATCACTTCAACTAACGCATTTTTTAAAAACGGCAACACATACATACCATTCTAACACAATCCATAGATAAAAGAGACCGAAAATTCAATGCATAGATAAAAGAGATCGACAATTCTATTACCATTGAAAGACCGTTATGACGGCATATAGCAGACTACGGATATTTGACTTCAATTGCAACGGTATCGTGCCGGTATTGTGCCGGTATGACAATTGTTCCAAAATAGTGGACTTGAGCACCTGATAAAACTTGAAGTGTAATCATGATTCTAAGAGTGATCCAATAAATTGTATATTGCTAAAGTGTGTATTGCTGCATTTGAATTCCTATTTTTTTGATATACATTTCTAGTATTAAATTGTTAAATAATTTTTATTTATTTTAGTCATTAGGTATTACGCCAATGAAGTGTAAGTACTTACGTACGTACAAAGTACAAACACACTTTTAAATTTATGTGGAGCCTGTAATTAATGGCCTGTAAACATATAACCTGTATTATCTGTGATATAACACCTGTTTATGGTTTCATTTTAAATAAAAAGTTTTAACAAGATTTTCTTTTTTATAACAATAGATAAATTTCTTTCTTTGCAAGCTAAATTTCTTTCAATTCCACAATAACACCGAATCTGTTGCATTAAGAATTAAAATAAACTTAAATAAAACGAACTCAAATTATGGTTTAAGTGTATTTTAAAGGGCTATTCGTTGTACACATTTATGTTAATTAAATTATCTATTCTATAATACACATTTTTATACGTAATAATTTCTTAACATTATAAATAATAATAAATAAATAATATTTTCTAACACTTGCGCGACTCATCTGTTTAAATAAAACTACTTTACGGATTTAGACGCGTATATTTGTTTTAAATTTTGGCCCGACGTTTCGGAGACTTTGCAGTCACCATGGTCACGGGTGAGACTCACCCGTGACCACGCGTCTAAATCCGTAAAAAGTAGTTTTATTTAAATAAATAAATAAATCAATATTCACGGACATTTCACGCAACGTCCTCTGGTCCCAAGCTAAGCTTATATGCTTGTGTTATGGGTACCAGAATACGGGTAGAATACATATTATACTACTTTTCTTTTGTAAATACATACTTATAATACATAGAAACACCCAGACGCAGTACAAACATTTGTATGACAATTAGAAAAATCACACAAATGATTGTCCCAAGCGGGAATCGAACCCGCGACCTCTTGATCGGCAGTCCGTTACATGAACCACTCAACACGAGGCTCGTCGTATATCGTATCATTAGGTACCGAATTCATATACCTAGGAACCCATTTTTATAAAATTTAGTTTTGCAAATTGAATTGAGTTTGTATTCGGCCTACTGATTAACTCCAATAAATTCCGCACGCAAGGTAATCAAACTTCACCGAACGTATGCGCTACAGTCGCATACGGAATGAGAATTTGGCGTGATTTTGCAAGGACCAATGAAAATGCATTATTCGATACCCGCTCCTACCTCCAACGTTGGTGCGTTTAATCATTAACAAAAAACACGTAATGCGGTATCGACTTGTGGTGATCTATGAATTGACCACAGCCGTTCACAACACAGATGGAGCTATAACATAATAAAAAAAGTTCAAACATGATTCGTCTCTACAATTTGCTCATCATTTTTTTTACTTCTTTTCTTTCCTTCTAAATCAGCATATATATCTTCTAGATCTTTCATTTTTGTCTCTGGCACGTAAAATATAAGATAAAATACATTAGCTAAACATATAAAACTAAATATCCAGAATGTTGAATGATACCCTATCCAAGAGTTCAATGGTGTAAATAATTTTAGGAGAGCGAAGTCCGAACCGAGAGATAGGGCTGTAATGATAGTAGCAACTGTACCTCGAAGCTGAAAAAAATAAAACAAAAATAGAACACATTAAAAATAAAATCGGTCAAGTCCGAGTTGGACTCGCCCACGAAGGAGTCTGTATTATCGTAATATATTTGTTATAACGACTTCTAATAAGACCAAATAATGGGACCCCAAACAATAGAATAATGAGTATTTGTTATTGTAGCTTCAATTAATATATACATAAACTGTGAAATTTCAGCTCTCTAGCTATCACCGTTCTAGAGATACAGCCTGCTGCCATACGGTCTCAATAATAGGGTTTACTCCCAAAGGGTGCTGTAAGAGCTAGAGATAATATGCAAACATCCTGTGTAAGAGACGGAAAACTCGAAAATAAACTCTATGCCAACACGCCATGTTAGCGTAGCATAGCAGTAGACCAAATAACCTCCCGAAATAAACCAAGCCCGTGGCCAATAGTGGGACATAAATGAGCTGGAGAGAGGACTATATACATTACATAAGCTAACTATGGAACAGGCTTGTAATTACTGCAATAAAAGTTTCTACTTAAATAAAAAAAACCTAGGTAGAGCCAAATACGATTATGAGAAAATCCTTAATCTAGTGACTATAAAACTCTAGTATTAAAACAAACCGAATAAAATTCCAAATTTAAATAAATATATTAAACATTTCGTTTAGAAAAAAAAAATACATCTATTTTGCAGGTATGTGAATATAAACTCGATTGACTGATAAAAAATTATTAAACTGGTCGCTATCACGTGTATAGCAAAAAAAGTAATATGTAGCGTGTTTTTAAAAGATCGAACTTACATTTTACAGTCGGCCTGATGTTAGAATTTCGAATAAAAAAATTAACGAGTTTTAACAATTCAATTCAGCCAGTTCGTTTTTTTTTAAATCACAATTTTTTAATTTTTTTTTTACATTAATAATATTAGTTTGACTTTGAAATTCAAAATTACTTATGGTTGAAAAAGGCAAGATCTTACAAAATATTAATGTGTTATATATTTCGCACCAATTTAACTTATAAACGTGAGATGAAGATGATGATGACGATGAGATCAAACGAGAAAAAATTTTTCACTTTAATAAATCCAGTCACAGACGTAAACCGAATTTAGTATCTGAAATAGAATTTTCGAAAATTTTTGGTCTATACCCCAAAACCTCAGACTGAACTGCCTGAATGAACCGAGTACCTACCGTAACTGTAAACGTATACCTACCTAACATTTAGCAGTTTTGTTGTTCACGTTTCATTTCTTTTAATTTTTTTTTATTTCTTTTTTATCCCAATCCAAATTCTTACATCTATTATTGAAAAAAAAAAACTACTAACCTGAAAATTAAACATCTCTGTCATAATCACAAACGGCAATGGTTGAAGTCCTGATGCATCAGCGAATATACAGAAACATAACGAGACGATAGGAACCCATCCAGGCATGTATACTTGTACACTCTTCAGGTAGAACCAGACTCCTAACAGACACATACTGAACCCGGCTACTACACTCGTTAGTATCAGGATTGGCTAGGAATAATAAAAAATATATATTAAAAAGTGAGACTATGGTACCAATTCAACGTGCATAACTAAACTTAACTAAAAAAAACCTGTCAAGAGCGAGGCAAACTCGCACACTTAGGGTTTCGTACATACTAGACATACGAGGGGAGGTCCAAAAGTTCGTGGAATGAAAGGGTTTTAGTAAAAATGAAACAGTAAATTTATTTTTCCTTTTCAATATAATCACCCTTAAGCTGAATACATTTATTAGATCTATGAATTAATTTTTCTAAACCATCGTAAAAATATTTTTTATCTTTTCCCTCAAAATGAACCAAAATTGCCTCCTTTACCTCATTGTCGTCGGAAAATTTCCTTCCCCTTAAGTCTTTTTTTAAATTAGGGAACAAATAAAAATCACTTGGGGCCAGATCTGGACTATAGGATGGGTGGACTAGTGATTCGAAGCCATGCGTGTGTAGAGCAGCCATTGCAACTTTGCTCTTGTGAACCGGCGCGTTGTCTTGCAAGAGCAACACGCCCTTGGTCAATTTTCCCCGACGTTTTTCTTTGATGGCATCCTTTAATTTTTCTAGTATTGTTGCGTAGTATTCTCCGGTTATGGTCCTGCCCTTTTCTTTATAATCAATCAGTATTATCCCCTCACAATCCCAAAAAACAGTAGCCATCAACTTTCCAGCCGACTCCGACACTTTGAATTTCTTTGGCGGTGGTGTCCCCTTTTTATGCCATTGCATGGACTCTTGTTTGGACTCAGGCTCAAAGTGATGAACCCATGTTTCATCGCCGGTAACAATTCGCTCCAAAATCGGTCCAGGATCTTCGCCACACAACTCCAAAAAATGTTTTGACGCTTCGACGCGCTGCTGTTTTTGAAGCGGCGTGAGCATTCTCGGTACCCATCTTGCACTGACTTTTGTCATACCCAGGTGGTCATGTAGGATTCGCAAAATAGTGGTATCTGATACTCAAACTAATGCAGATAACTGTTTTTTCTTCAAACGGGTGTCCTCCAGTACAATTTTTTCCACTTTTTCGACGATGTCTGATGTGGTGGCCTCAACTGGCCTTCCTGAGCGGGGGTCGTCTTCAATCGACTCCCGACCATGTTTAAAAAGACCATGCCACTTGTAAATCATTGATTTACTAGGGCACTGTTCCCCGTAAACAGTTTCCATTTCATTCAAAATGGTCTGAGCGTTCTTTCCTTGCTTGGTAAGGAATTTAATGACCGCACGGTGTTCAATTTTCTCCATAGTTTCAGTTTTCTTCCGGATTGACGTGTTTAGCAGGCGAGTGTTCGTAAACGAATGACGCAATAGGGCTGAAACTCCATTTATATACTAATTATGAGTCCCCAATTAGTATGACACTAAGCGAGCGCCCCTGTCCCCACTCCATCCCCTCCATTCCACGAACTTTTGGACCTCCCCTCGTATGTCTAGTATGTACGAAAGTGTGCGAGTTTGCCTCGCTCTTGACAGGTTATATAACCATAAGGTTATATAACCATAAGTAACTGCATTCAAATAATCATTTAATTAAACTCAAAACAACTCACCAACTTAATTTTGTAGTTGAAATATAGGAAATCGCCTACATTTCAGCTACTTCACAAGTTGGTATTAGTATAAACACTACTTTCTTGTGATGTGATGACAAATTATAAGTTTTTGCAGTTTTCCCTGTATCAGCACTATATAGACTTGATCTACTTATACCAAATTTCAAGGCTCTAGGGCAACGGGAAGTACCCTGTGAATTTTGATTCCCTAGCATACACGCTTATATATAAGTTTGGTATGTATCTATCAATGTATTAATCTATGTAACGGAATCTTTGAAAGTGATTTTTACCCACTTGCAGTAGTCGAATTAATTTCAAATTTTACATACATATCAAAGACCGATAACATTTAAAGTAATATCTTCAAGAATTTTTTAAAAATTCTTATAGTGAATATTTCAATAATATTGAAATTAGTTGCTTAAAATAGTCTATATTTTCTGAAAAGAATATAAAAACAGTAGGTCAAAAATAATGAACAATCCCCATTCATTTTTAAGGTAAGTTAAGTTTAGTTGTGACGTGGAATCGGTACCTATGAAGGTTATTTCTTTTTACAAACCTTAAAAAAACAGTCAAAAGCAAGTTGGATACGTACACGAAGGGATATTTGTCAAATAACAGGATTAGGACAGGAGAATGATAATGAAGAATATTTATTGTTCTAGCATTAACTCTTTCCAGTCTCCTCTACTTTGGGAACGATTATGGTCTACTGTGCCGCGCTGACCAGGCGTGTTGGCATAGAGTTTATTTTGGAGATTTCTGTCTCTTACAGTCTTCAACTCTTTAATGATCTGGTGACAGACGAACGGACGGACAACGAAATCTCAGTATGGTCCCGCTTTATCTTTTGGTATAGAACCCTAGAACCTAACTAAAAACCCAACTGAACCCTAACTCGCTGCATTCTCTTTGTCGAACATTTTGGTTCTTTGACATAAGACCTTATTATTAATTTGCGTGTGTATTCCATGTGGTTGTAGAATACTAGTGTCACTACCCCATTTTCTTTTAAAGGTGCTGTAAGAGTCAGTTAAGGGACATTATAAGCAAAAGGTTTTTTCTTGGTATGACTATTTTTTGACATTTTGTAGAGAGGGTTTAACTCCCATATCCTCGCTCTGGCTACGCCCATAGTAAGTAGTAGGTTAAAATAGAATGATGGGATACACCTAAATTGCCCTTAGCTGTAATTCCTCGACAGTTTCCATATAGGTTGTCTGGAAGAGATCGCTACCAGCGATAAGACCGCCGCTTGTACATACCTTAAGCTGTACTATATCTTATTATGTAGTTTGTCATTTCTTTGGTGCACAATAAAGAATTTTGTATTGTATTGTAAGTAGTAATTATTTATAACTTAGTTATGTTCTTTTGACGAGCCTCGTTGTATAATGATTCATCTAACGGACTGCCGTTCACGAGGTCGCGGGTTCGATTCCTGCACGGTACAATAATTAGGGAACAAGTTAAGTGCAATCTGAATTTTCTAACCTTTCTTCCAGCTCTATCCACAAGTTGACAAGCCAAAAACGATCCAACAATCTGTACAGCTGCTAATAATATCGATTGCTTATTAGGGGATAAGGCGATACTTCCAGGACCTTCGCTAGCTTCAGCAAAAATCTGGCTAGCGTAGACCAGGATAGCAATACAACCACAAAACTCCCTCGTCAAATTTACTATTAGGGCCACCCAGAAAGCTTTCCTTGTTGTTTTTTCAGCAACTGCAATATAATAATTATAACTAAAAACTATTTTCATAGCAATGTTTTATGATGGGCTTTGTGGTCTAGTGGTTCATGTTACCGTTCACGAGGTTCCAGGTTCGATTCACGCACGGGACAATCATTTGTGTGATGTATATAAATATCATACAACTAAAATGGGTACCGCGTCTGGGTGTTTCTATGTATTATATGTATGTATTTACAAAAGAAAAGTAGTTTATGTATTCTATCCGTATCAGATACACATAACACAAGCATATAAGCTTAGCTTAGGACCAGAGGACGTTGTGTGAAATGTCCGTGAATATTTATTTATTTTCATAACAATGTTTTAAATCCTTTCGTAGCATCGTAGCACTTAAACAGATACATTGTTTAGTTAAGACGCGGTTTTCTAGATTTACCTGAAATAGGGTTTACATAATCTATTTTTAAACGACTTAAAACAAGGAAGAAGGTTTTAATTCGTCTGTATGTATTTTTTATGCTTATACCCTAAACTAGGCGAAGCGATTTGAATGATTCTCTTTTTATTTGAAAGCTGATGTTCCCGTGTGAGCCCATTAGCACCAGGTCAGTATCTGATGGTTATCTCCTAAGAAATCGAGAAAACTCTCAAATTTTATAGGCACATGAAGACGGTTCAATATTTTTTATAAAAATGCACATAATTATTTAAAGTTTAACATCAAAAATATTTAGAAATCCACTCACACACAAGTTTCGGTGAGAACTTCGGTTCACTTGTAGTCTGTTCAATAATCAGTTTATCCACTTCCTCACTGATAGCCTGGTCATCAACTGGCAATGAACGAAGCCAGGCTAATACTTTAGCTGTTTCCTTTATTAAACATGTTTCAAATTAAAATGTTTATCTATATAAGCTGAAGAGTTTGTTTGTTTGTTTGAACGCGCTAATCTCAGGTACTATTGGTTCGATTAGAAAAAATCTTTTTGTGTTGGATAGTTCATTTATCCAGTAAGGCTATAGGCTATATAACATCACGCTGCGACCAATAGGAGTGAAGCATTAGTGAAAAATGTTGCGTAAGCAGGAAAAATTTGTAAATTTTACGCGTAAGAAGTTGCGAGATCCCTCTCTCTCTCCAGCCCATTACCGTCCCACTGGCCTACTCCACTTTGGATTATAGTCTACTATGCCGCGCTGACCAGACCTGACCAGACCTGTGTTGGCACACGATTTAGTTTCGAGTTTTCCGTCTCTCACAGTTGACGGTAACTGCTTCTATTATTATTGTACCTTAGCTGGCTCTTACACCAACCTTAAAGTCAAAGTCAAAAAGCTAACTAGCTTCTGACGTTTCAAAAGAGCTTGTAAAACATAGCAATAATATTTTTTTGATTTTGAATTACACCTGGGAAAGAAATGGGGTGGTGACACTTGTATTCTTAATCCGTCACCACACGTACCTAGTGTTGTCAATGTATGTAAATATAATTACCTCATTTCTTCCTTTCTTGATAAGAAACGAAGGTGTTTCAGGCAGTCGCAACAGTATACAGAAGTGGATGACAGGAATCGCGAGCAGTATCCATAGAACAACGTTAAATTCTAGCAGATCTCCAAGAACAAATACTAGAAGATTACCGACGGTCTGTTGATCATTAAATAAATATCTTTTTTACATATTATAAAACAAACTACTGGATATAGATCTTCCCCATAGAACGCAACAGGTTTTTAACCGACTTAAAAAAAAAGAGGAAGTTCTAAATTCGTCTGTATGTTTTCGTTTTCATGTTTGTTACCTTATAACTTTTAACTGGGCGAAGCGACTTTGATGATTCTTTTTTATTTGATAGGTGGTGGTTACCGTTGGGTCCCATTGGCACCAGGTCAGAATCTGATAGTTATCTCCTGAGAAATCGAGCATAACCCTCAAATTTCAAAGGCTTATATGCCTTTGAAATGAGATTCAGTTAATTTTTTTTTTAAATACGAAATTATTATTATTATGAAAACTCTGTTGTCCGCAACTTCCTAATTTAAAACTAAACCTTGTCAAATTATACAAAAAAGCCATAATCTTGAACCATTCTATCTATTAAAAAAAACCGCATCAAAATCCGTTGCGTATTTTTGAAGATATAAGCTCACATAGGGACATAACATGCAAAAATAAAGATCTTGGTATCAATTCTACATGCTCAACTCTCTCTATCTCTCTCTCCACCCCATTTACGTCCCACTGTTGGGCCCGGGTCTCCTCCACTTTGGGAGTGATTGTAGTCTACTGTGCCGCGCTGACCAGGCGTGTTGGCACAAGGTTTATTTTCGAGTTGTCCGTCTCTCACAGAGCGTGTTCTCTGTGTGCAATATCCCTAAGCTGACTTTTACAGCAGCCTTGGGAGGAGATGGGGTGATGACACTTGTATTCTCAATCCGTCACCAAACGGAACCCATGAACATGCACAACCTAACTAAAAAATTCAAGAAAAGTCAAAGTTCAGTTAACATTACCGAATTGTGATATTCACACTATCAATTTAAATTTTTTAGTTAAGTTTAGTTATGCATATAGAATAGGTACCATTGTCAATAACACAATTCGGCAATGTTAACTCAACGTTATTATTATAAAAAGAATTGACCAACGATTTTAATTAATATAAATGTACACCGCGGAATATTCAATACATCAAAATACACCATAGTTCTTTTCATTTTAAGTTAAGTTTAATTGTGCTCGTAGAATTGGCACCTTTGTTTTATAATAAGTAGTGTCCGACTGAAACTGGTTTTCCGGCCGAAACCGAAACTGAATGTTCGGCCGTGGCTTCAGTTTCGGCCGAAACTCACGTGGTTAAGTATACAATTTCTTAAAATACAGAAATTTGGTGCATTTTACTGTATTATTTTGCATTCATTAGGGCATGAAATGGGGACACAGTATATTAAGTTCGTTGGAATCATTTATTTAATCTAATATATAAAATTCACGTGTCACAGTGTTAGTTACCGTACTCCTCCGAAACGGCTTGACCGATTTTTATTAAATTTTACATGCATATTCAGTAGGTCTGAGAATCGGCGAACATATATTTTTCAAACTTTTTTTTATTTTTAATGTGGCAAAACAACGTTTGCCGGGTCAGCTAGTATAATATAAAAAATATTAATAACATTTTTATTATTTTTTAAATTATGTTCTCTTAATTCCCAAACAGGGCCGTTATTAAAAGTTTCGGCCGATTATGGCCGAAACCGAAACTGCTGCCGAAACTTTCGGCCAACCGAAACTTTCGGTCGGACACTAATAATAAGTAAAGATTATTATTGTTCTAGTTTCCACCGAAGTTATCGATCTTATAAATACCATTAAACACACACATATTCCGAGACACGTGTAAATACAATATTATTAAAACAAAAGCTTGTTTTAATATAATCAAAATACCAATCGATGCCACATTAAACTATTTTTGGTCTTTATCTTTTACTTATCATAAAACATAGTCAATATTTATGTATCTATGTCCCTATGTGAGCTTATATCTTTTTAATAGATAAGAGTGATTTAAAAGGATGGCTTTTTGTAAAATTTGTTAATATTTGCTTTCTCAATTTCCTATTATACTAATATTTGCATATTAAATTTCACCGTTCCTGAGATACAGCTTGGTGACGGACAAAGAAGTCTTAGTAAAAGACTTTTGGTCTTATTCATAATGACTTATCGGAGGTTTAAACGGAGATTTTATCGGAGAGATAAAAAAAGTTTTGTCGTAAAAAGACTATTCTGAATAACAAGTTTTGACAATTTAAACGAACCTATTTTAGCGAACTTTTAAACCTCCGTTAAGTCATTATGAATAAGGCGGTTAATATATAAATACTTTACATACATATAATTTTTGTCTTCGTTATTGTCAAGATAAGGTTTCTTTAAGTATTGGACCCTAACATTTGAAAGTTACCTGTGAAAATATGAAGAAAGTTCCTGTCATGCCTCTGATACTGTCTTCGCTGATTTCCTTCACATACAAAGGGCAAACCACATAGGCTCCACCGGCACCAAAACCTATCAGTCCTCGAGCTCCGATCAAGGCTAGTGAGTGTGTGCATATTAACTTGACCATCCAGCCGATCTGTCCAAACAAAATATAATAAAATGTGTATTGTTTTCTTAAAGACAATTAAGTAAAAGAAAACTACTCCATTATTTTCTTCTTCTGGTGGTCCAATTCTTCGCAGTAAGCTAGTATTTGGGAAACTGATTCTCCGTCCCTGACATCTTTGTATCTATACATATAAATAACACTTTATATTTCATTTCATATATTATTGTCCATTAATGGCTCTTATGCGACTAAAGAAAACTCTATAAGTTCAATCGGGTATTTATATAGACGGAAATCTCGAAAATAAACCCTGTGCCAACACGCCTCGTCAGGCCGCCACAGTAGACAATAATTCCTCCCAAAATGGAGCAGGCCCGTGCCCAATAGTGGGACTTTGGGGCTGTAGAGAGTATGTGCAAGTCTCAAAACATTTTATTTTTATTTTAATTTCATGTTATTATTTTATGATTATATAAAAATGGTCTTATTCGTAATGACTTATCGGAGGTTTTTAACGGAGGTTTTATTGGAGAGATAATAAACGTTTTAGCGTAAAAAGACTATTATGAATAACAAGTTTTGACAAATTTTGCAAACCTATTTTAGCGAACTTTTAAACCTCCGATAAGTCATTATGAATAAGACCGTAAGTATTTACTCTTTTTTTTTTAATTACTTACCGCAATAGGTATTGAGGCACATAACAAAGCATTCTTCCTTCCAAATTTATCAGCGGCTACCCCATACACGAACACTGCTATTGGTGCAAAGATAAACATAATGGATGCCATCCATGACACATCTTCTTCAGATAAAGGAGGATCGGAAGGTGATGATTCACCCATTAGGAGTGCTTTGTGAGGTGATATCCAGCCCATAGCCGTTCCATACGCTAAGATTGGCATACATACTGCAAAAAATTTAACCATAAAAAAATGTTGTCAGTTCCGTCGCTCTACCGACTGGGCTATCAGCGTTCCTATGTGCAGGAACCATGATAGCTACCGTTTACCAAATTATACTTATAACTATAATTTAGTTTATTAAGTAAAAACATAGCAAGTCAATTGCAAAAAATAATAAATTAACGTTGTCCGTATGGTGACGGATGAAGAATACAAGTGTCACCACCCCTTTTCCTTTCTAGGGTGCTGTAAAAGCCAGTACACAGATAACAACTGCGAGAGATGGGAAACTCTAAGATAAATCCTTAGCTAAAACGCCTGGTCAGCGCGTCAGAGTATACCGAAATCCCTCCTAAAGTGTGCCCGTGCCCAGCAATGGAATGGATGGATGAAAATGCAGATTACGTAGTACTGTAGTCCTAATTTAGGTATTTGCCATAGGTATTGCTATACCTATTCCCGAGCGCCGCGCTGAAAGGGACAAATACAGGGTGACTTTGCAAGGTGTTGCCAAATTTTTAGGAGCGACTCTGAATCAGTAACTTAATCAATTTACGTAAAGAACATAAAAATTTTTTTTTTCATTTTAATTAATCCTATCCGCTGTTTAAAAATAGTACGCGTGGATAATTTACTTCATTCATAGAAAAATACGCACGCACGTCACGATAGTTTCGCAAAAGTTAAATTGTAAGTGTAGTAGTGATTATGGTGCGCGAAAATAAGCCTTATGCCTAACAACATAAGGTTCGGGCGCCCGCGCAAGCAAGGGTTAGCGGGAAGCGTAGGCCGACAAATGGAGGGGGAGTGTTTATTGAAGGGTCATTGACCGGTGGCGTGTTGATGAAATTGCACCGTATGTCCACTGCATAAGAACTTGTTGGTGCGCTTGTCGTTATGTGGTCTGCTTAAGGTCGTTTTTGGCTCTGGTCTCTGATGAATGACAACACACGCGGTGTCTCTTTGTTGAGTTACTTTTAAGGACATTTTAAATAGTTTTTTTTTTTGAAAAATACTACGTTTACAAATAGTTCCTACAAAGACGTATTTTAGTATTGTTCTATAGAGCTTATTTAAAAAATTTGGCAACACCTTGCAAAGTCACCCTGTATAGCTGAATCTACTATATAAAAATAAGTCGGGTTTTCCTTCCTGACGCTATAACTCCAGAACGCACGGACCGATTTCCACGGTTTTGCATTCGTTGGAAAGGTCTCGGGCTCCGTGAGGTTTATAGTTCTTTTTTTTAATTTTTTTTATTACTTTTATTTTGGTATGGCAAAACAACGTTTGCCGGGACAGCTAGTATTATGTAATTATAAATAATAAACTATGTGCTTAATCAGTTAGGTATTATAAAATCCCTATTAATATTATGAATGCGAAAGTAACTCTGTCTGTCTGTCTGTTACGCTTTCCCGCTTAAACCTCTCAACCGATTTTGATGAAATTTGGCACAGACAATCTTTAGACCCTGAGAAAGGATACCTTTTATTGCGAAAAAAAGGGATGAAAAGTTTTCTAACACGCGGACGGAGTCGCAGGCAACAGCTAGTGACATATAATTTGTACGCCTTTGCAAAGCAAAACATAGAGATACAATTTCTTTGTTCCGACTTTGTTTATTTATCTATGATAAGCAAATAAATAAATTGAATTGAATTGAAGCAGATTTTACCTACAAAATCTTTGAAAAAAAGACGTTTCCTAGTTTCATTTTTTCTTCGCGAAAATTAAACCGATTATGTTTTTTTTACCCTATGTTACAGATGAAGAGTATATCTATGCTTCTATCACTTTCTTTTTTGGTAAAACCTTAACAAATTTGTGTGATAGACGTTGCAACTTTAGCTAAAGAAAACCGAAAAAAATGGATTTTTGGATGGTTAGTATTTTTTGGTTTTTACTTTTAGAAATATGATAGAATATATATAATATAAATATATATAAATAATATAGAATATATATCTAATATATAAATCTAATATATAAAATTCACGTGTCACAGTGTTAGTTACCGTACTCCTCCGAAACGGCTTGACCGATCTTTATGAAATTTTACATACATATTCAGTAGGTCTGAGAATCGGCCAACATCTATTTTTCAATTTTTTTTTTAGTTTGGCAAAACAACGTTTGCCGGGTCAGCTAGTATAATATAAATATGATAGAAGCATAGCATAAAAAATCTTTTACTGTTAGATAATACAATTATCTAGGAAGGCTTTAGGCTATATAACATTAAATTGCGACCAACAGCAGTGAAATATTAATGAAAAATGTTGCAAAAACGGGAAAAATTTTCCTAAATTTATTGCGTATGAAATCGCGTTAACAAATTCTGTATTGTAATGTATAATAATATTAAATTCTGTATGTTTAAAATTGCAATTAAAAGGTTAATGTCCGTATAATTTTTACAAATAACTTGTATAGAAATGTTAAATGAATGAATTTTGGTTAATAAGATTTTAATGTATATAAAAATATTCTGCCTTAAAAATATGTGCTAAGTTCGAAGCTCGGTATGTTAGTTTGCTCCTTAGAAAGGTTATCTTAAAATAGGTACAACCTGGTACTTCGTACGTGTAGAATTCAGAAGAAATTCCCCGTTTTTGCAACATTTTTCACTGATGTTGCGCTCCAATTGATGGTAGCGTGATTTTATACACTTTTACCTTGGTAAAGGTACTATCCAATATTGAAAGAATTTTTCAAATCGGACCGGTGATTCCTGAAATTAGCGCATTGAAATAAACAAACGAACTCTTCAGCTTTTTAAGGGCCTACATCAATATTATCGTCGACATGTATCTTTTAACACAGCTAGTAGGTATAGAAAATAAAGAATTAGGGATATTTTTTTTGTTTACTCAAAATCTACTAAATATATTTTAATTCCGGTTTACGTGTTTCTATATATAATAGTTACTTATGTTTTTAAAGTTATTTCATTAGTTAATACGCGATAATAGACCGACAAATGAAAAAAATAAAAAATAAGAGAGGTTATTTCGCTAAGATTTTCTATCGAGAAAACTTTTTTCAATCGCGTTTCTGAGTTTATGCGATCCTAGATTATATATTGAAAAAACGTATACTTAAAAATTAGAGCTTTAGCCATTCAATCTAAAGAAAAAATTAAAACTTCGTACGTAGAAAAATGCACGAAGCTATGTTGGTACTCGTATCCTCTTAATATTAGAATAAATAAGATCGGACGCCTAAGAAATAGACGTAGAAGTCAAGTAGAGTCAAGTAGAGTCACAATTAGACGTGAAGTGGCTTCCTAACAAGTTTTTCACATAATAGTTTCTATTTTAAGTAGTGTTATCCATTTCGTTCATTTACACATAAATAATTAATGTAATTCGCCTTTTTAGGGTTCCGTACCCAAAGGGTAAAACGGGACCCTATTACTGAGACTTCGCTGTCCGTCCGTCCGTCCGTCCGTCCGTCCGTCCGTCCGTCCGTCTGTCACCAGGCTGTATCTCAAGAACGGTGATAGCTAGACAGTTGAAATTTTCACAGATAATGTATTTCTATTGCCGCTATAACAACAAATACTAAAAATAAAATAAAATAAATATTTAAGGGGGGCTCCCATACAACAAACATGATTTTTTTACCGTTTCTTGCTCGATACTAATAACGTTGCCTTATGTTGCATAGATAATGGTACGGAACCCTTGGTGCGCGAGTCCGACTCGCACTTGACCAATTTTTTCTTCATTGCACATGTGGAATTTTAAAAGGTCTAGACT
Source organism: Orgyia antiqua (assembly GCA_916999025.1). NCBI lineage: Eukaryota > Metazoa > Arthropoda > Insecta > Lepidoptera > Erebidae > Orgyia > Orgyia antiqua. The sequence continues at coordinate 28,746,913 of OU779871.1, forward strand.
GGTTTTTCCTTGACTAATGTCAAAGTTAAATAAAAGATTATATTATGACAATAAGTGGCGCATCATACGCAAGAAATTAACACTATTCCGTGGTAGTCTTTGCTTATTATAAAACAAAGTCATATTGTCTGTATGTGAGCTATCTTTAAAACAACGCAACAGATTTTGATGTGTGGATTTTGGTGATTTGGTGAGCATTTTTTATTTTATTTTAGCTTTCACCCACTTGCAGTAGTCAGATTGATCTGAAATTTTGCACATATAATAAGGACCAATAACAATATAATAATGTAAAGTAATTTTGAATTTTTAGTTTTAGAACCAAAAACTTATTAAGACAATATTGCAATGTCCTTGATCCTTCATAGCAAAATTTTGTTTGACTATTGCAATTGTGTTGGCAAAAGTCTAATACATACAACCTATTACATACGTTACCTAGATAGATACAAACGAAGCAAATAGGTAGTGATGCCAACTCCGGGGGGGGTGGATCTATATAGGGATTTGTTTAGGGGATGTAATTTTTTGGGGATATTTTTAGGGAGAAAATATTATTTGAATATTATTTTAAAAATTTTCTACGTACAAAAAGATGCAGATTATACTTATATATTTCGAAAATGTAAAACTATTATCAAGATTTAAATAAAACTAGGTAAAGAATGAGATTTAGATTAACTAATTATTTATTGTTTAAATTTATTTTTTTACTTATATTTTAATGAATAAATACTTGTTCCGTCGTTGGGGAGTTTTGTTTTGAATTTAGTGGTTTTTGAAATTGCTTTAGGGGGAAAGTTTTCAAACAGTTGGCCACACTGCAAATAGGTGATAAATTTACCAATTCTATACGTTACAGAACTAATTTAGAGTTATAAATGAAAAAAGTATTGTTTATTGTGCCAATTTCATTTATCGGTTTAAATTCAAATGAACATATTATTCTAGTTTTTTTAAACTATTCATTTTTGATCATGAGGATTGCACGTGTGTAAAACAAAGTAGCAGACGATTTTTCTTAGATGACTCATAATAATATTTGTTCATGTTTATAATTCTCATTATGTTCTCCCATACAAAAATAATACAAATTTTAATTTTTTACTTAAACATTAGTATTGATTAAACACTAACACAATATTTTTAAACGTCATACGCATGCCGTGTGTTAATATTTAAGTCACAACACATCCGTAATTGATTGACTTTGCCAAGTGAAATAGTTTTTGTATTGTATTTATAAAACACTACATAAATAGCGTTCTAAATATAAGTGTACTAACTCGTGCATCAAGAATCTTATTAGTAGTATTGATGACAATCTGAGAATGTGTACGAGGTAAAAATAACTAAGTTAACTTAATATGGATGTTTTTTGGTTTCACAATGTTGCACCCTTACTATCTTATAAAGCTTATCTGTGAGTTGATGGACTAAGAATATTAATATCACCACCACATTTTTAATATTAGTAGATAATAACTTTCGTAAGAGATGATAATTTCAAAACTAACTCATACGGTGGTCAACGTTGTGTAGTAGACCGAATAATAAATAAATAAAAAAATAAAAGCCATTTATTTCGTATGCAGTATTAAAAATTGATTATTTTTACACATATTATTATATAAGTATATAAAGGGAAATTTTTCGTTAATTATTTTTATGTACGGCAAGTACGAATCAGAAAAGGTACCACTTAAATTTTTTAACATTTTTAGCTAAATGTAAAGAGCACTTTTAAGGAAATATGAAAAATAAATTATGATGTGTCTTTGTTTTCATAGCGACCGAGACAATGCATTAGTCTATATATATTTAATTGATGTCAGATGGAATGCGTGTTCAAATAATTTGGCATGGTTAAACAATTTATTACGATGTATTTTTAAATTGTTGATATAGTTTTTTCTTATAATGTTTAACGCTGATTTCTAAGTAATTTTTACATTATAAACTTGTTTTAAATATTGTTTATGTTATGGTTTGATTAGGTAATTGAAAAGAAAATCAGTCAAGTGTGAGTTGAACTCACGTAAGATGGGTTCTTTGCCATTAATAGGTTATGATAAGTAATAACGCCATGCTGAAAGGGACAAACATACTTGAGGCAGATTTGACCGACAAACATCTATGAAAAAACAAAAGATGTTTCGTAGTCCCCTCTTTTTCTTTGCCAAAATTAAACCGATTTTAATTTTATTTACACCATATTAGATGAAGAGTATATTTATGCTTCTATCACTTTATTTTTTGGTAAAACGTTGTAGTGTCATTTATACTTTTTATACCAGTTAATTTATTAATACTAGTGGTGTGAATTGTGAAACTGTGCAATACAATTATTATAACCAGTGCCTGTTTTAATTTATTACACTAGAATAGAAATCCTACATGCGCTCCTTCCACAACGGCATTGGTATCATTAACGCATATCTGACATTACTAAAGCCAGGATCTTGAAAATTTGCATACTGGCTCTTTTTACATATGTCTGTCATTATCTAATTTATCGATTCTAGTTATACACTTCGAACATGCATGGTCATTGTAGCATAACAGACGAAATACTTTCCTGGAGGAGAAGAAGCTCGAGCCCGACAGTGGACCTTAATGAACTGGACAGAGAGAGACAAACACAAGATATTTGGATAAAATAGGATTTGCCTAATTGGGTCATGCCCCGGATGTTTAAGAAAAAATATTTTCGTAATAAAAATAAAAAGCATAGTTATTTGGGAAAGACAGAAATGTAGTGTGGTACCATGGATGGCAGTCCTAACTTTAACCTATTGTCACTAAAAAATATTGTATGGAATTGAAGCTTTAAAAGTGGAAAGAGCTTTGGGAGTTTGTATGAAAGTTGGTTATAGAAGTTCTACTTTTTTTTCATAATTTATGTTGTGTAAATACATTTTTGTTTCTTTATTTAAATCGTTCATTTGAGTAGGTATTATTAATGTAAGTTTTACAGCAAAGTGCTTAAAAAAATTTTTAAAGTAAACATTCAAATTGAGAACCTGTTCCTTATTTAAAATTACGAAATTCAAAACATTTGTGAGCGTTATTTTTGGTACTCATGGGTACTCCACCGACCATATATTTGCCAAAGAAGACAGCATTATTCTATGGCTGTTGGTTCTACAAAAATATCTAAATCCGTAAAAAGCGGTTTTATTAAAATTAAGTGGCATCGTAAAAGTTTGTATGATGCATCCTTTGTGACAGCTAACAATACAGACAAACACCTTAAGATAATAATCATACATATATCATTTTGTTGCTATCTATTTGTTTTCTGTTCAAACAAATTAGTTTTATTTCCAATTTTTCAGAAAATAATATTTTGTTAAATTTTTAACGAATTTCATTGCGTCTCGTAATCAAAAAAAAAATGTAAAATTTATATTGGTGTCGATTCTGTGTCCAAGAACTTAACTAAACTTAACTAAAAATTGATTTATTCCTGTCAAATCTCACTTTCTTATTCTGAAAGACACAACTTCACTTAAATTAAGTTTGACAGGACCAAAATTAGTCAATCTATACAATTTAGTGATAATGCTATTCTGGTGTACATCATAAATGTCAAAAATTCACTTAATTTAGTGAGTTCTCGACTTATTTAGTCGGGATGTGGGTAGGTGCCGACTTAAATTCACTAAATTTTATCATGGCTTTTTGAACATTAAAAGTTGATGTTCTGATTAATCATTGAATAATAAATGTTTGTTAGCAAATAAAAAATATTTATAAATTAAAATTATACTTGATAAATTAAATATTGGCGCCAAAATTGAGGTTAAACAAAGCGCGAAAAACAGACGAATCACAGTCAAGTGCGGAGATTCGTAGAAATTAAATAAAATATTTTAAATAAATTATTTAGGTATTTCTTTGTTTACTTAATTTTTGTCGAAATAGTTTTGTAATTTACATACATAATATAATACGTATTTTTACTTAGCCATAGAATTCTAAGACATCATATATTATGTAAGTATACACGTTATCGTAAAAATATTATAAACATATATAATTTAATACAAAGTGAACGATTTTGAGGTTAATGGCGTCTAATGATAAATATAACTTTTTTCCAGGTCATGCAGGGGAAAATAAATGTCCAGTTGGTGGCCTAATGGAAAATTGTGGTCCAGTACCTATAAATGCAGTTGCTACCAGTTATATTAAGTGAACTACAGGAAAAATCTAGAAATCTTTGGAACCATAGTTTGGAACATTGAAACTAGTGATAAAAAATGTGTATTTGTGTGTGTCTGCCTAAAGTTATGTAATTATCATTAAATAGTAGAAATAATAATTGTAGCCAGTGTTAAAACTATACCTACCAAATGGTGCTACTTGAACTGTGATACTTAATAAGGTTTCTAACAGTTTGTCTCTAGAACAGTGAGCTATATTTTTTATCAGTAGGTTTCTAAATTTATTATTAAAAATAACTAATGAAGAAATGAATAGAATCAGCCAAGCCAAGCCAGAGAGTTCAGTGGACCAACATTTATTTATATGTACTCGGAAAACATTCAGATTTATTTAGTAAAACATGTATTTAAACAAATATTGCATTTTTATTTGTATAATAAGTAAGTATTAAGCCTCTTACTATATCAAAAAGTAATGTGTTATGCATATATGTAATTTATTGGAATTCTTAACATTCTAATAATCCATATAGATTGTTTGTAAGAATTCATAGATACATAAATACTGTTTTGTAGCTTATAGCTAGATCAGAATACTTAACACATAGGCTATATTATAGTAACCACTAGCAGGCTTAGCTAAGTTAGAAATAAAGTATATAATTTATTGGAATTCTTAACATTCTATTAATCTAAATATGTTTGTAAGAATTCATGGATATATGTTGCCCTTAAGAAAAGACTATGATGAATTAATTACTGTTGTGTAGCTTATAGATCAGAATACTTAACATATACAACTACATACTGAACTTAACACACTTTTATAAGTTATAAATAAAAGTAGAAATAAATTATTAGGTTCATTTAATATCTCTTGCATAATTATACACCACATGATATCACAAATTTTTATAAATACAGATTTTCATGTTTCCATAAATACACTTTTTGGCTTTTGTCATTGTTATCTTGATAATTATGAGTTTCCGTCATCAGTTTATGGTAGATGAGAAGTAAATATTTGCTTATAAGCATATTTTTCCTTAGTTGCTGTAATTATTTACAATAAACACCTATTAAATTATATAATTAACGAATATAATTGTTTGTTTTTTGTATAAAGTAATCAAGGAAAGTAATATAGGCATACCACAGAGTAAAAGTAGTGCTAATCACTCCACAGATAACCTAAAAGATTTGATGCTCACTATGCTCATATCTAAGATGAGAAATACACTGAAATAAGGCCGCCAACTAATTAAATTATTAATAAATGTTCATAACAATGATGCAGAAATAGTTGTAAATATTTTTTAATAACTATATTGCTCAAATAACGTTTGAAAAGGAATTTTATATTAGTTATTTTTTTATTCATTCATTCATTCGTTCACTATAAAAGGCATTTTTGTCTGATAGTGGGCAGCTTTAAATGATTATGTCAAAATCAAATAAGTGCTGTCAACTAAAATTTTAAGTTTAATTTCTGTTTGAAACAGAATAGGTTTATCACTAAAACCAAACTAAAAATAGTTTATTTATGGTTAAGTTTAGTCAAGTTGGACTTGCACTGGAATCGACACCATTACCAATATTAATGTGTAAAATTTATATTAACAATATTACGCTTATTTCAGGACTAGATAACGTTACGTGAAGGTAATAAAAATAATCCTTTTTTATTAGTAAAACGACTGTAATTAAAATCAATGAAATAATTTCTATATTTTAGAATAATTTAGAAAAAAATGTTGTTGACATTTTTGTTAATGCATAAGTAATTGTGTATAGGATTTTTTTATTTTTTATTTGGGACATTTGATTTTAAATTGTTTAGGCCTAAACTAAGCAGCGCACGCAGTTATAGACATAGTTTTAATTTTATTTTTTTAACTATTGCCCCATAATAGATAAATAAGAAATTATTCCGTATGTGAATCGAACTCACCACCTCACGCAAATATGCAGCGCCGCTACTGCTGCGCCATGCAACGCAGGAAATAATAATTAAAATAATATCAATTTTACTCACCAATAATTGACATAATAATTTGATTGTGTTTACTTCCCGTCTTCCCTACTGAACGGGAATTAATTTTATACACTTTATTCACCATTTTTAATAACAAAACACTATCAAAACACAAAAAAGAAAACTATTAAAAATATACTTTTTTTATTCTTCCACATTTAAATATAAAAAATAAATTGTCTATGGTTTTAAAAAGTTTAGTCCTTATGATTAAAAAAATTAAAATTTGAATTTAGAATAATTAAAAATTAAAAGGAACACTACTTTTTGTTTTGGCAGAAATGCCGCGAGCCGTCAGGGCTGCGATGGCAGACTGTACATATTCTATCTTTAGTCTATACTTTTATACGACAGTGTTAAGAAGGGCTCGAACTGTTAACAATTATATATTTTATCTACCATATATTATACTGTGTACCATTCACGATACACTTGCCCATTTGTCTTGCATTATAAAAATGTATTTACATTTTCCGCGTGGTGAATAAAAATACAAGTGTCACCACCCCTTTTCCTTCGTAGGCTGCTGCAAAAGTCACCTAAGGGATATTGGACACAGATAACATCCTCTGTGAGTGACAGAAAGCTCGAAAATAAGAGCGGCACATTAGACCACAATCCTTCCCAAAGTGGAAGCCCGTGCCCAGCTGTGTGACATTATTGACGGGCTTTGTGGTGGAGTGGTTTATGTAATGGACTGCCAATCACGAGGTCGCGGGTTCTATTCCCGCTTGGGACAATCATTTGTATGATATCCATAAATGTATTATAAGTATATATTTACAAAAGAAAAATAGTATATGTAGTCTATCCGTATCTGGTACCCATAATACAAGCATAGAAATATAGCTTACTTTGGGACCAGAAGACGTTGTGTGAAATGTCCTGAATATTTATTTATTTATTTATTTAATGGACTGGAAAGAGAGAGAGAGTTTCAAGGCATATTCATTTCAAACATTTTTTTTTTGTAGTAACCTAATAGTTATTTGCTACAAGAAGAGAAGTCTTTCTCTTTCTTTCAAACCTCTCTTTAGCTCATGCTGTGTGTATGGTCTTATTTTTTTATTGTGGTGGCATTGTTAGGAAAACTAATGAGTTAATTAATAAACTTTTTAAGTCCCTGAAACTATTTAATAAGAGTCCTGTCTAGGAATCGAACCTACGACCTCTTAAGCAGAAAATTGTTACAATACCGAGACGCGACTAATGGGCTTATTCATAATGACTTATCGGAGGTTTAAAAGTTCGTTAAAATAGGTTTGCGAAAATTGTCAAAACTTGTTATTCATAATAGTCTTTTTACGCTAAAACATTTATTATCTCTCCAATAAAATCTTAGTTTAAACCTCCGATAAAACGTTATGAATAAGACCGTAAGTCTTTTTCTTTTACTTTTTTTAATACGACACAGTTTCTTGCGAGAGCAATTCCTTCCAGAGTCGAATTTTGGTTAAGAGCACTAAGTCTGTTATTACAAATATAATAAATCTTCATTAAATTGTTTACAAGGTCGCTGTAAGTACAATATCGCCTGTATATTTAATCATATTTACAACACATTATTTATAAATTACTAACTTTACCCTGCGGTATTACTCGCGATTAAATAAAATAAATAAAAGTAAAGTCCGTGTGGTGACGGATTAAGAATACAAGTGTCACCACCACATCTCCTCCTAAAGGTGCTGGAAAAGTCAGCTAAGGGATATTGCACACAGATAATATCTTCTGTGAGAGGCGGAAATCTCGAAAATAAACCCTGTGCCAATTCGCCTAGTCAGCGCGACACAGTAGATTATAATCCCTCTTAAAGTGGAGGAGGCCCGTTCCCAACAGTGGGACGTAAATGGTCTGGAGACAGAGAGAGATAAATAAAGAAATCAATATTTTTGACATTTCACACAACAGCCTCTGCTCCCAAAGTAAGTTTTATTTCTATGCTTGTGTTATGGGAACCAGATAGGAATTTGCTACATAAGTGTATAATTACTTTGTTTTGTAAATACATACTCATAATACATAGAAAACACACAGACGCAGTACAAACATTTATATGACAAATATGAATATCACACAATGTCCCGTGCGGGAATCGTGTGTCAGTCAGACACACTTCTGTTTTTCATATATATTTTTCAAATAATGTCTACAATATTATATAAATTATTTATAAGCGTGTTAATAAAATTATGTAGGTACCTACGGACTTTTGTGTTTTTTTGTTTCAAAATTGCATATAATTTCAGTTAAATGAAAATAAATGGCAACTTAATGATAATTAAAAGGCCGTAAACTGGTGTTTTGAAAAGAAATATTATTTATTTGTTTATTTTATAAAAATATATAACTAGGTATATTTGGATAAAAGGGCTCATAATATTTTCTAACACTTGCGCGACTCATTTGTTTAAATAAAACTACTTTTTACGGATTTAGACGCGTATGTTTGTTTTAAATTTTGGCCTGACGTTTCGGAGACTTTGCACTCAGCTCAGTCTCACCCGTGACCATGGTGACTGCAAAGTCTCCGAAACGTCGGGCCAAAATAACTAGGTATTTTAAACAGATTACCTACAAGCCGATAACAATACTAGAATCGTAACACGGTTATGACGATAGAGAATAAAAACAGTATTTTATTACCGTCCAGGATTCCCCGGAGTCATCCCAGATTTAAGGGCGTCCAGGGAACGTCCGGTCGGGTAATTACAATATTCTAATGATCTTATTTTGGTCGCAAAATATTTTTTCTGTGATGCTTTAGGAAATGACCATTTCTCCCCTAATTTCCGCGATTTTATCTGCATTAATTGCTTAGTTTAAACACGCTTGAAAATAATGGATTTTTTGATATTTTTTATTTAAATCAATCAATCAAAGCAGCCCACTGCAGTTAACTGTTGGTAATATGCTTCGCCAATTCGCGCTACAAAAGACGGTCCTCCGCCTTCCACATCCAGTTCCTTTCTACGACTTTCTTCAGGTCATCGGTCCACCTAGCAGGGGAGCGTCCTACCTTGTGATTGCCGAGTCGCGGTCTTCACTCCAGAACTCGCCTGCTCCGTCGACCATTGGTTCTTCGACACGGCCAGCACACTGCTACTTTAGCGAGCTAGCCCTGCGAGCAAACAAAGAAGTTTTTATTAGATTAGCAAAAACTACGGTAAACATCCGCGTACATTACTCACAAAAAAAAACAAATAAAAGCGGGTCTTACCCTTTTACCTATTAGCTTCTTTAGTATCCATATACCTATATGTATTAAAATCTTCGTAAAATCTTTGACAGTACTTTTCATCCACTTGCAGTAGTCTGATTGATCTAAAAGTTTGCATGTTAAGGAATAAGGACCGATGACAATGCAATAATAAAAAAAAGTCAGGTTTTTCGAACTCGTACTTGACCAATTTTTTTTGTATTGTATTCTTTGTATTCTTTATTGCACACAGAAATTACATATAAGAAAGTTACATTTTGGTTATTATATGTACAGAGACGAGCTTAATCCATAGATGAATTTTCTACCAGCAAACCTTGGCGAGATAGAAATTTCATGTTAAGGGGTCATGGCAGTGTACAACAAAAGCTTAAGTTACATTTACTTAAAACTATGTTATAATTATATGAGCAACATACATTCAAATATTTAAATTCTATAATATCCTAATCATAAATACTTATAACAATATACTACATAAACATACATATACATACTAAGCTAGTGATAGGAAATATTCTTTAGTTCTTCTTTTGAAAATTTGCAAGGATGAGCTAGCACGAATAGTGTGAGGAAGAGAATTCCACAGGCGAATAGCAGATACGGTAAAAGAGCTACCATATCGTTTTTCGTATTTTGTTTTTATTTGTTAAAAATAAAAAGCTTAGGAAGTCTATAGTAAAATATTGGATGATTTTTTCAAACTGGTAGCGATATCACGAGATACATTTTTAATTTGTATGTGTATAATGTAAAATATATATAACAGTTTTTTACAGTTAGCGAATTATTAATGGCCTTATTCATAATGACTTATCGGAGGTTTAAAAGTTCGCTAAAATCGGTTCGCGAAAATTGTCAAAACTTGTTATTCATAATAGCCTTTTTACGCTAAAACGTTTGTTATCTCTCCGATAAAATCTCCGTTTAAACCTCCGATAAGTCATTATTAATAAAACCATTAAACTACGCATAGTTTAATGGTTTTATTATGAAAACTCGCAAGTTTTCATTCAATTTACATATTTGGAATTTTTTGACATTTGCATGTGTAATTAATTAACCTATCGTTTTGGTGACAGTTTTACGTACTAGGTACTATAGAAACATAGATCGCCCCCAATGGATTCCGAGCACAAATTATTTTATTTAATCATTTATTTCAGACTTACTCCATATTGGTATTAATTCTACGTGCACAACTAAACTAAAGTAAAATTATAAAAACAACTATGCCGTACTTCGATTAATTGGATATTTCGCAATACACATTCACAATAATTAAAATTGTTAGTCTATATTACATAGGTAGTTTTTATGATAAAAAAAACTACAGTCCTAATTAAAATATTTGCCTTAGGTATTGCTATCCCTATTCCCGAGCGCGCGCCGCACTGAAAGAGACAAATATAGATAAGACAGATTTTACCGACAAATTCTTTGAAAAAAGACGTTTCGTAGTCGCCTGTTTTCTTCGTTAAAATTAAACAGATTTTAATTGTTCTTTAGGCCATATTATAAATGAAGAGTATATCTATGCTTGTAAGACTTTCTTTTTTGGCAAAACCTTACATTTGTGTGATAGACGCTGCCACTATATCTAAAGGAAAAAAAAACGGGATTTTTGGATGTTCATATTTCTTTTACTTATTATGTTTTGAAAATAAGAAAGTGATACAAGCATAGATTAGTTGAGACTAGGTCTTATACTGTAAAAAAAATCGTTCCCCTGGAGGGAAAATCCACGCAGGAAAGAGAGGACTACGATGTGTGCTAAGTAGCCACAGAATAATATATGTAGCATAGTTTTGTGTCGTGCCCTGTTAAGTCGTTAACAAAAATCTTGTAATCATCTATCTAAAGCAGTTGTTCACTTAGAAATGTAAAACATATACTTAGTACTAGCTGACCCTGCAAACGTAGTTTTGCCATACTAAAAAAAAAAGTTTGAAAAATAGATGTTGGCCGATTCTCAGACCTACTGAACATGCATGTAAAATTTCATAAAAATCAGTCAAGCCGTTTCGGAGGAGTACGGCAACTAACACTGTGACATGGAAATTTTATATATTAGATGGAAATTTTATATATTAGATAAAAAATATGTATTGTAACACTAGATCCAACTGCCTTCTGCAATTTTTCTGTATGTGTCTTCTATGTTTTTGCCTCTTTAAATATTTTCGAATGACCAAATTGTTTAAATGAAATAGACTAATCTCCACAACACAGGATATCCTATTTAGTGTGGAGATTAGAGCTACAACCTATCTAATACTTTAGTTCTTACAATTGTCTCAATAAAGCATTTATTTAATTATTATTATTTATTTAATAGAGTTGATCTGTGTTTAGTGATATACCCACGATAGATTGCCGTGCTTTGGTCATGATGCAAGACCAGGTAAATCTTTATCTTCTTTATCTTTTCTTTATCTTTATCTTTACTTCTTATAAAACAAAGTCGTATTTTTTGTATGTATGTCCCTATGTGAGCTTATATCTTCAAAAATACGAAACGGATTTTGATGGGTTTCCTTTTAATAGATAGAATGGTTCAAGAGGATGGCTTTTTTCGTATAATTTATTAGGGTTTGCTGTATATTGGATAAGATATGATTAAATTTGCCGAGAAATTCGGACGCGCGCGAGCAATAAATGAAAACGCTGCCTTATCTATGTGAGGTACAACAAAGTAATGTATGGAAGAATTGTTCATTACTTATAGTTCTTCAAAAAAGTCCGCGAGAGCATATGTCAAGTTTTTTGGATTTTTATCAGGTAAATTTTGATTCTGAATTTTTTTTAAAGTTTAACGGGCGGATAGACAGTCAGACGGACACCGTAGTGCGACTATAAGGGTTTGTACGAAGCCCTGAAAAGGTAAAACTGAGATATCATTTACTAAAATGACATTTGGGCCATGTGTGTTACTTCTTTAGAATTGTGCAATAAAAGAAAACCAAACGGACGATTTATTTATTAGCTGTAAAATGGCGTTATTGTTAGTAATTTTTGGTTTCTAAAATCCACACGTACGAAGTCGCGGGCACTGCTAGTAAACTAATATAATATAATATATCGGAGAAACATCGTAGACATTACCTGTAATTACAGCCATCTATCAGTTATCTATCTAAAGACCTTGTAATACTGGACAAACTAACTGCGTTAACTACAACATTCATGAGATCGATCCGTGGCTTACGACACTTGTAATTGGTTTGGAAGGATCCTTTTACGAATATTCAACGGGTCACCATTCATTCTCATCTAATAAACGAATAACTCACCATTGACACCATTTGAGGACCCACATCACAATCTTGGAAGCTAAGTTAAAACTAAAAATCCATAAGTAAACTATTTTAATCAAGTCTCCTAAGACATAATAGACAAATATCATGCTAGCACCATTTATTGAAGACTATTTCGAATCGTTTCTTAATAACTGCACAGAACCATTTGTGTGCGAGCCCAACTCGCACTTGACCGATTTTATATTATTTTCATATATCAGGTCAGAAACTTTTTGCTCGTCAGCTACTAAAATGTGTAAGAAAATTGATTTTTTGAGGTCAAATAGAAACCTTTATAATAATAATTATTTTCTAACACTTGCGCGACTCATTTGCTTAAATAAAACAAATATACGCGTCTAAATCCGTAAAAAGTAGTTTTTATTTAAACCTTTATAATCTCACTTCGGTGTCCGTCTGTCTGTCTGTCTGTCTAGTGTATGGCCGTCTGTCATACCTTTTTTTACTCAGAGACGGAAAGAAAAAGCAGAAATTTGGCGTGGACCAAGTCTATTTAATGTTGATATAGGGAAAAATCTATCAACTTGGAATTTGTCATGAAAAAAGATCATAATATTGTTTATTTGTCATAAAGTTTACGTACTAACATCGCTACAATCAGGGCGTTGCGGCAAATGGCGGATTATTTACAATCAGCGTCACCTATTGAGGAATCCAATGCATCTAATTGGCATTGCTCATACTTTTTTTAAACTCTTAATTCGAAAACCGAATATTTGCTATACCTATTAAAATCGAATATTTGCTATATTATCGATTATTTTTCCAAAAACACAAATGATCTCTATTTGTCCTTGAAATGAATGACTTAAAATATTAAGGCGTTTTTAGGGATATATTACTCTGTGGTGGAGTTGCAATTGGTCAATTATATTAACTTGGCAACTTTGAAAAGATGTATTGTGATCTGTCTTAAGTCTATCAGGAAAAGGCAATACAAAGATTGCGTACAACGTCTTTAAGTATTTTTAAAACATTCTATATAGTGAGTATTTCAATAATATTGAAATAAGTTGCTTAAAATAGTCTATATTTAAAAAAAAAATATAAAAACAGCAGGTCAAAAATTATGAACAATCCCAATTGGATGCAAGCGGCACAGGACCGCGTGTTGTGGCGTTCTATGAGGGAGGCCTATGTCCAGCAGTGGACGGAGAGAGGCTGATGGATGGATGGATTGAGGAACAGTTACGAAACCCTCAGTGTTTGAGTCGATCTCACTCTTGACAGTTTTTTTTATAACAGAATGCACAAATTGGCCAAACTATAAACCGATAGCAGATGCCCGCGACCCTGGAAAATTTGGGAAAATTTTCTAATTCTTTTTTGCAACATTTTATATTCATGTTTCTGTCTTAGTGGTGGCAGCGTGATGTTATAAAGCCTAAAGCCTTCCTCGATAAATGCCCTATCTAAAGCTGAAAGAATTTTTCAAATCGGCCCAGCAGTTCCTGAGATTAGCGCGTTCAAACAAACTCTTCAGCTTTATAATTATTATAAATAATTATTAATAATTATAATTATTAGTATTAGTGTGTTGACGTATAGATTATCTACTTCTAGGAAAACCTCAATTCATAATTCAAAGGAAGACGTTTAGTTTTTTTTGTATTAAGGAAAATAATATCAGATACCTATTAAATAATATATTACGTCGAAATCACTTATCAAACAATGCATATTCGAGAACTGCACCAATCCTCTTGCGTCTAAAACGAAATTAAATTAAAATGAAACGATAGTTTGTTTTATTTTAATTTTGTTTCGGTGCATTTTCGTTTATTGGCTTAATTCATCTATGGTGTTAATAAAGAGGTAAAGTTTGTATATATTTATGGAAATATCTCAGAAAGAAATGGGCTGATAATTAAAAAATTCACTATTAGGAAGATACAATCTTCCAGATTTGTGTAAGCGATCTTAATGTAGACATTGAAAAATCCATGGCGTAGGTAGTATTAACTAATATCGTTTTTCTGTATTGCACATTCTTATATCCCTCTAACGAAAGGCAAAAGTTTTATATTACCAAATTCTGTTACAACTTAATTTTACTAAAATATTAATAGTAAAGTTTAGTTCTTTGTACTAGTAGAATTGGCTCCAATATACTTAATAAAACGAGCAAAAAATGTGTGTTTAACATGTCATTGTGTTCATCTTAAATAACTCTTCACAAAAAAATATGCATTTATATGAAAGAAACAACGATGTCATAGACACAATATATGTCACAAATTATAGGTTTTGTTTTCTACGGACGGACGGATTAAGAACACAGTGTCATCACCTCATTTCTTTCCCAGTGTGTTGTAGAGTTAGCTAGGGGATTCCTACTATAAACAGTTAAGATCAAGTGTAAGAAACGGAAACCCCCAAAATAAAGACTATGCCAACGCACTTGGTCAGCGTGGCATAAGTAGATCAGATAAACTCCTGAAGTGGAAGAGGTCTGTGCTCAACAGTGGACCGTTAGTAGGCTGGGAAGGTAACATTTTGTTGGCACCTGATGTATTTACCATAGTGTCTAAAGTTTATTGTTGTTGTGTTAACTTCTAGGCGTTAAAAAGGAAGTTCTATAAGTAAAGTCAGTTACTCTAACATGTAAAGTTAGATAAGTTAACTAATTAATTTAAACAATACTATTATTTATGGATTTAAACGCGTAAATTTGTTTTACATTTTAACCTGACGTTTCTTTCTCTCACAGATTTTGTCTACTTACGTTACACCTAAGTTGACTCTCACCGTCACTGACAAGGAAGACTAATAATGAATGTTAATTCTATTTTTAACATAACAAAAATAGTTACTTACTTTCCACTGCACTGGACAATAAAATTATCTTAACTGTAAACAGGAGTGAAACTTTTAAATTAGAAGCTTTATATAAAGTTTTCACGTCTTTTTAAAAATAAAAATAAATAAATTAGGTGGCAAACTTTGTTGTTATTGTGGCTGATAAAGCAAAATAAACATACATACATAATTCATTCGGTAGGTCATGATGAAGTTGTGGGATAAGTAAAGTTAAATAATAATAAATAAATAAATATTCATGGACATTTCACACAACGTCCTCTGATCCTAAGCTAAGCTTATATGCTCGTGTGATGGGTACTAGAATACGGATAGAATACATATACTACTTTTCTTTTGTAAATACATACTTATAATACATAGAAACACCCAGACGAAGTTTGCACACGCAGTTATGTAAGTGATCCTATATTCTTGCCCAACAGCGGGTCGTTAATAGGCAGGAATGAAACCCTTAATACGCCACTCTGTCACTAAACTTTCTTGACTGGAATAACTAACTCCTGAAATATAGTAAAATTAGTTACTAGTGTGTATTGCTATAATTATTTTAGAAGGCGTTAACAATATGTAAACAAAATTCAAAACTCTTGCTACCGCTGTTCTTGAGGTACAGCCAATAGTCGTACAGATATAGTGATAGTGAAGTAATAAGATTCCGTTTTGCCTTTTGGTACGGAACCGCTAAAATAGCCATTTTAATGATCTAATTACACAGTAATTAAATATGAAAATATTTTTGAATTTCTTGAACTTTAACTTCTGTACCTACTCTATTTAAATAAAATATCTCAGTATGAAATTAAATTTGCTGTCCCGAAAGCTCTTGTAGTTTACTCAAAGAGTATTTTCCTTGTATTTTTAAATCTCTACACTTTATATTAATTTAGCCTTTCTTATTTAAAGTAAAGGATAATTAAAGAAATTATGTAACTACCTGTTGCCCGCGACTTCGTACGCGTGGAATTTAGAAAATGTTCCCCGTTTCTGCAACATTTTTTACCGCTGCTTTGCTGCTTTTAATCGCAACGTGATGTAATACAGCCTATAGCCTTCCTCGAGAAATGTACTAATCAACACTAAAAGAATTTTTCAAATCGGACCAGTGATTCCTGAGATTAGCGCATTCAAACAAACAAACTCTTCAGATTTTTAATATTGGTATAGATAGAAGGTGTTTATTTTAAACTAGCGCATGACTTTCGTGATGACTTTATAATATTCTTTTCCAAGTAAGCATCAAGCTGCTGAGAGAGGCATGGCCTAACAGAGTTGGGGGTATTTTTAGAATCATATCAAAGACTATCTTATCGAACATATTTCTTCGCTGAAAAAATAAGTATTTACCTCTCGGATCTCGGTCTAACACGGTCGGGTATAGCCATTGAATCATAAATCATAAAACAACGACAGTTTTTTTTTATCAATTAACGTGGTTTGTAACAATATATTGCTTAATCGCAACCCATCCACCTCAAATAATGATTGATGATGTAAACAACTGTGACGTCACACGCTGACGTCATATCAATCATTGTACATTTGCATATTTTGTAATGTACGCTTCACAGATCACAAATAGATAGAACACTACGAGATTTTTGTGAGTGCCGGTGGCGTTGAATGGCACCCCATTTTTACCCATGGGTATTGTTGGTGCTCTATAGTTCCTGCCTACTCTCGTGGCAAAAGGGGTGAGGATATGATGATCGTTTCGTAGATGGCGAAGAACCGACAGAGGGAGACCGATATACTCGAGGATTGACAGTAAGCATGCGGCTGCGAGTAAAAATTAGCCAAAATCCACTGCAACTTGCAAATATGTGTCGACCCTACGGAACAGAAGAATAATAATTACGGATTGTGGAAGGAAAAAAGTTTAGAGTTAGATCTAAGAAAAGATGGATGGATGGAATGAATGAGGACATGAAAGTAAAAGGAGTTAACACAGATATGACGTCTGACAGAAGACTATGGAAGAAAAATACATGTTGCGCCGACATCAACTGGGATAAGGGCAGGAGAATGAATGTTAGTTATACTATTGGAAGGAAGGCAGAGAAATGCATTTTCATTAGTCATAGCAAAATGACAGTTTGCATAGATCAGCGGGCGTATTATGATCTCTTATTACAAGGCCGTTTCCGCCTTGAATGGAACTGCCTATCAAATTCATGTTATGAGTATAATATTATTGCTAGCGAGTCAGTGGTTACGTGACTTCAAGCAGAATATATCTGCCCGAGTTTTGTTTCATTGGCTGGCGTTAAGCGTATTATGAGCGCAAATTTCATAATAAATGTTCTGTTGAATTTGTTTGTCTTGTTAGCGCATGTTCAGTGTATACTGTACATTGATCGCTTTGCGTGAGAAATCTATGGGTGGGGGGTGATCTGTGGGGGTGCGTTCGCTTTCATGAATATTATAATAGTAACTATTAACGGATATTATACGTTAATAGTTACTTATTAGTTACAATAGAATCTATTTATAATATATAACAATATCGAAACCGAGGTATCGAATTGCCAATATTCAAATAACGCTAATTAATAAACATGTTTTTATTAGTTACTAGTAGAAACTGAAAAAAAACCTTAACAAATTAGACAAAAATGCCATCATCTTAAACCATTCTATAATTTAAAAAAGCTGCATCAAAATCCGTTACGTAGTTTTGAAGATATAAGCTCACATAGGGACATACAGACAAATAACGACTTTGTTTTATAATAAGTAAAGAAGATTTTGATCTATCAATGTACCTATTAGTCTATGTAACGGAAAATGTGCATTGTGCATAGCACTTACAACCGTCGAGCATGTATGACCAGCCGGCGTATTGTGAGCTTTTTAAAATCATTCAAGTTCCAGGCAAGCCGTAAACTGCATGGCTAAATTAGGTATTATGGCAGAAATAAAACTTTTAGTTGAACATTTTTAGTTAGTACTTTAACTTTTAGTTGTACCTTCTCCTTTAACATATTAATGTATGACTGGTTTAGCGAACTGACTGACTAAGAATTTTGTTCATAATACGAATTTGCCAGACAGTTCAATTTACGGCGTAAACTGCCTGTAAATAAAAGCTCATAATACGGCCGCTGATGTATCAGTGTGGATGAGGCCAAGGAAGTATGTTTGGGTCGTAGCAAATGGCGCTCTATAGTCTCTGCCTACCCCCATGGGAAAAAGGCGTGATGTTATGATGCTGATGATGATCTAACGGAATCTAATAGAAGGAATAGTGTCTATAATACAGACTATACGTCATATGAAACGTCATTATTCTATGGAATAATGGAATACGATTTAGTCAGGCTAAAAGTTACTTGTCCTCGATTTTAAACATCAACCCACCATCTGGTATATCTGGGTTATATAGTTTGTGTGCATTACCTCAACACCCCGCCATATTGTGGCAGTATACCTATTTCTCTTTGTTTGTAACTTCTGTTTGTTTAATACTCTAGTGGCCTTATTCATAATGACTTATCGGAGGTTTAAAAGTTCGCTAAAATAGGTTCACTAAAATTGTCAAAAAATGTTATTCATAGTAGTCTTTTTACGATAAAACGTTTATTATCTCTCCGATAAAATCTCCGTTTAAACCTCCGATAAGTCATTATGAATAAGACCATAAGCCTCCGACAAGTCATTATGAATAAGACCATAAACCTCCGACAAGTCATTATGAATAAGACCATCCTAACCAATTTATAATTACGCAATCGAGTTGACGTAAGAAAAAAATTGTCGAGCTTAAGTGTTAATGTGTGTAACGAAACTATAGCGCGATTTAAAAACACTGTACAACGCCATCAAATGAGTGGTATAGTAAACTTCTGTTTGTTAAGGTTTATATTTCTAAGTTTCACGCGTACGAAGTCGCGGAGAACAGCTAGTAAGACTATAAATGATGATTGTCAAAGATTAAGGGTTCTTTTCCCTTTTCGAGTATCAGGTTCTATATCAGCCCACGCATTTCATTTGTATAGGTGCTACCGCAAAGGACCGAAGCTACAATACATTATACTCCTACATAAATCGATTTCTGCAAATACTTACTTTTAACTGTGGAATAAATAAATAAATAAATATTCATGGACATTTCACACAACGTCCTCTGGTCCCAAGCTTAGCTTATTATGCTTGAGTTATGGGTACCAGAATACGGATAGAATACATAAACTACTTTTCTTTTGTAAATACATACTTATAATACATAGAAACACCCAGACGCAGAACAGGAATATAGTAATTGAATCTATAATATTTCCTGTCTAACTTCCATACATACTTATATTATTATGAAGCAAAAGAGTTTGTTTATTTGAACACACTAATCTCAAAAAAAAACTGGTCCGATCTAAAAATTCTTTCAGTGTTGGATAGCATATTTATCGAGGAAGGATATAGGCTGTATAACATCACGCTGCGACCAATAGGAGCGAAGTATAAGTGAAAAATGTTGCAAAATGTGTAAACGTTTTTAAAACTTAGCGAAACTACGACAGCAAGCCATGCTCCGTTTCCGTTCTTCATAGATACTGCCTCTAGAGCAACTTTTTCTCACAATATCTAGGTCCTATATATCTATATCAAAATACCTCAGTGCCTGAAAAGAAAGGTCTTTGACCAGTGTGTGTTACCAGTGATGACTTACGGAACTGAGACGTGGTCCCTGAATGTCGGCCTCATAACAAAACTCAGAGTCGCGCAGCGTGCTATGCTCGGTGTTTCCCTACTTGATAAGATCCGGAATGCGGAGATCCGTAGAAGTACTGGTGTGTACGACATAGCCCGAAGAGTTAGCACGCTGAAGTGGCAATGGGCAGGCCACATCGCTCGACGATCTGATGACCGTTGGGGACGGAAGGTCCTCGAGTGGCAACCACGAACCGGACCACGCAGCACGGGGCGGCCCCCAACAAGGTGGACCGACGATATCGTCAAATACGCCGGGGGCCGTTGGATGCAGTTAGCGCAAGACCACGCGTTGTGGAGTTCTATGGGGGAGGCCTATGTCCAGCAGTGGACTGAGAAAGGTTGATGGATGGATGGATGGATATAACTATGCTTTTCCCACTTTCTTTTTCAAAAACATTATTACTAAAAGAAAGTTGATTTGTTAGGGTATGAGTTTTCCAAAAAGAAAATGAATAAAATTGTACCTACAAGTAGGTATAGTAGAAAACCCATTTATAGAAAAATTAGTTAACCTATGTTACAAATGTGAAATATCACATATCACATCACTCATTTATAGAAATGAAAGGTATCAAAAAGCGGGAAATTTTAATTTAAAAAAACAGCTTTGGATAAATTGAATTTTGAAATTGTGTTATGAACACGTTCCATTTTTAATTTCCTTATTAAAATATGTTTTCTTTTTAATTTAGTGTTAAAATTAAAATTTAGTGTTTCTTTTTATTTATTTATTTGTTTAAGATGGTAGAAAATATTATTTTTGGTAGTTTATAGTAGATTAATTTTGACAAAGTAGACTTTACAGCCACTAGTGCGCGTCTTAATCCGTAAAAAGTAGTTTTATTAATTTAAAAGAGCGCACGTACGTGTTAGAGAATATCTAATATATAAAAATTCTCCTGTCACGGTGTTTGTAATTATACTCCTCCGAAATGGCTCGACTGTTTTCGTGAAATTTTGTGTACATATCCGTTAGGTCTGAGAATCGGACAACATCTATTTTTCATCCCCCTAAATGTTAAGGGTGGTTCATCCCTCACATTTGTATGGCAGACCAACGTTTTCCGGGACAGCTAGTCATTTTAATAAATCACTTCATAAAGTTGTTTTTAGGTGTTTATCAGCGTATTGACGGATTACGAATACAAGCGTCACCACCCCATATTTTCCCAGGGTGCTGCAAAAGCCAGCTGAGGGATATTGTTAACAGATAACATCCTCTGTGAGAAATGAAAAACTCTAACATAAACCGTGTGCCAACACGCCTGGTCAGCTTGCTGAACTGTTGCACGCTAATGGGCTGGAGAAAGAAAGAGAGGGAGAGATAGGAAGACAGAGACTACAGAAAATGCGACTTTGTTTTATAAAAAGTACCTAAAGATAAAGATATCAATTTCTTTATTTGTTTGTTATTTTGTAAAACATTACAATTTTTCATCAGCCAAACTTATTCTGTTTAAATAAATAAGGAAGACATCATAAATCATAAAGCCCTATATTTTTGTATTTATGTTTAACCATTTCTCGGAAACTGACGCATTAATAATATTGTACACCTGTTCATTGTATCAAAACAAAAATATTGAGGAATAGGAAGTAAGCGTACTACACGAACTAAGCTAATATTATTGTTGTTGTGAGAGTTTGAGACAGGTGACAGCAAGAAGAATATGTCACCGCCCCATGTTTACACACGTAAGTAAAAACCGATCGAGATCCTAATGAGTATATAAACAAAAGTTCAGCCGATTTCATGTGGCTCTAAAACTTTAGGGTTTTCCTCGATTTCTCAGGAGATAACTAACAGATCCTGGCCTAGTGCATTGGGCCACACGGGAACCAACAGCTTTCAAATAAAGACAGACGTGTGTCACTCGGGGACTGCCGCGGTAAAGCTATTGCATAGTATTTTTTACCAACTTATGCAATTATAATTATTTATTTATTTTATTTAAGCAAGAATCTAAATACCATAAACTAAAATAAGATTAATAATCCTTATTTACTGATGCTTACATCTGTCCATTGTTTATGGTAATTATGATAAAATAGCAATTGTCAATCAAAATTAAATGTCAATAATATAAAAACTAACGTTGCCAAAAACTACAAAAAAAAGAAAAAAAAAAAACTAACGCCAAAACTGACTATTTTTAGCTACGCTATCTTTGTTACAGAATTTAAATTTCGTATTTTGTGCATTTAGTCTCCACGCTCAAGGCCCGCGATAGAAGCTATGCAATAGCTTAAAAAAGAATCATTAAAATCGCTAAAAGTTTTTTTTTTTTTTTTTTTTGGCATCGGTTTTACTTTTGCCATTTTCAAGTATCGCTAAAAGTTATGAGGTATAATATACTGTATGCTTTTTTAATTTTTTTTTTAATGTATTTACATAAAAAATTTTAGAAAATATTAAATTTTTTGAAGTGTTAACTTTGTAGACATAATGTAGCAAATATTAATTAAGAACAACAAAATATTATTTATGTATTTTTTTTCTTTTGTTTTCTTCCATGCTCCAGGGTTTAAGCTAAAAAAAAAAATCCCTTCTTTATGCACGTGTAACAGAAATCAGCCTGCAATCTTTCAGATATATTAAAGCAATCTATAGTTTTGTCTGTGCGTTTAAATTTCAGTTAATCAGTTACGCTCTTTTTAAAGATATCTGTTAATGTATAAATAGGAATACTAACAGCTACTTAGACTGTAAAAGTCCTGAAAGTATAATAAGCTCACTGAGAAGTATACAAGTACCGGCCAGTATGTTATCGGCGGCTGTATGAAACGGTTGCCCTTGCACGTTGAAGTACAGAACGCGCGGGAAATTCAAAAGCAGTCAGTTGTTCGTAAAAAAAATTATTTCATTCTTTATTTAAATATTTTAAAAAGTAATTATTTCTTGTGAGTTTTATTTATTTCGGAACAATTTTGGTAAGTACTGTTACAAAATATTTATTTTATTTTCGTTATTTATTTCAATATTTTACTGCATTTTCAGAATTGGCTTTTTGGAGCTTTACATATTTTTTATTACACAGGTTTTTCACATATTCATTCATGTCAAGAAATATTTAAAGGGATTTTTTTATTCAACGCGAGTTGAGAATTGAGTGAAATTTTTAAACGAATGAATTTTGTCGATGTTGTGAATACTTTTAAATGTCGATGTTTCTAAAATTACTTTTAATTAATTATTAATCTTTTTGGTAATATTTTTAGAATATTTTTATTAGACATTTTAAGTTTATGTTTTTCATTTAATTATGAATTACGAGAAACAGAAAATAGGCTTTACAGATATAATGGAATCGCGCGAATAGACATAATATGCAATAAATATGTCAGGAAAAGTAAAACAAATTTGCCTATGACTGATAAATTAGAGAATGAGCAGCTGTCCTGGTAATCAACTCGTGATAAAAGCTTAGTTAATAAAAATTATGCAAAAGATTATCTATATAGTTAATGGTAAAAAAAAATTATTACCCATCACTCGACGAGCAAATTACAATCTTTTTCTCTGCCTATTAGTATTCCACTATTGGCCTCAGCCAGTGCCCAATAGTGGAACACAAAACTGGAAGGTTTGGAATGATTTTATTCGGCATCATTCTTACACCAGACAACAATGTATTTGGAAAAAAAATGAAGAGAAGAAGAGAATAAAAAAAAATCCGTGGCTTTTCTTGTCTGTTCTTCTCCATAGGATTCGCGTTTGGAACAGTCACCTAGTTTCTGACGTTTCAAAAGAGCTTGTAAAACATGTCAAATTGAAAGAAAACCTTTCTTGACATTGACTTCTACTATGCCATGCTGATCAGGTATATTCGCATATGGTTAATTTGAAGTTTCCCCCCCTCACTAAAGATATTTTCTGCTCAGACGGAGGACACTTCAAAAGCCAGCTGAGGGTATTTTCTCAGCTGACTTTTGAAGTGTCCTCCCTCTGGCAGCTCCCTTGGAAGGAATGTGATGGTGACATAAGAACAATCTCTCTTTCTCCAGCCCATTTACGTCCCACTGTTGGGCACGGGCCTCCTCCACTTTGGGTTTTTTTTATTGGATAATGGTCTACTGTGTCTCGCTGACCAGGAGTGTAGGCACAGGGTTTATTTTCAAGTTTTTCGTCTTTCACAGAGGATGTTATTTGTGTGCAAAATCCCTTAGCTGACTTTTACAGCACCCTTGGGAGGAGATGGGGTGGTGACACTTGTATTCTAAATCCGTCACCACACGGAAAGACATAGAATAAAAATATCGAGTAATTAATATAGCTTATTAAGCGATCTTTGATATAGGTAAATGTGTGTTACATAATTTAATCATAACATAAATAGATTTTATGTGTTAGGGGGAGGGCTTAGAGTATGAAACCCATAGGAGCTGTCATACACGCTGTTGTCTTACATATCTATACTATTACTAGCTGTTGCCCGCGACTTCGTACGCGTGAAATTTAGATATTAAACCTTAACAAACAGAAGTTTACTATGACAGTCCATATATGGCGTTGCACCGTTTTTTTAAATCACGCTATAGTTTCGTTGGACACTTTAACACTTAAGCTCGTTAAAATTTCTGTAGTGTCATCAACTCGTTTTCACATTTATAAATTAGTTAGGATTAGGATTAAGATTAGGATTATAAAGCTGAAGAGTTTGTTTGTTAGAACGCGCTAATCTTAACGTATTGGATAGTACATTTATCGAAGAAGGCTCTAGGCTATATAAAATCACGCTGCGACCAATAAGAGCAAAGCATAAGTGAAAAATGATGTAAGAATGGGGAAAATTGTCGAAATTGCACGCGTACAAAGTCGCTAGCTAGAACAGCTAGTTGACAAAAACATGGTCAGGTCACCGGTGTGCCGAGGTAAACACAAACACTAACGCAATTTCATTGATCGCTCGCACGTCTCATCTATAAACATCTCAGGCACGCTAATGAGTATAGAAGAAAGAAAAGAAAGAAAACTTTTTTTATTTACTGTCTACACAAAATGATACAATTAAAAGCTTAAATAATTAGGTACTTATGATATATTATTATTAGTCACAACAGAAAATAGGCACCCATTTCAGCGTATGTTAGGTCACGAGGACCTAACGCTGATTTTCAAATGGGGCCCATGAGAGTGGTGGCACGGATGCCCATACGGGTAACTAAACAAAAGTATGCTCTCGTACTTTTTACAATGGATGTCGTCTAATAATGCCAACTCCTGTTAGATTAGTGCTCTAAGTTGGGAGGTATTCAATATCAAATTCGCACCTCTCCCCCAAAGTTCACGCATTCATATGCTAATTATCGCTTAACTTGACATATGGCGTTCGAAGATATAATAATATGTATCTAAATAATATATGTTGATAGTAAAAGCATCTATTAACAATAATTATATATTATACTAGCTGTTGCCCGCGACCTCGTACGCGTGAAATTTAAAAATCAAACCCTATCAAACAGAAGTTTACTATACCACTAGATAGATAGCGTTGTTCAGTTATTTTTAAATCGCGCTATAGTTTCGTTCCACACATTAACACTTAAGCTCGTCAAAATCTTTATTGTCATCAGCTCGTTTTCACATTAATAAATTAGTTAGGATTAGGTAGGATACCTACAAGCTTTCAATCGGATCGAGTCTGAAATTTAAACCAGAATCGAAAGTGAATATTTTAGAGTATACTATGTATTATAAGTATGTATTTACAAAAGAAAAGTAGTATATGTATGTACTATGCCGTTCAAATGAGAATAGGATTGCCCCCCGCGTCATGTTGGAACGTCATCGTTGTCAATTTGAACAAGTTTGGTAAAGGCAGCAAAACAAGACATTTTTATTATATAATTTATCTATCATTTTGTCGTTATCGTTTACTAATTTTCGAGCGATTAGCGAGACAAATACAATAAAAAACTATAACATATAACGAAAAGTTCGAAATAACAACACTAACAAACAAAAACACTGAGAAATAACAACAAATTTATTTTTTTAACGGGCTACAACCACTTAACTAACAGAATTTAAAATAAAATGCCTAATAATTTATTTACTCAACAAGGCACACCAAAAACAACAAAATGGCGTTTGGCAATTCAACTTAATATCATAGTATCCAACAATGAAATTAATATAATATAATATATAATATATATTCATGGACATTTCACACAACAAATTATTGAAAGAATTTCATTTTAATAATATTATAACTATTATTACTAAATAATTTAAGACGTTTTCAGCTTCAAATTACTGAGTTTAGGTAAAAGAAAAAAAAAACATTATTGATATGTAAATAAAGTTCCGTTGCTGATAGTACTATTCTAATCACTTTTGACAACTAAAGGTCATAGCCAATCCTATTCTCAGTTGAAACGTGTAGTATTCTATCCGTATTCTGGTATCCATAACACACGCATATAAAGCTTAGCTTGGGACCAGAGGACGTTGTGTGAAAAATCCATTATTATTATTAAAAAAATAATAATAATAATAAAAAAAATAATATAATATAATAAATACCCAGATGCAGAAAAAACTTTGTATGACAATTATAAACCTCGGCCAAACGATTGTCCGGGGCGGGAATCGAGCCTGAGACCACGTAAACAGCAGTCCGTTATATAAAACCACAAGGGCACGAGCCTCGTCAATTGTTGCCACTGATTCACACAGAAACTTCACCATAAATAAAACTTTAATTTTTGGTATTATATTTACACTAGCTGTTGCCCGCGTCTTCGTACGCGTGAAGTTTTGAAATTAAACCTTAACAAACAGAAGTTTACCATATCACTCGATAGATGGCGTTGTATAGTTATTTTAAATCGCACTATGATTTGGTTACACACATTAACACTCAAGATTTTTAGATTTTAAATCCGATTTTCGCATTTATAAATTACTAAGGATTAACATCAATTACTTATGTGTTAGTAAAATCATAACAATTTGGATGATATGTAACTAACCATTAACTAACGCATTAGCAAGGTCACAGCGTTCTAATACCACAATATAAACAACCATAAAGATACACATCTTGGATGTTTACGTAAAGTGATGAAAACAGTTACTGAATTACGTCCAGTGTTGGCCATACACACATTTTTTGTCTTCTCAGCCTATTACACGTTCAATGTCAGATGAAAAAAATGGTTTCAGGGATTGCCAAAGTTATTTTAAGCCTAGAAAGAAACAAAAGTGGAGAAAGACTAAGGTGGAGAAAAGTAGCTTAGGTGGTTTGGGCATGTGGAGAGGATGGATGAGTGACGATTAACGAAAGGCATATACACAGCGGAGATAAGTGGGAACGCTGGGAAAGGACGCCCGAGAAAATTTTACTCCGATGTCATCGCCCCGGTATAAATAACTCCAAAAGGGTCAAGTGCACTTACAACCGTCGGGTGTGTATGACCCAGATGTATGAGTCTGGATGAAGCCAAGGAATTATGCTTGGATCGTAGCAGATGGCGCTCTATATTCTCTGTTTACCCCCATCGGAAAATCGCCATATTGTGTTAATGTCAAATTATCGTTTCTTTCATCATCATTAGATGATGGCGATAATTTGCTTAGTTCAAAAACTAAAAAACACGCTTGAAAATCCTAATTTTTTTTTTAAATAATTGCATTGTTATCGGTCCTTGATGTGTATGCAAAATTTCAAATCAATCCGACTATCGCAAGTGGGTGAAAATCGCATTGAAAGATTCCGTTAGGTACATAGATTAATACATTGATAGATACATACCAAACTTATAAAAGCGTGTTAAAAAGAAGGAGGTTTAGCGTTAAATTATATATCAAATCTGATCGTTGAATTATATCAGATTTTTTTCACATTCTATACAGAATACTATTCAATTTTGCCAATAAAATATAAAATGATTGACAAAGGTTTGACGGATTACATTAAAGATATAAGTAACAGGTGTATATCAAAAATATGAGTAAAGATATTTGTTCACGCGTAATTCGACATTTTAAAATTTAGTTCCTAAATCCCCACTAGATGGCGTTGTTCGCAATAATTAAAAGTCGGTGTTAAGATTATATTTAGGTCAATGACCTTTAAATTGTTAATCCTTATTCTTAAAGCAAGGATTTATGTATACAGTCTACATTCAGTTCTAATAATACTTCACTCTGGATCGTTATAATATTGTGGAATTTTTATACAGTTCAGAATTTCAGATACATCCTATGTAGGGTTACTCTTGAAAACAATCGCAATACCACTATAATTCCAATTCAAATCCAAGGATAACCTTAAAGTCTTACGGTCTAACTCATAATGACTTATAGGAGGCTTAAAATTTCGTTAAAAGCGGATTGTCAAAAATTGTAATTCATAATAGTTATTTACGCTAAAGCGTTCTATATCTATCCGATAAAGTGACATTATTCCGACTACGGTCTTATTCGTAATGACTTATCAGAGGCTTAAAAGTTAGCTATAAGCGGATTGTCAAAAATGTAATTCATAATAGCTTTTTTACACTAAAGCGTTCTATAGCTATCCCATAAAGTGACATTATTTTAAACAAGCTCCGACCCTACTTTAAGCCTATATTAGTGAAAAAAATGGCGTATATATTCATCAGCTGATTATTTATATTGACGTTTGCAATAATTAACCAAAAAGTTATTAAACTAACGAGGTTTTATATTATAGTGATACGTGCATAAATCTCGATAAATATCCGACACGGAATTTGCTTAATTATACATGTCTTATGAACCCTGCAAAGCATTGCGGCATTAACAATCTTGTTAACAATCGGCGAAGAAAAGTGTACCGCTAAGGAAGTAAGATATTTTCCTTGGAAGATGAGGAATTCTGAAAGTGGTAGTTTACAATGCGATGGAAGACAATGAGCCCATTATAGAATGGCTAATGGAACAGCCAATTAAAGTAAATGCAAACCATATGTGAGGTAGAAATGCCGCAATCTTGAAAACTTTTATTGCAAGGCCTTGTAATGAACAAAGTTCACCCTACTTGCAAGTAAATAAAACAAAATAAAATGATTGATTTAATAAATTTATTGTTTTTCATTTACCGAGTTACGGGCTATTTCTATTAAAGAAGAAATTCTTTAATAGAAATAGCCCGTAACTTGAACATCGAAGAACACCGGCGTGAGTGGCTTGGGGTGTAGATATTCTATTTTATATTTGAGTGATTCTTGCTCCAACTTGAAATTTTCAGATTTTTTATTCTCATCATAGCTATTATGTTTGTAGGTTTTGGACCCAGCGCTTGCAAATCTCAAGACATTAGTGGATCCAGCAAATCTGCAGGTGTTGGATGAGCTGGTGCCTCTACTGTATCATACATTAAAGATTACCTGATTTTCACTTTCCTGCTGTAGTTTATTTACTACAATAACACTTCTCGAATATTGTGTAAATTACAATGTTTGTTTATAAACGCTATGTCAAGTTTGACAACTAGTAAGATTTTTTTTTTCTACCATCCATATTTCACCATGTTTCTACGAAATGGTAACAATCTGTAAATTAGAGACATTTTAGCTATCGGAAGTTTTTTAAACGAATATGAATTAGGATTTTTATCTGACATCTGATAAGCTTAAAAGACTTTTTAACTAATATAGGATTATGCTTTAATTTTTGATTATGCTGATCTTCATCAGCTAGTTATTGATGTTTGCAAAGAAGTTGAAAAGAAAAGCCATTAAAATTGTTACATTCAATTATAATTCTTAAATATCAAGCCTTACAAATCCTACACAGTATTGAGATTGTTCATAATTTTTGACCTGCTGTTTTTATATTTTTTTTTTAGAAAATATAGACTATTTTAAGCAACTAATTTCAATATTATTGAAATATTCGCTATATAGATTTTTTTTAAATACTTAAAGATATTATTTTAAATGTTGTGACGTCATCGTTATACGCAGTCTTTGTGTTGCCTTTTCCTGATACACTTAAGACAGATTGCAATACATCTTTTCAAAGTTGCCATGTTGAAATAATAGACCAATTTCAACTCCACCCCAGAGTAGTATATGCCTAAGAACGCCTTAACAATTTAAGTCCTTTATTTCAAGGGCAAATAGAGATCATTTCCTTTTTTGGAAAAATAATAGCTAATATAGCAAATTTTCCGAAAAAAAAAATAGTGGATCATGATCAGAAACTATATTACCCGAAATGGTTTTCGGATAAAGAGTTTAAAAAAAATATGAACAATGCCAATTGCGGTGATTGAAAGTCTTGCTTTTAATCCGCGCAGAAAAGTGAACGTTACGTTTACGAAACTACAAATTCTTCTTCTTATTTTATGGCTTTCCCTCTGTCCAGCCCATTTACGTCCCACTGTTGGGCACGGGCCTCCTCCACTTTGGGAGGAATTATGGTCTACTGTGCCACGCTGACCAGGCGTGTTGGCACAGGGTTTATTTTCGAGTTTTCCGTCTCTCACAGAAGATGTTATCTGCGTGCAATATCCCTAGCTGACTCTTACAGCACCCTTGGGAGGAGATGGGGTGGTGACACTTGTATCTTAATCCGTCACTACACGGAGAAATTTTTATGGCTTTGTAATTTGGAAGAAACATACCACCAAAATGATTCATAAAACTAAAATAACTAAGTGAGAAAATAAAAAATTATACTAAAAAGAAATAAATCAAGAAAAAAAAAATAAGAAACAGAAAAACGAATGTAATGAATGAAAATCAAAACTAATAATAGTTTATAATAATAAGATTATTAACAAATAAGTTTGTTTACATTTACAAACAGCGTCAAAGATGCATTTTGTTAACTTGTATCAAAACCATGGATAAAACTCATAACAAATTTGAATGGTAGAAAAATGCTACCATTCATATTTCACCATTTTGCTACGAAATGGCAACAAAGACATTTTATAGTTATCGGAAGTTTATTAGACGAATATAAATAAGGATTTTTATCTGACATCTGATAAGCCTAAAAGACGTTTTAACTAATATAGGATTAAGCCTTCAATATGCGTTTCAATATGAATAAGACTGTTACTCTTGAACACAATAACGTTGTTATTGGATTAACATCTGAATCACTCAATAATTGGCTACATTCGACGTGAAGTGATCAGCGTTAACATCTGTCGTAGTGCTGTGGCATAGGGATCGCTAAACTGTTGTTTAACTATTTCTAGTAAAATTTAAATAAAATACTGTTATTTCAAGGTAGTTTCACCTTAAAATTGCGTAAATAGAAACTAATTGACAATATTTCAGTGTATTTTTCCTAAAAAGACATCAATTATGTAAAAAAATAATGTTGGCATGGCTGTATAAGGTCCGCCCGTTGCTTACATTTATCTACAATTTAAAAAGTACTGTGATTGTGTTGATAAGGCGCGAGATTCGAATTTCAAAACTTTGTTTCTTGAGTCCCTGTTGAAAGAAATCTTTTCAAGTCAAGGACAAGGGTCTCAATTAAGTGAAGTGTTTTATTTGTTGAGTGATTGTGATGCCAGTGAATCATGTGCATTGATGTTCGTACTTACAAATTAAATCCAGAGATTTTAAGTTTAAAAAGCAACATAAAGCATAAAGGTATGTTTATAATATTAATTTTATCAACTATACTACAAGGAAGTTTTTATTTAGTTCTCTATTTTTATCCAAGCTATCCTTTGTACATACTAGTTTATATAAGATGTGCATAAAAATATATAACAAAATACTTGACTGTATGAAAAATGTAAATAATGATATAAGGTATAGTTAATAGATTTTAAGAAAACCCTACAGAAATACTTAGTTAATAAATGTTATTATAGTATTAATGACTTTTTAAATGATAGATGTTAAGGTCACTTATTAAAATAATAGTTAGTCTATTAAATGAAGTAGTAATAATAGACAGTACTATAGTATGATAATAGTTTACTATTTAGAAGATTTATGATTAAGTAAATGTTATGTTTATTTTGAGTCTAATTGTTTAGTTTGAAGCCATATTGCTGTGCCCTAAGGGCTCATGTTTCAGTCCATTTAAAAATTATGTTATGTACCAACTTGTGAACAACATGAATGCAATAAATAAATGGATAAATAAATATCTAGGCACCTATTTTCCTGTAAGAGTATTAAATAGACGGTTGATACAATTTATTGTTATTTACATCATCATTTATTATAATATTTATTTTATTACATTATTTATTTTACACCATATAGAACATTGTCATCATAAACAACACGCCTAATATTTCACAATTAGAAGTCCAAGCCAATTTAATTAGATTTCGTAAAATAACTCTGCTTTCTCTAATTAGCTGTAAATTCATCGTCATCCATAGAAAATCATTGGTCATATGATGAGCAATATGACACTCATATCTTCGTTGTTTCAACTCATTTCTATAAGCTGCGCGAAGAATGAGATATGGAAGAGACAGTCAAGCCATTTTTGTATATTACTTACACTTTTAAACAGTAAAATCGATCGAAATCACTTTCACAATTTCAAAAAAGTTACTTTTTGGTTATTGTGTTATTCCCAATCTGTAACGCAATTTCTATTTCAATACCGAGCTGTCAAAAGGCGTCAAGAGTACGGTTTTGGCGACATTGACCAATCATGTTTAGTTCATTCAATATCCGCTCAGTATTAACACAATATGGCGCTAGTGTTGTGTTCAAGAGTACGAAACGTGATGAAACGTCATAATCTCAATGCTAATGGATCGGAATTGTTTTCAAGAGTAACCCTACAGGTCTTTTATTGAGCAGCCTGTAGGAAATAACCCGCCGGAGTAAGTCTCGGTCCCTAACATGGTCTTCGAGCTCGGATCGGACTTAAATGTTAGAATAGGATTCCTATAACTATATTTACTTGTTATAAAGCAGTCTTCATTTTTGTATGTATGTTCTTATGTGAGCTTATCTTCAAAAATACGCAACAGATTACGATGTGATTTTTTTTAATGATACAGAGGCTCAAGAGGTTTTAAAAGCCAAATCTTTACAAATTAAACAAAAGACATACTCTTGATTCACTCTCTCATTTACAAAAGCCGCATGAAAATTCGTTGCGTTGTTTATATATAGCTGTTACCCGCAACTTTGGCCGCGTGAAATTTAGTAACCAAATCTTAACGAATTATACAAATAAAATTGGTCAAGTGCGAGTCGGACTCGCGCACGAAGGGTTCCGTACCATTCATTATCTATGCAACATACGTTATTAATAAATGAGCAAACAACACACACAATACTTAATTAATCACGTTTGTTGTATGAGAGCAAGAAACGGTAAAAAAATCATGTTTGTTGTATGGGAGCCCTCCTTAAATATTTCTTTTATTTTATTTTTAGTGTTTGTTGTTATAGCGGCAATAGAAATACATCATCTGTGAAAATTTCAACTCTCTAGCTATCACCGTTCTTGAGATACAGCCTGGTGACAGACGGACGGACGGACGGACGGACGGACAGCGAAGTCTCAGTAATATGGTCCCGTTTTTACCCTTTGGCTACGGAACCCTAAAAAACCATATTTTTATAATAAGTAAAGATGAACTTAAACAGGGATATACATACAAAAATAACGAAGTTTGTATTCTATGTAAATATTAATGGTATTATTCATAATGACTTATCGGAGGTTTAAAAGTTCGCTAAAATCGGTTCGCGAAAATTGTCAAAAATTGTTATTCATAATAGTCACTTTACGCTAAAATGTTTATTATCTCTCCGACAAAATTCCGTTTAAACGTCCGATAAGTAATTATAAATAAGACCATAATTATTAATTTTATATACTAATAACTACTTTTACGGGTGAAAAGGCAGGATATTGGCGGTTTATATGATATTATTGACATATTTCTTGGGTCGTAGCACAAAATACACATAATAAATTATAGAAATACATTACCAAAATTCTGAAAAAATAATATAGACTCTCTCTATTGGAAAAAACCGTATAAGATGTTTATACGGTTTTTTCCAATAGAGAGAGTGGTTCAAGAAGATGGTTTCTTTTTGTATAAATTATTAGTTTACTTATTTTTTCAGAATTTTGGTAATGTATTTCTGGGTTGGGTAGTTTTGACACATAGGGACATATATACAAAAATTACGACTTTGTTTTATAATAGGTAATGATAAAGATTACATGGAGATAGCGTCAGGGAGATCACACAAATATAAATATATAATTATGTAGCAATGTTGTTAAAAGTTATCAAGATACGTCAAGTATAGAACCAATACATCATATCTTTAACTTAGTAAAGCAGAATTGTTTCATTGAAAACTTTATAATATGTACCTTCGTTATCCGTTTAGGGATGGACATAGAACACTAATAAATAAATAAATAAATAGGAATAATTTGTAAATTTGTGTGTGTTTTGTGTAGTAGCATCAACTGATATACTCGTACGTACATAAACTATGAAATTTTGAGCTCTCTGGCTATCACCATTCAGTAATAATATTTTTTTATTTAATAATTATTTTTTATGGACATTTCACACAACGTCCTCTGGTCCCAAAGTAAGCTTTATTTCTATGCTTGTATTATGGGTAGCAGATACGGATATACTATATAATTTTATATTTTTTTTTGTAAATACATACTTATAATACACAGAAGACGCGATACAAACATTTGTATGATACCTAATTATAAATATCACACAAAAAGTTGTCCGATGCGGGAATCCCCAGACCTCGCCAACGGCAGTCCTTTACACAAACCACCAGACCACGAACGAAGCCCCCGTAATTTTGAAGTTGACTTGTGATGTTTTCATTTATGTGTCAAATCCTGTTTAGTGGCTCAATTTTATATATTTCATTGGAGGCTTGAAATGTATTGCCATACTCCTCGCCGCTTATAACTAAATCTGCTAATGACATCATTGTAAACCTGATAATTGACACTTACACGATAATCAAACGATTGCAGTCAAATAAAAGATTTGAATCACACATCACACATCATAATAATCTAACCGCAAATTAAGTGTACACCTAAAGCATAATTTTAATTTAATACCAAACAACGGATTTAAAACTTAAAGTTAAATAATGGTTCTTCGATTAGTTACTTATAACGGTCGTATGTCAATAAATAGATTTAAATATGAGTGGTGACAAATATCACCATGAAATATTAAAACAAAGTTTAAAAGAAAAATCACCTCACAAATTGACCGCAGATGGATCATGAAATACAATGGTACCTAATTATATAACAAAGGTCGATGGGACCCTTTACAACTAGTAGTGGGCGATTAAATCGATATTTCAAAAAATATCGATACATGTACGCGATAAATCGCTTCATTCAGATATTATCGAATCATCAAGTATCGGTTGTAGTATCGATATATTTCATCCGATATACCAAATAAATAAATAAATATTCATGGACAAATCACACAGCGTCCTCTGGTCCCAAGCTAAGCTTATATGCTTGTGTTATGAAAAGTTTTTTACTCATAATTAACCTGATCCCTATTTAATATTATAGACTAGTTAAATGCAAGTAATTAATATCGATATTTTAAAAATATCAAAAATCGTTATGTTTTTTATATGAACATCCCTATTTATAACAACGTAATTAATTAAAAACCCGGCCAAGTACGAGTTGGAATATCACATAAAGAGTTACGTACCAATATTTTAAAATATCCTTATCCTTACTTCCTTAGTTCCTTACTAATTAATTAATGCAGAAACGAGTTGATAACACAAT
Organism: Orgyia antiqua; assembly: GCA_916999025.1. NCBI lineage: Eukaryota > Metazoa > Arthropoda > Insecta > Lepidoptera > Erebidae > Orgyia > Orgyia antiqua. The sequence goes on from OU779871.1 coordinate 28,782,941, forward strand.
AAAAATTTTGACGAGTTTAAGTGTTAATGTGTGGAACGAAACTATAGGGCAATTTAAAAGACTATCAACGACATCTATCCAGTGTTATAGTAAACTTCTGTTTGTTAAGGTTTAATATCAAAATTTCACGCGTACGAAGTCGCGGGCAACAGCTAGTATATAATATATTTGTTATTTTAATATCATACCGCCTAATTCTATACTAATATTAAAAACCTGAAGAGTTTGTTTGATTGTTTGTTTGAACGCGCTAATCTCAGGAACCACTGGACCGATTTAAAAACTTTTTTCAGTGCTGGACAGTACATTTATTGAGGAAGGCAATCATATCAATCATAATTATAGTGTATCTATAACTTAATAATAGTCAGACTGATCTAAACTTTTGTCCTTACTCGCATATCGATAAGCTACTAATGACAGAATTCTTTAATGAAAATTTGACAGGAAATAGAAATATCTAACTGATAAACGAGGACAACGATCTATTCGTAATCGTAGATTGATTATTAAATATCGTCGTAAGCGTATTTAGTTTCACTGAAAATATTTATTGTACCAAATATACGATCTGAAAAAAAATCATAATGTATATCATCGTTTATGATAGAGCTTGGGGATGAACGGTCGTATGAACAGCAAATTCTCAGTAATCTGACTGAGACTAAGTTAGAATTACGGAGATATTATCTGACGTCTCTTCTCTCTGATAAGGACCGTTTTGTACAGTTCCGAAAAGGGTCCGTTTTATACGGAACTTTATATAAAAATATGGTCCCATTTTAAATTTTGATACGGAATCCCAGAAAATATTTCAAAGAACAAAACGACCGTTCAAGGGAATGAAAACCTATAAATAATTACGATGTTGTTCAACAGTAACTACATTGTTAATTAAAATAAATATAAAGAAGCGGGAATTCCCTGCCCACGTAAAGTAAACGTTCTGTGATGATGATGTGAAATTAACAAATTAATTTTGTAGGATAAGTATTAAGTAATGAAGTTTTGTCCGTGTGGTGACGGATTAAGAATACAAGTGTCTCCACCGCATCTCCTCCCAAGGGTGCTGTAAAAGTCAGCTAAGGGATATTGCACACATATAACATCTTCGAAAATAAACTGTGCCAACACGCCTGATCAGTGAAAGTGAACAAGTGAAAGTGGAGGAGGCCCGTGCCCAACAGTGGGATGCAAATGGGCTGGAGAAGAAGAAGAAAAATGACGTTTGGATTTATTCATTTCATTTATTTTGATATGTCACTCATCATCCTCTGGTCCAAAGCTAAGCTTATTTGCTTATGTCATGGGTACCAGAATACGGATATAGTTACTACTTAAGTAACTTTCTTTTTGTAAATACATAGTAAACACCGTTACAAACTTGTAAGCTCGATTGTCTCGAGCTGGGATCGAGGAATAAATAAATTGCTGAACCTACATAGAAGAAAAATAATACGAATTAACATAGCCTCCTCCTTTATTTGAAGTCGGTTAAAATGATATTTTAGGTGCCAACTGTATCGTGGATTTGACTCCCACTCTGAATTATTACTTATGTTTATCTGAATAATAATTATTATTAGTTATGTTTATCTGCATATCGGAATTTCTGAAAGGGTTTTTCACCCATTTGTAATTGTCGGATGGATATGAAATTTTGGACTGTTATAATAATAATATGCAGGACCGACCGATAAATAGAATCGTTTAAAAACATATCCAATATATATACCAAAAAAATAAAAGAAAACAGAGACAAAGCCTGCCTTTAGTTAGAATAAAAGAACACTCCAAATATCTGCTAAAATTAACACTCTCAATATGAAAACATAAAAATATGATGCAACCATTCCATTGCATTAAAATCCCTATATATTTATAAATAACGGTATCGAAAACATTCTAAAATTACACCAAACACTGCTTACATTTCAATAAATGAATATGATAAATAGAATCGTTTAAAAACATATCCAATATATATACCAAAAAAATAAAAGAAAACAGAGACAAAGCCTGCCTTTAGTTAGAATAAAAGAACACTCCAAATATCTGCTAAAATTAACACTCTCAATATGAAAACATAAAAATATGATGCAACCATTCCATTGCATTAAAATCCCTATATATTTATAAATAACGGTATCGAAAACATTCTAAAATTACACCAAACACTGCTTACATTTCAATAAATGAATATGATAAATAGAATCGTTTAAAAACATATCCAATATATATACCAAAAAAATAAAAGAAAACAGAGACAAAGCCTGCCTTTAGTTAGAATAAAAGAACACTCCAAATATCTGCTAAAATTAACACTCTCAATATGAAAACATAAAAATATGATGCAACCATTCCATTGCATTAAAATCCCTATATATTTATAAATAACGGTATCGAAAACATTCTAAAATTACACCAAACACTGCTTACATTTCAATAAATGAATATGATAAATAGAATCGTTTAAAAACATATCCAATATATATACCAAAAAAATAAAAGAAAACAGAGACAAAGCCTGCCTTTAGTTAGAATAAAAGAACACTCCAAATATCTGCTAAAATTAACACTCTCAATATGAAAACATAAAAATATGATGCAACCATTCTATTGCATTAAAATCCCTATTTATAAATAACGGTATCGAAAACATTCTAAAATTAAACCAAACACTGCTTACATTTCAATAAATACTTTCAACTGAGAAATAAATTTTATTTGGCCATTCATCGGAGATACGAAAAAGAAAACAAATCGTTGAAGTTTTAAATTCAACTAAAGATTGTATAATGTGGCTTGAGCGTGGGTTTGCAGTGAAATATTTAGTAATTTTATTTATTACATGAACGTTTATCTCTTTAGTACAGTTTGTGGAGAGTTTTATAGGTTGGTGATAATTGCTTTCGATTGGTAATGTTATATGTAAGTCATACGATAAATACGATACGTTAAGGGCCTACGTCAATATTATCGTCGATATGTACATATTAACACAGCTAGTAGGTATAGAAAATGAAGAATTAGGGCAATTTTTTTTGTTTACTCAAAATCTACTAAATATATTTTAATTCTGATTTACGTGTTTCTATATATAATAGTTCCTTATGTTTTGAAAGTTATTTCATTAGTTAATACGCGATAATAGACTGACAAATGAAAAAAATAAAAAATAAGAGAGGTTTTTTCGCTAAGATTTTCTATCGAGAAAACTTTTTTCAATCGTGTTTCTGAGTTTATGCGATCCTAGATTATATATTGAAAAAACATATACTTGAAAATTAGAGCTCTAGCCATTCAATCTAAAGAAACAATGAAAACTTCGTACGTAGAAGAATGCACGAAGAATTTTGGTATCCTCTTAAAGACTGCGTGGCTCTATCTACCATTAGTAGAATCTTCTTCTTCTTCCTGCCCTTATCTCAAGCTACTTGGGGTCGGCGCAGCAGCCTCTCCTATCAGTCGTCATACTCTCATCAACTGCTTTTTCTTTCATATCGTCTCTCACACAGTTCTTGCATCTTTTCTTTGGTCTTCCTATCCTTTTCCGGCCATCAACATTCAAATATCACCTTTTTTGCTTAACTGCCCTTTATCACTTCTCGTATTAATATAAGCGTAAATAAAGAGCGATTTTTACACAGCAAGCGCTCGGAATAAGCACTATTAATAAATACCTTGAGAAACTACATTATAGAGAAATAGTTGCGCTTGCGCACATTAGATTAACGGAAAGCATACAAAAATACTGTATGTATGTGCGTGACTGATGACACACAAGCACACTCACACATGCTTGTTTAAAACCATCGCTTTGCACTCACAGCACAGAATCGGCACACAAGTACACAAAGAGACGACACCTTATATGCGTTAGGAGCAGGACCATTGCTCTTGTATCATTTTCAGAAGGCGGTGACCTGACAATGCAAACTTCTATTGGATTCATGCCTTAAGATACGGGCGGAGGCCACGTACACGAGGTCGCAGGCCTAAATAAAACATGTTTGAAAATCCAGAATATATTTTTAAAATTATTGCATTGTCAAGCTGTCCATAATGCGTGCAAAAATTCAGATCGATTCGACTATTGCAAGTGAGTGAAAATCACTTTTAAAGAATCCGTTACATAGACAAATACATTAATAGATACGCACTTATCTACCGATCTAATAAAAGCGTGTTAAAAAAACCCTCGAAAACGTAATTTCTATGTACTCACTACACCAAGGAATCTTCATAAATGTATAAATATCACAGCTCACTAAAGTTCATTCCACCTTGCCTTATTTGTTTCAATCAACAACACATTAACGTAGGCATTATCATAAATATATTGTGAAAAAATAATGCATGCTTGCTGTATCCCGTGTCTGTAACGTATCTTTTGACAGGCGCCCACAATTTCCTAATACAATAGTCGAAAACATTTCTTAATAATCACTTAACGGGTAGGATGTTGACTGCATACTTCCATTATAAGAAAAACTGTTATATTTCACCACGTGGTGTTAATATACAAGTTTCATCAATATACTTAAAAACTTTTTGTTCATTTGAGGACTTAAGAGGGCACGATACCAAATTATGCTCCATACAAAAATATGGCTTTCGTACTCCCCATTTTTCTTTGACAAAGTTGAACCGATTTTCAAAACATATTAATTAAAAGAAATATGACCATCCGAAAATCCGGTTTTTTTCGGTTTTCTTTAGGTAAAGTTGCAGCGACTATCACACATATTTGGTAAGGTTTTACCAAAAAAGAAAGTGATAAAAGCATAGATATACTTTTCATCTATAATATAGTGTAAAAAACCATTAAAATCGGTTTAAATTTCGCAAAGAAAAATGGGGAGTACGAAACGTCTTTTTTTCAAAGAATTTGTAGGTAAAATCTGCTTCAGCTATATTTGTCCCTTTCAATGCGGTGCGGCGCTTGGAAATAGGGATAGCAATACTTAAGGCAAATACCTAAATTAGGAGTACAGTACTCTCTTAACTTTTAGACCTAGCCAGTAGTCATAAGGTAGAGAAATATAATATATTTCAAATTTTTATTCATTCCATACAACCATTTTCGTTGGAGTCAGCTATTATAACATAACTACCTGTTGCCCGCGACTTCGTACAAATAGAATTTAAAAAAATTCTCACAGGGATGCCTCGCTCTTATTAGTGGCAGTGTGATGATTATAGCCTAGCTTGATAAATGAACTATTCGAAACTGAAAGAATTTTTAAATTGGTATTATAGTAGATACTTGTATAAGCCTCGTATCCTCCCTGTGGTGCTTTCAAACCCAGCTAAGGGACATTATAAACATATTATTATAAACTTTCTCTGTGAAAGCGGGAAAACTCGAAACTAAACCCTATGCAAACACGCTTAGTCAGGCATACTTTTTCGTGCCCAACGTGGGATGTTAATGGTTGGGAAGGACGTATAAAAGTCTTGAAAGTTTAAACATAACAATGTTGTCTAGTCCCAATTTAAGCTAAATTTACAGATATAATACTTAAGTGCTCCTGGTATGGGCATGTCATGAGACGAGAGGAAAGTAATGTCGTTAGGAGAGTTCTGAGTATAAATGTGGAAGGAAAAAAGTCTAGAGGAAGACCTAAGAAAAGATGTATGGACTGTGTGAAAGAGGACATGAAATAAAGAGGAGTTGACACAGACATGACGGCTAATAGAAGATTATGGAAGAAAAAGACATGTTGCGCCGACCCCAAATAATGGGATAAGGGCAGGAGGATGATGATGAATACTTAAGTGCTCAAAAAAGTTACAAAATAATAAGTTACTTATAGTTTTTTAACGCACATCTGATACATCAAATATTTATATAGCTTACGTAATTGCAATCATTTTCAATGTTTGTGGGCTGAGTTGGGACGGATAAATTCCCGCTCGGGACAATAATTTGTGTGATGTTTATAAATATCATACAAATGTCTGGGTGTTTCTATGTGTTATAAGTATGTATTTACAAAAGAAAAGTAGTATAATCCGTATTCTGGTACCTACCCATAACACAAGCATATAAGCTTAGCTTGGGACCAGAGGACGTTGTGTGAAATGTCCGTGAATATTTATTTATTTATTGCACAATTTTTTTTTAAATTTAAAATAGGAAAAATATTATGTACCTACGGGCTGGATATTGCAACTTCGTAAAGGTGGAATTTAGAAACCAATATTCAACAAATTATACAAAAACGCCATCCTCTTAAACTATTCTATCATTAAAAAAAACCGCAGCATAATTCGATGCCACAAACTTTTATTAGTTTAGCACGTTTCTATCAATGTATTCAATCTATGTAACGAAATCTTTGAAAGTGATTTTCACCCACATACAGTAGTCGGAATTATATGAAATTTTGCACACATAACAAGAACTGATCGCAATGCAATAATTCCAAAACAATATTCAGAATTTTCAAAGGCGATCTTTAGTTTTTGAAAATAGCAATATAATATGGTAACTACGATGTAACATTAACACTATAAATTAATATTAAAAATAGTTTAAAAAAACTAAAAAACACGCTTTATTTAATCGAATTATTGTATTGTCATCGGTCTTTGACAGGTGCGCAAAATTTGAATAGAATCTGACCGTTTAAAGTGGGTCAAAATAGCGTCCAAAGGAGTCGGTTACAAACATACAAACATACAAACAAACATACAAGTGAAGCTAATATAAAGCGTGTAAAAATGGTAGGGACCCCTAAAAACGACATCAAAATAATATTATTGGCAAAACTTTTACGGTAATTAGTTTCTAATTCAATTCTACACGTTTGAAAATTAGGAAATATTTTCCTAATAACTTGTCTTTGATAATGGTATGATTGTTTTAATTAAAACTTTTGCACCAATACCTGACATTCCAACAACATCGATAATAAATTAAATTGTTATGTTTATTCCAAAGCTTTTCGCTCTCAAACTTATTGTACCTTATTTTGTTTATTTTTGTTTTTGAGGATATATATTTTTAGCGTCCTCATTTTTTCATCTACTTAAAAACGACTATAACCTCCATTTTTCAGGTGCCGCACTGACCAGGGATGTCGGCATAGGGTTTATTAACGAATTTTCCACCTCCCACACAAAAAGTTTTCTATGCACAATATCCCTTAGCTGGCTTTTACAGCTTAGGAGAAAATGGTTTTAAAAAACGATTTTATAGAAATTTTATCCCACGTACAATTAAAAGGTTGTGAAATGAACTACCTGCCGAAGTTTTTCCATTGGACTACAGCATGAGGCTCTTCAAAAAAAATTGGTCAAGTGCGAGTCGGACTCGCGCATGAAGGGTTCCGTACCATTATCTATGCAACATAAGGCAACGTTATTAGTATCGAGCAAGAAACGGTAAAAAAATCATGTTTGTTGTATGGGAGCCCCCCCTTGAATATTTATTTTATTTTATTTTTAGTATTTGTTGTTATAGCGGCAATAGAAATACATCATCTGTGAAAATTTCAACTCTCTAGCTATCACCGTTCTTGAGATACAGCCTGGTGACAGACGGACGGACGGACGGACAGCGAAGTCTCAGTAATAGGGTCCCGTTTTTACCCTTTGGGTACGGAACCCTAAAAAGGGATTAAAAGATTTCTGCAGGGTCGGCGACGCGCGAGTGACCTCTGGTGTTGCAAGCGTCCATAGGCTACGGTAACTGCTTACCATCAGGTAGACCGTAAGCTTGTATGCCACCTTAGTGGTATGAAAAAAAAAATGGGATAGTGATACTTGTGTTCTTAATCCGTCACCACATAGACATATTCTTAATAATGTAACCAAATATTTCCGACTAAACTATTTAGCGTTGGTGTATGGAATGTTTGACGTCATTCCTTATACATGATCATATTTTATTAGAAAACCATAAGATAAGGTTTGTATAGCCTTTGTTATTAGCGTACAATATGATACTAGCTTTTATCTCGTAAAAGAGGTGGAGGAGGTTGTATATCATGTAAATATTTGATAAAAATAGGTGTTCTAGTATTTAGGTTCTGATATCACGTGCCATCGATTAAGGACATTGTTTTTGTTTATCGATAATGGTATTATGATGATAAGGGTATCGTATTCCATAAGAGATGAATAAATATTTAGGTTCAAAACTAACAAACACTATTATATTTATAGTTAATCTGAAATATCTTAATTAATAATTTCTTTGAAATTGACCTTTAAAGGAAATATTTAAATGATCCAGTTGGTATGCCTATATTACTATGGAACCAGAACCGATTTAATCTAGTGGTTTTCTAAAAGTCGAATATTATGTTGCATGAAAAAATTATACGACGAATTATTTCAACATTCTGAAAAAAGTTGTTTCCTGAAAATATTTCAATAAAGTAGTAGCAAGAAACCACAGATCACCTGTAATAGATAGAGCATTACGAGATTTTTGTTGAAGAATAAATGCACCAATCCAATGTTGAAGGAAGGCGCGGGTTGACAGGTATAGAATAGTGCATTTTCATTCTCTCTCTCCGGCCCATTACGGACTCACAGCTGAGTACGGCCCTCCTCCACTTTGGGAGCGATTATTCATATTCATTTATTTACTGCATTCATGTTGTTTACAAGTTGGTACATGAATATAATGTTAAAATAGAATAAAACATGAACCCTGCTAGGACACAGCAGCCTATTGTCTACTGTGACACACTGACCAGGCGTGTTGGCCTGTGGTTTGATTTCGAGGTTTTCGTCTATGATAGAGAATGTTAACTGCACAATATCTCGTAGCTGGCTCTGGCTTAGGTATACAGAACAAAAATGGGGTGATGACACTTAATTTGTCATCACTCGGATACGGGGGCAATTTTATTAGTCGTAGCCAATCAATTAATGCTCACCTTGGCATATAGACGTCTGCAACACCAGAGGCATCCCTCGGGCGTCGCTGACCCAGTAGAAATCATTTCATTCCTTTTTTGGAGAACCCCATGCCTTAGTCCAATGGGAATGATCGCCTTGCTTGAGAAATCCATTGCGTGTACTCTGTGTTTGAAACATAAATATCGCTAATAATAACTGTTGTATACAAACAGACAAATTGGCCTGTAGTTTAGTTTGATTTACCTACAATGAGTCATTTGTATTCTCAAATAGAACGTGTATATTAAGGTTCGTTATGTTTACAGTTTTTACAAGAATTCTTTATGAAACGGCCTGTTTACGTAATCAACATAAATTTTATTCACTTACTACGTTCCACTATAAGCAGTTTGTGCAATAAATGTTTTACTAAGCTTATTAATGGAGTGAGAAAGAAAGATATGTGACCAACCCATTTTCACCCTGAGGCGCCAACCAGTTGGGAGTTTCTGGTCTCGAAATCGCAAAAATTGTGCCAAAAATATGTACGAGTGTAAATAAAGCCAAAGAAGTGTGTTTAGAGCGTAGCAGATAACGTTCTACAGTCTCTGCCTACCCTCACAGGATAAAGACGTGATATTATGATGATGATGTGCCAAAAAACAAGATTGGACGCTAGTTCGAACAAATTTAGTCCTTTTTGTCTTAAATTACAAATTAACTCAAAAGTATCGAAGTGTAACGAATTGAAAACCCGCAACTAAATCCTGGCTACATCCGTCAATGTAAAACCAAGCAATGGGTGGGTGACATGTATATTCTTAATCTTTCACTATACGGACCATTTCCTACTATTTTGTTGAAATAATAATTTTATTGAAAATAAAAATTTGAAAATTAATATTTGAGACCTTGACAAACTTTTAGAGAATTCAATTTATGAAAAATTCTTGAAAGACGTTTAACGGAAATTAATCAGTACCAGAGCATTTAATTTCCTTCAAAATCATTCATTCTGTTAAGTTAACATCAAAACGAATTATTAAATTCAGCACTTTAAAAAATCTATTCACCAAAAGTAGAAATTCGCAATCCACTTCCTTAAATATTAATAATTAAACTAGCTGTTGTTCGCAACTTCGTTCGCGTGAAATTTAGAAATACCTTAACAAATTATAAAAAAATTGGTCAAGTGCGAGTCGGACTCGCGCACGAAGGGTTCCGTACCATTATCTATGCAACATAAGGCAACGTTATTAGTATCGAGCAAGAAACGGTAAAAAAATCATGTTTGTTGTATGGGAGCCCCCCTTAAATATTTATTTTATTTTATTTTTAGTATTTGTTGTTATAGCGGCAATAGAAATACATCATCTGTGAAAATTTCAATTGTCTAGCTATCACCGTTCTTGAGATACAGCCTGGTGACAGACGGACGGACAGCGAAGTCTCAGTAATAGGGTCCCGTTTTTACCCTTCGGGTACGGAACCCTAAAAAGCCATTCTCTTGATCCCCTCTATCTATTAAAAATAACTGCCTCAAAATTCGTTGCGTAGTTATGAAGACATAAGCTGACATAGGGACATACATATAACAATATCGACTTTGTTTTTTAATAATTAATATGCTGCAATTTTCACAGGCATATTTAAGGGTTCCATCGAAAAAAGATTTTTATATTTATAGAAAATTTAGTCTTAGTTAGTTCTTGACGCGCTCTGGAGAGGAAACAGGATAGCGTAATCTTAATTCGTAGCAACACAGACGTGTGAGCGTTAGGTTGTCTGGACTAATACAGAAATCCAGCGTGTGGTAAAATAAAGTCCGTAAACGTACAAAAAGAATATACGTGTCACCTCCCCATGTTTAACCCGTGGGGATCGTAAGAACCGACCGAGGTATCCACGTCGCATGAGACCGGCGTATATACCCAACGAGAGTTGACTTTAGGCAGGCGGTCGGTCGTAAAAATTTGCCAAATCCCATCGCAATATGTAGTCATGTTGCGTCGACCCCTAATAACTAGGTAAAAGCAGGAGAATGACAATGAAGGTATATACTAAAATCCGAAAAAGTGGTCGAGGTAACCTGACATTCACCACAGACGTCAATGGTTTTTGTGAATCAACGGTAACAAATTATGATTCATCGATTCGTATTGTTTTGCACGATACCCAATGTCTACCCACACGATATATAAGCAGGCGAGAAATCCTTAGGATTTAGAGTTTTTATTGGATATTGCCTGGATCAAATATGATCGACGATGTCAGGCTGAATCATAATCGAAAAAAGAATTAATATTTTCAAAATATTCTATCTAGTTTAATGGCGTTTTCAAATACAATCAATGAACATCAGCAGTTACTGCACCTTACTAGAACAAAACAGTAATATCTACTTTTTACGGATTTAGACGCGTATGGACATCACATACACCATGGTCACGGGTGAGACTGAGCTGTAATGTGTCTTCTACGATCAGTTATTAACTAGCTAGCCATTTTAAAAATGGTATATTTCGCTCTTGCCCAGTCAATTGTTAATTACTGCATTGTTTCCTGGGGTAGTAGTTTTAAAACTTATCTTTTGTTTGTTGAACGTGCTCAAAGGTTGATCTTGAAGGTCATGTTGTGTAAGCCCTACCGATTTCCCACTACAGACTTATATTCTATCAGTAAAGTGTTGTCGGTTCGCCAGTTATTTGTCCTGCGAACTACACAGCGCATGCATCTTGAGGTGACGTATAACCCTGACACTGAACTTAAACGTAGATCTGATCGTGTTTGTGATCCTGTTCGTCACCGTACCTCTCTGGCTGGCCGACAATACTACTGCCTAGCCCCGATATTGTACAATAGGATTAATCGAATTTTAAATATATACAACATGCCTGCTAGTAAACTTAAAAGAACATTAACTAAATGGTTATTAGATCTTGATTACAATGAAACAGAGGTTCTTATAAGTCATCAACGCTAAGACTTGTTGTTATGAAATCACACACACACACACACACACACACACACACACACACACACACACACACACACACATACACATATATTTAATTTGTAACTTGAATGCTATATTCACTAGATAATAAAATTTTAAATTACACTTACAATCAAATTAGTTACGATAGTTAAAAATAAATACAATACTTTGTAGTACAATTTGTGTAAAGTGGAAGGCGTTGGCATCTGTGATACAATTATCATAATTAGTACAGATGCTAATGTTCGTATTATATCAGTTACTATTGTAAAATTTTTGCTCAATAAAGTTATGTTATGTTATGTTATGTTATTACAAGTTAGAAGACATATTACAGCTCAGTCTCACCCGTGACCATGGTGACTGCAAAGTCTCCGAAACGTCGGGCTAAAATTAAAACAAATATACGCGTCTAAATCCGTAAAAAGTAGTTTTATTTATGCAAATGAGTCGCGCAAGTGTTAGAAAATATTACAGTAATATCTCTTTGGAGTAAGTAATTGTATTTAAAAACCATTCATAATATACGAACTTCGGTATTGAGTTCTGATTAAATTATAACTAGAAATCAATCTGCAACCTTTCTGGCATGTTTTTCTTAATAAAGTTCACTTTTGAAACCAATACTTATTCTGATGTTTTAAAAGAGATTGTTAGTCAAGAGTGTTGTTAGCAAATTTTTTGAAATAACAATCTCAGATCTCAAAATATGTACCCAATAGACTTTAATAGTTATTCCGAGCGCAATAAAACGCAAATGTCATTTAATCATGTAGACACAAAATTTTAACTAAATTCTGTTCTTATGACAAGTCCAAATGTTTTTCTCTGCCACCAGTTCAGGACATGGAATCCGCTGAAGAGAATCGGTGGCGTCAGAAAGTCAGCAGAGCTTTTATTTGATTTAGTCAACATTTTTTATATAGACTGATATTAAGATCCTAAAAAAATTGGTCAAGTGCGAGTCGGACTCGCGCACGAAGGGGAAAAATCATGTTTGTTGTATGGGAGCCCCCCTTAAATATTTATTTTATTTTATTTTTAGTATTTGTTGTTATAGCGGCAAGCGTAATAGGGTCCCGTTTTTACCCTTTGGGTACGGAACCCTAAAAAAGCATTTCACTGACATGTATTTTATTCAATGTAAATAAATGATTAGCAATCGTTATTCGTTAAAAATTGGTCAAGTGCGAGTCGAACTCGTGCACGAAGGGTTCCGTACCATTATCTATGCAACATAAGGCAACGTTATTAGTATCGAGCAAGAAACGGTAAAAAAAATCATGTTAGTTGTATGGGAGCCCCCCTTAAATATTTATTTTATTTTATTTTTAGTATTTGTTGTTATAGCGGCAATAGAAATACATCATCTGTGAAAATTTCAACTCTCTAGCTATCACCGTTCTTGAGATACAGCCTGGTGACAGACGGACGGACGGACGGACGGACGGACAGCGAAGTCTCAGTAATAGGGTCCCGTTTTTACCCTTTGGGTACGGAACCCTAAAAATAACCAACCAAAAGTGAGTAACTAATAAGAGATGTATCTTTTATATTTCAATATAATATTATTCAAATCTATAAACGGTTACGTGAAACGTCCATTTATTTAATAATAGCTTTGAATTTTGATAGAGCATTCTTTTTGTTCGCACAAAAGAGCCACGTAGGAGGCAAGAAGCTTTTACTCGTAGTTGGTAAAATTGATGCATTGTTCCATTGTAGCATATTTTTCATATCTTATTACCTGTCAATTTAGTTGTATGTTTATGATAGATATGTTTTATGACGTTCCATATCCAAGGGATAAAACTGACCGTCCGTCTATCTGTTATCTGTAGGGTATCTAATAAATCTTGATATTTCTTTCTCTTTCTCCATCTCATTGACAATCCACTGTTGGGCACGGGCCTCCTCCACTTTGGGACGGATTATGATCTACTATGCCGCGCTGACCAGGCGTGTAGACCAGTACAGGGTTTAGTTTCGAGATTTCCGTCGTTTACAGAGGATCTTATCTATGTACAATATCCCTTAGCTGGCTTTTATAGCACCCTGGGAAGGAAAAGGGGATATAATAGATGTATGATGCACATGGACGTGATAGTTAGATAGTTAAAATTTTTACAGATGATGTCATTATGTTGCTACTTTAAGGGCCTACATCAATATTATCGTATATCATCGCCGACACGTACACATTAACACAGCCAGTAGGCACAGAAAATGAAGAATTAGGGATACTTTTCCTATTTACTCAAAATCTACTAAATATATTTTAATTCTGATTTACGTGTTTCTATATAGGTATAATAGTTACTTATGTTTTTAAAGTTATTTCATTAGTTAATACGCGATAATAGACCGACAAATGAAAAAAATAAAAAATTAGAGAGGTTGTTTCGCTAAGATTTTCTATCGAGAAAACTTTTTTCAATCGCGTTTCTGAGTTTATGCGATCCTAGATCATATATTGAAAAAACATATACTTAAAAATTAGAGCTCTAGCCATTCAATCTAAAGAAACAATGAAAACTTCGTAGAAAAATGCACGAAGCTATTTTGGTATCCTCTTAATAAAAAAAATACTAAAAACCAGAATATTAATTAATATTTAAGAGGGCTCCCAATGTTCCCATTTAAAAAACTTTATGTGTTTTGATAATAGCCACCAGATACGATGTTTTGTATTCTATGACATCCCTGTCAATAAATAAAGGAAATAATAAATGATATAATGATAACGTAAGCCAGTCCGGCTCACTGTATGCCGCTTTATTTTATTTGACAGATATAATAAACAGCATTATCTAGTAAAAAAAAAAACAGTTAAATCTTGTGTGTCAGAGACATTATTGAATGTAAATTTATCTTTAGAGTTCCAGTCAAAAGTTAGCCCGAAATATATTACAGTCTTAAGCTGAGTAATAAAATGACCCTCTTTATAGTTAAGTTTATGGTCAATTCCAGATAGTTTTATGGGTTTAAATTTTGCGACTATGCGTCTAACTGTATTTTGTAGTTTGTAAGATAACGAATGAAGATGTACATCTAATACGATCTAATGTCTATGATCAAAACGTCTCCTTGAGGTGATAGATTAATGGTCTTATTTATAATGACTTATCGGAGGTTTAAAAGATCGCTAAAATCGGTTCCCGAAAACTGTCAAAACTTGTTATTTATAACAGTGTTTTTACGAAAACGTTTATTATTTTTCCGATAAAATCTCCGTTTAAACCTCCGATAAGTCATTATGAATAAGACCATAAGAATACAAGCGTCGTCTTCTTATTTCTGTAAACGTAAGCTGTAAGCAATAAATGTTTCCCTCTCAAGATTTATTCTCTGTGAGAGCTGGAAAAGACGGAATTTAACTCTAAACCACATCAATGGCATATTTTGAAAACTGGTATCCCGTGCCGTATGATTTACTGCCTCCATAAATTAATGAAAAATGTGGCACTCGGTGCCAGCTCCCACAGGGAGCACATACATAACGGGTCCTCACGTTTCTTCAATGTGGCTTGATAGACCAAATACCGGGATTGAAGGATACCTGCACCTGCACCCTTAACGTGCTGCAAAGACGTATTTCGTTCGGTTTTATGTATTTATTTGGCTTGAACTTTGGTCTAGAAAAAACACTTATGGTCTTATTCATAATGACTTATCGGAGGTTAAAAGTTCGCTAAAATTGTCAAAACTTGTTATTCATAATAGTCTTTTTACGCTAAAACGTTTATTATCTCTGCGATAAAATCTCCGTTTAAACCTCTGATAAGTCATTATGAATAAGAGCATTAGTTTCTAAAAAAATGCATTAAAAAAAATTTCAGCAAAAGTTACTTGTTGAGTTATTTATCAAATTAACTTTAAACTTAATTCATTATTCAATTTGAACCATTTAAAGTGTTTATGATAGGCAGCATGTAATGTAAACTGAAAACCCTTCGAGCTAAATTTCGGCCGCCATAATTAGATTGTAACCAAGTTCTGTTACCCATTATTCCATCAATTATTGAAAAGTTTGTGGTAGTTTCTTCGGCCAAATTATAAATTAAAATTATGAAATACTAACCTGCTATTGTGTTGATTAATTAAGAATACAAATGTCATCACTCCATTTTCTTTCTAGGGAGCTAGTTATGGTATAATATAAGCAGAAAACATCTTCTTTCTCTCTGAGCAGAA
The DNA here is from genome assembly GCA_916999025.1 of Orgyia antiqua. Lineage (NCBI taxonomy): Eukaryota > Metazoa > Arthropoda > Insecta > Lepidoptera > Erebidae > Orgyia > Orgyia antiqua. The sequence goes on from OU779871.1 coordinate 28,798,992, forward strand.
AACATCGAATCTAAAATCTTTGCCATGTCGTTCTATATAGGGGAGGCCTAAATCCAACGGTGGACGGAGAAAGGCTGTTGGATGGATGGAATAGGTAGAGAAGGAGGCTTTTTTCCACGACTTCGTTCGTCTTCACACCGATTTTCATCTCTATATGTTAAAACTAGCTGTTGCCCGCGACTCCGTCCGCGTGGAATTTAGAAAATTTTCCCCGTTTTTGCAACAGTTTTTACTACTGCTTCGCTTCTACTGGTCATAGCGTGATGTTATGTAGCCTAAAACCTTCCTCGATAAATGCCCTATCTAATGCTGAAAGAATTTTTCAAATCGGCACAGTGGTTCCTGAGAATAGCGCGTTCAAACAAACAAACAAAGTGTAGATTACGGACTTTCATTCAGTTTTCGCGGTCGCTTTGTACCCTCAGGTGTCAAAACGAAGTCTCAGAAATGGTTCTCGTTTCACTTTTTGATATGGAACCCCAAAACAGCGATACAAATATTTTTCAATATTTTACTTAGAATATTTTCTAGCTTTATTAATTGTTTTCTCCCATTACTTTATAAAAATAACTTATCCATTTCATTACTATCGCATATTACATTATTTCTAACGTAAAGAACATTAAAATGAATAGATTTAGACAGTGTTTTATGAAACAAATTGAATCAAGCTAATTCTGTGAGCTGAGTGGATTTTTGTTTTACATATAAAGGATAATCTCCCTATCTGATGTATTCTGAAGTAAAAAGATATTACATAATGTGAACTGTATTTACTCAAAAAAACCCATGAAAGACTGATAAATAAGCTTAGCTCTAAACTTACAATATTAAACTAGATGTACTAATTAATAATCTCTACATATTCTTTATACAGGGTGTGGCGTGAATGGTGGTCCAACGCTAAGGTGGTTATAGTTCAAGTATTCACCTATCATATAAAAAAATAAAAATTGGTCAAGTGCGAGTCGGACTCGCGCACGAAGGGTTCCGTACCATTATCTATGCAACATAAGGCAACGTTATTAGTATCGAGCAAGAAACGGTAAAAAAATCATGTTGGTATGGGAGCCCCCCTTAAATATTTATTTTATTTTATTTTTAGTATTTGTTGTTATAGCGGCAATAGAAATACATCATCTGTGAAAATTTCAACTGTCTAGCTATCACCGTTCTTGAGATACAGCCTGGTGACAGACGGACGGACGGACGGACGGACGGACGGACGGACGGACGGACAGCGAAGTCTCAGTAATAGGGTCCCGTTTTTACCCTTTGGGTACGGAACCCTAAAAATTAACCATTTTTAGCCATTGGTTTCGGAAATATGATTTTTTTTATTTTTTTGTAAAAATCGATACATATTTTATAACTTCGACAAATGACATTATTTTTTGAGTGTGTTTTTTGTGTTGTACGGGCGAGTACTAGCACTAGCACATGCATTTTCCTTTTTCCATGTAAACCCCAAAAATAAACCAATAAAAAAAAAACTGAAAATTAATTTCTCGTTTTTAACAAATCATGCATTTTAGATGTGAGTAGTGTAAAAAAATTTACTACACGGTCAATGCCTAAAAAAAAAGAATAAATAAAAAAAAATAACAAATATGGTTAATTTTTTTTATATGATAGGTGAATACTTGAACTATAACCACCTCGGCGTTGGACCACGATTTACGCCACATGTTTGTCCGCGATGGACTCCTAAACTACTGAAGCGATTTTAAATTTGATTTGCACACCGTGTGCAATTCGACCCAACTTGAAAGATAGGATAGCCTAGATTTCAATTTATAGTCGCAACATTATTTTATTGCAAATTATTTGTCTACCCCTGACATTTGTATGGCAAAACAACGTTTGCCGGGTCGGCTAGTAATATTATAAAGCTGAAGACTTTATTCCTTTGAACGCGCTATTCTCAGCAACTACTGCAGTGCTACTGATTCGATTCGAAAAATTGTTTCAGTTTTAGAAAGTGCTATCGAGGAAGGCTATAGGCTATATAACATCACGATGCAAGTTATAGAAGCGGAGAATAAGTAAAAAAATGTGGTAATAATGGGGAAAATAGAAAATTTACCGTTTAAAGATAAACTTAGATACTACTGAAGTCCTATTGTTGTCCACGGGCCTTCTCCAATCCAGATTTTGGTTTACTATGCCGCAATGACCAGGCGTGTTTGTATGGGGTTTAGTTTCGAGTTTTCCGTCTCTCTAATGTAAAATTTTATTTTTAACATGGTTGTTTTAAATACAATATGGGCATGTCATGAGACGAGAGGAAAGTATTGTCGTTAGGAGAGTTCTGAGTATAAATGTGGAAGGAAAAAAGTCTAGAGGAAGACCTAAGAAAAGATGTATGGACTGTGTGAAAGAGGACATGAAAGAAAGAGGAGTCGACACAGACATGACGGCTGATAGAAGACTATGGAAGAAAAAGACATGTTGCGCCGACCCCAAATAATGGGATAAGGGCAGGAGGATGATGATTGTTTTAAATACAAAGCTGCAATAAAAACTTAAATTTAGAAAGATATTTTCACATCATTAATCAAACCGCTATTTCAACGAATGTTTTCGTCGTCAAAAAGCTCTCTCTTTATATCTCCAGCCCACCAACGTCCCACTGTTGGGCCCGCTTCTACTATGGGAGATTAGGGTCTTCTATGTCGCACTAACCAGGCGTGTTGGCACACGGTTTATTTTCGAGTTTTCCCTCTCTTATAGATGATGTTATCTATGTAAAATGTCTCTTATATGGTAAAGAAAGAGGTGATGACACTTGTATTCTTAATCTGTCACCACACAGACAAATCACGTCATAAAGCTAATTAACTATAATAGGCTCTGTAGGTGGTGGCTGCCAGACAACCTTGGGATAAAAATACTAACAATTTCAGAATATGAAACGACATTTATGCAAATTATTAATTAAACTAGATAAAATTCGCCACTAAACAATTAGTTATTTAGTGTTAAGTATTGCAAACAAATGCAATAACTGATTGCTTAGTGGCGAATTTTATCAAGTTTGGTAGTCTATTGTTAATTTTTTGAGGTTATAATGTGTCATTGTAGTGCCATTGTGACACTATTCATATACCGGACTTGCCCACCAGATGGTGTGTCTTTAGCATTAGACCCTGAAGTACGATTTAGCAAGGCTAAAGTGACGTGACTTCAAGATTGAACGCGTTTTTACTATTTGGTATAATCTGTGTCTCTTCCAATCTTGATAAACCACAATGATTCCGATTCTGATGCCTCAAATACTTAACCTAACTTAAGTGAAACGACATTATGCACTTTCGTTGCACTTATCAATATCTATTTAAAAATAATCTTTATCTTCTTTATTTATTACTAGCTGTTGCCCGCGACTTCGTCTGCATGAAATTTTGCAATCAAACCTAACAAACAAAAGTTTACTATACCACTCGATAGATGGCGTTGTCTAGTTTTGATTAAATCGCGCTATGGTTTGGTTACACACATTAACACTTAAGCTCGTCAAAATTCTGATTGCGCCATTATCTAGTTTTTCTTTTCACAATTATAAATTAGTAAGGATAAAACAAGTCGTTATTCTTGTATGTATCTCTCTATGTGAGCCTATATCTTCGAACCTACGCAACGGATTTATATGCAGTTTTTTAAACAAACGAAATTCCACGCGTACGAAGTTGCGGGCAAAAGCTACAAAATTCTTTTGTTTCCTTTTCTTTGCTCTTGACGCACATCGTGGTCGAGTGTTTCATGTAGCGGACTGCCGAACTAGAGGTCGCGGGTTCTATTCCCGCTCGGGACAATAATTTGTGTGATTTTTCTAATTGTCATACAAATGTTTGTACTGAGTCTGAGTGTTTCTATGTATTATAAGTATGTATTTACAAAAGGAAAGTAGTATATGTAGTCAATCCGTATTCTGGTACCCATAACACAAGCACATACGCTTAGCTTAGGACCAGAGGACGTTGTCTGAAATGTCCATGAATATTAATATTTATATCTTATACTTTCATAAAAAATTCTTAACTTTGTCAAATGTATATAAACTTGTTATTTAAGTTATACGTATATAGGACCAAAGCTTTCCATAACTCTATCATAAAACAGAATTCATCCATGATCAAATCTCTCAGTTTCCATACCGTTAAGCTTAGGTCAAAACATAACAATAAATGTGATACAAACGCCATCTTAAGCATGTAAAATTCACTGAAGGGGAAATTACGAAGTTTGGGTTCAATAAAATCTATGTTAGAGAGCAAAGAACTTATAAAATATGTTCTTGTATAACTCTTAAAATGGATTTATAAGTTGATGGCATACTTCTATACTAATAATAATTATAAAGTTTGTTTGTTTGTTTGAACGCGCTAATCTCAGGTACCACTGGGCCGATTTGAAAAATTCTTTCAGTGTTAGATAGGGCATTTATCGAGGAAGGCTTTAGGTTATATAGCATCACGCTACGACCAGTAGAAGCGAAGCAGTAGTGAAAAATGTTGCAAAAATGGGGAATATTTTTTAAATTCCACGCGGACGAGTCGCGGGCAATAGCTAGTTTAGTAATAAAATTTAGATAAAAAATGATAAACTATTGCTTTTTTACCACACTTTTATTAGCTTCGTTCGTATCTATCTATCTATATCAAGTAACAGTATCTTTGAAAGTGATTTTCACAAACATTTGTGTGATATTTATAATTATTGTCATACAAATATTTGTACTGCGTCTGTGTGTTTTCTGTATATTTTAAGTTGTATTTACAAAAGAAAAGTACTATATGTAGTACCATAAGCTTAATATGGGACCAGAAGACGTTGAAATGTCCATGAATTTAACAGTTATAAATGACGCTTAAAATATCACTTTGGTGTTTGTCTGTCACAATCAATTAAGTCATCTCCTCTTTTGTTCAAGTTTCTTATACAAATGCATCTTAATTTCCATTAGCATAAAGAATCATTGTTTTGGGATGAAAGGTGAAATAAGCAATTAAAGGGTTATTCAGGGTTATGAAGGGTTAAATGTATTCCTTCTGCAAAATGTTTGTGCTAGAAAGTTATTGGTACCAACTAAACTAAACATAACTGAAAAATGAATTTTGATAGTGTGGATAACACTATTCGGCAATATTGACTGAAATTGTTATAAAAACTGTTTCTCTCTATCTCTCTCCAGCCAATTTACGTCCCACTGTTGGGCACGGGCCTCCTCCCTTTGGGAGCGATTATGGTCTACTGTGCCGCGCTGACCCGCCTGGTCAGCGGGGCACAGTAGACCATAATCGCTATTGGCACAGGGTTTATTTCTAAGTTTTCCGTCTCTCACAGAAGATGTTATCTGTGTGCAATATCCCTTAGCTGATTTTTACAGCACCCTTGGGAGGAGGTGGGGTGGTGACACTTGTATTCTTAATCCGTCACCACACGGAGAAAAAAACTTTAAGTATATTATAGACTAAAGATTTTAATTAATACAAAATGTGCACAACAAAATAGCCAATTATTCAAAATACATCATTATTTGTTTTCATTTTTTAGTTAAATTTAGCTGTATATCATAATCATAACCATTTAGATGAATTTGATAATGCGTTAAATTATGTGGAAATCACTCTTGGAAAAGCTTTCTGATCTTTAAAGATATTCATATCGTTTTACGTACGAAATTATGGACGTTAATTTTACAATGTTATTTTTATTCATTACATTTCATAGAACGTCGTTTGGTAAACTGAGTTTATTCGCTTGCATGATGAGTACCAGAAAACATAGGACCAGGATATACTTCATCATCATCCTCCTGCCCTTATCCCATTATTTGGAGTCGGCGCAACATGTCTTTTTCTTCCATAGTCTTTTATTAGCCGTCATGTCTGTGTCAACTCCTCTTTCTTTCATGTCCTCTTTCACACAGTCCATCCATCTTTTCTTAGGTCTTCCTCTAGACTTTTGGACCAGGAAATACTTGCTACACATAATAACATTACTGTTTTTATGTAATTCTAATAGATAGAGAATCTATCTCTACCTCTCTTCAGTGCATTTACGTTCCACTGTTGGGCACGGGCCTTCTCCACTTTGGGAGGGATTATGGTCTGCGATGCCGCGCTGGCACAGAGTTTTTTTTTTCGATCATTCCGTCTCTCACAGAGGGTGTTATCTGTGTAATTGACAGAGAATACTCACTAGAATAACTCTTTTAGTACGTAGAAATATTATATTCGTACCCAATACAATAGTAGATTACGTATACCTATAATTAGGTAAATACACGTAGGTCTGAAACGTGCTACACAAATAAAAAATGGGAATAGATGAACTTTCAATCTTAAAGCCATAGAGGCAGTGAGATAAATACTAAATCAAGCCGAGTTCTGAGCTTTGTGAGGGCTTGCGTATATATTCATATTTTAAGGGAACAATTATATTTTTCACAGGTAATATATCTACATAATTATGAATTGAAAATACTATGTCAAAGCACAAATCTATACTATTGATAGTTCTTCAATAAAGTGTGTTACAAAACTGCACATATTGCGAGATAGTAGTCCTAATAACTTTTGATATTATATAATTAACCAGCTGTTGCGCGCTACTACGTACGCGAGGATTTATAAACCGTGTTAGAAAATCAATCCTTAACAAAATATACATAAAACCCATCCTCTTGAACCACTCTATCTAATAAAAAAATTGCATCGAAATCCGTTGCATAGTTTCGAAGATATAAGCTTACATAGGAACATACGTACAAAAATGACGACTATTTTTTTAAATCTCACCCATAACCATGGTGACTGCAAAGTCTCGGAAACGTCGGGATCAAATTACAATTCGTAAAAAACGGTTTTATTTGGGTGGATGGGTTATAAGTGTTAAAGAATATTATGATTTTGTTTTTTAATAAGTTAAGATGTAAGTTTGTAGCTGTGGCTGTATATACTAACATTATCTATTAGAACAAACATGTCTTTTATAACTAAGATTATAACAGGAGCTTGGTTATATTCATCCTAGCCGTGTAAAATTAAACCTTTTATCGGATTTTATCAGGATAACGGCTTTACATAATCTGTTGAAGCGCTAACATTTTTAGACATTCTTTTTAAAATGGCATGTAAATCTCTATTTCTGTACTCAGGAAATTACTTTTACATTAAAATTCAAGTCATTAGAGTTGTCTCCCAAAACATTCGGACAACTTTTTAACACGCTTATAATAGTTCGGTAGGTATCTATCAATGTATTAATCTATGTAACGGAATCTTTGAAAGTTATTTTCACCCACTTGCAGTAGACGGATTGATCTGAAATTTTGCATGCTTATTATTAAGGACTGATGACAATGCAATAACTAATAAAAATATTCAGGACTTTTAGGCGTGAAAAACTATGTATAGGTAATACATAGTTTTTGAACTTTCCAAATTATTACTTAAGTAATCTTGATAGCGGTTTTTAAACCCAATAGGTATCTTACCAGTTTTTGAGAAAAGAACTCTATTCTTATGGTCAATATAAATTTTAATACCAAATGTAAGTAAGCCTCGTAACAATTGATCGCAGAGAACATTTTACAGCTCAGTCCCACCGGTGACCATTGTGACTGAAAGGTCTCCGAAATCTAAATCCATAAAAAATTGTTCTTAGTATTCAAGCCCAAGGTAGTAAGTTGGCTATTACGATGTAATTAAATTATTATAATAATGAATATCCTGTGGGACATTTAAGGTCAGTTTTTACGAAAATTTTACGAGCCAATTAATTTACTGTTAAGACAATTTAGGTTATATAAGGGAGGGGATGATGAGGTTAGGCTTTTTAACAATTTAAGCAATAATAATTACTATTTAATGTTGAGCTGAGGTTATTTGCTTGCTTTTTGTTACCGCGGGGAAGTTTTAGAAAATAAAGCAGTAAATATGAAAAAGTAAACAATTTGGATATCGATCGATTTGTCACCCTTTCCTTCTTCTTCCTGCCCTCATCCCAACTTACAAGGGGTCAGCACATCACGTTTTTTCTTTCCAGCCTCAGTTCAGCCTTCCTATCAGTCATAATATTCACATAAACTCCTTTTTAGGGTTCCGTACCCAAAGGGTAAAAACGGGACCCTATTACTGAGACTTCGCTGTCCGTCCGTCCGTCCGTCCGTCTGTCACCAGGCTGTATCTCAAGAACGGTGATAGCTAGACAGTTGAAATTTTCACAGATGATGTATTTCTAGTACCGCTATAACAACAAATACTAAAAATAAAATAAAATAAAGATTTAAGGGGGGCTCCCATACAAAAAACATGATTTTTTTACCGTTTCTTGCTCGATACTAATAACGTTGCCTTATGTTGCATAGATAATGGTACGGAACCCTTCGTGCGCGAGTCCGACTCGCACTTGACCAATTTTTCCTTCATATCCACTCTCGCAAACTCCATTCATCCTTTCTGTGGTCTTTCTCTCTCTTTCCGGTCATCAACATTCATATCCATAACCTTTTTGCTTAAATGCCCTTCCACACAAGCTATCTTTTAATGTTAAAAACAATTAAGCGGATTTATTGTAGCTAAATTGGAAATTTAAAAAAAAGATTTACAAAAATCAAGTAAATTAAAATGGGATCATCAAGATATACGTATATGTTACATGTTTATTTGAATTAAGAATAATTTGGGACATTTATTATTGCAGTTATTTCATTTTTTTATGACGTCTTGTTACATTAACAGTCAGGCGAATCACCGAGGCTAATAATGGCATCTTAATGTAGTTATGAACATTGAGCAGAAATACTATAAACACAATATTTAGGAGTTCCTTTATAAAAAGAAAATCTTTTAAAGAAGCTGTCAGACTTTCAGTTATACTTGGAAATGTGGCAGTTTGTTATTGAGCTTTCAATCAAGGTGGTTCATTGACTTGTACATTAAAAAGAGCTTAGTACAAATGTATATATTACTAGCCGTTGACTGCCACTTGGTACACGTGGAAGTACATACATACATAACATCTCGCCTTTTTTCCATGGGGGTTGGCAGAGACTATAGAGCGCTATCTGCTACGATCCAAACATACTTCCATGGCTTCATACAAACTTATACATCAGGCCATACATGCCCAACTGTTGTAAGTGCGTAGACGAGACGTGGAAGTTAGAAAACAAATGATATATAGAACGGAGCGACAATAAAGTAAACAAATGTGATCGTATGATTTGTTAACGTAAAGAATTGTAGACAAGTCCTAACACGTGTCTACCCCACCTTGTGTTATACCCCACCTTGTAACGTAGTATAAATACGACACAACGACAGAGCTAACAGTCAGTATCGCTTGAGACGTTAGACTGGGCGAATCGCTGCCCAACTAGTTGCTCACAGTAGTGATAAAGAGTTTATACCGTTTATAACCGCGTGTGTATAACCGCGAGTGTATAATTTTATAGTGTGTATTTGAAAGAAAGTGTAAAGTGACGATTGAGAGTTGACGTTTTGTGTGGACATCATAATCGTGGTGGTAAAGCGGCAGGTTGAAGGGAGATTTGGTTGGATACCTGCAGTGGTACCTTTTATATGTGACAGAGAATGTCAGATTGATGTATGAACATCTAAAAGATAGTTTCTACAATTTGTATACCATTATGATTATAAACCATAGCAGTTACGCTCTCTATTATGTTACTCCGACATATATAAACCACTAACGCAGCACATGCAACGGAAACGACTTAAATATGGATTATTTTTGCCGTTTTTGCAACATTTTTCACTGAAGCTTTACTTCTATTAGTTGCAGCTTGATGTTAAATAGCCTAAAGCCTTCCTAAATAAATGGAAAAATGAACAATTCAACACAAAAATAATTTTTCAATACGAACCAGTTGTTTCTGAGATTAGCGAGTGCAGATCAACTAACCATTTAACTTTGTAATACTAATGTCTTAGGGCCTCTTTCACGATCTACAAGTAAAGTGTCAAGTAGGCTACTTGCAACATAAAGTCACCGTTAAGTTGATTTTTGAATTTCACAATGTTCGAGTAGCGCTAACCAAGGGATAAACTAGCCGGTAACTTACTTGCTGCTTCATCTGCCAAGTAACGTATTTAACCAACAAGTAAACCACATTACAGTTTTTATTTGTTCTAAATATTTAAAAAAAAAATGGATTTATTTGATTTAATTGATCATCAATAAGATGAATTAGAAAATTCGTCACTTCTTCGAATACCGAGAATTCGTGTATTTAAATTGCGTGTTAATTATTTTACGGATTTAGATGAAACAGATTTTTTTGCCAGATTTCACCTATCGAAGGACGCAGATATTGAAATATTCCTCTCATGTAAGGTAAAGTTAACACTCCTATCACGTTTTACTTTACCCATTGAACAAAAATTTTTAATAATACGATCGTACACAAACAATAGCTGCATGAAAATAAATAACATTGACAACTGCACTGACTGAATTTTGAGCGCGACCACAGATTACTATATAAATTAGGCGACATTTGACAGATTTGACAGTACATCTGACGTAATAATGAGTGAACTTATGTTCAATTTGTTACGTCATTCACTTATCCTGTAAGTAGTTACTCGGAGCTAAGATTTTGTTTGTAAAATTGATAAAAGATACTCGTAACTTTTACTTGACAATTAGCGCTACTCGGAAAGTAACTAATCAACGCTTTACTTGAAGATGGTGAACGAGGCCCTTAGAGTAATAAGTACCTTATACTGTAAATCTAGTATAGATAGGTAAGCTGTTGACTGCTACTTAGTACGTTTAAAACCAAACTTAACTAATTATATTAATAAATCAGTTGTGTTCACATATGAACATACATACGGACAAGTCCACCCTAGATTATATGTATTAAATAATTAACTTCCCGTTTCAGAATAAACGCGTATTAATATAATCAGCAAATTTCTTCTATGCTCTATTTTAGTAACTCTCAGAGGTCACATATTTTGCATTTTTGATTTGCATGAAACTACTATATAAACTATGTATTTCTGCAATAAACCAATCGTGTGAAATCACCCGCAGTTTCATTGACTCACGTCATGCCGCCCTAGCGCTGCCCGATTCCAGCGCCGCGTCACTTTAACCGTCGCGCTGCCATAGCGCTGCCCGATTCCAGTGCCGCGTCGTCACTCTAACCGTCGCGCTGCCCGAGTCCAGCGCCGCGTCGCTCTAACCGTCGCGCTGTCATAGCGCTGCCCGAGTTAAGCGCCACGCCGCCCTACACCACCGCTGCTTTGAACCTAACCTAACCCAGTGTCCACTCTCACTCTAAGTGAATAGCACGTGTTTTCGTTATTGCGTTTAATTAGCGACCTATTGTATTTAAACCGGTTATCGACGGCGCGCGCGACGCGCTTTCGATCAGTTAGCGTCAAGCGATAACGAACTTTATGCGTAATGAATGAAAGTACATCCGATAACAATCATGTTTATAGTGGAATTACTGACGTGATAGAATACAATGTGGCAGCAGAAGAAATTATAGTTAGTGATATTCAACAATTTGATGACGAGAACTTATACAATATAGGAGATCGTGAATCGAATCAGGAGTGGAATTGGTCTGTAGTAGGAAAAGAAAAGCGAACCTCCGTCGCTAGCGAGGTGATGGTGGCAAAGAGAGAGGCCCTGCGGGAGCGCGAGCGCTTGGGCGACACATTGCCTGCCCGCAGGGCCCAGGGTAGGGCCTGTCGCGCCAACAGCTGCGGACGACCTCTCTTCACGTGTTCTAGGGAGAGGAGTCGGTCTGACGGGGGGGCCTAGGGCCCGCCCCGTCTCAGTGAGCCCCCACCGATAGGGGGTCACCCTTGGTCGGGTCATGGTAATACCCGAGTGATTACCATGGCCCGGCCAAGGGGCGAGGAGGAACACCGTGGGGTTTAGTGGGAAGTTCGGGTCCGCTTCTGACCCGGGAGTCCCATACAAAGTCCGTAAATGCATTCGCCAAGTAAAAAAAAAACAATAGGAAAAAGAAACGTTCTTTCTCGAATTGTGCCCATTATCATCTTCATTCCAATTATTTTCATTAACTTTGTATAAATCTCATTAAATTAGAATTTGTAATTATTACAAATATCTTCATTATTACGACTGTTTTGTTACTGTCCTTAATAATTGATATGGTACCAATTCTACGTGCATAACTAAACTTAACTAAATATGAAGGCCACATAAGGGACAATTTATGCGTGTTTCGTCTTTTTTGGGAGAAGTCAATCTCGAAACTACAGTCTATTGTATGTTTTGTCAGTGTCAGTAAAAACCACCTTCCCTCCCGATGTGGACAATATTAGTATATTACCGCCGGTACACACGGTGTGTACACGTTACGCCAATATAGAACTACTACTGCGTAGTTTTACGCACAAAAAATCATTGTGCTTACACGATGCGCTGCGTCGGCGCATGTTGATAATCTTCTTCTTCTTTCTTCTTATATATAAAAATCAATTGCTGTTCGTTAGTCTCGCTAAAACTCGAGAACGGCTGGGCTCATTTTGGTGATTTTGGTCTTGAAATATTCGTGAAGGTCCAGGGAAGGTTTAGACGGTGACAAAATATGGGGATATGGGGAATATGGGGATCTAAAATTCAACGCATACGGAGTAGCGGGCATCAGCTTGTAAATAAATAAATATTCATGGACATTTCACACAACGTCCTCTGGTCCCAAGCTAAGGTTATATGCTTGTGTTATGGGTACCAGAATACGGATATACTACATATACTACTTTTCTTTTGTAAATACATACATATAATACATAGTAAACACCCAGACCCAGTACAAACATTTGTATGACATTTATATTTTTGATGATTGATTGTCCCAAGCGGGAATCGAACCCGCGACATCGTGATTGGTAGCCCGTTACATAAACCACTCCACCACGATGCCCATCACAGTCAAGTTGATGTAAGAATGTAACGCACTCACAACTGAAATACAGCCAAGACGAAGCGGGCAAGGGTGTCGCTAGAATGTAAACTCTATGCGATGACACAGCGCCCGTGCAGCCAAGCTATGCGTTATATATCTACGTCACCACTACGTAATGTTAACGCAACGCGCCATACGTATCAGCCTTAATTGGCTGAAGGAATTCTGTAAATCCCTTTACCATTTCGCAAACTTCTGAATCTAAATCAAATTAAATATTAAGTAAATAAATAGATTGAATATGAAATGTTGACATAACAGATTAAAAGCTACGCAATTCTCAAACACTCATGTCGTAAACAAGTGATATATGATACGTAGATGACGTAGGTATACCTACTGTTAGGATTGTTATTGGAAAATGATTGACCTAAATATTAAATTGTACTGAAGCTTTTTGTAAATTGTTGCTGCATTACAATTAATGTTTAATACATAGAGTGCTTCAAGAGGATGGTTTTTTTTGTATAATTTGTTGGTTTTTAAATCCCACGCATACGGAGTTACGGGCATCATAGATACGGGCATGATAGATGGCGTTGTGCGTAGAAATACGATATAAACTCAATCGAGTGACGATTATGGTAGCCTAATTTGATTACTGAAAAGCACGACCGCAATAAGCTCAGTTGGAAGAGCTACAGAACGGTATTCCGAGGTCGTGGGTTCAAGACTTCAAGTCCCGCTTGCGGTAATCACTTTTTCCACCATAATTTAATTTATTATGTAAAAGCATAGCATGTCAATTGCTAAATTAATAAATTACTTTGGTAATAATATTTTCTAAAAACAGCGATTTCTGAGTAATACGGATCCCTAAAAATCTCTGAAAATATGTAAACACAATCATCTTTGTACAACATAGAGTAGCGATTTATCAGTTGCGATTTTTTACTTACACAAAATTTTATAAGCGTTTTTCACACATCTATTTATTTATAAATTCAATATAACATCATACCTTTTCATTATACCTTCATGCACTGTCTTCATCATCATCATCATCATAACAACACGCCTTTTTCCCATGGGGGTAGGCAGAGACTATACAGCGCCATCTGCTACAATCCAAACATACTTCCTTGGCTACATCCACACTCATACAAGTGAACTATGTATTGTATTGCACTGTCTTATCTGTAACTTTAGAGCGAGCGATATCTGCTACCATCGAGACACACTTCCCTAGCTTTATTTACTTTAAAAAAAATTATACTCTGTTGCGTACTTTTGAAAATATAAGCTCACATAGGGACATACATACAAAAATAACGAATTTTTGTAATAAGTGAAGATATGTATTTTAAATCTGTATAATACATTGTAACTACGCAGTAAACGTACGAAACCTCGAAAATAAATACATAAAATTTGAAATCTATCAAAATATTTATATAAATCTACTAGGAAATAAACCTTTTAACACTTTGAAGGGTGAGCTATTTAATAAAGTATTTGTTATACAATAAGAATGAAAACAAATGCCACCTGTCTCTAGGGCTGTCAAGATTTTTTTTTACCGCTTTTATTGCAATTAAATTAATATTAGTAGTACCACAAAAAGCCGATAGCATGAAGTTAATTACAAACATAAGAGATCCGTGGGAAAACCGTCACTCTGAAGTAAGTTACAAATAACATGTAAGGTAAGAAAGGAAGTAACACTAATAAGTTTTACTTCTTTGCCTTTTTTACGCTTTATCTTATACTGTACACGCGAATAATAATACTTTGTTAAGGGCCTACATCAATATTATCGTCGACATGTACATTAACACAGCTAGTAGGCATAGAAAATGAAGAATTAGGGATATTTTTTTTTATGTACTCAAAATCTACTAAATATATTTTAATTCTGATTTACGTGTTTCTATATATAATAGTTAATGTTTTTAAAGTTATTTAATTAGTTAATACGCGATAATAGACCGACAAATGAAAAAAATAAAAAATTAGAGAGGTTGTTTCGCTAAGATTTTCTATCGAGAAAACTTTTTTCAATCGCGTTTCTGAGTTTATGCGATCCTAGATCATATATTGAAAAAACATATACTTAAAAATTAGAGCTCTAGCCATTCAATCTAAAGAAACTATAAAAACTTCGTACGTAGAAAAATGCACGAAGCTATTTTGGTATCCTCTTAAGTCGGTACATTCTATAATTTGTAAGAATGTGTGGACGTTTCCTATCCTTCACGCAGAAACTACTATATGTATACAAGATATTGAAACTTTGCAGATATGTATATAGTTAAGGCAAAAGAACATGGCAGTAACCATAAAAGGGGTCAAAACCGCGGGTATAAACTAGTAATTACATCTAAACATTTTGTTTCACTTACAAAAATATATATAATAACCTAATCTCCTAAACTATTTAACCTTTCAAATAATGCAGCTACCAGAACGCGCGTCGGACGTCTCAAGGTTCTTAGAAAAAATGATATTTATGAAAAACTGTTTCGTCGGTCTCACAGACATGTGCGCGAGTAGAGAAAGGTTAAAAGTGGATCTGTTACTTTTCTAACTCATGTTAAGGGCAAAAAAAAACTTCATATTTTATATAAATCTTCTTAATAAGTCACAACAAACACGTTTATGGTTTTAAAAATATTTTAAATGTAAAGACAAATAAAAAAGCACTTCCTTACTTATCTTTCCATTTCATATATTTCAAAATAACAATGGCAGAATAATTTATGCCCCAGTTGTTACATCAGAGTGCTACGTTCAATAAAATGTCTTATTCCATCAATTTATATTTTCGGCAACCCTAGTCATATTCATAAAATTGAGTTATTAGCAAAGAAATTGAAAACATTTTGGTAAATTCTTTACAATGATTAAATATCTGTTTAGATTTCACTTTTAGGAAGATTTGACTCTTCAGTAAAACAATTGTTAAGATATTGTTATGTCCATCCGTCGTTCTATGTACAATGTACATGTAACGAATCGATCAATAGTAATATTATAAAGCTGAAGAGTTTGTTTGTTTGAACGCGCTGATCTCAGAAACCACAGGGCCGATTTCAAAAATTCTTTCAGTGTTAGATAGAGCATTTATCGAGGAAGGCTTTAGGCTATATAACATCACGCTACGACCAGTAGAAGTGAAGCAGTAAATTTCCTAAGCAGAAAATTTTCTAAATTCCATGTGGACGGAGTCGCGGGCAACAGCTATACTTAATATTATAAAGCTGAAGAGTTTGTTTGTTTGTTTGAACGCGCTAATCTCAACAACCATAGGTCTGATTTAAAAAAATCTTACAGTGTTGGATAGTACATTTATCGAGGAAGGCTATAAGATATATAACATCACGCTGCAACTAATAGGAGCGAAGCAGCATTGAATAATGTTGCAAAAACGGGGAATGTTTTCTAATTTCCACGCGAACGGAGTCGCGGGCAACAGTTAGTAAGGACTATATGTATCACAACCCTAATTCTTTCATTGGATGCTGTAAGTACCAACTACGGGATAATTTAAATAGAACATATCATAAAAGAAAATGACGAAATTAAATCCCAAGCCAACACAACAACTGATTACAGAGAACACCTCACAACTCAGTCCCAGCCGTGACTATGAAGATTTTAAAGTCACCGAAACGTCGTCGAGCTAAAATTTAAAACAAACATACGCGTCTAAATCCGTAAAAAGATGTTTAATTTTGAAAAAAAAAAAATATGTATTTAATTTCCGACCAGATGGTAATCGTAGTATAATAGACCAAATAAACCACTTGGAGGAGACTTATGCCCAATAATAGGACGTTGATAGGCTACGAAGAAGCCAAATGGGACAAAATGCGGTAGGAGGTTAACCCAGTAGAAATCCGCGTGGAATTTAGAAATGCTTCCCCGTTTTTTGCAACATTTTTAACTACTGCTGGTTCGCTTCTACTGGTCGTAGCGTAATGTTATATAGCCTAAAGCCTTCCTAGATAAATGCTCTATCTAACACTGAAAGAATTTCTCAAATCTATATAATAATAATGGAATATAAAAATGGTTCCTGAGATTAGCGCGTTCAAACAAACAAATAAACAAACTCTTCCGCTTTATTATATTAAGTATAGATACATAAACAACTAAATTTAAATGACTAAAATCTAACTAAATCTAAAATTAAATCCTTAGAATAAAACCCCGCTAAAAATGGGATTGCTTCAAATCTTGTTTTCTTGGTATTTAGAGGGTGGGGGGAGTTTCTTAAAACTTTTGACATTCTCCAGTGGCCAGGCTCATGCTGTATTTTGAGGCTGAAGCTGGAAAAGGCGGTATAACTGTACGCTTTTAAAATAGTCGGGCTCAGTATACCCAAGAGACCAGCGCGCTTTTGTACAAAAATAATTGCTGTAATAAATTATTCAATATACATAAATAATTAGATAGTACCCAGACAGTCTGACTTAAAAATGAGACGAGCTTGATAAAATTAGACAAGTGTATTGATAAATTAAATTTATTTGATACGAGCATCAATTTATTTATATTTAAATATGGCCTATGGAGTAGGTTCGTTTTAATTATCAGTTGAGGAATTCATTTCAATAACAGATAAATTCTGCGAGAATTATTTAATTTCGTAAATAAATAAATATTCATGGACATTTTACACAACGTCCTCTGGTCCCGCGCTAAGCTTTTATGCTTATGTTATGGGTACCAGAATACGGATATATTTTGTAAACTACTTTGCTTTTGTAAATACATACTTACTCGTATAATACATACTAAACACCTAGACGTGGTATAAACATTGGTAAGACATATATAAAAATCACACTTTTGGTTGTCTCTTGCAAGAATCGAACCCGCTAGCAACAGTCTGTTACATGAACCACTAGACGGCCAATCTTTAGTCTTTAATACACAGTTTTTATATTAAGAAAGTTCAATTAACATTACCGAATTGGGTTATTAACACTATCAATTTTAATTTTTTGGTTAAGTTTAATTTAGATGTGCACGTAGAATAGGTACCAGTATCAGTAATTTGTTAGGTACCTATCTATTGATTGTACAAATCCACAATTGTTAAAATGAATATAACGTTAATTTTGTTTAGCATTAAATTATCCTAGTATTAACTAGCTGTTGCCCGCGACTCCGTACGCGTGAAATTTAGAATTATTTCCGTTTTTGCAATATTTTTCACTACTGCTTTGCTCCTATTGGTCGCAGCGTGATGTTATAAAACCTCCTCGATAAATGTACTTTCCAACACTGAAAGAATTTTTCAAATCGGACCAGCGGATCCTGAGATTAGCGCGTTCAAACAAACTCTTCAGCTTTATAATATTAGTATTGATGAACTTGTCAATTGGAAAGTTGTCAATTTTAAAAAATCTTATCATTTAAAATTGTATGAAGTTCATTTGAAATTAATGTAAAGTGACAATTTTTTGTAGAAAGCTTAATACTGCTAAGTTTATAACGATGTCTTAATAATTTAGAGCTGCTCTAAACCAATTAGTTTTTGAATATTTTCTAAAGATTTCTTTGCACATTGTTTCAATTAAATTTACTTTTCGAGTTTTCCGTCTTTCACAAAGTATGTTATCTGTGTGCAATATCCCTTAGCTGACTTTTACACCACCCTTGGGAGGAGATGGGGTGGTGACACTTGTATTCTTAATCCGTCACCACACGGATAATATTACTAGATCATAATACAACTGCAACAAACAGACAAACAATAATGTTACAAAAATATTATTTAAAAAAATTTTAAAGAAAAAACTCCATGGAGTTTCTTATCTGTTCTGCTCCATAGGATTCGCGTTTGGAACATGCACCAAGTTTCTGAAGTACAAAAATAGCATGTAAAACATAACAACTTAAAATTAAAAAAAAATGACTGACTTTGTAATCAGAAAGGGTTCCAGACCGAGGCAAATTTCTGTCATTCTAAATAACAATCTTTCTTCAATAGCGTATAATTTAGTTGGTTATGAAAGAAACCAATTAAGGTTTGTGCAAAATAATACTGTCAAAAGGGTTTCAAGGGTCAATGTACTGGTACAAACTTCACCATTTTGTTTTATAACGACGTCAAGAAAGGCCCTAGATATTGTTTAAGAAATCTTCTTAAGTAAATTTAGCATTTTACACCAAGAAATATAATTAAAGTGACAATATTTGTGTCTTTGTTTAAACCGGTAAATGACCTAATATTTTGCGAAGTTAAAAACTAAAAAACATGCTTGAAAATTTTGAATGTTATTTTACATTATTGCATTTTCATCGGTCCTTTAAGAGGATACCAAAATAGCTTCGTGCATTTTTCTATGTACGAAGTTTTCATTGTTTCTTTAGATTGAATGGCTACAGCTCTAATTTTTAAGTATATGTTTTTTCAATATATGATCTAGGATCGCATGAACTCAGAAACGCGATTGAAAAAAGTTTTCTCGATAGAAAATCTTGGCGAAACAACCTCTCAATTTTTTTTATTTTTTTCATTTGTCGGTCTATTATCGCGTATTAACTAATGAAATAACTTTAAAAACATAGGTAACTATTATGTATAGAAACACGTGTATCAGAATTAAAATATATTTAGTAGATTTTGAGTAAATAGGAAAAGTATCCCTAATTCTTCATTTTCTGTGCCTACTGGCTGTGTTAATATGTACGTGTCGGCGATGATATACGATAATATTGATGTAGGCCCTTAATAGGTGTGCAATATTTAAGATCGATCCGACTATTGCAAGTCTGTGAAGATTACTTTAAAGATTCCGTAACATTGATAGATGCGCATCTAATTAATAAAAGCGTGTTCAAAAAGGTAATTATGTATTTGCTGATTGACATCTTAAACTTTATTTTAATGATAAAACCTTTAAATTTGAGATGCTTCAAATTATCGAAAATATGCACTTTACATAGACTTTAAAGCGTCTGGAAGAGATCGTAGCATGTGATTAGACTGTCTATTATACTATATTATTGTTAATATAGAATAAGCTACTGTAATGTTAATTGGTGTACAATAATAAGTAATCTATCTATCTAAAGCATCCATGTTAATTAGGATTTTAGGATTATTTTATTTATGGACGACTCTCGACCTTTCCATAAAACGGAGGCCAAGTAAAAAAAATGAATAGTTAATATTTTTGTGCCCGAACACTGCAAACTTCGAAAAACTTCGAAAAAATTGTTTTCACGCATTACTTTTAATATATATACCTACCGCCTCATCGATAAACATTGTGAATCTCATATAAATTTCACAGAATTCAAAAATTAATAAAGCGATGAATCCGCAAATAAAAAAATCCAAAGAAAGATTTTTTTGTTCAATCATATTTATTACCTAAACCCATTTCATAAAATTTAATTGAAAAATGACAAGTAGATGGAGGATTTACCGTCAACAAAAAATTTAATATGTTTAGATCAGTAATGCCCGCCATTTTTTTTTATGTTTTCCTGTGAAAAAAAAATATAAGAATATATTTTATGGACGTTTTAAGTAAGTCCTCTGTTCCGAGCTAAGCTTAATTGATTGTGCTAAGAGTAGACGTGTTGTAAATGAATTTTATAGAGGGACAGAGAATAGAATATATTCTATGTATTAATATTTAATATGAATATTATATGTATTAATATTTATATGTTCAAATAACTCATGTTGTACAAATACGGCAATAATGGATAAAATAGATATGTGCGTGTAATAAGCATGCATATTTCTTAATTTTTATTTCTTTAAATATTTTACACATCTCACACAACGTCCTCTGGTCCCAAAGTAAGCTATTTCTATGCTTGTGTTATGGGTACCAGAATACGGATATAATACATATACTACTTTTCTTTTGTAAATACATATACTTATAATACATAGAAACACCCAGACGCAGAACAGACATTTGTATGACAAATAAATATAATATGTTTGTCCCGTGCGGGAATCGAACCCGCGACCTCGTGAACGGCAATCCGTTGCATATTATTATGTAATGTATTTGTATCATAAAAATTATGAGGGGTAATAACATTATGAATAAATGAGTATTTGAGTATTAGAAAACAATAAAATGTGTGTGCATACCTACTTATGTACGTTCGTTAAAAGTTTTCACTATTGCCGCAATAACAAAAACAAACTATGTATAAAGTGTGTGTTTTTGTGGCTCACATGGTAATATAGAAAGAAGAAACATTTGTTGTCACCACTTTTTAACTGAAAAAAGGACTTTTTTATTTTTGTTACCTCATAACGTTTAAACCGGCGAAGCGATTTTAATGATTCTTTTTTTAAAGTAATTTATTTATTTTGCAATTGACATGTTATGCTTTTTACATAATAAATCAAATTATGGTGGAAAAAGTGACTGCTGCAAGCGGGACTTGAACCCACAACCTCGGAATACCGTTCCGAAGCTCTTCCAACTGAACTTATTGCGGTCGTGCCTGCAACATTCAAATTAACCACCACATTTGTCACTCGGTTGAGTTTATATATTTTTACGTACAACGCCATCTATCAAGATAGCTTTACAACCCTCAAATTTCATAGGCAAAGAAGACGCTTGAATTTTTTTTTAAATACTCAATTATTCTAATCTGCCAAAGGAAACAAAACTTTTGTTTTCTAATAAGCACATTGAATAATATGGTAGATAATAAATTTTCTTCAATATCTTTTATGTACGGACATCGACCTTTTCTAATTTCATTTTATATCTAAATTAGATATAATATTTCCCTTCTATTCCTTCCCTTGATGATATTTCGATACATTATACAAGGTGTGGCGTAATTAATGGATAAGCCTGTGCCTGTGGATAAGCCTCCTACTGCGCTATACGAATATGTATATTTTTAATTAATCCTATGTATGGTCTTGAAAAAAATGGCATAAGTCATGTTTTTCATAAAATGACTACTTTCACTAACCAATTATGCTACTGTTGCCACAATTTTCAAAAATTTTGCATTCTGTTTTTTTTATAAAACAGCTTAAGAGGTGAGCTATTGAAAGCAATAAAGAATTCCCTATTCGTAATACAAATTTTGGGAAAAAATACATGAGATATCAAAAAAGTGTTATTGATTATTCAATTTGTTGACTTTGTACATCGTCTAGCTTAAAAAATCTTTATGGGAGTTGATTTGCCCAATATCTTAAAAACATGCTTGTTTTATGCAGTTTCCGAAATGGTATAATACTTATTACATTTCACGAGGTTTAAAAAAAAAACGACAGTTGTAAAAAAATACCCTAATTTTCTTTAACAGAATTATTAATTTATCTTAAACATGTCTTTGTAAACAGTTTGAATGGACCCTTTTTTGTGTGCTCCGGAGCAGGTAGTCATTCACAATGGACCCTTTTTTGGGTGCTCGGGAGCAGGTAGTCATCCACCATGAATAGGGTAAGCAGATAACGACTCTAAGTCAACTACTTGTGGTTGTTTATCGCACGGCAAATCCAGACGGTTAGTCTTATCATAAGACAGAGACAAAGCATTTTGATGTCAGGTAAATAACAGTTGTGCGACAGAGATAGATTTTTATTATTCTCACAAACAACAAAACAGCTTTTGAACTTGTTTAACAAAGTTAGTGCTCTTTTGACTATCGTCTCTTGCGCACATATCGTTTGCTCTATCGTGTTTGTTATTGTGACGTGAATTTGGCTTATGTACTACGGACTCTGTTTTTGCTATACGAATTGGACAATTGTGATATTATCGACGACTTCTACATATCCCTGGACTACTGATCATGCCGCGTCATACGTACACTCCTCAAGAGTATGCAAATATGCATCTTATTTACGGCCTGTGTAACTGCAATGCAAATGAAGCTGCACGCGAATATCGTCGAAGATACCCCGATTTGCGACACCCAGACTACCGGGTGTTTACACGTGTGCACATCGCTTTTAGCGAAGGGCGAATGCCTGGTACCGGTGTTGGTGGTGCTTCGGAAGGCAGACCTCGACGACATCGTGATGACGAAGTTCTAGAAGCTGTGCGTGCTAATCCAGAGTTATCAATTCGTGAGTTAAGTAGAGGAACCGGTGTAGATACGCGTACTGTGGGCAGAATTCTGCACAGGCATGAGCTTCACCCGTATCACTATCAAAGGGTGCAAACACTAATGACACGAGACTATGAGCCTAGAGTCCAATTTTGTCGCGTCATGTTGCGAAAAATACGCGAAGATTCGGCGTTTTTTGACAAAATACTGTGGAGCGATGAGTCATCATGTAAAAGAAATGGCTACGTCAACATGCACAATCTTCATAGTTGGCAGGCAACCAATCCGAGAAACATAAGGCAAGACCGAGCTCAAGTCCAGTTTAAAGTGAACCTTTGGACAGGAATTTTAAATGGACAAATAGTTGGGCCCGTCGAACTATCCGAGACACTAACAGGTCCCAATTATTTAAATTTTCTGCAAAATACGTTGCCGGAACTATTACAAAGTTTAAATGTGCCAGAAAACTACTGCTTACAAAATGATGGTTGTCCCGCTCACTACGCACGAATTGTACGGAACTACCTCAATGATGAGTACAATGAGAGGTGGATAGGTCGTTTGGGTCCCATTTTGTGGCCACCAAGGTCCCCTGATTTGAACCCTCTAGACTTTTTTTACTGGGGGTGTTTAAAAGAAAAAGTGTATAAAAAAGAAATAGCATCCCTGGAACAACTAAAGGCCCTGATTTTTGAAGCCGCTGATGAAATCAAGAGCTCCGGCTTCATCCGACGCCTAAAGCGGTCATTTATCCGTCGATGCAGGGCCTGCATAGCCGCAGGTGGCCGCCATTTCGAACATTTTTTGTAAAATAAAATTTATGTAGTGTTTGCATCTTTAGAATAAAAAAAATAAAATAAGTTGTTATTTTTTTTCAACGACTAACATTCCCACTGGTAAACTCAGACAGATAAGTTAAAATACCACTGACAGTTTGTTTAAGTTAACAGTATTAATTTGATTAATTAAATCACAATAAGAACATTTTTTTACGAGTGTCATTTGGTTCTTTAATATCACATCAAACTTAATAAGTATTATAATAAGTATTATACCATTTCGGAAACTGCATAAAACAAGCATGTTTTTAAGATATTGGGCAAATCAACTCCCATAAAGATTTTTTAAGCTAGACGATGTACAAAGTCAACAAATTGAATAATCAATAACCCTTTTTTGATATTTCATGCATAATTTTCAAAAAATTTGTTTTACGAATAGGGAATTCTTTATTGCTTGCAATAATTCAACTCTTAAGCTGTATTATAAAAAAAACAGAAAGCAAAACTTTTGAAAATTGTGGCAACAGTAGCAGAATTGGTTAGTGAAAGTAGTCATTTTATGAAAAACATGACTTATGCCATTTTTTTCAAGACCATACATAGGATTAATTAAAAATATACATATTCGTATAGCGCAGTAGGAGGCTTATCCACAGGCACAGGCTTATCCATTAATTACGCCACACCCTGTATATACCAATTAAAAATATTTGAAGCAAAGATTTTATGTCAATGACATTTGATTTTTAAAATGCCGAATAAAAAAGGTTATTAATATACTATATTTTAACATATCAACCAACATCATAGTGCTTTTATATAAAAGGTGTATCATAAAAATATATTGATGTCGCCATTGAAAGATTTTGTTATCTTTCCTAATGTATTTTGAGACTTTATTATAATATTTTCTGATAGAATTATCTACAATGTATATTACTTATACAAGTATCTAATATTTTATTAATATATTGACGGGCCTCGTGGTGTAGTGGTTCACATAACGGACTGCCGATCACGAGGTCTCGGGTTCGATTCCCGGTCAGGACAGTCATTTGTGTGATGTTTTTAATTGTCATACAAATGTTTGTACTGCGTCTGGGTGTTTACTATGTATAATAAGTATGTATTTACAAAAGAAAAGTAGTATATGCATTCTATCCGTATTCTGGTACCCATAACACAAGCATATAAGCTTAGCTTGGGACCAGAGGACGTTGTGTGAAATGTCCATGAGTATTTATTTATTTATTTATATTTGATTTGTAAAGTATTAGTTAGACTCTAAATTTATGGTAATTTAATATGTGTTAGATGCTCGTAAAAATATGATAAAAGAAATATAAAAATTTTTCTTTTCTTCATTTAAAATTGGTATTAAAAAAATGGATGATTTTTGGTTTCAAACAAAGCTTAACAATAAAAAAATATATATATTAAGTATTAATTATTAGCAAATTTTAACAAGGTATATATAAATATGTATTTTATCTTTAACTAGCTGATGCCCGCTACTCCGTACGCGTGGAATTTTAGATGCCTATATATTTTATCACCGTTTAAACCTTCCCTGGACTTTCACGAATATTTCAAGACCAAAATCATCAAAATCGGCCCAGCCGTTCTCGAGTTTTAGCGAGACTAACGAACAGCAATTGATTTTTATATATAAGATTAGAAACAATAATTTTATAATCTTTATGACAATCGTTTATGTAGCTCTCAAATTTCTATTCTTTTGATTCATGTCTTTTCATTTCTATGGTTATAAACAATCATAGAGTTAGATAACACCTAACATACATTCTATTTCTCCTATAAGCGCTTATGTACTAAGTCATATCTCGTTTCACAAATATTCTTTATCTTCACAAAAATTTTCCAAATAACTTTACACTATCTCAATAAATTGCCTCTCCTCTACCTCTCTTGAAATATATTGTCCAATTACGGCTAGGACATTAGTGTCAATATCAGACAGATACGACAATTTAATTAAATGGTATTTCGGCTACATTGATCCCTAGATAATTCTGTCATAAAGATACGATAATCATATAGTAAAAGCGTATAAGTTCGAAAATATAGTTTTACAGGTGCCAATAAAGATTGGTAATAAAAAGAATCTTGTAGAATTAACATGCGGCATCTGTCACAGGCAAAATGAGTGCGAAAATCATCGACATAATTCATTTTTATTTTATTCTTTATTGTACAAATAACATAGGAACAGTTACAGATAATTCAATTCAATTCAATTCATTTATTTGTTAACATAGGTATAAAAACAGAGTTGGAACAAATAAATTGTAAATTATAAAAAAGTTATAAGTTATAAAAAAAAATTAAGAGAGAAAATTCCTAATTAATGTACAAAGGCGAGCTTAACTCAGACATGAGTTTTCTTACAGCAAACCCCTGTTTTCATTCATATATTTTTGCTACTAAAAGCACTGATTAGCATTTTTAATTTGCGATGAATCATGAAACACAAACATAAGGTAGGCATACCCCTATAATGGGCATTGTTCATATTTTTTTTAAACTCTTATTTCAAAAACCATTTGGGGAATAGAGTTTCTGATCATGATCCATTAGTTTTTTTACGGAAAATTTGCTATATTAACGATTATTTTTCCAAAAAAGCAAATGATCTCTATTTGCCCTTGAAATGAAGGACTTAAAATATTAAGGCGTTCTGAGGGATATACACTCTGTGGTGGAGTTGAAATTGGTCTATTATATATACTTGGCAACTTTGAAAAGATGTATCTGTCTTAAGTCTACCAGGAAAAGTCAATACACGGATTGCGTTCAACGATGACGTCACAACATTTAAAATAATATCTTTAAGTATTTTTTAAAAATTCTATATAGTGAATATTTCAATAATATTGAAATTAGTTACTTAAAATAGTCTATATTTTCAAAAAAAAAATATAAAAACTCAAAAAGGTCAAAAATTATGAACAATCCCAATTATTGTTTTCAGTAGGCCTTATTAATTAATTATGTTAATGATTTTTACATTCACTTTATAGTCTCTACTAAGACTATAGATTGCACTTCACTAAGAAATAAACATCCTTGGCGTCATTTATTCTTATACATCTTTCATCATTGAGATAGATTTTTATGTAATTTTTAACTGACTTAAAAAAAGAAGGAGGTTCTTAATTCGTCTGTATGTTATTTTTCATGTTTGTTACCTCATAACTGGGCGAAGCGATTTTAATGATTCTTTTTTTATTTGAAAGCTGGTGGTTTCCGTGTGGTCCCATTGGCCAGCACCTGATTGTTATCTTCTGAGAAATGGAAGGAAACCCTCAAATTTCAAATACACAATATGTCGGTCGAAGATTTTTTTTAAAAATCCTCAATTACTACTTATGCTGTTTTCTCATAAGATGTACAACAAGTATTTACAAGATAAAAGGCAATACGTTTATCGTGCATAGACCTTGTGATTAGTGTGTTATATTGCGTATTACCATTAGTTACAAAGATAACTTTACATTGTTGTTGTGTTAGAAATTATGTAATTTAATGAATGAAGTTGATTAAAAATAATAAGGTAATGTAAACTTTAATGTGAATGTAGATAATAACATTATTAGTGGACTTTTATTGTTAAATTGATTTTGTGAATAATTTTGTGGTAATTTTAAACTTCTGACCTTCAAACTGGTAAATGTACTATTAAATATAATTATTATAAAATAATGTCATCATTTTTGTATGGATGCCCCTAAATGAGCTTATGAATATATCTTATGTATCTTCAAAACAACGCAACGGATTTTTATGCAGTCTTTTTAATTAATAAAGTGGTTTATGAAGATGACTTTTTTGTATATTTTTTTAAGGATTTAGAGAGAACAGCTTATTAAATATAAATCAGATCATTATTTTGCGTCAGTGATGAAATTAACTAAAAATTTTCTGAAAATTACTACTAATGTTTACAAGAATTCTGTAAAATTATCTCTTGTTATTTTTTGAGACAATTGAAATCATAGTTTTAAAATACACGCATTAGATTATTATTAACAAAGATTTTCTTATTGTTACAGGTACAAAATGAATTAAAGAATAATTTCAGAAAACTCATACAATTTACAAAATGTTGCTTATAAATATAGCACTTATCGCTTCAAGCGTAATCTTCTGTGCACACAATATAGCTGCAAGTACGCTTATAGAAGAAACAAATATTAAAAACAAAGAAAATAGTAACAAAATACAAGTAGAAGATTACAAAAACGCTAACATATCAAAAACAGAAGAAACAGCATTAAATTTAACAGAAGAATGCGTTGGACAAATTGAATATTGTAATATGTCGAGAGAAGAATACGTTGAAATGCTAGATGCATACATATTTCCTAATACATACGAATGGGTACTTATTGGAACTCATACATTAGTATTTATTATAGGATTGGTTGGAAATGCATTAGTGTGTGTAGCAGTTTATAGAAATCATTCAATGAGAACTGTAACGAATTATTTTATAGTCAATTTGGCTGCTGCAGATTTTATGGTGATATTATTCTGTCTACCTCCAACTGTACTTTGGGATGTCACAGAAACTTGGTATTTTGGAACTGCGTTGTGCAAAATATTATTGTATTTTCAGGTAAGAGATATTTGTTGATTTTATTTTTGTTTTTCATTAAACTTAGGGTTTGCATGTTATGCAATCTTGGGTCTTAACCATCTTCATGACTGATTTAATTAGCATAACAAGAATCAATGATAAAACAGTAATATTATTAAATAGTATCTACTTGCAATATTTTGATTGTTCTGAAACTTTATAGCAATGTAACGATTTTAAATTTTGAATATTTTAAATTCTAACTATCTATCCAGGATTTTCTTGCCTTATTAGTTTTAATCTAAGTTTTATATAATTATTTTGGTGGGATTTTTGAAACTTTTAATATTATGGTCTGATATAGTATCTATTGTCTTTTTAAAACTAAAATCTATCTAAAGTACGAGTAATTTGTTAATTTTGCAATTGACCTCTATGCTTTTACTTAATATATATAATATATAATATTATAGTGGAAAAAGTGATCACCACAAGCTGGACTTGAACCCACGACATCGGAATACCGTTCCGTCGCTCTACCTAGTGAGCTATTGCGGCCGAGCTAACAGTAACCAATTTCTCCACTACTTACTCTAGAAAGATTACTTTAGAAATAAAAGTCGCGTCATTATTTCAATCCAATTGTATTCTGTAAAGAATACTAGGTGGCTGGTCGAGATTGTTGCAAAACATTCTCGATAGATGGCGTTGTACATCAAAATGCGATGTAGACTCATTCGAGTAACAATGTAGTGGAGAAGTTACTATTGGCACGGCCGCAATAGTTCAGTAGTTAGAGCGACGGAACAGTATTCCGAGGTCGTGGGTTCAAGTCCCGCTTGCGGTGATCACTTTTTCCACTATAATTTCATTTATTAAGTAAAATCTATCTCTTATATTTAATTTTCTTGTGTTGCCTTTCAATTCTGAAACGGCTTTACTGATTCCTATGAAATTTTGTGAGTAGCTTGGTACACGCAAAGCTTAGTACCAGGTAACGCTTAGTATATTTGATATATTTTTGCACAGTAAGACTAGCTATTTTCTTAAAGTCAAATCAATATTAAAAGAGTCATCAACACAAGCTGAACTTGAACCCACGACCTTTAAAAGTATTATATCTTAGCCATTATATTATTTAGCTGTTTTTGATCAATTCAATTTCTTTTTAATTTCTATTTAGTAGGTTCATTGATACTATTTTAATTCAAAGAACTAAGAATAAATAATTTTATTCATTACTTTTTCTTTACAATTATAATTCCGCATGAAAGTCAGAAATTTTCTTAACTTTTCAAAATATGTATTTCTATACCTTAGAACTTCTTTTATTATCGCCCATTTAGTGTTTTAATTGATAGGTACAAAAAGTATATTATAATATACTACCTACTCAATATTTCTATACCTACGCAATCTTTATCTTCTTTACTTATTATAAAACAAAGTTGTTATTTTTTTAAGTATATCTTATATATAAAATTCACGTGTCACAGTGTTAGTTACCGTACTCCTCCGAAACGGCTTGACCGATTTTTATGAAATTTTACATGCATATTCAGTAGGTCTGAGAATCGGCCAACATCTATTTTTCAAACTTTTTTTTTAGTATGGCAGAACAACGTTTGCCGGGTCAGCTAGTTATTGTATACAAATAAGTGAGCTATCTAAGAGTAAAAATACACTATAAATTTTGGTGCAAAAAATGATAGAATGGCTTTTTTGTATAATTTGTTAAGGTTTGTAAATTAAATTGTAGTGTGAAATGTGATCGCCGCAAGCGGGACTTGAACCCACGACCTCGTAATACCGTTCCGTAGCTCTGCCAACTGAGTTTATTGCAGCCGTGCTAACAGTAACCAATTTCACCACTACAATGTTACTCGATTGAGTCTACATCGCATTTTTGATATAATAATGCAATAAGCTCAGTTGGCAGAGCTACGGAACGGTATT
This sequence comes from Orgyia antiqua, assembly GCA_916999025.1. Taxonomy (NCBI): domain Eukaryota; kingdom Metazoa; phylum Arthropoda; class Insecta; order Lepidoptera; family Erebidae; genus Orgyia; species Orgyia antiqua. The sequence continues at coordinate 28,829,326 of OU779871.1, forward strand.
CCGAGGTCGTGGGTTCAAGCCCCGCTTGTGGTGATCACTTTTTCCACTATTATTTAATTTATTAAGTAAAAGCATAGCAAGTCAATTGCAAAATTAATAAATTACTTAGTTAAGGTCTGCTTTTAAAATTTTATACAATATGGTTCTTTATCTAAAGAAGTTTAATAGATGAGCATAAATAGTATGTATTTATCCTCCCAGGTTGTGTGTAAACTTTCACCTCTATTTTCCTCGAAAAGTCGAATTTCAAAAATAATACTCTTTACGGTGTAAAAAAGCAATCAACATGTAAATTTTCAGATTCCTAGCCCCTGTAGATTTTGCTATGCGTTGATAACCAGAGTTTACATATTTTGTCCGACGGCACACGATGTGTAGCATCAGGAATGCATTGTTTTTATACATTTATTCGAGCCGTCACATCATAGCGCATCAGAAATGTGCAGCGTGCACGCAACCATGTTAAATTTCTGAAAACGATACCCAGCGTTTCCTAAACTTTTTCTTTTTAACAACTGACAAAGTGTGAGTCGACTCGCGCACGAAAGGTTCTGTTGACAATAAAATTTTTATCATATTTTCTCTCCAGCCTACTTACGTCATACTGTTGGGCACTGGCTTTCTCTACTTTGGAGGGATTATTGTCTACGGTGCCGCACTGACCAAGCGTATTGGCACAGGGTTTAATTTCGAGTTTTCCGTCTCTCACAGAGGATGTTATCTGTATGCAATATCCTTTATCAGACTTTTACAGCACCCTTGGGAAGAGATGGGGTGGTGACACTTGTATTCTAAATTCGTCACCACATTTATCATAATTTTATCAATTTGTTATACAAAAAATACGTTTTGTTATATAACGATGAGCTTCCTAAAATATTTCTATACCTTTTATTCTGATTTTAATTTTTGTTGAAATTTTCATATTAAAATTAAAATTTTATGAATTTTAACTAATTGATACAATTTGTGAAAATTTCAACTGTCATGGTTTATGAGACAGACAAGCAGACAAACAGACAGGAGAATTGTAATAAGTACTTAATAATTTTACCCTTTGAGTACGAAACATAGAGAAAAATCGATAAATAATGTAAATACCTAACATAAAAAAGTAACCCTGACTCCTCTGCTTTTCCCGTTGTATAAATATTTGTGTTTTGTATATTAATTCAGCAAAACGTTTAACTTTTGTGTTTACAAATGGTTTGACCTAAAAAGTCAGTTTGTCTAAAAGTATCTCAAGCATTAGGCTCAATTTTGACGACCTCATTTCCAAGGAAAACGTTGTCATTCTAAATAATACTTCTAAATTACGAAAGGCTTTGTGACATTAAAGGTTTTGGTCTGCTATTTATCGAGGCCATATTGAATTAAGGTCGATATGAATTGAAATCTTCGACATACATATTTTGAAAATTATACAGGAATATTAAATTTTTATTTATTTACTAGCTGTGGGCAGCAGTTTTACTTGTATAGTTGCTGAAAAGAACCCCCTTACGAGCTAATGGCTATGGCCCTGCTAAGGGCGAGGAGGAACATCGTGGGGCTTAGTGGGTAGTCCGGCAGCAATAGGCCGGGAGTCCCACACGAAGTCCGAAGGATGCCCCGGCAACCGGAAAGGCGAAGTGCGTAAATGCCTCACGTAAAAAAAAACCCTTACGAGTTATATTGTTTTTGAATGAATGAATGAATGAATGAACTTTATTTCACTTAAAATAGAGTTAACAAAGGTGTTACATAAATTTGTTACAATAGTCCATCTATTTAGCCACTGAAAGGCATGTGAAAAATTGCAACATTTGACATAACCAGTCAAGTCACATAGATACATAAATTGTCATCGTAATACATAGATATATATTATTATAAATGTGGATATAAATTTTATTAATTATTATTTATCAATCAATTTCATTTAATTTAAAATGTCATAGGTACAGAATTCACATTTTTTAACTAAGTCACTCGATCATACATATCTCTTATATTATAATAGTTTTTTCCAAAAGCCATGATTTCAGTGATTTTTTAAACTTTTTTGTTGGAAGTGACTTGAGGTAAGCTGGTAACTTTTTTTTTTTTTTTGGTTTTTGAATCCATAGAAATATAAGACAGTACGTCTACGGCTAAATCAATGACCCGGCTTGAGGTCAAAAAATTATTTATGTGTGTGTGAAGTACAACGTGAAGTTGCCCGGTTGCCTGGGGCAACATTGTTGACGTCCGTCAAAACACGATTGTCATTAAATTGATAAATTGTGTTTCTGATGTGAAAATGAATTATTTGAGTTAAAATTACTTGTAAAATCCTATGTTGTGGCATTTTTTAATTATTCTGGTACACTAGAATACCCACAGACTGCGCATTTCGTCATTTTTGTTTTTTTGTTCGTGGCGGAGTTCACACTACAAACTGACAATGGTGTCAATTAACATGGTGTATTAAAACAGATCTTGATTTGAAATGCCATACTTGTATAATGTGTTCAAAAGTGACGTTTGCAGATTGCAAAAATTAGGCAAAATTTACTGTCATCACGGTATGTCACTTATATTATAGTTCCATTATCATTTTAGACCATGAATTCAAGTTAGCCCAGGCTAACTTTACTTTTCCTCAATTTTAAACGCCAACCCACCTTCTGGTACTTCTGTGTTTGAATCCTACTACAGCAAGCGTTATTGGAAAGAGCCTTTTACGACTTATCTTTTTTTAATCATTGTATTGTCTACAAATAATAGATATGTGCGGAACTAATAAAAGCGTGTTAATGAGAAATAAAATCCTCCATGTGCTGACGGATTAGGAATACAAGTGTCACCACCCCATCTCCTCCCAAGGGTGCTGTAGTCAGCTAAGGGAATTCCACACAGATAATATCCTCTGTGAGAGACGGAAAACTCGAAAATAAACCCTGTGCTAACACGCCTGGTCAACGCGGCATAGTAGACCATAATCCCTCCCAAAGTGGAGGGGGCCCGTGCCCAGCAGTGGGGCGTAAATGGGCAGGAGAAGGAGAATGACAAAGATTCCTAATTTTTATTATTGTTTCAGTCAGTGTCGGTGTCAGTGTCAGTATTGACGCTGACCTTCATCTCAATAGACCGATGGTATGCTATCTGCTTCCCGCTGAAATTCAAGTCAACAACAGGACGAGCTAAAACTGCAATATTTATTATTTGGACGGTGTCACTTATATTTAGTGAGTATTTAGTCTTTATTTTATTTGAATTATATTCAGTTGTCATTTTTGATATACAGTCTTCGTAAAATAAGTGTTAAGACTTTTTACAGTTTACATATAATAAAGAAAAAATATCTTTGTATTTTTTTCTGTGATCGGATAAATAATGTAAACGTCACCACCCCATTTCTTTCTTAGGATGCTGTAAAAATTAGATAAGGGATATTTTACATGGACAAAATTTCATCCGAATTCATGTGCCTTTGAAATTAGAGGGTTTTATTATAACCATCAGATCCTGACCTGGTCCAAATAGGATCACACAGAAATCTCTAGCTTTCAAATAAAAAAAAAGAATCATTAAAATTCAGTTCGCTCAGTCGCTCAGAAGTTATAAGTTTATGAGGTAACAAACATAAAAAAAAGAAAAAAATGACATACAGACGAATTGAGAAACTCCTCCTTTTATGAAGTCAGTTTAAAATAATAAGTAAGTTTAATTGATCAGTGGAAAACAATAAACCTGAAGATAATATTATTGTGGATCATAGTCTTTACATGAGATCATATGTGTCACCCCTGTGGCGTTTAATAAATTGTCGATTAACTCGCATTCACATAACATCATATTTGATAGAAAACAAATATTTTCTTTTTTTACGAATAGAAGTTTTATTTTTTACTTAAGTACCTAAGAATTCTACATGCCCATCAAAACTTAACCTAACTAAAAAATGAAAACAACTGTGTTATCGACTCTACCAAATTCAATTAGTTAAGTTTAGTTTAGTTGTACGCGTTAGCTAGCCAGTTAATCAAAATACACCAAAAGTTGTTTTCATTTTTTAGTTAAGTTAAATTTAGTGTATGTTAAGTTTAATGTGCACGTAGCATTGGCACCACTGTTTCATCTATACTAATAATAAAAAGCTGAAGAGTTTATCGAGGAAGGCTTTAGGCTATATAACATCACGCTACGACCAGTAGAAGCGAAGTAGTAGTGAAAAATGTTGCAAAAAAACGGAGAAAATTTTCTAAATTCCACGCGGACGGAGTCCCGGGCAACAGCTAGTCAAAGACATAATTATATTGATGACATAAAATATTGTCTGCAGATACACCAGATCTCGTAGTTTTAACTACAGAGAAATTAGTACCGCTTCGCTTCGAGTTGGAACATCTGACACAATGTATGGCGACCTGGTCACCACAGAGCGAGATTGTTTGGCATATTATCAAAGTGCTATTCATTTATACGTGAGTATATTTATATGTATTATATATACACTAGCTGACCCGGCAAACGTTGTTTTGTCATACTAGAAAAAAAAAGTTTGAAAAATAGATGTTGGCCGATTCTCAGACCTACTGAATACCTACATCCTATTCATAAAAATCGGTCAAGCCGTTTCGGAGTAACTAACATTGTGACCCGAGAATTTTATATATTAGATAACTATAATACTTAGAAAACATCCAGGACAAACATTTGTATGACAATTTTATTATATCACAGAAATGATAGTCCCGTGCGGGAATCGTACCCGCGATCTCGTGGACAGCAATCTGTTATATGAATCACCCGACCATATGGCGGTCTATTGATAAAAAATTTATGTCAAAATTCATTTATTAGAATTTCGAGATTAACGGAAAGAACTCTCACGAAGTATCATTATAACTTAGTCCATCACATTATGTGCTAATATTATTATACCAAAGCTGGATTTACAGCACCGCGGAACTGGCTTCTAACTTAAGAGGACACGATACCAAATTCTGCTCCATACAAAAATATGGGTATCGTACTTCCGTTTTTTCTTCGCGAAAGTTAAACCGATTTTAATTGTTTCTACGCTATATTATAGATGAAGAGTATTTAAGAACGCCTTAATATTTTAAGTCCTTCATTTCAAGGGCAAATAGAGATCATTTGCTTTTTTTGAAAAATAATCGTTAATATAGCAAATTGTCGGAAAAAACTAATGGATCATGATCAGAAACTCTATTCCCCGAAATAGTTTTCGAATTAAGAGTTTAAAAAAATATGAACTATGTCAATTGTCATGAAGGCGATTCGAATCAATCCAACTTAGTTCCTTTTCCTAAAAAAACAAATTCACAAAAGATTAATCCCAGATTACGGATTGAAAACTTAAAATATATGTTTTAAACATGTTTTACAGCTTTAAACGTATCTATGCAAGTCTAAGCACTAATCTATGTAACGAAATCTTCACTTGCAGTAGTCGGAATATTCAGAAATATTGCACAAATATTAAAAACCGATGACAACGCAATAATTTTTAATAGTATTAACGATTTTCACGGGTGTTTTTTTATTTCTGTTGTTTAAACGAACAATTTAGAAAGGCTTTTTAATGTCAAAAAATAAGACCTAGGTATTTCGTATAATAATTATTTTATCATCACTTTAATACTACAATTCAAAGTTCTGATATTTAAATAATATTAACATACACCTTGAATGTTCATGTAATATCTATGCATCTAAAACTAATTGGATAAATACGGCTCCAATAACAAAACCCTCATCAGGGAGCTATCTTATTAATGAATTGATATTTATCAAAGTCAAAACAGTAATTTAAATCTCTACAAATATTAATGCAATTAATTGTTGTCTTGGGAAGTTTTATATGTTTACTTTTTCATTTCTTTATATTCGCTCACAGATCTAAATTATCCATTAATTTGGTATTTGCCCTATCCCAATCGGTATCTTCAACTCTGGTATGACCTTGTACGTGTATTTTAATATAATAATACAAACATCTTTTTACTTATTATACAACTAGCTGTTGCCCGCAACTTCGCACGCGTCAAGTTTAGAAAATAACTAGCTGACCCGGCAAGCAAACGTTGTTTTGCCATACAAATGTCCGTGGAGTGAGGGGTTTGAAAATAGATGTTGTCCGATTCTCAGACGTACTGAATATGCATGTAAAATTTCATAAAAATCGGTCAAGCCGTTTCGGAGGAGTACGGTAACTAACATTGTGCCATGGAAATTTTATATATTAGAAGATAACTTTACAAATTGAATATTAAACAATAAGCCATCTTTAGGAACCAATCTATCTATGTAAGAAAACCGCATCTAAATCCATTGCGCAGTTTTGAAAATATAAGCTCAAATAGAGACATACATATACATACAAAAATAATGACTTTAAATATTCCTTTCTTTGTTTTATAATAAGTAAGGAAATCGTTATTTTTGTATGTATGTCCCTATGTGAGCTTCAATCTTCAAAACTACACAATGGATTTTGATGCGATTTGTTTTATAATTTTTTTTTGTAAATACTTACTTATAATACATAGAAAAAGAACAAACATTTTCATGACATTTATAAACATCACACTAATGATTGTCCCAGGCGGGAATCGAACCCGCGACCTCGTGAACGGCAGTCCGTTGTATAAACCACTAGACCACGTAGAAGTTCTAGACTATTCTAGAGGATGGCTTTTATTGTATAATTTGTTAAGGTTTGGTGTAAACTAAAGGAGAGGGGCTCAGTAGCTAAAGCGTGGGTACACCCGCGGGTACTAGTAATAAAATTGGTCAAGTGCGAGTCGGACTCGCGCACGAAGGGTTCCGTACCATTATCTATGCAACATAAGGCAATGTTAGTAGTATCGAGCAAGAAACGGTAAAAAAATCATGTTTGTTGTATGGGAGCCCCCCTTAAATACTTATTTTATTTTATTTTTAGTATTTGTTGTTATAGCGGCAATAGAAATACATCATCTGTTAAAATTTCAACTGTCTAGCTATCACCGTTCTTGAGATACAGCCTGGTGACAGACGGACGGACGGACAGACGGACGGACAGCGAAGTCTCAGTAATAGGGTCCCGTTTTTACCCTTTGGGTACGGAACCCTAATAAATAATTTGCTTTGTGAACATCTGTATAAAAATCATAAACGACATTATTCAAATTCAAATATTTATTGCATACTAAGTGTATTACATGGTGGTACAATATTATATAAAGAGCTTTAGACTTAGGCCTTTTACAGGCATAGCAATGTTAGTAGGTATAACTATGTTAATTATTAATTTGTTAGTTATATTTATTTAGTCATTAATTTATTTATTTTAACAGAGTAATGCTTATGTAGTCAATTTATTTAACATTAAAACAACATAAATCTTACGCATCTTCGCATCTTTTTCATCATGAAGTTTTATCAACTAATATTCTGGACCTTTATCGCTGGTTGCACATCTAAGATTGGCGTGACCACCATTAATCGGGAGCTCGAAACCCGCATCTCAAGGCAGACCTATCTAAGTACCGGGGATTAGCATTAAACCACCCAGTCAGGGTCATCAAGTTAGGTCAGACCAATCATCTATCCTTATTTGTCCTTTTATATCCTTCCTAATTCTTTATCTGTTTGTACTAATATTCTGATAACTCGGAATCATCATAAAAATATTCTTCATGACGGGCCTCGTGGTCTAGTGGTTCATATAACGGACTGCCGTTCGTGAGGTCTCGGGTTCGATTGCCGGTCAGGACGATCATTTGTGTGATGTTTTTAATTGTCATACAAATGTTTGTACTGCGTCTGGGTGTTTACTATGTATTATAAGTATGTATTTACAAAAGAAAAGTAGCTTATGTATTATATTCGTATTCTGGTACCCATAACACAAGCATAATAAGCTTAGCTTGGGACCAGAAGACTTTGTGTGAAATGCCCATGAATATATATTTATTTATTATTTTTATTAAGTTTTACTTTTTAATAACCAGAGATTTATTTATTTGCCATGTTCAAACGGGACCCAATTACTTTATATATTTATACATATATACGATATTTTATATACGATATTTTGCTGTCCATCCATCCATCAGTCTGTCACCAGGCTGTTCCTTGTAATGGTGATAGCTTGTGACGATGTCAATAATCTTTTGTATTTTTTGTTTTGTTATAGATTACCACTTCTGTTGATGACAGTGGCTTATGTTCAAATCGTGAAGGTACTATGGAAGTCTGACAAGATTCCAGGACAAGCTGAAACGACCAAACTTGCGTCAGCCGAACAAAGTAAGTGTGAAGATCAAATTCATACATTTTATACATTCATACAAATGTTATGTCCTGCATCTGGGTGTTTCTATGTATTATAAGTATGTATTTACAAAAGAAAAGTAGTATATGTGTTATATCCGTATTCTGGTACCCATAACAGAAGCTTAATAAGCTTAGCTTGGGACCAGAGGACGTCGTGTGAAAAAAAAAGAGTTACATCTTAAGAGAATATTGTTCACGAAGAAAACAGTGGAGCCGTTTTTTCAAAGTTCTCATCATAGCTAAAATCTGGCTGAAAAAATATTGTACTTTTCAGCGCGGCGCGCAGCATTCGGGAATAGGTATAGCAATAGTTCACACAAATATCTAAATTCATAAATATACCAGATGGTGGGTTGACGTTTAAAATTGAGGTCAAGTAACTTTAACCTAACTAAATTGTACTGTATCATATACACACATAGATATATTTTCACGTACACACATAGATATGTAAGTGGCGTCAAGTTGGCTGACTGATGTCGCCACAGACACTAAGTCAGTTAATAATCTCACTAATCACCATCGTAAAGATGATCCTGGTACCTGAATAGCTGGAGATGAAATAAAAAATCAAATTAGAATATAAAATACGTAAATCCCTATCTTACATACATAGCTCTAAATTGAAATATAACTTTTTTCACACTTTGCATAATATGCCAACCAAAACACAAAGGATCAAAGTTTTAATAGAATTTCAAATACAAACTTATCTAAGAATTTTTCATATCACAGGTGTGTTTGTCTTCTGTTAGAAAGAAAACAAATACAAAGAATTTTATTTATGACCATAATTTATTGTAAATATATTTGCTTAGTTATTATTGTAACTCTTTGAACATTTTAATAGTTTATTATGTTAAAAATTATTGCTTAAACACATGAGCCCACCTGTCTGTAATTATTATTTAAGATCATTACTACTACAAAAAAATCTTTTCACAAAAACTTTTTTTCTATAAGAATTATAATGTGCCGAAAATCTATACTTCTATACTCATCATCATCATCATCCTCCTGCCCTTATCCCATTATTTGGGATCGGCGTAACATGTCTTTTTCTTCCATAGTCTTTTATTAGCCGTCATGTCTGTGTCAACTCCTCTTTCTTTCATGTCCTCTTTCACACAGTCCATGCATCTTTTCTTAGGTCTTTCTCTAGACTTTTTTCCTTCCACATTTATACTCAGAACTCTCCTAACGACATTACTTTCCTCTCGTCTCATAGCATGCCCATACCAGGATACTATACTTCTTTACTATAAAGCTGATATTCTACTCTCTTCTTCCTATATCAGGAACTACTGGTTTGAATTGCTTTTTTGTGTTGGATAGTTTAGGACCGCTTTAGGCTATATAACATCATGCAGCGGCCAAGAGGAGCAAAGTATCACTGAAAAATATCGCAAAAACGTGGAAAAATATCCTTATTTGAGTAGTAGTGTTAGTGGTTTATATGTAACATTTAGTTTTTAAATTCTACGCGTACGAAGTCGCGGGCGACAGCTAGGTAGTATAATTATCTACAAATTTTATATTAATTTCACAAAACAATAGACGTAGATATTATAGTCAAACCAAATTGTTGATGGCCATTTTAACAATGCTTGCATAGTCGACATTCGAGAACTTCCCTATTCATTCACCTGCCCATTGCCACTTTAGCGTGTTAACTCTTCGAGCTATGTTGGATAATAAACAATTTTAACTCATTTAGTTGTTGTAGCGTAAGTGTCTGAAAATATCAAACAAAGCCATCCAAACACACTGTGTGATTAAGAGGCCGACATTTAGACACTGAAAAACGGTAGTTTATTCGAAGAAAATACGATCATAAAATGTTAAGCTGTTAAAATTCTAATCCCACTTGACAGAAATAGAGATATGTATAAATTTGCTTTAAAAATAGTCAATCTGTAATTTAAATCTTTCAGTTTTATTGCTGACCGCATGTTTCAATATAAGATTTACTCATGATATGATTGCGATCAAATAATGCACAATTTACGACGGCGTTATAATATATGGAGTTTATTTTGAGTGAGATAATATAAATAGCTTTATGCCTTGAGAAAAAATGTTTCATAATAAATATCTGCCTGACCAGAAAGAACTTATACAGTCTATGTTTTCTTTTTTAGAAATTCTTACCAAAAAGTAAAATGTGAATGTCTTATGTGGTGATACTGAGACTCTGCTGTAAAAAATAAATCGCAAATAAATAAATAAATATTCATGGATATTTCACACAACGTCCTGTGGTCCCAAGCTAAGCTTATATGCTTGTGTTATGGGTACCAGAATACGGATAGAATACATATACTACCTTTCTTTTGTAAATACATACTTAAAATACATAGAAACGCCCAGACGCAGAACAAACATTTGTATGATAATTAGAAAAATCAAACAAACGATTGTCCCGAGCGGGAATCGAACTCGCGACCTCGTGATCGGCAGTCCGTTACATGATCCACTCAACCACGAGGCTTGTCAGTACTTACTTATCTTTTGATATATAAATTTAATAGATCAGATTAGTTCTAGATATTCTAATTATATAGAAGTTGTTATGGAAATCCATTAGTAAAATCTTAATTCATTGAGATAAATAAATCTAGGGTTTATAATCCTTGAAAATAAGTTTTCTTTACTTCCTATAATTAACAAAATTATCCTTCATTGCCCTTAATAGTTCGACCCTATTAGTTTGGGGATCAAAGCCTTAACCCAAACAAGATACCTACTTAACTAATTTGTAGATAAAGTTATTTATATCAGCTTCAATTCTCAAGAGACATTATTTGTGTGACAAATGCAGTGCTAAATAACAACCTTGTTTTGTAATAAAATAAGTAAAGATCTGATAAATTTACTTATAATAAAACAAAGTAGTTATTTTTGTATGTACGGTTTTTTAAATAGATAGAGTGGTTCATATGGATGGTTATTTGTATATTTTTAATTAGTTGTGGCTTTTTTTTTAAATTAGTTATAGCTTATATGCTTGTGGTACCTACCAGAATATGAATATACTTTAAAAACTACTTTTCTTTTGTAAATACATACTTCTACTCGTAATAGCTACATAGTACCTATCTATCCCAAATGCAGTAAAAACATTTGTATATCAATTATAAACATCACAAGGTTCAACAAGGCTTTTTATTTTTATTATTAAGTTAGTTTAAGTTAGTCGTGATAGTACTGATCGGCATCATTCTCACACCCCTGATACAACTATGTATAATATAATTGAAAAAAAATAATTTACTGAAATGAAAAAAAAAATCCATGGAGTATCTTGTCTGTTCTTCTAGTTTCTGACGTTTCAAAAGAGCTTGTAAAACATGTCAAATTGAAATAAAAAATTTTGACTTTGACTTTGACACACAAATTATTGTCCCGAGTGGGAATAGAACCCACGACTTTGTGATTGGCAGTTATATGAACCACTAGACCACAAGGTCTTGGCACAGCCCATCCCTGGGGAAGAAATGGGGTGGTGATGCACAAGAATCACCACCCCATTTCTTCCCCATTTAAGAATACAAATTCTTAATCCGTCACCACATGGACATGCTAAGCTACATGAATGAATTTGGTTGATAGATAGATAGATACAAAGATACAGAATAATACAAGCGTAAGAATAGACATTAGGCGGCCCCCAACAAGGTAGAGCGAAGATATTTTCAAGGTCGCGGGGAGCCATTGCATGCAAGCGGCACAAGACTGCGCGTTGAAACAATGATACAAAATTAGACAAGGGTAAGGATAGACATTAGGCAGCCCCCAACAAGGTAGAGCAACCATATCGTCAAGGTCGCGGGGAGCCGTTGGATGCAAGCGGCACAAGACCGCACGTTATGACGTTCTATGGAGAAAGTGTCTGTCCAACAGTGAACAGAGAGAGGCTGATGGCTGGATGGAAGAATAGACGTATCGTCAATATACAACGTGTTTCAGAAAGGTGTAGTCATATTTGAGCATCGTTACACAAGGCCGGTGACTAGGCACTAGGCATGGATGAAATTACAAATACTAGTTATATTATGACTTTTATGTGTTCATAAAAGTTTAAATAATTTATTAAATTAATCGATCTTGTTTAAATACAACACTACTATGAGGTTGGTTGATGCGTTTCTGGTAGTTATTTAATAGTAGGCAATAAACAAAAAAAAACTTACCAACTGTATTTTTCTATGTGTAACTGTAATATTTATAATATTTAAGGCCTATCTAATGCAACTTTAAATTATGACTACACCTTTCTGCAACACGTTGTATAAGTCATTTCTATGTCTATGTTCCCCAATGAGAAATAAAAAAGACGTGTGGCACTCGGGGACTGCCACGGTAAAGCTATTGCATAGCATTTTGTATCAACTTATGCAATTATAATTATTTATTTATTTTATTTATGCAGTATTTCTTTTTCTTAAATACATAAATACCTATACACCTATATACTTTCTCATAAACAGCTGCTTATGTATTCGTCCGATTTCGGAGCAGCTCGTCTCGATTCGTGCGAGCTTCGTAGAGTCGTACAATACGACTAGTTGCACGCACACAAACACCGTGTCGAAGACTGCCGAAAAGAAACGACGCTAGACAATGCACGGCCTTCAAGCCACACCTCCGTGCCCGTCGGAGTGGGGAGCGTGAGGTTTTTTTTCGTTACGGAATTTCTGGATTCGGTCCCCGCGCTCAAGGCCCTCGATAGAAGCTATGCAATAGCTTAATAAATATTTTTCTTTCATTCTTTCTTTCATAGAGGAACTAAGATTACAGTAGATTTAAATATAGCTCAGAGTGCTAATTATATTTTAACAGTAAACATTTGGAGCGTACAATCATTAAGATATCCAGGATCAATAAATTTCAATGCCCACGTGTTGTAGTTTCTTAGAAACTTTTACAAAACAATCTTATGGATTTTACTATAAATAATTGGCTTAGATAGATAGAGAGCATCTTCCTCCACTTTGGGAGTGCCCTGCCGACCGGGTTAATGTGCATAGCGATTATTTTGGAGTTGACGTCTCTCAGAACAGATGTAATCTTCTTATCCATTATTTCTAAGCTGACTTCTACGTCTCACTGGAAAGAAAATGGGGGTAAAGATGCTTGTATTCATAATGACGACAAATTTGACGGTTTCTGTAATGGATTTACTTTTCAATAATTATTGTGATTATTTAAGTACATACTATGTGAAAACATTGTGTGTGCCTTTGAAATTCGATGGTTTCCCTCTATATCTTAGGAGATAACCATCAAATCCTAACCTGCCATTGAGACCACATGGGCACCAGCTTTCAAAAAAAGAATCATTAAAATCGCTTTGCCCAGTCAACAGTTATGCGGTAACAAACATAAAAAATACAGACGAATTAAGAACCTCCATTTTTTGAAGTCGTTTATAAAGAAACCAATCTAAGACCATTTATACTGAAAACACCTGAAAAAAATAAACTACAAAAAATAATATCGATATTTTCTCACAAAGGACAAATAAGTTCAGCTGTCATGAACACATATATCATTTTGTGGAACACGGAAACATTACACACCTGGTAGATCACATTCATATTATAGTACAAGATCCCAACCCTGCCCGATATTACTTATCTTTACACAGGGGCGTATTTATCCTAGAGCCTAGGGGCGGCGCAGGCTGCACTTACAACTTGAAACTCTCTTACAACTTAAAACTGCATGAAAATTCATTCCGTAGTTTTTAATTTTATCAAGAACAGACAAAGATAGACGTACTTTGCTCAATCTCTACTATTTTATGGGGGCGGTAAACCTTTATGGCCCGGGGCGCCAATTTTCTAAATACAGCGGTGAAATTTATGGTATAACATAGAGTTCACACACCGTCAATGTTTGCATACATGCTACGTTTTCACGTCACTATTAGTTATCTCGTAGTAAAAATATAAAAATACGGAATTTTGTAGTCTCTGTAGATGTATATACCTATGTTCCGAAGTTTTACTTACGGACTTTAGAAAACGTGGGAACATTTTGGGTTTTCTTTGTTCTTATACCTATTTCTATTCAAGAGACAGAAAATCTTTTCGGAAAGTAGAGTATTAAGAAGGTAAAAAATTGATGAACGTGTATACTTTGCCTTTTTAGACATTATCCATCCATCTATCCATTGATAAAAATAGACAATTGGCCAAAATCATTTTAAATTAATTTTAAAATTGGTAAATGATAAATGATAACGCGGGTTCGATTGCCGCTCGGGACAATCATTTGTGTGATTTTTCTAATTGTCATACAAATGCTTGTACAGCGTCTGGGTGTTTCTATGTATGTATTTACAAAAGAAAAGTAGTATATGTATTCTATCCGTATTATGGTATCCATATTAACACAAGGATATAAGCTTACCTTGGGATCACAGATCGTTGTGTGAAATGTCCATGAATATTTATTTCTTTATTTAAATACACAATAAAGCAACATATTTATTCATAATTTGTTAATATTACCAGGACAATAATCACATTAATAACTGTTAAAAAGGCACATTACACCTTACCGGTAATATTAACAAATTATGAGTTCAAATCTCGTAAGTTTTAAATCAATAACATATTTATTGTAAACAAAACTAAAGATTAGTTAACACGACGACGCTCCAATCGTAGGCGTGACACAGAACCCAAATTACTATTACCCAGATTACTAACTCGTAATCCACATTAACTATACAACGTGACAGTGATCTAAACACGTTTAGATTTTATTGCGAACGTGACACACTGTAGCTTCTAGTTCTTTGTAACAAAGTAGATAGTGAATTACGACTCTAAAATCCTGAAATAGCTTGAATACATAGTCTTTGTAGCGTTTGAAATAATACTAAACTAGCTGTGGCCCGCAACTTCGTACGCGTGGAATGTAGATAATAAAAAAAGTCTCAACAAATAACAAGTACACAAAAAAGCCAACCTTATAAACCATCACATCTATAAAATAAAACCGCATTAAAATCCGTTGCGTAGTTTTGAAGATATATTACCTATTATTGTTTCTATTGGCGGGAACCTATAATTAGCTTTCTGTTGCTATATAGTTTCTAAGTTACTATTGTAAAGCTGTTGGTTCTTTATAATAAATGAATAAAATAAGCTCACTTATGTACATACCTTTTTTTAAGTATTTTGTCTTTCTTTATGGTCTTTTTTAAGTATTTTGGTTTTTTTAAGTATTTTGTCTTTCTTTTAGTTTGTCTTTATGGTCTAAAGACAGACTGAATGGTCTCCGTAACGTCGGGCTAAAATTTAAAAGAAATATACGCGTTTAATTACTTAAAAAGTTATTTTATTTGAATTTGACTTAAAAGAAATTAATAATACAAGAGTTATTGAACGCAAGCAAATAATTATATTGGATGTCCGTGTGGTGACGGATATAAGTGTTACCACCCCATTTCCTCCCCAGGGTGTTGTAAAAGCCAGCAAAAGCATATTGCACAAAGATATACAACTATTTGTGAGAGATGTAACGTCGATAATAAACCTATTCATACGCCTGTTCAGAGCGGCATAGAAATCCATAATCCCTCTCAAACTACAGAAGACCCTTGCCCAACAGTGGGTATTAATGGTCTGGAAAGAGAGTGAGAGGTATACTTGCTAAGAAACCAGTGAAGAAATATTCTAAATAAAGATTTCTTTACTCTCCAGCTCAACTGCGTTCCAGACGGAAGGCAGCTAAGATGCTTGTGGCTGTTGTCATCATGTTTGCTGTCTGCTACTTTCCTGTTCATCTTCTTTCTGTACTAAGGTAACTCTATATTTTTATGTCTATTTAAGCTACACTTAAAAACATAAACAGTAATTGTAAGCCTAAATTAAATTCGACTTATTTTAAGCAATTGCTAAAACATAGACAATAAACGTAGGCATGTTCGAAAATAGAGTAAATAGGCTTCTTATAAGTACGCCTTACTATCATACATTCCATTGCCGGTTACCATCAGGTGGAATGGGATCAAGCACCATCATGCATTATATATTAAAAAAAAAGAAGTAGTTATTAGTGAGTCTAAGCATTAATAAGCATTTAAAATTGAAACATTCTTGAAACTTTTGTGACAATAATTAGTGGTGGAGTGGTTTATGTAATGGACTGTCTATCAAGAGGTCGCGGGTTTGATTCCCGGTTGGGACAATCATTTTTGTGATATTCATAAATGTCATACAAATGTTTGTACCGCGTCTGGGTGTTTTCTATGTATTATAAGTATGTGTATTTACAAAAGAAAAGTAATATTATGTAGTCTATCTGTATCTGGTTCCCATAATACAAGCATAGAAATATAGCTTGCTTTGGGACCAGAGGACGTTGTGTGAAATGTCCTGAATATTTATTTATTTTTAGTTTCCATTCCACCTTATTATGTACATGCATTAAAAGGAGATTACTTATTTACATCTTCTTATATACATAAAAAATTCACGTGTCACAGTGTTAGTTACCCTACTCCTCCGAAACGGCTTGACCGATTTTTATGAAATTTTACATGCATATTCAGTAGGTCTGAGAATCGGCCAACATCTATTTATCTAACCTTTTTTTTTAGTATGGCAAAACAACGTTTGCCGGGACAGCTAGTATTTTATATGGAATAGACCCTTTACATATTATAATGACAAAATGCATATTTTGTTCCTTAAAATTTACATCGACTGAACATATTATATTTTCTAACGGGAATAATAATGTATTTACAAATGATTAATAATGTAATATTTTCTAAAGTAAAGTAATTTATTGATTTTGCAAGTGACATGCTATGTTTTACTTAATAAATATTAATTGTACGTAGAAATACATTGCACATAAGTTGGCACATAATTTTTTGGAGTTATACCGTCTCTCACAGAGGATGTTATGTATGTACAATATCCCACTCACCACCCAATTATTTGCCACTTTGAGGAGATTTGGAGGAGAGGTTAGGAGAGATTTATACAGCATTCTGAGAAGGAAATGGTTTAGTGACACTTGTATTCATAATCCGTCAAGACACGGACAATATTCATTTACAACATTATAATATCCGATAATATCAGAATTTAATAAAAATAAATTGAGCTTTATCTTTATCAGATACGATAATACCAGGTCTTAAATTATTCAGAATAAATTAATCTGTTATCGAATACTATTTATATAATGCTTATTTTTAGCACTTTATGTTTGTGTTAACAGCAAGGAGGTTATAAGTAGGGAGGAACAACTCGGGAACATAGATTTGTCCCAAGGCCCGGCCCGTTTACGGTTTAAAGTAAAATAATAGCCTTGCCTTCTATTTTCTTCTTACTAGCTTTCTCTTTTACTCCAGCTCAAAAAGAAAGAGTTAGACAGGCTACTAAATAGGCTCTTTTTCATTTAATTTTCTTAATGTGTTCAATTAAAAAAAGAAGCAGGCCGGTTTTGTTGTACTGAGTGTTACGTCTAGATCTATATCGTAAGTCTGTGGTTAACAGTTGTTGACGAAAGCGAATGAATTTTATTTATTTCACAGTCCGTTAAAGATTTGCTACTGAATGGATATTTACATTTTAGCTGGACTTATTTTAAACTGTAACCTCTACTCAAAGAACGAATGCTATCAGTGCCCAGGGACTAAGCAAAAATAATAATATTAATACTTGCTTTTGGCTGATAGACCCGTTCACCCTAGTAGACCAAGAACTGAGGGGTGAATCCTTTGACTTAAATTCTCAGAGACTATCTTATTCAATACATTTCGTATTGAATAAGATAGTCTTTGTATGTATTATCATTGTAAAAATACCTGCAAGTCTGTCCCGTCAGCCGTTTTTAGCAATTTGATGTTAAATTCTGGTCAAATTTTTGCCTACTTTTTTTATTTGTAAGCGCTTAAATGTACGTATGACATGATAAAAATGACTATTACCAGACACCTGCCTAAAACTCGAATCTTGGTTTGGAGCGTTAAATGTATTTTATCCCACTTTATTACGTGCCTGTTACATGACAGACGATTCCCTTTCCATTTTTGAGCGGTGAATGAATGAAAAAATGAATGATGAACGTTTATTTATTTTCAAACTAAGACACGATGGTAAACAAAACTTCTAATGATTTTTTTTATATATTTTCCCGTCCTTGATACTGAAGACTTCCGCATTATGCGACCAAATCTTTAACGCTGCAGAGGCTCAATAAACCAAATTTCATGTCATAAATTCTATTAAAAATGCTAAAACAGATCATGTTTAAGAATTATGATCACTTAACGAGATATATCATATTTCATAATTTACGAAATTCGATACAGCTCGTTAGGCGTACGTCCTTGTGGTAAAAATAAAAACAAAATATCGGATATTTTAGCTATGATTTATTTATAATCTTCTCCTTAACGCTTAAAGAACCTTTCTTGTCTTTAAGATACATAGAAACATTTTACAGTTTTCATTAACTTTATAAATAAATAAATATTCATGGACATTTCCCACAACGTGCTCTGGTCCCAAGCTCTTTTCTTTTGTAAATACTTATAATATACAGTGAACATCCAGACGCAGTACAAACATTTAGTTAACAATTATAAATATGTATCACACAAATGATTGTCCCAAGCGGAAATCGAACCCGCGACCTCGTTATCGGCAGTCCTTTACATTATCCACTCGACCACGAGGCCCGTCGTTTTATTTTATTTTGGACACTTTTCAGTTATGAATGAATGTTAAGTATCAGTCAAAATAATAAATATTCAGGCAAATTTTGCACAATGTCATCTGGTCCCAATCTAGGCCTATTTCTTACGCTATCCATTTCTGTTTATATATTATGTATATGGTATATTTGTATCTATTTATGTATCCACTTGATGTGTATTTTATGTTTAGGTATCTTGTGTACATAATATGTATGTGTATGTACGTATATCGCACTATTCCTGAAAGAAAGCAGTAAGTGATTTTCGCCAACTTTTCAGGAGCGTAAAAAAACTGTCCCATTTTTTTTGTATGAGTTCTATAAATAAGTTTCAAAGATAAAATCGTAGCTAACACTTGCCTCCAACTACACGTGTTATTTAATTTAGGAACAGCTTTCTGTATATCGAAATAATCTAAAAAAACACGGTTACTTCTGTATTCCACGAAACGCAAAATATATTTGCAGGAGTAACTACAATTATGGCTTATTCATTATAAAAGCATGTAAGTATTCAAAATTATCCAACATCAATCGTGTGAAATGTTTCGTGTAATAAAGAAGTAACTGCTACTACACTTCATTCTGAAGTTATGTTGGGTAGAAAGTACGTAACAAAATTACACAAAAGTCCTAGATTCTTAAACATGGGAACAAGTATTTAAGTACATTTGCGTTACAATTTTTTTTGTAAATCTTCTGTTAAAATTTACGTAAACGTAATTATAACTTTGTGACCGGGAAAAATATTAAAGCGAATAAGTGTAAATATGCATACCTCTTTTTTATCTGGAATTTTATTTTTTGTGAATTTTATTTTATATAGTTAAACAGCTTGGAGACTAATCTAATCTATTCTCTAATTCATCATCTGTGAAAATTTAAACGCTCTAGTTATAGCTATTTTTTAGATAGGTACAGCTTGATGACAGAAATTCTGACAGATAACGAAGTCTCAGTAATAGGGTTCTGATTTACCTTTTGGTATTTACGTAGAAGTGGTTAATATTCTCTCTCACTTTGTTTCGCTCTCACTCTCTCTAGTCCATAAAAATCCCACCCTTGGCCGAGGGCCTGTTCCACATCGTTAGGGATTAAGGTCCTTACTGGCTGACCCAGCGTGTTGGCACAAGGTCTATTTTCGAGCTTTCGGTCACACGGAGGATGTCATCTGTGTAGCGTGTACCCTTTGCTGGTTTTTACAGCACCTAAGACGACATGGGGTGGTGACACTTGTATTCTTAATCTATCACCACATGGACGAGTTAAATTTAGATAAATACAAAGAAAGTTATTACCTAAAGGCGTATCAAAAGTAATACACTACATTATTCTAGAGATAAGCGAAAATCTTTGTTAGAAATTTACTATGTTAGCAATATTACTTTGAAATATTAATATCCTGTAACATATTACTTCTATAACATATATTATACGTGTTTTAATCTAACAAGTTATATGAAATGTTTCAAAGAATAAGTACGTTCTTATAATTACAGAAGTATTAAAAAGACATTATAATTCTTGTATAACGTAATCTATACATTTATTTTAGGCATATATATTAAATTGTATTGTCTATGTAATAGCTAAAAGCCAGCTAAGTATGATTTGAATTCCGTACCATTATTATCTATCTATCTCTCTCTCCAGCCCATTTGCGTCCCACTGATGGGCACGGGCCTCCTCCACTTTGGAAGGGATTATATGGTCTACTGTGCCGCGCTGACCAGACGTGTTGGCACAGGGTTTATTTTCAACTTTTCCGTCTCTCACAGAGGATGTTATCAGTGCGCAATATCCCTCAGCTGACTCTTACAGCACCCTGGGGAGGAGATGGGGCGGTGAAACTTGTATTCAAAATCCGTCACCACACGGAGACACCATCTATACTAGTCTATAATAATATTGTAAGGCGGAAGAGTTTGACCACACTGCACACTGGTCTGATTTGAAAAGTACTTTCAGTGTTGGATAGTACATTTATCAACGAATGCTATGGGCTGTATAATATTACACTGTGATTAATAGAAGCAAAAGCAAAGCATAAGTAAAAAATGTTGCATAAACGGGGAAATTATCTAAATTCCAACCGTACATAGTATCATAATATATTCGCCATATCATGTCTTCTAAGGATATTATCAAGTTACACTGAAACCGTTTGTTTTATTGAACCTGGCGCTAAATATGTGTTGCGTTCTGATTTTTTAACACGCTTATATAAGTTCGGTGGGTATCTATCAATGTATTAATCTATGTAACGGAATCTTTGAACGCGATTTTAACCCACTTGCAGTAGTTGGATTGATCTGAAATTTTGCACATATATTAAGGACGAATGACAATACAACAATAAAAAAGAATATTCAGGATTTTAAAGCGTGTTTTTTAGTTCTTGAAATAACTAGATTAATATTTTCTAACACTTGCGCGACTCATTTGTTTCAATAAAACTACTTTTTACGGATTTAGACGCGTGTATTTATTTAAGTAGATTATTATTTTGTATTCTTTGTTACACAATAGAGATCGATGATCCACTTGCTGTTGCAATATACTAGGAACGTATGTAACAAACTATTAAACAAGCAAAATATTAATGAAAATATTCTCTTTATATTGCAGATATACTGTGGATATGCAGCAGACCAACGTTGTAGCGTATCTAGCTCTGATATCACACGTAATGTGCTACGCGAACTCTGCCATCAACCCATTGATCTATAACTTTATGAGTGGTATGTATATTTTACGCTACACTGCTATATTTATACTGTTAAACGGCCCAGCGGAAGACCAGCGCTGGTGTTAACTAGTATTATGTTGAGCTGAGGCCGCTTTGTGAAGGGTTTTACACATCTTTTGTTTTATTCCTTATATATGTATATTCTTCTCTGTACCTAATTGTATTTGGGTGATCATCTTCTTTCAAATCTTTTTCTTTCTTATTTAGTTAAGTTTCTAGGTAACACTCAGATCAAAGATAAATCTCTTTTCTGAAAATCGTTGGCTACAAAAATACGAAAAATATGGTATGTATTAATTTTATTAATGTATCGCTGTCGACATGATAAGCGCTGTAGAAAAGGTACAATAACAAGAGCCAGTTCTTTTTGGTAAAACTTTACTAAAATGTGATAGACGAATCATGTACAGCGTAAACGGCGGTATTTTTAGATGGTTATATTTTTTATAATTTAGTTTCGGAAAAGGAAAGAAATAACGCCACATTAGGGTACACAAGACCAAAATATTATGCGAAAAAATTGTCTTCCCAAAATCTAAGTCTAAAAGGATCCACGAAAAAAAATAGCAGTGTTAGCATGGAGATAGGACTACCGACTAAGAGACCGAGCCACCCCTTAACCACATACAGTAATTGTGAAACTATGTTTCATTAATTGATTGTTTAATAAGATTGATTCTAATTTACTCCTAATGAACTGTACCTTCTGTTAGAACCTTCAGTAAATTACTCCCAGATACCATACAGTGCAAATACCTCTAAAGGTTAAAGAACTTCAAACTATTTCGATAATTTGAATTCCAATAACTTTGAACTTCGCGTATCGAAATTATTAACTATAATTTTGTAATTATTTACTTAACAGTTTTCAATTAATTACTTAAGAGTTTTGTTATGTCACACCGTGAAATAACATGGTTTATATATTATTTACATAAACATACATCAAATAAAAATATAGTTGAACATAAACAACCCCTTCTTTTTTTAATGACACTTAATAAAATTGGAGGGTTGTTGTAATGGCTCCAGTATTTTACCAGATTTACTAACAAATAAGTACTGAAAAAGTAATATTAAATAGTCAACCGTTTGTTAAGTGTTTCACATTTCTTTTAAATTTAATATCTATGAGTTTTAAAGAGAGGTTGCAGATTAACAGGATGTTTATGTTATACAAATACAAAAACGTAAAGACGGCAATTTTACTGTAAAATTCTCAATTAAATTTTGACTTGAACACGAAGGTGTAATTACTTTAAGTTCTACGAGTAAATTATTTGGTCAATAAGCAAGGGTTCAGACACATTCCCTAAGGTATTTATATATTTCCCTCTCCACAAGGCTTCGGGTAGTCCAGCACGCGAAGTGGGAGCATCTATGATGGAAAATTAGACGTAAACACAGGTGCGACTAGAACATGATTCACATTATACTTAATGGCAGTATTCGGTTATTCGATGGCGTCAATCATGTAGGCCCGTCTTCTCCATTGAACATCCCGGGTACATGCCCAGGTCGTCCTGATTATTGGGGCCCCCTGTCAGTTTAGCCATATCATCATTCTGCCCGAAGAGCAGAATAGTTACTAATTCCGAGGGCCAAATCCTACAAAATAATCTACTTAGTTCAAAAAATAAAAAACACGCTTGAAAATCTAGATTTTTTTTTATTATTGCATTGTCATCGGTCCTCGTTGTCCATGCAAAATTTCAGATCGATCCGACTACTGTAAATGGGTGAAAATTACTTTCAAAGATTCCGTTACATAGAATAATACATTGATAGATACCTACCGAACTAATATAAGCGTGTTAATTAATGATTATATCGGTTATCGGAATAATTTTGGATTTGACTGAGTTTCCAACATTTAGGCGAATGAGGTCACTAATAAAGTCTTTATCATATTTCTTGTCACTGCCTAGACAAAATACGGAAATATAAATTCATAGTGGACACAACTAATTTTACAAGACAAACCATTTATCTTGTCCGAAACAGTGAAGGAAGTCGTGACAGGTGAAACGATGACGAATTATATTTACAAAAGTACTGTCACTGTATTCATGTTTAGTTGGAATTGTTTCATCGACCTTTAACATTTGTAGGATCGTAAAAACTTTGTGAATAGCTATAGGAAAGAAATGGAGTTTGTGGGAACTGTCGATAGAAGTGGAACCTGTGAAGAAATACGAGTATACATAGATCATGGCAAGCGCTCAAATCTTGCAATAAGTGCCCAAATTCTTTATCTGAACGTTCCTCATTTCTGACTGACTGAGTCAAAATAAAAGCTGAAGAGTTTGTTTTTTGTTTAAACGCACAAATATAAAGAACCACTGGTCCGATTTGAAAAATTCGTTCAGTGTTGGATAGTATCGAGGAAGCCCATAGGCTTAATAACATCACGCTTTAACCAATAGGAGCGAAGCATAAGTGAAAAATGTTGCAAAAATGTTTTTTTTTTTTTTAATTTCATGTGTTTAAATCGCGGGTAACATCTAGTTAAGAATGCAAGTGTCATCACACCTTTTCTTTTTAGGGTAAAAGCCAGCTAAGAAATATTGTATACAGATAACATTCTTTGTGAGAGACGAGTAACTTGAAAAGAAACCCTGTTCCAACACGCCTGGTCAGCGCGGTACAGAAATATATAACCATAATCCCTCCCAATATGGAAGAGGCTTGAGCCCAATAGTGGGACGTAAATAGGCTGTATTTTGAATAAAAAGCATTTGTTTTTGATTATGAATAATGTAAACACATTTCAGTTTTCATCTCGGACGCAATTTCCGGTGTGAACCAATATTTGCATAACATTCTTTATGTTGATAGAACAAACTCGACACACTTTTTTGGTATTTAAATAAATGAATAGAACACTCTTTACTTGTAAACGTTATAAAACACATTACAAAGCCTTTAACTAATGTGATTTCTCCCAGGGAACATTGAAATGGATAGGAATACCTAGGAATAAAGTTGCGGTACTTTATATGCTAAAGACATTACTGCTTCTCTTAACTGGGAACATATCAATCGAAAAATGATGTTTATTTGTTCTATCTTTCTCCAGCTCATTTACATCCGACTGGCTCAGGCCTCCTCCACTTTTGGAGGCATTATGATCTACTGTGCCGCGCTGACCAGGCGTGTTGGCACCGGGTTTATTTTAGAGTTTTCCGTTTCTCACAGAGGATGTTATTTGTGTGCAATATGTTTAACTTGTTAAACTATTAATTTAAATTGTTAAACTGTTAATAATAATTTCTTTATTTTCAGGTAAGTTTCGCAGAGAATTTCGCCGTGCATTCTTTTGTTCAACCGCATCTGACTTTGATTATTTTACAACTTTGACTCGTTCTACCACGTCGAAGAAACGTCCTTGCGATTTATTAACATTTGAGAGCAAGGCACAAGGGAGAAATGTTTGCAGCACCACGTTCATTCACAGTGCTTATAAGGATAAATATGTGCTAACTTAGGGATAATTAAGGATATATAGGGATAATTAGGGATATAAATAGTGATATTTAGGGATAAATGATTTATTTTAGAGATACTCATGATCTAAAATGTCTAGAGTACACTAAAAATAAATAATGCAGTAAATGCAAAATCTTTACTTTTATAACTACGAATGTAAAATTTAATGAATAGTCGTTCGCGCAATTGTATTTACTCATTATAAAGAAGATAAATTTGTTGTTATATACGAATAGGCTCTCAAAATACTGGAACGTATGAAGCCGGGTGGATTACTATTATCTACTGTACATTTTAAGATTAGCATAAATAAATGTATTGTTGATGGTGAGAAGCTATTATTTTTGTAAAATAGATATCAATATTAAATAAAATATACTTACAAACCTATTAGTTTTTAAGCTAAATCATATATATATGCATGAGACTCAAAATAAACAAAATAAAATATACTTACAAACCTATTAGTTTTTAAGCTAAATCATATATAGATGCATGTTACGAGAACAAAATACCACGGTCTCGGTGAATGATGCGGTAATTGAAAATTTTAAATTTTGACGAACATTATTCATTTTTACGGATATTATCCGCTTTTTACGGATTTATATAGACGTGTAAAAAGTAGTTTTACTAATAAATAACTCACACAAGTGTTTGAGAATTTTGTGGAATAACCAAAAAAAACTTTATCAAATAACGCAATACAAGCTATGTTCTTAAAAAAATATTTTGGTAGTTATGGGTGACCCAAGTTGATAAATAAATAGTAAACTGGGTTATTTTAAATTTAATAGTATTAAGAGGATACCAAAATAGCTTCGTGCATTTTTCTATGTACGAAGTTTTCATTGTTTCTTTAGATTGAATGGCTAGAGCTCTAATTTTTAAGTATATGTTTTTTCAATATATTATCTAGGATCGCATAAACTCAGAAACGCGATTGAAAAAAGTTTTCTCGATAGAAAATCTTGGCGAAATAACCTCTCAATTTTTTTATTTTTTTCATTTGTCGGTCTATTATCGTGTGTTAACTAATGAAATAACTTTAAAAACATAAGTAACTATCATATATAGAAACACGTAAATCAGAATTAAAATATATTTAGTAGATTTTGAGTAAATAGGAAAAGTATCCCTAATTCTTCATTTTCTGTGCCTACTGGCTGTGTTAATATGTACGTGTCGGCGATGATATACGATAATATTGATGTAGGCCCTTAAACAGTCATTATTCATAGGCTACTGGCTAAGTTGTGACGCAGAAAATATATTTTTTAAAATAAATAAATAAATATTCATGAACATTTCACACAATGTCCTCTGGTCTCAAGCTAAGCTTATTATGCTTGTGTTATGGGTACCAGAATACGGATAACATACATAAACTTTTTTTTTGTTTAAAAATACATACTTAAAATACTTAGTAAACACCCAGACACAGTACAAATATTTTTGTATGACAATTATAAATATCACACAAATGATTGTCCCGTGTGGGAATCGAACCCGCGACCTTGTGAACGGCAGTCTTGGCAACCTGAACTACTAGGCCCGCCAATTAGCATTTTTTTTTAATTTGTATTTGTTTTTGACGTAAATAGTTTATTTTTAAAATTTTTAATAATATAAGAAGCAAAAATACTACGTGTAGCTTTTAGTATTATAAAAACCTTTGCTCTCTCATAATGACTGCTGCTATCTCGCTTTTATAATTAGCGTAATATTAAAACAGTCCTTATTTTAAACGCGTAGTAATAGATCTAAGTAAACATACCTGTTATGCTTATTTGTTGTTCCTATATGTTTACGAAATGTAACTACATATTTTTGTAAAATTAATGTTTAAAAAAATATATAAAACTAGCTGGCCCGGCAAACGTTGTTTTGCCATACCAAAAAAAAGTAAAAAAAAAAAAAACAAAATGGACTATAAACCTCACGGAGCCCGAGACCTTTCCAACGAATGCAAAACCGTGGAAATCGGTTCGTGCGTTCTGGAGTTATAGCGTCAGGAAGGAAAATCCGACTTATTTTTATATAGTAGATTAAGCACTTCTAGTTTTTGGAGATCATGTAGAGATGCAGATCGCGAGAAAAATGTAGCCTAATGTATTTTACGTTAGGCTACATTTTTCTCGCGATCTTGTCGTCCGATGTGAATTTATCCAATTATTCTGTATAGATGTTATTCCAGTCGGGCGATAATATTTCGAAACAAATTAACCTTAGTAAGAATTATCTACTGTCTATGAAGCATTGCTTAAATGTTAAACATTTAGTCTATGGTAATTTATTAATTTTGCATTTGACATGCTATGCTTTTTACTTTAGTAATTTAATTGTACTTTACTTTAGTAATGAACGTGGCGTCATTATTTCAACCCATTCGTATTCTGGAAAGAATACTCAAGTGTTGGTCGAGATCGTGTAAAGCAATCTTGATAGATGGCGCTGTACGTAAAAATATATAAACTCATTCGAGTGACAAGTATGGTGGTTAATTTGAGATGTTGCAAGTAGACCGCAATAAGCTCAGTTGGAAGAGCTTCGGAACGGTATTCCGAGGTCGTGGGTTCAAGTCCCGCTTGCGGCATTTCACTTTTTCCACCATAATTTGATTTATTAAATTTATTCTATGTATAAAAAATGTATGATAATATATTAAACGACTAAACAACTTTATACTTTTGTTTCTAAGTAATAGCGCATTTATGCCAAATTGTAATGTGATTTATTTTCTACTGAGATGTGAATTTGTTATAAATATTTATTTCATAATAGATATTGTTGTTTTATTTGCTATTTTATTAATATAAAATCTTATAAAAATTCTATAGTCATAAAATCAGACAAAAATGTACTGTGACTATAAAAGCAAGAATCACCGATTCACCTTCATGGTTTATCATTATGATATAAGCGCCATCTCGTATACGTTACACAAACTAATTAATTTTCAGCTCACTTGTATCACAGCTACCGTATTATCCAAGTAAAGAGACAGGTTGAAAATACAACATTTTTATAGGTGTCGAGCAAAGATGGCACTGAAAAAAGTTTTGGTCATTACTTTTTTCTAACACGAAAGAAGAAAAAAATTTTTAATGGCTCTACCAACAATTATAGTGCCTATTTTTTTTTTATTATTTAACTAGGGTTAGGGGGTTTTCACCATATGACACGTCGACTACGACTACTACTATATTCGACTCCTTCAAAAGATGTTATCGGTTTATATTGCCTCTTAGCTGTCTTCCGAAAGTATTTATTTAACACGCTTTTTATTAGTTTTGAACGTATCTATCAATGTTAATCTATGTAACGAAATCTTTAAAAGTGATTTTTACTTGCAGTAGTCAGATTGATCTTAAATTATAAACTTAGCACACATTTTCAAGGGCCATTTTAGGGACAACGCAATCCTAATCCTAACTAATTTATAAATGTAAAAACTGAAAAGGAAAACCAGTCGATGACACCACAGAAATTTTGACGAGGTGTTAATGTGTCGAACGAAACTATAGCGCGATTTAAAAAAAACGGTACAACGCCATCTATTGACTGTCATAGTAAACTTCTGTTTGTTAAGGTTTAATTTCTAAATTTCATGCGTACGAAGTCGCGGGCAACAGCTAGTAATTTAATAAATAATCACGATTTTCAAGCGTATTTTTTAGTTTTTAAGTATGATATCGAAGAACCATTTGGAAAGGCTTTTTCATTTCAAAAGTAAGATGTAAGCATAATATTTATTTATTTATCCTCATTGCAGTCAGTCAGTCTTTTGGGTACGTTAACCAATGACAGTGATGCGGACGAATTTTTCCGTGCTGTAAAAATCAGCTAAGGGGCACACAGATGACATCCTCTGTGAGAGACGGAAAACTCGAAAGTAAACCTTTTTTTTTTGTTTGTTGAGGCCGGGGAAATGCCTCACCGCACACCCCACTGTTCGGAGATAACAGAAGGGTAGTGTTGGGCCCTCACCCATTAAAACCCCCACCGTGTGCCTGACTCAGCTGGGGATTGGGCACTGGTACTGCGGTCGAAAGTAAACCCTGTGCCAACACGCCTGGTCAGCGCGGCACAGTAGACCATAATCCCTCCCAAAGTGGAGGCCTGAGCCCAACAGTGGGACGTTAATTGGCTGGAGAGAAGAGATAAGTATCAATCGTTATCTTTTCGAAACACGTTACAAAATAAAGGGTACATTATATTACATTTTTACATCCCTCTACGGGGAACATCGTCGCCTTAGGGAACGTTTTCTTTGTAAGATGTGTATACACAAGTCATTAGCCTTATCTTCTCTCGGATAACGACAGTAAGGGGAATATTACGAGATTAGGAATCTATATCAAACGTTCGATTTAAAGGAATTTCGTTTTAGTGAACCATGTTCTACTAAAATTTTACGAACGCCATAACATCGATTTTATAGGCAATTGTAATGCTTTTTATAGACTTAAACTGTTTTGTTGTATGGTAAGTATGTGCTTGCAATCAGGTTCTGTTCTTGGGTAACATAGAAAAAATTACAAAGCGTTAGAAATAAACAAAAAAATTAAATCATTGTGTTAGTGATTATTATTCCATATTTATTTATTAGAAAACAATGAATGGAACAAATTATACGCGCACAACTAAAATTAACTTAACTAAAAAATTAAAACAACTATGGCATATTTTGAATAATAGGCTATTTCGTTGTGCACATTTTTATTAATTAAAATCATTAGTCTATAATATACAGATTTTCTAATTAAAAAAAAAAAGATGTGTGGCACTCGGGGACTGCGGCGGTAAAGCTATTGCATAGCATTTTTTTATCAACTTATGTATTTATAATTATTTAATTATTTTATTTATGCAAGAATCTACATACTATAAACTAAAATAAGATAATCCTTATTTACTGATGCTTACATCTGTTTATGGTAATTATGATAAAATAGCGATTGTCAATCAAATGTCAATCTGTTGGTATACAATTTTAGTTTTGACATTATTTTACATTATTAAAATCTAAAATACGCTGTTATCTGAACATTTAGGATATATTATTATGTTGTCGATTCAAAATCCTTATTTTAATACGTTGTTTAATTTGAGGAAGGCGTTTACCCTTGGTATCAACAGTATGAAATAAATTGCGGGGCGAAGAGGGCGCATGCGCAGTAACGCCGATAAATGTAAGGTTTTTTCGTTACCTACGGAATTTAAATTTCGAATTTTGTGGATTTAGTCTCCACGCTCAAGGCCCGCGATAGAAGCTATGCAATAGCTTAAAAGTTCTGTTAACATTGCCGAATTGTGTTATTGACACTATCAAATTTTCATTTTTTAGTTAAGTTTAGTTTTGCACATAGAATCGATATCTTTGTCTGTCTGTTCGCGAAAATATTTAAAACTGCTGTATGGATTGTTGCATGCTACAATGGCTTCTAAAGCAGGTTGATTATTAGATATATAATTTTCTGTGTTTATGAGGAAATTATTCAAGAAGACGTAGAAGTGGAAGGCCTATAAAAGCAAGATGACAGTGTAAAAAAACAGTATACAAAATAATGCTATAAAAAATCATTGAAATAAAACCATTTTTAAGGATTTAGACTTCGTATTTGTTTAAAGTTTCGGAGACTTTGCAGTTACCATGGTCACGGGTAAGACTGGTATTATTCTTACCCGTGACCATGGTGACTGCAAAGTCTAAATCCGTATCCGAAATACACGCGTCTAAATCCATTAAAAGTAGTTTTATTAACGAATGACTCGCGCAAGTGTTAGGGAATATAAAAATCATTTCTTTATTTTTTTTAAACTTATATACTTATATAGCTATGTGGGTACAGATCCCTTGAAAATATATTTTGATTACTACAGAAACATTAATAAAGATTCACCCTTTTCTTTTTAAATTAAACCTCAAAACCCGAACATGTGACAGAGAGGCGTGAAGATGAAAGATATATTTAAATTCATTAGATAATAAAGTTGAAAGGAAACATAATTAAGTCGCGAGATGATTAAACCGTTAAGATTTTGATACATATAAGGAACTAGCTGTTGCCCGTGACTCCGTCCGCGTGAAATTTAGAAAACTTTTTATCCATTTTTTTCGCAATAAAAGGTAGCCTATGTCCTTTATCAGGGTCTAAAGATTGTCTGTGCCAAATTTCATCCAAATCGGTTGAGAGGTTTAAGTGGGAAAGCGTAACAGACAGACAGACAGAGTTACTTTCGCATTTATAATATTAGTAGGGATTAAATTTATCTCATTACTTTCAGTACTTTTTTCTACAATTTTGTTACAAATACACACCTAATTTGCATGATGGACACAATAAATTCATCTTAAGAGGGTACTGTACTCCTCATTTAGGTATTTGGCTTAGGTATTGCTATCCCTATTTCCGAGCGCCGCGCTGAAAGGGACAAATATAGATGAAGCGGATTTTACCTACAAATTCTTTGAAAAAACACGTTTCGTACTTCCGTTTTTTTTTTCGCGTAAGTTATATATATATATATATATTCATGGACATTTCACACATCGTCCTCTGGTCCCAAGCTAAGCTTATTATGCTTGTGTTATGGGTACCAGAATACGGATATAATACATATACTACTCTTCCCCTGCAAATACATACTTAAAATACATAGTACAAGTTAAACCGATTTAAATAGTTTTTGCGTTATATTATAGATAAAGAAAATATCTTTGCTTCTATCACTTTCTTTTGTAATAAAACTTTACCAAATTTGTGTGATAGGCGCTGCAACTTTATCTAAAGAAAACCGAAAAAAGTAGGTTTTTCGGATCGCCATATTTCTTTTAGTTATTATGTTTTGAAAAAAAGAAAGTTATAGAAGCATAGATATACTCTTTATCTATAATATAACGCAAAAACTATTAAAATCGGTTTAACTTTCGCGAAGAAAAAACGGAAGTACGATACCCATACTTTTGTATGGAGCATAATTTGGTATCGTACCGTCTTAAGACAATCGTAAAATACGAGATTCTTAAATGGTCATATTTCTTTCAATACCCAATTATGAGTTAGGAAAAGCAAATAATAGAAGCATAGTTAAATAATACCCAAATAGTGTGAGAAAATTTCGTTGCTCTAGAGACAATATCCACGAAGAAAACAGCAGAGTACGATGACCATATATTTGTATGGAGCCTGGCTTGCTGTCATACGCTTCTTACCCAATGCTTAAAGCCATAGTGGCTTGGATCCAACTAGAAATATTTGGCGCTGATACTAAATTAACCAAAGCTGGTCCTGCTAGCTCGTTCTTACAGTTGCTGGGCTTCCAAGATGAAACGATGCCCCATAATACATCGTTCAGGACTACAGGGGCGCCAATATCTCTCTGTGAACAGAAATTGTTATAACAGATATATTCGAATAGGAATTAATTTATTTATTACTAGCTGTTGCCCGCGACTTCGTACGCGTGAAATTTAGAAATTCAACCTTAACAAACAGAAATTTACCATATCACTCGATAGATGGCGTTGTACAATTCTTTTAAATCGCGCTATGGTTTGGTTACACACATTAACACTTAAGCTCGTCAAGATTTTTAGTTTTTAATTCCGATTTTCTCATATTTTATAAATTAGTAAGGATTCTTTGGTGCTTGGCCATGCATACAGCATATTATTATGTAGGACATTTTTCACTGATGCTTCGCTCATATTGGTCGAAACGTGATGTTATATAGCCTAAAGCCTTCGAGATAATTGGACTATCTAACATAAATCGCATTTTTTAATAAGTCAACCAGTAGTTTCAAAGATTAGCGCGTGCAAAGCCAACAAACAAACTCTTCAGCTTTGTAGTATTAGTACAGGTTTTTGAAATGTGAAACATGTAAAAAATTTAATTACGTCACAATATGAATCATCTTCTCAGGGTTACTTTTCAAGTAACAGTATATTTGTAATCCGAATCGATTCAAAAGTTTTTCTTAGCCCGTTAATCCATTCAACCCAAAAACACCGTTGAAACATAATAATGTCACTTAAACAGAATCTTAGAAACATTATATTACCGGCTAAGTGTTAGCCGGTAATATAATGTTTCTAAGATTCTGTCGAAGATGTCGGCCCAGGTTTCGAGCATATCCGATGCTCAAATTCGATTTGCGAAGTTCGATCCCAAAACAGTGAGTGTTAGCCGGTAATATAATATTTCTAATATGAAATAATATAATATTATATTTCGAATATAAACTCACGAAAACTTCAATACGTAAACAGAATCTATTTATTATTTTACGATTTATTACCAAATATCTACTTACTATACAAGGATCCCTAGCAGCGGCTGTATCTAAGCACATTATACTGTTCCTAAAATCTTTGTTAATTCCCATTACTTTCAATTCTTCATCACAATCTTCAAAATCTGATGGATGGAGATGTGACACTGAGAGCAGACGGCGACGTTTTATAGTCTCCATAGATTTTAGTTGTTGAGATTCTTCTGAATTTATCTGATAAATTGTTAAACAAGCACTAAATTAAAATTCTAAAAGTACCCTCTTTTTTGGTTGGGATAAATAGGGTTATTGTCATTAGGCTAGATATCCGGCTTATGGTTCCGTTACTAATATTTTGTAACTTTTAGGGTTCCGCACCAAGAGGCGAACGAAGACACGCTGCGAGAATTGTTGACGATCCCGATGTGACAGGTAATATCGAACCGTTAAGTCTGAGGAGAGACTTTGCCTCCCTTTGCGTGTTTTATTGCCTGTATAATGGGATGTGTTCTGAGGAATTATTTGAAATGGTGCCCACGGCTTCTTTTTATAATCGCACCTCTCGCCATCGGCAGCGAGTTCATTCTCACACCTTAGAACCGATTCCATCGCGTACTGTGCGGTTTCAGCGAAACTTCATCCCGCGCACGATCAGATTGTTGAATGAACTTCCTGCCGTGGTTTTCCCACAGGACTACAGCATAGGGCTCTTCAAAAAGGGCGTGAAAAGGTTCTTACGGTTTTCCCCCTAAATTTAGGGGGAAAAAATCCATACAGGGATTTTTTTAGGGGGTGAAATTTTAAAATTTTCTTAACTTTGATCCGTCGTTTGGGGAGTTTTGTTTTGAATT
Source organism: Orgyia antiqua (assembly GCA_916999025.1). Classification (NCBI taxonomy): domain Eukaryota; kingdom Metazoa; phylum Arthropoda; class Insecta; order Lepidoptera; family Erebidae; genus Orgyia; species Orgyia antiqua. Next base: position 28,863,736 of record OU779871.1, read on the forward strand.
AATAAATAAAAACTACTTTTTTAGTGGTTTTTGAAATTGCTTTAGGGGGAAAGTTTTCAAACAGTTGGCAACACTGGCGACGCGAGAGCGTCACTCCCGGTGTTGCAAACCATCAGGCGGGCCGTATGCTTGTTCGTCACCCGTTAGTAGTATAAAAAAAAAGACGTAAAACGAGACCCTATACTGAGACTTCGTTGACCGTCCGTCTATCCGTCCGTCAATCACCAGGCTATAACTCTAAAACAGTGAACTAAACTTGTGGTTTTATGTAAAATTAAGAAGCAAAACAAAGAAAATCTCAGACTTAAAACAATAATAATTAATCTGACACCTTACACTTGGAAAATGCCATGATGTTACAATAAGATGAGTTGCATCAACCTCTTTATTCCGTATCTGCAATCTTATAGGCTTTAGACTGGGTGTAAACCTTTGTGGTTTTGATAGTCTTATAAGAGCCAGGTCATATATAGGACTTTTATCATCGAAAGAGGGATGGATCACAAAGTATTTAATAGGTACAATATAACCTCCTTTCTTGTAATTAATGCTTCCAAGACGTACACGAATAATTCTGGCTGATTCTCGTACTCTGAAAAGATATATTTTTATTTAAATAACTCATTCGCGTTCGTTTTCGATGCCGGCTACCATGTTATACTTCTACCGTTTTTTTATGACTAGGGTTCGGCAAATGACTACACCTGATGTTAAGTGTAGTGGAATCCAATTTCCAAATATGAGGACAGCTAGTACAGTGTGAAAGCACTAGCCGCCCTCACCTTGTCGGCTCGCTAGGTGCCTCTTCATGTTATAAGAAGAAGGGGTCACGTGCGCAGGAAGCGAATTCCATTTTGTGAAGTTTGAAGGTTTCTGTTTCCTGCGTTTTGTAAACGAATGTGAACCAATGGAATTTGTTTTAGATAACAGAAGTCAAGTCGTCCGTTTGGTGGCGGATTTAGAATACAAGTGTGATAACCCCCCCCCCCCCCAGCGTGCTGTAAGACCAAGTACCCAGCGTGCTAAGGAATAAGGTACACAGATAAAATGCTCTGTAAGGAACGGAAAACTCTCAAATAATAATAATAAATAATAAATATTTTTGGACATTTCACACAACGTCCTCTGGTTTCAAAGTAAGCTATTTTTCTATGCTTGTGTTATGGGTACCAGATACGGATATTCTACATGAACTACTTTTCTTTTGTAAATACATGCTTAAAATACATAGAAACACCCAGACGCATTACAAACATTTGTGTGTTATTTATAAACATCACACAAATGATTGTCCCGAGCGGGGACCCGCGACCTCGTGAATGGCAGTCTGTTACATGAACCACTAGACCACGACACCTGTCGAAAATAAACCCAACAGCACATCTGATCAGCGCAGAATAGTAGACCATAATCCCGCATAAGTGAAGTAGGCCCGTGCCCAGCTGTGGAACGGTAATAACGGTATATATACGGACAGCGAGCGTTAGTAACTGGGGCTCTTTGTACCCCTTTAGATATGAAACACTTAAAATAACACTCACAAGAACAATGCATCAGCAGCTGTCAGCACCCAATTTTCACCAATCAAGGCGCCTGCACTTAAATACGATGATTTCTTTAATATTGCAGCAATATAAGGAAATAAATTACTATCCGTTACTAAAGTGTGTTCAATAAATTCACTGGATTTTATTTCTTGTGATTCTTTTGTATTTTCTTCACAAATAACAAAATTCACAAGTACTAATATGAACAGTTTTAAAATCATAGTATTTAAAAAAATTTACAAACTTCTGTTAACCAAATACAAATTCATATGAATCGGTCTAGCTATCAAAGAGAATGGTAACAAATATATGATAATTTTGTATTTTGGCTTGGTATTTAGCAAAAATTTTAATAACAACAACAAGCCTTAATACTAGTCGAAACGTTTTAAAAATGATAATGAAAGAATGGTTGGTGTTTATAAACTCAATGTGTTATGTAGCGATTATGCCTATTTCCCAGTTTAGTGTATAATTACCGACTCTACTACCAAAAACGTTAAAGGCATATTGCAAAATAAGACAAGTGAACATTAGATGGTTTTTAGCAAAGAATCCGTGTGGTGTAATATTGGTTTAGATCCGTTCTATACCTATATTATAAAGCTAATTACATTTGGTGGCATTTATCATTACTCACATCGACGAACACCTGGTCATCGATGCTTCACTTGCTCTTGCAATATTATATTGAAATTGTGCATACGTAACAAGCGAGATTGCTTGTTTGTTTGTTTGAACGCGCAAATCTCAAATCCGTTTTGGACAAATGTTGCAGTGTTGGATAGAACATTTATTGAGAAAAGCTATGGGCTCTGCCGATAACACCACGCTGCGAGCAATCAAGAAAGAAGCATCAGCCGTAGTAGTCTATCCGTATTCTGGTACCCATAATACAAGCATAGAAATATAGCTTACTTTGGGACCAGAGGACGTTGTATGAAATGTCCTGAATTTAATATCAGCTAAAAATGTTGCAAAATCGGCGAAAATTTTCTAAATTCCACGCGTACGAAGTCGCGGACTACGGCTAGTTAAGAATACATGTTCATCGCCCCTTTTTCTTCTCAGGGTGCTGTAAAAGTCAGCTAAGGGATATTGTACACAGATACCATTCTGTAAAAAAAGGAATCTTCGAAAATAAACCCTGTGCCATCACGCGCAGTCAGTGCAACACAGTAGACCGTAATCCCTCCCAAAGTGGAGGAAACCTATGCCCAATATTGGGACATTAATGGGCAGGAAAGAGAGATAATAAAAACTGTTTAAAAGTGGATTTATTACTTTCCTAACTTTGTGTTAATGGCAAAAAAATATTTCTTTAGCAAAGAATATAATTTCGTTCAATAACCGAAGCCATCTCTATATGCAGGCAAATGCCCTCTCTTGAGTCGCTAGACGAAATTATTATCGTAAAAATCCCGAAGAAGATTTGTGCAAACATTAACGTTTCGTTAATCTTCTATTTAGTCAATTAAAATGCTTTAAAATAGCTTAAACATTATTCTAAGTAACACTTCATAAAACATATTCATTAGATCTTAAAGTTAAAAGCTATTTGCATCTAAAACAATGGACCTTTAAATATTTATATACAAACATTTCATTGAGGCAATAAAACAGAAATTTACTAAGTGCTAAGCAAACACTGCCACATCGTTCGTAGGACTGATGATCGTTGGGGCAGAAAAGTCTTAAAGTGACGACCACGTACTGGACGATGCAGCGTTGAGCGGCCCCCGACAAGGCGGAGCGACGATATCGTCAAGGTCGCGGGGAGTCATTGGATGCAAGCGGCACAGGACCACGGGTTGTGGCGTTCTATGGGGGAGCCCTATGTCCAACAGTCGACGGAGAGAGGCTGATGGATGAAAGCAAACACTGTAAAAAAGTTTATTTTCACTTCATTATAAACTTTGAGTTAAATTTATAAAAATATTATTAAATATGAAATAAATACTCATGGACATTTTACACAACGTCCTCTGGTCCCAAGCTAAGCTTATTCTTATAATTTTACGACAAGCCTCGTGGTTGAGTGGTTTATGTAACGGACTGCCGATCAAGAGGTCGCGGGTTCGATTCCCGCTCGGTCAATCATTTGTGTGATTTTTCTAATTGTCATACAAATGTTTGTACTGCGTCTGGGTGTTTATATATATTATAAGTATGTATTTGTAAAAGAAAAGTAGTATATGTATTCTATCCGTATCTGGTACCCATAATACAAGCATAGAAATATAGCTTACTTTGGGACCAGAGGACGTTGTGTGAAATGTCCTGAATATAATATAATATTTTTATATAATTTTTTTATATAATTTATATAATTTCTCCGTGTGGTGACGGATTAAGGATACAGGTGTCACCACCCCCTCTCCTTCCCGTGGGAGCTGTAGAAGTCAGCTAAGGGACTACAGAGCTTATAACCGCTCAGCTGGTGGTAGGGACTAAATGCCCGCCTGGTTTGCCACCACCGTACGCATGGCGCAAAAAACGTGAAGTGGCCTCTTGGCCGCGTTTCGTCATCAGCCAGCGTATAACCAGAACTTGAGCGGATTTTGTTACGATACGGGTCGGTCCGATGGAAGCTTCCGTCTAATCAAGTATCGGGATGAACACGTTGACCCGCCGGCCAGGGAGACCCGTAGAAACGGTCATTCCGCTGGCCGCCCGTGGCACAGTACAGGGGCCCAAATGAGTCTTACCAGCTTGTGAGGCTTGTGAGCTTGTGAGCCCCACCATGCCACGCATAATCTCGGAGTGGACCGTCGTGCCGGTTGGTGACCGGATGGTGGGGTCCCGGCGGCCACTTCCGGGAGGGTTCGGGGCCCCTTCCGTCCGCAGGTTCGATTCCTGCCTCGGATAATCATTTGTGCGATGTTTAAAAATGTCATACAAATGTTTGTCCTGCGTCTGGATGTTTCTATGTGTTATAAGTATATATTTACAAAAGAAAAGTAGTATAAAATATGTATTCTATCCGTATTCTGGTACCCATAACACAAGCATAATAAGCTTAGCTTGGGACCTGAGGACGTTGTGTGAAATATCTATATATATTTATTTTTATTCTTATAAAACATGATACATAGTGGACAGATACATTAATACAAGCAAAGACAAATAGTTCCCAGACGTGTTGTGTTATTGTGAGGTTGTCTCGCAATTCCCGACCAGAGATAATATTTCATGAGGACCCCCGTGTAACATACTGCGGCCTACAGGAAGCCAAGTGGCCATTTTTTATGTGCACATAATGGATTTTATAGTTCGTTCATCTCATAAATCTGTCAAATAAATGTGAAAACTAAATAAGATAGACCGCTTACTTTATAAAGATGTTATAAATTCTTTATAGCCGTTAACTTATATATAAAATAAGTTGAGACCATTGTAACATAATTTTAGTCACCCTAACTGCCGCACTCAGAGACATTTAATGGTTACTTAAGGAGCTCTTTAGTATTGATTTTAAAAAGTTTTAACTTAACTTTTACTTTTTTAAATCAATACTAAAGAGCTCCTTAAGTAACCATTAAATGTTAATGGTTTCTTAGGGAGCTCTTTAGTATTATGGTTACTTAGGAAGCTCTTAAGTATTAATTTAAAAAAGTAAAAGTTAAGTTAAAACTTTTTAAAATCAATACTAAAGAGCTCCTTAAGTAACCATTAAATGTCTCTGAGTGCGGCAGTTAGTATCTGCAAGTAAAAATCATACTGCGATCGTATACCCGCGTCGGTCTCACAGACCAATCAAGCCGTAGTAGGCCTACACGTGTTGCTCGCACGACTGCATGCCATGTACCAACCTAAAGCGAACCCCAAATAATGCAGCTACCAGAACGCGCGATGTCTTAAAGTTCTTAGAAAAAATAATTATTGAGAAAAATTGCTTCATCGGTCTCACAGACACGTGCGCGGGTATAGAAAGGTTAATAAGTATTCTATATTTTATAAATTTAACATTCTAGGTAAAAAGTATTTCAAGTTTACACAAAATATGCATTGACAAAGCGATTATATATTCACGACCAAACAGTACAGCGACAATACAGCTATTGCCTATATATTTCAAAGCCTTAACATTTATTTCATACAATTTTCCACATAAACAGATATCAAGAATCTGAGATATTCCAATAAAATGGCAATAATATTGCCTTCAGGTGCCTACAAAGTGTAAAAAAAGAATGTAAGGCAAGTTTTATTTCTGTACACGAAAATTTATCGTATTTATATTGTCGATTCTGATTTCATATTTAGTCTGACACAAATATCCGAGCCTCGTGATATGGATGAGCCTTGTGGTTGAGTGGTTCATATAACGGACAGCCGATCACGAGGTCACGGTTTCGATTCCCGCTCGGGACAATCATTTGTGTGATAATAATAATTGTCATGCAAATGTTTGTAATGCATTTGGGTGTTTCTATGTATTATAAGTATTTTTTTACAAAAGAAAAGTAATGTATGTATTCTATCCGTATTCTGGTACTAACTAACTAAAAGGCACAATACCTCTGCTCCCTGGAGCAGAGGACTTGTGCACAGAGAGGTATTGTGCCTTTTAAATAGTTATTAACGTGATTATAGTCCCGGTAATATTAACAAAATATAAGATTAGCTTGGGACCAGGGGACGTTGTGCGAAATGTCCATGAATATAATAAATAATAATAATAAATAAATATTCATGGACATTTCACACAACATCATCTGGTCCCAAGCTAAGCTTATATGCTTGTGTTATGGGTAGCAGAATACGGATAGACTACATATACTACTTTTCTTTTGTAAATACATACTTATTATTCTTATAATACATAGAAACACTCAGACGCAGTGTACAAACATTTGTATGACAATTAGAAAAATCACACAAATGATTGTCCCGAGCGGGAATCGATCCCGCGACCTCTTGATCGGCAGTCCGCTACATGAACCACTCGACCACGAGGCTCGTCATATGTCAATATTTATTTATTTATTTAAATATTAATTTATAGTATTTTCAATCTCTCTCCCTCTCCAGCCCATTGACGCTCCACTACTAGGCACGGGCCTCCACCACTTTAGAAAAAATTACGATCTACTATGCCGCGCTGAATGGGCGCAGGATTTGTTTTACGAGTTTTGGCACCAGACGGACATTTTTTATTTAAATAACTAAACTTTCCATGGTGATTGAATAAGATCACCACCTCAATTCATGAAAATAAACGTAATTTCTATAGGATGTACAGTTTATGTACAGTTTATGTAGAAAGGTATGTAGTTTGCTATTTATTCCCAGGTCTCAGAGCAGAACAAATAAGTTTGCCTGGGTGTGAAATGCGAGGCTTAGAAACGCGGAGGAAAACAGCATAAATGATAGCGCCTGCTGCACTAGAATGAATTGAGTGTATGGTATAAACATTGTTTAAGGGCGATATTTTTGCCTATTAAGCACGGGTTTGTTCAAATTTGGTAGGGCCTTAGGTACTAAGGCACGGTAATCAGGCGTGTTTGTATCCGGGTCGGTCCAAGAATACTGTCACAGAGGATGTTATCTGGTTGTAATTTATCCTTTAGTTGGTTTTAACACAACCCTGGGGAACGGCAGCGGTGGAAAAAATTGTACTCTTGATCCCTCAATACATGGAGTATGTTATTTTATAATTAGCTTAGTTCAAAACCTAAAAACTACGCTTGTACAACCAAAGTTTTATTCGCTTCGCTTTTTAAAGATACGTTCAAAAAATCCGGACAATCTAACCACTGCCCACTGCAAGTGAGTGAAAATCACTTTCAAAGATTCCGTTACATAGATTAACACATTGATTTATACGTACCGAGCTAATTAAAGCGTTTCAAAAATTAATATCATAAAAGAACTAGGTAAATAAATAAATAAATAAATAAATATTCATGGACATTTCACACAACGTCCTCTGGTCCCAAGCTAAGCTTATATGCTTGTGTTATGGGTACCAGAATATCCATAGAATACATATACTACTTTTTTTTTTTGTAAATACATACTTATAATACATAGAAACACCCAGACGCAGTACAAACATTCGTATAACAATTAGAAAAATCACACAAATGATTGTCCCGAGCGGGAATCGAACCCTCGACCTCTTGATCGGTACGAGGTGTACCTAAGTTTCAATTTTGAATTCTGTCTGTTTTTAAAAACAATTAAATAGTAAATAAATGAATTTATTGTTAACACCACTTTAGGGGTTTTCTATACAATTTTCGTTTTGTTCTGTCTCCATTCGTATTAAATGCTATGGACATTTCACATACGCATCTGGTCTCAAAAGAAGCTATATTTTTATGCTTGATAGTGACCAGAATAGAAAGTACATGTAATTTTATTTATTTATTAATTTTATATACCCCAAGCTCACGAAACTCTCTTTAATAAGTACGCAAGTAATACAAAACAGCTAGTTCAAATTTAAAGGGCACCGCAAACGGCCTATTAGTATATATTAATATAGCGAGATGTGTATAATGTGTATATACTTATGAGTTCACTGACGAATATATCTATCTCTTTCTCGCTTCGCCTTTTTCTATATAAATCTCTCTCTTTCTCGCTAAATTAATACTAACTAAAACTAATATGCCGTTTATGACGCCTTTAAAATTTACATGGGAAAAATTTCCACGATATATTTTTAAGTACAGTTTTTAGGGTTCCGTACCCAAAGGGTAAAAACGGGACCCTATTACTGAGACTTCGCTGTCCGTCCGTCCGTCCGTCCGTCCGTCCGTCCGTCCGTCCGTCCGTCCGTCCGTCCGTCCGTCTGTCACCAGGCTGTATCTCAAGAACGGTGATAGCTAGAGAGTTGAAATTTTCACAGATGATGTATTTCTATTGCCGCTATAACAACAAATACTAAAAATAAAATAAAATAAATATTTAAGGGGGGCTCCCATACAACAAACATGATTTTATTACCGTTTCTTGCTCGATACTAATAACGTTGCCTTATGTTGCATAGATAATGGTACGGAACCCTTCGTGCGCGAGTCCGACACGCACTTGACCAATTTTTCTCCTGTCACTTGTACCACACGTTCTTTAAGTAGGTACTACATTGTAAGTTATGTCCGCGGTCCGTGCACGTTAGTACCGTATTATCTTATAGATTTATCTTTAATTGCATCTATGTACTAATCTGCTGTATTCTGCACTGATTTTCTTTTATATTAGACATATTATAATTATATAGCTAATGCCCGTGACGCCGTACGCATGGAATTTAGAAAATTTTCCCCGTTTTTGAACATTTTTAGGGTTCCGTACCCAAAGGGTAAAAACGGGACCCTATTACTGAGACTTCGCTGTCCGTCCGTCCGTCCGTCTGTCACCAGGCTGTATCTCAAGAACGGTGATAGCTAGAGAGTTGAAATTTTCACAGATGATGTATTTCTATTGCCGCTATAACAACAAATACTAAAAATAAAATAAAATAAATATTTAAGGGGGGCTCCCATACAACAAACATGATTTTTTTACCGTTTCTTGCTCGATACTAATAACGTTGCCTTATGTTGCATAGATAATGGTACGGAACCCTTCGTGCGCGAGTCCGACTCGCACTTTACCAATTTTTTCACTACTCTCTTCCCTCCTATTAATAGCAGCGTCGTATCGAGGAAGGATTTAGGCTCATCACGATACGACCCGTAGAAGCTAAGCAGTAGTGATCAATGTTACAAAAACGGGGAAAAGTTTCGAAATTCCACGCGGACGGAGTCGCAGGCAACAGCTAGTCTAGTTATAAAGCTGAAGAGTTTGTTTATTTGAACGCGCTAATATCAGGAACCGCTGGTCCGATTTAAAAAAATCTTTGATTGTTGGATAGTCCATTTAACGAGGAAGGCTATATAACATATTGCTGCGACATATAGGAGCGGAGCATCAGTCAAAAATGTTGGAAAAATGGGGAAAATTTTCGAAATTCTACGTTAGTTTAATATGTCTAGGTGTCATATAATATAAACGAAAGAATATTTCCATTATATTAAGTTCGTCTCACAGGAGCGCTGTGGAATCAATACGGAAATTAGATTCCACTCGTTTCAAATAAAAATGTGCATACGAGATATTTTCTCCACATAACTTGAGTGCTATACATTAATGTAACTGAATTATGCAATAAAATACGAAAATGTATTTAAAGATATACGATTTGCATTGATATTGAGACTTATTACTGGTCAACATTATTGACGAATAAATACTAGCTGATCCAGCAAACACTGTTTTGCCATATAAATGTGAAAGGTTATTATTTATTCTTATAACTTAAGGTTATATTCCTTATCACATAGAGGTTTGAAAACTAGACAGTAGCCGATTCTCAAACCTATTGAATATGTATTGTATAAAAATTATTCTTATAACAGTACGGTTCTTGTAACGGTATAACGGCGTCTGCGACCTTCCGGCGTGCACTGACGCAGACGCCGCTGCGCACTCGTCCTGAAGATGAGCATCGGATATGCTCGAAACCTGGGTCGACATCTTCGATCCCAAAACTGTGAGTGTTAGCCGGTAGTGTAGTATTTTTAATATGACTCAAACTCACGAAAATTTCAATACGAAAAAAGACGTTTAGTAGTCCCCTTTTTTCTTCGCGAATGTTTAACCGATTTTGATTTTTTTACCCTATATTATAGATGTAGAGTATATCTATGCCTCTATCACTTTCTTTTTTGGTAACACCTTGCCAAATATGTGTGGTAGTCACTGCAACTTTAACTAAAGAAAACCGAAAAAAACGGGATTTTCGGATGGACATATTTCTTTTAGTTATAATGTTTTGAAAAGGAGAAAGTGATACATGCATAGATATACTCTTCATGTACATATAATATACCGTAAAAACAATTAAAATCGGTTTAACTTTCGCAATGGAAAAAGGGGACTACGATGCCCATATTTTTGTATGGAGCATAATTTGGTATCGTGTCCTCTTAATATGGTTTCTTACCGATAGGTAAAACGAGGCCCTACTAAGACTTCGCTATCCGTCCGTCTGTTTCAAGGCTATATCTCAGGAACAGTCATAGCTAGAGAGTTGAACTTTTCACATATGATGTATATCTGTTGATGTTACAACAAGAAATACCTACTAAAAGCAACTGTACAATAAATATTTCAGTGGGTTCCCATAGAACTAACGTTTCCAGTGAAACTTGGTGTCACCCTTAAACGACATGATTGTGATGGTGTGATAAATATTATTATGACAATAATGGAACAGAACCCTAGGTGTGAAAGCCCTACTAGTACTTGGCCGATTATTATATTATAATAATATATACTAGATGACCCGGCAAACGTTGTTTTGCCTTCAAATGTCAGGGGTGGACAACCCTTATCACTTAGGGGTATGGAAAATAGATAGTAGCCGATTCTCAGACTGCTGAATATGCATACAAAATTTCATAAAAATCTGTCAAGCCGTTTCGGAGGAGTGTGCTATCTAAAACTGTGACATGAGACTTTTATATATTAGAAGAAAATATAACGGCTATAACGAATTTATAACATCTTTATAAAGTAAGCGGTCTATCTTATTTAGTTTTCACATTTATTTGACAGATTTATGAGATGAACGAACTATAAAATCCATTATGTGCACATAAAAAATGGCCACTTGGCTTCCTGTAGGCCGCAGTATGTTACATGGGGGTCTTCATGAAATGTTATCTCTGGTCGCGAACTGCGAGACAACCTCACAATAACACAATACGACGGGGAACTATTTGTCTTTGCTTGTATTAATGTGTTATGTTGTACAAAAAAATAATAAAATAAATAATAGTTTAAAAGAACTAAAAAACACGCTTTATTTAATCGAATTATTGCATTGTCATCGGTCTTTGACAGGTGTGCAAAATTTGAATAGAATCTGACCGTTTAAAGTGGGTCAAAATAGCGTCCAAAGGAGTCGGTTACAAACATACAAACATACAAACAAACACAAAAGTGAAGCTAATATAAAGCGTATAAAAACATTCATGGACATTTCACACAACGTCCTCTGGTACCAACCAAAGGTTATGTGCTTGTGTTACCTATGTAAAACGGATAGACTTCAAAAATTTGTTTTCTTTTGTAAATACATACTTCTAATAAATAGAAAACACCCATGTTTTATGTTATAAGTATTTCGACGGGCCTTGTGGTCTAGTGGTTCAAATAACGGACTGCTATTCATGAGGTCTCGGGGTGGATTCCCGCTCGGGACAATCATTTGTGTGATATTTATAATTATCATACAAATGTTTGTCCTGCGTCTGGGTGTTTAGTATGTATTTACAAAAAAAAAAATATGTATTAAATTTGTATTCTAGTACCCATAACACAAGCAAAATAAGCTTAGCAAGCTAAGCTTATTTTGCTTGGGACCAGAGGACGTTGTGTGTAATGTCCATGAATATTTTTTTATTTATTTATTCTCAAAAATAGTTTGTACTACCTATTACTATTTCATTAAGAAAGTCATAAATACGAAATATGAAATGGGATTTATCTATTAACCAAGTAAGTAATCTTATAAAATTTAAACAAATACGGAACAAGCATACTTGATATTAGTTCATATTTACATAACAAAAAAAGAACTTCTGTACTATTTAAAAGATATAATATAAAGATATAGACCAATAAGTTAGGTGTTCGAACCGTTTCTCTAAAATAAGCTAGAGGGCGCTTTAGTAAATTGTTTATTCTGCTAAATCACGCTATCAAGATTTGCCTAATGCTATCTTATAACATACATAATTGTAGTTATCATCAACTGTGATTATTGTATCTTGTGTTGATTTATGGTCTTATTCATAATGACTTATCGGAGGTTGAAACGGAGATTTTATCGGAGTGATAATAAACGTTATAGCGTAAAAAGACTATTATGAATATATATATTGACAATTTTCACGAACCGATTTTAGCGCACTTTTAAACACCTAGATATGTCATTATGAAAAATACCATATTATTACCATTATATCTAACAAAATAGGAAGTGAATCATTTTTGGGCCTGTAGTAATATGTAAGGAGGATAACCTTCGTAAATTGTAAATATAGCAATAAAACTAATTCTATTACCCTACAAGACTGAATTAATATTATTTTCTTGTAAATGTGTAATTAGAGATCAAAATATTATCAAATGTTTAAAATAAGATACATAAATTTATTCTTTAAAAACGTAACTAAGATAGTAGGACATTATCATGAAGTTTGTATGCGTTTTGTCAACTTTTAAGAACTACAGATTAATTTGTTTTATTTTCTAGCGAATAAATGAGTCACATCTCTTGGAAAAGGTTCTCTCTCTCTCCAGCCTATTAACCTCCCACTGTTGGGCACGGGCCTCCTCCTAGGGAGGGATTATGGTCTACTGTGCCACGCTGACTAGGCGTTTTGCATGCACGGAACAGACGGACAGAAGATGTTATCTGTATACATTATCCCTTAGCAGGCTTTTACAGCACCCTGGGTACGAAAATGGGTGATGACAATAGTACTCTTAATCTGTTATCACACAGATGGTGAAAGGTAGGTACTAAACGAAATAAATGTTAGGTACTGTGTTTTTTTGTTTGAAAAAAGCAAAATTATTTGAAATAGCGACAAAAGAAATACATTATCTGTAAAAACTTCAAGTGTCTCTACCTAAAAATACAGCCTCAGAACAGACATGCAACGAAGTCTCAGTAAAAGTGTCCCGTTTCAAGCTTTGATATGGAGCCCAGATTTTATAGATAGAACAGAGATAGAATAGACATTTTAAAATCCAACTTATTTTTATAATCCATCCATCCATCAACCTTTCTCAGTCCACTGCTGGACATAGGCCTCCCCCATAGAACACCACAACTGCATCCAGCGGCCCCCGGCGTATGTGACGATATCGTCTGTCCACCTTGTTGGGGGCTGCCCCACGCTGTTTCGTCCGGTGCGTGGTCGCCACTTGAGGACCTTCCGTCTCCAACGGTCATCAGATCGTCGAGCAATGTGGCCTGCCCATTGCCACTTCAGCGTGCTAACTCGACCATGTCGTACACACCGATCCTTCTACGGATCTCCGCATTCCGGATCTTATCACAGAGAGAAACACCGAGCATAGCCCTCTCCATAGTACGCAGCGCGACTCTGAGTTTTGTTATGAGGCCGACATTCAGAGACCACGTCTCAGTTCCATAAGTCATCACTGGTAACACACACATTTTTATAATAGACGTGTAATTATTAGACATTTTAAAATTCCTTTATCACTGCAAAAGAAACTCGTAATTTTCCGCAACTACTTCTAAATCCTTTGGCTTTGTTTGCATCACTTATCAACTTTAAAGCTTGCCAAGTGAGGAGATATACATATAGTTATAAAGCGCTTTATACATTAAGATGTTAGAAATTTAAAGTTTAAAAACGCTTTTCCAACGGCTTCTATAGAATTATCATTTGTTTAAGCTAAACTAAATATCTGGTCCCAAGCCCCAAGCTCTGCTTATTCGCTTGTGTTAAGGGTATCAGAATAAAGACATACTAGGTACATATAACAATTTTATTTTCTAAATTTAAGTACAAACATTTCTACCTATCCTCACGAGTACAAGGCGTGACGGTATTACGACTATTACTAGGAGTCTGTTGTCCGCGACTTCGTACATGTGGAATTTAGGAAACAAATGATACATATTATTATAAATAAACTACAAACGTAGCGCACGCAACAGAACGTAATTTTCCTCTTTTTTTCAAAACGTTTCACTAATGCTTTGCTCTTGTTGGTTGCGACGTGATGTAACATAGCGTATAGCCTTCCTTGATTAGTGTACTATTTGGATAGTGTTGGCACAGTAGTGTTGGATCAGTGTTGGCACTGAAAGAATATATCAAATTGGACTAGCGGGTCCTGGGATAAGCGCGTTCAAACAAACAATCTCTTCAACTTGATAATATTTACTAGTTGATACCTGCGACTCCGTCCGCGTGGAATTTAGAAAATTTTTCCCTTTTTTGCAACATATTTCACTGCTGCTTCGCTTCTACTGGTCGTAGCGTGATGTTATGTAGCCTATAGCCTTCCACGATAAATGTACTATCCAACACTGAAGGAACTTTTCGAATCCGACCAGCGGTATTTGAGATTAGCGCGTTAAAACAAACAAAGACTCAAAGAAACTCAGCTTTATAGTATAGGGTGTTTTAAAGTTAATACACCGATAAATTTAATTAGATGCACGAATTCATGTTCTAGTTACTAAACCTCCCAACCACCTTTGTCCATAATGTTTGCTTAGGTCTACGGCCAACACGAGTAATTACGGAACTGTGTAAATTGTTACCTTTGATTGGAAATTCCAAAATAGCTTTTACATAAAAGTCTTTTGTCACGTCGTTTTATGCTACACCTATAATACAACGTCGTCTGGTCCCAAGCTAAGCTTGTTATGCTTGTGTACTACATAAACTACTTTTCTTTTATCATATTTATATATTTACAGAAAACACTCAGACGCAGTACAAACATTTGAATGACAATTATAAATATCACGCAAATGATTGTCCCGTACGTACGGACTGCAGTTCACGAGGTCGTGGGTTCGATTCCCACACGGAACAATCATTTGTGTGATATTTATAATTGTTATAGAAATGTTTCTGCTGCGTCTGGATTTCATAACTCAAAAAATTCGTGGTGGAGTGGTTTATGTAATGGAATGCCGATCACGAGGTCGCGGGTTCGATTCCCGCTTGGTCATTTGTGTGATATCCATAAATGTCATACAAATGTTTGTACAGCGTCTGGGTGTTTTCTATGTATTATAAGTATGTATTTACAAAAGAAAAGTAGTATATGTATATGTAGTCTATCCGTATCTGGTACCCATAATACAAGCATAGAAATATAGCTTACTTTGGGACCAGAGGACGTTGTGTGAAATGTCCTGAATATTTATTTATTTATTTCAAAGTGAAGAAATAATAAAATAAAATAAAAATTCTTATTTTGTTGGTATAAATTCGTCGACTGGCAAGCAGGCATTCTATAATGCCTGCTTGCTATCTTCTATTTAATGCATGTATTATCAAAAAGTTGATGTAAGTAGTCTATCCGTATTCTGATACCAATAACACAAGCATATGTATAAGCTTGGGACCAGAGAACTTTGTGTGAATGAAATGTCCATGAATGAATATGGATAATATAAACTTCGTATGGAGGTCAGTTGTCTTTAAATAATAATAAATAAATAAATATAAATATTCATGGACATTTCACACATCGTCCTCTGGTCCCAAGCTAAGCTTATTATGCTTGTGTTATGGGTACCAGAATACGGATATAATACATAAACTACTTTTCTTTTGTAAATACATACTTATAATACATAGTAAACACCCAGACGTAGTACAAACATTTGTATGACATTTATGAATATCACACAAATGATTGTCCCAAGCGGGAATCGAACCCGCGACCTTGTGAACGGCAGTCCAGTACATGAACCACCACGCCACGAAGCCCGTCAGTTCTTTATATCGCAGTTAATCCTACTGCACGTAATATAAATTTCTCAGTAGTAGATTATGTTACTGAGAAATAATGACGTTTTATTAACTTAATTTTATTAATGTAAGCCTCTCGTCAGAGGCGTATTTTGAAAATAAGCGCCCCGGGCCATTTGATTTGACGCTTCGGGCCAATTTAATTAGCCGCCCTAAAAATAATAGACATAGAGCTAAATTTTAAACTTAAAGGCTTTCGCCGCCCTTCTCTGGCTGGCCGCCCTAGGCCATGGCCCCCTTAGCCCTAGGGTAAATACGCCCCTGCCTCTCGTACAAACTAAATGCAAAGATAAATCATATTAGCATGTGGTACACTAACGTATGGATATGAATATTTCTTATATAAAATGATCCTAGAATTTCCAATAGGTTTTGGAATGTTCAACGACTTTAATCTAGACTAGAAAATCTGTATAATGCGATATTTATATGCATACTAGCTGTGTCCCACTGTTTTACTTTCGAACTGACTTGAAGCATTGGGTTCGTAGAATGTAAAGAACGCTAAAAACTGAATTGTTAGTCACCACTAAACAATTAGTTATTTAGTGGCTTAGTGGCGAATTTTAACAAATTTGGTAGTTTTTTGTTAATTTTTTGAGGTTATAATGTATCATTGTGATGCCATTGTGGCACCATTCATTTACCAGACTACGGGCCCCGATTGACTGATGTACCGGACTCAGGGCCCGGGATGTGGCCACTTACACATCTAGGTATGTGTGCGTGAAAATGTGCCTATGTGTGTCATATGATACGTTATTATTCTATGAAGTACGATTTAGCCAGGCTAAAGTTACTTGTCCTCAATTTCAAACGTCAACCCACAATCTGGTATATCTTTTGCTTCCTATTAGTGAAAATTGTTTTATGTCTGGACTTCTCCTTTTAAATATTACTTTCTAAAAACGTTACCTCTTTATTAATATTACAAACAACTTCAAACAGGCATTTAAAATAAACATACATTAATAAAGATGTAATCTAATCTCGACATACGAGCTTGTTGTAGCCCTCATACAAGCACTAACTGCGACCTACTTACATGTGTAAGGGCTGTTGTCGTAAATGTGCAATTAACTGGGCCTATTGTTGTTAAATTTTCATTTATTTTAAGTGAAATGTATCTTTTTATAATTAAAACGTCTTTGGTCCCTAATTAACCGTGATATTTTTGTTATAGGTACCTAAGGTTTGTAGGTTGCAGTATCTTGTTGTTGTCCATATGGTGAAGGGTTAGGAGTGTTATGTCATCCCTTTTTTATTTCCAGAGTAATATAAAACACAGATAAGGGATATTGTACATAAATCAAATTCTTTGTGAGAGACGGAAAACACAAAAATAAACCCTTTGCCAATACGCCCGGTTTGCGCAGCACAATAGACCAAAATCTCTCACAAAGTATAGGAAGCTCGCGCCCAATAGTGCGACGTTAATGAGCTGGTGTGAAGCACACGGAGTGGGGTATCTTCTAGTCGCTAAGCGTAAGACTTCTGGTAAAGATTATGATAAAAATTTTTACTACTAAGCCCTCCTTTTTCGTGGCTTTCATTGATCGCAAAACTCGTAAAAAATTTAAAATTGGAATGACAATTAAACGAATAAACATTTTTTTTTCATAGAGTTGCCATGTATGCGTTAAAAAATAGATTGAATTTGGAACTGCTAATAGAACGATCACGTTCTAGTTTATAAATAAATATGGCAAAGATATTAACTATTCAGCCGAAAATAATATAGTTGACACCAAGACCCTAATTGTAGTATTTTTGCAATGATCCTTTTTTCTTAATGGGATAGGTTGAAGTACTGATTTTGCCTAATAGGGCAGCATTTTTATAATAAATGTAAAAACAAGTATTAACTATTAGTGTTTTCAGCGTCAATTAAGATCAAACTCATGTAGTAGGCGTACTTCCTTCCCACATGTATTTAATTATCATTAGTTTACAACTTATAAAATACCTTAAATAAGTTTAAATTAAAATAAACACAGAATATAAATAAGGATGATTTTACATGATTGCTTGCATTTCTAATGCAATTTACGTTCAGAACATATAGCTTATAGAAAACAAAATTGACATTGACTTAAAACTAAATACTACAGCTTTAAATTGGAAGACGAAAGAATGTAAGTCACAAATTAAAAAAAAAATTAGAGTAGAGTTCAAATCATTCTTTTTACAACTTACTTTTCTTCAGTTCATTAGTGTCTCTTGGGCACGACTTTCAACCATTTTGGGAAGGTGTTTAGTATAATATGCTACGCTAACCAGATGTTTTGCCGTAGAGTTTACTTTCAAGTTTTCCTTCTCTCAGAAAAGATATGCTCTACGTATGTTCTCTCTTTGCTGGCTATTACAGCTCCTTGGGACGGAATCACACAGAACTTTTAGCATCTATCTAACTCTTTTCAATGTGTTGTTTTTTCCTAACAATTGTATTACTCACTCTTATTTACAAGAATCTGTTATCAGTCTAAACACTCCCGCGCATTCGACCGTCTCATGTCCAACGCGTCGACCGTCACGTAATTGTATAACAAACTTCATAAACCAAAATAAATACTAGTTAATATAAATTACTTTAATAACTACTACAAATAAATTAATACTTTATAGTGTGAGTTTCAAAGTGTTATTTTGAATAAAACATTCAGTTAAAAGTTTGTTCACACTGGTGTTTTGGCGGGAATAAAAATTTTTTTTTTTAAAAATCTTAGTGGATGTTCGTTCTGTGACAGGAATTTTTAATCTATGTCCACTATATGGTAAGCTTGGTAAGGTTTTCAAATATTTTTGTAATCTGCAATTTGTATCTATTATTAGATAACAAGATTTTTACATTTGTTTTGCACACTTTTCAAGGGTCGATTAGATATAGAAAAAGTCCTACTTTACTTGACAAGGCTCTTCAGAATTAGGAAATTTTTTATAGAATTAGTAGGCTTACTATTAAAATGTCATTTTATTTCAAGATTTATGCTAAGTTAATATTTAACAATATTCGTTTCTGACCTGAATGAATTTTTCACCCATGATAATGGTGCAATTTTTTTTGCAAATCTAAAGAACTTAATTTAAATAGAACCAGTGTACAATTTCGATTCAATGGCGGTACACAAGCTACTAAGATATTTAATTATGTTACATACATTTATATTAATTAAAACCATTATAATTGCACTTATGCTCAGATTGAATCATAGACTAATAAAAAAGGTATTTTCTTTTCACAACGGAATATAAGTTTTATTGCGTGTAAAAATGACGTTTTTAGTTTGCGAAAACTACTGTCACAAAGTTTATTTATTATTTTAACTATTTACGGGATGCAAATAATAACATAGCCTTCATTTTCTAGTCACCAGTTCTAGGTAACCCGATTATGGAGATGACCTAGCTTGATCCCAGATTAAATTTAGTACCCATATTTAAGGCTTTATCTTAAAATAGATTATAATAATCTAGGACGCCTATTTCGGATAGCCCTTGTAGGGATTAACTAGTACGTTTTGTAAATAATTGTAAATTAAATAGTTTAGGATTTATTTCGTATTAACAGTAAGTAATTTATTCATTTATAAATTACAAACACATAAAACTTAGAATTACTTTCTCTCTTCATCCCATTTACGTCCCACTGCACGCACGGGCCTCCTCCATTTTGGGGGGGATTTTGATCTACTGTGCCGCGCTGACCAGGCGTGTTAGCAAAGGGTTTATTTTCTAGCTTTCCGTCTCTCACAGAGGATGTTATCTGTGTGCAATATCCCTTAGCTGATTCTTACAGAACCCTTGGGAGGAGATGGGGTGGTGACACTTGTATTCTTAATCCGTCACCACACTTTACTTTATTAAATAAATATTCAATCAAAGATATCTCAGATGGTGGGTTGATGTTTAAAATTGAGGACAAATACCTTTAGCCTGGCTAAATCGTACTTCATAGAATAATGCATAGAAATAAATAGATACATTTTCACACACACACATCGACTGAGTGATGTAGCCATAGACACTACATCTGGTATATCTATCTGTGTATTCAATGTTCTAAAACTATGTTATTTTTTTTTTGATAAACCCGTTTTTAACTACCTTCTCTAACTATTAACAAAACCGCATCAAAATCCGTTGCGGAGTTTTGAAGATATGAGCTTACATAGGGATATACACATAAAAATAACGTTTTGTTTTACAATAAGTAAAGATGTTTACGTCAGTTAAGACGGTATTTCCTTACGGGATAAAATCCGAGATACGGAGATCCGTAGCAGAACTGGCGTACATAGCCCGAAAGGTTTGCAACCTATCGGGCTATGTCGGACACGCCAGTTCTGAAGTGGCAATGGGCAGGTCACATCGCTCGTAGGACTGACGATCGTTGGGGAAGAAAAGTCCTAGAGTGGCGACCACGTACCGGATTTTCAATTTCAAAGAAATACATTGACCCTACTTATAGTAGCGATATCCTTTGAGATGTGTTGTGTGAACTAGACTTTATCAACAATTTACAAGTGTTAAGATAACACAAGGTAAATAGCTGACAATTAAATAAAAGTATCATAATCACACCGGATTTCTTTCCAGACAACAGAATATTTTAAAGTTGACATATAGTTTTTTATTTTTCTTATTTTGAAAGTGATTTTCGTACTAAAATCTTATTACAAAAAAAAACCATTGCATTGCATTGATTTGATAAGTGAAAGAAGGTTTTACACACGTGCGTTCTTTTTTCAAATTTGGTAGTGGATTCTATTTAGAACTAAAAACGCTATTTATAAAATACGTGCGTTTTTGTTTTATTTTTATTTTGTTTATTTTAAAGTAATTTATTAATTTTGCAATAGTATAATAGTCCCGCTTGCGGTGATCACTTTTTCCACTACAATTTAATTTATTTGTTAATTTTTTAGGGTTTTGTACCCAAAGGGTAAAAACGGGACCCTATTACTGAGACTTCGCTGTACATCCGTCCGTCCGTCTGCCACCAGGCTGTATCTCAAGAACGGTGATAGCTAGACAGTTGAAATTTTCACAGATGATGTATTTCTATTGCCGCTATAATAACAAATACTAAAAAGAAAATAAAATAAATATTTAAGGGGGGCTCCCATACAACAAACATGATTTTTTTACCGTTTCTTGCTCGATACTAATAACGTTGCCTTATGTTGCATAGATAATGGTACGGAACCCTTCGTGCGCGAGTCCGACTCGCACTTGACCAATTTTTTAGAAAGTTCAAAATCATTAAAACTTTTTAATAGTAGCTTTTTTCACATTTTATAATTATGTAGCTTGTATATCTATATACAAGCATGCAATGGATTCTTTGAGGAGTTTTTCGATCAGTTTATTAACCCTTCGATTTTGTCATAGTTTGCACACGGCTATTGATAAGTGTGCAAAATACAATAACTTAATAATTTTGTCTCCATTTTATGTCATTCTTTTTATAAGATCGTCGAAATAGGTGGATAAAATTTTCTCGTTTTTAATTATTAAATTCCTTTGGTCATTTTGAATATTTTTATTTAATTGCACCGTTTCTTTTATACTTAATCAATTTCACTGCTGTTTCTTATAAACGAAACGAAAATAAATTATATATTTTGGTTAAATAGCTGTGAAGTTGAGTGTATTAGTTTTGAAAATAGATATATATATATCGTTTTATACGAAATTTTAAAGGTTTTATTGTGAATTTGTGTATTTTAGAATTCTCCAATAAAACAAAGATTTATTTATAGGCTGGCAACATTAAAAAAATAAGCATGGTGTACACAATAACAGAAGTAAATTTACCATACAAGAAAACTGAACCAAAATGTTGCATTTGGAAAGAAATTCTACTGGCGTTGATATGTAAGTATTATTTTTGTTTATATTTAACATCAAAATGTCACCTGGTCCCCAATTAAGCAGAAACCCAGATTTTCTATACTCAAAGTCAGAGTCAAAATATTTTATTTCAAGTTGGCATGTTTTACAACCTCTTTTGAAACGTCAGAAACTAGGTGTCTGTTCCAAACGCGGATCCTATGGAGAAGAACAGACAAGAAACTCCATGGATTTTTTTTTCCATTTCCTTTAATTTTTTTTTTTCTTTTTTAATATGAAATTATGAACGTTTTTTATAAATTATGAACGTTGAACACAACGTCCTGTAGTCCCAAAATTAACTATATTTCAAAGCTTGTGTTATGGGTATTTACCAAAGACGAATACACTATACTACATAATTATACCTAGATATACTTTTTTAATATTTGTACGACATTTATGAATATCATATACAAATAATTATAACACGACTTGGAATTTAAAACAATTTTCCCGTTTTTATAACATTTTCTACTGATGCGTCGCTCCTATTAGTCGCAGCGTGATGTTATAGCCATAGCCTTCCTCTATAAATGTACTATCTAACACCGAAAAAAATTTTTTTATCAGACCAGGGGTTCTCAGGATTAGATATCGCGTTTAAACAAACAAACAAACAAACAAACTCTTCAGTTTTAACAACAACTTTAGACTTATCTAACCTTTTCTATTCATAATAAATACTAAATTTTACTGCCCCTAAATATTATGATAAGCACGTATAAACCATCCAAACTTTGTAGGTTATCATAAAGAAACTATATAAACGATTATATTGAACTATTTTAACTAGTAGGGTTTTCGTATCGCATAAAATCTATTTATTAATACGTAATCGAAATCACTGTAAATTAACCGACCCAACAAACTTCGGAACCGCCATTTGTTTTCTTAAATATACCTCCTAACAAACAAAATAAAGCTCCTGACAAACACAAGTTTTTGTTACGTCTATTTTCAAATAAAATTAAATAAATAAATATAATTTAAATATATTATTTATTATATACAGGACGTTGTGTGAAATGTCCATGAATATTTATTTATTATTTATTTATTTATTTATTCATGGACATTTCACACAACGTCCTCTGCGTCTGGATACATATTATAAATACATAAACTTAACAAATTATAAAAAAACCATTCATTTTACCACTGTATCTAAGAGGATACCAAAATAGCTTCGTGCATTTTTCTACGTACGAAGTTTTCATTTTTTCTTTAGATTGAATGGCTAGAGCTCTAATTTTTAAGTATATGTTTTTTCAATATATAATCTAGGATCGTATAAACTCAGAAACGCGATTGAAAAAAGTTTTCTCGATAGAAAATTTTAGCGAAACAACCTCTCATTTTTTATTTTTTTCATTTGTCGGTCTATTATCGCGTATTAACTAATGAAATAACTTTAACAACATAAGTAACTATTATATATAGAAACACGTAAGCCGGAATTAAAATATATTTAGTACATTTTGAGTAAACAAAAAAAAAACCCTAATTCTTCATTTTCTATACCTACTAGCTGTGTTAATAGGTACATGTCGACGATAATATTGATGTAGGCCCATAAAAGAACCGCATCAAAATCCGTTGCGTAATTTTGAAGATATAAATTCACATAGGGACATAATAATATGTCCATACAAAAATATCGACTTACTCGTATCTTTGTAATAAGTAAAGATTGGGGCATAGATTTTATTAAACGTTATATTACAATACTTAACTACGAAAGTAACACACGATTAACAAAGCCCACATGATAATACCAAGAGAAATTAAACAAAAGTTTCAAAATTAGACCTAAACCCTTTTATGCAAAAGTGAACCAACCCACACTTTGGGTAAAATTGAGCCAAGTACACAGATGGTCGTTACGCTGCGCAATTCCCGACGTATCGGTGTTGAATTGGTCTTTATAGGCATCGGCGTCGTCGTCGGCGTCGGCGTCGTCGCCAGTCGTATTCTGTAATCTAAGCAGTATTTGATGCCCTGTGAAAGTGATTGAGTGAAGTGTGTCTTTGTAAGAAAGTAAAAGGTTGTTCAGATGTTGTGTGTGGAAGACTCAAGTCTTCTATTTGGAAGGCGTCAGGCGCCAGCAGGGGGAGGCTCCGTTTTATAGTGTTAGAGAATGCTAGATCGAAGTATGATCATCTGAATGATAGTTTCTACAGTGTGTGAACTGATTGTATCCCTAGAAGTTCGGTTATTTATTATGTTCCTATGACATGTTTGAGTATGTATTTACAAAACATAAGTAGTTTATTTAGCATATCTCTATTCTGGTAACAACAATACATGAAAATAAGGTTAGCTTGAGACCAGAGGCAATAGTGTGAAATGTCCGTGAATATATATTTATATTAAAACCTATTAAAATATTAAATCCCAAGACTGATTAGTATCCTAAAATACATTAATAGGTATTCATTCATTAACAAACAGTGTTTATAAGTTAACCACATTTTTCCAAAACTCGTTCTCTCGAAACTAACTTTACATAGGTTGGTTTTCTTTTGCATAAGTAAGTCCACTCACCACAAAGTGAGGTCCTCTATTTTGTATGTAGATGGCAACCATTTATTGTAAAGTCAACAAGATCACATGTAAATTGAAGAAACCGCGGACTGACGAGGGATGGACCTTTCTGGCGGACTTTGAATCTTGACAAATGGATATGATGCTAACTAAGCCCAAACTAAAATTACACTGCTGTGAAAAGGTTTATTGTTTTTAAAGTTTTTTTTTGTAGTTAAGGCCTACATCAATATTATCGTCGACATGTACATATTAACACAGCTAGTAGGTATAGAAAATGAAGAATTAGGGATATTTTTTTGTTTACTCAAAATCTACTAAATATATTTTAATTCTGATTTACGTGTTTCTATATACAGGTGTCCCAAAAGTCGACGTCAAGCCGAAATCGCATGATGGGTAAGGTCATAACAGTTATCAGATAAATATAAAAAAAAATATGTGTAGTATATTTAAAATTATAGCAAAAAACATTTTATTCGGGAAAATGTACACCCTGTAACAGCTTTAACCTTCGTGTTGCTACAAATCTTTACTTTTTGCCATTTTTTTTTTTACTTATTTCATCCTGAATAGTGCTTCTGTAATTTGTAACCTTAAAATCTGAGCTAACTGGTCCAGCTTGAAAGAAGATGTCATGTTTTGCAGAACCACGTTTTGACAATCAGTTTTCCGCTTTACTTTAACTAACAGTCTTGAAAAAAAATTATACCACGCAAGTCTGGCAAGTAACTTTAAAAATTAGCGCATTTAATAAGGATTCTAAAGTGGTATAATACTTATTAAATTATTTCTTAGATCGGGTACAAAAAATATTTTTTCAAGGAAAGTCGGTTTTGAATAATTTCTTTGACTTTACTAAAAGAGATTCTAGTGAACTCAAAGCGTTCCTTATAACCATTGCGTGGTTTAAATGAGACGGAGTGAGACATTCCATAAAGTGTGAGCGAGACAGGTAGTGACGCTATCGAAACAGAGACAGAGAAATTATTTTTATGAAGTGTGAGCGAGACTGATAGTGACGCCGCATTTTGGTATTGGCATACGCAATACAAATCAGTACGCTTAGTACGCTACTCTCTTTCGTTTACTACGCATCTTTTCGTATTCGATCGCGTTATTTTGTGTACTAACTACTTTTGGCTTCGTTTATTGGACTTGTTTGCTTGTGATTTGGATTTGGACAAGTACATTTTCCCGAATAAAATGTTTTTTAATAAATAAACTAAATTATAATGGAAAAAATGATAACCATAAGCGGGACTTGAACCCGCGACCTCGGAATGCCGTTCCGTCGCTCTCCCAACTGAGCTATTATGGTCCACGCAAATGTTTACCAAATTTTCCACTACAATCATCTCAATGCGAGTTTTAACATCGTGCGATGTTTTTTCGTACAACGCCATCTATTGAGCGGTTTGCACCAACTCCATCAATCGATCAGTTAGCGTTCTTTACAGAACACAATTGGACCGAAGTAATGGATGTACATGTATTTCTACATTAATTTATTAATATTTTGCGATTGACTCGCTATGCTTTTTACTAAATAAAACAAAATTATAATGGAAAAAATGATAACCATAAGCGGGACTTGAACCCGCGACCTCGGAATGCCGTTCCGTTGCTCTCCCAACTGAGCTATTATGGTCCACGCAAATGTTTACCAAGTTTTCCACTACAATCATCGCAATGCGAGTTTTAAATTTGCGTGGACCATAATAGCTCAATTGGGAGAGCGACGGAACGGCATTCCGAGGTCGCGGGTTCAAGTCCCGCTTATGGTTATCATTTTTTCCATTATAATTTTGTTTTATTTAGTAAAAAGCATAGCGAGTCAATCGCAAAACATTAATAAATTAATGTAGAAATACATGTACAGCCATTACTTTGGTCCAATTGTGTTCTGTAAAGAACGCTAGCTGATCGATTGATGGAGTTGGTGCAAACCGCTCAATAGATGGCGTTGTACGAAAAAACATCGCACGATTTTAAAACTCGCATTGAGATGATTGTAGTGGAAAATTTGGTAAACATTTGCGTGGACCATAATAGCTCAGTTGGGAGAGCGACGGAACGGCATTCCGAGGTCGCGGGTTCAAGTCCCGCTTATGGTTATCATTTTTTCCATTATAATTTAGTTTATTTAGTAAAAAGCATAGCGAGTCAATCGCAAAATATTAATAAATTAATGTAAAATGTTTTTTGCTATAATTTTCAATATACTAGATATACAATTTTTTTTATATTTTTCTGATAACTGTTATGACCTTACCCATCATGCGATTTCAGCTTGACGTCGACTTTTGGGGTTACTTATGTTTTTAAAGTTATTTCATTAGTTAATAAGGGATAATAGACCGACAAATGAAAAAAATAAAAAAATAGAGAGGTTGTTTCGCTAAGATTTTCTATCGAGAAAACTTTTTTCAATCGCGTTTCTGAGTTTATGCGATCCTAGATCATGTATTGAAAAAACATATACTTAAAAATTAGAGCTCTAGCCATTCAATCTACAGAAACAATGAAAACTTCGTACGTAGAAAAATGCACGAAGCTATTTTGGTATCCTCTTAATTAAAATTTGGGAGAATTGTAAAGTAACGTGGTAAAGACAAAACAAATCAAGCGCCATTTTGTCAACAAATGTTGCTAAATTTAGTTTAAAATTTAAGATTTTATTTTTTTATTTTTAATCAGACAGGGGCTTTTTTAGTGAAACAGTTAGGTTTTTGTATACTCTACGTGTATGCTGAATTATGTTAATGATACTATCATTTACAACACTATTTTATTAATTCAGTGCGTATCTATCATTAACACGCTTTTATTAGTTTAGCACGTATCTATCAACGTATTAATATATGTAACAAAATCTTTAAAAGTGATTTTTCACCGACTTGCGGTAGCCGGATACTTCGGAGACTTTTCAGTCACAATGGTTACGGGTGAGACTGTATCGTCGGGCTAAAATTTAAAACAAATACACGCGTCTTAAGAGGATACCAAAAAAGCTTCGTGCATTTTTCTATGTACGAAGTTTTCATTGTTTCTTTAGATTGAATGGCTAGAGCTCTAATTTTTAAGTATATGTTTTTTCAATATATGATCTAGGATCGCATAAACTCAGAAACGCGATTGAAAAAAGTTTTCTCGATAGAAAATCTTAGCGAAACAACCTCTCTAATTTTTTATTTTTTTCATTTTTCGGTCTATTATCGCGGTTTAACTAATGAAATAACTTTAAAAACATAAGTAACTATTATATATAGAAACACGTTAATCATAATTAAAATATATTTAGTAGATTTTGAGTAAATAGGAAAAGTATCCCTAATTCTTCATTTTCTGTGCCTACTGGCTGTGTTAATATGTACGTGTCGGCGATGATATACGATAATATTGATGTAGGCCCTTAATCCGTAAAAAGTGGTTTTATTTAAACAAATGAGTCGCGCAAGTGTTAGAAAATATTAAACATTCAACATTTTCAAACGTGTTTCTTTAGTTTCTGACCTAAACAAATTATTCGTGTTTTAGATAAGTTTAGTTTACAACACACGTAGAATTAAATAAAACTACTTTCTACGGATTTAGACGCGTATATTTGTTTTAAATTTTGGCCCGACGTTTCGGAGACTTTGCAGTCACCATGGTCACGGGTGAGACTGAAAATTTAAAACAAATATACGCGTCTAAATCCGTAAAAAGTAGTTTTATTTAAACAGATGAGTCGCGCAAGTGTTAGATAACACGTAGAATTGTTACCATTGTAAATAATTAACAGTTTATAATTGGCATAGAGATCCCAAAATAGCTTATTACAATCACCTTGTATGATAAAATTGTTTGCCAAGCATTTAAATAATTTACAACCATCTTTCTAATAAACTTAATAGCATGGTGTGAAATTGACATTGATATGTGAATTACATTATGGTATATACGAAGTGGTTTTAAGCACCAAAATAATAAGAAGTTCATGGTATGGAATCACTCGTAAACATCTTGACTAACTTAGCAAATGCTTTAAACATCCCTGAAGATGAAAATAAACAATAATATTCATGGACATTTCACACAACGTCCCCTGGTCTCAAGCTAAGCTTATATGCTTGTGTTATGGGCACCAGAATACGGATAGAATACATATACTACTTTTCTTTTGTAAATACATACATATAATACATAGAAGCACCCAGACGCAGTACAAACATTTGTATGACAATTATAAATATCGCACAAATGATTGTCCCGAGCGGTAATCGAACCCGCGATCAATGGTTTGTATATGAGTTTAAATCTTTAAATAAATGATTGAATGATTTATTTATTTGCAGAATATGGGTTAACAAATATAATAATATGAGTTCCGTATTTATAGAGTGAAAAGTGGTGACATGGTAAAATGGAAGCTTACGTCAATTCAACCTAGGATTATAACAGCACGAAGCCACGGGCAATTGCTAGTTCTCTAATATAGTTATTACATCAAAATAGCCAACAGAAGGTCTCATAATACAAATAGGAAAGGTCAAACAAATTCAATTACTTGGGTCTAACTAATAATATAAGAGAAAACCGTCAAAATTGGTAGTATAGTCATAAATTCCCTGTTCTAATTTTCGTATATTACTGATAGCATGTTTCTGAGCCTAAAAATAGCTTAATTTTGGGCACAGCCTTTTTCTCTCTCTCTCCAGCCCAATACCGTCCCACTTGAGCACGGGACTCCTGCGCTTTGGGAAGGATTAGAGTCTGCTATGCCGCGCTAACCAAGCGTGTTGTCGTAGGATTAGTTTTCGAGATTTCAATCTCTCACAGAGCATGTTATCTATGTTTTTCGACGTCCGCGTTCAATAGCAAACCAGCCATTGAACACGCATGTCCTCTACCACGATCGTCTAATTAGCCTGCGGTTATACTACCCGATCTTTTGGTTTAGCATTTCAGCCAAATACCCTAGCCAAAGCGGAAGAAGGTCGTGCCCAGAAATGGGCTATGAAGTAGAAAAACACAAATAACATCCTCTGTGAGTGATGCAAATCTCAAAAATCAACCCTTAGACTAACACGTCTGGTCAGCGCGGCATGCTAGATTTGAACAGCTCTCTCAGCGTAACTTGTGACCGTGGCATTAAACAAGTTGTAAACAAACAATGTAGTAATGAGTGTGATGACACTTAAACATAAGTGTCTCTCTATGATCTTGAATTGTCTTCCTATTAAAGACATCTTTCATCTGTAAATTGGCACAATTGGATGAAATTGTGTAGCGGTCAATTTAGCTCAAATAATGTCTTTGTACATATTATGACGAGTTACGTGACGTAGGCGTAGTGGTAGTACGAGTATAACTCAGTTGTTTGGTCTAGGGTTTGATTTCGATTTCCCGTTTTACCTCTTGGTACGGAACTCTAAAAAGTATGTGTCTAAATCTCATCCTTATCTGGTTTGTAGAAAACGTATGATAAAACAATTATGCACTCGCTATTCTCGGAACCGCCAGCCGGTCTGATTTGAAAAATTCTTTCAGTGTTGGATAGTACATTTATCGCGGAAGGTTTTAAGCTTTATAACATTACACTGCGACTAATCGGATCTAAGCATCAATAAAAAATCTTGCAAAAGCAGAATATCCTTATTTGAAGATTTCACTTGCGTGCGCTGCGTTAGGGGTTTATATGTGCCATTTATTTACTAAATTCCACGTGTACGAACCCGCGGGCAACAGCTAGTTATGCATTAATATATAACAAAGTAATCATGACTATGTGAGCTTATATCTACAAAACTATGAAACTGAATTTGATGCGGTTTTATTTAACAGATAGAGTGGTTCAAGAGATTTACCTATTATAAGTATGTTATTATTAGTAGTTATTATAAGTATGTATTTACAAAAGAAAAATTGTGTATATTATGTAATCTATCCGTATTCTGAAACCCATAACACAAGCTTATCTAGGGTCCACAGGATGATGTGTGAAATGTCCATGAATATTTAGTTACAGTTCCTTTATAAATAGTATAAAGTTAATTTATTAATATTTTGCGATTGACTCGCTATGCTTTTTACTGCGTGCGTGGACCATAATAGCTCAGTTGGGAGAGCGACGGAACGGCATTCCGAGGTCGCGGGTTCAAGTCCCGCTTATGGTTATCATTTTTTCCATTATAATTTAGTTTGTTTAGTAAAAAGAATATTAATATTAATAAATTAATGTAGAAATACATGTAGGTACAGCCATTACTTCGGTCCAATTGTGTTCTGTAAAGAACGCTAACTGATCGATTGATGGAGTTGGTGCAAACCGCTCAATAGATGGCGTTGTACGAAAAAACATCGCACGATGTTAAAACTCGCATTGAGATGATTGTAGTGGAAAATTTGGTAAACATTTGCGTGGACCATAGTAGCCCAGTTGGGAGAGCGACGGAACGGCATTCCGAGGTCGCGGGTTCAAGTCCCGCTTATGGTTATCATTTTTTCTATTATAATTTAGTTTGTTTAGTATAAAGTTATTTACCATAAAGTTGACAAATGGCGTCTATTTTGTTTGTACAAGGAAATTATATAGGTCACCGTCAGTTCGTGATACAAATACTAAAACAGTTGTTATAAATGTGAAACATTTAGTGAACAACGCTACTGTGCATATTTTATATTGTATTGTTATAGATTAAGAGCTGGTCTAACACTGACCGTCACTCATGATAGCCAGATGAGACGTATTTTTATGAAATTACATTTTTAGTCCCTGTCAACCCCTATTGGTCTCTTGCCAGACATAAACTGTTCGTTATAATTTCGGTAACTATCTGAGACGTTTATATCAATAACGACAATTTTATTGAATATTAGATTTCTGTAATCCCGATATCTCTATACTACGAGTATAATATTATAAAGCGGAAGAGTTTGTTTGTTTGTTTAAACGCGCTAATCTCAGGAACCACTGGGGCGATTAGAAAAATTATTTCAGTGTTAGATAGGGCATTTATCGAGGAAGGCTTTAGGCTATATAACATCACGCTACAACCAGTAGAAACGAAGCAGTAGTGAAAAATGTTGCAAAAACGGGGAAAATTTTCTAAATTCCACGCGGACGGAGTCGCGGGCAACAGCTAGTGTAATTATAAATAAATAAATAATATAAATATTTACGGACATTTCACACAACGTCCTCTGGTCCCAAGATAAGCTTATATGCTTGTGTTATGGGTACCAGACTACGGATACGGATACCAGAATACGCATAGAATACATATACTACTTTTCTTTTGTAAATACATATTTATAATACATAGAAACACCCAGACGCAGTACAAACATTTGTATGAGAAAATTACACAAATGATTGTCCCAAGCGGAAATCGAACTCTTGATCGGCAGTCCGTTACTTACATAAACCACTCAATCACGGAGTCGTCAAAATTTTATTCATTGATACCAATTAACTAGTAACTACCTAGCAACAAAAATTTCATATATCATCACGTCTTTTTCTTTGGCAATATGTTTTTGTAAAAATAAGTAGACAAGTCTATCCAGACCAATTCATTAGTTTGGAAGTTGATTTGTAGTAAAAGTTACTAGCGTTTACAATAAAAAAAAATACTCAAAACTAATTTAACTCAAATTGACAATACAATTGATTGACAACAACTTGTCCTGGGGCCCGCAGCTACAGCAGGTGAGCCGTAAACTCTTCGCTGCTGTCGGTTCCATCAGAAGACTGCAGAATTTTCTACCTATTGCTACCAAAATTGCGCTCGCAAACTCTGTACTCTTATCTATACTCGATTATGCAGATGTCAGATATCTAGATCTCGCTGAATACCAATTAGATAAACTTGAGCGTCTCCAGAATGTTTGCATTAGTTTCATATTTGGTTTGCGCAAGTATCATCACGTTTCGAAAACAGTTCAAATGGTTACCCATAAGATTTCGCCGGAATGCTCATATGCTCTTTCCTTACTTTATAATGTATTGTTTCATCCTTCTACTCCTTCTTATCTTAAATCTCGTTTCACATACGTTCACGATACTTATAACCGGTATTTAAGGTCATCAGAGAGTCTGAAATTAAAAATGCCAATGCATTCTACGAATTTCGTTGACAAATCCTTTACCGTCACAGCCATACGCTTGTGGAACGCACTTCCAGAGGACATTCGACGAGCCAAAAGTCAAAACCACTATCTGAACATGCAGTTGTAACTATTTCCGGTCAGAATTGTCTATGTACGTTTTTGTATGTATTATGTGTCGTTATCGTTTTGTATACGTTTATTTGTATTTAGTATATAAGTGTATGTCTATATAACATTTCTATTATGATAATTAGTGCACCTACAACTATTGCTCTTCTCTCTTCTCAAGATCTCCATCCAAAGGTTGCCTGGCAGAAATTGCTTTTAGCGATAAGGCCGCCCATTGTACTCTATTTATAATTATAATTTATTGTAAATTTTATTCTTATGGTGTACAACAAAGTGTATAATAATAAATTTTATAAAATAAAAATATATTTTTTTAAATTTACAAGCTTATCGTAATTATGTTTCCAAATAAAAAGAATTTCATAAAATGTTCTTATCTGGTAATCAGATAGGTGAAGTTTCGTATTAGACCGGTTCTTAGCCTTTTACGAATTTATGTGTTTGGCTGCTGTCTAAATGTGCGTCTTTTTCATGAATTATTATTAAGATATGTTTTACGTGACCTAGACATATGAATATGACAAATACACGCTATGACTATTTTATAAAACACTTTCATATTTCTTACAACAATAACGAGAAAATATAAAATAAAAAATATATCAGCATGCCATAACTTTGGGTACCTCCTAATCGTAGCCCATTACTTTCCCACTGTTCGTCACCATTATTTTATTAGACAGAAACAAACTGTCCGTGTGGTGAGGGATTAAGAGTACAAGTGTCAACACCCCATTTTGGTGGTGTAAGAGTTAGCAAAAGATCAGAAATTATAAGCAAACTAGCTGATGCCCGCTACTCCGTACGCGTAGAATTTTAGATTCCCATATATTTTCTCACCATTAAAACTTCCCTGGACTTTCACGAATATTGCCATTCTAAAATTACCAAAATCGGCCCAGTCTTTCGCGAGTTTTAGCGAGACTAACGAACCGCAATGGATTTTTATATTAAGGAAATAACAATTTAATAGACGGAAAATCGAAGCCAAACCCTGTGCTGGCTGTGTGTGGCTGTGTTAACACTTCTGGTCATCGCCGCATAGCAGACTATAATCCCTCTTAAAATGGAGAAAGCCCGTGTCCAACAGTGGGACGTCAATGGGCTGAAGAGAGAGATTTAAGATTAGATATTATTATTATTATTATATACGAATTTTATAACCTTACTACTATACGCAGAACATATAGAAATAAGCTTAGCTTGGGATCAGAGGGTGTCAAGTCAAATATCTGTATATATTTATTTGTAACTGTCTAATTTTCAGTCAATATTCCTTTCTTTACACATGGAGTTGAGAGCTGCAATTTGACGATATCATTTCATAGTGGACATTTCATTAGCTCTGAGAATCTACAATGGACTACCACAGCTCTGGTAGTGTCCGCAGGAGTTACAGCACCAATATATTGCTATATCATAGATAGATTTGGAAGAAAAATGGGCATGTTCTGTATCAGCATTGTTCAAGGTGTAAGTAGATGACTACAGTATTTATTTTACAATGGTTACGGGCCCTGTGGTGCAATGGTTAATGTAGCGGACTGCTATTTACAAGATCGTGGGTTCCAAGTTGGGACCCGTGATTGGAACTTCCAACCCTGCAGAGAACAATATTTTTATGAAATGCTTGTCTATTACCTATGAAGTATTCAGCATCTGTGACAAAAAAAATCTATTATAGTAGGTATACCTGTATTCTGGCATCCATAGCACAAGTAAATAAGCTTAGCATGGGATAAAGGAATGTTGTGTGAAATGAGCAAGAAAATAAAAAATTAATGGCGGTCACTGACGCTTTATCATTTTAAAAACGATTTTGATTCCTCAAGCAATATCGTGTTTTACTTAAATTCTAAGAAACACTAAAAATAGCCTAAATAATCTAACTCGTGAAGAGTTAGATTTATAAAACAAAGAAGCGATAGAAGCGGTTCTAAAACGCTAATTGAATTAAGAAAGCGAATAATCCAATTAGCGTTAAAAGCTAAGAGATTAGGATTTCTATTTTAAAGACGCAATAAATTTAAGTAGGCATACGGCAAATTAGTCTTTTTTTTTTATTCAGGACATTTCACACAACGTCCTCTGGTCCCAAAGTAAGAAATATTTCTATGCTTGTTTTATGGGTACCAGATACGGATAGACTACATATACTACTTTTCTTTTGTAAATACATACTTATAATACATAGAAAACACCCAGACGCAGTACAAACATTTGTATGACATTTATGGATATCACACAAATGATTGTCCCAAGCCAAGCGGGAATCGAACCCGCGACCTCGTGATCGGCAGTCCATTACATAAACCACTCTACCACGAAGCCCGTCTAAAGTCTAATTTTTATTTGATTTCATAAAAGGATCTCAATGCCCTTTTTATTTTGTTTGGGTATTTTTGTTCTGTTAATCTCAAACGTGATTGCTTGGGACTAAATACTTTGATTAGAAGTACTTAGATTGGTCTAGCAGACCCAATCGAATTATACTCCACATATAAAATAGTTTGATATTCGACATCAAAATATTTTCGTATATTTGACAGTGCGAAGTGTAGCAAAAGATGTCAAAGAGTGCCTCTGGGATCTGAAGCAATTGCTTCGGAGGGTACTGAGATAAAATTCTTATGCAATGTAGCTATGCGTTTATATTAGAGTTCTGTACCAAAAAAGTAAAACGGGTCCCTAATACTGTGGCTTAGCTGTCCGTCCGTCCATCTGTCACCAGGCTGTATCTGTGGAACGGTAACAGACAGACAGTACAAATATAAAAATTCACAGTTTGTGTATATTAGTTTATGCAAATAAAATAAATAATACAAATATATGAGAATTCATCAGAATCATTCTTCCGCCTTTATTCCATTATTAAGGGTCCTGTTATTTTGGGGTCGGTATTTTATTTGCCACTTCTATGAAACCTTCATTCTTTATTTTGCAGGTCACATTAATCCCCCATTTTTTTTGGAACAATAAAAACGTCCATGAAGTACAAATTATTCTTCACGTCCTAGCTGGAATGTCTTCTGGTGGTTTATTCACTGTTCTACCAATATACATCAGAGAAATATCAATTATGAGAGGGTTCTGCATATCACTGATGATGGTGCTAACAACTTTGGGTTATATTATGAAACTGGTGCTGGGTATAGAAGAAAGATTGTATTTGATGGTAGCACTAGTCGGAGTGCAGTTTTTGTCCATGGGTTTGATGCTGGAGAGCCCCAGTTATTTGGTATCAAAAGGATATTATGAAGTAAGTATTTTTCGCTGCTGAAAAGATCTCTGCTGAGTTTCATACGCCCCGGTTCTTCTTAGCGGGAAAGTTTTTGGAATTAATTGAGCATAATTTTATTTTGTTAAAAAATTGGTCAACATGATATATGACTTTCATTAACATTTTCCAACTTTAACAACAGCACATTTACCCACGTCATTATTTTACTGTGATTTTATAAATAAACGACAAGGAGTCGATATCCGCATAGTGACGGATTAAAATATTTTTTTTTTTATATTATCGGCAATTCACACAACGTCCTCTGGTCCCAAGCTAAGCTGATCATGCTTGTGTTATGGGTACCAGAATACGGATATAACACATATACTACTTTTCTTTTGTAAATACATACCTACTTATAATACATAGTAAACACCCAGACGCAGTACAAACATTTGTATGAATGTATGAAATGTATGAATCACCATCCCATATTTCCCCAGTAAGAGCCAGCGAAGGATTATTGTAGGCAGTTAGCAACTGCAAAACGCCTGGTCGGCGAGGCATAACAGAACCAAAACCCTCGCGAAATTGACTTGGAAAAAAAAAGAAACAACAAGGTTATGGTTTTAACAAAATGTATTTAATATGCTATGTGTGCGACAAACTAAACTAACAGCATTTTACTTTTTTTTCACTTCCCTCTTTTTAATTTAGTTATGCTTTTGAATATTTTTTTTACGACCACTGGCGTTAATGCTCAAAGCTTTGTGTTAGGCTCCAACACGGTAGACCTATGAATTCGACACGTTTTACTTGTAGGGTTGGTGTAGTGAAAAATTGTATATCTTTTAGAGACACGTTGGGAGTCCTGTGGTTAATTAAATTGGCAATAACAGAAGTTGTTCTGTTATAGCCAAAGGCGTGGGCCTTAGTCATAAGTCCTCAACCTCAAACATTATCATCATCATCATACCTTCACGACTTTTTCCCACGGAGAAATGCAGAGCATCATCTGCTACGATCTAAATACATTTCCTTGACTTTATTTAACACTCTTACATCTGTTCATTACTGATACATTAACGGTCATTTTCAATTATCAATCTATGATTACGGATAGGTTGTAATCCTCGTCTATCAGTTAGATATTTCTATCTCCTGTAAATTTTTCTATAGAGAATACTGTCATCAGTACCTTATTGATATGCAAGTAAAGACAAAGGTTTAGATTAGGCTGACTTTGATAGCAAGAATCGATGATAGATAAAATATTGAAAATGCAATTTACGTATATCTAAATATCTATTTACTTTCAGTGTGCTCGTAAGAGCCTATCAAAACTGAGAAGATTAAAGGAAGATGATTCTATTATATCAAAAGAAATATCCAATCTCAAAGATGAAAGCGATACATCGAAATCAAACGGCACACTCTCCGTTAACACCGTATGTGAGTGATACGATCTTTAGATAAAAGTTTATTATTTGGTGTAACATAACACTGGTGTTTTGTCTCCATTGTTTATGTTCCTTATTTCGTAAAAAAGCTCTTTTAATCGGTTTGTCCTTGTGGTGATGGATTAAGAATACGAGTGTAACCGCCTCTCTTATCTCCATACTGCTGTAAATGCCAGCTAAGGGATGTACACAGATAATATACTCTATGAGAGACGGTAACTCGAAAATAAACCTATACCCCTGGTCAGCGCGGCATAGTAGAATTTAACCCCTCCCAAAGTGTAGGGGGCCTGTGCCCAACAGTGGAATGTTAATAGGCTAGTGAGAGAGAAACGGGTGGTGGGAAATTAGCGCTGTAATAATTTCAACGTGCCTTTTATATTATTACTAGCTGACCTGGCAAACGTTGTTTTGCCATAACAAAAAAAAAGTTTTGAAAAATAGATGTTAGCCGATTCTCAGGCCTACTGAATGTGCGTACAAAATTTCATAAGAATCGGTCTAGCCGTTTCGGAGGAGTACGGTAACTAACACTGTGACACGTGAATTTTATATATTAGATGTATATGGATTCGTTTCTTATTAAGGCTAAATTAAATGATAAAAGGCAACATTTAAATACAAAACGCTGTATTTAAAATATCTCAAAGGGTACTAAATCATAAGCATACTAAAATAAAATTGCACTGGGTAGACAAAATTGCTTGGGGAACAACCAGCGGTCGGGCAAAAAGTCACACGAATCACGACCACAAGTTCGGGCTCGTAGACAATAGACGAAGTCTACGATCCCAAATCTTCAGACCATCAAAGCATGCTTTTACGATTATTTAGCTCTTATATATAACGAAATATTTGAAAGCCATTTAAACCCACTGGAATTAGTCGGTTTAATCAGAAATTTTGCCAATGACAGGATACTTAAAAAAAACATTCAAGATATTTAAGCATGTTTTTTAGTTTTTGAACTAAGCATATTGTTATTAGTTTTAATATTTACTAAACCTACACACTCTATTCAAAAACAGGCAAAACTATTTCTTTTTACCTGAAATGTTCAATCAAAATTTTGCAATGGTCACTATTGTCTTACAGATCGTACAAAAATCTGGTTAGATGCAATCAGATTAGGATTTGTATTATATACTGTAAATGTTCTATGTGGAAGTATCTTATTTCTGGATCAACATAAAACACTGATGCAACTAAAGATGACAGCAGATCCTAACAGTATGCTGGTGTTGGCTACTCTTTTAGGAGGCAGTTCGTTTTGCTTGATATGTATCACGTTTATAGATAGAAAGGTAAATAGATTTCTCTATTCATTCCATCTTGACACCAATAAAATCTAAATAATATTTTTAGTTGTTGATGATATTTGTTGAAAACCAAATTCTCCATATTATATTGACGAAACACCATAACAATGTGTCTGAAGTAATTTTTCCCAATTTGTGCTGTCAGTGAAAATTTAAGCAAATAACTTCTTCAGTCAAAAGAATAAATCTGAATCAAACCTTACATAACCAACATGCCATATCAGTCCATTATAGTAGAATTTATCAAATGTCATTTACAAAAAGCTTAAAAAGATTCAAAGTTTTGTTGGAGACGAAGACGACACGTTTATTAGCTTTTATTAGCTACTAGCCGTTGCCCGCGACTTCATCTGCGTAAAATTTAGAAATAAAAGCTTAACAAACACAAGATTTCTATACCACTCGAAAGATGGCGCTGTACGTACATTTTTAAATCGCACTATGGTTTGGTTAAAACTTAAGATCGTCAAAATTTTTGATTTTTACTCCGATTTTCGCATTTATAAATTAGTAAAAATAACGAAGGATAAGGATGATTAACAAGAGATCAATTCTACTCTATCTAAATAGTGCAAAAATATACCAATCGATCGATAGTGATAATTTATCCCTATGCCAATATTCTTAGTCACCATAGAGTATAGTATGCCAAATAAAGTGTTTATGGGCTGACGAATTTTAACTGCTTTGCTTTCTCATCTTCTACTATATAAAAATAAGTCGGATTTTCCTTCCTGACGCTATAACTCAAGAACGCACGAACCGATTTCAACGGTTTTGCATTCGTTGGAAAGGTCTCGGACTGCGTGAGGTTTATAGTTCTTTTTTTTTTTTTTACTTTTTTTTGGTATGGCGAAACAACGTTTGCGGGGCCAGCTACTAATGTATATTTTTTGGTTTCGCAGTATCTTCTAACCTTTGGATATGTAATAATGACTCTCTCAACTGCTGTATTGGCAGTTTATACTCAAGTTGACGTAAAAGTTATGTCTCACCAATTGGTACCAGTTGTATCCTTGGGTATCCTTGTTTTTGGATACGGTATCGCTTGGGGCTTACCTACTATTCTTGCAGTGGAGATATTTAATATAGAGGTAAATATACAATTTAAGGTTTAATTTGTGATGTATTGATAAATTACAGATTTACAGGTTTCGAAAAATTTAACAAATTGCAACTTATGACGAGCCTCGTCATCACCGGGACAATCATTTGTGTGATTTTTCTAATTGTCATACAAATGTTTGTACTGCGTCTGGGTGTTTCTATGTATTATAAGTATGTATTTACAAAAGAAAAGTAGTTTATTATATTTGTATCCTATCCGTATTCTGGTACCTATACCACAAGCATATAAGCTTAGCTTGGAACCAGAGGACGTTGTGTGAAATGTCTATGAATATTTAGATAGATAGATAGATAGATTAACTCTTTATTGTACACATTTACAAGAAACTGCAAACAGAAATTAAACTTAAAACTAGGTACAAATGGCGGCCTTATCACATAAAGTGATCTCTTCCAGGCAACCATGGGATGGAAAGAAAAATTAGGGACTAAAATAAAATAAAATAAAAAATAAATATTTATTTATTTATTATAAAGTTAATTAATTTCACGTTGCAAAAAAATGTTGCATAATTCAGGATTAAATATTTTGTTATCGTAAACGTTTCAGAACTGATACATTAACTTAATTGAAACTTTTGTAACACTAGTTACTGTTAATATATCCTAAATTAATGCATGTAGTGTTTAATTGCATCGTTCATTAATATTTTATCTTTGCATATAATTTTAGCAACTGCGTATAACCTCTTAAGAATTTTTTTGTCTATCTTAAGAGGGTACTGTACTCCTAATTTAGGTATCTGCCTTAGGTATTGCTATCCCTATTTCCAAGCGCCGCGCCGCGGTAAAAGGGACAAATATAGCTGAACCAGTTTTTACCTGCAAATTCTTTGAAAAAAAGAGGTTCCGTAGTCCCCTTTTTCTTCGCGAAAGTTAAATCGATTTTAATTGTTTTTACGCTATGTTATAGGTGAAGAGTATAACTATGCTATAGTGATACAAGCATAGATATACTCTTCATTTATAATATAGCGTAAGTACAATTAAAATCGGTTTAACTTTCGCAAAGAAAAATGGGGAGTACGAAACCCATATTTTTGTATAGAGCATAATTTGGTATTGTGCCCTCTTAAAACCTTACACACAAGAATTTACGCCATGCATATTGCTATATACCTACATTAGGTATAAATGATAACTTGCTAAGGCATGAAAAAAACATAAACCTTATATTTTAGCCATTTTTTTTAATCTGAAACAAGCATAGAAAAAGTTCGCTAATAAAATAATTTTGAGCCAGCGACTTGGAAAATTAAGTTTGGTCCAGTCTTTAACTTCGGTTATAAGCTGTCATAATGTAATACAGTTTATCGTAATATTTCTAGATATTAAGGAATAACATTTAGTAAATAAGCTGCTTTGATTTTCAAGTCTGTTATCACTGTCCATGTGGTGACGGATTAAGACTACAAGTTCCACCACCCCTTTTCCATCCCAGGGTGCGGTAAAAGTCCAGATAACGGATATGTACACACATCACGATGCGATTTCGATCTCGAAAATATACCCTGCGCCAACATGCCTGGTCAACGCAGCATAGTAGACCATAATCCCCCCAAATTGGAGCAGGCTGTGCTCAATTCCCACTATTGGGCACAGCCTGCTCCAATGCCTGCTTTAATGGGCTGGAGTGAGAAAGATGAAAGAGATGCTACATAAGGGCCTCTGTTGCCTTAACTAAAGTGACTCAAGTATGAAAAAGAGGGTCATAATAACCAAACATAAGTTTGCGCTTATTTGGGGTCTAAATAACATTATGTGGATTTCCCAATATTTGAATGGTTCCACTACCATAATCACAGCACTATCGTGACATTTTCCCATTTAATCGGAATTTTAAACAAGACAATCACAAGAATTAGTTTAAAATCTAATTATTTTATTTTTCAGACGAGAGCAACATTCCTCGGAATACTCTACGCATATTCACAGCTCATCAAACTAATTCATGTACAGACCTTCAAATATCTTGAAGATTTCGTCGGGATTTATACCATGTTCTTTATATTTGCTGGTGTAAACTTATACGGTGTGGTGTACACATTATTTGTTGTACCAAACACTAGAGCAAAAAATATAAAACAAATTGAAAAACAATTGAAACGACCAGTTTTGCCTGCTTAAAAATATGACTAAATGTCTCTAGCAATTTTTTTAGAATAATTGTACATATCTAATTTATTATTTTGAGATTGTATTAAAATTACATTGTTATGAAAAATCTGAAATCGTTTATTTTATTCCTTTTAATGTGATAGCTTTTTAGTTTCTTTTCCGGAACAAGAATGCAAGTGTCACCACACCTTTTTCAGGGTGCTATAAAAGCGAGCTAAGGGATATTGCAAGCAGATAAAATCCACTGCGGCAGACGGAAAACGTGAAACTAAACCCTATGCCATTCTGCCTGGCCAGCGCGGACAATAGACCATATCCTTTAAAGTGGAGAAGGCCCGTGCCCAATAGAGAAGAACATCTCTCTCTCTCCAGCCCATTTACGTCCCACTGTTGGGCACGGGCCTCCTCCACTTTGGGAGGGATTATGGTCTATTGTACCGCGCTGACCAGGCGTGTTGACACAGGGTTTATTTTCGAGCTTTCCGTCTCTCACAGAGGATGTTATGTGTGTCCCTTAGCTGACTTTTACAGCACCCTGGGGAGTAGATAGGGTGGTGACACTCGTATTCTTAATCCGTCACCACACGGACAATCGGTCACCACACGGACAAAAGAACATCTAGTATACAATAAATCTTGTTGCCAATGGTTGTGGCAAATGCATTTAAGTATCAACTGGCCATAGAACTTTTAAAAGCAAAAAATAATAACAATATTATATTTAAATTCTCTGGGTTATTGTGTAGTCTTTGTGTACATTTCGTTCAAAGGAATATATATAATCTTACTAAGCTAGCTTTGTATTTGTTGGTTGTTTACATTTTTAAGGATTTACCTAATGTTTCAGATAAAACCACTATTTACGGTTTTAGACGCGTACATTTATTTCAAATTTTAGCTCGTCGTTTCGGAGGCTTTTTAAATGTGGGTAAGCACCGTGACAACGTATCACAGAGATCTGCTCAGTTCCACTTGTGACCATGTTGACTGAAAATTCCAGATACGTCATAAAAACGTAAAAGTGATTTTATATTAATAAGCGAGTTGCGCAAGTTTTAGCAAATAATATGTACAAATCAGATTCGAATATTCTTAAGGAAATTGATCAAATCTGGATGTGCGACAATGACTGCAAAGGTAAGGTTTGTATAAAAGAAAATTCGCATGTTATGTTATATAACAAATTCTAGCTTTTTTGAAAACATTTCTGTATTCTATATTAACTCTCACGCCGAAATATAAATCTCTAGGTTGATGGGACTTCGTAAGTACAGTAATTAGGATTTCTTAGGACATGTCGCGACCACGAAAAAATTATCATATTTTGGCCATATTTTCCGTTTGCGTGGACATAAAAGGTTGATTGTGTTTTTTATGATTAAGGTTTACATAGATTTATACGATATGATATGAGTTGAACTTGATATTTTCAGCCATTGCTAAGATAAAACTTTAACAGACAAACAGCGAGACGGACAGACAGACACCAAAGTAATTTTTCTGAAAGAGAGCTTGAAAGAAAAAACATGTTGCGCCGAGTCCAATTATTATGGGATAAGGGCAGGAAGAAGATAATAATATAATGATGAAATAAATATTCTGTCACTCAGAGTACATCATATCGAATACGCATTGACACTTGCACATACAGAGTTATATTGGGTTTAGATATGTATCTTACATAAAACCTATACATATTTTAGAGTGTTTCTTTCAGGTGAGAGCTACTAAAAGAAATTGGATTTGAAACAGATAGGAATATACACTTTTAAACTTTCGCGTTGCATTTTATTACATTGAAAAACACAGGTATTAAACGCTAAAGATAGGAATAGTCTATATAAGAATAACAATAAAATATACAGTAAAAAAATTAATAATTCCATTTATAAACACGCTTATGTTTGATAAATCAAAAAATGTACCTAACATAGGTTTTTTTTTCTCTCTGCCTTGCCCTGCCGGGCCATGACGGTGCCTTGAGCTTTACCATGACCCGGCGAGAGGTGGCCTCGCTAATCGGTACCCGACCGGGGGGGGGGGGGGGTAGCATTAGGTCCCCCATCATGTTAAGCGCGGCGAGTCTATGGGTACCGGCCCACCGCATGCAAACACCATCTTCTGGAGAGTGGGGGGGGGGCGCCATTTATTGCGCGCTGGCGACCCCTGCCCGGGGCCCTGCGGAGTGGCAAAGTTTCGCCAGCGCG
Organism: Orgyia antiqua; assembly: GCA_916999025.1. Lineage (NCBI taxonomy): Eukaryota > Metazoa > Arthropoda > Insecta > Lepidoptera > Erebidae > Orgyia > Orgyia antiqua. The sequence continues at coordinate 28,908,000 of OU779871.1, forward strand.
TTCGTGCTCCCGCAGGGCTTCCCTAACTGTAAGATGGGTGTATCCCAATAGTAGCTCAGTTAGTAGAGCAACTGAGCGGTTTTTTGAGGTAGTGGGTCAAATCCCGCTCACGGATTTTTGATTATTTTTCCACTATAATTTTATTTTATTTATTATGTAAAAACCATAGCAAAAAATGCTAAAAATGATAAATTACTGTATACACGCTTATGTAAGTTTCGTTCCGATCTATCTGTGTATCCAAACGGAATTTTCAAAAACGATTTTCTTCAACTCCTAATTTTCGGATATATTTAAAAAAAATACCGAAATTTTTACCGATTACAATTAAATAATTTAAAAAAAATAAGACTCCAGGTAGGTAGGTACCTAAGTAAGCTTTGAGGTATTTTCTGAAATTAGTATGACATGAATTTTGACTCTCCGTGTGATGACGGATTAAGAATACAAGTGTCACCACCCCATCTCCTCCCAAGGGTGCTGAAAAGTCAGCTAAGGGATATCGCACACAGACAACATACTCTGTTAGAGACGAAAAACTCGAAATAAAACCCTGTGCCAACACGCCTGGTCAGCACGGCATAGTAAACCATAATCCCTCCAAAGTGGAGGAGGCCCGTGCCCAACAGTGGGACGTAAATGGGCTGGAGAGAGAGAGAGAATTTTGATTTGTAATACGATTAAATAATTTTAAGAGGGTACTGTACTCCTAATTTAGGTATTTGCCTTAGGTATTGCTATCCCTATTTCCAAGCGCCGCGCTGAAAGGGACAAATATAGCTGAAGCAGTTTTTACCTACAAATTCTTTGAAAAAAAAAAGAGGTTCCGTATTCCCCTTTTTTCTTCGCAAAAGTTAAACCGATTTTAATTGTTTTTACGCTATATTATAGATGAAGAGTATAACTATGCTTCTATTACTTTTTTTTTTGGTAAAACTTTACCAAATATGTGTGATAGACGCTGCAACTTGACCTAAAGAAAACCGAAAAAAAAAACGGATTTTCGGATGGTCATATTTCTTTTAGTTAATATGTTTTGAGAAAAAAGAAAGCGATACAAGCATAGATATACTCTTCATTTATAATATAGCGTAAGAACAATTAAAATCGGTTTAACTTTCGCAAAGAAAAATGGGAAGTACGAAACCCATATTTTTGTATGGAGCATAATTTGGTATCGTGCCCTCTTAATAGTTGTACAAGAAATAAATAAACTATTAACAATGATATACGTAGGTATCAACTTAAATAGGAATAATAATGTACCTTCAAGTATTTCAATGTTCGCCTACTTGAAAGATAATAGCAATACACATTTACACGATGTATTTGTTTGTTTATTAAACGAGACATAGTCAAATATCGTACACATTTTTTTTCAAATTTAGACACTCTAGAACAAAGTTAAATTTGAATTTGCGACTTTAAAAAAACAGTCCTATATTAGTATTTTGAAGTTTTTTTTTATTGATTGTTATGTTTTTGTATCAACGTGTTAAAACAGTCAACATCTGTGAAAAACTTATAGATTATTGGTCTTATTCATAATGACTTATCGGAGGTTTATAAGTTCGCTAAAATTGGTTTGCGAAAATTGTCAAAACATGCTATTCATAATAGTCTTTTTACGCTAAAACGTTTATTATCTCTCCGATAAAATCTCTGTTTAAACCTCAGATAAGTCATTATGAATAAGACCATAAGTAGATAAACTACTGCATTGAGTTGTTCTTTCAATACCTTTTTTGTAATTTAAGGAAAAATACTCGTATATTTTTTAAATTTTTGAAATTTCGGCGAAAACTTTAACCATTCAAAATATGACCCTTTGTCCGTTATTTCGTGCATATGTTTCACTGGAATTGGACAATGCAATTATTTTCACTATTGTACAAACTGTTTTACTTAATTACGCACGCCTTAAAACTACTTAAATACTCTATGCTCTACATAATAAAACTACCTACTTTTGTATTCGAAGTTGAAAAAAAAATCCCCGGAAATAGGAACACACAAAATTATTATTTACTCACGAAATTCACGCGAATCTGCTATTACTGTTCATTGAACAAAAGATGAGACACACGCAAGACTATGTATGTTATTGTAACATATCAAAAGCAATGATTTCACAATGAAATCTTCTCTAATATTGTTCGTAAACAATGCGTAACGTAAATGGAAAAAATTGGTCAAGTGCGAGTCGGACTCGCGCACGAAGGGTTCCGTACCATTATCTATGCAACATAAGGCAACGTTATTAGTATCGAGCAAGAAACGGTAAAAAAATCATGTTTGTTGTATGGGAGCCCCCCTTAAATATTTATTTTATTTTATTTTTAGTATTTGTTATTATAGCGGCAATAGAAATACATCATCTGTGAAAATTTCAACTCTCTAGCTATCACCGTTCTTGAGATACAGCCTGGTGACAGACGGACGGACGGACGGACGGACGGACAGCGAAGTCTCAGTAATAGGGTCCCGTTTTTACCCTTTGGGTACGGAACAAAGACCGCTAATTGTACATGTTTTATCCTAATTTCGATATATAAGTGACATGTAAAATGTTTTGGTGTACAATAAAGTGTATTCTTTATATATTATAGAATAAACGATTTCGACGAATTGACTAGGTACTTCTTTTACTAAAGTTAGTTGCAAAAATACAGCAATATTTATATTTGACGGGCTTCGTGGTCTAGTGGTTCATGTAACGGACAGCCGTTCACGAGGTCTCGGGTTCAATTCCCGCACGGGACAATCATTTGTGTGATGTTTATATTTGTCATATAAATGTTTGTACTGCGTCTGGGTGTTTCTATGTATTATAAGTATATATTTACAAAAGAAAAATATGTATATGTATTCTATACGTATTCTGGTACCCATAACACAAGCAAAATAAGCTTAGCTTGGGACCAGAGCACGTTGTGTGAAATGTCGATGAATATTTATTTATTTATTTATATTTTACAAAAAGGACTGACTTTTAACGCGCTTTGATAGCTTCATTGGTATCTGTAAATTAATCTAAGTAATAGATTTTTTGAAAATGATTTCATAAAAACAAGCCAAGACAAATTGTCAGCTGACATGTCGAGGTGTTAAGAGGATACCAAAATAGCTTCGTGCATTTTTCTATGTACGAAGTTTTCATTGTTTCTTTAGATTGAATTGCTAGAGCTCTAATTTTTAAGTATATGTTTTTTCAATATATGATCTAGGATCGCATGAACTCAGAAACGCGATTGAAAAAAGTTTTCTCGATAGAAAATCTTGGCGAAACAACCTCTCAAATTTTTTATTTTTTTCATTTGTCGGTCTATTATCGCGTATTAACTAATGAAATAACTTTAAAAACATAGGTAACTATTATGTATAGAAACACGTGGATCAGAATTAAAATATATTTAGTAGATTTTGAGTAAATAGGAAAAGTATCCCTAATACTTCATTTTCTGTGCCTACTGGCTGTGTTAATATGTACGTGTCGGCGATGATATACGATAATATTAATGTAGGCCCTTAAAAGAAAGCGTGGTATCACAACGAGAGACGATATATCATTGTGATCTCTCGTGTAATACGTGGGAACATTTTATTTTCATGTACATAATGGATTTTTTATGGTGTGTTGATCTTATAAATCTGTCAACTTAAATTTATCTACTAACTATGATATATTTGTCTATAGAGATTACTTGGAGACGTTATTTTATAACTTATGGTTAAAATAAGCGTTTATACATGACTTTATCTTTTAAAATATTCTTAACGAGCCTTTTATTTAATAGACATACTATAGGAGAGCATAAAAATAACCTCCCCGCCATTCGGGTGTGCCGCCATGTTTAATAATGACGTCACAAAGTTAAGTATACTTTGTCATGCAAACGCTACGTATGTAGCAGACACATAGTCATTGAGGTGGTTTAAGGGTTTCATTTTTGAGTGAAACTAAAAAAATATATAATTATGTAATCGGCCATAAAAATAAAAACACAAAATACCTTGGTTCTCAAAAATCCATGAAATTTCTCGCTTGTAGAAATTGGATTTACTCTATGCTACAGCCACAGAGCTACAGCTCTCGTTCTTACTCGCGTTAAAATTGCGATGACATACAGCGTTAGCGTTTTTAAAACGCTTTTAATGTGACCATTCATACTGATGCTTTAGAATTAATCTTGTCGCTCTAGACGAACAACTGTTATTATAGCTGTAAAGTTTTCTTAATAGAAATATAATTAATAGTATAATTGGTCATATAGACAAACTTTCACATTATTTTGTATAGTAAAAATTCAATTTAATCAAGGCTAAACGCTAATGGTCTTATTCCATAATGACTTGGATGTTTGGTTTAAAATGGTTTAAAAGTTCGCTAAAATCGGTTTGCAAAAATTGACAAATTTGTTATTCATTATAGTCTTTTTACGCTAAAACGTTTATTATCTCTCCGATAAAATCTCCGTTTAAACCTCCGATAAGTCATTATGAATTAGACCATAAAACTTCAACAATTGCGTTGAAATTGCGTTGCCTGCGCGTTAGGAAAATACCGCGCTTTTTAAAAGTTTCGATATGTAAATACATATCATTTATATGATATTTATAAAATATCACACAAATGATTGTCCCAAGCGGGAATCGAACCGGCAGTCCGTTATATGAACCACTCCACCACAAAGCCCGTAAAAGTCTTGATAGTGCGCTTATTTTATCTGTACACTTTTTGATAGGTCGTTTTAAAAAGCGCTCGTGTAAATCAGGGTTAGTATTCTCTTGTCAGTACAATCCAATGAAACACAAGATCTCTATGTATAATGCTACTTAACGATATTACTAACACATTTGTACAGCGTTGAATGCGTAGTAATGGTCCGTTTTTCCTATTATGTACTGAAGTAAGCGAGTACTAAACGAAAGTCACGTATTACTTGATTTTATTACGGTTTTACTGTCATAACGTTAGAATAAAAGTAAGGATACCAGTATTATTATCGTTATAGTAATATAGGATGTGTTTTTAGGATAAAAATTTGTAATTTTATAATAATTATATATGTATGTAATTATATATATTACAAGCAAATTCATCGTGTTTAACAACAACTATACCTTAACAAATTATACAAATAAGCCATTCTCCTAAACCGCTCTAACAATAAAAAATGCATCAAAATCCGTTTCGTAGTTTTGAAGATATAAGCTCACTTAGGGCGATTCATACAAAAATAACGACGTAAAGATTATGTACCTATAGATTATGATTTTCTGTCCGTGGACAGTTTAAGAATACAACAGACACCAGCCCATTTCCTCCCCAGGAGGCTCTAACAGGTGACTATATTTTCGTATTTTATGTGTCTTAATATTTACACATATACGAGTACTTCAGTACTCTCTGCCTATTTCCATGGAAGAATGGCAACACGTTATATATGGTTAATGGATATAAAAAGTAGATATATTCGCAACAAATTTTTACACACGGCCTAGGCGATATTACGTAGATTGTACCTAAATAATTAATGTATAAGTTCTTAAAATAGCAAAACATTGTAACTGCAGATTTGCTTATATAATTTTCTTGATTGCATAATACCCGCTGGTCCTAACATATAGTATTAAGTTTCATTTTAATGATGTAAGCATTATAATTAGTTTCCAAGAACACACTGTAGTATCACGCAACTTTATAGGTCTCTTGTTGTTTTTAAAACTTGCTATATTTACAAGATATTAAAATTTTAAATTATACTTAGAGTCAAACTAGTTAATACGATACTTTGTAGTACATTATGTGTAAAGTGGAAGGCGTTGGCATCTGTGATACAATTATCATAATTAGTACAGATGCTAATGTTCATAATATATTATATCAGTTACTATTGTAAAATTTTTGCTCAATAAAGTTATGATAAGTTATGTTGTTTAACAAAATAGCCTTTTGTTTCATAAATTTGACATTGATATTGATTAAGCAGCATAGGTAATTACGGTAAAATCATTTAATAATGACTAACGGTCTTATTCATAATGACTTATCGGAGGTATAAAAGTTCGCTAAAATAGGTTCGCGAAAATTGTCAAAACTTGTTATTCATAATAGTCTTTTTACGATAAAACGTTTATTATCTCTTCGTTAAAATCTCCGTATAAACCTCCGATAAGTCATTATGAATAAGACCATGTTAATTTTAGCCTCGTGGTCTTGTAGTGCATATAATATTTGATATGATTTGATTTTGTAGTATATCCATATTCTGGTACCCATAACACAAGCATATAAGCTTAGCTCGGGACCAGAGGATGTTGTGTGAAATGTCCATGAATATTTAGTTATTTCATCTTACAGACATAGTAAGAATTTTTCAATACAAGTCGATTGTTAAAGATTCCGTTAGCCGGAATGTTGCAAAATATTTTGGGTTTACTGCAAAAATCAGAAGGAACATTTCTATTAAATATTGCCACAAAGATAAGGTGTTTTACATAGATTCCATAAATATTTATTTTACTAACAATACAAACAGGTGGATATAATTATGGAATTTCGTAATTCCTCCACGCAAAATCTACTGAATAGATTCAAAGCTGAATAGACAGCTTTTATGGATCGAAATACGGGCCTCCTCAAATTTGGGAGGGATTATGATCTTCTGTCGTATGCTGACCATCCGTGTTGGCACAGGGTTTAGTCTATCACAAAAGATGTTATGTTTGTACAAAAGGTATTCCTTAGCTGGCTTTTAAAGCACCTTAGAAAAGAAAAGGGATGAGTTAAGGTTTTCACCTGTCGGATCTTGGTCTATAAATGTTGTGAACTGTACCTAATACTTTTAGTATCTGTATCTCGTCTGAGTTTGTTTTGTTTCAGATACGAACAGAGGTTTTGTGGTAGGTCAAAATTCTAAAGAAGATTTCTGTACTATTTATATAATATGGTAAAACTTTCCACGTATTATTTATACAGCTGTACCATCACCTGTCACTATTATGTCAAAATAAATCCTGTTTAACGTCATTTAAGAGTTGAATGAAGCGTGATATTTGCATTATGCTAATATTTGTCAAATTGCAAGAACGTACCCGAGCAAATAATGAGGCTATAAGGTTCATTGAACCTTCGTTTGTTTAATAGGTTAGTTTGTTTTTTAAATCTAAATTAAATAAGCAGCTTACAACTAGTAACAACAAACACGATGCATTCGTTACAAATAAATCTGCTTTATACTGGTTTTAAGGCTTCCATATTTAACTTTACAGAATACTTTGGATTTTTTTTTGCCTAGTGGCCTATCGGCCCATGATGGTGCCTTAACCCTTTTCACGGCCCGGCAATTCCCTGGCCCGTTTCGTACGTGCCCATACGTGACCTGTCGGTTTATAATGTGTTATACTTTTTGTAAAACCATCATTAAAACTACCTATAATACAGTCCACTAGTTTTTAGGGTTCCGTACCCAAAGGGTAAAAACGGGACCCTATTACTGAGACTTCGCTGTCCGTCCGTCCGTCCGTCCGTCCGTCCGTCCGTCCGTCTGTCACCAGGCTGTATCTCAAGAACGGTGATAGCTAGAGAGTTGAAATTTTGCACAGATGATGTATTTCTATTGCCGCTATAACAACAAATACTAAAAATAAAATAAAATAAATATTTAAGGGGGGCTCCCATACAACAAACATGATTTTTAGGGTTCCATACCCAGTATCTCAAGAACGGTGATAGCTAGACAGTTGAAATTTTCACAGATGATGTATTTCTATTGCCGCTATAACAACAAATACTAAAAATAAAATAAAATAAATATTTAAGGGGGGCTCCCATACAACAAACATGATTTTTAGGGTTCCGTACCCAGTATCTCAAGAACGGTGATATCTAGACAGTTGAAATTTTCACAGATGATGTATTTCTATTGCCGCTATAACAACAAATACTAAAAATAAAATAAAATAAATATTTAAGGGGGGCTCCCATACAACAAACATGATTTTTTTACCGTTTCTTGCTCGATACTAATAACGTTGCCTTATGTTGCATAGATACGGAACCCTTCGTGCGCGAGTCCGACTCGCACTTGACCAATTATTATTGACCATACATAGGTATTCCCTTGGAAAAGATACCCATTACTGTTGGCACTGAGATTCAGAAAGTATTTATTGTCTGTTTAAGATACAGAAAAATGGCATCCATCAAACTTTATCCATATACTACTGGACATTGGCCTCCCCATAGGACGCCACTACATGCTATCCTGCGCTTCTTGGATCTAGCGGATTTCTGCGGGCTTGGCGATATAGTTACTCCACTTAAACACTAAATGACATGCACACAAATACTCCCTCTCTCCAGCCCATTTACGTCCCACTGTTGGGCACAGGCCTCCTCCACTTTGGGAGGGATTATAGTCTACTGTGCCGCGCTGACCAGGCGTGTTGGCACAGAGTTTATTTTCGAGCTTTCCGTCTCTAACAGATCATGTTATCTGTGTGCAATAGCTTTCTTTTCTTTCCTTAGCTGTCTTTTACAGCACCCTTGGGAGGAGATGGGGTGGTGGCACTTGTATTCTTAATCCGTCACCACATGGAGTACTCACACACATAACACACACATCACACATGTCTATAAAATACTTGGAATGTCGCCAACATTGCTCCTTGTCGAAAGTTTGGAAATTTTAATTAGTTAATACCTACTAATCTGCAATCTGTCGTGATAAGTATGCAGTGTTGCTTGGTTTGTGGTTACTGAACGAAACATTTTGTTAATGATTGACGGGTCGTTAAGCAAAGGAGTTCTTTGCCACTTTGCATAGTGACTTTGCAAGTTGACATTATTTTATGCAAGGTTAATAATAACTGGCAATTAATTATGTGCATAATTAATATTAGGACGTTTTGTTTAATTGGTTGAGGTTTGGTTTCAGAATACCACGAGTACGAAATGCGTACTACAGCTAATAATAGATGTTTAGCAATAAATTTGTAAGTATGATTACAAATTGGGTCAAGTAAAATGCGACTAGAAAGCGCTTTCAACGAGGGCCACTAAAATAGACCATACATTTTCAATTTTCTTTTACAACTTACAAGATGTGTTGAACCTTTTTGCTCGGAGTAAGGGGCAGCTATAAATGTGATGGATACTTTAGCAAGATTGTGGCTCCACTAAACTTTATAGTTATTGATCACAATATAGATGTAGTATCTATGTTATAGGAATGCTATTGATGTTTTCGGGGTATCCATTTGTCTACGAGTTTCTTTTCCATCCGCTCAAGAACATCATCAAAACATCTCTTCGGTTAAGCTGCTTTAATATTCCGTCTCACAGTGACCTTCTTATGGCCGTCGGGCTACCCACTAAACACATAATATACCTACAGTGCAATCTCGTCTGGTTTGATCTGTCAAATACCATACCATTAAGTACTAATTTAGTCCCTAACTTAAAATAATGATATTTTCTAACACTTGCGCGGCTCATTTGTTGAAATAAAACCATTTTTACGGATTTAGGCGCGTGTTTTTTAGGGTTCCGTACCCAAAGGGTAAAAACGGGACCCTATTACTGAGACTTCGCTGTCCGTCCGTCCGTCCGTCCGTCCGTCTGTCACCAGGCTGTATCTCAAGAACGGTGATAGCTAGAGAGTTGAAATTTTCACAGATGATGTATTTCTATTGCCGCTATAACAACAAATACTAAAAATAAAATAAAATAAATATTTAAGGGGGGCTCCCATACAACAAACATGATTTTTTTACCGTTTCTTGCTCTCATACAACAAACGTGATTAATTAAGTATTGTGTGTGTTGTTTGCTCATTTATTAATAACGTGCCTCATGTTGCATAGATAATGGTACGGAACCCTTCGTGCGTGAGTCCGACTCGCACTTGACCAATTTTTTTACGTGTATTGTTTGTTACGTGTATTTGTATCGTCGGGATAAAATTAAAACAAATACACGCGTCTAAATCCGTAAAAAGTGGTTTTATTTAAAAGAATGAGTTTATAATGAAATGAATTATATTGATCTCATAAGAATACACAAATAGTAGATAGTATATCTGAATATTTTCTTGAAACATAAAATACCGAGTATATTAAATTTAATTAAAACCTTTATGTGTAACGAATATTTTAACCTATTCATGTCTGAGTTTCCATTAAATCCCACGACGTTTGTGGTCGAGTAAAACCACAGCACCTGTTAAGAGATAGCGTTGCAAAATTTAATATTAAAGAACAGTGTTCACTGAAATATGTTTCTAGAAAGTTCTTGAACAATGGTTCGTAACTTCCTTGGTTAAGAGGATACCAAAATAGCTTCGTGCATTTTTCTATGTACGAAGTTTTCATTGTTTCTTTAGATTGAATGGCTAGAGCTCTAATTTTTAAGTATATGATTTTTCAATATATGATCTAGGATCGCATGAACTCAGAAACGCGATTGAAAAAAGTTTTCTCGATAGAAAATCTTGGCGAAACAACCTCTCAAATTTTTTATTTTTTTCATTTGTCGGTCTATTATCGCGTATTAACTAATGAAATAACTTTAAAAACATAGGTAACTATTACGTATAGAAACACGTGGATCAGAATTAAAATATATTTAGTAGATTTTGAGTAAATAGGAAAAGTATCCCTAATTCTTCATTTTCTGTACCTACTGGCTGTGTTAATATGTACGTGTCGGCGACGATATACGATAATATTGATGTAGGCCCTTAAGGAATCATTTTAATATATTCAGTTGGAGTAATTACAAAACCCAAATGTTTTGATCGTAATATAATAAATTGTAAATTTTTGCGCTAAAATATGTTCACCGTTATAAGTATATATCGATTTTTTGTTGAAAGTACGTCATATGAACTTCGAACTTATGTGCACAATGTACGCTGATTGCAACTAGTTGCATTTGAAGAAAGTGAACCGCACAACTGCAGTGCCCTCCCTCGTACAGGTGAAATTTAAGGTGAACAATTCTATTTTACGCTTCAGCAGTTGTACCAACTTGTAGAATAAAACTAAATAAAACCAATATTTATGTAACTATAATTATGGTTTTTATCAGAGTTTGTCACAAGCATTCTACTCTTCTATATTAATATTATAAAGGTAAAGAGTTCGTATGTTTGTTTGAACGCGCTAATCTAAGAAACCGCTATTCCGATATAAAAAATTCTTTCAGTGTTGGATAGTGAATTTATTGAGGAAGGCTATAGGTTATATAACATCACGCTGTGACCGAAGAACAAAGCATTAGTGAAAAATGTTACATAGACGGGAAATATTCTAAATTTCACGCGTACGAAGTCGCGGGCAACAGCTATGTTTAATGAATCATATCACAAGTCTCTTGGGCAGTGGGAAGTGACCTGTAAGTTTTGATTCCCTAGGCTAAGCCTTAAAGTTCAAAAATATTAAACAAATATTAATGGACATTTCACACAACGTCCTCTGGTCCCAAAGTAACCTATATTTCTATGCTTGTGTTAAGGGTACCAGAATACGGATAGACTACATATACTACTTTTCTTTCGTAAATACATACTTATAATACATAGAAAAATGAATGTAACTTGGCCATATCTTTTAAACGCATTGATTTAAAATATTGATTGTATTTTTTGCAACAAGGGGCCGCACAGATCTACATTTGGTATGAGTTTTAAGTTGATACCTTTAGCCGTTGCCGAGTAAAAAAAGTTTGGCAGACACACAAACAGACCGACAAACAGACGGACACCGTAGAGAGACTAAAAAGCTTTCTTTTTTGTACGATACCCTAAAAATGAAATTCAGATGCTGTCTATAATATTATACAATGTTTGTATGAAATATAAGCAAAATATGAAAAACAAAATACAAATTCAAATGATTTTCAACACTCAATGATTTCACAAACAATGGACGGGTCAAAAACAATAAAAAGAGCAATCAGTTGGGAAATACTATGCGCATATTTTACCATTGTTTATTATCATATACACCGTATGAAAATGGACCCAATCTGATAGAAAGGGTACAGGAATACTCACACAATTTGCATGGTTTCTTTGTAGAGTAATTTTTTTGTAGCTGTGACATTTAATTTATTGGCAGGGCAGAATATATTTTTTATTGTTCCGAGTTTTTCCAAAACACATCTCGTTAAAATTTGTCATAAAATTTTTAACGTCTAGTAAGTATAGTCCTTGGTTCATATCTATACTTAGTAACCTGGTTCTTTCTCCTAAAAGCTCTAGGTACATAATATAGGGCGATGTCAAATCAAGTTAACAACTTTTAAAACGAAAGAAATTAATTATTTTTAATTTATCAGCAGATAATCCATCAATTGCAACAACCACGGCAAAACGCGTACAACTAAAAGATGCCAATGCTTAGCACTGAATGGATAAGTGTCCGTGTGGTGACGGATTAAGAATACAAGTGTCGCCACCCCATCTCCTCCCAAAGGTGCTGTAAAAGCCAGCTAAGGGACATTACACACAGATAACATGCTCTGTGAGAAAAGGAAAACTCGAAAACAAACCCTGTGCTAGCACGCCTGGTCAGCGCGGCACAGTAGACCATAATCCCTCCCAAAGTGGAGGAGGCCCGTGCCTAACAGTGGGACGTAAATGGGCTGGAAAGAGAGAGAGAATGGATAAGGGCTGATGGATTGATTACAGTCTTTATTCATATTTGTATGTTAGAAGAACTAATAGGAGAAGAAATGGACGTAGAGGCAGAAGAAGAAGAGTAAGAATACAGTTCCTTAAAATGTTAACTAGTAGTTGCTCTACTTTAGAGCATTAGAGGCACTTGAAGCATAATGACGAAGGGAGATACTGTGGATGTAGTTTAATGAAACCTATAAGTAACTACGCAATGTGAATGACCTAACTCTCTGACTTTTATATTCAGGTTATTTAAACGAAAATACCTGAATCATTAAACAAGCATGGAAATTTATAATACCATTTATTTGCAAGGTTCCAATGAATATATATTGAAATCCAGATAAAACTGATTTTGAATAGAAATAAGAAACGAAATATGTTTATTTGGCAAAGTTACAAATACACAACTCTATGTAACATAGCCAACTGCGTGTAAACAGGGTTCCGCATCTATTTTGAAGGTTCCATATCTACCAGACACGCAAAAAACACATGCATCATTTATGTAACTGTAATTTATAGTATTGCCCTAAAATTAAGGTCAATCTAAGTAACAAACATCATTCTGGAATAAGATCTTGACTCTGTATCTTACAAACAATATTATTTTTGCCTAAATTCAAGCCCAATTTCAAAGTGGGAAATTGTTGAGCCAAGCAGGTCACGAATTTATGATACTCAATGCAATTTGATACAGTATAAAGGGCAATTAATTAAAAATTTTCACTGCTTGTTTGTTTTCACTAACTGTCGTCACGTGACGTTACACTAGATAATTCTTAACTGATGTGTCTCCTATCAAAAGATAACTCAATTGTTTACTAAACAATGTTTGTTCTAATTTTATGTTTTCATAATTATACTATTTGTATCAAAAACGTAAGATTTCTTCAGTCGTAGCTCTGTTAGTGAAGAAGTAGAAAGTCACACTAAAGATGTTAGTTGGAAAATTTCGCCAATTTCATACTGCCATAGCTTGTAAGTCTATTTGGTTTTATTTTTACAACAACTTACTGTATATTCATGAATATAAAAGACCATTGCTTTGTTTGATTTTTAACAATTTTAATCAGTTATATATTCTGTTACTCATTTTTATAACAACTAGACTATTGTTATTTTAAAATGTATTTTTATTTATGTATATATTGATCATGGACCGAATCAATTAATGATTGAAATGAACCAAGAAAAAGCTACAAGAAACGTTAATGATCACAATCTAATCCCCTGGTCAGTGTCTTAAAGAACTCCACGCAGCATACCATCGGCTTCTCATTATAGAGGTCTCTAACATTAAAAGGAAATCCAACCATGTTAAAATAAACAATGCACAAAGTGCTTCTGTTTATTAAATAAAATTACGTTTACTTGTAGTAGTACTTCAAAGAGGAGTTCTTCCAAAAACTTTTTACATTTAACTGAAATAATTTATTGTAGCTAGTTTTGCGTCTCTACTCATGGGATTACTTAATTCTTGGCCATCATATACCTCGGAAATATACCTCTCTAATACTACAACACCACTTTCTTCTGCAATGACAAAGACTGAAGAAGCCTTACTAGGAAGTTTGCCTTCGTTAGGAGCTATGCTAGGCACATCGCTTGCTGGTTTATTGATGAATTCTTTGGGAAGGAGATACGGGGGAGTCGTGATATCTATACCAATTTTGGTAAGTACAAGATTTTAAAGGTTGCAAAATTCAGACGTTCCATTGCAACAATATTGACAACAATTTATACAGTTGAGCCTTATTAAAAATAGTTCGAAATGGATCACTGATATTTGGAAATTCACCTATACAAAATAGAGTATCTGGATGGTGCGTGAGTAAAAAGTTGGAACAAAAGTCAACAGAATAAAAGTCAAAGAGTTGTTGTAGTTATAGAACAATATAGAATACTATTAATTATTTGTACAATCTAGTAGCGAAGTAGGCACATAAAATTTTGTAATATGTTTGTGTTCTTTATTTCAGCTGTCTTGGGGAATGATAAGTATAACAACATCAATAAAATTAGTTCTTGTAGCCAGGTTTATAGGTGGATTTTCAGGTGGTGCTTCTTTAGTACTTGCACCCATTTTTGTTTCGGAAGTGGCAGAAGATTCAATAAGAGGATTATTAGCTTCAGGTAAGAATTCTTTCTACCTATGAGTAACACACAAATCTTTAGCATTAAAACGTTTAGTTCTATGTGCAGTATGTATGAAAACTAGTGTTTTCTTATTTATTTTCAGCATCTGTTTATCTATATTGCGGTGGAGTTCTCCTTTCTTACATAATTGGTTTCTTCTTGACATACAGAACTATCATATGGATGAATCTGCTCTTGACTGCGCTAAACTTTATCCTGCTAGCATTGGTTATAGAAAGTCCTGTTTTTTTATTAAGACAAAGGAGAGAGGTGGTTTGTATATTTTTATACTCTATAAATATAAGAAAGCTCATATTCGGCATAACGATTACCGTATCATTACCGGAACTTTGCATTTTAAGTCTCTGTAAAGGGTGAGGTGGCACTGGTTCCTAATCTTTCACCGGACAGTAATTGAAGTATCTTCGGAAAAACTTCTCAAAAAATTTTTTTATTATTTGTCTCTCATATTTGCTCATTATTGCATTCAATAACTAATTGAAAGACGGTTAAAACAAAAGGGGTCCTCAAATTGTAAGAAATATATACAGAATTATGACGAATGAAAAAACTGGAAGAGTAATTTATATTCAGTATAATATGATTACCGATGGACAGGAAAGAATAACTATGCTTTTTAATGTTAACCGCGCACATTTTCTAACTAACGAAATATTTACAAAAGACTTTCTTGACGTCAGTTAACAAAATATTATGCTCACAAAGATAAGCCTAAAATCATAAAACGTAGACTGGAGGGTGTGTCTAAGGACCACTGTAGGTCAATAATAGGATTGGTAGGAAGCTAATTATATATAAAAAATATGCACCCATAAATGACAAATAACGTAACTTTCAACGTCAAAGCATGGAGCAACACCATAATCAAAAGGCTTAAAATTTTGCCCAAATCCCTACCGTTGGTTCAAAACGGCCTGATACTTTCTCATATTTGACCACATTAATGCAACCGGAATAAATATTTGCGATTGTTGAAAGAGAAAACAGTAAGTAAATAAATCAAGAACCAGTGTACTTTACGATACTCTCTATAAATAGTTTGTCTTTGGTATTATTTGTTTGTGTGATTCAAAGATATTAGAATATGCAAACAAATGTAAAATTAAACAAACATAATTGCAAAGTTATTATTACAGTAGCATGTGGTTCTATAAGGTTATATTTAAATAGAATCCTGGAAAATCACAAAAAAGCGGAATTTACGGAAGCTTTGTATGTGAAAAATACATGGTTTTAAATATATACTTACTTATACTATAATTTTAAATGTATATATTAAAAATACATGGTTTTGATACACATGTAACTTATATTGCTATAGTAGAAATAAGAATATATTTCAAAAAATTGGATCTCAGTGGGAACTTTCTGGAGCCCTTTGTCCAACAGTGGACGGAGAGAGGCTGACTGATGGTAACTTTCAAAATTTTACGTAACTGTCCAATTAAATATAAGAAAGAAAGAGGAATCGTCAACTACTTAATTTTTTTGTAAATAATCATTATCTTTATTGTTTTTAGGATGCAATAATTTCTATCGCTAAATACAGAGGACTGCCGGTTTCCTCAAAAGTGGTTGAAGATGAAATTACCAAACTGAAATTAAATATAATGCTTCCTGTGGAACTTTTATCAGCAACAGGTATTTGTCTCTCCCTTCAGCTCATTTACGTCCCACTGTTGGGCACGGGCCTGCTCCATCATGGGAAAGATGGCCTACTATGCCACGCTGACCAGGCATATTGGCATAGAGTTTAATTTCGTATTTCCCGCCTCTCACACACGATGTTAATCTGTGTACAGTTTATTTCACCATATTCAGAAAATAAGATTTCCATTATCTTTCCAGCTTCTTTCATTTTCTTTTATTGATGTGCCGTACTTATAAATCTTCCAATTCATAGGAAATCAGTTGACTACAAATACAATTCTAATCATTCAACAGAAATTCGTTCCAAAGAAATACATGATTCAGAAAAGAAGATGCTACATAAGGAAGAGATTGCAAGAGACAAAAGGAATTCAATGTCTGCTCTGAAATTACTTTGTAAGTAAACTTGATAATGATTTAAACAATATTCAAGTGATTTTCGTTTTAACTAATTTAGGGTCTCTGTCTCATCGTATTAAGATCATCATCATTATCATCATCGTCGTATCATCATACTCCTTCTTGAGTGGGGCTAGGCAGAGACTACTTAAACACACTTCTTCAGCTTAATTTGCACTCACAGATGTGCTCATATTTTCGTAAAAGTTGAAAGTCCTAGCTACTTCGCTCTTTGATGGACTTCGGCGATTAGCATTTCCCCAATCAATTTTTTATTGATTGTTTTTTTATTGTGTTTATTCCATACATTTTTGTAAATATTTCAAAATTCTTGTGTTTATTCAGTTTTACAACAAACTTCGAGATGGGCATTTATGGTAGTAACAGCAATAATTACTTTGCAGGTAAATATTTATCTTTTAGATTCGATGCTTTCTCTCCTATATTTACATTAAGTACATTAAAATATATGTCATCTTTCAGGTATTTATGGGCAGTGCTCCTTTACAAGTGTACGCAAAAAGTGTCTTTCAGCAAACTGATCCAACAAAAGCAGATATATACACAATTATATATGCAGGAGTACTTTTCAGTGGCTCACTATTTACAGCATTGCTTGCAGATAAAGCTGGGAGAAAGGTTGGTCACTTATTTTATATTAATATAATACTTATATTAATATCATCTATAGGATCCAACAAATCTTTATATTAACTTTCTATAAGTTAGCAGTGATATTGTTTTATCATATGATATTCTAAAGAAACCAAATATAACGACCATAGAAGTGCCTCCTGGTAGTAAATATTGGCAAATTAATAAACATGAACCACCAACTAACTTCATAATAGTTTTCTGCGGGTCTTATTTTAATAAATTAAAAAGAACTGGAATAAGAAAATTACTCCATCTAAGTCTCTCCAAAAAAACCTTGTTTCAACAAACAGGTTATAAAAGTCAAGACAGAAATCGCGCAATCTTCTAATTTTGCTGAAATATTTGTAACCTATATTATTAGGACAGCTTTAAACAACAGTGATTTACTGACTTTTGTACTTTTTTCTTCTTATAACAGTTTCTGAATTAATTGTCTATATGCATCCGTAATGATTTCTAATCCTGTAAAATTTTCTTTTTACAGTTCCTGATTATATCTTCTTCAGTGATTGTATTCCTGTGCATGAGTGGACTAGGATATTTGCTGCAGATTAAGACAGCTCCTCCAATCGTCACTGTTTCATTAATTTTCGCATATTGTTTCTTCTATATTTATGGAGCTGGTACTGTTCCCTACATTCTTTTGGCTGAAGTTTTTATGCCTGAAGTAAGTAATCTATGTTGATGCTCTGGATACTAATGGCGCAGGAATGTGCATTGTGGCACTCTTTGTAGGCTGTCTATATCAGGACACGTACCAACACGCCTGGGCAGCACGGGACAGTAGACGAAAGTGGAGCAGACCCGTGTAATAATGGACCTTACTGGGCTGGAGAAAGAGATGTTTACGTGGATGGGGAAATTCATAGGGAAGTAAATATTCTATTATTTCAATCTCCTTAGATTGAACATATACTCAATCCCGTTTTCTCATATCAGAAGTGTATAAGACAGCTAAGGGAAATGTTCCGACAACTTTGTCTGCAGAAGAGGAAAGGTTTGAAAATTAACTTCTTAGCAACACGATCTCTTACTAAATATTCTCCCGTTCAAAATATTTAGTGTTAAATGGTCAGGACTTCACAGATTAAAAAAAAATCGTATCTGAAATAAGGATCACACATCATAGCTGGTCTTTTAAATTATTGGATACCTTTTAAATAAACAATCTAATTTTTATTTTGTAGGTGCAAGATTTAGCATCATTAATAATCATCGAATGGGCTTGGTTCCTCAACTTCGTCATCATTGCGGTGTTTCCATTTCTAATCGATGCCTTTGGTATCCATGGTACATTTTATATTTTTGGTTGTATGGGATTGGCTAACGCGATAATTTCATATGTTATTGTACCAGAAACTAAAGGGTTATCTCATTCTCAGATTCAAGATATGTTATGTAAAAGAAAAGAACATAATTATAAGTTTAAAGCTTTATTTACGAAATTAAGTAGAAGCGGATAATTTAATTAATTAATAATTACATGATTTTTTTTAATTTTAGTATATTGAATAGGAATTTTAAGGAAAAATCAATATTAGATTTAGCTTTTGTCTAAAATTATGTTTATTTAGTTATCAAAGGTTTTAGAAAATGTGTTATAGTTAAGTAAAATTAAATTTTTATCATATTTTAGGCAATAAGAATACATTAAGTAATAAATTTTATTAAAATTGTCCATTTAGTATTTTTGAAAGTAATTTTTTTGCTATGCATGTACATTAACAGTTTAATATGTATTATTAGAGTTATGTTAATAATTATTATTTAATAATAAGTAGTATTAAGAATGTTGTTAGATAAAGTAAATTTATGAAACTCTATTCTTATTCTTTACTCTTTATTGCACACATACAAAGTATAACAGAAAAAAAAAGATTACAAATATTAAATAAATATCATTTACAAAGGCGAGCTTAATTCAATAGTGAATTTACTTCCAGCAAACCTCAATAATGGAGAATTTGACGTTTTGGAGTCTTTGAGAATTTGATGTTTTTATTTACGAACCAATTCAATTCCCTTATTTGTAAACCATTCATTACAAAATATACTTGTCAATAATCACGGTAAATCCGTACTTAAAATACGTAGAAAACACACAAATGCAGTAAAAAGATTAGATTGTAAGGGTCGAACCCGTGATATTTTTGCCACTACGTACACGGCAGTTTAGTTCAGTTCGTTACTCTACCGTTGCACCGTGAGACCAGTTGCTTACATTTAAAAAAATCTGGTCAAGTACGAGTTGGACTCACTTGAAAGGGTTCCGTACTGTTTATTATCGTAATATATTCGATATTCATCTCTCTCTCCAGCCCATTTACGTCCCACTGTTGGGCACGAGCCTCCTCCACTTTGGGAAGGATTATGGTCTACTGTGCAGCGCTGACCAGGCGTGTTGTCACAGGGTTTATTTGCGAGTTTTCCGTCTCTCACAGAAGTTGTTATCTGTGTGCAATATCCCTTAGCTGAATTTTACAGCACCCTTGGGAGGAGATGGGGTGGTGACACTTGTATACTTAATCCGTCACCACACGGACAGGACTACCATTAATGATGAGTATTTGTTGCTATAGTATCAACTGAAACAAGAAACAACTACAAAAACTGTGAAATTTTGTCATCGTTCCAGAGATAATGCGAAACGGGACCCTAAATCCCCTCACTTTTCTTGTCTTCGCAACCTCTTTTTTTAGTCTTATTTTTTATTTTACGAAATGAAACGTTTTCGTCCTCCTCTTCTAAGCAAAGTGGCCAGTCACAAGTCTTTTCTTGCACAAATGGGTCTACGATTCGTATGAATAGCTAGAATAAATACAATTATTTAAATATAGAGGATTTAGGTATTCTTATTTTATGTAGGTATTTATTTATTTGATATATTTACATAAGAGCCCGAAACATAATTGACCACAATATTAACTGCAGTAATATAGTAAAGGAATGTAATATAGTAAAGGAAGTACAAATATTTGAATACTAGCCTTTGCCTGCGACTTCGTACGCGTAGAATTTAAAAAAGTATATTAGTTTATTATTGATAAAAAATGCCTTATTCTGCTCTTGAATAGCTGTTCACTACCATACCCACTACGTACCATAATTTCATGAAATTACTGACACAAACGTGAATTTATATTTATTTATTGAATAAGTAAAAAAATATTTCTTAACACAAAATTCGTTCGCACGCACATCAATTTCGTTTTCTTGATAAAAGTGCATCTTGAATTTGAGCATTGGAGAGCCCTTTAGTTTCTGGCACAAAGAAGAATCCAAAAATAGCATTGATCAGTCCCACGCTTCCAAATATGTAGAAAGAGCCATGGATACCAAAAGCACTGTTCATATAAGGGAAGATAGCCAGTATCAAGAAATTTAACAGCCAAACTAATTCGATAATGATCATAGATGCAAAGTTTTGGATCTGAAAAAAATGTAAAATATCAGTAACAGTTCAACTTTTTTTACAAGTTGCAACAACATATTTTTCAGGAGACTTTTTTTACAATTTTTTTAATAACCGACTCACGTTAGCTCGAAGAAAGTTACACGAACTCACGTCTTTATTACTACTATGGTAACAGTAAGACATATTCCACTGAACTTAAGTAATGGGATAATGGTAAGAAATGATGACGATAATAGAACAGAAATGATGATTTCTGATTTTAAAATCACTGATTATACCTAGACACAATTTTTTACCAAATTATGTTCTTATGACATGTCCATTTTTTATTTTGGGACTTATTATTATGAGAACCTACTGTTTTTTAGTTTGTCATACATACTTAATTGGCAAAACATGTTGATACCAAATAAATCTATTCTATTCTATTCTATACTGAATTATTTCAAATATTAACTAAACATGTAAGTGCAGTGTAAATATGTCTTACAATTTTAGTAGCTATAAATAAAGACTAGGCATAAAACTAATGTTGTAGTTACTGATAACTTAATATCATACCTCAGGTATAAAAACTTCAGCCAACAAGACATAAGGAACAGTTCCAGCTCCAAACATAAAGCAGAAAGAGTAAGCAAATATCACTATTACGGTAACTATAGGTGGCGCTGTTCTTGACTGCAGTAGGTATCCAAGTATTGTCATACATACGAATACAAGAGCTGAAGAACTGATTATTAATAACTGAAAAAATAAAGATAAAGTTTCATGTAAATTTCGGCCCATTAAAATACACTTCCGAGTACCAGACTCAGAAGTGGGAATATTAATCTCCGCTTAACATTGGAAGAATATTTGTTCTAGCATACCATAAAGCAAGCGTACGAAGACAGGCTTTTATTTTGAGTATTTCATCTTTCGTTTTTTTTTTTGCTACTATAATTATAGTCTTCTCTCTAGCTCGTTGACACTAAATAGGAAAGATCAATGTCGGCAAGTTCAATAAAGATTTTCTTTGAATAAAAATAATTTCCTTAGTTTAAAAACTTAAAAACACGCTTGAAAATCCTGAATATATTTTTAAATTATTGTATTGTCATCGGTCCTTGATATTTATGCAAAATTTCAAATCAATCCGACTACTGCAAGAGGATGAAAATCGCGTTAAAAGATTCCGTTACATAGATTAAAATATTGATAGATACATACCGAACTTATAAAAGCGTGTTAAAAATAGCTAGATGTTTGAGTTATCATGCGTACATTGGCAGGTAATAGTCACTTAATTGATAAACCCAAAAAACCTACTCGTACTTTGATTTTGTTTTACTTTGTTTGTACTACGTCTGGGCGTTTTCTATGTATTATAAGTATGTATTTACAAAAGAAAAGTAGTTTATGTATTAAATCCGTATTCTGGTACCCATATATATATACTCATAGTGAAATTTCCATGAATATTTATTTATTTATATTTATTTATTTTGATGGAATACGAAACCAAAATGATAGCTTGTTGTATAGCCATTGGGCCTTGAAAATTAGGCAAAATTCCAATTTTATTTCGTGTGAAGTGAAGTGTTTAGTTCTAAAATTCCTTCAAGTACATAGATATAAGCAAAGCTAATAAAAGCGTGTTAAAACTTACTCGTCTACCAGCTTTATCTGTTACTGCAGCCGAGATAGCGGATCCAGCGAACAAAACAACAGCGAACAATATTGTATACAAATCTGCTTTACTTGGGTCGGCTTCATTAAATACTGTCTTGGCATATACTTGTAATGGCACGTTACCCATGAAAACCTGGAACAAAATTAATATTATTAAGATATTCTGCAATTTTGTCAAGTCTAAACGTTCCCATCATGTAATTATAGTGATTGTGACGATTCGAATGTATGTAAAAATGGAATATTTTGAAGAGACATCTGAAAATATCAAAAAATTGGTCAAGTGCGAGTCGGACTCGCGCACGATGGGTTCCGTACCATTATCTATGCAATATAAGGCAACGTTATTAGTATCGAGCAAGAAACGGTAAAAAAATCATGTTTGTTGTATGGGAGCCCCCCTTAAATATTTATTTTATTTTATTTTTAGTATTTTTTGTTATAGCGGCAATAGAAATACATCATCTGTGAAAATTTCAACTGTCTAGCTATCACCGTTCTTGAGATACTGGGTACGGAACCCTAAAAATCATGTTTGTTGTATGGGAGCCCCCCTTAAATATTTATTTTATTTTATTTTGAGTATTTGTTGTTATAGCGGCAATAGAAATACATCATCTGTGAAAATTTCAACTGTCTAGCTATCACCGTTCTTGAGATACTGGGTATGGAACCCGAAAAATCATGTTTGTTGTATGGGAGCCCCCCTTAAATATTTATTTTATTTTATTTTTAGTATTTGTTGTTATAGCGGCAATAGAAATACATCATCTGTGAAAATTTCAACTCTCTAGCTATCACCGTTCTTGAGATACAGCCTGGTGACAGACGGACGGACGGACGGACGGACAGCGAAGTCTCAGTAATAGGGTCCCGTTTTTACCCTTTGGGTACGGAACCCTAAAAAGAATAATAAAAACAGTCGTCCGGCTCAAAGCCTTTAAGAAATCAGTAAGCATTATCACTAAAATAAGTTACACTACAGTCAAAGCATCTCCATCTCAAATGAGATTTTTCTTTTCAAAAGGATTTGGATGTATTAAGCGAGAAGAAGCTTTTACTCGAAATATAACTGTAGCCAATTCTAATAAATATAAAATCCAGCTAAGCCCTAAACGAGCATGTTCTTCCATTTTTGATCCCTTCAATCGCATCCCACATACAGCTAAGTACTATTTCGGATACTTTAAACACATTCAGTACATAATATAGACACTGCAGAAAATGTTGAGTATAATAATAATAAATAAATATTCATGGACATTTCACACAACGTCCTCTGGTCCCAAGTTAAGCTTATTATGCTTGTGTTATGGATACCAGAATACGGATATGATACATAAACTACTTTTCTTTTGTAAATACATACTTATAATACATAGAAAACACCCAGACGTAGTACAAACATTTGTATGACATTTATGAATATCACACAAATGATTGTCCCAAGCGGGAATCGAACCCGCGACCTTGTTAACTTGTGAAATAATAATATATTATGTTATTTTTTTTTGGGTCGTTAGACTAGGACTGCATTCCACCTACAGCTACAGGTAATAATTATAGTGTGAATGCACCATTAACTTTTCATTTCGTAAGGTGCATCTTCATGCCTCGCCAAGGAGATCCTAGGTTATTTTATGATTTTATTTACGTGGGGTACACACGTTGTCTTTCCGATAGCGGAGGCAACCTTTGGGCTATGTTTGGGACTCCTGCCTTATTTGATGGGGGCCGGTTTACTATGCCCCACGGTGTTAGCCGGTACATGGTAGTCACTCAGAAATTACTATGTCTCAGCAAGGGAAGTTTTTACGTTTGGTCTCATCACTGTATCTTTTGAGCTATGTCATTCTTATCATACTATTTCGCAAGTTAGCTTAACGTTATAATTTGGCTTTTTCCGTAAGTCTAAATTTAGATTATTTTATACTTAATGCAATAAATGCTTTTATTGTATCATTTAAATAGAAATTCCATAGAAATATAGGTAGGTTGACTTAGAATAAGCAAACATGATAAGCTTATTTCTTATCTTTACGTAATGAAAGTAGAAAATCTTACAGTAAATATTAAATGATAAGCGTTTTGCAATTCTTCCTTAAAATTGTTTATTAAATATTGATATCACAAAATTTAATGCATAAAACTTTAAAAAGATTGATTGATATATAGACAATAGACCTAATAACAAAAGCTCCGACTTATTGATAATTCGAAACATCAACAGAATACTTTGTTTCAAATAAAAATATTTTGTTTCCCTTAACCTGACCGAAGCGATTCATCAATAAAACAGAGGATTTGCAGCATGCAAACGAGCATGCAACATGCAAGCAGGATGCAACATTCAAGAAAGCGTGTAACATGCAAGGAGGCATGCAACATGCAAGCAGGCAGCAAGAATTGTTTCTGTCACGGCTCCGGCGCTACGGGCTTTGGGCGGGCCCACGCGAGCTTATCTCGTCGCAGATGATTTTGAGGCTCACCGCCGCTGCTTCGGCTATGCCGGCTAGCCTCAGCTTCAGCGGCGGGCCTTCAAACCTCCTCAGCCCGCGGGCCGTCCCAACCCTCCGTGCCTACGCGGGCTTAAATTGCACTCTAGTGTAGGGCAAACAAGACTACGTGAAGTCGGTTTTGCATTTAAGGTCTGGAGAGCGTGCTGGAAACTCGATTGGCCCCCTGCGTCCTATCCACTGGCCTTTTCTTGTGGGGCACAGTAAAAGATGAGGTGTACAAACGTAAACCACGTAACCTAGACATTCTTTGGAATGAGATTCAAGCAGTGTGTAGAGAAATCTCATTGGACGTTTTGATACGATGTACAGAATCAGTGGTGACTCGTACTCTGAATGGTATTGATGCTGCAGGTCACCAATTTGAACAGTATTAACATTTGTTATTTATGTTTCATTTACATTGGACTTTCAGCTTTCTATTTTCCTGAAATTTAACTTTGTAGAACGGTAAATAAATTTTCTATGGAAGTTAAAAGTGTGTATACATTTTTTTGAAGCACCCGGTATACATAATACATGAACATACCTGCGCGGATATAGCAGCTGTAAGAATTATAAAACCTCTTCTCGATGCTGGCTCCAAGACTGAAACAGTTATGTGTTTGTTGTAATTCGTCGTTCTTTTCTATCACCTTCTGATTTTATCAGTAAATTGAACTTCTGTTCATTTTTTATAAAGTTCCCTTTTTTATAAATATTTTGGACATTTCACACAACGTCCTCTGGTCCCAAAGTAAGCTATTTCTATGTTTGTGTTATGAGTACCAGATACGGATATACTACATATACTACTTTTCTTTTGTAAATACATACTTATAATACATAGAAACACCCAGACGCAGTACAAACATTTGTATGATATTTATAAAATAAACACCACACTAATGATTGTCCCGAGCGGGAATCGAACCCGCCACCTCGTGAATGGCAGTCCGTTACATGAACCACTAGATCACAAAGCCCTACTACTTTTCCAACTACTTTGGTTTTAAAAGAACATAAAGCTTAAATCCTAATCATCTGTGTAATGAAACTGTTGAGGTCATCGTCAGCTTATTTTTAAATCTAATTGTTTTTGACCTTAGTATTATAAAAAACAAAATATTTATTATAATCTATTATAATATTTTTCTATCATAATAATGTTTTGATTGATCACAACATTATGGCTAGAATGGCGAGTTAAATTAAAATAACTTACATAACAACTTGATTGCTGATTTGCTTTGTTGATTCGTAGTGCCATCTTCTATAGACATTTTCTCTTTCTCTGCTTCTGCAGCTTTTGCGTCTGCTTCTGTAATATTGAAAAAATATTTTAAGGCATTTTTACAAACCCTCATGCTTAACTTCTCAGTCTAATAAGGTAGGATATTGTTAAACAGAACACAACGTTATATGAACGTAAACAAAATGAAATTATGATCATCATTATTTTATATAATGATTGATAAATCTGACATGATTGCTCACCTGTGGAAGATACAAGTTGGACAGATGGCATCAGCTGTTGTTTCAATTTTGTCAGTTCATCTAATACTACCACAGAAGACACTGGTACGCCACGATATTTTGCAATGGATAATTTTGCATCCTAAAACAAACACTAATTGTAAAAAATGATTCAATAGTAAAATAATTTGCAAAGTTCCCTAAACCTCGCTGTAATGAAGACATGACAGATCAAAAATGCAAGTGCTCCATTTCCTACCGAAGGCTGTAAGAGCCGCCTAAGTGATGTTACAAACAGAAAACATCTTCAATAAGAGAGAAAACTTGACTAAAAATGATTTTAATGGTGAACGTTGTCACAAGTGGAGTTAACCATATACCCTCCTGAAATAGAGGAGGTTCTTGCCTAATCCTTCCTTCCCTTCCCAGCCCATTGACGTCCCACTATTGGGAAAGGGTCTCCTTCACTCTGGGAGGGTTTCGGTCTTATTAATATGGCACCCCGACCAGGCGTGTTAGCATAATGGTTTTGCTTCGATTTTTCCGTCTCACACGGAACTTGTATTATATCTGTTCATAAGGTCTCTTAGCTGACATTTACAGCACCTTGGGGAAGCAACGGGGGCAGTGACTTTAATCATAATAACAAGGACATACACACGAAAGATAGTTGCACTAGTACAGGTGTGGGCAACTTTTGTGCACATAAGATCTACTTTTTATTTTAAAATTGAGTCGCGATCGACCTATTTCTTAGGTAAGAAGGGGGACGTTTATGCAATGTGGTTTTAAACCGGCGCGCGGCGTGCACTCAGATAACTCAGATAAAATAGTAGAAAAGTACTAAAAGTGGTCACGCTGAACGTCTCCCTACTCGAAGCATGAGCTACGCACATGTTCATTCCCGTATCAAGTACTAGAAACATTTAGCATTGAACTTGCGAGTGATCGACCAAAACTGGTCGATCGCAATCGACTTGTTGGCCACTCCTGCACTAGTAGATCTAATTTATATTACAATTACCTCTTCCCTTTTTCTTTTTAAATAATACACAGGACTTTCTGTTACTAATGCCAGTAGAATTGTGCTGGTGAGACAGACAAACAGATTTATGTATATTGTAGTTCTATATGGCAACAGCCATCCCATTGTGTAGGTTATCATGAGACCGGTGCAGTAGAGGAACACCGAGGCTGAAATATAAATTATAAAATTTGGTATAGTTACAGACCTAACTCGACAAACTGTGTAAAATCTTAATCTTAACTAATTTATAAACGCGAAAACAAGCTAATGACACTATAAAATTTTTTACGAGCTTAAATGTTAATGTGTGGAACTAAACTATAGCGCGATTTAAAAATAGTACAACGCCATCTATCGAGTGGTATAGTAAACTTCTATTTGTTAAGGTTTGATTTCTAAATTTCATGCGTACGAAGTCGCGGGCAACAGCTAGATTTGTATATTTTTGACGTCAGACGTAAAATCAACCAAAGCCCACTGTAACATGATCAAGAAGTCATGTTGCGTCGTCCTCGAACAGCGGAATAAGGGCAGGAGAATAATAATGATATTATAAATGAAACATTAAATTGTATTAGTGATTTTTGGCGAAAATCAAACACGCAGTTAATAATATTCTAATGAATAGCAAAAACTTAAACCAATACATAATATCAGATATCCTAAGAGAATCTGTTATTTAATATTTGATAACAATGAGTATTGTTGATACTGATAACTGTTATAAAATTATCTTAGAATAATTTATGAATTTAAATGTTTACAGTTGTTAACATAATATTTAATTTTAATATCAGTATTCTTCATATGAAAGTATTAAAATAGTTTGATAAAAATATAAAAATGAAAAAGTAACCGTAAGCTGTAGCTGTAAGTATCAACAGGATGAAGTCAATTTGACACTTATGAATCCTAGACATTTTGTTTGGAAACAAAAATTAATATATTCGATAAATCGGGATTCGCCATTTTCAAGCGTGTTTTTTAGTTTCTGAAATAAGCATAGGTATTATTTATTTATTTGGTAAATATTATGCTAACCTGATGCTAATGTGCCTCTGATTGCATCTTCTGCTACTTCCGAAGTAAATATTGGCGCCAGCATGAGTGAGCCCCCACCAGACATACCGGCGAAAAATCTTGCAGCTAGCATGACGTTTATTGACGATGTTACATTTACGACTGCCCATGATATCTAAAAAAATATTTTACAGTTAAAAATAGCATAGGTATACTATCCTCTCTCCAACCCATCTACGTCCCACTGTTGGGCACGGGCCTCCTCCACTTTGGGAGGGATTATGGTCTACTGGGCCGCGCTGACCAGGCGAGTTGTCACAGGGTTTATTTGCGAATTTTCCGTCCCTCATGGAGGATGTTATCTGTGTGCAATATCCCTTAGCTGACTTTTACAGCACCCTTGGGAGGAGATGGGGAGGTGGAACTTGTATTCTTAATCCGTCACCACACAGAGAATACTATAATAGCATATAATAAATAATAGCATAGACTATATTGATTAAAGCAAGACTCAATAGTGGTAATTTTATTCAACCACAAAAATTTACAAAGCATTTAAACCATCCATTTAAACCATCCATGGCAGTCTATAATATGCAAATTTTTTTATTATTATTTAATACGTGAACAACGCGACACAACATACTATATATTCCGTGTGGTGACGAACAAGTGTCATCACCCAATTTCTTCCCCAGGGTGCTGTAAGAGCCAGGACTAAGGGAAGTCCATCTAGTGAAAGACGGAAAACTTAAAACTAAAACCTATGGCAACACGCTTGGTTATGGAGGCCTATGCCCAACAATGGGATGTTAGTGGACAGGAAAGAGAAATACAAAAGAAGAATTTGTTTATGTAATCCCAAAAATAAAGTTAACTTTTTAAGATTAAAATATTAAAATAAAACCACTTTGTACGGAATTAGACGCGGAAATTTGTTTTAAATTTTAGCTCGACGTTTCGGACACTTTACAGTCACCATGGTCACGGGTAGGACTGCGCTGTAAAGTGTTCTCTACGATAAAAAAATCCGTAAAATGTGGTATTATTTAAATAAATGAGTCGCGCAAGTGTTTGAGTATAAAGTGACATTTAAATTTATAAAAATGAAAGTGTTAAAATTCATAGGTATAATATGTACATTATGGATAGTATATACTATATTAATAGATTACGATAAAGTATCCCTATCGAGAGCTAAAAAGACCTACAAAAGAACAAACGCTTGTATATTGTACCTACTAAAATTGTGTAACGACTAATAACATTTGGACCTGGTTAAACATACCAGAATTGGCAGCGACAATATAACACCACCATTTCGTCTTCCAAAGTTATTCATTAAAAATCCCGCAACAGCAACTCCAATCATAGCACCTAATGAAGGTAGACTTCCTAACAGAGCTTCTTCGGCTTTTGTCATTGGACTAGACATAGGTGTTGTTGAGTTTGAACGAAATAATTCAGCCGTGTACGCTGGCCATCCATTAAGCAAGCTCATGGTAAAAGAACCAAAGGCACCTGTATCCAGAAGTTATACATTAATACCGGAAGAGAAATCTTTAGAATTTGTTTTACAATAATGCGCGCATAATAATATGATTGCCCACGACTTCGTACGCACTATACAACGTGTTGGAGAAAGGTGTAGTCATAATTTAAAGTTGCATTAGATAGGCCTTAAATATTATAAATATTGCGGTTACACATAGAATAATACAGTTGGTAAGTTTTTTTTTGTTTATTGCCTACTATTAAATAACTACCAGAAACGCATCAATTATGAGATATTATCAGTTTATTGAATGCGATTGAACCTTACGATAAAAGATGACCCCATAGCAGAGTTGTATTTAAAGAAGATGGAATAATTTAATAAATTAATTAAACTTTTATGAACACATAAAAGTCATAATATAACTAGTATTTGTAATTTCATCCATGCCTAGTGCCTAGTCACCGGCCATGTGTAACGATGGTCAAATATGACTACACCTTTCTGAAACACGTTGTATAATTGCACTGTGGGAGACTGTTCCTAGCTCTCTATTAGAAGGAAAAAAAAAATTTAGTTAAGTCTATACACTACATGTTAAAAACTTAAATTCTTTATTAGTAGCAAAGATATAAAGAGTTGCTGAAAGATTATATGTAGGTATATTTTTTTAATCATGCATAAAAATGAAGAATATATTTCGGCCAATATGCGGCGACAAATAATTATTCAAAATAATCTTGTATTATTAACGATAATTCTAATAGACGATATAAGACAAGATTTTTTTTCTTATTAATAATATTGAAGAAAGCTTTCATGAAACAAGCAGGATTTTTTTTATTTCGGTCCTGTGTGTATACATACAGCGTGCCGTAAATATCCTAAAAACAAAAATACATAATAATATCAATATTATAACATCGAGAAAACAATATGTTTTAAAATAATGGTAACGGAATAAGTATCGATTTCGTTTACAAATTAGGTATAACGAATGTTTCAGTGCAAGTTCAAGTACCTACGATTTAAAATTTAAATAGTTTTCTTTGTTGATTTATCATTAATTTCCTAAAGTGGACAAAATTTGAGATTATAACGTCAAAAGTGAATGACGCGTTTAAGCATTCTTAGATTTAAAAAAGACGAAGAAATCTAATAAAATCGTGTATCGCATATAATCGAACGTAATAAACACGAATCGAATCGAAATCGGAATTAATTAAGATTAAATTAAAGCTAATATGCAAATCTAAAATAGATTTCAAATACATACTTCCCACCGCCGTATGAAATTGACGAAACCTTCCGATATTCATTTTAATTATTTTAATTAGCACTAGTTTTGTCCTCTTGACATTCAAATTATTAATAAATTTATTTTCCGTTTTGGCAAATATGTAGTAGCATTCTTGTTTAACCATTTATTATGTATTTAGTGTTGATAACGATGACGAACACACTTATCTTCAATATTTTACTAAGTATTATAAGTGTGTATAAATATCAATATTGTATTATTATAAGACTTAAATTTGTTTTTAAAGGCTTTGTTTGTTCTTTAAAAAGAACTCTTGCCTACGCTAGCAGAAATATTTTGCACAAAAACGAAAAAAGTGATTACTTAAACGTATCGTAAAGATTATTTTACTAATAATTGGCTAAGTAAGAATAGAACTCACGCACGCACGGTTCCGTAAAGTTTTCAACGTAGTAGTGATAGTTTTACCATTATATCGTCAAAAGCATACCTATCTAATAACACAAATAATGTACAAAGAATACACAAACTAGTTTGTTGTATGGGAGCATTGGGAGCCCCCTTAAATATTTATACTATCCAGATGTTTAGTTACGTTTTATTTTAATTAATTGTTATAACTGCAACAGAAATACATCATTTGTGATATTTTATCTCTCTAGCTATCACTGTTCATAAGATTAGAGCCTGATAACAGTCGGAGGGGTGGCCAGTGGAGACTCAAGAATAGGGATGCGTTTTATTATTTGGTACGGAAACCTAAAACGAATGATTTCGATATCAACAGTAAGCTATAGTTTTAATACAGAAACTAAATGTAGGTACTGTGTAATTTATTGTGCTTCTAACGCGTAAGTAGTACTTAAATATCTGATGGATTATAGCAAAATAGAATAACATCATTTCAGAAATTTCGGAATTTATTTTGCAATTTTTAGTAACGCGAATTTATTTAGCAATTTTTAGTGAGCGTGATAATTTAGACTCTAAATTATCACGCAATATACACACAAACTTAAAATTTTAGACTTAGTGTGTATAAGCTATAAGATTTGATGTCTAACGTAATGTAAAATTCTATACTAATGGTCTTAATCATTATAACTTATCGGAGGTTTAAAAGAAGATTTTATCGTAGAGATAATAAACGTTTTAGGGTAAAAAGACTGTTATGAATAACAGTTTTTGACAATTTTCGCGAACCGATTTTAGCGAACTTTTAAACCTCGGATAAGTCATTATGAATAAGACCGTAATAGTATAAAGAGGAAAGATTTGATTGTTGGTATGAATTAAATAGGCTGTGAAACTACTGGATCGATTTGAGAAATTCTTTCACCCGTCAGGTAGCTACACTATCCCCGATGAACAATGACCATAGTGATCTATATAGCTGTAAACCGTTCATCAAAATTCATTTAAGTATTATTTTGAGCAACAATCACCAAATTTCTTCAATAACCTTTATGAAATGGCAATGTTATAGAGTTGGTAAGGAATACTAAAAATTGATACAGATAACTAATTTCTAAAAAAAAGTCTGATTTATACAAATTTTCTGCGGAACCACATCATATTAGACAGTTATTTGTATTATAAAAGGTATAACGTTAAGTAACACACAACTCGCATATTTTGTAGTTCATATCAAAGTGACAACAGTGAACAAAAATTATTCAGCCTAATAGTTTTTACAGTTCAATATTTATTTAATAAATTTATAAGATAAGAGAGACGCTGTTAATAAGCATCATCTTCCTTTATTTATTACTAAATGTCATACATACCCATACCCAGGTTGCCTGGAAGAAATCGCTTTTAGCGAAAAGGCCGCCCATTGTACAATCTTGTATTTTATTATTAAGTTATATGCTTCTGTATGGTGTACAATCTATACTTATAATAAATCTGTAGAGAGGTCAATTCTGTACATGAAATATATTTTCAAAATAACTATCAGGGGGTGATTAGTGATCGATACTGATGCCAAAAATGCAATGAGTAAAATTTTTGTCTGTCTGTCTGTCTGTTTGTCTGTCCGTCTGTATGTTCCTTATAGAAACAAAAACTACTCGACGGATTTTAACGAAACTTGGTACAATTATTCTTCATACTCCTGGGCAGGTTATAGTATACTTTTCATCACGCTACAATCAATAGGAGCAGAGTAGTGAAGGGAAATGTTGGGAAAACGGGAGAAGTTACTCCATTTTTTAAGCTTCCGTCGCGTGTGCAGCCTTAATGGTTAAAGTTACACAGAAATCATGTATGACGGAAATATTCTACATAAAATTGTCTAAAAAATATCCCGCAACAGCATATATCTGTATTTTATGGTTGACTCACAATAACACGTGTAACTCCTGATAGCTTAGCAGTTCGGAGCATTCTGATTATATTTGTTTACTCTTACGTTTATAATACTCTCACTTAAGCAGTAGTTAAAAATGTTGCAAAAACGGGGAAAATTTCCTAAATTTTACGCGGACGGAGTCGAGGGCAACAGCTAGTTAAGAATAAAATAAATAAATAAATGTCACGTGTAGTTAAATAATTTTTTGCTCCTATCGGTAATGTGTGCAGTAATACTGGAACTTAAAGTAAAAAAAAAATCTAAAAGAGTTATATTCATCCATATACCAGCCCTTTTCTGACCTCTGCTGGACTTAGGCCTACCCCATTGGAACCAACAACAAGCGACTTTGCGCCACTGGCATTCAGTGGCTCCGTGATCCGGGAATTTGAGTTAAATACCCAAAGTAATAGGTATGTATTAAAACAAAATAATACCACAAATAAAACAATATCTGTGTTAATGTATTTAAAATATTTATACCAGTAGACGTTTTTCACAACGTCCACTGGTACTAAATTATCTATCTGCTATAATTATCTATATATTATGGGTACCATATTACTATTTTTTGGAAATACATACGTAGATCCACCGTAGTACAAATATCTGTGTGACAAATATAAAATAATTTTATTGTAAGTGAATAATATTTGATAATGTGGCCCAGAGTTGCATTAAAGGTGAAACCTATAATCATGCGGAAATTATCGTATTTATTAAACCACAAGACTCATATTAATGATTACGTAATCAACACAAGAGGACTGTGTTACAAGATAGCATTTTCTCATTACATAAAATTATATTCGTACAGACTAGACCGGCCATGTAAAAACCGGGTAATCCTC
This sequence comes from Orgyia antiqua, assembly GCA_916999025.1. Taxonomy (NCBI): domain Eukaryota; kingdom Metazoa; phylum Arthropoda; class Insecta; order Lepidoptera; family Erebidae; genus Orgyia; species Orgyia antiqua. The sequence goes on from OU779871.1 coordinate 28,942,616, forward strand.
ACTTCAATCAACCTTTATACGGCTGTGGCAATAAAGATATCTCCTATATGTGTACCCTAGGGCAAAGTGAGCAAGTTTGTGGAATAGTAACATTCTATATGTGACATCACTTATCATCACGCAAATGATGGAGTATACAGAACTGAATTAGAGGTTACAATATTTTCAGATTACCTACTCTAAGGGTAACAAAAGACAGAAGGAGGACCTTATTCTTTTAAGAAAGCTCTTCACAAGAAAAGCATATAAGAACAAAGCTATGAATTAAAGAGGGCCATTTCGAGTGAGGCACTGTAAGCCCGGATATCTCAATACCCAATTTTGTTAGGTTTTAGATTATTTTACCCTTGAAATCCCTAGAGGCTAGCCTAACATGACCATAGCATAAAAAGAAAATTAGGTATTACAATACTAGCTAAGAGCGTATGGGCGTAGCCCTTTTTCAGGGGTTAAACAAAGTTGTTGTCCCACTGTTGGACCCTAGGTTTAGTGTCAAGTTTTCCAAATTTCACACGGGATGTTATCAGCTTGTTAGTTGTTTTGCCCATCCATCCATCAACCTTTCTCAGTCCACTGCTGGACATAGGCCTTCCCCATAGAACGCCACAACTCCTGCGCTAACTGCGTACAGCGGCCCCTGGCGTATTTGACGATATCGACAGTCCACCTCGTTCGGGGCCGCCCCACGCTGCGTCGTCCGGTTCGTGGTCGCCACTCGAGGATCTTCCGTCCCCAACGGTCATCAGATCGTGGAGCGATGTGGCCTGCCCGTTGCCACTTCAGCGTGCTAACTCTTTGGGCTATGTCGTACACACCAGTCCTTCTACGGATCTCAGCATTCCGGATCTTATCACGTAAGGAAACACCGAGTATAGCCCTTAGTTAGTTGTTACAGCATACTGAGGAAGAAATGGGTTGGCGACACTTGTGTTCTTAATCCATCATCATACAGTAAGTGAAGAAGGTGAAGAAGTTGTGAAGAAAAGGAAGTTGATATGAAAAGGAAGTGTAATGACGTTTGCATTCAATACACGTGGGAGCTGTTATCTAAAACGCTTCCATATCCTCTTTCGATACCTACAACAAAATAATTAATGAAGGGATTTTGTTCTCGCACATCTGTACTAATAATATAAAGCTGAAGAGTTTGTTTGTGTGTTCGATCGCGCTAATCTCAGGAACTAATAGTTCTGATAAAGAACTGATAAATTTATATTGGATAGTAGTTATAAAAATTTATATTGGTTATCATCGAGGAAGGCGGTAAAACACAGTAAAAATTTTCTAAATTCCACGTGAAGACTTATAATCGTTTTCTTTAATTATTGTACTGGTTTTATTTCTATTTCATTTAATTATTTTAGGGTTTCGTACAAACCCTTATAATTTCACTACGGCGTCCGTCTGTCTGTCTGTCCGTCCGTCAAACTTTTTTTTTACCTACCAATTCTATTAGTATCACTGTATAACTTTAATATATTAATATTTTGCGATTGACTCGCTATGCTTTTACTAAATAAACTAAATTATAATGGAAAAAATGATAACCATAAGCGGGACTTGAACCCGCGACCTCGGAATGCCGTTCCGTCGCTCTCCCAACTGAGCTATTATGGTCCACGCAAATGTTTACCAAATTTTCCACTACAATCATCTCAATGCGAGTTTTAAAATCGTGCGATGTTTTTTCGTACAACGCCATCTATTGAGCGGTTTGCACCAACTCCATCAATCGATCAGTTAGCGTTCTTTACAGAACACAATTGGACCGAAGTAATGGCTGTACATGTATTTCTACATTAATATTAATGTATATATATATACTGTATAAATTTTTCATCTATTTTTTTGTTTGTTTGTTTTTGTTATTAGTTAACAAAACTAACTGTAACTGGTAAACAATTTTGATCTGTTAGCACACTAAGACCTGCCTCCTAAGACAAAGGAACAAACCTAGTTCAGGAGACAAAGAATACATGTAAACTCTTTAATGAGCTATTGGTCGCAATACAAATTTATTTATTATTTATTCATTTATAAAAAGCCACGATAGCATATTTCTGTTTTTGGAAATCCTGCTATACATCTATTATCCTTTGAGCAACAGGGCAGTTTTTACCTACAAGAGGCCCTGGTCACATTGGAATATACATGCCCCGCTATGACCTATGATATTAAATAAAAAAATATGATAAAATACGGACTAGGAGGCCTTCGATCATCGCGAGACATTTAGCACGTGCCCAGTAGAGAATACATGCCTGCACAGCAGCCATTACCCGGTACTATAATTTTAACTTAGGCAAAAGTCGTGTGCAGTGGATGTAAGCGAAAATGTATGAATATAAAAAGACGTTGTAATTTGTATCGTATGAAATGATATGACATTTGTCACATTGATTGCACACGTCATACAAACAGTTTTACATAATCCTACAATTGTTTACCTGATTCACGCGTCTTCGTCTGCACAATCATAGAAATAATATTATACCTTCGTAGTTTGCACTGGTTTTAACTGTACCTATAGAAGTTAGGAATAAAACTTTTATTCAAATAAATCTCATTATCTGATTAAAAGTTAGGATAAGTCTCACGACACTAAGCTAGATTTGTGTTATTTTATTTTAAACAAAATTTTCTGTAAGGGTTTTTTACAGCCGCTAACGGTAAATTTAGAATAATATATGTCGGCGCAAGCAATAAGGACTTAGGATTTGAAACATATTTTATCACTCGTAGGTAGCGAGCTGAGTACTAAATCGTAGATAAAAGATTACCTATAGTTACGATTTAAATGTGTAGTCAATTTGGTGATATATAATCGTTAATTTTAATGTAACGTGGGTATCGACTCGACAAGTCAATACCTACCCACTACAACTCTTTATTGGTTAGTATAAATACGACAGCTTGACGACTAGAGCGGTCAGTATTGTACGGGTCGTTACGCTGCTCAATTACCGACGTATCGGTGTTGAGTTTGTAGGCGTCGGTGTTGGCGTATGGTCGTTACGCTGCTCAATTCCCGACGTATCGGTTTGAGTTGGTCTTTAGGGGCGTCAGCGTCGCCGTCGGCGTCGTCACCATTTGTGTTCTATATCGCGAAAGTGTAATCGTGGTGTCTTTGTGAGAAAGTGCGAATTTGTGCAGTCGTTATGTGTGAAAGTCCTTGAGTCTTCTTCTTCTTGAAAGGCGTAAGGCGCCAGCAGGGGGAGGCTATGGAGGCTGGTTCCGGGGATTTGTATCCCCGTTTTGTGGTGTTAGAGAATGCCAGATCGAAGTACGATCATCTGTGGGATGGTTTCTGCGGTTGTAGACTGATCCTGTTCCCAACCATTCGGTTGGGGTTTCATCTTCCTCGATATACTTTGCAAGGTGTTGCCAAATTTTTAGGAGCGACTCTGAATCAGTAACTTAATCGATTTATGTAAAGAACAAAAAAAATTTAAACATAAGGTTCGGGCGCCCGCGCAAGCGAGGGGTAGCGGGAAAGGGAGGGGGAGAAGCGGCGCTAGCCGGGCGGCTCTTTTGGGAAACTTGCTTGCGAATCAGTAGTGACCGTGACCTAATTGCGTAAGCGCATGCCGCGCTTATCGTGCGCCGCTCCTGTTGTATCGTGTGTGCAGTTGAGTGTTGTTGTGACTTGTGACACCAATCATGGCGCATAATTATTCACATGACGAACGATATGAGATGGTGCGTTGCTACATACTTAGTGGAGAAAGTTTACGTGGTGCGCAAAGACTTTACTGTAGTAATAGTTTACCCCGTTTACAACGTCGAGGAATCACCTCGACTGTACTTTCCAGGGCCATAATTTTAGCTGCGAATCAAAATTTACTGGATTTCGGACAATTCACCACTCCTTCACACGCAATTGGTGGCGGTGGTCATAATTGAATTTCACCAACACTTGACGATACAGTAATTGAATTTTTTGAGCGAAATCCGTGTGCACACGCGAGGCAGCGCGACGTTTTAAGGTGGCCCAATACTACGTTTGGAAGCTTTTAAACTCAAATAATTATCACTCATACCATTACCAACGCGTGCATGACTTACACGACGGTGATGGACCCGCTCGAATACGTTTTTGTGAGTGGTTACTTGCGCACAATAACATACTGTTGACGGACGAAGCATTGTTTACGCGCGTTGGAATTTACAACAGTAAAAATGAACATTATTGGGCTCTAAGTAATCCTCATGTTATCAAAAGTAGTTACCACCAAGTCCGGTTTAGTGTTAATGTTTGGGCCGGCATTATCGGAAATGTGATTGTAGGACCAGTGTTTATTGAAGGGTCATTGACCGGTGGCGTGTTGATGAAATTGCACCGTATGTGCACTGCATAAGAACTTGTTGGCACGCTTGTCGTTATGTGGTCTGCATAAGGTCGTTTTTGGCTCTGGTCTCTGACGAATGACGGCGCACGCGGTGTCTCTTTGTTGAGTTACTTTCAAGGATACTTTGAATAGTTTTTTTTTGAAAAATACTACGGTTACAAATAGTTACTACAAAGACGTATTTTAATATTGTTCTATAAAGCTTATTTAAAAAATTTGGCAACACCTTGCAAAGTTACCCTGTATATGATAATATCATAATTAATAATGCACCAAATCCATGTTTGTTTTTTTATTGGAAATATTTAAGAAAAATAAAAGGGAATTCTTCAATCTCGTGATTTAAACCAAAAATATTCTACAGAGTTTTATTTAATAAAATAATTGGTCAAGTGCGAGTCGGACTCGCGCACGAAGGGTTCCGTACCATTATCTATGCAACATAAGGCAACGTTATTAGTATCGAGCAAGAAACGGTAAAAAAATCATGTTTGTTGTATGGGAGCCCCCCTTAAATATTTATTTTATTTCATTTTTAGTATTTGTTGTTATAGCGGCAATAGAAATACATCATCTGTGAAAATTTCAACTGTCTAGCTATCACCGTTCTTGAGATACTGGGTACGGAACCCTAAAAATCATGTTTGTTGTATGGGAGCCCCCCTTAAATATTTATTTTATTTTATTTTTAGTATTTGTTGTTATAGCGGCAATAGAAATACATCACCTGTGAAAATTTCAACTGTCTAGCTATCACCGTTCTTGAGATACTGGGTACGGAACCCTAAAAATCATGTTTGTTGTATGGGAGCCCCCCTTAAATATTTATTTTATTTTATTTTTAGTATTTGTTGTTATAGCGGCAATAGAAATACATCATCTGTGAAAATTTCAACTCTCTAGCTATCACCGTTCTTGAGATACAGCCTGGTGACAGACGGACGGACGGACGGACGGACGGACAGCGAAGTCTCAGTAATAGGGTCCCGTTTTTACCCTTTGGGTACGGAACCCTAAAAACTAGCTGTTGCGCTATCGTTTCGTTCCACACATTAACACTTAAGCTCGTCAAAATTATTATTGTGTTACTACTACTAACTACTTTTTACGGATTTAGACGCGTATATTTGTTTTAAATTTTGGCCCGACGTTTCGGAGACTTTGCAGTCACCATGGTCACGGGTGAGACTGAGCTGTAATGTGTCTTCTACGATCAGTTATTACAGGGTTTACCCACATTCACATGACTGCAAAGTCTCCGAAACGTCGGGCCAAAATTTAAAACAAATATACGCGTCTAAATCCGTAAAAAGTAGTTTTATTTAAACACTGTAAAATTTGTCCCAGATTCAGTGAAAAAGAATGTTCCATTAATTATGAAAATGCCATTAGACATAAAAATACTTTTTTAATGTTGCCAATTTGACAGTTTATATTTGATCCGATTCTTTATTTTTACGACAAACAGCTTCCAAACTCCTAAGCAATTAGAAAATAATTAGCTAATTACGAAATAAGGAAGTTTAAAAATTCATGCAATTGTTTTCGTTTATCTTTAATCTAATTCGGCTGAAAATGGGACGTGACTGTTATTTAAACAAATTATTTTGACAAGCCTCGTGGCCTAGCGGTTAATTTATACTGTTAACGAGGTCGCAGGTTTGATTGCTTCCCGCATAAGACATGTTCACGACTGGGTATTTTCTTTAGGTATGTATTTTTCTACTTCATTAGTTCGGTACGTATCTATCGATGTATTAATCTATGTAACGGAATCTTTGAAAGGTTTTTTCACCGACTTCCAGCAATCGGATTGACCCATACATACTAAGGACCAATGAGAATGTAATAATTGCAAAATATTGAGAATATTCAAGCGCGTTTTTAAAATTTTTGGTTTAAGGGCCTACATCAATATTATTCAATATCATCGCCGACACGTACATATTAACACAGCCAGTAGGCACAGAAAATGAAGAATTAGGGATACTTTTCCTATTTACTCAAAATCTACTAAATATATTTTAATTCTGATTTACGTGTTTCTATATATAATAGTTACTTATGTTTTTAAAGTTATTTTATTAGTTAATACGCGATAATAGACCGACAAATGAAAAAAATAAAAAATTACAGAGTTTGTTTCGCTAAGATTTTCTATCGAGAAAACTTTTTTCAATCGTGTTTCTGAGTTTATGCGATCCTAGATCATATATTGAAAAAACATATACTTAAAAATTAGAGCTCTAGCCATTCAATCTAAAGAAACAATGAAAACTTCGTACGTAGAAAAATGCACGAAGCTATTTTGGTATCGTCTTAAATCGAAATGTTTCAAAGCAAAAGAGATCAAACAACTTCATAAAATGTACGGCAATAATAAATGTCTCAATCTGACATTTTATTAAAAAGTTGATTATCATGTGTCACATGTTATATTTATGTTACCGTTAAAGTCTTAAAAACTAATTTATGTTAATAGGTATAATTTTTTATGGATTTGACACTTTATGTTTTAAATTTCATCCTGATGCTCCGTAGACATTTCAGCCACCATGGTTAAGGGTGTGATTGAGCCGTTGATGTCATAATAATATGTGATTAGTTGTTGGAAGTTCCTCTCTCTCTCTCTCCCCAGCCCAGTAAAGTTCCACTGTTGGACACGGACCTCCTCCACTTTGGAAGAAATTATGGTCTTTATATTTTTATTTATTTATTTACTTTATGCCGCCCTGACCAGGCGTGATGGCACAGGGTTTAGTTTCAAGTTTTCCGTCTCTCCCAAAGGATGTTATCTGTGTATAATATCCCTTAGCTGGTTTTCATAGCACCAAAGTGGCAAATATTTTTATGGATTTTAATTAGGCGCATATATTTGTTTTCAATGTTGCCCCGACATTTGGTAAACTTTTGAGCCACCGCGGTCAAGGGTGGGACCTGCTGTAGGTGATATATGTGATCAGTTGTTGGAAGCTTAAGTATAATAGTCTTACTATTTTAATTAACTTACGTGTTAATCTAGCTGTTTGGACATTATTGATAGATGATAAACTGGGCGAATATAAGTGGAAACGCTAAGAGAGAGCGCTCGAGAAAGGTATAGATTAGATCGTAGAAGATGAAGGTCTAGAGTCTTCGTCTATCCCCGTGGGAAATAAGCAAGGCAGTATGTATGTAAAGTTTATTTTGGAAATTTCAGCCACCACGGTCATGATGCTGAGCTACCTATAAGTAGTCGTTTGTGGAAAATACTGGTTTCTCAATAAAACTGTAACACAGTGTGAGCAATCACCGTGATCCATCTCACGACATTGGGAGGAAATTTGAAAAAGCTTGTTAGTAGCATACGAAAGCCACAAGAAAGAGAGAATGTGTGAGAATGAGAAATATACCTATTAATTTATTGTGACTGATATAGGTAAAAAATCTTATATTCTTTGAAATATTTAATTAAAAAACTACTAAAGTAATATTATCATTGACAAGCTTATTGTTATTTTGACATAACTTTACAGATTTCTAAGAACTCCTTCTCTCTCCAGCCCATTAAAGTCCCACTGTTGGGCGCGGGATTCCTTCACTTTGGGAGGGATTATGGTCTACTGTGTCGCGCTGACCAAAGGGATCTGTTTTAATCCGACGCAACATGGATTTCAGCAAAGTACATTTTTTTTAAATTCTACCTTTTTCGAGGAAGCTAGTGCCCCATTATCCGATTATAGTCAATGAAGATAATGTTATTTTAACAAAAGGAAAAGTAGTAAATACGGTTCTAGAATCGTATATTTATAGGGTTATACTCGTAGTAACCAAGATTATACTAGAAGCAGTAAACATTTAACAGCGTCGCAAATCTCCGACGAGTTTGAATTAGATTTTCCTTAAAACGATGTATTTGATCTTGGTTTTAGTTTTCACAAACAAAATGGGTAAATATCTGGGTTATAAGCATTAAAGATTCTAGGTCGGCTTCAGAAAAGGCGGTTATGTCTGCAAATGAATTTGCTGTAAGATATTTGGGCAAGCTCGCTCAATTCATTTTAAGAAAACATTTAGGGAAATTTGGTTTCAAAATAATTTAGTTTAGGCTATGAAGTTATATATTACGTACGTACGTATTTACGTAAATACGTAAGTTATATATATAAATTAACCAGAAAACACATTCTTTTTCTCCCCGACTGCGACGCAAATACAACGTTCTAGGTCTTTGTGCCTGTGTGATTGTGTCATTGTGTCTGTACAATAATTAAAAATAACAATGATTTTAAAACAACCAGTCTCTTAGCTTGTGTTTATATTTTTAAACTTATTCATAAAAAATAAATAATATTACTTATTTTATTTTAATACAAATACAAAATATTAAAAAGACTAAGTAACTAATTATTTGAACACCAAGTACCAGGTGTCCGTTTCAAATATTCATTTAAGATATTCTTAAAAGCAACTCGACTTATACAGACATCTATCTTGTGTTAAAAAAGAAATATCCTCTTTATGAGCTACAAAAGATTTCAGCTGAACCTCAATAAAATGCGATTATTTCTTACTAACGTATTTGGGAGAAGCTTAGTGTAGATTAGTCGGTTTATTGTCACCATTCATTTTATTAACAGGCTTGGGAAATTTCTTTTGAATAAAGGATCTAAAGCGTAATATAAATATAAATAAATAATATTTTTATTTATTTATTTACATTTTATAAAATTATTGCAACAACAATACAAAACAAAACAAAAAATTGGTCAAGTGCGAGTCGGACTCGCGCACGAAGGGTTCCGTACCATTATCTATGCAACATAAGGCAACGTTATTAGTATTGAGCAAGAAACGGTAAAAAAATCATGTTTGTTGTAGGTATGGGAGCCCCCCTTAAATATTTATTTTATTTTATTTTTAGTATTTGTTGTTATAGCGGCAATAAAAATACATCATCTGTGAAAATTCGAACTGTATAGCTATCACCGTTCTTAAGATACAGCCTGGTGACAGACGGACGGACGAACGGACGGACAGCGAAGTCTCAGTAATAGGGTCCCGTTTTTAGGGTTCCGTACCCAAAGGGTAAAAACGGGACCCTATTACTGAGACTTCGCTGTCCGTCCGTCCGTCCGTCCGTCCGTCCGTCCGTCTGTCACCAGGCTGTATCTCAAGAACGGTGATAGCTAGAGAGTTGAAATTTTCACAGATGATGTATTTCTATTGCCGCTATAACAACAAATACTAAAAATAAAATAAAATAAATATTTAAGGGGGGCTCCCATACAACAAACATGATTTTTAGGGTTCCGTACCCAGTATCTCAAGAACGGTGATAGCTAGACAGTTGAAATTTTCACAGGTGATGTATTTCTATTGCCGCTATAACAACAAATACTAAAAATAAAATAAAATAAATATTTAAGGGGGGCTCCCATACAACAAACATGATTTTTTTACCGTTTCTTGCTCGATACTAATAACGTTGCCTTATGTTGCATAGATAATGGTACGGAACCCTTCGTGCGCGAGTCCGACTCGCACTTGACCAATTATTACCCTTTGGGTACGGAACCCTAAAAAGGTAAAAGAAAAAGTGGTTAAAATTAAGCATAAAAAAATTCCTCCGCATCGCAGTCATTGAGTAACGTGCCCAAAAGTCTGGCCGCATTCCCTCTTTGTATAGCAATGCTTATACGAATTGCTAAATACACAGTCTAAATAAATAAATATTCATGGACATTTCACACAACGTCCTCTGGTCCCAAGCTAAGCTTATATGCTTGTGTTATGGGTACCAGAATACGGATATACTACATACACTACTCTTCTTTTGTAAATACATACATATAATACATAGTAAACACCCAGACGCAGTAATAACATCCAATAATATAGGATAAAACTGACTGACAACGTGGCCAAAAACTAGAAAGTAAAAGTAATTTATTATTTTTTTGCATTTGACATGCTATGCTTTTACTTAATAAATCAAATTATGGTGGAAAACGTGAAATGCCGCAAGTGGGACTTGAACCCACGACCTCGGAATACCATTCCGAAGCTCTTCCAACTGAGCTTATTGCGGTCTACTTGCAACACCTCAAATTAACCACCATATCTGTTACTCGAATGAGTTTATATATTTCTACGTACACCGCCATCTATCAAGATTGGTTTACACCATCTCGACCAACACTTGAGTATTCTTTCCAGAATACGAATGGTTGAAATAATGACGATAGAGAATGACGATGAGAAATAATCCGGAACTCCGCGTCGCGCTATATTTTTGTGACATTTGTATATTTGTCTTAATTTTATTTTGTATTAAAAACCAAGCTTTTAAACATGTAATCCGATAAGGAATATCAAACAATGCAACATAAATGTCAATTGTCATATAAGTCACTTTTCCTATTTTGATATCAAAGGTCAAGTAGTAGTTAAGAAAAATAGCCTGCTCCAATAATTTCACGATAAATCATTCTTAGACTTTCGAAAAATTAAGACATGACATTTTTTGATTTTGATTATTTTTAACTTTGATATAAGCACAAAAATTTTATTTTGTCTGCTATTGTATGCTAACTTAGCGGAAGTTCAGGATCATAGATATATAGGGGTTTAATACTGCGTCGCAAATCTCCATATACCCAGATCACAATTATTTTAGCTTACTATCATTTTTAAATCGAAATTAAAAGAAAGAAATTTTAACAAAAAATGTAGAACATTTTTACAATATCTTATTATTACCGACGTTTTACCACAAATTTTAGCCCCAAAATATCTTTAACATAAACAAAATACAAGACGATGCATAAAAGAAACGAGATTTTCACATCCATTCTTCACGTAGCACGCCTTATTCGCTCTGAAAAAAGGCAATTTATCATTGTTAACAGATAACAACAAGCTCAAAAGCACTCTGTTTACTATTATTACATTGAACTCGACTTTTTATTTAAACAAATGTTTATTTAAAACACTGTTTCAATGCAGTAATATTTGACTACGTTCTAGCAGTTTTATGTAATTTTTATGATATGTAAATCTGTTATAATGTATGTTTTACTGTAAATCTCTCTCTTCAGTCCATCAACCAGTGCAGTGCCGTATTTACACTTGGCCCTTTAGGGCCATGGGCCCTGGCGGCACGACGCACAGTGGACGACTATGGGGGACGACGCACGGTGGCCAATTATCAAAGATTAGCGTCCAATAATTAGTTTTTATCAATGTGTCGGTTGGTCGAAAAAACATTTTATAAAGGTTTGTAGGTAAGTGGTTTATATGGTGTGGCATTATACTAAAACTTCATAATAATACAGTCTCTAGTTTAATGTCAGTACCATTTCAAAGTTGTCACGGAGGCAATAATATTCAATTTTCACTGATTTATTGTTGTTTTACGCTCCTGTTCAACTGAAGCTAGTTAATTTATCTCAGTGTACTGTATAAAAAATGGTGTAAATGACTTTTAAACTCCTAATGCCGTTCACAAGGTCGCGGGTTAGATTCCCGCTCGGGACAATAATTTGTGTGATGTTTATAAATGTCCTACAAATGTTTGCACTGCGTCTAGGTGTTTACTATGTATTATAAGTATGTATTTACAACTAGTAAATGTATTCTATCCGTATTCTGGTACCCATAACACAAGCATAAAAGCTTAGCTTGGGACCAGGGGACGTTGTGTGAAATGTTCGTGAATATTTATTGATTTTATTTATTATTTCAATATACTTAACTTTGAAACGTCGTACATATACCAATGTATTTAGTGTATAACAAAGGCTTTAACTTCAATTTGTTAACACACTTCTTATAAATTACTAGCTGTTGCCCGCGACTTCGTAGGCACTCGTAGAATTTAGAAAATGTTCCCATGTCGCAGCATGATGTTATATAGGCTATATAGCCTATAGCCTTCCTCGATAAATGGACTATCTAACACTGAAAGAATTTTTAAAATTGGACCAGAGGTTCCTGATATTAGCGCGTTTAAACAAACAAACAATCTCTTCAACTTTATAATTTTTGTTTAAATAGATACCAATACCAATCAGTTCGATACTATTTATTTAACATGAACTTGCAATAAATCTTATTCAAGAACAACCAAAGCTAAATCTATTGTACTATAACAATATTGTTATTCGAAGTTGTTGATTGTAACATTTGTAACTCTGCATTCTTGTGAAAACTAACAAGTTAATTTTGAAGAGATTCCCTCATTCCCTCCCTGTTCAAGTTGTGAACAGAAATTTTTGTTTTTAAAAATATAGGTAAGTACCTACTAATAAACTATAGTTGTAGTATATATTAGTTACTTATTGTTAAGGCGAAACTTTGTATGATTGCGCTAATATATGTTTCCTTCTCTTTTACGTTAGAACAACTTAAGGGCCTACATCAATATTATCGTATATCATCTCCGACACGTACATATTAACACAGCCAGTAGGCACAGAAAATGAAGAATTAGGGATACTTTTCCTATTTACTCAAAATCTACTAAATATATTTTAATTCTGATTTACGTGTTTCTATATATAATAGTTACTTATGTTTTTAAATTTATTTCATTAGTTAATACGCGATAATAGACCGACAAATGAAAAAAATAAAAAATGAGAGAGGTTGTTTCGCTAAGATTTTCTATCGAGAAAACTTTTTTCAATCGCGTTTCTGAGTTTATGCGATCCTAGACCATATATTGAAAAAACATATACTTAAAAATTAGAGCTCTAGCCATTCAATCTAAAGAAACAATGAAAACTTCGTACGTAGAAAAATGCACGAAGCTATTTTGGTATCCTCTTAACCAATTTAAACTAAAGGAAACTTAAGCAGCTCCCTTAACTTATTCTAGATTAACTATGATTTATAAACTAAAGTAATCTATTAATTTTGCAATGGAATTGCTATACTATTACATAAATTTAATTATAGTAGAAATAGTAATAAAGTCCCGCTCGCCGCTTAAAAAAATAATATTATTCAATACTTAAAAGATGCAAAAATACCATAGAATAACCGAATGTCAATGACTAAATACAGATATGTAATCAAACAGCAGACTAATATATTATAAAAAAAAACACCCGTATTGTGTCGACTTTTAACAACGGGATAAGGGCAAAGTAATGATGATGCAGGAATTTAAACAATTTAATCATCCGAAGCTAATTTTAGTTTAAACCAAAATATAGTTAACGCTATCGTATCGTTTAAAACTATCCAAACTTTATTAACTGCCATATTCAGAACTAAAACACGAATTATTTGACAGGAAACAATTTATGTAGTAGATTTAGCTCGTAAGTAATTTAATCTTGATATAATGTACTATGCCATCTTTATATATATAAATCTTCTGTAGGTGTGTTTGTAATTGAACTCCTCCTAAACGGCTGGACCGATTTTGATGAAATTTTTTGTTGTTGATTTTTACACAGAATTGTATGGCAAAACAACGTTTGCCGGGGCAGCTAGTATACGTATAAAGCTGTTTGCCCGCGTCTTCCTTGGTATGGAATTTTGAAATCAAATTATAGAAATAAACCGATTCTGTTTCATAATTATAAGCATATTCTGTGGTGATGCATTAGGAATACAAGTTTCACCAGACCACCCTATTTTATACGCAGGGTTCTGTAAGAGACAGCTGAAGAAAGTAGATGTTAATTGCTAATAATATCCTAACTGTGAGAGACGGAAAACTCGACACGAAATCCTGTGCTAAAACATTTCGCTAGAACCACTCTTTCTGGTGAAGACCGCATCAAAAAACGTAGCGTAGATTTAAAGATTTAAGTTCCCATAAGTTATGAACATTAAAAAAATTGGTCAAGTGCGAGTCGGACTCGCGCACGAAGGGTTCCGTACCATTATCTATGCAACATAAGGCAACGTTATTAGTCTCGAGCAAGAAAAAAATTTCAACTGTCTAGCTATCACCGTTCTTGAGATACAGCATGGTGACAGACGGACGGACGGACGGACAGCGAAGTCTCAGTAATAGGGCCCGTTTTTACCCTTTGGGTACGGAACCCTAAAAATAACGACTTATAATGTAAAGAAGACGATGGTAAACACAATTTCTGAACAATATAAAACCGACCAAGTAAGAGATGCGTACGAAGTGTCCCGTATCATTATCATGTACGAGTATGTACCTAGTATATTCGTCATATTTATAGCGCCTTAATAATTATGTCACATGTATTTTAGATAGATAGATATACAGGGTGTCCCAGAACGTAACGTAGCTGGGAAGGGGGGTGATAGGGGGGGTCACAAGGGTCACCAGAAAAATAAAATAAAAATTCCCCTCTGGCTATTTAAAAAATAAATGGCATTTTTTTAAAAACTAAAAATTTTACACCTTGTGGGGCTATTTTGCTAACTGTACCTACAAATATAGCTGTTTAAAAAAAAAAAGATGTTATGTAATCCTCAATAACCCTTCATCAAATTGAATTAAAAAAATAATACATATCCAACCAAGATTTTAAAGAAAATTAAGTTCTTTTCCAGTCAAGGACTTAGTAATTACAATTTCACTCAACTTTCTCCAAGTGTACTGAAAAAAAAATGTACTATGCAGCTCCGGCGTGTAACTTAAAAAGATAGGTAATTTTATTGCAATTCCAAAATGGTATAACACTTATTTGAAAAAATCATACTTAGACATTTAAAAATAATTTTCGGGAACAATACCCCTGCAAAACAAAACATATCAATAAAACAATAGTCTCAAATTCCTAAGAAAATACATTTTTAAATGTCTCTTCTGTTCCTCTAATGTTACTGCCCGTTAATACTCAAGATTGGAGTACTGTACATACCTCAAACACTCAAGTATAGTCTAGGCCAGATAAAGCTTTACCATATTTTATGACAAGGAATTTAAATGAAACTCGGAAATAAAACATAATTCTAATTATTTATTCAAATAAAGTGCTCCAAATGTGCACCACCAACATAAATAGTCTCAAATTCCTAAGCAAATATTCCTGTTCCTTGTACAGGCAGGTAGGCAGGTACCCCTCTCGTACCGTTAGCCATGCGCGAGAACAATGAAACAAAACAAGTTCAGGGAGTGAAAGAGACAGGTAGATACGTTAAAGGAAGAGAAAAAGTAGGGGTGCTGTCTCTGGTTAGCCAAATAGTCGGGCAGTACATTAAGCTCTCTCGTTTACTGCACATCTTTGTATTCGTTTGTGTTCATTTAGTACTAACAACTTTGCTTCGCTTTCTGGACTTGATTATTTCTTTGTGATTTTGGACATTGTTTGTGATTTCTTCCAACGACTTGGCTTTCTCAAGGACTAAAGTGTGTGATACAGTGCCACCATGCCACCCACGTACACTCCACATGAATATGCGAACATGCATCTCATTTACGGCGAATGTAGATGTAATGCCGGTGCTGCAGCAAGACTGTACCGAGAAAGATATCCGAACGCCCCACGTCACCCGGATAGCCGTGTTTTTGTCAATGTCCACCGACTATTGTCTGAGGGTCGACTTCCACATCAAATGGTTAATGAACGCAGATCTCGGTTCGATGTCCAAGATGTAGTGCTTCAAACCGTCGCAGACAACCCGAGTACTTCAGTTCGGACAATTGAAGCAAATACAGGTGTATCAAAAAGTACTGCTCATCGCATATTACAATCAGAAAAGTTCCACCCGTACCACGTGCAACGCGTACAGAGTCTGATACCACGCGATTTTCCTGCGAGACTTGCATTTTGTAGTAGGATGCTGCGCATGCATAGGGAGGACCCTCAATTTTTTAATAAAATATTGTGGTCCGACGAGTCTACTTTTAAAAAGGACGGCTACATGAACCTACATAATTTACACGAGTGGCACGTAGAAAATCCCCACCTTATTAGAGAAGATCGATCCCAATATCGTTTTAAAGTGAACATGTGGACCGGAATACTGAGCGGTAAAATAATCGGACCCTTTGAGTTACCTGAGGCACTGACTGGCGAGGCGTACTTGCACTTTTTACAAAACGAATTACCCAATTTATTGGAAGATGTGCCGCTGGAAACATTAAGGAATATGTGGTTCCAGCATGATGGGTGCCCAGCACATTATGCACGCCCAGTAAGAGATTTCCTAAACAACGAATATCCTGGTAGGTGGATGGGAAGGGCCGGTGTTATAGCGTGGCCAGCTCGTTTTAAACCCGTTGGACTTCTTTTACTGGGGTGCTATAAAAAGTTTATGGGAAACCCATCAGGGACTTGGGTGACTTGAAGGCGAGGATCACAGAGGCCGCGGAATCAATCAATAATAGAAGATTTGCTCGGCACATTTCCCGCTCATTTTTAAAACGATGTAGGGCGTGCATTTATGTTGGTGGTGCACATTTCGAGCACTTAATTTGAATAAATAATTACAATTTTGTTTTATTTTCGAGTTTCATTTAAATTCCCTGTCATAAAATATGGTAAAGCTTTATCTGGCCTAGACTGTACTTGAGTGTTTGAGGTATGTACAGTACTCCAATCTTGAGAATTAACGGGCAGTAACATTAGAGGAACAGAAGAGACATTTAAAAATGTATTTTCTTAGGAATTTGAGACTATTGTTTTATTGATATGTTTTGTTTTGCAGGGGTATTGTTCCCGAAAATTATTTTTAAATGTCTAAGTATGATTTTTTCAAATAAGTGTTATACCATTTTGGAATTGCAATAAAATTACCTATCTTTTTAAGTTACACGCCGGAGCTGCATAGTACATTTTTTTTTCAGTACACTTGGAGAAAGTTGAGTGAAATTGTAATTACTAAGTCCTTGACTGGAAAAGAACTTAATTTTCTTTAAAATCTTGGTTGGATATGTATTATTTTTTTAATTCAATTTGATGAAGGGTTATTGAGGGTTACATAACATCTTTTTTTTTTTTAAACAGCTATATTTGTAGGTACAGTTAGCAAAATAGCCCCACAAGGTGTAAAATTTTTAGTTTTTAAAAAAATGCCATTTATTTTTTAAATAGCCTGAGGGGAATTTTTATTTTATTTTTCTGGTGACCCTTGTGACCCCCCCTATCACCCCCCTTCCCAGCTACGTTACGTTCTGGGACACCCTGTATATCTTATTTTGCGTTTTAATATAAGTTTTTGTAAAGCCAACAGAAATACATCATCTAATTGATATTTTTGTTGTCTGTATGCTCATCATATTATATAACTAGCTGTTGCCCGCCACTCCGTCCGCGTGGAATTTGAAAATTAGCCCTGTTTTTGCAACATTTTTCACTACTGCATCGCTTCTACTGGTCGTAGCGTGATGTTATATAGCCTAAAACATTTCTCGATAAATGCCCTATCTAAAACTGAAATATATTTTCAAATCGGCCTAGTGGTTCCTGAGATTAGCGCGTTCAAACAAACAAACAAACTCTTCAGCTTTATATTATTAGTATAGATTGTAAAATATTTGATGTATTTTCACAAATGTATTGTGGTCTAAGAACATTATTTTTGAGACTATGTCCTATGGCTTCTATAGGCTCACGTAGAACAGTTCACCATTCTTGAGATATAGCCTGATGACAGACGCATCGATGGACAGCGTAATCTCAGTAGTGGGGTTCCGTTTTACATTGGGAAATAAATCATTAAATTCTAAAAAAAACATGCTAAAATACAAGATTTTCCATTGACCATTACGGTGACCCACAGTCCTGGATCACAAACAATAAAAAAAAATATTCATGGACATTACATACAACGTCCTCTGGTCCCAAGCTAAGCTTATTATGCTTGTGTTATGGGGAATACGGATATAAATACATAAACTATTTTTCTTTTGTAAATACATACTTATAACACATAGAAAACACTCAGACGTAGTACAAACATTTGTATGACATTTATGGATATCACACAAATGATTGTCCCAAGCGGGAATCGAACCCGCGACCTCGTGAACGGCAGTCCATTACATGAACCACTACGCCTCGAAGCCCGTCTAAAACAATAAATGTTATGAGCAAATAATATTTTTCATAAACTATTTGTTTTGTTTATTTTCGAATCTTTCAACACAATACGATTATGTCCAGGTTCATAAAAATATTATGGCGAAAAATTATGATCGCAATTTTCCTTGTTGATGGATTAAGAATAATTCTAATTGAAGAAACCTTTGCCAATAAAATATTCTCCTCCTTGTTTCAAACAGTTAAAGATAAAGATATATTTATTTGTAAAAACATGTGTGGGATACAATAATAATACATAGGCATTGCTTATCATAGATGTTAAATAGGTAAAGAGATAGGTACAACATGTTCAACCATGAAATGGTGTACAAATATGTGAATGAGTAGGTACATCATTCAAATACAATCTTACATTTAGGATAAGATTTTAAATTACGTTATGTCAAAAATAAACAAGTCAATTACAAATAACAGTTGTCAAAAAGATTATAAATATTGAATTCACATTAGTGACACAAATCAATTAATCCAAAATTAACCCAAACATTATGTCCATTTCAAAACAAATCATAAACAATAATTAATTAGTAGGTATCAAAACATATTTACAAGCTAAGTCATAAAATGAAATAAATTAAAACTATCATTATTGTATCCATTTTACTTTGTCATTCAGAAATTCGTCAATACTGTAATAGCATTTTTCGATTAGAATTTTTTTTAATGTCTTTTTAAATTTATTCATAGGCAATTGTTTTACGAAACTAGGAATCTTATTATATATTAATGGCGCCCTGCACATGACGCTTTTATGTAGTAAAGCTGTTTTAGCTGGATGAATGCACAGTCTATGGTTATCACGGCGGGGTCGACTACTACTATTTGATAATATTGGAAACAAATCGGAATTCCTTTTAACAAATAGTGCCACTTCCATAACATAAAGAGAGGGCAGTGTTAATATTTTATGTTTCGCAAATAGGGGCCTACACGATTCAGTTCTTTTGATTCGGAACATAGCTCGTATGCACCGTTTTTGCATTTTAAATACCATGTCCCGGTTAGTAGAATGTGCCCAAAAAATTATGCCATATCTAAGCACAGACTCAACCAGCCCATAATATGCGGACATAATATACATCTTTATTGATTATTGCAGCAAGTTATATTATTAGTAGAAATATGGGTGTTTTCTATGTCTTATATCTAAGTATTTATTTCTAAAAGAAAATTAGGATATATATTGTACTATATTAGTATTCCTTTAACACATAGTTAAATCAAAAAAAATTGGGAGACGTTATTGCATGAAATTTGAATGATTATTTATAACTTTGTACAGTTGAAAACTCGAAATGCGAGAACCCAAATCAAATCAAATTCATTTATTTGTGATCATAGGTCTACATGATGGTATAAATTACAATTTAAGTTCTGACTATGTCCTGCCATAATATGGCGTACAAATAATAAAATACTTACATAAAATACTAATCATAATAATGTTCTAAAATCAAATTCAATCAATTATACAATGTCAAATTAACTAGAAAAAAATTAATGTTATAAAATGTCAATCGATTATATCAGTCAAAAATTGTTCAATTGAATAATAACATTTATCTATTAAAAATTTCTTAACCTCGATTTTAAATTTATCCCGTATATATAAAACCCGTGTCCAATATTGGGATATTATTGGGTGGAGAAGAAAATTATTATAACAATGGTAATTAAGATGAAACTCGCCCGAGTAATGACGGAGTAAGAGTACAAATGCTAAAATTTCTTTCCAACGGTGCTGTGAAAACCAATTAAGGGATATTTTAAACAGATAACCATATATTTTGAAAATCTTTTCAGAGAGAGACTTGAAACTAAATAAACAAGCCTGGAACAGTAAAAAAAATTATCCTCCCTATGTGGACGAGGCCCGTGTCCAACAATGGGTCATGGGCTGAGAAATTAGGGGAAAGAATATAAAAATCAGTGTAAAGGCGCACAGAGTCACTGTCAAAAGAATAGTATCATATGTGACAATAACCAAGATGGTATTACGAATCGTAAATATTTGAGTACGTCGCAAAACTCTAAAGCGTTCGAATTAGACATTCCTGAAGCGCTTCTACAAAATTCGGGTTCAGTTTCTACTGGTAAAATGGGAAAATATCTGGTTTATGGGCTACAAAAGTTTTTGGCTTAGCCTCAATAAAACCCGGTTATACGCACAAACGCGTTTTCGGGACGATGTTTATCATAGTTCAGCAATTGTATAATCCACAATTCACTTGAAGAAAATACTTAGAAACTTTGTGTAAACGAGTTAAGACCACGAAACTAAAGAAACTATTGATTTTAGTTTTATAAAGACGAAGCAAAACGAAGAGTCTCTTAAATTAATTGGATTAATAACTCGAAACTGTTATGCTAACCAATATGCCTGGTAAGCTCTGCGTAAAAAGGCCAGATGTGAAGAAGGCCCAATTTTAGTGGAACGTTAATGGTCTCAAAAGAACTTAACGGCTATGTATTATAACAAACACAATTATTCCATAATATATTAACACGTTAAGATGAAACTAATACTTGTGAGGTAAACTTACAAACTTTTGGGATCTTAAATAAGTCTTGCATTATATCTGAATATGGCAGTTGTCTAAGTTTTGATAGTAGTAAACAATACCCTGAGGGCTTTAACTAACATTCACTTGGTTATATTAAAACTTACTTAGGATTAGCTATGTTACACAAACTTACATGTAAATGAAGAGCATGTAGAAACTTAATTTAATTTTGGATATAAGGAAGTATTGTCACACTTTATCTTTATTTATCATAAAATAAAGCCGTTATTATAAGTGAGTGCAAACGGGCGGGAAAAATTGTTGCAACAGCCCCATTCAATGTCTTCATGTTTCATTCTTTCATTCTTAATTATAGGGCAATCACATTACAAATGATAGCACGAGAGCCCACGACCAAAACCATGTCTCATAGCAATACAGCAAAAACCCTATAAAATCGTTAGATTGTATGATTCTGAACCCGACTAGGTGTGTAGTAACGGTCGAAAGTGTAGCAACTGCGTGGGAGGCCATTTCTACTGTGTCAAAAAAAAAGACAGTCGGTATTATAGCAATACGTCTGATAGTGAAAATGTACATAGAATTTATAATTGTATTACGAAAAAGTTTGTTTTCAGACATTTTGCGCGTAGCATATAGCCTGAGCGCATTTTTGAAAATGTCAACAAATTTAGCCGACCTGTATCATAGCAATACGGATAATTTTTTTTTTCAACTTTTCGTATTGCTGCCATGATTACCAAAAACCTGTTTTCAGACACTTTAAGTGTAGCATATACTCCCAAAAACAACTTCATCCCAGTTTCCTTTTGTGCGATTTATTTCAGTCCTTCAACTTCAATGTTACGGTTTCGGGTAAATTCTTTGTTAATTATTATCTAATACACGGTTTGTAACAGAAAATTCAAGATGCCTCAATACGATTTTTAAATGATATCTGAGTATCGAAAAGTTGTCTGATAGAGAAGGTGCTACACTTAATTTGTCTGATATAAATTTTTTGCACATGTAGACAACTTATTTTATCATGTCCAACAATTTTCAGACATATTGCTATGATACCGATCGGTAAAATTTGTTAACATTTTCAAAACGGTCTCAAAATTTAATGCGTTCACATTTCCGTCTGAAAATTGTTTTGTTCGCATCAAATAACCAAAATTTTTACTAATAAAAAAGATTTTCAGACGTATTGCTATGAGACATTTTTTTTGTCTCATTTTTAATTTTTTTAAGTGATTTTACGGGTTTGCGCTACACCACTAACGTCTGAAAAATATGTTTCCGGTATCTCAGAACTATCATTCAACTACAGTCTGCAAATCAGATATATTGCTATGATGCAGTTCGGTAAAATTCTTTGACAATTTTGAAAATTCGGTCAGATCTAATGCTACGCGGAACATGTCTGATATTGGTATTTTCGAGTTCAGGATAATCGTACCTACCGATTTGATGCGGTTTTGGCCGTATTGCTATGAGACAAAAATTTTGGTCGTGGGCTCTCGTACTATGAGAAGAAAAATGAATGTCGATTAGATTTTATATAAAATTATATTGACGAGAAAATATACAAATGCAAGAAGGACGTATCGTCACCACTATTCCCCTAATTGTTACCTAAATATAATACAGCAGTTGCCTCATATAAAATTTCGGGTTTGGACTTCATAAAAAAGATCCTGCCGCTTAAAAACGTAACAAACACTTTGTATCGAACAAGAAATACATCCAATGGACTGAGAAAAAGTTTCAATTCGAGATCCAGCAGACTTAAAAATTCAAGAAATTTACAATTTTCTTTTGGATGAATATTTTCATGAAGGAATCCCCAAAATGCAGAGTTATTAGGTCCCGAAGTAAACGTTTTGTGGAAGATGGATTATTCAAATCCTGCTCGGTTCCATTTCTGAAATCGTATACAATACATTGTGATATCGATAGCATCTACTGATCGAGACGTCGGTCGAGATCGACGATCGGAGATGATATTTACTTTAATTACATCTTAAATTGTCGATTTCAATTTAAATATCTACAGAATCGATTTCGAAATATCCGCCATGAATTCAGTTCCAGTTTCAGTCTTCTCGAGTGTGATTCGTAAAGTTTTCTATTTTTATGTAATCACGGGCTGTGAAGGAAAAGTTTAAAGTTTAAAGACTTATTGGAGCTCTACCTCGATTACTACGAAAACAATGATCAATCAGACAAAAATTTATTAAGTGCCTTACCAAATATTTGGTAATTATCCTGCATGAGACACTGCTATATAAAATAGCTTAGGAGTTAAAATAAAAAAATTGTAATTGTAATTACTAAGCCATTGGAAATGGAAACTTGTCTTATAAAGAAAATAGTATAACTGCGACAGTTTTAAACCATTCCCGATAATTTATGAGGTCTTTTTCAATTTACAATATTATTCTTAGTTAGCATTTTCCTTCCTACAGACTACAGACGCTACAGAAAAAAATATCTACTTATGCGTTTAAAATCCACTAAGTTACTGTTATTACGAGTATTATCAAGTTCTAAACAAAATAATTAGTTTTAAGCTATTCTAACTGCGACATATCATAAGTAAGAATACTTATCAGCGACCACAATGAACTAAATCAAAAGTTCTCATTAAGTTATGCTCGTTATTTGTTTTTAAGTCGTGCATGTAGGACTAGGGTGTATGAGCACAAATCAATCAAAGAATAAATTAAAAAATTGTAGAAGATAGTGCTCTTTAATATCTGCCTAACCTACAGAAATGAAGCGTGACTGTGTGTACAAATATTTAAACTAGTGTATAGTGCTTTTATGAAATGAAAATTTATAAATGATAAGCGGTAAATAGATAAAGCCCAAAGTTTAATAGGTGAATTTATGCAGTTCCAGAAAACGGTATAATCGTTATAATATAGTATTATCAGCCAAATCATTGAACTCTCGCGTTAAATCATGACAAAGACAAGATATCTTAAACAAGCTAAGCTATCATGAAAATCAAAGTATTTCAAAGTTATCATGTAAACAGTAATAACAATAAACTCACACTAATAATATCTTGAGATAGTCGTAAAGCCTCTTTTATAACAGTTTCTATTGGCATTAGGATTAGACTTCTGACGTCTGTTTAATTCTTAGTTTTATTTTTAGATGTTTGTCATATTAGTAACTCGCGTTTATGTTGCTAAGCCATTGTACTAGACTGACATTGTGGTACAGTAGTTTGTAAGAGCTGTTCTTTTACTTATTCAGGATTTTTGGTTATATACATCCCTAACCACAGATTCGCCAGATGTTTAGGACTACATCACTGAGATGGCTTGAAGCCACTTACATATCTATGTGAGCGTGAAATACGTTCTAGGTCAGTTTATGATAAACGTCACAGGTTAATTTAAACAACTGACAGGGGTTCTCTTCGAAATGGAATATTTTCTTTTAATCCTTGTAAATGTGACGTTTGCAGTTTGTGAAAACTACACGTCACATGAATACCATATATTATTAGACCCTGAAGTACAATTTAGCAAGGCTAAAGTTACCTGTCTTCAAGATTGAGTGCGTAATCACTTTTTGGATAAATTTGTGTACCTAACAAACAATATAAGGGGGGTGGATTGCATAAAATTAGCAGATTCCATCAAATTTCAGGTAGATAATCAGAAGCGCCCATATTTCCACGCCTTCCAACTAGGTAGACACATTAGTCTTTAGAATCTTTCTGTTTATAAGTTGTTTTATCTATCCTTTTTTAACTATTGTTTTTTATAAGTTTTTGTTAAGTGTTTACTACTTTTAAATTGTGGAAATAAATATCTTTTCTTTCTTTCTTTCTTCTTTCTAGAACTTCTTTTGTGAAAACTGGAAATCAAACTGCAAGCCAACACGCCTGGTCAGTGTGGCATAGTAGATCAAACACTCCCAAAGTGAAGGAGACTAGTCCCCAACAGTAGAATGTAATTTATAGTCTGGAAAGGGGAATCAGTACGGTGCTGTACCTAAAAATACTAACACGATTTCGGATTATGTGTTTTTATATCTTTTATTTTTTATGAAGCACTTTATTTAGATTCTCTTTATCATGGTTACCAGATAACAATAGGTATGAAAGCATTCTGTTAAGTGTTATTGACATTATTGTACTAAACTCGACTCTTTGTTTACGGATTATTTTACTCATTGTTTTCATTTGGAGAGTTATGTAACCTGCCCATTCAATACGATTTTAATAATTGCTGGAAAGCTAAACGCATAAATCCGTCCAAAACAGTGATAAAACATAGAATGGAAAATGATGAAATTGTTAGGAGTTGGAAAATCAAGTCGAAAACTTATTCTATTTACAGCTGGAGTTACTGAATCGCCTTCTTTTTGCTCAGTTGTAATCAGGTCTTCGGTTAATCTTTCATCTGATGCAACAATCACATCATCTATTTAAAAGCATCTGGGTCATAATAACATGTGTAGTCATGGATTAAGAATACAAGTGTCACCACACCATTTCACCTCCAGGGTGCTGAACTCAGCTAAGGGATATTGTAGATAACATCCTCTGTGAGAGATGGAAAACTCGGAAACAACCTATGCTAACATGCCTGATACTAGAGCATAATCCCTCCCAAAGAGAGGGAGCCCTTACAGTGGGACGTTATTGTGCTGGAGAGAAAGATCATAAGACTTCTCGGACAAATTAACGAGCAAAACGGCGGGGTACTGCTATCAATAGTATTGTATAATACAATTGAATAATTCAATAAAGTCTCTATCACAATTCAATAGTTGCTAATCAAGTCATTCCTTGTTATGTTAGGACAAGGATATTATCTATTGCTTGAAATTTAATTGGGACATTTTAGTCAACTATCAAACACGGTTTTACCTGCTGTTTTATCCGGTGTTATGTAAAGGCTGTATTATTGTAAATTTTAAATAAAACCCATTTACAATTCTTTGAAATATTGGCTACGACTTGTTTTGAGTTCATTGTTATACTTTGGAATCAATACCATCTCGTGTTATACGATTCAATCCTACGTACAATTAAGTTGTGGGATAAACTAACTGCCGAGATTTTCCTAAAGGATTGCATCATGAGACTATTCAAAAGGGAGTGAAAAGATTCCTGCAGGATCAGTGTGATACCCCTGGTGTTACAGACATCTATGGGTTACGATAAAAGCTAAATAATAAGCGAGCAGTAAGCTTGTTTGCTAGCTTAGTAGTGTAAAAAATAGCAGAAAGAGTACAAGGTCCATCTTGCGACGAGACATACCGACTAATCTTCTAATATATAAAATTTCCAAGTCACAATGTTAGTTACCGTACTCCTCCGTAACGGCTTTACCGATTTTTACCAAATTTTATATGCGTATTCAGTAGGTCTGAGAATCGGCCAACATCTATTTTTCAAACCTTTTTTTTTACTTATACGCTACAAAAGAAATAAACAAATATTATAAGCAACTAGCTGACCCGGCAAACGTTGTTTTGCCATACTACAAAAAAAAAGGTTTGAAAAATAGATGTTGGCCGATTCTCAGACCTACTGAATATGTATGCAAAATTTGAGAAGAATCGTTCAAGCCGTTTCGGAGGAGTACGGTAACTAACACTGTGACACGTGAATTTTATATATTAGATATATCTTTTATATAAAATTCACGTGTCACAGTGTTAAACAAACATATATGTTTGTGTGTGTGGAATTCATAAGAATAAAGAGCGTCACACACAGCGAAGATAATATAATATTTTATGTTAAGATAAAATATCGCTCGCTATACAGTTTGTATGAACCATCACACACGGCTAAGATAATATATATTTTCATATTACAGTATCTTAAGCTATCGAGCGATATGGAAATTTTATGTTAAGATGCCGAGCGATGAAAAGATGTCATCTTAAGATACGAAATATATCGTAACATGGTATCTTAAGATACAAAATATATCGCACGATCCTTATACAGAGTGTGCACTTAATATCCGATGCAAAATGGAATGAAAGATATTTTTTTAATTATGTTTTTGTTATTACTCGTTACTTTTTGTTACTTTAATATAATGTTGGTAAAATAACATATTCAGCTTTCTTCATCTTAGTTTTGTGTATGGCAACCAAATCCTTGAATGTAATAAGTAGGTTTTATTTTGCCAGTGTCGAGTTTTATTTACATTCATCACATTCTCACAAAGTCAGTCAGTCATTGTCTTATGTGTAATCCTGTATTCTGTATCAGTAAAATTTGTGGCTATTTTACCAAAACTTTTTTTTTACTTTTTGAGACAACTTAGAAATTCACGATACACGCATTTATTTCACTTCAGCTCACTTGTGCTATTGTATTGTTCTACTATGTTGAACAAAATACCAGAGAAATTATACAATAAATTTCAAAATATTCAAAATTCATGAAATTAAAATTATTCATATTAAATCACACTCTGTATATAGATTCAGTTGAGAAACATACGTGTGACCCCTAGACAAGCCTTTGAGAGAATGATTCGAGCGGATATATTATCGTATCTTAACCGTGTGTGATACCTTAAGATACTATAATATTTTATATTCCGGCATCTTAACATAAAATATTATAGTATCTTCGTCGTGTGTGACGCCCTTAAGAATAAGAAAACATTTATTTGCAAATACATGAGTTATCAATTTGTGGAGTATAACATAATGTAGCTTAATCATGCTTTACCAAATGGGTGTGCAAATTTATAGTCCAGAAAGAAGCCGAACTTCAAGTAATTATACAAAAACACTATCCTCTTGAACCATTCTTAAAAAATCGCATCATAATCCGTTGCGTAGTTTTGAAGATATAAGCTCATACAAGGAACATACATACAAAAATGGCGACTTTATTTTATAACTATCTGTTGCCCGCCACGCCGTACTCGTGGAATTTAGAAAACTTTTCCCGTTTTTGCAACATTTTTCACTACTGCTTCGCTCTTATTAGTGACACAGCGTGATGTTATATATCCTATAGCCTTCCTCGATAAATGTACTATCTAACACTGAAAAAATTTTAGAAATAGGACCGGTAGTTCCTGAGATTAGCGCGTTTAAACAAACAAACAAACTCTTCTGCTTTATAATATTAGTTTATATAATATAAACCTAAAGATATTTTAAAACAGTATTAAATATAGTCTTCAAAGAAAATAACTATATCCATAAATTACAAAGACATCATTGTAATTTATGCAAACAAGCGCCAATACATATTATTCAACAATTAACTAAAGACTAGCAATTACTATAATAAATTATTGTTCTGAGTTATAAAGTGTATATCTGAGTTCTAAAAGTACTTGTTACTTGTATTCTATAACAATTGCGTTCTATAAGTTTGTGAGCAGTTGTTTAAAAAGCATTCAAAGTTGTTCTGAAAGTAATAATTGTAACTAAACATAATATTTGTAAACAGTATAGAAAATGATCTTGATTAATATATAACATATATATTAATCAAGATCATTTATAGGAGTAACATAGATGAGGATGGAATTGCTATGTTTTAAAATCAGTCTACGAATTGTAGACACTGTCTTTAAGATGTTCATACATCAATCTGACATTCTCTTCCACACATAAAAGGTTCCACAGCAGGTCTCCAACCAAATCCCCTATAACCTGCGCCTCTACCACCAAGTTAATGATGTTCACACAAAACGTCACCTCTCAATCGTCACTTTACACTTTCTCACAAATACACACTTTATAATTATACACTCGCGATTATGACCGGAATAAACTCTTTATCACTAACTATAAATAGCAACGAGCAGCGTAACGATTCCCAAGAAAGGTCCGTACTGTACGGCGGCTCGAGTGTAACTGCCTCGATTGCCCACCGTGCGGCGGTATTTATAGTGCCGGCGCACGTGCATGTCATTCGGTCGTACCTGCACGTGTTCGTAAGTTTTTAGGTTAAGTATTGAATTTACAATGACGTTATTTTTACATCGTAATAAACCCTAAAGTAATCAACTTGGTGGTTTGTAAATTAATATTGGAACAATCAAATGGTTTAACTTAATTATTCTAGGTTCTCTAGACTAATTGTTGTGGTTGCGCCGACATATATAATTTCTTATTTAAATCCAAATGGAGCAAGTAATTTAGAAAGGAGGCTATGAGTAAATACAATGGTAAAAAAAAATAAAAAATGTTTGAGCAGCTTTGGGGTAAACTCAAGACTTCTGGGGCTCAATTCTGCTATTACAATGTTCATTATGACAAAAAATTTATAGAGGACTACCAAACATGACAAAATTTCGCAATTATGTCGTCATTATGGGGTCGTTATGACAAGTTTGGTAGGTAGTCTACTCTTAAATTTTTGTCACAAATGACGCCATTATGACGCCATAATGGCGTCAGTGACTGAACATTGTGACAACATTGTAATAGCAGAATTAGCAGACTTGGCCCCCTGGCGTACATACACGCGTACAGGACTACGTTCCATATGCGGCAAACTTAAAAACTATAGCCAAGAAACGCGCATAAAGCCAGCTCTGGGTCTAAAAATCTGCTGATCTAGTGAATATTTTGTACGAGTAGATAGATTTCATCACGTTGTTTGATTCGAAGATTTGGCAGCTATGATAAGAACCGAGATTTTGGGCATAGCAGCTATCTTATTTATTGATTATACAATAATTTTTGTTCATATTTTAATTAATAATCAAACGATATGTAATAAATTAACATCATTTATCATCATTATCATTTATTTATTCAACACATAAATTCACATCTATAATAAACACTAATTGGTAATAAAGTTTTAAGAGCTTTGTTGTCTTCTTTACTTATTTTGTTAAGAAATTGATTAATAAAAGAAATTTTTTGTTGAATTACCTAACCTCATTTTTTGTTAAAAAAAATTTTGTTTGTGACATGTACAAAACCATAACGATTTATAGGCAGTTGACATCAAACGTATCTTGGTTGTCAAACACGAATAGTTGTGAAAGATAAAAATAGCAAGATTGAACGATTTTGTTGAGAACTTTTATTCCGCTTTAGTTGATCTGTCTTGTATTTCTCTTATTATTTACGGCATTGTTTGTGTGCGGGAGTAAAACATGACAAAAAATATTTTTTAATATTCTCCTGTTAGCTTCTTTTTATACTGAACAAAACTCTTATTTGTTAATTTTTGCATTGCTTTTGATAACTAACCAAAGATTTTCTGACTACTACAAAAAGGCAAAAATCACTTTTCACGCTTTTGTTACATATAAATCAATAGAGAGATAAATACCAACGTGATATAATTGTTGATATGTCAAATATTTAACACATATTAAAATTTGAAGTCATAATACCGCCCCCGCATTCAGGAACATCTGTCAACTCCAAATCATTTGCTACCTACTGGTATCGTCACTAGGCTCGACTTTATTTAAAATTTGAATTAATTACTCGTATGTTCAATTTAATGTAATTTTATTATAAAGGTCTTTACTTAGCAATATTACTAAAAGCTCGCTATGCTAACATGATTTAATTTTCTGATTGAGTCACATAATGGGACGAGATTGTTGTACAGGCAATTAATTACATTAGATATGTATCTTCATGTTCAAATAATGCTGATTAACGGCTCTATACAAAATTAAAAAGCCTGGCCTTGAATAATTATTTTTGTAGAACACCTAGTGCTTGCGTCACCTTAATTGGCACGAAACAATGGCGTAGTATCACATTAAGATTAAATTTTAATTAAGCGACGGTTCATTAGGAACCAAGCAGAATATTATAATATTATATAAGACTAGCTGTGCTCCGCGGTGATACCCGCGGTAAAAAGGATAAAAAATCTGTTTGTTTTTTACTATCCCACGAGAACATTGCATTCTTTTGGGATAATAAGCAGCCTATAACTTGATCTCGTAGATAACCTACATTATTGTAAAGTTTCATTAAAATCCATTCAGTAGGTTTTGCGTGAAAGAATAACAAACATCCAAATATCCTCACAAACTTTCACAGTTACAATATTCTTAGGATTACACACAAGAGATACATATAGTCCCAAGACCAGGCTATAACTATTTTTGATTTGCTTACTGGCTTCTAACCATAAGGAATTCTGGCGTGGAGTAATATTCAGCAATTTAGAGAAGGAGATTCCCCGCTTGTTTATTTCCTCAGTACGCGGCCTAATTTGTTAAATAAATGTTCGCGTGATAGCGGGTCAGCTAACAGATTGACCTATATCTTGTCGTATGAAAACGGTCAGTCATTTTTAACTTTATGGTTTTTGTTTCATAATATTTTCACAGTGAAATAACACTATTAATCATAACTATCCTGAATAATCGCATGCGATTGGTGTTTTTTTGTATAATCCATTATATTATTAGATATTGCTGCCGGTAGACGTCAATAAACTTCTATATTTTCTAGCAAGGTATTTCAGGGTTTTGAAAATGCAATGAGTGGTTTCGAGGAAGGAAACTCGTTACCGCATCCGGCTCGAAGGACCATTTATTTTTTTAACAAGGTTCCCGAAATAAAACATTTCATCGGTTCAGAAAATGTATTATAGTGTCCAGAAAACAACAAAATATTCCTTGTTATTTAAAATACGGGTGGCGAACAAACACTCGCGATTCAGACCTAGGGAAATTTGACATTTCAAGAACACATAAATAAAGTCAAATTATGATGGCTTGCACACATAACACAAATCCAACGTCTGGTGATCTGACACTAGATATTTTTATAGTATAACAAAAAAAGTAATAAAAGTTACTACAATTATTGCACAAGTTTTACACAAATTAGCCTTATCTCAAGTTGCTATCTCTTAAAGACAACTGTAAACCGTTGAAATCAGAAGCCATGTTTGTGCTCATTACATTTCTTTCTATTTACTTATCATTTCATTACTTAAGGTCGTTGTCCTAATCTTTACTACATAAATTCAATGATAAAGTTGCATCACTATCAACTCGAGCATAGTCCTTCTGATTTCAATACAACTCACGCGCTACTGTTATACGCTATAGAAGACGTTGGCGACCACCGAAGGCTGATAATCTCAGGCCTGGTTTTGATTAGCCTAATCGTTTTCTGTATTGTTATTTTTAAAATATCTTAGTCTATAAAAATTACGCGTTTATTATAGTTGATTTCGATTCGGCCTATAGATAACATTTATACAAATACATAATTTCGTTGCAAATCGGCAATGGAATATAAATATCACACAAATGATTGTCCCGAGCGGGAATCGGACCCGCGACCTCGTGATCGGCAGACCGTTACATAAACCAATCAACCCCGAGGCTCGTCAAATTATTTTTATCAGTTAGTTTGCTTTGTCAGCATAATTTTTGTTAAAATGGATAATTAACTTTTTTAAAGTGACTCACAAAACTATTCGAGTCACTTTAGTCAAGTCTTAAAATTTAAATATTTCAAACGCTGTATCGCTGTCAGCAACATCCATATAACAATCAATCAGCGCTATACAAAGATGTGTTTTCTCGCAAACAATCAAAAGTTTATTTGCTCAGATAACGACTTTTGTATTTTCTTTTACGTTCTAAATAATTCACAATTATGTCAAAAACAAGCTTTTTCTTTGAAAACAGTTTTAACTGCTTTTATATCATGTAACTTGGTGATTTTAAGCAGTTTTAAAAGTCTCTTTGATTCTGGTAATAGCGTTAAGATAAAAAAAGTTATAAATCTTTTGGAAAAAACTAATCAGATATTTTAAATGTTCTATAAATATTAAAGAACCAGTTTTTTTTAATACTGTACATACTCTATGTTTATGTTTTTGTTTATAGTTGTATATAGAACTGATTTGTGATTTTAGTAAACAAGAATACATAAAGAAAAAAAAATAACAGACACTAACTAACATCATGATTTAATGGAAGTAGTTTCAATATTACTTTAATTTTATTTCTCGTAAACATTCTTAAATACATAAATCAATCATGTTAAAAATAAAAAAAAATTAATGAACCGGATTAACTGACTGACTTATTTATATTTAACCAAAACTACTGAACTGACGAGTTTTGAGATAGTCTAAAATATACATAGCCTTCGTTTTTTTAACAGACATTTTTGGGTTTATCTAATCGAATCTGTATTAATATATTTTACAGAGTGATTGATTTCTCTCGTTAAAATAAACGAACAAAACTAAAACATATGAAGTAATAGGTATGCGGGAATTTCAATGTAAGCAAAACTCAAACATATTACTTTAATACCTAGTACCTACTTATAGCGATGGAGTTCACGTAAGTGCGTATATGGTGCCCTACTACAAGCTTTCGAAACCATTTTATTTTGATCACACATAATTTGAGGGAGCAACATAATTATTATACTCTTTCCTAGACCTACAATTTCTGATAACCAGTTGAGAGCTAGCTTGCCTACCAAAAGTGTTAATGGCTCTCTCACTAGTAGAGACCGGGTATCTTGAATAATAAAATCTAAAATTCATCAATTTTATGTCGAAACTTATATTTGGTGCTCGTTGATAAAAATTTTATAATTTAAACCTTTTACTTTAAAGTCGAATCTAAAAGAGTGTCGATTTTGAGGATATGAGCAATGGTAGCCTACAAGTGTCGATAGTCCCTCAAACTTTACTTTTTACTCGTGAAAGCCTAATATCTTCTGTTTAACTTGCTACTAAGATTTATACAGATAAAAAAAAAGCTTCCGGTCACAATTTCTGTCACGGTTTGATCGTTTTAAAACGATATTACTATATTTTAATTTTGTGTAGTACGTCTTTTGTACTTTTACTATTATTCTAAAATCTTAATCTTACATTACACACGCCGTAATCTTTTTACTGTCCTGTATTAGAGTGTATTTTTATCTTTTCCTTTCAGACTTTTTCACTATGGATAACACTGCGAGGCGCAACAATATTATACCATCAAATCCCAATTTTATAAGATCCAGGTTTATCCGGCCACAGTTTATTTAATAAGAAAGCTGCCTTGAGTTTCAATTATTGAAAAAAAATAGGGGCTGGTTTTCTCGTGGAAGGATTTTGTTTTATGAATTTCACAACAATTTGTAAATAATGAAGTTTGTCCAATCTTCATAGCTATGATTGTAATAAATTCAAATGAAAAGTAAGTTTACTCCAAAGGAACTTAAACGAGATTAAATCTGTAGGAGAGTAGTTTAATTTTATGAGATCTTAGAGTTAGAAGAGGTTACTATGAAGTATCACTACATTACCAATGATTACCTATTTTAAAACAAGTCTTAGTACTTTTTAAGAACAAAACCGTCTTTTAATAAATTGTTAGAAAACATTCATCGCTTTGATAGACTATATACACTTTTACTATCCACTATCCTTCAAAGATCCTGGCTTCAGATTTTGACTTAATGGCTGCGGCAACTTTTTGAAAGTGAACCAATATGACTCTCCCATAACCACTTCTCAGGTCTTATTGATTCGTAGAATGCTCTTGACGATAATAGTTGTCCATTGACATTACATGACCTTAATAGTCACTCATCATGACTATGTAGGCAGTTAGTTACTCTATAGTACTGTTACTACTGATTTAAAAGAATGTGATAATATAAACGATAAGTGTTTTATGCGTTGTTCGTACAAAAAGATTGAAATTTATCTTAATCTCCTTAAGAATCGTATTGACAATCGTTTACAAGAGATAAGTTTCAAAGTTCAGAGATTAGATAAAACAAAACACTATTACTATGCAAATAAGATTGCAATTTGTATTATATTGGGATTCCTTGATATTAACCATTAGAAAAAAAAAAACTTTTGTTCGTGATTTGTAAAGGAAGGAACAGGAGGGAGAAACAGATAACCAACATCACGATAAACTAAACAATATAACCTAAATGGAACACCGAGAAAAATAAATAAATATTCACATAAGATCCTCTGATATCAACAAAGAATGAACACAGAAATAAGTAAATTAAAGTAGGGAGAGGCCCTACTGTGTTAGTGCCCCTCCATGGGAACTTTCAAGGATTTAACACAGTAGACAAAAAACAAAGGTACTCTGTATAAATATCAATAATCCTAAGGGAATAGAAGCCAGGATTTGAAATGGAAGTTGCTTGTATAGCCAACAAAACCAATAGGCTTGATAGCAATGAGCATGTAACAATTTAATTTAAATTATCAACAATTATACTGTTTATTTATCTATTATACTAAAATTATCTCAAATATTCACAATAGTACAATTCAATTAAGAACAGTTTCCATAAAGATAATACCGTTATAGAGACTTATACAGATCCCAATACAATACAGTGTATTGTGACTGGCTGCTTCTGTTATCAGGAGATAAAATATGTACACATTTATTGAAGAGAACTGTATATGCTAAAACGAACAATTGTATTAGTAATACTTTTAGCTGTGTAGTTGACACTAGCGAATTTAGTAGAATCTCAAAATGAATATTGGAAGATTTCAACAGTTTCACACTGCATTTGCAAGTAAGAATATTTTGGGAAATCATTTTAAATTCTTATTAAAACACAAAAAAATTCAGACGGTATTTACATGATAGGAGAAACACGTGTTTGATTAAATATTCCACATGGGAATTATCACATAGATAAGGTTGTTTTACTGCTGTCAATTGATATAGTGTATAGATTAAAAATATAATATGCTGTTACTCCTAATCCTACCATTCATGCGATTGATGGAAGACCGAAAACGAAACTATCATAATATTTGATCAGCGTGGTATAGATAATCAGATCAAAAAAAAATAGGTAGACCCGTGACTGGCAGTGAGATGACGTTGCACAGAAAATTTTTTCAGGCTATGAAAGTAAAATTTTATTGCAGCTGCCTCGAATCTTTTTTTCATCGTTCGTAATCTACTGGTAAACAATGCTAATACTATACGTTAACTCCGCTTTTTTTCACTAATACTCTTAGTTTACCTTTTTAAGGCCACCTGTTAAAATGGTCGAGCTGAAAAAATATTGCATTTATTACTTAAGTGCACCAGAGACTACCAACTTGTCCTGCCATATTAAATTCATCCAAAGGTTGCCGGGAAGAAATCGCTTTAAGCGATAAGGCCGCCCATTGTACGGGTTCTTATTATATTTCTTTTTAATCTAAATTTAATGTAATTGGTGTACAATAAAGTATAAATAAATAAAAATAAATAAATAAAAAACATTAAATCCCACATTAGCTAGAATGTATTTAGGTTCAAATTTATAAAAAAAATATTTGGTTGCCAAATAATCGCCGAAATTCTTCGATCGTCCTTTCAGGAATATTAAAATTTTCTCTGCTAAGAGGTCTTATATGAAATTGGAACCTAACTACAAATAGGGCGCCTATATTTTATTTTTTCACTGAAATTACATTCAAAGCAAATCACAAGAAATCACGAAATATAAAATTAAATAATTTTTACTATTAATAAAATTAACTTGTTGAATAACAGTAATAAGGAAATAATAAAGACAGTCGAAACAGTAAATATCAGTAGCAGATTACTGGTATACGATTTGGATGAGATAAATCTGTACTTTCATGTTCTATCTTATGACATAACTTTTAATCTGTTGTAAAAAATATATTTCATGCATAGTTATCTTCAATCTTAAGCAAATAGATACAACATTCATTATCTAAGTTACTTAATTGGTGTTGATTTAAATTTGTAATGTGGGGTTTTTTTAGATATTATATCGTGGAATATGAATATTTTAAGTGCTGTGGTTACCATAGTTTTTGGAGTTAAGTTCAACAATAAAATTTGTCTGATACCGACTTTTAAACATCTTAAAGTACAAAGATCCCTTTATGCAAAGACTGGCTAGAAAATAGTTTTAGGTATACAACTACACCAATCAGTCGGGTTTTATATGGTGTATCAGAGTTTTCTAGAGCGCTTATCACAGATTTTTTACAGCATATTTAAGGAAAAGTGAATAATATCGCGTTTATTCTAAAGATATATATAGAAAGAAAGATTAAAAAAAAGACATTTATTTCAGGTGGTTTTGGGTCCTTTATTATGGCTTTACTCAACTCTTGGACTTCCTATACTTCTGAAGTATTCCTTTCTAGTAAAAAGACTCCAATGTCTGCCCCCATTACAAAAGGCGAGGAAGCTTTGTTAGGCAGTTTACCTTCTTTGGGAGCAATAGTAGGAGTTGCTATAACTGGGTTACTTATAAACCATTTGGGCAGAAGAAATGGTGGTGTTGTATTGTCTCTGCCTGTTTTGGTGAGTCAGTGTTTAATTATATCTGTAACCATATACAAAATATTCTGTCACTCTACGGAAACTGGAATTTTGTGCCAATGGGCAATAATAATATTAACAATATTATACGTTTAACCTAAAAAATGTATACTGAAACAAATCGACCGTATCGATTGATAATGCGATCCACAATATTTTGAAGTTTATAGCCGTACTGAATATTATCTAAATTATCAAAAATCAAAAATCTAAATAATTAAGTGATGCCTAATAATATTTTCATGTAAAATTTTTGCAGATCTCTTGGGCAGTCGTAAGCGTGACAACTTCAATAAAAGTAGTTTTAGCAGCAAGATTCTTAGGTGGTATTTCAGGTGGAGCATCTTTAGTTTTCGCTCCTATCTTTACTTCAGAAGTAGCAGAAGACGCGATAAGAGGAACATTAGCTTCGTGTAAGTTTAAATTATAATTTCAAATATTGTTCATCGAGTTGATGGATATTAAAATTCTTTTTTTAAGAATCATCAATATACTTAATAACCAAAAAAGTGTGTCATTACATGTCTTCTTTTAGATTCTCTCTTTGTATACAACTAAGTTACAATTAACATGTACACATTGTACACAGCTGTTATTTTGCATTTGAAGTAAAAATTAGACCCCTATGTGTTCAAGGCTAAACTTTATTAAAACACAAAAACTAATTAACAGAAAATTAGTTAAATGCATAGTAAAAAGACAGAAATGAATACATGTTCCAGTTTGATAACTTACTAATAATATTTTTATTTTAGCGTCTATGTTTCTCTACTGTTCTGGAATCCTGATATCCTACATAATGGGCTGGTGTTTAACGTATAGAACTATTATCTGGATAAATCTCATTCTTTGTACAATTGCGGTTGTGCTTCTTGCATTGGTGACTGAAAGCCCAATTTATTTGTTGAGGAAACAAAGGGAGGAGGTTTGTATATTTCTTGATCATGATAATGATGAAATAATATATAGATTTTTTTTTGTTTCGTCTATAAATGTATTTGGGTAGTAAAAATTGGTGTTTCTGAAATTAGAAAGACTCCTAAGTGTTTTGTTTGTTATCAATCCACATAATCTTCACGTTTATATCGAATGAATTTATATCAGTTGAAGTCAACTGATTATAAATAAAAGTCATTTTCAAGCTTTTCGTGTTTCGCAGAAGAAACTCCTTAACTGATTGTAGCATTACATGCAAAAGTGCAACGGGTGGTTTAATACATACTCTTATTTATAACCATAATATGTTAAACTATGTATTTTTGTAACAGGATGCAAAACTCTCTATTGCGAAATATCGAGGCGTAACAGTTTCGTCAATAGTGGTATTCGACGAAATTACTAAATTAAAGCAACAACTGATGCCATCTGTGGAGCTTGTTTCTATGAAAGGTTGTTTTTTTTAGCTCATACATTGCCATTAATTCAGCGTTCTAGATTTTTGAGTTACGGAGGATACTTAAATTCTCCTACGAATTCTGTCTCATATCGAAATATCTGTAATCGTCTCCATGGTATGCCATACACATACTATGGCCATATACTAGGTAACTTTAAACTTTGTTATGACAGCCAAAAAGTGCTACTAATAAATTCATTTTAGTAAGACCAAAAACAAAACTATATTAAAGTAGTTTGCTTATTTTAGTTGAAGTTGAAGCTGATCCAAAGGCTGAAGAAGCCGAAAAAGAGAAACTACAGGCGAATGAATTCACGGAAGTAAGACCGCAATCGACATCGTCAATTAAGTTATTATGTAAGTTTAATGTTAATTCCGCAATAAGGTATTTATTTATTATTTATTTATTCTTTATTACACACCATGCAAATCTTGTAATTAACTCAAACTAAAACACTGGGCGGCCTTATCACTTAAAGCGATTTATTCCAGGCAGCCTGAGCATGGAAATTATTGAGGAGTAAGCGGAAGCTGTGGGTGCACGTTTCAAGTTTATGATATTTCTTATCTTCTTCTTCTTCTCTTCTCCAGCCCATTTACGTCCCACTGTTGGGCATGGGCCTCCTCCATTTTCGGAGGGATTATGGTCTACTGTGCCGCGCTGACCAGGCGTGTTGGTACAGGGTTTATTTTCGAGTTTTCCATCTCTCAAAGAAGATGTTATCTGTGTGAAATATCCCTTAGCTGACTTTTACAGCACCCTTGGGAGGAGATGGGGTGGTGACACTTGTATTCTTAATCCGTCACCACACGGACTATTTCATTTTTTACCTTACGAGATTTTATTTCTTGTTTTAGTTACAGAACGTGGATCTCGAAGGGCTTTCATCGTACTTGCAACCATCATATCAATGCAGGTAATGACTATTGCTTGACATGGTCTTGCTCTTCCACAGCTATGTTTTATCTGCTATACTGTGTGTGGTAAAAGTATTTTTTTCAAACAAAAAAAATCCAAGGAGTTTCTTGCCTGTTTTTTTTCGTAGGATATTTTTCTTAACTTTCTTATACCATCCAGGTTTTACCACACGATATGCTGTAACCTATTTCTATTGTATTGGTAGGTGTGGTAATTTGGTCATAAAACCTTTTTTAGCGTTACTCTAGTTATCACAAGGTTATAGCAACTTTACGGTCCCATAGTGACCGGAAATAGGTACCGGTAACAAACAGATAACGATAACTTTATAATTATGGACTTCTTTCTAAATTTCGTTTTTCAGTAATCACTTCATTAATATATTGTTAAAGAAATTATTATAAAGAGTATTTTTATTTTTTAACACTTGCGCGACTCATTTGTCCAAATATAACCACTTTTTACGGATTTAGACGCGTATATTTGTTTTAAATTTTGGCCCGACGGTTAGGTAATATACGCGTCTAAATCCATAAAAAGAGTATTTATATTATTTTATATTATAGAATTTGACATGAATTAATTTAATTAGAATTATATATTTTTAGGTTTTTATGGGTAACGTACCAGTTCAAGTGTACGCAAAGTCTGTCTTCAACCAAGCAGACCCGAGCCAAGCGGATTTATATACTATACTTTTTCCAGTTATACTTTTCTCAGGAGCTGCTGTTTCGGCCTTTTTCAATGACATGGCTGGTAGAAGAGTAAGTTGCATTCATTTCCTTAGCTTATATATGCTGTCTGTTCAGAAACTTATATTTTTACCTACTTCTATTTTCATCTTTTAGTCGAAATACGAGTATCATAATTCATTTCATGCACACCACAAGAAATTTCAAGATTGAATAGTTGTGTATTTCTAAAATTTAATGTAACTTACCTCTGACTTCACATAGTATGTGAAATTTCTTATTAAAATATGTTTTCTTTTGCAGCCCATGTTAATTAGCTCATCAGTACTCACATTTATAAGTATGACGACACTTGGTTTCTTGATTCAAACTAAATTGGCTCCTCCATTAGTATCAGTATGTGTACTATTTGCGTACTGCTTCTTTTTCGTATTTGGAGCAGGAACCATTCCATACGTACTGATTGCTGAAGTTTTTATTCCTGAGGTGAGTAATAGTTATGTAAGGATTTTCATAAAGTTTAAACAGGCCCTATGTTATAACTTTTTTTCTTTCTTAGAAGTTAATCGTTTCATTGTGTTTTACAGGTCCAAAATTTAGCTTCAATTATCATCTTAGAATTAGTTTGGCTGCTCAACTTCATGATACTTGGCCTGTTTCCCTACATGAACAGTGCTTTTGGCATTCACGGATCTTTTTACATTTTTGGAACAGTTGCTCTAGCAAATGCAATTTTTTCATATTTTGCTGTACCTGAAACAAAAGGACTATCAAATTCTCAAATTCACGATTTGTTTGTGTCAAGAAAAAGAAATTGAATGAAGAAGAAAAATTGCCCAAATTCGGCGTATCATTATTTTCTGGTCACTCGACTTGATTTGAGAATTGTTTAAAGCATTTGACACCACATAATATGTCACCTTATTGAAAATAAAGGTAGTGGCTTTGAAGCACCATGGTCGAAATAAATTTTTAATACCAATATATTCTTAGGTATGCCACAAGGTTCTAGACTCGGGCCAATAACTGTCACCATGTATGAATTATACAAAATCAAAAGCTTCGGTAACTGTACATATTGAAGTAGTAATTTACTACATCAAGAAAGAAGATAGTCAGCACTACATTTTTTTTTTTACATGTTGGTGCTTGATTTTATTTCACCTGTTGGTTAAACGGTAATGCAGTCTTGGATGGTGAAGCGCAAAATGAATGTATACAGATATTAATGTAATATCTACGTATATAATATAATAACATATCATACTTAACATTTCACCTATCACCATTAACATATCACCATAATTTTATTAAACCTCGTAGGTGTAAGTATATTGTACATAAGGGAGGATTTTTAGTAAGCCTAATTGTAAAATAAGAATTAAGTTATTTAAGTTTTGTATTTAGCTATAATTAGATATTAAAAAATATTTATTTGGTGTACAATATTTATTCATATAATAAGTATAGGTAATTACAATGTAAGACAAAAGTGACTAGGTCTTATTCATAATGACTTGAATTACAAGAATTTGAATAACAAGTTTTGACAATTTTCGCGAACCTATTTTAGCGAACTTTTAAACCTCCGATAAGTCTTTATGAATAAGACCATAAGACTATAGTGTAGTTTGTTGTCAACTTGTATATATTACATAAAAGTTTAAGCATATTTTTTAACAACTTCTTTGTTATTTTATTTACACAAAAAAATGCCCCTTGACCGCGTAAAGGTAGTCATACATCCTTAGGAATTTAGGTAAAAAAACATATTTAATGTATTTTAATAGTTAACAGAACGAAAACATCGATTTTTACAACTCCATGTTATTAATAATATCTATGTACATATTAACAATGATAAACTAGATTTCAAATTTGTAACCCCTATTTCATCATCTTAAAGGTTGAATTTCCAAACATCCTTTTTGGTGCTAGCCTATTCAGTAAAAGGAACGAGAGCACTGTCAAGACCCTAGCTTTATTATGTCAGCTATTTATAGTCAATGAATGTTTAACGGCCTATTTTCATATTACCATTTTTGAACTTAAAGCATAATGTTTCATATTTACTTTATTAGCAATTTTACACAATATTTAATTAATTCGTTTAAAGTTGAAACCCAAAAGAAATTTTAACTAATTTTACACAAAATATCTGTGATTAGGTTGGTTGATTAGCAATTGAACCGGAATAATAAATTTACCTTGATAATTTTATCCCGAAATTGAGTCAAGACGTAAATAAAATACACAACTTATTTTTTCAAGTAATCTTATCGATATGCGTTATATCACCGACGTAATACTATCCTTATAACTTTGATTACATTTGCAAATCAGTACGTGGAAATTTATCAAGATTGGAAATATTTTCTCATCATAAACCTGATCCTTTTCATGCGTGACGATTTCATACATATAGCTTACGAATCTAGAAAACATGTCATACTAGAATATTAAAGGATAGCTATTATATAGGTAATTTAAGCATGATTAGTGTGATTATAATGCATACAATACTACTGTCTACGCATTACAAACTCTTTGGATATTTGTTTATGTTTTTTTTTATATACTTTATTCAAAAACCACCATTGCTAGGGAAAAACATCATTTATGTAAAAATTCACAAAATAAAATTCATCCGTATCTTCTCTTCTGACTATCGAAGTAGTTTTATTTCACCAACCAACAACACAATATTAAATAATTTGTATTTATTAAAGTAGTCATTATTTAATTTCAAGTACGAAATTAAAGCAGAAACACTACCCAACACACTGATGACATTTAAGATATTTAAACAAAAACAACAAGTTCTGAACAAAATGTAATCTTGAGAGAATGATGTAGCATTTGGCTAGTCCTTCCGCGAAGGGTTTCGCTCAACTGAAAGACCCATTCTTACTGTCGAATATTAGTACATTTCATTACGTAGTTGCGCAACTGGAACCACAACATTCAAAAGAGGCACGAGATCTTATAGTATCTCCATCACCTATTTCCAAATACCGTATTTTGATAAAGACCAGGCTCACACGGCGACTATCATCTTCAAACGCAAAACAAACCAGATGCACGAGGAGCTCAGAGTGAAAAGCCGTTACAATTCCGTCGGCACCTCCAACAGCTGACTGAGTCCAACGTACCTGCTGACGCATCATCAGGTCTAGTGGATTAGTCACGCGTTTGTATACATGTATATTCCCGCAACAGACAAAAATGATAGACCTAGTGGAATTAGGCAAGATGGTATTTCTGTAACCACACCAGCCGGTTATTAGTTATTATTACAGCAGCAACTATAGCACACTCTGATGTTTAACGCAGCTTAGCAGTTTATTAAAATGTATAGATTTCATTAACCCTCGTCCCCGTTCTCACTCCAGTTCTGATTTGACGGGGCTTATGGCCTAGTAATTTATGTAATAGACTGCTGTACGTAACGCGCCGTGAGAAGCGCCAATTTTGCGGCCTTTTTTGCGTTTAGCCTACCAAGCCCACTATTCATGCAAAGCAACGAAAGACATCGAATGGCGATTTAGTAAAAATGCAAAGCGGGTCGCACGGACCGGTTGCAAAAATCGGAAGGTCACCTTTGTAGCAAAATGGTGTGTGAAATGTACACCAGAGGCGAAAAACTTATTACTCTTACTGATGACCACACTCAATGCGATTTAATTGGAATTATAGATAGGTAATTAATGGGATCTTAACCTAAGTAGAATTTATAGAATACTGAAAAAGCAGAAAGGTCAGAATTACTAAACTTTGTATAATAAATAAGGGAAAAAGAGTCATCTTTTAAGAGGGTCGTTACTATCTGATTCGCATAATATATGTGAAGAGATTAGCTTTCATCTTCGTTATCGAGTTTTCTTTTTACCTTTGCCCATTTTAATGTAGGCATTACATAATCCTTATCTAGATTTACTTTGTGTCTTATTCTTTAATCTTATCAAAAAAAATTAATAACATTTAAAAAGAAATTAGCTATATCAATTACTAGATCAGACAGACAGACAGCTTACTCGCTGACAGACCCTTCAGCGAGTAATATTGAGTAATGGAGTACTTAACTAAGAACATAATTTTCTTAGTTCAAAAACTAAAATACACGCTTGAGAAACCCTAAATTATCATCATGATGATGATGATGATTTAGGGTTTCTAAATTATGTTATTGTCACCATGTTATTGTCATGTATGGAAGCGAATGTTGAGTGTGGCAGGAGAAGCACAAAAGTAGAATAAATGCTGTAGAGATGCGTTCTTTGAGAAGTATGTGTGGTGTGACTTTTCAAAGTCACACCACACATACTTCTCACTATATACATACTTCTCACTATTTATAACTTCATTTCTTAATCTATCTTTCAAGATAGATTAA
The DNA here is from genome assembly GCA_916999025.1 of Orgyia antiqua. NCBI lineage: Eukaryota > Metazoa > Arthropoda > Insecta > Lepidoptera > Erebidae > Orgyia > Orgyia antiqua. The sequence goes on from OU779871.1 coordinate 28,987,212, forward strand.
GAAATGAAGTTATAAGAGAACGTTGCGGTCTGAAAGAGGATGTAGTGACTAAGGTAAGTATAATATATATATAGGTAAGGTAAGTATGCTTAGGTGGTTTGGTCATGTGGAGAGGATGGATGAGGGAAAGGCATATATACGGCGAAATTAGGTGGAAATGTTGGGAGAGGACGCCCGAAAAAAATATACTCCGATGTCATCGCCGGGATACTCCAAAAAGGGCAAGTGCGTAGCACTTACAACCGGCATGTATGACCAGATGTATGAGTGTGGATGAAGCCAAGGAAGTATGCTTCGATCGTAGCAGATGGCGCTCTATAGTCTCTGCCTACCCCCATGGGAAAAAGGCGTGATGTTATGATGATGATGATGATGTTATTGTCATCGGTCCTTAATATGTGTGCAAAATTTGTGAACAATCCGACTACTGTAAGTGTGTTAAAATCCCTTTCAAAGATTCCGTTAGGTACATAGATTAATACATTGATAGATACCTATGGAACTAATATTATAAGCGTGTTAATGAAAATAAAACTTCCTTGCCCTTTATTTTTTTTTTGTCTTACCTGAGACCTCTTACCTTTTTCTTTGTCTGACCTGTCTATTTGAGACCCGACATGACGTTAAGCATGTATAGAAAATTAGATAGATGAGAATAATATAAAAAAATCTATTTCCTATGAGTCAAAAAATCTAGGTAATGCATTTAATTCAACGATTCTAATAGCGATTTTAGGAATATTTCGATTCAGTCTTATTACAAAACAGAGAGGATGTCCTTACAAAGGCATTGAAATATCCTATGTTACATCTATAGGTATTATTATTTAAGCATTTTAATATCCAAATTTTAATTGAAACTTCATTGGTCAAGCACTTTTTCAAAAAAATATATATTATAATAGATACGTATGTATTTTTCCTTTAAACTAAAGTGCCTAATTGTTATTTAATGATTTTTCTATTCTTAATAGAAAAAGTCATTTCTAATTACATTAGGCACAGGTTTCGTTTATTTTTACAAGTGCCAGCAACGTATCTTTTACTATGGACGTCATTGTGAGTGACAAGTCCATACTAAATAACTTCACGCTTTCGCTTTTAATCTCAGTCTAAAATACTTTTTATTCGTAAATTCTTTAGCAAAAGTGATTCCTTTTGTGTATTTTATAATAATAATAATAAATAATAAATATTCAGGACATTTCACACAACGGCCTCTGGTACCAAAGTAAGCTATATTTCTATGCTTGTATTATGGGTACCAGATACGGATAGACTACATATACTACTTTTCTTTTGTAAATACATACTTATAATACATAGTAAACACCCAGACGCACTACAAACATTTGTATGACATTTATGGATATCACACAAATCCAAGTCCGAAGCAGGAATCGAACCCGCGACCTCGTGATCGGCAGTCCATTACATAAACCACTCCACCATGAAGCCCGTCCGTTTTATAGCAATCTGCTGATGTGTTGACAGATGACATTTAGCAATAATACTTTAGTTTACTTTTATTTTCAATGGAACACATTTCTGACTAGGATTTTATTTTTATTTTATTTAACAAATTTTACACATAGTAACATATGTTGAAGTAGGTATTAAAGCATTAGTGTAGGGGTCTACATATTCCTTAAAGAAATCTCTGCCTGGTCTACAGGCGCGAGAGGAGATCGTGAGAAAAGTATTAGGAATGGGTGTGTAATGCAGATTGACACAAGTAAAGTAAACTAATTATTAAATTAAAAATACACATACTTAATACATAAATATACTTAAAGACTAACATATACCTACATAATATACGTACATACACAATACATATTATATACTAGCTGTAACAATACTTGATATATACATACACAATACATACATACATATAATAGTACATAAATATAAATAAATATTCATGGACATTTCACACAACGTCCTCTGGTCCCAAGCTAAGCTTATATGCTTGTGTTATGGGTACCAGAATACGGATATAATACATAAACTACTTTTCTTTTGTAAAGACATACTTATAATACATAGTAAACACCCAGACGCAGTACAAACATTTGTATTATACACGAAAAAAAAAAAAAAAAAAAAAAATTAGAATTATGACTACGACGACTGAAGTCTCCGAAACTTCGGAAAACTAACACGACGGAATTTAAAAATCGTATTTTTTTGGAGTTTATATTAATCTTCTCTTAGTCACTCCAGTCTATTAATGTCCCACTGTTGGGTACGGATCTACCCCTCTTTGGGAGTTTTGGTTTACTGTGCCGCGCTGACCAAGCGTGTGGGCTTAAGGTTTAATTTCGAGTTTTCCGTTGGTCATTGATGATGTAATCTGCTTATTACATCCCTTAGCTGGCTTCTACAGCATCATGGAATTATTAATTATTGACTACCATCTATTACAGGTTCAGGTAAGATATTGCGAAAAACTGGCAACATAGGATTCCGCACAACTTCTAAACATTTTCAATAAAAATAATCCGAAATTAAAACAAGTCTTCGTTTCATGGAAATTAACAATTCTATCAAGTGAAAATTAAACCTGGAGTACATTATTTAGTACTGGCTTTGAAGCTCTTATACGAAGCCTTTTAACTTTTTAATTGACTATTAGGGAATGAAACCTCTTATAATCATCTTTGAAGAATATTTAAATACTAGCATAGAGCGACTATTTCAAAGTTTTAATTTTGTCATTCTCTACTTAGTAGATAATAATAATATAACAGTTCGTTATCATCACATTAGCTTTTTATGTAAGTTTTATCAACTTAGTTTAAAGTGTCCATTAGATTTGTCTAGAGAAAAGTTCCAACGTAAGTAATAAAATAAAAAATGGCACAATCTTTTAGTGGTATTTTGCCAAGCTTCGATAATATATTATTGATTGGAAGATTTAATGAGAGATAGAGAGAATAAATCTTTCTCTTGAAATAAAAAATATGATATGTATATCTACCCCTTGAAAAATAAAAAAAACGATCATTATCCGTTTCGTGGTTTTAAAGATATAAACCCACAAAAGGACATGCATCTTCCTCCCCAGGGTGCTGTTAAGCCAGCTGAGGAATAGAATACAAATTTTCACCGCACTTTTCATTTCACTTTTCTAGACGGTAAGGTAATACAGTATATGTCCGGGTGGTGACGGATTAAGAATACAATTGTCACAACCCCATTTACATCCCCGGGTACTGTAAAAACTGAGGAATTGTACATAGATAACATAGTCTGTGAGAGAAGAAAATCCTCGAAAAGAAACCCTGTGCCAATACGCCTGGTCAGCACGGCAATTGACTGTAATCCCTCCGAGGCCCGAGCCCAGCTGTGTGACCTTAATGACAGTAAGAGAAAAGGGCATACATACATAAAAGGTGATTTCTTATAAGATACCCTAAATAAATGCGTATACTCACTGTATACGCCTTTACAATAACACCATTTAAATTTGCATTTCAAGTAACATTTCGGAAAATTAATACCCGTAATAATGATAGAAACATAAGTTTGTATGTCACAATGCACTTGTAAACAAATTAATAACACTGCATACTAAAATAATTGACATTTGGCGCAGTACCAAATCACTTTAATTGAAACGTGAGCCAAAAATCCCCCCGAGTTTTCACTGGATATTGTATTTGTATTAAACTGTAAGTTAATAGTTTTATATCTATACTTATAATAAATCTGTAGAGAGGTCAATTCTGTACCTACATGAAATATATTTTCAAAATAACTATCAGGGGGTGATTAGTGATCGATACTGATGCCAAAAATGCAATCAGTAAAATTTTTGTCTGTCTGTCTGTCCGTCTGTATGTTCCATAAAGAAACAAAAACTACAAAAAACTACGGACTAAACAAAAACTACGGATTTTAACGAAACTTGGTACAATTATTCTTCATACTCCTGGGCAGGCTATAGTATACTTTTCATCACGCTACAATCAATAGGAGCAGAGTAGTGAAGGGAAATGTTGGGAAAACGGGAAAAGGTGCTCCATTTTTTAAGCTTCCGTCGCGTGTGCAGCCTTAATGGTTAAAGTTACATAGAAATCATGTATGACGGAAATATTCTACATAAAATTGTCTAAAAAATATCTCTCAACAGCACACATCTATATTTTATGGTTGACTCACAATAACACGTGTAACTCCTGATAGCTTAGCAGTTCGTTCATTCTGATTATATTTGTTTACTCTTACGTTTATAATATTCTCACTCAAGCAGTAGTTAAAAATGTTGCAAAAACGGGGAAAATTTCCTAAATTCTACGCGGGCGGAGTCGAGGGCAACAGCTAGTGTATTAATAAAGTAGGTGAATGCGTGGATCATAATAAAGCATTGTTAAAGAGGGGTCTTAACGTTTATTTCTACCCTTTTCCTACACTCTCTAGGAGTCTAGATAAATTTGATCTTTGACCTTGAACAACTTTTTAGCACTCATGGGATCCTTGGGGACTTTCCTTAAATTATTTCTACAGGTATCCCCAACGTCTCTACAAAAAATCAGCTCTGTCGGAATTTTTGTTAATTGAAATGTGTATTTTGACCGTAGTAAGAGAGCTAGAGGGTGACAAACAAGCATACGGCTGGCCTGATAGTACGCAGTCACTATAGTCTATAGAAAAAATACGTACGTATAAATATAATATGAAAAAATAAGAACTAAATAGAAAATAAAAATTTGCTAATATTTTTAAGATTTTAATTATATGGAAAAATATCGTAATGAAGACTCAATAAAAAAGCGCCTTACGCCGTTTATATTCGTTACCCTCAATTTTTTAATTTCATTAGTCAACGCTACACGATTTTCCTTAAGCACAACGGCACTCCATTACGCTATATAAATAATCTGAAAGCAATTTTATGAAAGAAAATTGGATACTATGTTTTTTTTAGAGAAACAAATATCAGGAAAAGATAATAGGTAAGTACTAAAAGTCAAAAGAAATATTTATAACATTTTATGCTTCAATTAATTCTTCTTAAGTCAATAAATTTGTGAACTAATCTTGCATTATAGTATTTTGGAAATTATTATTTCACTTTATTCGTAGCGAGGCACGTACCGGGCCGCTAGCAATTAATAGAATACTTATTGGTTGAATAAATTGTTGATGTTCCGATATTTCTTTTTATTATTTCAGTTCGTCTTTTATCCCCTTCCCTTCTTAACCTTACCGGTTCATGGTATTGTGCCTTAAGCCTGACCACGACCCAGCGACTACTTTTTCGTATATAAATACTAGCTGTCCCGGCAAACGTTGTTTTGCCATACTAAAAAAAAAAAGGTTTGAAAAATAGATGTTAGCCGATTCTCAGACCTACTGAATATGCATGTAAAATTTCATAAAAAACGGTCAAGCCGTTTCGGAGGAGTACGGTTACTAACATTGTGACATGTAAATTTTATATATTAGATAAAAATTTCGGTAAAATATTGGAATTTAGCTCTGTATTTGGTCTACATTCAAAAAATATTTTTTCTCATTTGTAGAAATATCGATGACAATATGTGGCACAGCAAACACTGAGACTAATCTGTGTGCGCTGCAGACATAATAAAAGTATAGAAGAGCATATATATACAAGGTGGTGCGGAGACAATCACATTAATTTAAACAGTGGCTAGCACGGCCTAATAATATATTTCTATTAAAACAATAAAACGACCAATTTTACTTAAAAAAAGATAACGAAAGATTCGAACAAAATAAATAGCAATAAAATTGTGACCAAATAGAACACCCTTAATTATTATAATTTACTGACCTGTAAAGCGGCAACGTCGCACGTCGACGCGTGTGTAGGTACATCTCATCAGACAATGTAGGTTTATTTACAGGTAGTTGCTTATGATAAATACCAAAAAAATTTCCTGCGTTTAATAATGGCCAAAGAATGTTCCGTAGAATTTGTGGTATCAATTAATGTGATAACTAAATCGCCACTCTGTATATATTCAGAACAGTTAGCTGAGAAAAATAATATCGTACGAGTATTATTGAGAGCAATATCTGCACATGCACGTCATTTGTAAAGCAGATGTATGAGTCCAAATGAAGCCAAGGAAGTATGTTTAAAATTTAAACGTAAAGTAAAGTAAAGTACTTAATATAATCTGCTACGATTTAAACTTTAAATCGTAGCAGATTATACTAAGTACTTTGTTTTATTAAATACTATAGTCTCAGCTTACCCCTATGCTAAAAGACGTGACACTGTATGGTATATGGTTCTTTTATAATTAATATTTAACAATTACGTATAATCATAATAATAATAAATAAATATTCATGGACATGTCACACAACGTCCTCTGGTCCCAAGCTAAGCTTATATGCTTGTGTTATGGGTACCAGAATACGGATAGAATACATAAACTACTATTCTTTTGTAAATACATACTTATAATACATAGAAACACCCGGAATCGCTCCTTTTCATAAAATATTTAATCTACTCTAAATATTTTATAGACTTCGTTTTGTTATAAAAGCACCGGTGTACAAAACTTTTGTTTTTTACCTATTGTTCGCTGTTGTATACGCGGTTTCATAAAAAAATATTGACAAAAGAACGGAAACACTGTACTTTACTGTAAAGAATTTGAAAAACCTCTCTTTACTTAATAAACCTAAGCTGTCACCAACTTATTGTTGTGATATTTTAAAAGCAGACTAAGAAAACCACGTTTTTATAATATACAGTGAATTTTTACATAATTTTTTTACTGTAAAACTTACTGTTTAATAATAATATTTTAAAACATTCGAAATCAATCATCGAATTCTGAATTCAAATGTAATGGCACAAAATTACAATAAACAAAAGATTTTTTGTGGGTACTTTCGTGTTTACGAGAAAGTTACCTACATAAAGACGTTCAATTGAAACCATAGAGATGTTATGGTAATAAGAGCATTACTTGAGGGTGCACAGTTACTCTACAATATTCGGTTTTCGGAAGAATGGGAGTCAGGTGTTTGGCTTCCAACTATCGCCCTATTTAGGAACTTTACTTAACAATACAACATTCCACATCACCACTGGTTACGCATAGATGCTACCTGCGTTAATCTACATTGTTGTCACGGCGGAGGCCGTTGATGGTCTCGGGCATCATGGCCTGTCATGAAGCAGAAGTTCCGGTCGCATATTCCGCCACGCAAATATCAATTATCTATCGTGTTCTCGTCACCGCCGGGATACTGCTCGTGTTAGAACCCAACGGCCAGTTACATGATGATGGAAAGAGACCGGATGAAGACCAAATCTGTTGAGATCCCTCGAGCGGTGCAATTACAATAATTTTGTAGGGGATTCAAATTTTGATAATACTACTAGTTTTATAACAGGCAAGAATATGTTAAAATTTGGCCTAGATTGCCTATAAAATATTCAATCAATAAAATCACGGCTTCGAGATCATATTGGACAAAAATTATATTTTCGTATTGAAATTTTCGTGAGTTTGAGACATATTAGAAATACTATATTACCGGTCACTCACAGTTTTGGGATCGATTCGAGCATATCCGATGCTCATCTTCAGGACGAGTGCGCAGCGGCGTCTGCGACCTTCCGGCGTGCACTGCGGGCAACAGCTCGTACAGCCCGCTGTGACAGTGCGGGGGGTGGAGGGTCTTGAGGTGGGGGGGGAGGTTTCTGCACTGCTGATGTTCACCGACCCAGGTGATGAGTGGTCGATGACACAAGGTGATATTATCTTGCTGTCGGCAATCACTACGTCCTGGTTAGCGCGAGTACCATCGCAAACACTGCTTACTGTGTCGCTCTCTAGATCAACCACTTTCAATTTTGAGGTCGCATTAAGAGCAGGTATCCAAGAAGGAGATAGCGTCCACCGCAGTGCACGCCGGAAGGTCGCAGACGCCGCTGCGCACTCGTCCTGAAGATGAGCATCGGATATGCTCGAAACCTGGGTCGACATCTTCGATCCCAAAACTGTGAGTGTTAGCCGGTATTATAGTATTTCTAAAAATTATATTATTCAACTGAATATCTTAAAAAGTTTACTGTGATATAAAACTTCAGTTGTGGCGTTATAGAAACAAAATTCAAAATGAGAGAGATTTATAGATATGCAAAATCTTTTTGGAATGCAAATTACTTATTCGCCGCGGAACTTGACTCGCCTAAATTTGATTTGTTAGATCAGATATCGTGCTTGCTTGCTGAAGTTTTTTATTTCGTTTGAAAGAGGATTTTGTAGACAGCCCTTTTTCTTTTTTGTGTGATTTTGTAGACGTTATGAGCAACTGGTGTTATGTGGGTATTTTAGGTGTCATCTCCGAAAATGTTAATGGTATTTAGGTATGTAAGTCTCGGATTTAAAGACGTATTTTAGGTTATCAATAATAAGACAAATGTTGATACAGTTAAATATCTGTAATATACCAAAAAGGTTTTATCAATTAACAGGTTATTACAATATACAATGCCTGATTTACAACAGAACATTTATACACACCTGATTCAACACAATTCGAAAATTTATACAATATACAGTCAAGATGGAAGATTATTAGTGATTACCTAATAATCACTAATAATCTTCCATCTTGCCACCTACTCTGTTGTCTATGGAGACATAGACAACAGAGCATGCCCAAGTTTGGCGGGACGTTCAAACTTACATCCCCCCTTTTTAAGGGCCTACATCAATATCATCGCCGACACGTACATATTAACACAGCCAGTACGCACAGAAAATGAAAAATTAGGGATACTTTTCCTATTTACTCAAAATCTACTAAATATATTTTAATTCTGATCCACGTGTTTCTATACATAATAGTTACCTATGTTTATAAAGTTATTTCATTAGTTAATACGCGATAATAGACTGACAAATGAAAAAAATAAAAAAATAGAGAGGTTGTTTCGCCAAGATTTTCTATCGAGAAAACTTTTTTCAATTGCGTTTCTGAGTTTATGCGATCCTAGATCATATATTGAAAAAACATATACTTAAAAATTAGAGCTCTAGCCATTCAATCTAAAGAAACAATGAAAACTTCGTACATAGAAAAATGCACGAAGCTATTTTGGTATCCTCTTAAGCATAGGGTTCACTTACCCTATGTACCTACGGCACTAACTTACTTGCATGGAATAGAATTGAATTGTTCCTCTTATATTTGCTATTTATACCATAAATTGTGTCAGATATTTTTCTATTTATCTTGAATGGTCCTATTCTAATTGTATCTAACTTATCTCTGTTTAATTTGTTCTTGTTTTGTATGTACTATGTATACTAAATCTCCTATATTGTATATTACACGAGTATATTTGATTTTGATTCCAGAAATATGTTTGATTTGCAGTAATACCTGTTACATACCGATAGTGAGAAGTTTGTGGGCAAAGAATATAATCAGATGTATGAGTATATATGGAGCCAAAAAAGTAGGATTTTAAAAATAGCAGTTGAACTGATACATAAGAAAAAAGCGTAACAATCTGTATGAAATTTTTTTTTATCAAGAGTGTTGAATTTATCCGCAAATTAATTTTTTGTTGGGAATCAACGCCTGTATTTGTCTGGTTGTGTTTGATCAAGAAACAAGGAATCCTAAACATATTACAAAAATCTTATCTCGAAAACTTTTCTCATTAAGAAATATATAATCAAATTACAATAAAATATATTATGGCTCAATAAATCTCATTCCTTTTGCCAATTCTACATTTTTATAATAGATAAAAGCTTTTGCTAAATATTCAATCGAACAACTTAGAAAGTTTATCTCGATAGACAAATTCAATTGAGCCTTAGAACTAAGAATTACTTAATATAAAACAGCCAATTACAGGTTTCCACGAATAGTTAACAGTATACAGTTGTTAATAGGAAGTACATGAATTTAACATTGCAATAGTCCCAATGGTACAAAGTGATAGCATGTATAAGTCAAAATCATTCAAAAAAACCGTTTGCTTAGTTGCCGTCTAGCCGATGCCACACTTGTGTAGAAAATGTCTAAATCAAGGTCCTGCTCCTTACTAAGTCTGTTAAAGCTTCTGCTCGCTCTGCACAAATAGGAGTTTTGTCTATAATTAGTACTTGCAAGTGGAGTAAAAATAGGTGGGTTATACCTAGTAGTTCTTTTTGGATTTTTAGGGTTCCGTACCCAAAGGGTAAAAACGGGACTCTATTACTGAGACTTCGCTGTCCGTCCGTCCGTCCGTCTGTCACCAGGCTGTATCTCAAGAACGGTGATAGCTAGAGAGTTGAAATTTTCACAGATGATGTATTTCTATTGCCGCTATAACAACAAATACTAAAAATAAAATAAAATAAATATTTAAGGGGGGCTCCCATACAACAAACATGATTTTTTACCGTTTCTTGCTCGATACTAATAACGTTGCCTTATGTTGCATAGATAATGGTACGGAACCCTTCGTGCGCGAGTCCGACTCGCACTTGACCAATTTTTGATTTGGATAAAGATATAACTTAGATTCGCGAACTCGTTAAAAACCTTATTAGGTTAAGTAGATTTTAGCAGAATAATCCTGAAACCACTTTATTAAGCTAATAATGACTACATTGTGGCTGGAATATTGAAAGAATAATTGAATGTGAAGAGATGTTCAATCGTAAAAATCCTTAATGTAGGTAACAAAAGGTTTCGCAATATTTTGTGACACGGATATATCCACAGAAGTTCACGATGAAGGTGGTAGTTAAGATTTCTTCAAGATTTAGTGCCAATTGATAGAAATATTATGATAATTCAAAAGTTTTTGGAAATAACGATGATTCTGCGAAAACTTGTAATTGGTCTTATATGTATTTTATTATATTATTTATTATATTATATAAACATATAATATTTATTGATGTAATTTTGCTAAAAGTTAAAAATTAAGCCTTAGTTAGATTGTGTTAGGCATCTGAGTTATTTAGTGTGATTACTGTGTTAACATTAAATGAATAGCTGGTTTGTATATAAATAAAGGTATTCAGTCTCTATTTCAGACAAAACGGTTTGGTATCTCTTCATGAACAATTCTAATGAATAGAATTACATTTCCCTAGAGTTTACCTTCAAAAAACGCGCCAGTTCATTCTGGAAGTTTTCAATGGCACACGCAACATATACTTCTCACGCGATGAAGTATGTCTTCCATGTATACAAAGAACAAAGTTAAAAATCTATTCAATTTTATCGCGTACTGGCTTACGCGACTTAGCTCAAAGGAGCAACACGCCGAAATTACAATGAACTGATTATTTGCATGGATGACTGACAACCAACATTTGTGGGCCCCATCGGTTGTCGATCGGTCACAAATCAAACGACGAAGCGTAAAACAGCCCCTCATTATGCTCATACCTAGTGGAACAGAGCCGTTAAAAAATTACAGAGCTATACTGGTCATTCTTCGACGAAGACTAATATCCAGCAGTGAACGAAGAAAGTCTGATGAAAGTAATATTTAATAAATCAAATTGTGGTGGAAAATGTGATCACCGCAAGCGGGACTTGAACCCACGACCTCGGAATACCGTTCCGTAGCTCTGCCAACTGAGCTTATTGCGGTCGTGCTAACAGTAACCAATTAGACCACCACGATCTTCACTCGATTGAGTTTACATCGTATTTTGACGTACAACGCCAATTAGATTTATTAAGTAAAAGCAAGCATTTATTAAGTAATAGCAAGTCAATTGCAAAATTAATAAATTACTTTAGAAAGGAATATTTCCTTGACAGATAGAGATTTCAATAACGTTTCATTTAAATAATTTTCTTCGTAGTTCTCCAATGTTATCTGAAATTGTCACATTACAAAAGTAATGGAAAAATGTTTAAGTTCTCATTGAGAAAACGTGCTGTTGACATAGAAATCAATTTGTATGCAAATGGGTTTTACACCGCCATATTTTATGCTTATTTATTACGTATCTAGGACAAAAAGCTTTGATTATAAAACCGACCAATGACACTGGGTTTTATTTTTTGTCAAAAATGCAAGTTCGGAGAGGTCCTCGCCAGACCTCAGGCAGGGGTCGTCGTCGTGGTTATATTATAAAAAAAATATGGTAAAAGAAAACGCACACATTGGGTTGGTCGTTTTAAAATTTTATTTTTATAGGATTCTGAAGCTATATCCCAAATCGCTGGCATTTTCCTGACTTCGTCAATCAGTAAGTCGACGTCAATATCTCATTCACTCATTTTGAACTGAATACAAAAGCAAGTCACAAAAAAACGTGCAATTGCAATGTAAGCGCGCGCTCAACTGAACTGAACAGTCAACAGATGTTACACAGATGTCAAAGCGCGCGTCAACGCGCGATCGCCTGCGTCCAGAGAATTTTTCTCTGAGCGCCGCGTCAACGCTCGCTAACGCGCATTAACGGCCGCTCATGTGATCTGTTGTATGTACATATTACGATGCCTAGTCGCGCGATTTGAAAACGCGCGTCAAAATGTTGCCATCTGAACATGGCCTAAATGGCAATGCTTATATGTATAATAGGTACTTATAGGTCAGAATTCCGGTCACATATGAAAGAATTAAGAGATTCATGTGGTATTTAAGGCCTCCTTATTGCTGTTTTGTAATACTGAAGAGATAACATAGTCCTTTATTTTTTTTTTAAGAGTAATAATATATTTCAAATGAGAGAAAACGGCAGGTGCTGTTTTTGTGTTGTTGGTTGTTGACGCAAATATAAGAAATCCCTACTAATATTATAAATGCGAAAGTAACTCTGTCTGTCTGTCTGTTACGCTTTTCAGCTTAAACCTCTCAATCGATTTTGATGAAATTTGGCACAGACTATCTTTAGACCCTGAGAAAGGACATAGGCTACCTTTTATAGCGCAAAAAAATTTCCAAATTCCACGCGGACGGAGTCGCGGGCAACAGCTAGTTGAACATAAAAATGTGTTTCTTTCATATTATTATTCCTTCAAGCATAAACCACATACGGTACCACATTTAATTAACACCCATACCTATATGTATAATTCAGTACTAGCCTAACACGCAATTCTTTGTTACTAAAATAATTACCAACAATTTAATAAATGAATATTCATTATTAAATTAGTCGTTTTATAAATCTTTTAGACTAGTCATGCAAAGTGTAAATTTTTATTAGCAACGTTATAATTAGGGTCACGAGTGCTCGTTGGATGAACCGATAGTAAGACCGAGATTTTGGCGTTCTTTGGCGGATGCCAATGTCCAACAGTAGCGGTAAAAAGGATGGATGAAGTAATAGGATAAAGATGAAGTAAAAGGTTGAGTGTAATGGTGAAAAAGATAAAAAGTATCGTGGTACAATGACTCGCTCCTTTTACAGAGAGTTTTCGAAGCGACTAGTCGACGGCACAGGTGACCTGGTGCTCAAGTCCACTATTTTGGAACAATTGTCATACCGGCACAATACCGGCACGATACCGTTGCAATTGAAGTCAAATATCCGTAGTCTGCTATATGCCGTCATAACGGTCTTTCAATGGTAATAGAATTGTCGATCTCTTTTATCTATGCATTGAATTTTCGGTCTCTTTTATCTATGGATTGTGTTAGAATGGTATGTATGTGTTGCCGTTTTTAAAAAATGCGTTAGTGGAAGTGATTTTCGAAAAACTACTAATAAATTTAAACATTTAATCATGCTAGACTTCGTTTAAATATATTTGTACATACTATTTATTAGTATAAAAAGCAATGTGAAGTTTAGGAGATTAGTAAATTGCAATAAATTACAAAGAACAATTTCTAATATTTCTATCTATCTATTTTTTATTTATGGCAATCTGTCGACACAGGACAATTTAAAAATATTACTGTCAAATTCAAAATAGCAGACTACCGAAACATTTCAGTCATTGAATTGCAATTGTGAAGCAGTTGTGTACGAGACTAGCAATTTATGTCACTTTGACAATTGTAAGACAATGATGAAGTCGTTATGACGACACATTATTAGTAGACTACCAAAAACTTTACTATTGCACCATAATGGTACAATAATGGTACAGTTGTGACACCGTTGAAATACCCGACTCAGGGCCCTGAATACTGGCCTTTTTTGCGCAATCTATTAGTATTGCCATACACCGTAGCAATGCTGCCAGCGTTCTGGATACTTTACCAAGTGAGGACAATGCGGAGGAATATTTTGACGTTTAATTTATTTTGTGTTCTCTTTTAATCGACTTTTTAAATTATATTTGACGGGCTTCGTGGTGGAGTGGTTTATGTAATGGACTGCCGATCACGAGGTCGCGGGTTCGATTCCCGCTTGGGACAATCATTTGTGTGATATCCATAAATGTCATACAAATGTTTGTACTGCGTCTGGGTGTTTTCTATGTATTATAAGTATGTATTTACAAAAGAAAAGTAGTATATGTAGTCTATCCGTATCTGGTTCCCATAATACAAGCATAGAAATATAGCTTACTTTGGGACCAGAGGACGTTGTGTGAAATGTCCTGAATATTCATTTATTATTTATTTATTTGAATTTTTGAAAACATGATGTTATCATATCAAAAGTATTTATTACCTACAGATGTAGGCATCTTTTACGGAAAAAAACTTCTTCAAGGATTTCAACGAAACTTCAAATCACGCTAAAAGTCAAGGAGCGGGGCATAAACGCAGGAAAAAACTACGGGACTGTAGCCAGCATGGTAATATTTTGGTCTACTTTGTCATGTCCTGTAAACCTTCCCCATAGGTACATCCTTTAGCAAAAGGTCGTCCAGTGCGGTTATTATACTTAAAACTTTGTTTGTTATTTAATCTCCTATAATGTCTTTGCCCGTCAAATTATGGGCATTTCCTTGTAATTTTATCCTAAGTGTGTTTATGATAGCATATAATATGGTTGTTTATATTGTATTTTCTGGGTTAATGTTTTCAATGCTGTTACACTTTTGGTGACATATTGGTGTACTAGTTATGCTTTAACGAAAGCATCTTCTAGGAATTGTTCTTATTCGCTTTAAAGGTTACAAAGCAAAGGATCTTTTAACACTTGCGCGACTCATCTGTTTAAATAAAACTACTTTTTACGGATTTAGACGCGTATATTTATTTTAAATTTTGGCCCGACGTTTCGGAGACTTTGCAGTCTCACCCGTGACCATGGTGACTGCAAAGTCTCCGAAACGTCGGGCCAAAATTTAAAACAAATATACGCGTCTAAATCCGTAAAAAGTAGTTTTATTTAAAGGATCTTTGCTAAAATATATTAAATGTTACTTAAAAAACAGTCACAATTAAGGCAATTACGAACAGTTTACTTGTAAGTCGAGACGGTAATTTAAGAAATTAAATAGCTTCATTTAAATACTCTCACCTAAATATACTATACCTTCAGCATAATTTTTCATCAAAAAACGTCACAAAAGACTATCTTTTTATAAAGGGTAAAAAACAAAAGCCATTTTTGTTTTGTTTATACCAACTATTAATCACACACTTGACTTTGATGAGCCTCGTGGTTGAATGGTTCATGTAACGGACTGCCGATCAAGATGTCGCGGGTTCGATTTCCGCTCGGAACAATCATTTGTGTGATTTTTCTAATTATCATACAAATGTTTGTACTGCGTCTGGGTGTTTCTATGTATTATAAGTATGTATAAAAGAAAAGTAGTATATGTAGTATATCCGTATTCTGGTACCCATAACACAAGCATATAAGCATAGCTTGGGACCAGAGGACGTTGTGTGAAATGTCTATAAATATTTATTTATTTATTATTTATACAGTTTACCCTACTATGAACTATCACTGTGAATTATGAACTAAGCAAATTAATTTAGTTCAGTTTAGATAAGTGAGTGACAAGAATTGAAGCTTACATTTAAATAAGTGTACTAAGGCGGCTTCAGTTTATAGCTTAACTAACATTCTGTTTATGACAAGCTATTAACATACTCGTCTCGAACTCTCAAGACTTGTAAAGTATCGTTGTTAAAGGAGTTTTATGCATAAATTATTTCTTGCTCAGATTATTTAAGTTTCTGTACGGATAACACAAATATATCTTTCAATTATTCTTCTTCTTAACAATCCTTGTAAGATTTGCGGAAAATATCAAAGATCAATACCTAATTTTTACAGCAAGGTTTTATGTGTATAAATCAGGTTTTATGAAAGAAATACATCAAACCAGATAAAACTCCATACCCAGATATACCAGCATCTATGGCTACATTCCTCAGCCGGCTTGAAGCCACTTCCGTATCTTTGTGTGTGTGAAAATGTGTCAATGTGTTTTAAGATACATGCTATACGTCATATAAAACGTCATTATTGTATGAAGTGCGATTTTGCCAGGCTATAGTTACTTGTCCTCAATTTTAAACGTCAACCCACCATCTGGTATTACTGTGACTCGATATAGTTGCATTGAAACATAGTTCCTATTATCAGTTTTCAGTACCATCTTCAGTTCAGTCCCATAATATCATAACGTAATTAGTTAGTACGTACATAATACATACGTACCAAATTTGCAAATCGAATTCTGGCAAGCACTGTAAAAAATCTTTAAAAATTCCAACCCCGAATTGGAAAAAAGGGGGGCAAAAGTGCAATATGCAGGTTATTGTCAATTAATAATCATGTAAAATAATCCCACGTAAATAAAGTCGTAAGCAAAAGTGAGGAAAAGTATATACATTTTTGTGACGTTTCATGGAGGAGGTGTTTGTCAACATGTAGGTCATGATAGATGGATGGTTTGTTTGTGTCGAATTAGATCATATTAACTAAGTGCGTCATAACACTGGACGTTTTATGATATACCAAGTTATGATGGTACAACATTATCGATATTGCGTAGTATAAGCCTAAAGAGGATGACATGACAGTATTTTACTTAGTGTAATAGTATCTATGCTTGAAAGCCAATATTGTTAATATTAGAGTACATTGACTACATAAAAGATTCTATAAATAGTAAAAAGAAATGTTGGTAGTTAGATATCTTCTGATAAAACTGGACGGATAGGTCTAATTAAGGTGATATAATACAAACGCTGGTTAAACACAACCCGCACCCTTACACAATAGGGGGATATTGCTTAAGGGCCCTTTTAAATATTAAATCTACGGGTAGATTGTTACATGACAAAACAACTTATGATAAGGCTAGTCCACAGGCCAAAAGTTACATAAAGCTAAGTAGTGGGCTCGACATGTCTTACGGGATCCGTAGTACATTTTTTTCACTTGATTACTATCAAGCTGATTTTCCGTGAGTAGCTTTATTATGACGAGACGCCCAATAATTTTCTATTCCAAAATCTCGATTGTGGTAGCTAACAGAGGTAACAAGGATAAAATATCGTACTATTACTGGAAGAAAGCAGTAAGTAATTTTTTTGAAATTTTTGTTTGAAATTTTTGACGCAATTTCACTTACGTCTTTTTTTACGGGTAGTACGATATTTTATCCTTGCTATCTCTGTTAGCTACCACAATCGAGATTTTGGAATAGAAAATTATTGGGCGTCTCGTCATAATAAAGCTACTCACGGAAAATCAGTTTGGTAGTAATCAAGTGAAAAAAATGTACTACGGATCCCGTACTAGAAGGTTGAGCCAATGAGCTCTGTAGCGAAAATCACGACTCTGCAAGCGTAAGGTTTGGACCCCGCTAGATGGACGGATTGGACAAATATTCCAATATGGATAGGAAATCCTCAAAATACATGTTTCAAAAAGCGTTTATTATGATGTAAGTTCGAAATAATGTCATCTTAGCAATTTTGATTACAAGATACAGTAAGATTAATGTTGCCATGTTTCTTTTAACTACAACTTTATTGGTTTAATATAAAACGCATTTAGTTGACCTAAGATTCAGTTAAGTGACTCAAAAATACCAAAGAAAAAGAAGTTAAACACAAATATAAAATTCACGATGTTATAACAATCCTATTATTGCTATTGTTACTAAGATAATTAATTTAATAAAACATTTAAAGAATGTCAAATGTATACTACGGAATATGAATACAAATAGATTGATGTCATAGCATTTTCTAAATCAGCAATTCGTGATATACGCAAGTTACGACGCAGTATTCTTATTATTTTATTACGATTTTCTGAGAGAAATGTTTATCGTTAATAAGCAATATTTTAATAGAAGCTAATAAACCAATAGGCTTCGTCCTGACATGGTATTTGAAAAGCAAGTTCCTTGAAATATTACTCATTTATTTACTTTTACGATAGCCAAATTGTTTAGGGTGATGCTATTGATTTTAATTTCAGCCCTATTCAAATGAATTACGACGTCAAGATTGCTTTTTGCGTGTCTTCTTCCCAGCCAATAAAGATCCCATTGTTTGTCAAGAACTTCTTTCGCCATTGCCAAAGGCCTTATGTTTAACTTTAGCTTTTTTTCATTTCTAATGGGAAGTATCATTAAAAAAATATTGAGCTTATTCTGACAGAAACGGGGTGCTTAATTTGATCAATCACCACATGGACATATAAATAGTGAAAGAAAATACTTGTAGCTCAATTAGCTTTTAAGAACTTTTTGTAATAAAGTAGGGAGCAGTTCGCAGCGATCAATCAAAGTCAGCTAAGATAGCCCACGCAACCTAATTATTTGCATGCTAATAATTCAAAAAACAATTTAGGGCAGCATTTGTTTTTGCTTGTTGTAGACATGCGTTTAATTAAAACACCGTTAACTGTACCTACCTACATTGCATTTCCATAATAGAAACGTTTATTTGCCTTTTAAGCCGGTGGAACTAATAACCTTTGTTACAAGCTAGTTGATCAAATCAGACTATTGCAAACCACAGCTGAAGCTCATTACGATCTACATAGCAGTTTAATATTTAAACGTTAAAAATTTTATTTCTTCATAACTTGCTATCAAATAATAAATAAATAAATATTCATGGACATTTCACACAACGTCCTCTGGTCCCAAGCTAAGCTTATTTATTATGCTTGTGCTATGGGTACTAGAATACGGATATACTACATATAAACTACTTTTCTTTTGTAAATACATACTTATGATACATAGAAAACACCCAAACGCAGTACAAACATTTGTATGACATTTAAATATCACACAAATGATTGTCAAATTGAACCCTCGATCTCTTGATCGGCAGTCCGTTACATAAAGCACTCAACCACGAGGCCTGCCTAATCAAATCGCCCAATCAAAAATTGATTGTGCGATTCAGAATTGTACGAGGTTTTTAGTTCGGAATGGTTTTTGTTCTGGAAATATGGCAACTGTAGTATTCAGTTTTATTTAAAACATTTCATGTTTTGTAGCGCTTGTATTCAATATTTACCTTTATTTTGGTTTTTGCAATTCATTTTCGTAATAAATCCATCGCAGCATTATTTTTATGTCTTTTGCTATTGACACTATAAGTTTGACAGCTTGACATACATTTTTGCTTTGAATACGATAACTTAAAAAGGTAAAAGTAGACATCCTGTCATTTAAGCAAAGTCACTTCCTTGTTCATAAGAAATGGAAGCTTATACGTAATACTTTGGTATATGACGAAAAGTATACAAAGTATTGACAAACAATTTCTGCTGGCATGGTAATATTATAAAATAATTTGTTTGCCAATTCAATGGCAAGATTTCTAGACACTTGCTGTTATACATTATGCTTGGCTCTTCTCTTCTGGTAATATATCTAGGCTTTCTGGAGACAATCGATGCCCAGCGTTGTAGTAGTTAATTAACACTACAACTTTAAAATCCGTCTATCAGCCTTTGGCCACAATGCAGACAAGCATAAGGTAGCATTTTACTACTTGGTGGGACAATATAGTTAAGATTGCAAGAAACCGATGAATGCTACCGGCACTTTGAGGTTATCCCAATTTAATTTCTTACGATTTTTTTATACTACAAGGGTGACATACAAGCTTACGGTACGATGATAAGCGACTAGTATAAGGATGTTTGCAACACCAGAGGTATCACTCGCGCGTTGCCGACCCTGTAGGAACAGATTAACGGAATTTTTGAAAATACCCATGCTATAGCCCTGTGGGAAAACCACGGCAGGAAGTTCATTCCACAACCTAATTTAATTACGTTTAATTACGAATTACTGTCTAGCTGGCCTTAAGCAGTTCAATTTTCTGCTAGCCATGCGCAAAATTATACTATTGATAAAATTGATTACCTACGAGTACATGACATACTTATTTTATTCTCGAACAGTTTTCTGTAGATAAACTACAAGACTATACCAAGAAATGCCCTTTCATCCATTTCCCTTCATCTAACTCACGTCATACACCCTATTGTTGCTGAAAAGAGGCAATTTATCATTGTTAACGGATTACTATACACACTCTTCGACGTTCTTTGTTATTATTGTATTAAACATGGCTCTTTGAGCATACATGTTTTCTTATGATATTGACAAGACTTAACCGATAGCGTTAACTTTTTTATCAACCTTATTGCCCTTTAGTCTGTGTTATTAAAACGTGAAGCAACGAAACATAATGTTTGCACGCAAGCTTATACATATACTGCATACGACAAAGAACATTTGGAAATCCAAAATTTTAAAATGTCATTTTTAATACAAAGTTATGAAAATCAATGTGTAGGCAGCAGGTGCTTAGTAATTTTAATTATATATTTAATTCAATACTTCTACACCAGTATACCAAATGGAGGGGAGTGCGTGCGGCGTGTATGATGTTAATAAAGACATTTTTATTCTGCTGTACAAACTAAAAAACAAATTTAAATTGTTGTACCTCGATTCTCGGTCTTTTATACTTCCTTTTGTACTTATATTATTACAATATTTTTTATAAATATATTAAAACTTTTTTATGATATACTAGCTGGCCCGGCAAACGTTGTTTTGACATACCAAAAAAAAAGTAAAAAAATAAAATAAAAAAAAAGAACTATAAACCTCACGGAGCCCGAGACCTTTCCAACGAATGCAAAACCGTGGAAATCGGTTCGTGCGTTCTGGAGTTATAGCGTCAGGAAGGAAAATCCGACTTATTTTTATATAGTAGATCAGACAATGTTCTCTTAAAATACCAAAAGAAAGAATAAAAAACTGAGTCGTACAGATACTACTTAAGCAATAAAAAACAGAAATAAAAATCACTAATTTATTACAATAAAACTACAAGGCTTTAGGCCTCACAAGAACTTAGTACTTTATTTTGTTTAGCCATTTTATGAACGGTAATTTAATATTCTTATTATGTGTGTTTACATAATTAAATACGAAAGGTGTGGTTGCTACTTTTGTTGTACGTGTAATTAAATAATAACTTGTATGCTGTTTTGTCGTCATTTTTGTTTTATTTTTTCTTTTTATTATTCAAGAACATATCACATAGTTACTGCTCTTTGTTCTTAAAATTAAGCTCGAGTTATTTTACCACCAAATAACCAATAAACCAATCATCCCTAAAATGCAAAATCATCGTGACCTCGCCATACCCCAATATTTTTATACCTTACCTAAATACATGACAGCACATTGAGACATGACATATTGTGTAGAAAAGTGGGGCTTAACAAGATAATCTTTATATTTATATTGGTATTAAAAAATAATCTCCTTTATGGGCATGGAGAGCCATAATATTATTAGTGTTATGCAAATTGGAGAAATAAGAAACTTGAAGCAGGTTTTCCCGAAGGAATTAGAGATTATCCCGAGATAAATTGTCGCCTATATTTTAACTAGATCTCTTCCAACATATCACTTAAAACAATAATAGTTTTCTTTACCAGCATATCACTAAAAACAATCCATGCAATTGGCGTGATGCGTGTACAAACAGACTGACAGACATAAATTCTATAAATCACTGCATGGCTTCTATTACGCTAATAAAGATACCCAATTTTTTTTTCAATATCTTTAAAGAACAAACATCGGCTTTTTAGATTTCTATTATATGTAGAGATGTTTAGATTCACATACATGTGACTTATTGTTTTCAATTACTTAATCCCTATTTATTTTATAAGCTTTAGGAGGGGATTTGTACAACCATGTCACGTAGACCACGGGTGTTGACGGGTTTTAATTCCAAGATTTCCATCTCCCACAGGGATGTTATTAGCCCATAATATAATAGTATCCTTTGCTTAGCTGGAGCTAAACAAAGGATACTATTATATTATGGAGTGGACTCCTGGAGTGGAAATGGGAGAAATGACACTAGTATACTTAATCCGGCGACGATAGATAGCGGACTAACCTCAAATCTACTAATTAAAGACTACAAAACATTTCTAAAAATGTCATTAGTAATTACACTTCTTTTTTATAGCCAATAAACGTTGTTATTGGCAATGAAACTCCAATGGTATTAAACTACACTCCAGAATCACGAAGTGATTTTCCTTTTTCAGTGAAAACAATATTGTAGAAAATTGGCGCTTGAAATTTCAGCACGCTGAAAAAGTATGCTGTGTGAAATATGGAACATGATCGATCGCATTTATAAGCTTTTACAGTCCTCCTTAATAAACTGTGCCAAATTTTTCGGTCAGTGAAATTTTGTAGATATTAAACGTATATACTCGGTTAAAGGTGTATTCAAATTAATATTTTTTGTTTTCACCTTTGAAAATTAATAAATATAACTATACTATTTCCATTTCCTTTTTTCTCTATGTCTGGTCTAATTTCTGTAAATTTTTTTTAACCGACTTCAATAAGAGGTTTCTAATTTGTCTGAAAATTTTTTTATATTTGTTACCACATAACCTTTAACGGGGCGAAGCGATTTTAATGATTATTTTATTATTCGAAACCTGGTAGTTCCCATGTGATTTCATTGGCACCAGGTCATGATCTGATGTTTCTTTCCTGAGAAATCGAGAAAAATCCTCAAACTTCAGAAGCAAATAAAGTTGATTGAACTTTTTTAAAAATATACTCAATCATTTACAATTGTTATTTGCCTCATCCATATATTTAAGTACTTATAACGTTTTATATGTAAAAGCTAGAAGTATATTAATATACATATAATCACCGGGTTTACTCCGCGGGAAATATAATTTATTTGAGGTACGATACCTGATTTGTCCCGACGTTTTGAACCACCAGTTAGTTCACCCGTGACCACGGTCGATACAAGTCGACCGAAACGTCGGGACAAAACAGGTATCGTACCTAAAATAAATTATATTTCCCGCGGAGTAGACCCGGTGATTAGGTATATATTAATATGTGTGAAAGCCGCGAAAGTTTAAAAATATTAAAAGCTAGAAGTATTTAGGTACAACAAATATTAATTGCTTTAGTGATGTCAAAGCTTTAAAATTTTTGCGGAAATTGAGATAAAGAATGATGAGATAAAATAAAACATTGGTATCAACAGCATACATGTTCGGGCGTAGCAAGCTATCTATATAATATCTGTTACGAAATTTATAAATTGTTCCGCAAACTTGGAAAACTACTCTTCCAAATTCCTACAAATGCTATCAGCACAAAAGCTGTTAAATGCTTTCACTTCTCTGAATGATAATCGATATACGTGCAATTCCCTATAAAAGCCTCGAACCGAATAATTGACTGACTACAAAAAAAATCCCACAGTTTTGTAACAAATTTTGGTAAACTTAGTTTTTTAACGATTTTATGCAAGTGCCAGTATATTTAAATAAATAATTATGATCTAATGATGACTTTGAACGATAGATTAAGAAATGAAGTTATAAGAGAACGTTGCGGTCTGAAAGAGGATGTAGTGACTAAGGTGGAGAAAAGTATGCTTAGGTGGTTTGGTCATGTGGAGAGGATGGATGAGAGACGCTTAACTTTCGTATACACGGCATATACACGGCAAAAGTAAGTGAAAACGCTGGGAGAGGACGCCCGAGAAAAATATACTCCGATGTCATCGCCGGGATACTCCGAAAGGGGCAAGTGCGTAGCACTTACAACCTTTGGGCATGTATGACCAGATGTATGAGTGTGGATGAAGCCAAGGAAGTATGCTTCGATCATAGCAGATGGCGCTCTATAGTCTCTGCCTACCCTCATGGGAAAAAGGCGTGATGTTATGATGATGATGATGATGACTAATAATAATCTCTTCTTGAATAATCATAATCTGCTTCTCAGTCCATATTAGTCTCCACTGGTTAAGGGTCTTTATTACTAGAGGGATAGTCTTCCACAATTCATCAATTTAGTTCCGGCAAAAATCGGGTGTAGAAAGGCTAGACCTACCCGGGGAGCAAGTAATCAGACTATAATATATGTATACATACATTTATACAAGTCCTACTCGCTTGATCCAACTACATTATTGTCGAAATCAACGTATGGCACTTGTTATGCCTTAACGTCAACAGCCAATCGTGCTGGCATATCTTTGGACATAATTAATGACATGGTTGGTTGGACCGGCCCTTCTTTTACCATAAAGATTATCTGAACTTAGAGTGATGATGCGGTACCACGAGGATAATATATCAAATACATATATAAAATTCGCGTGTGACATGTTCGTTCCCATACTCCTCCGAAACGACTTGACTCTGAATATAAGAGAAAATACAGTATTATTTACTTTTACTCATTTACATTAAGGATAAAATAATTTAACTATTAGGTACTACGAACTACATAAACTCGTATATTTTATTCGTTATTTTAATGTATATAAAATTCGAAGCGGAAAAACAGTTCTATTTTGCTGACGGTAGCAGGTAATAGAAAAGTTTGTACTTTGCATTTCTAGGGTATTTGCACAACAATCACATCAACTGAATCTTAAAGTTAGAGCTATGTTAAAGTTCTTTGTGTTAAATTAAAAATCATATTTTAAGTGACGCGAACAATCTACATAATATTATTCTCCGCCGTATGCGTCCGCCTATAGGTACGGTACATTCATTACGCATCACAATACAAATTGCTTTTTGGATGATAAGAATATTTTTAATAAATTATATTTAAGATTGCTACTCATTTATTTAAACGGCGATAACGTATTAATTTTTATAATATATTGAGGGAATTTAACGAATTCAATATCATCCCCACGCACTGCCAATATAAGGCGATGCGCGGCCGTGCTACGGTCATTGAGTCATTCGCTCTTCGATTCTCGCGCAGTGCGGTAGTTGTCGACGTGATCTGTGTGTGCTTATTATTTTCAATAATTTAGTTATAGTGCTATTTAGTGATTTGAAGACTGCAAGTACTTCTTGTTTAACGTGTATATGTGATTGGTGTCTTATTTCATTATAAAGGGTAACTAATGTATAAGTTAAACAAATCAGATTATAGTTGGTTTTCTTATTTTCGTTATTAAATTAGTGAGTAGTTGTGATATTTGTTTTTTTTAATAATATTCGGTTTAAGATCCTAAATATATAACCAATTAATATTCATGGAACGCGGAGAGAATGTTTGCAGCAAGCAGAGATGATTCATGATATTTTTTTATTCCTCTCCGTAGCATATACCATGCCTTGAACAATGATGTTATTTAATATGAGGAGCTAATTAATAGGAATACAACACAACAAGCTATAATGGGTTACCTTATTTTTTAAATATTTGATTAGCAAGTACTTTTGCAAGTACTTCGCGCGCTCCCCACACATTCCGTACCCCAACCCCAGCGCCCGCGCAGTCTTCGCGAGTTCCTCAGGGAGTGAGGGATGAACCGCCCTACGTTATGCACGTACGTCACAGCGCACGCATAAACGCGATCGTCTGTACTTAAAATGGCTATATTGTTTTATTTAATGTTCAAGTTTAAAGAATCACGCCATAGAATAAATAAATAAAAAATAAAATAAATAAATATTCATGGTCATTTCACACAACGTCCTCTGGTCCCAAGCTAAGCTTATATGCTTGTGTTATGGGTACCAGAATACGGATATAATACATAAACTACTTTTCTTTTGTAAATACATACTTATAATACATAGTAAACACCCAGACGCAGTACAAACATTTGTATGACAATTAAAAACATCACACAAATGATTGTCCTAACCGGGAATCGAACCCGAGACCCCATGATCGGCAGTCCGTTATATGAACCACTACACCACGAGGCCCGTCAAATACTAATAAAAAAATGGGCAATAGTTTTCTAGTCGATTGCTACGGATAATTAAAGAAATAAAAATATCTAAAGACACAAAACTCTCAGTGTATCACATCCAAACATTTTATTGAATAAATATTGAACAAACATTTACTGACGGAACATTTTTCATGTCTCAGAAAAGTAATCTGTAAAATTGTTTGCTACGAAAATATTCACGACTCAAAGAGTTGGTAGATATTTGTTTAGCTTTGCTCAAATATAATCTGATTAATGAAATATTTAGTCATCAACTACGAACACGAAATGCCTTTAACGTGATAACTAAGCATAACACATATACCTGAAGAAAATACTGGGGCTGAATTACTTAAACATTTTATGGCCTTGTAGTCTAATGTGTCTAGTCTAGGTCATGTAAAATACACTCAGATATTATTATTCTAGGGTTATAAAAACCAAACGGAATTTCTGGATTCGGTCACCATGCTCAAGGCCCGCGATAATAGCTATGCAATAGCTTAAAAAGACTTCTTGAAGAACGCGCTAATCTCAGGACCTAATGGCTCGAATTGAAAAATTATTTTTATGTTTGACTAGCTGTTGCCCGCGACTTCGTACGCGTGAAATTTAGAAATCAATCCTTAACAAACAGAAGTTTACTCTTTTGCTCAATAGTTGGCGTTGTACGAGTACGTTTTTTTAAATCGCGCTATTGTTTCGGTCCACACATTAGTGTTAATGTGTGGACCGAATGAAGACTCAATAATAATTTTGACGAGTTTAAACTCGTCAAAATTATTATTGAGTCTTCATCCGGATTTTGCATTTATAAATTAGTAAGGATAGTACCTACATTTATCGAGAAAGGCCAAATAAGACCGAAGAATTAGTGAAAAATGTTGCAAAAACGAGGAAAAAATTCCACGCGTACACGGGCATCAGCTAGTTTATACTAGTTTATACGACAATACCCAGCGACAGCGACTTCAAGGAAAAAGCCATAGAAAGCCTCATTGCGACCTATAACTCAAAAGATCTCATTATACGAGTATCATACAAATGCGACCGCTAACTTATTTAATCTCCTGCCTGTCCAAAGTTCATAAGTTATATACGTAAAACGACATCCAGCGAATTACAGTTTGTGATGTTAGATGAATAAAACTGATGTTGATAGCTAGGTTCAAGTGTCATAAATTTTATTAAAAAAACTATTAATTATTTACCGAAATGATCACAACACTTATTTATTGGTAAATGATTTTGCCCCAAAGAGAAGTAGCCGACAACTAGAGAGGCACATCGTCAGCTGTAAGATTTGTAAGCCAGTGGTGGCTCAGTTGCAGAAAGATCTTATTGGCCCTAATTGAGCAATGGGGCTTTTGCCTAGTTCCCCATGCTGAGGTCAGTAGACCCTAATCGTTACCAAAGTGGAGGAGGCTTGTGTCCAAGAGTAAGACCTTAATGGGCTACAGAAAGAGGGCCCACTGCTATTGCAAACTGTTGCAAACCTCGTCTAAGTGCGTCTTTGGCTTTGGTGGTTTTGCAGATTTCTTTTTCCTTTTCTCTTTCACATTTCTCTTTTTTTTTAACTGCACTTGGGTACTTACTCCTATTATAAACTGTGGACAGGTAGCACTGATGTTATGTAGAACTGAGCTAAAGTAGTGATTCCAGTAATGGCGTCCATATTTTAAAGGCTTTTTATTTCTGTGTTCTTTAAATGGCTTTCGTTTTATTTTTTTTAAATGCTTTTGTTTTGTTTCTCTTAAATGCTTTGAAATGTTCCATGTATCCATAAATCGTGCCTGTTTGTATTTTGCTTTTGACATGTCCATGTCGTAAAGTAGGCACGAGCTGGGTTGATCTATGTATGTGTGTGCGTCTTATATAAATTGTTTGTTTTGTTCGAGTGGCATAGATATCTCTTATTTAAGGGCATAGAGGTAGTATGGGAGGATAAAGGACCTGTAATGATTTACTTTTATTTCTTGTTATTATTATGTTCTGTTATATTCTGCTTTGTCTTTTCTTTTCTCTGCTTTATAATTATTATTTTTTTTTGATTTTTTTATTATGTTATTTTGTTTAGTATGTGTTTATGTACTGTCCTTGAATAGGACTTATTTATAATGCCTTTTACTGCTTTTCTATTTTTTATTTATTTGTTTGTTTATTTTTACTATTGTGTCCTTAGGATGATATTATTATATGTTTCTATGTATTTACGTTATTTGTGTAACACACTTTGAACTTTTATTTTTTGCTACTGATTTTTTTCTAATGTATATTGTATTGCTTTATGGTTTCACTGCTTTTTGTTATTGTGTTTGTATGTATTTAGGTATTGTTATATTATTGTTTACCTTACTTATTTATACTTATTTAGGTGCGATGGCTTGCAGCTCCAATACGGGTCAACGGAAGACCAGCGCTAGTTTTAACTAGCACAACGCTGAGTTGATCCGTATTTGCAGCTTGCATTGTAATTGTTATCTTTAGTTTCTATGTATTTCTTGTCTTTTCCTTGCAAGTTGTAAATAAAACTATTTTACTTTCTTTTTCTTTCTTTCTTTCTTTTTGCTTCTTTAGACAAAGAATCGACTATAGGTACACGGTAGTACAAGGCTGGCTATTTCTTCGAGTGAACAATCGGTATTGCAATTCAACGTGGCAATACAGTCAGTCTCCTTGGCACGTATACGGTCGACTAATCATTTTACTTTTATTTATTACAACTACTGTTACGTATTTGAAGGAGTTTATACAATAAAGAAACTTTTAATGTCATTCCGGTGTCAGTCTGTGTGTACGTCAATCTTTGGTTAATCTATACTTCTATACTAATACTTAATATTATAAAGCGAAAGAGTTTGTTTGTTTGTTTGTTTAAACGCGGTAATCTCAGGATCCGCTAGTCCGATTTGAAAAATTCTTTCAGTGTTGGATAGTACATTTATCGAGGAAGGCTATAGGCTATATAACATCACGCTGCAACGAACAGAAGCTGATCTTGGTTTTTGTACACCTATTTTTATTTATTTATTTATTTTATTTATCTATTTATTATACATAACAAATATACAACATTACAGTTTAAAAACTAATGCGTTATACATATAAAACGTAATAATAATAAAAAAATAATAGAAAAAGTTATGTGAAATAGAATAAACTAGCAGAAAACAAGCTTAATTTTTATTTTTTAATTTAATGAAATTCTAATTAGATTAATTAATTTATAATTAATTAACTTTCCAAAAACATCACATACATGCACTGAACTTGTAAACTCTGTATAACACAGGGTGCATCATAATTCTATCATTCAATCCATTTTAATATAACCCTGTCTCCCGTGCTAGTATAAACTGTATTACGGGAGACAGTGTCTTCACCTTATAGCAAGTAACATAATTTATATCAATAAAAAGCGATATAGTTTGTCTTTCTTTACGATGTATACAAAATATCGAAATAAAGTATTTGAATACGTGAACTAAAAACAGTATATTATTGAAAATAAAGGGTAGTTTGCAAAAAAGTGGATACAAATATCTTATACAGTGCAATACATAATGAAACATTTTACGCGTGTCGTCATGTTAAGGTGAGTTCCAACTGATAAGCGAGTAGCGATTTTATACAATATAGATTTATATTATAAATATATAGTTGTTTTATTTATTTACATTATCGACGTGTTGTTTTTGTATGATTATGAGTGTGTATAATGTGTGTATATGTATGTAGTGTGTGTGCGTGCGTGTATGCGTATGAGAAGCGAAGCATCAGTGTTAAATGTTGCAAGAAACGGGGAAAATAGTCACGCGTGTGAGCTTTAAACGAAAACTCTGCCTTATCCATGTGAGTTACAACAAAGTAATGTATGGAGAAATGATCTTTAAAAAAGTCCGCGAGGCCATATGTCTATCTTTTAAGAAAAACCTGCTGTACCTATAAGAACGTCAAAAAATTATCAAATTCAATATGGTGTTTTCAAACGCTATTTATGTGTATTTGGTAACATTTTGTATCAAATTTAATACCTTAGTTAGCTTACGCATTTAATATAGATTATAACTGCTTTTCACAGCATACAATTTAAATGAATATCTTTGGAGATATGACGAAAAAAGAATTACGCGCGGCAAAATAAAATACTTAAACTGTTGGCTGAGCAACGCGAACGTTTCCTCGGTCTTCTATCCATACTTCAATGTTTTGATGTTTGGTTAATGTTGGGTGTATGAATGTAAGGATGTTTGTGGTTTTTTCACGTAAAGACTGCTGGATGGATTTTCATGAAACTTCCCAATAATATAGCTTACAGGTCGTTACGCTGCTCAAATCCGGACGTACGTATCGGTGCTGAGTGGGTGTTTATAGGCGTCGGCGTCGGCATCGGTATCAGCGTCGGCGCAAGCGTATGGTCGTTACGCTGCTCAAATACCGACGTATCGGTGTTGAGTTGTTTTTTATAGGCGTTAGCGTCGACGTCAGCGTCGGCATCGGCATCGGCGTCGGCATCGGCATCGGCGTCGGCGTATGGTCGTTACGGTGCTCAAATCCCGACGTACGTATCGGTGCTGAGTGGGTGTTTATAGGCGTCGGCGTCGGCATCGGCGTCGGCGTAGGCGCATGGTCGTTACGCTGCTCAAATCCCGACGTATCGGTCTTGAGTTGGTTTTTATAGGCGCCGGCGCCGGCGTCGGCGTATGGTCGTTACGCTGCTCAAATCCCGACGTATCGGTGTTGAGTTGGTTTTTATAGGCGTCGGCTTCGGCATCGCCGTCGGCGTCAGCATTAGTCTTTAGCAAATCTTTCATGTGATGTGGTAATAAATTACAAGTTTTATGGATTTTTATCAGCACTATGTAGGCTTGGTCATGCCAAATTGCAAGTCGCTGGGATAGTGGGAAGTAACCTGTAAATTTTGATTCCCTAGCGAAAGTTGAAAATACTCAAAAATGGCTGCAATTCTGTTATATCTTCTGAATGCGTAGATCTAAATTATTGATTGTATCTTTTGCAGCAAGGGACCGCATAGATCTACATTTGGTATAAGTTTCAAATTGATGCCTTCAGCCGTTACGAGTTAAAAAAAGATTTACAGGCGGATAGACAGACAGACGGACACCGTAGTGAGATTATAAGGGTTTGTACGAAGCCCTAAACAGGTAAAACTTTGAGATATCATTTACTAAAATGACATGGGGGCCATGTGTTCACGCCATTGTTTAGAATTGTGCAAAAAAGAAAACCAAATGCACGATTTATTAATTAGTTGTAAAATGGCGTTATTGTTAGTTCATTAAATTTTTCGTTTCTAAATTCCACGCGTACGAAGTCGCGGGCACTGCTAGTATATTATAAAGCTGAAGAGTTTATTCGCTTGTTTGAACGCGCTAATATCAGGAACCACTAGGCCGATTTGATAAATTCTTTCAGTGTTAGATAGGGCATTTATCGAGTAAGGCTTTCGGCTATATAACATCACGCGTAGTAGTAACATCAGTAGACGCGAAGCGATAGTGAAAAAGGTTGCAAAAACGGGCAACAGCTAGTATTCCATAAATACAGAGATTTGGAAGACATCGTTTCAGTGAGGTTTCTTTTTATCGTCGATATAACTTTAAATGGACACTATTATGAATATAACACTCAACTTCTAAATGTCCAGTCGTTTATTCAACTGCCTTCACATTGCGGTTGGTTTAACAGACATTACTTTAGAATATATAGTAATGAAGACACAAAAGAGATATAGATTATTATAAGTAGCTTTTAAACGATATTTCAAAATAGAATAGTAAGTTAAATCCACTATACCGAATCCGATTTTAGTATTTGTCCATAAGCTTATAATACCCCTTAAATCTGGCTTTAAAATATTAAAATATTTTTGTGAAGATTGTATTCGATAAAAACGTGAAGAAAGTTAAAGTTAACGAAAAGTGAAGTTTTAAGAGAACGTTGCGGTTTGAAAGAGGATGTAGTGACTAAGGTGGAGAAAAGTATGCTTAGGTGGTTTGGTCACGTGGAGAGGATGGATGAGAGATGCTTAACGAAAGGCATATACACGGCGGAGGTAAGTGGAAATGCTGGGAGAGGACGCCCGAGAAAAATATACTCCAATGTCATCGCCGCCGGCATACCTACTCCAAAAGGGGCAAGTGCGTAGCACTTACAACCGTCGGGCATGTATGACCAGATGTATGAGTGTGGAAGAAGCCAAGGAAATATGTTTGGATCGTAGCAGATGGCGCTCTAGAGTCTCTGCCTACCCCCATGGGAAAAAGGCGTGATGTTATGATTATGATGAAAAACGTAAAGTGACAATTACACAACTTTATATTCTAGTGTTCTTTAGAAAAGAAAAAATCTAACAGCAGACAAAAAAAGAAGCTACAACCGATGATCAGCAAAACAGGCAAATAAGACTCGTGAAGTTGGATTACCATAAAAATTATAATCAAGCCCAAATCTTGCATACAGCTCGTATTGTGAGGAGGTTCTTCTTCCTGGAACCTTAGCCGCTAGTGGCTGGGCCCCTGTGCCCGCCGTGGACCTCATATAGACTTTATATATTTTTTAAATATACCTAGATATTGTAAAGCTTCTTCTTTACATTAATTTATAATAATAATTTAAAACACATTTAATTAATTTGTTATATTTTTTATAATAAAGAAAAACTATTTTACAATCATTTTTCAACATTCCCCACTTCATGTCCATTTCTCATGTCTAATTCTTTTCTTTTTTATTTTCAAAATTTAAATTTTTTTTCCTTTTTTTAAAAACAAATCTTAAGTGGCCTGTATCATTGTATAGGTTATATTCAATGATCACAACCTTTACATTCTCCCCCCCTTAGAGGATAAAAAAAAATTTTTTTTCCAAAAAAAAAAAAAAAATTTTTTTTCTAAGTTACAAAATACTGGACACCCTACCTAAGGTTGGAAAGCATGATAACAAACTAGAATGAACCAGATTAGATCCAGCTAGGACCTAGCTTTTCGAAGCAATACATTTCGAAAAACTTGAAAAGCAAAAAACCAACCAAAAATTGCCTTTCTAATCTTAGTTATCCGAACCACACTAACTACGATGCCCTTATATCATATCACTCTTTTCATAAAATATTAAACTACTTCATCTTTAAAATTGATTTATCCAATAATAAACAAGAGTGATAAGGCATCCTTAAAACTACCACACCAAGACACAAAGCACATATCATCAACAATCAATCAGAAAAATGTTCATCACCAAACAATTAATACTCTTATAAAAATTATCGAGCTTCAATTATGAGGTCAGCATCATAGATCCGAAAGATATGCTAATTTAACAGCTTTCCAGCTTAATGAGAAAATTTACATAAGAAACCATTATAATTGATAGAATCCAGAGATTATCAAATTAAAATTTAAAGTATGCTCAGATAATACTCAACCTTCTTTTCAATTATTTAGGTATAATTTCTACTAAGTAATCCTGAATGCTCGGGAATGACCAATTTATTCCACATTTAGAATTCCTTCTCGTGAGATAAATTTACCAACCATTCTTCTACCACAAGTAACGTTTTAAATAATCAATCATTCTATTATCTAAGTTTTTTTTTTTTTAATTTTTTAATTTATTATTGTTTCTGAAGTAAATATACAATATTGTTACATAATAGCTACAAAAAACCACTAAGGTTTAAGCCTGTGCTATTGTGAGTCTATACAAAAATATATGCCATCATAATACTGCAACAAATAAATAGATGTAGTTAACAAAAAGAAATAAGAATAGATAAGTATATAATTTACAAAATAAATAAGTAGGTAAATAAATAACTAAACTGGTATCAAGTCAAATATAAAGGTGATACATTTCAATTCTCACTAACAATCGTTCAAGAAATAGTTTTTCAATTTATTTTTTATGTTATTCTGAGTCAGACTGTGACACAAATTTGAGGGTAGATTATTAATTAATCGAGGAACAATATAGGCGGTAGTTCGCTCACCGTACACATTCCTAGCGCGCTGGGTGCGAAGCCGATTCTCGGAAACAGCCCGTGTACATACAGGATGTTCTATAATGTTTTTTAAAGAATCATTAAAAAATTGTTCCTTAAGTAACAAAAACTGGACTTGGGTGTGCACTGGCAGTATTTTGCAATGACTGAAAAGCTCGTTTTCCTTGTGAGTAAGTAGTTTTTTTATATTAGGTGAGACTAGCTTTTTAAGGATCTTTACTTGCAGTTTGTATACAGAGTCAAGATAAGATTTATAAGTCCGACCGTAACTACTGAGGCCGTACTGTATGTAAGACTCTGCTAGCGCGTAGTAAAGCATGAGTTTCACCTTATATGGGATGCGGTTCTGAAGTATTGTAATATTCGCTAGAAACTGTCTAAGTTTCTCGCACACTCGTTCAATGTGTTTACCCCAATTAAATTTGTCATCTATAATTAATCCAAGATATGTTTGATTTTTTACAATATCTACAGTTGGACAGGCACATGTAATCGCACTGGGAGCATGTAAACAATCGTGATTATGAGCTACTAAGTTTTGAATAGGACATTCTTTGATGTATGGTGATTTAATGATCATTAATTTTGTTTTGCTTGCATTTAGTATCAGCCCGACATCATGACACCACCCTGAAAGAGCATCAAAATCCGATTGCAAACGTATAATCGCGGTTTGCGGGTTTCTATCAGCGATCACAAGACAAGTGTCATCCGCGAACTGATAACAACTGCTATTATTGATGAAATTACTCATCTCGTTGACATACGACAAAAAGTGAAGGGGCCCTATCACCGAGCCCTGTGCGGTTCCTCTGTCTACAGACATTGTTTCACTGCAGATATTATCAATTTTAACAGTGTAGGTACGGTTTTGTAAATAGCTTTTAAACCACGTTAGTAATGGGCCTCGAATACCGCAATTGTCCAAACCATCAATCAAGCGAGTATGTACTAAGGTGTCAAATGCACGTGAAAAATCAATAAAGAGCGCAAGAACATATTTCTTATCATTTAGGTGCTTATTGACTTCGTCAGTAAACTTCGACAAGAGAGTCGCGGTCCCCTTACCAGATTGGAATCCGAACTGATAGGGGTTGATGACTTGGTGATCACTGTAAAAGGAGTGCATTTGCTCACATACATATTTTTCGACTATTTTATCAATGGATGAAAGTAGTGTTATTGGACGGTAATTTAAATAATCGTTTTTTTTACCTTTTTTATGAATAGGTCTTACGCAACCTACCTTCAGATTATCCGGATAATGACCAGTTTCAATGCTCCGGTTAATTAAATCAGCTATAGAGCGAGATATACCGTCGCCTATTATTTTTATATCTGAGATCCTAATATTATCTACACCAGGTGCTTTTCTGGAGTTTAGCGCTTTAATAATTTTAAAAATACTGTCAGCCGAGGCTTTTTTAAACAAGATACTTGAATTTAGAGTTTTACATTTTATGTTAGTGTCGATTAGCTTTATATTACAATCACGAGTTATGTCTTTTACTGCTCTGTCGAAACTATTTGCAAAATTATCAGCAATACTTTTGGTAGAAATTCCTTGTGACTCGAAAGCCCTGAGTATTGCCGAGTCTATTGATAATGTCACTCTTCCTAACATTTGATTAATAATTCTGTAGATTTTTTTTACATTTTTAAAATTGTTGTTAATATATTGTATATAGTAATTATTTCTTTTATTTTCTATAATTTTATGAATTTTATTTCTAATTTGATTATATTCTAATTTTAATTTTATATTGTTATGACTATTTTTCCAACTAGAAAATAATTTATCTCGTTTGTCGCAGAGGTGTGAAATATTCGCATCGATCCAGGGCAATTTAAATTTTTTCGTGGGGTTTTTGGATGTTTTACACATTCTGTTAGCGGCTGCAGATTGGTGAGCTCTATTAAAAGAGTTGTAAATGAACCCTAAGATTTCGTCCGGGGATTTTATTTTATTAGTTTTTGTCCAATCGACACCTTTGAGTTCCTTATAAAAGTTTTCAAAATTAACAAAGTTTTTAGTAGCATCCTGTATGCAACTCGGAATGCCAGGCGACTCGTCAACGCACGCAAATATTGTACCTCGATGGTCAGCCAGTACGATATCGAGCACCGCCGCGTACGGATGCTGTGTGGGAAAACGAGCAAAAATGTGGTCAATGCATGATTTAGTTAATATACCATTTTTGGTATCAATTCGTGTGAAATCTGTTACTCCACACAACAAACCGTGTTCACTAAGCGATTCCAAGTATGAATCCCTGCATGCCGATATAGTCTTTAGATCGATATTCATATCGCCAATAAGTAGAAAGTTTTGTTTTGAATCAAATTTAGTTACGTGATTACTTAATTCCTTGACAAACAGACTTTTATTCGTAGAAGGTGGCCTATATATTGCACACACAACTGCGTCATATTGCGAGTTTAGTTTAATAATGCCTGTAATACTTTCAAAGGTTTTAGTTTTTTGTT
This sequence comes from Orgyia antiqua, assembly GCA_916999025.1. NCBI lineage: Eukaryota > Metazoa > Arthropoda > Insecta > Lepidoptera > Erebidae > Orgyia > Orgyia antiqua. Next base: position 29,023,883 of record OU779871.1, read on the forward strand.
CAATTATTGTAAATTTAATATGGTTTTTGACGTAAATAATAACACCGCCACCCTTTTGTTTTGTTCGCAGTTGTGAGTACAATTTATAGCCATGCAAGTTATACAAATTGACTATATTATCTGAAATACCTACTTCCGTTACAATAATAAGGTCCAGTGGAAAGGCACAGTTATGAACTGTTTGTTGTAATTTCGTAAAGTTTTTTATTAGAGATCGAACATTAAAATGTAAACATGATATTTTTAAACTACTGTGAACTGGTAATTGAGTAAAGAAATGATTAGTAGAAGTACATTGGAGAATTTCGTTTACTTTTATATGCATAGCCATAATCGAAGTTAGAAGTTAGTTAAAAAGTCAATAAGTACGAACTGTGAGTATGTTAGGCCTGGGTTGATCGCTCAGCTTGATTGTCAGGACGAGTTGAACATGACTCTTCTACATGTTTGATATCTTGCAATGTCTGAATGTAATATATTTTACTATTAGGCATCTTCCTAGCACAAACTCTTCCATTCTTACACCACACGTATTGACAAGCCTTGTTGAGTAACTGAGTTTTAGCATTATACAATAATGTCTTGGTGTACTTGGTTAAGGCTTCCCGTATGTATACTCGACCTTCGAACTTTTCTTTAGAAACACTTGGTACTAGTTGACCTACGGTTATAGAATGCTCCTTGGCAGCGTCTAGCCACTGCTGCTGGAACACTTTTGTTTTTAGTTCTACAATTATGGATCCTGATTTGTCCTTCGTTCCTGGTAGCCGCCGCGTGGAATGGATTTCTGTAGTACCTACGTTTAGTTTTGAGGCCACAGCATCCACAACGCCACGTACTTCAGTCGACGGAATTTCCGGCAAACCGGCAATTTCCAGCGATGTGTCCAGAGAATGCTGCTCCATTTGTTTGAACCCTTGTTCCAGTACATTAACTCTTAACTCCAGGTTCTTGTTTTTATTTACTAAGTCGTAGTTTTTGTTTTCTAGGTCTCTAATTTTAGTGTCTTGTTGTTTAAGAGACTGCTCCATCGTTGTAAGCTGTTCACTAAGGAACTCAAGAGAATTTTCGAGACCTCTGATTTCTTCACGGAAGGTTCTTTTTAACTCTTTACTTATATCCTGCACTAGTTTTTTAGTGTCAATAGCCATTTCGTGGGATCCTGTATCCTCATAGTCGTCTTCATCTTCTACATCCTCGGGGATTACAAAGGAAGACCTGCGAGAAAGATTTTTTTGACAGTCTCCACAGCTCCATTCTATTCCTGGTGAGTTCTTGAGAGTGTTCAATTGTTTATTAGACAACTTTGAACATACCGTATCAGCATGAACTATCTTGTCACACCTACTGCACTCCAGGCCAGGAAACTTTTTGGTAACATTTCTTTTACATTTGTCACATTTCTTGTATACCATTATTAGAAAATGGGGGTAGAAATTTATGTATTTATTCGTTAACAGTACGCGACCATTCGCTTATGCAATCTTAAGAAGACTGATTGATTGATGAAGAAGTAATTATAAACTATTCGCTAATCATTATTATCTAACTATTACCCAATAAATAAAATAAAAATATTATCAGCAACCTCTCACTATAATACAACTTCTTTCAATTTTCAACCTTTCACATTTCTCTCCTAATGAACAAATACTTTACTCTAGCACCTACTTTCCTAAATCCTATCTTATGAGTTCTATCTCTAAAATGCGTGATATCCCAAAACAGGATTCCATGACAAATAGCCTATGGCCTTACCATGTTGCATTCAAAGATATTACCCGTTGATACGACTCATCCAACTAACTCTACCAAGCCACTACCTTCGACATTATAACTCAATACAACCCATTATTATACCTATTAATCGCTCTACCTTAATACTATAATCATAATCTAGTACGAAATACTCACTATCTAATTACTATGTTAATATATTTATCTCACATTTTTAACTAAACATTCAAAATATAAATATGAAAAAATAATTAAATTTTTGATGTGGTTCCTTTTCATTGCATCTTTCTTATGTACAAATATGCTGACGTCATTATGAAGTCTCGCCGATCCCGAACAATATGAAACACACCAAAATAAAACAATATTAGTAAATTATAATTATCACTATATATATAACCTTAATCTAATCGAATCACTAAACCAATTTACATCATTATGCAAATAATTATTGCGAACACAAAAAAAAAAATAACCCATAAATCTTTAAGACGATACCAAAATAGCTTCGTGCATTTTTCTACGTACGAAGTTTTCATTGTTTCTTTAGATTGAATGGCTAGAGCTCTAATTTTTAAGTATATGTTTTTTCAATGTATGATCTAGGATCGCATAAACTCAGAAACGCGATTGAAAAAAGTTTTCTCGATAGAAAATCTTAGCGAAACAACCTCTCTCATTTTTTATTTTTTTTATTTGTCGGTCTATTATCGCGTATTAACTAATGAAATAACTTTAAAAACATAAGTAACTATTATATATAGAAACACGTAAATCAGAATTAAAATATATTTAGTAGATTTTGAGTAAACAAAAAAAATATCCCTAATTCTTCATTTTCTGTGCCTACTGGCTGTGTTAATATGTACGTGTCGGCGATGATATACGATAATATTGATGTAGGCCCTTAAACAGACATCGTTATAGGACAATTCTTGGTATTTTACTTCTTGAAACTCTTCCCTTAGTCTATCAAATACCTCCTGCACGCTTTTGCACGTGTCTTTAATGCCCCGGAAGAAAAGTAAGGCGTTACCCCTTAAAAATGAGGGCAATAGTGATAATTTTTCTTCTTCAGACGAGCATCTCTTGAAAGTTATTAAAGCGTAAAACATTTCTTCGAATTCATCTAGGCACTCCTGTGCGCAACCACCGAAAGTTATCGTGGCTAGTTCCATCTTAGTTATAAATAATTTATAAAAATTTAATAAAAAGATACGGCTACTTCTCTGATAATAAATATTTATCCTGTGTCGACCCTTTGCTCGTCAACACATCCCTGGGCGTAGGAGCTGGTTTACCAATCGGGCCGCTATACCCGGCGCGCCTCCACCATTTGTAAAGCTTCTTCTTTACATTAATTTATAATAATAATTTAAAACACATTTAATTAATTTGTTATATTTTTTATAATAAAGAAAAACTATTTTACAATCATTTTTCAACATTCCCCACTTCATGTCCATTTCTCATGTCTAATTCTTTTCTTTTTTATTTTCAAAATATAAATTTTTTATTCCTTTTTTTAAAAACAAATCTTAAGTGGCCTGTATCATTGTATAGGTTATATTCAATGATCACAACCTTTACATTGGGGGGGAGAATGTAAAGGTTGTGATCATTGAATATAACCTATACAATGATACAGGCCACTTAAGATTTATTTTTAAAAAAGGAATAAAAAAATTTAAAATTTGAAAATGAAAAAAAAAAGAATTTAGGGAGATGGGAAAATGACATGAAGAGAGGATGTTGAAAAATGATTGTAAAATAGTTTTTCTTTATTATAAAAAAATATAACAAATTAATTATACTAAAAGTGTTTCAATGAATGTAAAGAAGAAGCTTTACAATATATATTAAAAATACAATTTTAAATATATAATTAAGTACACACACATGAAAAATGACAGTAAAACCGAAAGTCATAAGAAAAGTTATATAAACTAATATTATAAAGCTCAAGAGTTTGTTTGTTCGTTTGAACGCGCTCTCGCGAATCTCAGGAACCACTGGTCCCATTTGAAAAATTCTTTCAGTGCTGGATAGTACATTTATCGAGGAAGGCTATAGGCTATATAACACCACGTTGCGACCAATAGGAGCGAAGCATTAGTGAAAAATGTTGCAAAAACGGGGAAAATTTTCTAAATTCGACGCGTACGGAGTCGCCGGTAACAGCTAGTAGTTTAATATTTTTCTAGAAAAATAATTCGTATATCAGGCATAATAAACGAAAATATATGGTTCCCAATTATCGTGACCGTAACATTTATAGTTCGGTCACATATGTTTGTGAAATTAGAGGACCTATTTTGTCTGAAGCTTAGCCATTATTAACCTAAATAAATTGTTCGTTTGACCTGACTTCATTCTTTCAAGTCTGCTAAGGGGTTCCCATAAATGGCAAGCTTGAATAACGTGGGTTGAGTAGACCAGATATCCTTCCAAAGTGCAGGAGACTGCGTGTACCCATTAACAGTACATTATTGTACTGATAGCGTAAGATGCAATCAACAAATTCAGAACGAACCACTTCATTATTTAACAATTCATTTTATTAATTTGTTTGCGACAAACATAGCGAATATTTTTATCAAGTTTTACAACCAATTCTAATTACAGTTGATACTAAAGTTAAACCTACGAATGACAATATACCCACAGTTTTATTGCAATTGGTTATAAAGTCTAGTTCATAAAGTACAATTTTAGGCTAAGAGGTTTAGCTCTAAAGAGGTAGGATGTAGTCACTGTCAGTGACTGGCCATACCTAATAGAATTTAGAATGCGAGAGGCATCTTTTTTCACTACATTTAAGAGTGAAAAGGGTTTTCTTAAAATTCACAAACATTTAGGCCTCCCATTTGTAATTTTAATTTTGTATGACGGAACATTTATCTCCTAAAAATAAGAAATATGAAGGTAACATTGAGCGTTACTTTAAGTGTGTAGGTATATAATCTACCTATAAATCTACTGCTTAACTATCGTGTGATTTCGAAGCTGTAAAGGAAACTTAAAACTATAAACTGGTCAAGAACCCTGGAACAGTCACATAGTAATTTATATGATACAAATGTCAATCATAGAGCTTATTATAGTTTTCTGATTACCCACAAGAACTACGATAAGATCAGATAACCACAGCATAACGAAACTATGTTTTTGGCTGAATGTAATGAAAAGCATTTAAGAAAATATTTTTTGGTACTATTATCTACAACAGGTACGGATACAATCAAATTAAAAGAATAAATAAGAATGCAAGAACTTTTTAGCAATGTGTAAGTAGACAACACAGTACAGATACCTCCCACATTTTACTAAAACAGAAATATTTGTAAAAATTTATCAACTAATAAAGATGTTTGCACAAACTGAACGCCTATTAAATTAATATTTGAAAGGCATTTTGATGATGAAACCTGTGTAGGACCGAGCACGAATCTGCCAGCATATTTACCAAAAAAGGTTGCCTATACAATACACGGAAGAAATATTTTTGAATTTCATTTAGTTGTAGAAACATTGTTTATTAAAAATCATACATTAGAGTTCTTTGGTTCACATATTTATCATTAAAATGTCGTGCGAATTGGTTACATTAATTAATTATGATTTAAAATGTGGTAATGCGACCAAAAAAAGGCCATGCCCATGGACATCGATGCGGAGGAGTTTTTTGATGTATAAAATATATTTAAAGTTCTTTTTTTTTGTATATTATATTGTAAATACTTTACATATTCAATAAATTTTCCGTATAAAAATAATATTATTATGATTTTTAAACAGATAATTCTAAAATAAAAAAAAGATTGACAAAAACAGTCTTAGGCAAGAACCTTTCCTAAGTAATAGTAACAAATGCGAAATCAAATATTACATAACGATTGAACAAGTTCAGAGTTTGCGAACTATTGCTTCCACTCGAGAACAATAAAGCCCAACTTTAAAACTTTGTTAAACTCTGCTTAAGTTTATCTTATAGAACTTAAAACCTTAGTGCATTGAATGGCCACACAGACTAGATATAAAATTATCAGTTTAACATAATCACGTTGTCCGATTCAATTAAATGTTCCTGTACTAAATTAAATTTCGGACTTTAAACATATATTACTAATTTTAAGAATTTTAATATTTTAATAATAATTAAAAGCGTATCAAAATAAGTAAAGTACGACGAAGAATGGGAGCCGCTGGATATAGACAGCGCAAGACCGCGCGTTGTGTTTTTTTATGGGGGAGGCCTATGTGTAATAAGTAATCTTTTTAAAGTAAGCTTTAAAAAGATATCCATGTTCTCTGAAGAACATATATAATATGTAAAAGTAAAATATTGCTCTCAAAGCATATTTATATAAATATCTGTCAGTATTTTCTATTAAATTAAGATGTATGTATAATATTGAGGTAAATACATTATGATTTCGTTCAATTTTGTGCTCATTGATAAATCATGAACGAATAAACACGCCGCTATATTTATTTTACACAAATCCCGTCACATATGCATAATACACGAGTATTTTATTTCTTATAACAGATGTAAAGGAAAAATAAACTTCCACAAAGTCAATAGCATCTTCCAAGAAGACAAAATAGATGTTGGAAAAAAGGGTAAGTAAAAAAAAGTTGCAACGGCCCCGGTGATGCCGGGTCCGTCGTTCACCGGGGCCGTTGGCACAAATCATTTCCCAACGGCCCCGTTGCGTTTCTAGCTTGACTGTATTCTGTAATGAGCTTGTTTAACTGCTGTTATGGCACCATTCAGGCGGAGAGCATTCAAACACGGGTCGTACCAGCCGTTCGAGGCGAAGTTTGTAGCTTGTAAAAATGGACTTTAATACTATGTAAATCGTTTAATATAATTTAAACACTATAATTTTTTTTATCTTAAGACGATTTTCACAAAAGTGTTTTGAAAGAGGGGTCATCCTCCGCCAACCCGAGAAGCATTGATAGGCCTCATGGCCTGGTGGTTAGTGTAACGGACTGCTGTGCAAGATGTCATAAGTTCGAACTTCGTATTTGTGTAATATTTATTTCGTCATACAAATATTTGTACCACGTATGAATGTTTTCTATGTATTATAAATATGTACATATCTACAAAAAAAGTATATAACTATGTAGTTTATCCGTATTCTAGTACTCATAACACAAGCATGGAAATATTATCTGAAAGAATGTAAGTACATAACATTTTATGCTCAATTTGCAATTGCATTTGCAATTTTGCTATTTCCATTACTCACGGGCTGTGTGGAAAAAGGGTAGTGACTTAGGACTTACCAAGTCAAAAATAACCCGCCGGCAAGTTGCGCTTTGCGTTGTTCTACCATACCTGCCCCAAGAACAGGTTGTAAATGGCTGGTTTTACATCGCCGACCAAAGCCCTGACGATAAAAGAAGCAAGCTTTTTCGAAAATATATGCTTACACAATGGATTCGCGATGATTTTATTCCCATATGGTGCCAGCATGGGGAACGTCATAAAACTACTAATTTGCTAGAATCTTGGCACCATACCTAAACTTAACAAAATAGTCAAAACAAAAAATCCAAATATTGTTGAATTACTCAAGAATCTTCAGAAGGACGCTTCTTTTTATGAAGTGATGATACAGAAGTTAGAAGTTGAACCGCATGGAGCCCATCAAAATCGTTCACAAAAGTCTATAGATTGGGACCACTTCATAAAAGAAAAAACTGATGATCTTATGAATGGCCTAATTATGACGGGTCATTTCCTGGAAATACTTCGATAAGATAGACCAACACATAATCATTACCATAACCTGATCGCAACATGTCTTTTTATTTCATGCTTGTCATTTCGAAATTATATATACCTAATGTGTATTTATTTTATTGGTTTTTGGTCACCGGCATCATTTTAAGACATTTTAACACACTCTTTCTTATTTTATACATTCGCATAATATCATCATCATCTTATATATAAAATTCACGTGTCACAGTGTTATTTACCGTACTCCTCCGAAACTGCTTGACCGATTTTTATGAAATTTTGCATACATATTCAGTAGGTCTGAGAATCGGCCAACATCTATTTTTCAAATCCCCCACCCTCCCTGACATTTGTTTGGCAAAACAACGTTTGCCGGGTCAGCTAGTATTTTATATTTACCTCCTCATTCACATCTGCGCTACGTGTTATTATAATTCAAATTATCGAAGTATTTTCAGGTATTGATAGAATAGACACTAGTGGAGCTCTGACATTAAATCTCACTACCCCATTTCCTTCCCAGGGAGCTGTAAGAACTACCTAAGTAAGAACTGTAAGAACTACCAGTAGTCAGATTGATATAAAATTAATAAATTTGAAAAATAACATAATAATAAGCAATTTGTTAGTTAAACATTAATTTAAAAAAAAAAATTATAATTAATTACATTTATTAAATATTGAGTCCTACCTAACATCCCCTCAGTATATCTCTGTGTGATTGTGTATGTGTGTGTGTGTGCTTGTGTGTGTGTGTGTGTGTGAAGCAATAACATTAATATTAACAATCTCAAGATCCGAAGAGTTCCTGGTGATCATCATTGATAGTTAGAATTAGTTGTTTCCTAAACGCACCCATTTTCGTCGCAAATATGTCCAAATTTGAGAATTTCTTTGTATAGCATATTTTCATTCTACTAACGACCGAGTTTTGTGCGTAGTTAGTGCTGCTACATGTTATATCAAAAACGGGCGTATGCCTAGTTCGCCGTAGTGGAGCTCTCAGCTTAAGGACTGAATTGTTCAGTTCTATACAGTCAACTCTGCCTACCGCGACCTCTAGATCGGCAGTCCGTTACATGAACCACTCAACGACAAGGCTCGCCGAAGAAGATTGCTATACCTAATGAAATTTCTAAAAAAACAAATCATAAATAAATGTTTGTCCTGCGTCTGGGTGTTTACTATGTATTATAAGTATGTATTTACAAAAGAAAAGTAGTTTACGTATTATATCCGTATTCTGGTACCCATAACACAAGCATATAAGCTTAGCTTGGGACCAGAGGACGTTGTGTGAAATGTCCATGAATATTTATTTATTTATTTATTTATATCACTTCAAAAATAAAATATGACAAACTTAACCCTTGGTATGCCTGGTAGATTAAAACTACATCATATGCCTGGTGGGTCTGACAGACCCGATATAGATTAAATATCTACTATATAAAAATAAGTCGGGTTTTCCTTCCTGACGCTATAACTCCAGAACGCACGAACCGATTTCCACGGTTTATAGTTATTTTTTTAAAACTTTTTTTTGGTATGGCAAAACAACGTTTGCCGGGCCAGCTAGTTTTTTATATAAATTAATGTTCTAAGAAAATCAAATATCATGTATTTGGCAATTATGTTTATTATATTTGTAGAAAATAAATAAAAAGTGTAGTTTTGGTATTTTTATATTATTTAATCATTAACAACCGTTGATCAATAAAATGAAATTACATTTCATTTACCAGGAATAGCAGGATATAAACAAAGCTTGGATCAAAATAAATCTATTCCGTATAAATAAAACAACTTTTTACGGATTTAGACGCGTATATTTGTTTTAAATTTTGGCCCGACGTTTCGGAGACTTTGCAGTCATCATGGTCACGGGTGAGACTTATAGTATATATAGTAGTTTTATTTAAACAGATGAGTCGTGCAAGTGTTAGAAAATAATCTGTTCCGTATTTCAACACATGGTTCATATTCACTCCTGTATTACGAACTAGATTAGAATTTCAATTATCGAGCAGATTTAAAGCAATTAACAGGCATGTTATGTGTGATTGAGAGGCGCCCAGCGTGATCCCTTGATCGGTCAGTGATTTATGAATTTTGTTCAGAAATATTTTAATACAACTTTTTAGCCATTACGTAGGAGAGGTTAAAATTATTTTTAGCGCCTTAATTTTTTACTGAACATTGGTCTCCTCCAAAAAAAGGTATTTGATCAACCGTAGCAGACAGATCAGGCGTACGACTTCTGCTGCTAACATTCCTGTTCCTGTGTGCTAACTCGTAAAAACTACTGCCTGCACAGCCTGCACTCCTACCAAACTACTAATACTAACAAACTATAATGTATATTACAAAAGACCAGCCGGCGTATTATGAGCTTTTTAAAATCATTCAAGTTCCAGGCAGGCCGTAAATTGCATGGCAAAATTAGGTATTATGGCAAAAATAAAACTTATAGTTGAAAATTTTTAGTTAGTTCTTTAACTTTTAGTTTTACCTTCTCCTTAAACATATTCATGTATGACTGGTTTAGCGAACTGACTGACTAATAATTTGTTCATAATACGAATTTGCCAGACAGTTCAATTCACGGCGTAAACTGCCTGTAAATAAAAGCTCATAATACGGCCGCTGAATACCAGAACAGGCGAGCGATAAGATGACGAAACCAAAAGTATAATTGAAATTGAAGCGTAAAGGAGAGTGCGGAGAACACTCTTTTTACGCTCTCTCTCTCTGTGTGTATAGTTACATAGATAAAATACGTAAAAAAAATTATACTGGGCTGTATAAAACAGTTACGTGTACATTTTTTTACATATTTTTATTCATTTATTGTGCTCCATATTTCACACACATTTTATTATTATCTATCACCTTATTTGTTTAAAGATTCTCTTCTGTTTTGAAATACAGTCTATTAGTAACTTTCTTAATATACACAAAAGTCATCTTACCTGTGTACTAGGTATAGATACCAGGAATTTGTAACGAGAAACATCAAAAGTCACACTGATTAACAAAAGGCTCGCAGCGTAGGTACTTCACAAGAGAAAGCTTACAAAGGCATCTTGAAATCTACTGTAGGATTTAAATCTTGCTCTTTTACGAAGAGGCTTTATTATTTGACTTATCCTTAAATCCTTATCTTTTTTTAATCTATTAACATTTTAAAAAGCATTTACTTATAGCTATTTTATGTAAAGGCCGTGGGTTCAAGTTTCGGAGATAACTTTTTAGGGATATACTTAATTTAATTGTTTAGGTAATATTTGTTTAGTCTACAGTGTGTATACTGTGTATCATCACAATACTATACGTGGTAGTCTCTTCCCAGTGACATAACTGTTCCTAACGTCGCCATTCACAATACACGACTACACATGCAATGCAGCCAAATATTTCCTTAATATTCTTCGATTAAGGGCCTACATCAATATTATCGTATATCATCGCCGACACGTACATATTAACACAGCCAGTAGGCACAGAAAATGAAGAATTAGGGATACTTTTCCTATTTACTCAAAATCTACTAAATATATTTTAATTCTGATCCACGTGTTTCTATACATAATAGTTACCTATATTTTTAAAGTTATTTCATTAGTTAATACGCGATAATAGACCGACAAATGAAAAAAAAAAAATTTGAGAGGTTGTTTCGCCAAGATTTTCTATCGAGAAAACTTTTTTCAATCGCCTTTCTTAGTTCATGCGATCCTAGATCATATATTGAAAAAACATATACTTAAAAATTAGAGCTCTAGCCATTCAATCTAAAGAAACAATGAAAACTTCGTACATAGAAAAATGCACGAAGCTATTTTGGTATCCTCTTAATTCGTTAAAATTGTTTTCTAAATTACACATGATCTCAGGAAGATTAAAAGCAACTAGCTAAAAAAACATCTCGCTAAAAATTGATTTTTAAAACAGCCTAAGATCTCGACAAATATTATGAGATAAATAAATGGCGGAAATTATCACGTATATCCGTTAATGAATTCAATTACTTTGAAGTGTACTGCTTGGTGTTTTAGGATTCTGTACAAAACTAAATAGAATGGTACCCTTTGTGTACTTTAGATGTAGGCTGCCTGTCCTTCGTTTTCTTCAAAGGTACCAGTTTTACGTGCACAACTAAACTAAACTTAACTAAATAATTGGTCAAGTGCGAGTCGGACTCGCGCACGAAGGGTTCCGTACCATTATCTATGCAACATAAGGCAACATTATTAGTATCGAGCAAGAAACGGTAAAAAAATTATGTTTGTTGTATGGGAGCCCCCCTTAAATATTTATTTTATTTTATTTTTAGTATTTGTTGTTATAGCGGCAATAGAAATACATCATCTGTGAAAATTTCAACTGTCTAGCTATCACCGTTCTTGAGATACTGGGTTCGGAACCCTAAAAATCATGTTTGTTGTATGGGAGCCCCCCTTAAATATTTATTATATTTTATTTTTAGTATTTGTTGTTATAGCGGCAATAGAAATACATCATCTGTGAAAATTTCAAGTCTCTAGCTATCACCGTTCTTGAGATACAGCCTGGTGACAGACGGACGGACGGATGGACGGACGGACGGACGGACGGACGGACGGACGGACGGACGGACGGACGGACAGCGAAGTCTCAGTAATAGGGTCCCGTTTTTACCCTTTGGGTACGGAACCCTAAAAATGAAAATTGATCGTGACCATGGTGACTGCAAAGTCTCCGAAACGTCGGGCCAAAATTTAAAACAAATATACGCGTCTAAATCCGTAAAAAGTAGTTTAAATGAAACAAATGAGTCGCGCAAGTGTTAGAAAATATTATCTGTATATTACTTATGATTTTAATTTATAAAAATATGCACAACGAAATAGCTGGAATTGGTACAAATGTTAAAGTTGAACTTTGCACCTTCTGTAAGTACCTACAAACAGTAAAGTCAAATAAAATACAATTATTTTTCCATCGTGTGCTAAGGACTTAAAACCTACAATTACTCATCGTTATTTTAGTTTTTTATTTATTTTTAAACTTCATACACAAACATATTGTATACAGGCGGACTTAAGGGCCTACATCAATATAAATAATAATAAATATTAATGGACATTTCACACAACGTCGTCTGGTCCCAAGCTAAGCTTATATGCTTGTGTTATGGGTACCAGAATACGGATAATATACAAATACTACTTTTTTTAGTAAATACATACTTATAATATATAGAAACACCCAGACGCAGTACAAACATTTGTATGACAATTAGAAAAATCACACAAATGATTGTCCCGAGCGGGAATCGAACCCGCGACCTCTTGATCGGCAGTCCGTTACCAGAACCACTACACCACGAGGCCCGTCAAAAAATATTATCGTGGACATGTACCTATTAACACAGCTAGTAGGTATAGAAAATGAAGAATTAGGGATATTTTTTTTGTTTACTCAAAATCTACGTGTACTCAAAATAACGTATTTCTATATACATATAATAGTTACTTATGTTTTTAATGTTATTTCATTAGTTAATAAGACCGACAAATGAAAAAAATTTAAAATGAGAGAGGTTGTTTCGCTAAGATTTTCTATCGAAAAAACTTTTTTCAATCGCGTTTCTGAGTTTATGCGATCCTAGATTATATATTGAAAAAACATATACTTATAAATTAGAGCTCTAGCCTAACAATCTAAAGAAAAAATGAAAACTTCGTACGTAGAAAAATGCACGAAGCTATTTTGGTATCCTCTTAATGCCTAAGGCATTCTCTTACAGTCAACCTTAGGTGGTGCAGAGAGATGAGGTAGTAGGTGTATATCCATGACAAGAAAACCTATATATAAATATACCTATAACTAGCTGACTCGGCAAACGTTGTTTTGCCATACAAATGACAGGGGTAGACAAATAATTTGCAATAAATTAAAATTGCGACTATAATTTGAGATTTAAACTATCCTATCTCTCAAGTTGGATCGAACTGCACATGGTGTGCGAATTTTATTATAATAGGTTAAGTGGTTTAGGAGTCCATTGAGGACAAACATTGTGACACGAGATTTATATATATTAAGATAATAAGTATATTTATGAAAAATAACACAATATAATACTAACTAAGTTGTACATAAAAATATAAAATCTTACATAAAAATATAAAATAAAAACATAAAAGTTTATCTAAACGTAAAGTTTCTATACTTCATTGAAGTCTATACTGTGCTTCCATTCATCCATAAATCAGCCTTTCTCCGTCCACCGTTGGACATAGGACTTCCCCATAGAACGCCACAACGCGTAGTTTTGTGCCGCTTGCATCCAAAACTGTGCTTAAGTAGGAAAAATTCCAATAAATCGCATTTTGTTTTTACTCGTATATGACACGAAACAAATATTTTTAAGTAATAAAATCCGTGTGGTGACGGATTAAGAATACAAGTGTCACCACCCCATCTCCTCCCAAGGGTGCTGTAAAAGTCAGCTAAGGGATATTGCACACAGATAACATCCTCTGTGAGAGACGGAAAACTCGAAAATAAACCCTGTGCCAACACGCCTGGTCAGCGCGGCACAGTAGACCATAATCCCTCCCAAAGTGGAGGAGGCCCGTGCCCAAGAGTGGGACGTAAATGGGCTGGAGAGAAAATGTGCTTATAAAGATCCAGTAAGTACGGAACTCTTGAAGTGTAAGTATGCTTCGAATTTGCGTAACTTTTATTTTTGAACTGAATGATTAATTGCGTCGATGAAAGATTGTCTTCAAACCGAATTTCCGTATGTATAATCAATGTTTACAATATGAGAGCTAGCATCGATTAAAGAAATCTTATTTTCAATACCGACCTTGTAGCTTTTAGCGTAGGTAGTAAACAACCAGACTTCTGTGGTTTAAGTCATGGTTTCGTTACTCTCTTTATTATTACTGTGATGAACACAGATACTAACACTTCGTCAGGTTACTTTCTTTGGCCATCCATCCTCTTATAAATATTTCTCTTCACTTTCAATTCAGACGTAGTGGAGTTATAAGTAGGTACCTATTCACAGAACGCCACAATGCGCACCATGCGCAGTCCTGCTGCGCAGCAGTCTTCTGCATATCCTTATCCTTACTAATTTAAAAGTGTGAAATCCGGATGATAACAGAATAATGAAAAATAATTTTGATGAGCTTAAGTGTTAATGTGTGGAACAAAACGATAGCGCGATTTAAAAAACGTACGACGCCATCTATTGAGCAGAAGAGTACGAGTAAACTTCTGTTTGTTAAGGATTTTTTCTAAATTTCACGCGTACGAAGTCGCGAGCAACAGCTAGTATACGAATATTGTTGGTTCCATTTTTAATTCGCATTGGGAAAATTGTTGAAAATTCTTCAGTTTCTTAATTTTAGAATATTCCTTTCATTGTGTCCCTATAGTTTGTAAGACTCATAATACTTTATTACTTAATATTCTGACAATGTTCCAAGCTTAAATATCAATATAAACTTATTTTAAGCGTAGGAAGATTGCTTGTTATAAAAGTATCTTGAATAATGCAAACTTTAGAGCCTATACATAATAATTTTTCATAAGTTTTGACTCAGAGATTACATTCTTAAAATTTCTCTCCATTCGTCAGATTTTAGATGTTACTATCTTGGTTTTTCTTAGACGATGAATATTTATTAGTGGGCTTTCTTATTAGTTACTTATTCAGCGAGAAAACGTACCGTAACGACGACTACACTATGACAAGAACTTTACCATAACGAGGGCCATGAATTAAATCCTTTTGTAACGTTTTTATATTCGATATTGAAATATATTTTTATTACTTTCTTTTAAATGCAAAGCTTTACAATCTAATCATGATTTATTTTAACCAATAGTAATACAAAAGAACATTGTATGGTATATTTTATATCATTAAAAGGGTAGTCAAGAGCGAGATAGACACACTCAAGCTACGACTATAAAACTAATAAGCATAAATAAAGAACTACTTTAAAATAGGCAAATAAATAAGCTAAAACCACATTACGAACTTAATATTGTACTTGAAATGTATATAGTAAATTATTTAAAGCAGTTTTGTAAAATATCTTCAACTTTGCTTCTTTCAACTTAAATCTTGTTAACTTAAACATTTATGGAAATTAACTTCAGTTTATCAAAAAGAAAATAAAAGTTTTGTTCGAGCAAAAGAACTTTTTAATAAAAATAAATATTAAACAGTCTCTTATTTGTTCCTTGAACAAAACATTTTCTTTGAAAGAATGCAGATGGTGATAAAATACAAATAAATTGTACCTAGTAACGTGTTGATGTATCTCGTAACAGTATCGAATAAACAAGTTAAAATAAAGTTTCCTTACAATAAATCGTGTGAATAAAACGTATGTTATTAACGTATGTTATACTTAACGTATGTTACTAGAAAGTCAAGTTTATTTTTGTTTCAGTCATGTGATATTAAAAGTCTTGTTATGGATTTATTTATGACTAGCTGTTGCCCGCGACTCCGTCCGCGTGGAATTTAGAAAATTTTCCCCGTTTTTTCAACATTTTTCACTACTGCTTCGCTTCTACTGGTCGTAGCGTGATGTTATATAGCCTAAAGCCTTCCTCGATAAATGCCCTATCTAACACTGAAAGAATTTCTCAAATCGGCTTAGTGGTTCCTGAGATTAGCGCGTTCAAACAAACGAACTCTTTAGCTTAATAATATCAGTAAGTATAAATTGTTCTTGAGGATTTGCTGTATTAAATTCAATTTCATTTATTTCCGATAATCTATACTATCCATATTAATATTATAAAGCTGAAAAGTTTGTTTTTTAACGTGCTAATATCAGGAACCGTACGTCCGTTTTGAAAAATTCTTTCAATGTTGTATAGTACATTTATTAAGGCTTTAGGATATATAATCATAAAATCATGCTGTGTCAATAAGAGCGAAGCTTTGGTAAAAAAGGTTGCAAATAAGCGGATTTTTTTTTAAATTCCACTCTTACGAAGTCGCGAGGAACAGCTAATGGGTTAATAAATTAGATTTTTCAATAAAAAATGTAATATTCATAAGTAGAGCGCATTTTGAGCGCATAGCACTAGCGGGTTGCAACTGAAAATCAGCGTTGGGTGTCATGTGTTGCCATCTAACTATATGCTGAGTTGCCTGCCCTTTGGCACTTGTAAAAATTTCTATATAGCTTAAATTCATATTTAAATTTGTATATAATTTACGTAGCATGTTGTAAATTATTTAATACTTATATCTATGCTTATATTATTATGTTGTAAACTTACACTGGTGTCAATAAATTCTTTCTTTCTTTCTTTCTTTCTTTCTATTCGTATTAAAATGGATAAGACTTCATAATATCTCTCGAAAATATTATATTCTATGCTAACATTACAGCACAGCATAATAGCCCATATTCATTCCCACAGTGAAGAGGCCCGTACCCAAAAGTGGGACACGTAAATGGTTTGGAGAGAAAAAGAGAAGGCACCTTAACCCTTCTTGTAATCATAAAATTAAGTTTAATTAAAATATTATGTGTAAAACAGCCATATTTTTCCGTTTTTTACAGCCATATATTGTGTTTTATTTACTTGCTTAACCAAAATATATTAATCAGTGGGATTGCGTGGGGAGATGACCTCGTGAGCCAGAAATTTGTATAAAAAGTTTGTAACATTTTAAGAATACGTGCTCCTTTTTAAAAGCACTGACAAGGGTCTGTTGCAATGTTTCAGAAAAATTCTGTACGCTATTTTTTATAAGTGTAGCATCATTAATCACGTAATTCAGTATAATCCTTATATATCTTTACTGTGGTTTGTGAATGCAAAAATAAGGCAATCCAAATTATACATAGAACATTTTCTATCTTAAAACAAAATAGCTGTGCCCGCGGTGAGAACCACGCGAGAGTATTGGATTCTTTTGGGATAAAAAGTAGCCTATATGTTATTCTGGTATTGTATACAGTACATTATTTTAAAGTTTCATCACAATCCACTCAGTAGTTTTTGCGTGAAAGAGTAAGAAATATCCAAATATCCACACTTACCATTATTAGTAGAATCTTTTCTAAACTTACGAGCCAGATATGTTGTTAGATAATACAAATACCATCATCATACCGTCACGCCTTTTTCCCATGCGTTACGCAGAGACTATAGAGCGCCATCTGTTACGATCACAGGCTACGATCCAAACACACTTCCTTGGCCTCTTTCACGTTCATACATCTGGTCATACGTGCCATACGACGGAGGTAAGTGCTACGCAATTGACCCTTTTGAAGAATATCGGCCATGAAGTCAGAGTATATTTTTCTCAGGCGTGCTATCCCAAATAGGCCTCGTAATTTCAGAAGATCCTACAAATATTTCTGATACCTGGAATTCAGCAAGGCTCAATATTGTAACTTTTCCAATTCCGTTTTATATCAAAATCCACTCGAAGTTCAAGTTTCAAGTATCATTTCAAAGATAGTAATATACAACCCTTATTATGCGTTATCTCTTATCTCATAGAAATTTCTTAAAGGGCTCCCGCATGAGGGATTGTCAACAATCGCTTCTTCTTCTTTACTTATTATACATAAAACAAAGCTTTAGATTGTATGTCCCTATGTTTATTTTTAATACCCTCCGCCTTGCCCTGCCGGGCCATGATGGTGCCCTGAGCTTTACCATGACCCGGCGAGGGGGGGCCCCGCTAATCGGGGCCCAACCCGACGAGGGGAGCATTAGGCCACCCTGTCGCGTTTGCTGCAGCGGCTATTGCGCGCCGACAACCCCTGCCCGGGGCCCTGCGGGGTGGCAAAGTTTCGCCAGCGTGTTCGCGCTCCCGCAGGGCCTCCCTCTTTGCCGCCATATCTCAATGTCCCTATGTGAGGATTTATTTTCGAAACTACGCAACGGATTTTGTTGCGGTTTTTTAAAAGATAGAGTGGTTCAAGGGGATTGCTTTTGATTGATTTTGTATAATTTGTTAGGGTTTTTATTATCTTCATTCCACGCGTACGAAGTTGCGGGCAACAGCTAGTTATTGTTATAATCTTGTAATGCTCAATCTAAATGGACTATTATCGAAATACATTCATATAAGCCTAGGCATCTATTAAAACAACGTGTACACATTTGCTAAGCTTATACATAGTCTATTAACTCTACTAAGCCTAGTGCATAAGCCTGAATAATTGGATTTCGCCAAATCAATATTTATTAAATAGTTAACACCCACAGCTATACATACATTCATAGTTATTATCGTCCATTAATTATGTCGATAAAAATAAGTTATAACATCTCACTCTATGAAATTTTTATCAAAGCCCACTCGAGCAAATCACTGTTCATTCAGATATAATGCTGTATTCCATGCTCTAATTACCCGATAACCACCTTTGGATACCGGGTACTGGTTACAAGGCTACCGTGTGGATAAATGACATTATTTAAAAAAAAAAAAAAAAAAAAAATATTCATGGACATTTCACACAACGTCCTCTGGTCCCAAGCTAAGCTTATATGCTTGTGTTATGGGTACCAGAATACGGATAGAATATATAAACTACTTTTTTTAGGGTTCCGTACCCAAAGGGTAAAAACGGGACCCTATTACTGAGACTTCGCTGTCCGTCCGTCCGTCCGTCCGTCCGTCTGTCACCAGGCTGTATCTCAAGAACGGTGATAGCTAGAGAGTTGAAATTTTCACAGATGATGTATTTCTATTGCCGCTATAACAACAAATACTAAAAATAAAATAAAATAAATATTTAAGGGGGGCTCCCATACAAAAAACATGATTTTTAGGGTTCCGTACCCAGTATCTCAAGAACGGTGATAGCTAGACAGTTGAAATTTTCACAGATGATGTATTTCTATTGCCGCTATAACAACAAATACTAAAAATAAAATAAAATAAAGATTTAAGGGGGGCTCCCATACAACAAACATGATTTTTTTACCGTTTCTTGCTCGATACTAATAACGTTGCCTTATGTTGCATAGATAATGGTACGGAACCCTTCGTGCGCGAGTCCGACTCGCACTTGACCAATTTTTTTTGTAAATACATACTTATAATACATAGAAACACCCAGACGCAGTACAAACATTCGTATGACAATTAGAAAAATCACACAAATGATTGTCCCGAGCGGGAATCGAACCCGCGACCTCTTGATCGGCAGTCCGTTACATGAACCACTACACCACGAGGCCGTCGAGCCGTATTATTTAAAAACTATTCAAATTTTTTTGTCCCCGAAGGAAGGTCACTGTCGAATGGCTTAAAAATCGGAAGTATTGTTTCTCTTAAAACTTAAAAAACGACAACCCCGCATTTTCACGATTTCTACCAAAATCTCTAGAAGCATTAATATACTAGAGGCGGAAGGCTTATAGCCTTCGTCGTACAGTTGCATATAAAATAATCTGTCATGTCGAAGGTATATCATATAAGCTACAAGTTCGTGTAAAGAATAACAAAGGAATAAAGTAGACTATTCACTGTTCTACCTGAAATCCACCACGCAGGACGACGAAACTACTAGGCTATAATATATAGACGACAACGCGCTACGGTTAAAATAGCCCACCGACTATCCAACCGCTGTCAATGCGACACTCAACACCATACACTGACATCAAGAAATGAACAATGCTAACAACTTATGGAAGAATTCTATAGACGTCAGACTTCTTAATGCGGTAGTATGAACGAGTTGTCGAACGGCCAAAAGATAATACTATATGATAGGACACGCTGTTATATTGTGTTGTGCACAGGCCTCCTCCACTTTGGAAGGATATTTGGTCTAGTATGCCATACTGGCTAGGCGTGTCGGCACGGTGTTTAATTTTTCTCTTACAGAGAATTTTATTTGCTTTATTTAACTGGCATAAACAGCATTAGCACCATTTATTCCTATTCAGTGTAAAAACTCTTGTATTTTGGCATTTTCTAAATTTTGTGAAATTTTTAGGAGAAGGTACGGGATTCATTTGGGTTATACATTTTAGAGAACATAATCGCAGAACTTGCAATCCTGTCGTACATGCAAACCTTTATTAAGCTTCTTACGAAATACATGACATAAATGTGACCTGTGTAAGACTCCAGTTACAAAAACAAGCTTTATTTATTTTTATATCTTATGCATCTATGTTTATAACGTTATTATGTTATACATTATATAGCTATTACCCGCAGATTCACCCGCGTTTACTAACTGACTTCCCTCCAATTACGCCAAACTTTAACAAGCTGCTATGTAAAAAAAAACGCATCACAGACCGATACATAGTTTTAAACATTTTAGCTTACATAAGGACATACAAAAATTACAACTTTGTTTTATAAAAATAAAGATATCAGTAGTACATATTTTGAACTAACAATATACTGAGAAGGAGAAAAACAGGAGTTTTCAGATGAAACATGATATAATTTTTTTTTTTTAATAAATAAATAAGTATTCATGGACATTTCACACACCGTCCTCTGGTCCCAAGCTAAGCTTATATGCTTGTGTTATGGGTACCAGAATACGGATAGAATACATAAACTACTTTTCTTTTGTAAATACATACTTATAATACATAGTAAACACCCAGACGCAGTACAAACATATATGTATGACAATTAAAAAGATCATACATATGATTGTCCTGACCGGGAATCGAACCCGAGACCCCATGATCGTCAGACCGTTATATAAACCACTACACCACGAGGCCCGTCAAATTGACCAAAATGTCCAAATTTATCAATTTTATTATGATTAGACCTGATTTAACTTAAAAGATCTATCTCTCAGCCCAATGATGGAGGTGTGTTGGTGTTGAAATAACGTTTTGCTTTCCAAGATGATACTTATTATTGCATCATATTTAATTATAGTCATATTAATCATATCAAAGCTCTGTTCTATGTCATGTCTGTAAATTAAGAAAGGTTGCGTGGCAGAAATTGCCATTAGCGATAAAACCTTCCATTGTTCTTTATTAAACAAGGATACAATTAAGTTTTCATGGTGTACATTAAAATAAAATAACACAATTTTAATAATGTTTTTATTTAATTGCAATTAATCTAATTATTTTTCTGAGATTTAGGGAATTCGTCTCTAGGGAATTCCGTGTGAACATATTATGACGGTGAAAATCACTTTCATAGAATCCGTTACATATATTAATCCATTGATAGATACGCACCAAACTAATAAAAGCATGTGTGATATACAGACATCGACTAATTTTATTTTATTAGATATGTAGGTATTATGTAGAATTGTAGATTGCATTACAGTTTGTTTATATCTATATATACATAAAATATCCTCAGTTGACAAAGTTTTTTATTCAATACGTTTATTCAAATTTGATATATAAAATAAATGAAATAAATAAATATTCATGGACATTTCACACAACGTCCTCTGGTCCCAAGCTAAGCTTATATGCTAGTGTTATGGATACCAGAATACGGATATAATAAATATACTACTTTTTTTTTGTAAATACATACTTATAATACATAGAAACACCCAGACGCAGGACAAACATTTGTATGACAATTAGAAAAAGAACACAAATGATTGTCCCGAGCGGGAATCGAAACCGCGACCTTTTGATCGGCAGTCAACGGACTGCCGATCAAAAGGTCGCGGTTAGCGTAACGTAACGTTAGCGTCTGCATAACGTAGTGGTTCTGGTAACGACCAGAACCACTACACCACGAGGCCCGTCAAATATTTTTATTGTTTAAGAAAGCTAATTTTACCAGATCAACAAGCGATCAATGTTTCTCCGGGACATCTTTTGTGATTACCCAGATCGTGATTCAATACATAATACCTATTACTGAAATTGATTTGGAAGTATTATTTTTGGTAATATTATCGCTCATTTTATAAGTAACTAGCTGTTGCCCGCGACTCCGTACGCGTGGAATTTAGGAAAGTTTCATGAAAATCTATCCATACATCCAACATTAACCAAATATCCAAACATTGGAGTAGGTATGGATAGAAGACCGAGGAAACGTTCGCGTTGCTCGGCCAACAGTTTTAAGTATTTTATATTGTCGCTTGTAATTCTTTTTTCGTCATATCTCCTAAGATATTAATTTAAATTGCATGCTGTCAAAAGCAGTTATAGTCTATATTAATTGCGTAAGCTAACTAAGCTGTTTAATTTGATAAAAAATATTACTACATACACATAAATAGCTTTTGAAAACACCCTATTGAATTTAATATTTTTTTTGACATTATTATGGGTACAGCGGGTTTCACTTAAAAGATAGACATATGCCCTCGCGGACTTTTTTGAAGAAATATAGGTAACAAACAATTCCTCCATACATTATTTTGTTGGACCTCACATAGATAAGGCAGCGTTTTCAGTTATAGCTCGCGCACGTCCAAATTTCTCGGCAAATTTAATAATATCTCATCCAATATACAGCAAACCCCAATAAATTATACGAAAAAAATCATCCTCTTGAACCATTCTATCTATTGAAAAAAATTGCATCAAAATCCGTTGCGTATTTTTGAAGATATAAGCTCACATAGGGACATACATACAAAAATTACGACTTTGTTTTATAAGAAGTAAAGATAAAGACTAGGTGCCCGCATCTTCGTACGAGTGGAATTTAGAAACCAAACCATAACAAATTATACAAAAACATCTCAAAAAACGCATCAACGTTCGTTGTGTAGTTTTGAAGATTTAAGCTCACATAGGCGCATATGTACAATAACAACGACTTTTTTTTTTGTAATAAGCAAGACTAGTTTAAACTAAGCGTTTAGTAGGTATATTATAGGCTTAGAATTAATTGTTTGAATGAACACTTTGTCATTGTTTAGCTAAGTAATAGAATATTTCTTTTTTCTTGGGCCTGACTTGTCGCTCTTGGCCGTTGTATCAGCTATGGCCGAGAGCGAACGGTGCTGGGCTGCCATCACCTGATATGCTCATGAGGTGATAGTCGGCCTACCGACCAATCGTCCTGCTCGACGAGGCGTGCAAACTGTTCGAGCGCGTGCTTGCTGCGCGCCTTGTCGAGCATTTGGACGCGGTGGGCCCGAACCTTTGTGATCGCCAGTTCGGCTTTCGCCGCGGGAGGTCAACACTAGATGCAATCTCCCGACTGAGGGACAGCGTGGAGACCGCAATCTCCCGGGGGGAGGTGTTGCTGGCGGTGTCGCTTGACATCGCGAACGCCTTCAACACCATCCCCTGGGCTACGATAGCAGAGGCGCTGAGGTAGGTACCACAATGTTCCGTGGTACCTCAGGCGCATTCTGGCGGACTACTTTACGGACCGGGTCATCATCTATCCGACCCGGGACCGCGTGGTCCGCCGGGGTATGGCATGCGGTGTTCCACAGGGGTCGGTTCTAGGCCCACGGCGGAACACACCCTCGCCGTGTGCACGGCCTGGGACGCCCAGCGCGCTGAACTCGTCAGCGTGCTGGGCCAGGACTTGTCGCTCTCGTTCGTTGTTTCATCCATGGCCGAGAGCGAACAGTGTTGGGCCGCCGTCGCTTCCTTTGCTCGGGAGGTGATGGCGGCAAAGAGGGAGGCCCTGCGAGAGCGCGAACGCTCTGGTGGCACTTTGCCACCCCGCAGGGCCCCGGGTAGGGGTCGTCGGCGCGCGGTGGCCGGCCGCCCCCCCCGACGAGGTGGTCATGCACAGCGGGTCGCAGTTCAGAGACCCGCCGCACCGGTCGTGGCAGGAGGGCCACATTTGAGTGACGGGGGACCTAGCGATCCCCCCGTCGCGTTGAGCCCCCCGTGAAGAAAGGGGGCCACCCTTGCCGGGTCGTGGTAAGGCTCAAGGCACCACCATGGCCCGGTAGGGCAGAGAGAGATAAAAAAAAAAAAAAAAAAACAATCTACAAGAAGCGATAAGAAAGACATAATATATTGCGCATCCAGAAAGTAATGTTGTCCCTTCCTCCGTCAATCTTAAGAGGATACCAAAATAGCTTCGTGCATTTTTCTATGTACGAAGCTTTCATTTTTTCTTTAGATTGAATGGCTAGAGCTCTAATTTTTAAGTATATGTTTTTTCAATATATAATCTAGGATCGCATAAATTTAGAAACGCGATTGAAAAAAGTTTTCTCGATAGAAAATCTTAGCGAAACAACCTCTCTCATTTTTTATTTTTTTCATTTGTCGGTCTATTATCGCGTATTAACTAATGAAGTAACTTTCAAAACATAAGTAACTATTATATATAGAAACACGTAAACCAGAATTACAATATATTTAGTAGATTTTGAGTAAACAAAAAAAATATCCCTAATTCTTCACTACTGTGTTAATAGGTACATGTCGACGTTAATATTGATGCAGGCCCTTAATAGAATACAATAACCGACCCAAGTACATTGAGTTAATATGTATAGTAATACAGTTCAATGCCCAAGTAACGAAAATAATGTTTATTTGTTTACCAACGATACAAAAATGCAAATATTGCCGTCCCATTTCCTGTAATTTATCCTATATAATGCTTTAGCACTAACGCTGATGGGTAGCTATAAGTACACTATTATAGAAACTTGAAATTGCCAAGTCAACTTTCTCATCGTGTCAAAGACAAAGCGATCAAATTTAGCAGACAATTTAACATCAAGTATTCCGGGAATTTGCTTAGCATTCCAGTGATGCTTCGTATAAAGAGATTGCTTCAAAATGCTTAACGTTGATATTTATGGATAATACTATTCTATGGAATTAAATAAAGCGTTATGAGTTTTGACAAGGTGATCGAAATTAAAAATTGTATCTAACATTTTATGACTAGACAAAAAAGAAGTGAATTGGTTATTGATTTTAAAATACTGTAAGAAGATTTAACAAAAATAAAGTTTCACATACAAAAAAATGAAATACATATAAAAATATCCCAAGCACATGGTATATCTAAATCCTAGTTACATTACAAATACAAAACTATGCGGACCTTGTGGTTAATAACCAATCTAAATTATAATTTCAAATCAAGCCACGTCTCAAAGGAAAATCATATTTTCAGATTACGAGACAGTTTGCATAGTAAAAGAACGAATCGTAGTTTAAATTGCTTGATCAAACAAACTTTGAAATGTATCTTGTGGCGTCGGTTTTGAAATACACATTACCACTACCATTTCTGTATTGTATTTATATTTTTACTGGGGCTGGGTTTTTGCTAAAAACAAAATTATTAGAATTGTCTAAATAATAAATCAGTCTCGTAATCGTATTGATTATCGTTCAGACTCAACTCAACTCCCAAGAACTGAATTATTGTACATATTGTTGGCAACATCCTAATACCAAATGAGCATTAATATGTGACTAAAAATAAAAATAAAATGAAATTGCTATAATAAAATGAAATTGCTATAATTATTCACTTATTGTAACACAAGATATTAGAACTATTACAAAGAACTAGAATAGCTCCCAGATAAGAGAGAATTAAAAGTCCAAGCCAAAGACACATTTTAAAATGTAATGGATGCTAACAAGTCGCTTGTCGCTACATATAGTGCAAAGCTGTAGACACAGTGGACACACCGTCTCTCAAGTTTTGGGCCTTTGGCAGGTATATACGACCCTAAACCAACTTCTTCAAATCTCCTGCGAACTGTACGCTCACTTACTCGTACTCCTCGAACGTCTTCCAGTTCATTTCGAGCTTGTACAGCCGTTAATCGCGTATTCCTACGAACTCCAAGTTGTAAAAACTGTCATCTCGCCTCGATGTACATCTTCTTCTACCTTGACCCCTCCTCCTCACAAGAGAATTAGACGATCTGTACCGCTGGATGCTGCGATGAATCGTTGATACTGGTCGACGAAGCCTTGAGGCAATCGATCTGTAGGTATGGCCATTTCTTCTCATTTCATCAGCCCTAATGATTTCCAGTGATGTTAAGTCAGGCATAATAAAGAGCTTTTAATAAACAAAATTGCCTATAGAATAACAAATTTATAAAAAACCATTAAGTGCAATTTTTCAAAAAATTTACAGTTACATAGTTATTACTCGAACAAGTTGACAAAACGTATTGTTCGGGAAAATAAAACAAATGAATGAAAAAAGTGTATGTCATCTAATTTTCTATTTTCAATTTGACAATAAATTAAATATCATAACTGGCCAGTTCCTCAAGTAAAAGATTTTAAAATCCTGCTTTTTAGGGTTCCGTATCCAAAGGGTAAAAACGGGACCCTATTACTGAGACTTCGCTGTCCGTCCGTCCGTCCGTCCGTCCGTCTGTCACCAGGCTGTATCTCAAGAACGGTGATAGCTAGACAGTTGAAATTTTCACAGATGATGTATTTCTATTGCCGCTATAACAACAAATACTAAAAATAAAATAAAATAAATATTTAAGGGGGGCTCCCATACAACAAACATGATTTTTTTACCGTTTCTTGCTCGATACTAATAACGTTGCCTTATGTTGCATAGATAACGGTACGGAACCCTTCGTGCGCGAGTCCGACTCGCACTTGACAAATTTTTTTGTGTTCCGCTAATTGTGCCGGTGTGTATATTATAAAGCGATTTGATAGCAGTTTGACTTTGACCCAGGCTAAATTAAATACACCCAAAATTTATAATTTCCTTTGGCAGTGTTACAGGCATCCCTCAAAATTACTATATAAGGAAAATCTTTTAGAATCGTCAGTTGGTTGTCAACAAGGTGACCCTCTTGGACCGGTCATTTTTAGTTTAGCCATTCACCCCATTATAGAACAACTAAATTAAAAATTTAACTTGTGGTATTTAGACGATGGCACTCTAGGAGGGAGCATAGATACAGTCCTTCAAGATCTGGCTTTTTTAAAAAACAAATTTAGTTCCATTGGGCTTGAATTAAATTCCAATAAGTGTGAAATTTACTCAGGCAGTGACATAGACACCCATTTGGCTTTATCAAAATTCAATTCATTGGCTCCCAATATCAAAATTGTTGAAAAGGACTGTCTTCGCCTCCTTGGGTCGCCGATTTTTAGATTTTAGATAGATGAAAAAATTCAAAATTACAGTGAACATTCTGATCGATTATTCAAAATTAATACTCAATCAGCATTTACAATTATTCGGTACTGTCTATTCGTTCCTCAGTTTACACATGCACTCCGCGCCTCACAATTTTGAAAATATAAGGCCCTTTTAGGAACCGTAGATCAAATGATTAAAAATACCTTAAGCCGGATCCTAAATGTGGCCTTGAACGACCGAGACTGGCTCCAGGCGTCTTTGCCGATATGTCTGGGTGGTCTCGGCGTTCGGAAGATTGCCGATGTCAGTTTGCCAGCGTTTTTAGCCTCGGTCTACAGTACGGAGGAATTGACCAGGAATATTTTAAGAGACACACTGGTTAATTC
Organism: Orgyia antiqua; assembly: GCA_916999025.1. Classification (NCBI taxonomy): domain Eukaryota; kingdom Metazoa; phylum Arthropoda; class Insecta; order Lepidoptera; family Erebidae; genus Orgyia; species Orgyia antiqua. Next base: position 29,051,814 of record OU779871.1, read on the forward strand.
TGAAGTACTATGCAAGTCCGATGATATAAACGCTTGGAAAATGGCCACTCCAAGAACTGATTTACCCGGAGACCCATCCTCTCAGAGACATTGGGACGGGCCGTTGTGCGGCGCAGTCAGGACTCATTTACTGAGTACGGCTGGCAGCGCTGCGGAACGTGCCCGCTTGCTGGCTGTGGGAGAGTGGGAATCCGGTCTCTGACTTCAAGCACTTCCATCGTCCAATATTGGTACAATGTTGGATGATACAACCTTCCGCGTAGCTACGTGTCTGCGTTTAGGTGCACCATGCGTAACTCCGCATCGTTGTCATTGTGGAGAAACAGTCGACAGCCTCGGGCATCACGGTCTATCGTGCAGTAGAAGCGCCGGTCGTATATCAAGACATACGCAACTAAACGACATCATTCGTCGTGCTTTTGCTGCTGCTAGTGTACCGGCTTTACTTGAACCTCATGGTTTGGTACGCGCGGACGGTAAAAGACCAGACGGCATGACGTTGTTGCCTTGGAAATTGGGTAGGCGTTTGGTGTGGGACGCTACCTGCGTCAACAGCCTTGCGCCATCACATTTACCAAGTACTTCCGTAGGTGCCGGCCCTGCTGCTGCATCAGCGGAGGCCCTTAAGCGGCGCAAATATAGTAATCTTTCTGCGGATTACTTATTTGAGCCGTTTGGGGTCGAGACGCTTGGATCGTGGGGCCCGGGTGCACAGTCTCTTTATAAAGATCTTTCTAAGAGACTGATCGACGTTTCACGTGACCAAAAGGCTGGCCTGCATTTGCAATGATTCGTATAAGCATTGCTATACAACGTGGCAATGCGGCCAGTCTTTTGGGCACGTTACCCAATGATTGCGATGCGGACGAATTTTTTGATACCTAATTTAAAGTCCCTCCCCTTTTATTTTATTTTATATTACAAAGCAGAGTCCAATGTATCCAAAAGAAGAATAACATTATAGTATACTTGGTTGTATTTAGAGTAATAAAGTTATTGCGTATTGTGAATTTTGATGTTAAAAATATATTAAGCATTAAATTCAATGGATAAAACGATCTTTGGATATCATCACTTTATACATTATCAAGCAAAATTTCAACATTTAACTTTGTTGAATATTATGAATCACTTTTAATCATCTTTATCGCAGTGTTAATTAGACAACGTATTTCTTTAACTTTCGAAGAGCATTTGTCATTATAATTTTATTAAATAATTACTTAGGTTCTAGTTATTAAATTATTACGTTGACTTTAATTAATTAGTAACTCAACTATTAACCCTTCACGCAGTTGAAGTAAAAATAAAACATAATTAATATATACATATATCTAATTACTAATTAATTACTAGGAGCGAATTAAAAGTATTGATCTCTCTCCAGCTCATTTACGTCCCACTATTGGGCACAGGCCTCCTCCACTTTGGAGGGATTATGGTCTACTGTGCCACGCTGACCAGGCGTGTTGGCACAGGTTTTTTTTCGAGTTTTCCGTCTCTCACAGAGGATGTTATCTGTGTGCAATATCCCCTAGCTGAGTTTTACAGCACCCTTGGGAGGAGATGGGGTGGTGACACTAGTATTCTTAATCCGTCACCACACAGATAATTTTTAATATCTCCATCCATCCATTCATCAACCTTTCTCAGTCCACTGCTGGACATAGGCCTCCCCCATAGAACGCCACAACGCGCGGTCTTGCGCTAACTGCATCGAGAGGCCCCCGGCGTATTTGACGATATCGTCGGTCCACCTTGTTGGGGGCGGCCCCACGCTGCGTCGTCCGGTTCGTGGTAACCACTCGAGGACCTTCCGTCCCCAACGGTCATCAGATCGTCAAGCAATGTGGCCTGCCCATTGCCACTTCAGCGTGCTAACTCTTAGGGCTATGTCGGACACCTGGTGTGTACTGTGACTCTTGAAAACAACTTATAGATGTGGCTCAAGAGCGAGATAGGTCGATAGTTTTTCAAGCGGGTTTAATCGCCTGTCTTGAAAAACAACACCACCACGCTCCTGGTCCAAGCCTCTGGAACAATGCCTCCGAGAGTGACAGAATCGAACAGCTTCTGAAGGGAAAATTAAGTCATATCACCAGGCGTAGTAGACCATATACACTCTGGAAGTAGAGGACGAGGAAGCCTTTGCACAACAACGGGACCTCTTATAAAAAAATTAATTTTAGAATTTAATTTATTAATATGTTTAATTAGTTTCTGGTTATGCAATAATGAAATAATGATTAAGAAATATTCAGGGGCCTATGATAAATTCCCTAGCCAAATATTTCCTCCATACCTACTCGAATTAAAGAAATACTTAATTAATATATTTTAAGACGATACCAAAATAGCTTCGTGCATTTTTCTATGTACGAAGTTTTCATTGTTTCTTTAGATTGAATGGCTAGAGCTCTAATTTTTAAGTATATGTTTTTTCAATATATGATCTAGGATCGCATCAACTCAGAAACACGATTAAAAAAAGTTTTCTCGATAGAAAATCTTGGCGAAACAACCTCTCAAAATTTTTATTTTTTTCATTTGTCGGTCTATTATCGCGTATTAACTAATGAAATAACTTTCAAAACATAAGTAACTATTATATATAGAAACACGTAAATCAGAATTAAAATATATTTAGTAGATTTTGAGTAAATAGGAAAAGTATCCCTAATTCTTCATTTTCTGTGCCTACTGGCTGTGTTAATATGTACGTGTCGGCGATGATATACGATAATATTGATGTAGGCCCTTAACGACTAATAACTATTATTGCATTAGGCAGTAACTGTCTTACGTTATATATACTTATTCTAAAAATAAACTAAAGATTTTAATTATGTTTCCTTTATTTATGTAAACTTGAAACACATTGTTGAATTTGATACAAAGAAGTTGAAATACTTTGAATCCTTACGTGTTATTGTGATAGTGCAGAATTAAGAGACAGTGATAATAATTTTACTTTAAATACACTATTTACAAAGAATATTTATTGACTCAAAGTAAATTTAAGCAAAAGCAAACTGCATCAAAACAGCGGAATAACTAATTATCATGCTCATCATGGCCAACGGTAATCTGCCATCAATGTTGAAACATCCACACGCATTCATCTTGTTAAAACATGCTTGCTTTATGATTGCAATTTTGTTGTATAAGATTGAATCTTCTTCTGAAAATGGTTAAAATAATTTGATGTGATTGTTATGTATTGGTATTACACAACACTCATGATTCCTTGTCGTTTTATGTGCGACGGTATTTTGGTGTTTTCAAATTAGAAATTAACTTTCTTTTTTGGTACCTAGGAATTGGAATTGTTCATATTTTTTTAAAACTCTTTATTCGAAAACCATTTCGGGGAATAGAGTTTCTGATTATGATCCATTAGTTTTTTTTCGGAGAATTTGCTATATTAACGATTATTTTTCAAAATAAGCAAAATGACCTCTATTTCTTTTTGAAATAAAGGACTTAAAATATTAAGGCGTTCTTAGGGATATACGACTCTGTGGTGGAGCTGAAATTGGTCTATAATATCAACTTGACAACTCTGAAAATATGTATTGCAATATGTTTTAAGTCTATCACGAAAAGGCAATACACAGGATGCGTACAACGATGACGTCGCAACATTTAAAATAATATCTTTAAGTATTAGTATTAGTTTTTAATTTATATAAATATTCATGAACATTGCACACAACGTCCTCTGGTCCCAAGCAATGCTTACACAAGCATGGGTACCAGAATACGGATATAATACATAAACTACTTTTCTTTTGTAAATACATACTTATAATACATAGTAAACACCCAGACGCAGTACAAACATTTGTATGACAATTATAAATAACACACAAATGATTGTCCTGAGCGGGAATCGAACCCCCGACCTCGTGAACAGCAGTCCGTTACCTGAACCACTAGACCATGAGGCCTGTAAAAATATCTATATCAGTGAATTTTTCAATAATATTGAAATCAGTTGTTTACTTTAAACAACTGATTTCATCTATATTTTCTCAACAAAATATAAAAATAGCAGGTTAAAAATTATGAACAATCCCAATTGTTTAAATTTCTTCATGTGCGTAGAATTTTGAATATTATAAATAAAATGTTTCACCTTCAAAACATTTTATTTATAAAAAGTATCTTACTTGTCAATAAAAATAACAATACTTATAACATTGATTAAATATAATACCTCTTGTGCTCATCATAAGCTGCAAACAAGCAGTCTCCGAGTCCTCTATTGCTATGTAGAATCTTTCGCAATAGAGACAAAAGACTATTCCAAGAATAATGTCCTTAATAATCCAAAGTAATATGCTTGTCATAATCAATATAGCAGACACCTGCAATAATAAATTGTATTTGTTATAACATAGCTTATGTCTTAGATCCGCCATCAATAGATACTATTGGATACTATTGTTCTATTTAAAGTATATTATTTTTATAATCAACATTTGGTATGCTGTCACTGTTAACTTATAATTTTGCAAGTTCTTCTCTATATTATATTTTTATCTGGTTTACAGATCGACGACCGGCTCTTGGTCGCTAAATAATGCAAATTGCCACTGGAAATGGCTATAAGGCTTAATGCGTAGCAGTTTATTTCCTTTGCAGTTAATCACATACTCACTGCTAAAGTTACAAATAAACAGAAATCGTTACTTTATAAATTTAATAAACTTACGTCACTATTTACCACATAAATATTTCTACATTTCCACAAATCTATCAATATCTGCACGTAAAATAAGGAACGATAAAATGTTGTTGCTAGATGAAACAATATCTGTAACAATAAATTTTAATGTGGAATTAGATAATAAAGTAATAAATTCATCAATCAGCCTCTCTCCGGCCACTGTTGGACATAGGCCTCCCCCATAGAACGCCACAACGCTCGGTCCTATGCCGCTTGCATCCAATGTCTCCCCGCGATCTTGACGATATTGTCGCTCCACCTTGTCGGGGGCCAATCAACGCTGCGTCGTCCGATACCTGGTACTCTAGGACTTTTCTTCGCCAACGATCATCAGTCCTACGAGCGATGTGGCCTGCCTATTGCCACTTCAGCGTGCTATCCTTTCGGGCTATGTCGCATACGCCCGTTCTCCTACGAATCTCAGTACTTCGGATTTTATTCCGTAGGGAAATACCGAGCGTAGCCCTCTCCATAGCACGTTGTGTAACCTTGAGCTTAGTGACGAGGCCGACATTTAAAGACCACGTTTCTGTTCCGTATGTCATCGCTGATAACAGACTATGGTCATAGACCTACGTCCTTAGGCACAGCGGAATATTGGACGTGAAGATATGTCTAAGCATCCCGAACGATGCCCAGACGAGATGGATTCGTCGGTTGTACTTTTATACTTTGTGCTTTTGTAAGTAATATATTATAATTTTGTAGTTCTTAATTAAAATTAGATTTTAATCTGACACCTTACCATAAATTTAAATATTTCCATGAAAAGATTGTATGCCAACATAATATCGTTATACATATGCGATAGTTCTACATTATAATTTTCTTGATTATTAACTCTCTTTACAATAAGAGTCTGCCAATACTTAACTAATGTTGTAAGTATAGATATAATACGAATACCATATATAATATTAACATCGAATGTTGTAAAAGAAATATCGAAAATTATGTCACTTATTTTGAAAATGCCGTTATTAATATAAAAAGTAATATGAAGTACTAAGTTAATACATAAAATTGCGATGCAAGTAAACCAATTGCCATTCTTCATTTTCTTAATCATGTTGGGGTTGTTCTTTATTTTATTACAAATCGCTTGTATTCTTAACACTAGTACAACATTTTTTTGACCATGTATTGCATTTAATGTTAATAATATAAAAATAACGCCGAACTGAAAACTGGCATAAAGAAATCGAGAGAAACTTAAAAATATTGGGACATTGATATATTCGAAGTATTTGTCTAGGTGTATCTTTTGATAAAAATAGTATAAAACCACTATAGACCAAAAGATACATAATATAACTGTATATCTGTTTCTATTTGGTGTAATAAAGTTATGGCATATTTTAAATTTTGATGTTAAAAATATATTAAACATTAAATCAAATGGATATAATAATCTTTGAAAGTCATCACTTAAAATATTCTCCAGCAAAATTTCTACGTTTAATTTGATTGAATATTGCATGTCACTTTTAATCATCTTGCTTGTAGCATCAATCCAGAAATTAATCGTTTCAAAATTCAGAGGTGTTATGTTACTTTTGTCATTATTATTTTTATATTAATACTAGCTGACCCGGCAAACGTTGTTTTGCCATACTAAAATAAAGTTTAAAAAATAGATGTTGGCCGATTCTCAGACCTACTGAATACGTATGCAAAACTTGAGAATAATCGGTCAAGCCGTTTCGGAGGAGTATGGTAACTAACACTGTGACACGTGAATTTTATATATTAGATTATTAATCATTTGAATGTTTATAAATAAATAAATGAAATGGCTGAATAATTAATAATAACTCTGAGTGATTAAATTGCGTCAACTATCAATATACGTATATTATGTACCTACCTACGTGCTTTATATAGATAACTACGTACTCTTTAATTACTTAAGAGGCTAAGAATATTGTATTAAATTTGAAGATATTTCATTTGAAAAAATAAACAATATTCATAACATATTATTATGTACTGTGCCGTTCAAATGAGAATAGCATTGACTCCGCGCCATGTTGTGTGGTCATAGCCGTAAAGTCGAATAGTTTTAGTAGGATCAGCAAAACAAGATGTTTTTATAATATAATTAATTTATCACTTTATCGTCATCGTTTACTCATTTTCGAGCAGTTAGCGAGATAAATACAATTAAAAACAATAGAAAATCGAGACAAATACAAATTTATTTAACGGGGAACAACCACATAGCTAACAGCATTAAAAATATTCAGGATATTTCACACAACGTCCTCTGGTCCCAAAGTAAGCTATATTTCTATGCTTTTATTATGGGTACTAGATACGGATAGACTACATATACTACTTTTCTTTTGTAAATACATACTTATAATACATAGAAAACACCCAGACTCAGTACAATCATTTGTATGACATTTATGGATATCACACAAATGATTGTCCCAAGCGGGAATCGAAACCGCGACCTCGTGATCGGCAGTCCATTACATAAACCAGTCCACCACGAAGCCCGTCAAAAACTGAAACATAAGCAAGCTTCAAAACTCGACAAGGCACAATAGCAACGACAAAATGGCGGTTGGTATTTGAACGTAATATTATGTTTCCAACGGCGAAATATTGAAATAAAATAGTTTTCTTTTTTAATAATGTTATAAGTATTATCACTCAAATATTTTAGACATTTTTTCACTTAGAATTACTGAGATTAGAAAAAACATAAAAAATAATTTATTAATTCGCAAATACAGTTTCGTTGCTGCCAGTACATTTTAAATCAGTTTTGACAGATAGAGGTCATTGCCAATCCTATTATCATTTGAATCGTGTAGTACATCATGTTTAGCTTAAAAATACACTCGAAAAAAAGCATATTAATATTTATTATTTTCTATATTTTTACAGAAAAAATATTAATTAATTTAATTTCACTCAATTTTACACAGTCACAAAGTGTTGCGAATAAATTGTCACGTTATTTGTTTAATTTTTGAATAAAACTAAATTTAAGTAAACGCAAACTGCAGCAAAACAGCGGAGTAACTAATTATCATCCTCATCATAGCTAGTGGTAATCTGCTATCAATGTAGAAACATCCACATGCGTTCATCTTGATAAAGTACGTCCGATTTATCTTTAATATTTCCTTACACAATACTGAGTTATTATCTGAAAATATATACGCTATTTATTTATCATACAGTGAATTATTACAAGTCCGTGTGGTGACGGATTAAGAATAAAAGTGTAACCTTCCCTTTTCTTTCTCCAGGCTGTAAAACCAGCTAAGGAATATTGTACACAGTAACAACCTTTGTGAGAGACGGAAGTCTCGAAAATAAACCCTGTCCTAACGCGAAACACAGCACTCTATAATCCCTTTTAAAGTGGATGAGGCCCGTGGCTTACAATGAGACTTTAACGGGCTGGAGAGAGAGAGAAAGAGAACTTGCAATGCGTTAAAGCTATGTCCTCATTGAAATATTCAATTTTATATTTGACTGAAACTGCAGTTCCGTATTCCTTTCTTTGTTTTGTTCGTTCTTATTTACTGTCAACATTGCTTGGTTAATTTTATTTTATAGCTTTATTTAAGTTAAATACTGCGCATCTCCAATTATATTATCTCCTTTGAGTTTATAAAAAAAAATTACTCGTATATTTCATTTATTAACATTTATTTATTAACATCACATTACCATTGAACTTGCCAAATCATTTTTTTATTGTGTAACTAATTTCAAACGCATCTCCTCTGCGATATCCATAGCAGTTAAACAAAATAATTAAAAGAATAAAATTATAAATATAATTCATCAAAATCATCGTTTACCTCTTTCATTCATCTCAAGCTGCAAACAAGACGTCTCCGTGTTCTCTATGGCTATATAGAATCGCTCACATTGCAGACAAAATGTTACTCCTAGAATAAAATCCTTCAATATCCAACCAAATGCGTTTAACATAAATAATATTGATGAAGCCTGCAATTACATTAAAAGTAATAAAAAAATATGCGGTTAGCGTGGTTTAACCGATATTATTTATACGTTAATTCACGGCAAGGAGATTTGCGATGAACTAGATACCTTTAAACTCGTGGAGGGAAAGAATACAAACAAATAAAATCATGTTATCAATTAATTTGTTAAAGCGGGTGGCTAACCCGGCAGAAATCGTTTCACACATTTTTTGAAGGACCTCATGCCGTCCCATGTACTTAATTCAACGGGAAAATCTCGGCAGGTAGTTTATCCCACAACTTAGTTGCACATGGGCTTCAATTACGATGGAATCATACAGTACAAGATGGTATTGTTTCTAAAGTGTGTTAAGGCACCCGCTGCCGGTGATAATGACAAGAGGTGCTATATACTTATAGACTTCTTAAAATACAACTTACGTCATTCGTTAAATACTGAATCTGTTTGTCTTTCAATACATCTATGAGTATCTGTATGTACAACAAGAAACGAAAACATGTAGTCGCAATGTGAATCATTATCTGTAACAATAAATAACTATAGAATTAAATGATTGGTCTCTAAATATTTTAGTCGTCAGTGGACCACCGTAATTGGAAAGACATATACGAATTTATTCCCAAAGTCTACTTCTCACAGTGTTTGATACTATTGGAACCCTTGAAGTATTCGTGAAGTATTATTTTATTTTATTTATTCAAGCAAAGATTCATAACATAGTTATGTGTAGTGAAACGGACTGTTATCTTGTCCGTCGCAAACGTTATCGTCCTGCTCCTTGTGGTCGGTGCAACATGTCCTTTTCTTTCATAATCTTCACTCTAACGTTGAATTGGTGTTTACTTTTCTCGCTTTTATATTTTCTTTTACACAGTCCATTCATCTTTTGTTCGGTGAGCTCATTCATTGGGACAATGCGTGATACTAGTCCAAAAGAATTAATTTTTTTGAGACTCTTTCCATTTCAGAGTTTTTGAAGTTTGAAGTTAATCTTACCATTACTTTAAATATCTTCACAAAGAGATTATAAGCCACAATAATATTATTATAATTATCTGACAAGTTGTCAGTATCATTATCTTGATTGCTAATTCTGTTTAAGGCACAGTGACTCCAACCTTGAACGAATATTGTCAATGACGATATAATACGAATGCCGTATATAATGTTAATATCAAATGTCATTGCCCAAATATCTATAAATACATGGTATAAAGCAAAATTCGCAACGTTGGCGAAATAAACAATAAACAGCAACAAGTAAAAACATATCACTACGACGCAAGTAATCCAATTGCCGTTTTTTAATTTATTGAATAAGTTATGCTTGTTAGCCTGCATTTTTTCACAAATCATTTGTATTTTTAATATCAACAGAATATTTTCATGACCATGCAAGGTATTCAATATAAATATTGTAAAAATATAGAAAAACTGTAAAGCAAAGTAAACATATGTAGATAGGCGTAAAAACGCAGTTCCATTTTCTAATAATACCATTCGATTTTCACTTGCATGTCTATAGAAACAATACAGAGCAAGATTTATCCAAAATAAAAACGTAATCACGGTATATCTAGTTCTATTTGGTGTTATAAAGTTATCCTTTATTGTAAATTTTGATGTAAGGAGCAAATTAAGCATTAAATGTAGTGGATAAAATGATTTTTGAATGTCAGAATTCAAAACATTGTCCAGCAAAATTTCTACGTTCAATTTGGTTGAGTATTTTGAGTCACTTTTAATCATTATTCTTGTTGCTCCTGTTATTCAACAATATATTTCTACAATATCCACACAAAATATGTTTATAGCCTTTATTGTTTGTTTTACTGGGTGTTTTTGTTCATAGTCATCTATTAATTTATTATGATACAGTAGAAGTTTTTGGTAAATTACTTAAATAATAACCCTTTAGACAGTGGACGGAGTAGCTAAGTAATTAATAGTAACTATGAGTGTATTAATTTTAATGTTAGTAGGTAGTTTGTTTATCTTTAGCGATGTTGAACATTTTTAGAAAATAATTATGCGCCCGCGTGGTGACGTATTAGGAATACAAGGGTCACCATCCCTTTTCCTCCCGAGGGCGCTGTAAGAGCCAGCTATGGGATATTGTAAACAGATAACATCCTTTGTGAGACACGGCACACTCGAAAATAAACCCTGTGCCATAGTGGAGGAGGCTTGTGCCCAACAGTAGGACGTTAATGGGCCGGAGAGAGAGAGATGTTGCTACTGACTAAAATATAATAGAATTCTGCTAGTTGTTATCTGGAATTTCGAAGGTACGCGTGGAGTTTAGAAATCAAACCTTATCAAAATAAGCAAAAAGCCATCCTCTTGAACCATTATACATTTAGAAAAGCCGTATCAAAATCCGTTCGGTAGTTTAGAAGATATAGGTTCGCATAGAGACATATATACAAAAATAACGACTTCGTTTTATAATAAGTAAGGATATATAAAAATAATTCAACAAGATTAAGTTTCACAGTGATATTATAAAGCCGCCTTTCATTTTAAAGATTAATAAAAAAAAAACAGACAGAATATTTCATGAAAAGTTATGTTATATTGTTAATGTAAAATATAACGTTATTATAGAGGGCCTGGCAAATCAGCACAAATCAAGAAAGATATGGGAAAAATTATCTAATTAAGACGAGTAGTTAAAAATAAAAATTTGTTGCTTTCTTATTTACTGTACATTGAAATGTTATTACAAACAGATTAGCGCAGTGGTACTAATTGTCTTTTTCTTAAACACTACGTTACTATGTTGTTAATATGTTCTGTTTTACTTCATTGACATAAAGCAAATTGTAGTAGAACAAACGAATAATCAATTATATTCCTCATCATAGCTAGTGGTAATCTGGCATTAATGTAGAAACATTCACATGCATTTATTTTGTTAAAATATGTCCGGTTTATCCTTAATATATTCATAAACAACTTTGAGTTATCGTTTGAAAACAAACTGCTATTAATACTAGTATTAACTCCAGACTGGTGCGTAATTTTACGTCGCCTAACGACGATGAAGTTCATAAAGATATTTATAGCACCGGCGACGCAATAACTGCAGGCAATAATCCGCACTGCAAGGAATATTATTATATAAAGCATAGATAAATTTTCAGGGCGACATAGCTTATTAAATTTATTAATTAGTTAATACGTTCCATATCCTTTTCAAACCCCAAAATGAAATTACAATCACGACCTTGGCATTAGTTTACGATGGTCTCTACAATATTTCTGGGAATCACATTAATCGTACAATTTGCTACGCAACAAGTGGAATGCGGGCGTTTGAAAAACCATGGTTATAACCATGGTAATGAAAGAAACCTATAAATTCAAAAATTTATATAAATTCACCTTTCATAGTTTTTAATATAAGCTTTAATGTTGTAGTCTCGGACTCCTCAATTGCTATGTAGAATCTTTCGCATTGCAGGCAGAATAATGCTCCTAATACAGCATCCTTCATAATCCAAAGAAACGTTTAAGCATAAATAAATGCCAAGTCAGTAATAAGAAAACAATTATTTAAAATACGTTTAAATACCATGGACGTAACTACTAAATGCAATAAGTGCGATTACTACTTTTGGGTGTTATGCATTTACACCAAAAGTTCTGTTAATGCTATGTTCAGCGTCAGCTACCCATAGCTCGAGTGTTATATATGTTTAGTTATTTACTATTGAATTTCTAAAAAACACATTTTTCTGTTAATCCTTAGAAAACATAATATAAACATAATAAAGTAAAATATTATTTAAGAACTGTACTTGGTGTAAGTGAAATTAAAAATAATTTGATGATTACAGTGTTTTTATGTTTCATGCTTACCTTCAAATACTAGCCAAGGTGATGGACAAAAATAATACAAGAGTCAATTTCCAATGTCTTGCCCGCGAGAATCGCTTAAGCAGACCGAGGGAACAATGTTTACCCCAGAAGAGTTTACTTCAATCAGTCAAATAAGATAAGCCCGGTTTCCACCGCGAGCGGAACGGACCCATTAATGACTTCGTTAAACTCGCAAACGCAAACTGCATACTTGTATTTCCACCAACAAATAGTCGGACGGAAAGAGCCGAGCGTGTAGAAAGAGTAGAAATGAGCTCGCTCAGTTCTAGGGAGCACCAACTCTTCGTTGGTGGAAACTCAAACCTATTTAATTAAAAAGGAGTCCGTTCCGCCTAACCATTTTCCGCACATTACCCTTTCGCAGTGGAAACCGGGCTTTAACATGTTGCGCCGACGACAAATTACGGAGTAAGGGCAAGAGAATGATGGTGATGGATTAAAGTAATAAATAAAAAACATCAATGTCAAAGAATTATAATACTCGTAGTACTTAAAAAGCTTACGCAAACATTAGGCAAAAGCAAACTGTAGCAAAACAAATGCATAGCTAATTATCATTTTCATCATAGCTATAGGCATTCTGCCATCAACTTGGAAACATCCACAAGCTTTCATCTTGTGGAAATACACCCGATTTATCCTTAAAATTCTCTTAAACAATTTATAGTTATCATCTGAAAAGAATTACAAATGTTCGTATTATGGGTACTGTGCAGGGATCAAACTTCCGATCACTAGATGGAACTACGAACTACTCAGTCAGTTTAGCCGAATCTAGTTAATTTAAAAATGTATAAGTAGAATAATACAGATGAAATTATACCCAGTATGCTGCTTAAGGATATGGAAAGTAATGTTTTTCTGTGACACATACACTGGTGACTATTATTGAACTTTTTTACATCAAACGAAAATACCTACATAAAACACAAATTATTTATATCTAATTATTTCTTTTGCACACCTGTATGACACTTTGTCATAACTTGGAAACAAGAAGACTCCGAGTCGTCTACAGCTTTATAGAATCTTTCACATTGCAGACAACATACAAATTCTAATATAATATCCTTTGTTATCCATAGAAATACGCCTAACAGAATCCATGCGGCTTTAGTCTGCAATAAAATTATAAGATATGACTTTATTTTACACTAGCTTTGGCCCGCGACTTTGTGAGCGTGAAATGGAGAAAATAAATCATTACAAATTTTACAAACAAACATTCGTCTTAAAACACTGTATCTATGAAAAAATATACATTAAAATCCGTTGCGTATATTAATTGTTTTTTCTTTATTTTTCAGTTTTTTTTACTTTAATTTTTTCCTTTTTATTGCTATGTGAATATTAGTGTAAAAGATTTTAAGGATAATAATTAGTTTTCCTACACGAATAAATGATTTATTATATCTAGGTGTGAAAGGAAACAGAATGTAAGTAAAAGTATAACATACGTCACAGCTCAGCAAATTAATTTCTTTGCTTTTGATTACATTTATTAAAACCTGTATGTACACCAAGACACGAAAACAAGCACTTGCAGTGTGAATCAAGATCTGTAACGATATATCTTAAATATAATGAAAGTTATTATTAAATTATATGTAGTGCATAGATCCTGGTTAAATAAGTAAATAAAATTGACGGAAATGTTGCCAAACTCGTCGGAGTGCGTCCTGCCTCCTTTAAAGCGATGCAGTGTTCTATCCAAACGCATTACAAAAGTAAAATTTGTAAATATATTAAACTAGCTGTTGCCCGCGACTCCGTACGCGTAGCATTTAGAAAATTTCCCCGTTTTTGCAACATTTTTCACTACTGCTTCACTCCTATTGATCGCAGCATGATGTTATATAGCCTAAAGCCCTCTCTTGTATATGGACTAACCAACAAAAAAAGAATTTCTCAAATCGGACTAGTAGTTCCTGAGATTACCGCGTTTAAACAAACAAACTCTTCCGCTTTATAATATCTAATATATAAAATTCACGTGTCACAGTGTTAGTTACCGTACTCCTCCGAAACGGCTTGACCGATTCTTCTCAAATTTTGCATACATATTCAGTAGGTCTGAGAATCGGCCAACATCTATTTTTCAAACTTTTTTTTTAGTATGGCATAACAACGTTTGCCGGGTCAGCTAGTTATAGTATATAGTATATAGTATAGATGTTTAGATTTTACTATGAAATCTTACCATTACTTTAAATATCTGCACAAAGAGATTATAAGCCGACATAATATCTTCATAAATATCTGACAGTTTTCTGGAATCATTGTCTTGCCTGTTGACTCTTGTAGTATGTTCAACATTCCAGTTCTTAACATATTCAGATAATAAAGATAATATACGAATACCATATACAATATTAATATCTAAAGATATTGAACAAATATCGGAGCATATGTAAGCTATGTCATAAATCTGAACATTAATATAATACACAGTTTCCAGCAACACATAAAGACAAAACATGCAGATGCATGTTATCCAATTGACGTTTTTCGCTGCCTTGATAATGTTATGTTTTGACTGAATTTTTTCGTTAATTTTTTGTATTCTCAATATAAGAAGAATATTTTTTTGACTATTTATGATATTGAGTGTAAATATTGCAAAAATATAGATAAATACCAGACCAAAATATACATATGGTTCTAAACGTTCTAATCTTGTTTCTGGTTCAAAGAAATAAATATTTTGGTTGTATAGTTCTGTATAAACACAAAATACCGTCCAATTAATCCAAAAGAGAAGCAATGTTACTGTATACCTAATTCTATTTGGTGTGATAAAATTATCACGTATTGTAAATTTTGATGTAAGAAGTATATTTAGCATTAAATTCAATGGATAAAACGATCTTTGGATATCATCACTCAATAGATTATCAAGCAAAACTTCAACATTTAACTTGGTTGAATATTTTGAATCACTTTTAATCATCTTTATTACAGTGATAGACAACTAATTTCTATAACTTTCAGAGAAGGTTTGTTTATGTATTTTAATAAATTATGTTTAATATTAAATAATTAGTTTGTCGTTATTAATTACGATAGATACGATTAGATTCACTTTAATTGATTAGTTACTCAAATATTAAAAACGGGCTTCGTGGTGGAGTGTTTTATGTAATGGACTGCCGATCACGAAGTCGCGGGTTCGATTCCCGCTTGGGACAATCATTTGTGTGATATCCATAAATGTCATACAAATGTTAGTACTGCGTCTGGGTGTTTTCTATTATAGGTATGTATTTACAAAAGAAAAGTAGTATATGTAGTCTATCTGTATTTGGTACCCATAATACAAGCATAGAAATATAGCTTACTTTGGGACCAGAGGACGTTGTGTGAAATGTCCTGAATATTTATATTTATATTATATTTATATTTTATATTAACCCTTTACACAGTTGTAGTAAAAAAGTAAAATATAATTTATCATTACTAAGAGTGAATAAAGGTAATGTTGGGAAGTTTGTATACTTGATTAATATTTTGACGGGACTTGTGGTCTAACGGTTCATATAATAGATTGCCGCTCAAGAGGTTGCGGGTTCGATTCCCGCACGGAAAAAATTTTTGTGTGATGATACTAGCTGCTGCCAGCTACTCCTTACGCGTGGAATTTAGAAAATCTTCCCACTTCTTCCCACACACACACACACACAAACAAATTTCACTACTGCTTCGCTCCAATTGGTTGCAGCGTGATGTTATATAGCCTATAGCCTTCCTCGATAAATGTACTATGCAACACTGAAAGAATTTTTCAAATCAGACCAGTAATTCCTGAGATTAGCGCGTTTAAACAAACAAACATAGTAACAAACAAACTCTTCAGCTTTATAATATTATAGTATATAGTAAGTATAGATTTACAAAAGAAAAGTAGTTTATTTAGTCTATCCGTATTCTGGTACCCATAACACAAGCATATGAGTTAATTTTGGGACCAGAGGACGTTGTGTGAAATGTCCAAGAATATTATTATTTTATATTTTATGTACTTCAGCAATATTAAGGTAATAACAGCATAGTCCCGCTGGTTGCTCTCCACAAATCACCTTCAATTTAACAGGTAGACTATTACAAGATCTTTGTTGACGACTAAACGCACCAACGCTGGAGGAAGTTGAGGGTTGAGGTGTAAAGAATAATACGTTTTCATTGGTCGTTACAAAATCATACATCAAGTTCTAATACATAATCTCGGTAAGGCACATTTTTGGTGTGCAATTATCTATAAAGATAGACTTTTACCATAAACTATTTCATATTACATTGCGCTCAGACTACATAAAATAATGTTATTAATTTTATGTAGTCTGAGCACAATGTATGATCAATGTAAAATTAAATTGAATGTGGGTAAACCCTGTAATAACTGATCGTAGAAGACATTACAGCTCAGTCTCACTGGTGACCATGGTGACTGCAAAGTTTCCGAAACGTCGGGTCTAAATTTAAAACAAATATACGCGATTAAATCCGTAAAAAGTAGTTTTATTTAAACAAATGAGTGGCGCAAGTGTTAGAAAATACTATGTCTTTTACTAGACAGAAATCATATGCACCAGTTGCTATTTAATAGTTTTAATAAATAAATTGAATATGTCTGAACATTGAAATTACTAGACGCAGTGTGTCTAATAGTTATAGACCTACACTACAAAATTAACATCATAAATTTCAACCTAGGCTTATTTATTTATTTGTCAAATAACTTTATTGACAAAATAACTATTAACATCTTTTGGCTCTCTTTCGCTAAATATATCAATGTTTGTGTTATTCACCAGTTGAAGTATTGATACTGGGCACTGGGTACTGTAGTTAGTACAATGGACTCCTATTAACGATGTTGCGGGTTCGATTCCTGCATACGACAATCATTTAAATCATCATCATTCCCTGCCCTTTTCCCAATCATTTGGGGTCGGTGATACATGTTCTTTTCCTCCATACTCCTCTGTCACACGTCAACTGTGAATTTACATCCATCTTCTTCTTTCTTCTTATTTCTAATGCTTCTTTCTGGGTATTTTTGTTATCTTTCTTTCAATAAAGTAAATAATGCTATAATTGTTAGTACTTTGGTATTTAAAACCAAAGCAAATAAGCATAGTTTGGCAACAGGGTCAAATCTATATTACTTTACTCATTGAAAACAGGTTACGTTGCAAAAAACGTAAGTGAATTATTTTCTATTCTTTATTTAGGTTCTTACCACAAGCCATTAATAACTAACCAATAACATAAGCAAAATAAGCTTGACATGGGAGCAGAGGACGTTGTGTAAAATGTCCATGTATATTATATTATTATATTCATTTATCTCTTCTGCAGTACATCTTATTTATATTGCAGTGTCTTTGTCACACACGTACACTAAATATACTTACTTCAAAGAAGATCGTAGCGTTCGATAGAAATTCACTCACATTTAATTTTATTGTGCTAAGGGCGGAGAAGCCATAAAACTTGCGGTTTGCTTGATGAAAACATAACAATTATCTATACACACTTGCAGAATTTCTGTTAGTAGATATTATGAACTTTGAAATACGAGTACAATAGAAGTGAAGGTAGAATATACAGCTTAAATATAGCTTACAAACTTTATGTATTTCCCTTGAAATGTAAGCTGACTAGCTATTTAATTAATTTAAACAAAGTCTCTGGATATTTTAATATCTGCTGGTCCCAATATAAGCTTAAGACTCATGTTTATAGCCGCAGATTTCGTTTAGAACACGTTATACAAATAAACATTACATACTTTCAATTGCAAATACAAAACATAAAATTTATTTATTATGCTGCAAAATGCCTGTGTAGCGTGTTTTCATTGCTATTTTATCAATTAAGATCTAATAAAAAAGAAACCTTAAGTAATTTATTAATTTTGAAATTGACATGCTATACTTTTACTTAATAAATTAAATTATGGTGCTTCCTTCCCTTCCAACTACAGGCCGGTGTCTTTGGCATCTGTAATAGCTAAGGTGCTGGACTCTGCTTAATACACATAATAATATGGCTAATCACATTCCTCTCCACGACGCACAGTTTGGATTTAGACCGGGCCTGTCGACAGAGAGTGCCATTATGTGTCTCAAGCAGACAGTTCAGTATTACACAGTTAGGGGGACGCCAGTCAATGCCTGCTTCCTTGATCTTTCCAGGGCATTCGATTTGGTGTCTTACGACATGCTGTGGGACAAGTTGCGTAGGGAAAGTACGGTTGACAGTTCAGTCATAAGTTTGCTTAAGTACTGGTACAAAAAATCAAAGAAATTGTGTGAGGTGGGCTGGAGCTCTGTCTGAATTTTATGGACTAGAATGTGGGGTGAGGCAGGGGGGGGATAACTTCTCCCTGCCTCTTTAATCTATACATTAACCAGTTGATAAATAATATCTCTTACGCAGATGATATGGTGTTGATGAGCCCAACAATATCAAGTATGAGGCAGCTTTTGAGATTATGTGAGAGTTATGCGGTGGCCCACGGTCTTAGGTATAATGCCAGAAAGAGTGAATTGCTTGTTTTTAAGGCTTGTCATAATAAATGTTACTCTCATGTGCCACAAGTTACGTTAGAAATTACACCCCTAGCACGTGTCACTCGTTTTAAGTACCTGGGGCACTGGGTTACCGATGACTTAAGTGATGATGTAGACATAGAAAGGGAACGCAGGGCGCTGGCTGTTCGAAGCAATATGCTGATCCGCAGATTCGCACGTTGTACTAAAGCAGTCAAAACAAGTCTGTTTCGAGCCTACTGCCAGTCAATGTACACGTGTAGTCTGTGGATCGCATATACGCAGAGAGCATACAGCGCGCTGCGTGTCCAATATAACAATGCGTTCAGGATGTTGGTTGGGCTGCCGCGCTTCTGTAGCGCCTCCGGGATGTTCGCCGAAGCTAGAGTAGATGATTTTCACGCAATCATGCGCAAACGGTGTGCCTCGTTACTACACAGAGTGCGCGGCAGCACACACAGCATCCTGAGCGTATTGTGCGACAGGTTGGACAGTCCGATGCTGGGACACTGGATACAACTACATACAAAGTATACAGCGTCCTAGCATGGAGATTGTAATTGTTAGTTTTTTAAGTTCAATTTTAGCATACAATACTAACATTAGTTTCTAAGATATTTGTAACTAACACTATATGGATGTTTATAATCTGAAATAAAAATTTATTTATTTTTATTTTTTATAGCATGTCAATTGCAAAATTAATAAATTACTTTAGTAATGAACGTCGCGTCATTATTTTCAACCCAATTATTGTATTCTGTAAAGAATACTAGGTGGTTGGTCCAGATTGTTGTAAAGCATTCTTGATAGATGGCGTTGTACGAAAAATACGATATAAACTCAATCGAGTGACGATTATGGTGGCCTAATTTGATTACTACAAGCACGACCGCAATAAGCTCAGTTGGCAGAGCTACGGAACGGTATTCCGAGGTCGTGGGTTCAAGTCCCGCTTGCGGTAATCACTTTTTCCACCATAATTTAATTTATTAAGGGCCTACATCAATATTATCGTATATCATCGCCGACACGTACATATTAACACAGCCAGTAGGCATAGAAAATGAAGAATTAGGGATACTTTTCCTATTTACTCAAAATCTACTAAATATATTTTAATTCTGATTTACGTGTTTCTATATATAATAGTTACTTATGTTTTTAAAGTTATTTCATTAGTTAATACGCGATAATAGACCGACAAATGAAAAAAATAAAAAATTTGAGAGGTTGTTTCGCCAAGATTTTCTATCGAGAAAACTTTTTTCAATCGCGTTTCTGAGTTGATGCGATCCTAGATCATATATTGAAAAAACATATACTTAAAAATTAGAGCTCGAGCCATTCAATCTAAAGAAACAATGAAAACTTCGTACATAGAAAAATGCACGAAGCTATTTTGGTATCGTCTTAAGAAGCGCTTACTTTTCAATACATATTATTATTATTGTTCGTTTTACTTAAATTAAAAAATAAGCAAAGAAAGTATTATTTCATGTTTGCTATTTATTACTTAATATAAAATTCAATTATTAAATAAAATATATCATGTTACTGAGGATTTGTCGTCGCTTTCATAGCCAAACGTTGAGCGAAGTTGTTTTTTTTTTTTTTTTTTTTTTTTTTTTTCCCTCCTCTCTACCCTGCCGGGCCATGATGGTGCCTTGAGCTTTACCATGACCCTGCGAGGGGTGGCCCCGCTAAGCGGGGCCCGACTCGACGGGGAGACCTATTGTTCCCCCCGCCGCGTGGCCGAGTGCCACATTTGCCGCGGCGGGTCTCTGAATACCGACCCGCCGCGCACGACCACCTCTTCGAGAGGGGCCGCCGGCTCTTGCCCGTCGACGACCCCCGCCCGGGGCCCTGCGGGGTGGTAACGTGTCGCCAGCGCGTTCACGCTCCCGCAAGGCCTCCCTCTTTGCCGCCATCACCTCCCGAGCAAAGGTGGCGACGGCGGCCCAACACCGTTCGCTCTCGGCCATGGACGGAACGATGGCCAAGAGCGACAAATCCTCGCCCAGCACGCCAACGAGTTCGGCGCGCTGGGCGTCCCAGGCCGCGCACACGGCAAGTGTGTGCTCTGCCGTGTCCACGGCCCCACTGCCACAGTTTCGGCACGCGGGATCCGACTCGATGCCAACCACCTCCCACAGGTATTTGGCAAAACAGCCATGACCTGTTAGGAGCTGGGTGAGGTGAAACGTCGGATCCCGGTGCCTCGCCTCAACCCAGTCCCTAAGGACCGGGTGGACTGAGCGAAGTTGTGTATGTAACGTAATATGAACCTATTGTGCTCCTCTTAGTACTTTAGGAATGATTTAATTTTCGGATACGTATTTAACATACAGTAATTAAGTAAGTAGAAGTAAGTGGAAACGCTGGAAGAAGACGCCCTTATTTTACACAATCTTTCCCCTTTACTTTTCATACATAGATACAGAGATTGAAAGAAAACAAAATACTTTATTTTTCATAGCTTCACAAAAATACAACATTTCATAGAACTTAAAACTTTCATGAAAAATATTTTCAAGTGTTTGCATCTAATATAAAAGGAATCGCACGCCATATTTCAGGATTATAGATTTAATAGTACTGGTCAGCCAGCTTTTCCTATAAAGGTTAGGAACTATTCATAAATATGTACTTTATTTCCTCCAATTTCTCGTCAATGTTATAAAATACAGTTACAGATACTTTCTCTATGACCTTTGAACATTCTGTGCCAAAGTTAGTAAAAATTTATTATGAAGCATAATTCTGTTACTATCTTGCAGCCATCTGTGAAGGACAGGAGTCGTGTCGTTTGATAACAGTGCAAATAGTTTGCCCAATAACAAAATATCATAGCAATATCAATCTTAAAAACTTATTACAAAACAAAGTCGTACGTACGTAAGCTCATATCTTCAAAACTATGCAACGGATTTTATGCGGTTTTTAATACCTATATTAAGTGGTTCAAGAGGATGTTTTTTTTTGTAAAATTTGGTTGGTTTCATTTCTAAATTCCACGAGTACAAAATCAACAGCTAGTTTATGTATACACATAAAAAGTATATACATACTTTTCTACATTTTGAGGTTTCATTTATAAATTCCACTAGTACAAAATCAACAGCTAGTTTATGTGTATATACTTTTCTACATTTTCTTTATTTTTTATCCGCAAGTTACACTGCGGGGTACCTACACCTAGTTATAGCCAAATATCTTTCTGTATCTGCTTGATGGCTCGTCTTAATGAACGCAATGTGTGTGTGTGAATGCCTGTATTTTAATACCGCTTTTATGTCTTTCATAATTACTTCAGACGTAAGAACCATGTGTGAGCTTTACGAGTCATGTTATGATAATAGATATTTAAGGAAGAGGTAGGAAATGTCTATTATTACGTATTATTTTTAGATACATCACGCAAACATAACTTGGTCCTTAAATTATTCCTAAATGTATAGTAACTTATACATAAAATTCTCGTGTCACAATGTTAGTTACTATACTCCTCTGAAAAGACTTGACCGATTTTTATATTCAGTTGGGTAATCGCCTACTATCACAACCCCTAACGTTTATATGGCAAAAATAAAAGTTTACCTGGTTTATAAGTTTAATGCTATACAAACAGATATAGTTAGTTACAAACAGAACTTTTTTTTAACACGCTTAAATTATTTCGGTACATATCTATTAATGTATTATTAATCTATATAACGGAATATTTAATATTGATTTTCACCCACTGGCTGTAGTCAGATTGATCTAAAATTTTGCACACTTATTGACAATGCTATAATAATAAAAAAATCATGATTTTCAAGAGTGTATGTCATCTCTCTATCTCTAACGCTCCCCCCACTGCGTTGAGCCCCTCGTAATGGGGCTACCCCTTGCCGGTTCATGGTCAGGCTCAGGGCACATACCATGAAAAATAAAAAACATCTCTCTATCTCTCTCCAGCCCATTAACATCCTACTGTTGAGCATGGGCTTCCTCCATTTTGGGAGGGATTATGGTCGACTAAGCCACCCTAACTACTGACTAGGCGGGTACAATATTCCTTAGCTGGCTTTTACAACACCCTAAGAAGGAAAATAATAATTTTTCATAGTAGTTTGATGTTCAGAAATATTTCTATACTAATATTATAAGGCTGAAGAGTATGTTTGTTTGTTTGAACGCGCTAATCTCAGGAACCAGTGGTCCAATTTGAAAAATTCTTTCAGTGTTGGACAGTACATTTATCGAGGAAGGCTATAGGCTATATAACATCACGCTGCGATCAATAAGATAGTGAAAAATAACGCAAAAACGGGAAAAGTTTTCTAAATTACACGTGTACGGAGTTGCGGGCAACAGCTAGTTTTAAAATATACCTTGGTATTTGTAAATGCCTCACAAAGTTCTTTTACACTTAAAGTGTTCAGTTGGCGCTACTTTGCATTAGAGATATTGTTCTTTGTTTTAGTAATGTAGGATTTTGGGTAATGTTAAACAAAGTACAATAAAAAGAAATACTTTGGCTGTAAATTGTACTGTAAATGTAGGTAATACATTGTCTGTAATGTCTAAATACTTAAGAAGCTACCAAGAGGGCTTAGTGCATTTTTCTATGTACGAAGTTCTCATTTTTTCTTTAGCTTGAATAGCTCTAGAGCTCTAATTTTAAAGTATATGTTTTTTCAATATATAATCTAGGATCGTCTGAGCTCAGAAACACGATTGAAAATAGTTTTCTCGATAGAAAATCTTAACGAAATAGCGGAGGAGTACGGTAAATTTTCAGGATTTTTAACAAAACTTTCTATTGATCGAGGCATTATTAGATTTCACACAAATATGATGAATTCGAACGATTGTACCTACGTGTGTGCGTGTGTGTGCGTGCGTGTGCGTGCGAGTGCGTGTGTGCGTGCGTGTTCGTGCGTGCGTGTTTGTGTATGCGTGTGTGCGTGCGTGTGTGCGTGTGTGTGCGCGTGCGTGTGCGTGCGTGTGAGTCTGTGTGCGTGCGTGGGCGTGTGTGTGCGTTTATGTGCGTGCGCGTGTGCGTTTGTGTGCGTGCGTGTGCGTGAGTGCGTGCGAGTGTGCGTGCGTGTGTGTGTGCGTTCGTGTGCGTGTGTGTGTGTGCGTGCGTGCGCGTGTGTGTGCGTGCGTGTGCGTTTGTGTGCGTGCGTGTATAATCATTGGTACTGATTCTATGTGCATAACCAAACTTAACTAAATATGAAACTTGATAATGTCATTAACACAATTCGGAAATGTTAACAGAACTTTTATATTACAAAATCTGTTAATTATAGACTAAAGATTTTAATTATTAAAAATGTGCACAAAAACCAGCCAATTAATCAAAATACGCGATAGTTGTTTTAAATTTTTAGTTAAGTTTAGTTGTGCATGTAGAATTGGTACCATTACCCAGTGTTAGCAGTTACACGGCGGGTCGCAATTCAGACCAGTCGTAGCAGGAGGGTCAAATTTGGATGACGGGGGACCTGGCGTGGCCCCCGTCACGTTGAGCCCCCCATGAAATAAGAGGGCCAGTCTTGCCGGGTCATGGTAAGGCTCAAGGCACCACCATGGCCCGGTAGGGCAAGAGAGAGGAGGAAAAAAAAGCCATTACCCAGTGTAAACGATTATAATATTTATAGGTAGTCGTTGACAGAATCTTGATAGCATCTATTTATATCCACAGTGGAACCGAGATAATAATAATATTACGAGCCATAAGCATTTAAGTGCGAGAAATAACTATAAAATATTTGAATTAGATCTTCATAAAATAGGTCCGTTTATATTAAGTTTTCACTTCCACAAGGCACAAAGACATAATAAGAATTCTTATAAGTATTATTAAATTATTATATACAAGTTTTTGAAGTTAGATTTAAGTTTTTGAACTAAGAAAATCATTATACTAGAAGGTTGACAAACAAGCATACGGCTAGCTTGATGGTAAGCGATTACCAGAGTGCAATACCAGACGTATTACTCGCGCCTTACCTACCTTGTATGAACCTTTTTACGCTCTTTTTGAGCAGCCCCATGCCCATCCTTTAGTTCTGTGGGAAAACCACGGCATGAGGTTAATTCTAAAACCCGATTGTAATCAAATTTCCTAAGTTGAGTTTAAAATGCTCCTGGTTTCACATAATACAGGACGATGCATAACACGAACTGATGATGAAGCTAGAAGGTGGCCATAGGACGGAATATTTATAATGAATCAAGGCAACCGCCACAAGCAATTCTAAATTTTCTATTTCCTTTTACTTAGCTGTCAATATAATTGTGATCTAAAGAAATTGAAATTAAAATTGCCTAATTAGAGTAGGTAGGTAAGGCATTTTAGGAGCATTTCTAATACAATTTTCATTATTTCTGTTTTCTATGCCTTCATCATCATCATCATATTTTATTGCCATAAACATAGTATACAATAAGGTGTTACAAATATATAAAGCACTTACGTGTCCTTCTGTTTTCTGTTGATCTAAGCAACATTCTTTGGATTCATCCAAAATTCTATACTAATAAATTCATCTCGTTACACGCTGCGCCGTTGTGTTGTAACAGCTTGATAGCTTTTGAGCTTCACTTTACTTTCTGAAGGACTTCACAAATAAGATCATATTATGTCTTTGACGAGTACTATTAAATTTCTTGCTTATTCCATTAGACTATTTATAAAATTGAAAGATTGTATAGAACTCTCGAAAGCATTATCGAGTATAAAGTAATACATGTCACGATAAAAAGAGACGCTCTTTATTAAGTTAGATATTAGGTATAAAACGTGTGCTGTAAAACTTGAGAAACAATTTCAATAAAGACGTAAAAATATGAAAAAAGTTATTCCACCTGTAAATGTAGTACCTAAGTTACTGTTTGAAATATTCGGCGCAGATGTCATCAGACAGTACCTATATTGAAGAAATTTAAACGAAGTAGATATGCTTATAAACTTTATGACAAAATGTATTATATTAGAAATGTGACATGTTAGTCAATTTTATAACTGTCCTGCCTTTACATATTTATTTGTGGTCGGTGCAACATGTCTTATTTTTCCATGTTCTTCTGACAGACGTCATTTCTATATTTATTCCTGTTTCTTTCATATTCTCGTTTACTTATTCCAGCTTTTTTTCAGCCTTCCTCTACTTTTAATTCGGTCTGCATTTTACGAATATGATAAAATTACTTAGCCAGGTTTATTATTGTTATGCTGAATACAAAACCCTACTAATATAGGAAACACATGCTCATAAATAATTACAATCTTCGTGTAATAATTTATGTGCATAGCATTTAAAATTTCAAAAGAGTTAAGACATTTTTACCATATGATGTGTACTTAATTGTAATAAGCAAAAACCGGTCTCATAAAAAAATCCAGCCAGGTTTATTCCGTAACGTTATTACGTAATGTATTCGTTATTTTCTCGACCCAAATAACGGGATAGTGGCTGGAGAATGATAAAAAGTATTTATTGTTACGCATAGCTTCAACTGATATAATTAAACTGAAATTTTAAGCACTCTAGCTATCACCGCTTCGGGATACAGCCTGCAGTGGTATTCAGTAAGAAAAAGTGAAGTGAATTTTCGATGAATCTTGATCACGTGACAGTGCTCCTCTATTTTTATTGGAGGAGCGCTGTCACGTGATCAAGATTCACCGAAAATTCACTTCACTTTTTCTTACTGAATACCACTGCTGGTGACAGACGAACAACGAAGTCTCAGCAATAGGGCGCTATTTTATCTTTTGATACCGAATTTTAAAAAGAGATAAAACGCATTGTTACCTGAACATCATGTGGTTAATTGTGGTTATTTTTTCGATTATTATACGAACGAGAAGGAAATCTTGATCAGTTAGGTATATAACATTTTCAATATGTAATAAGTTACTGGCCATAAATATAATTATCTTCAACTTTCAAGACTTTGAAGTAAGTGTTGTTTTAAATATATTGCGTTAAAAATAAATTCTTTAAGCACTCGCTCTTAATAATCTAATTTGAAACTTAATTTAGAGAGTCTTGTTTGAGATTCAATCAGTGAAATTATCTGTTGTGCGAGGAGGATGTTAAGAAAAATTATACTTAAGATTCTTAAGTATAAGTTTTACAAGTTTGTTAATTTGGAAAGGAACAGTTCTCTTTTTAGTCCAAATATAATACGAGCTGTAGCCCGCGATTCCGTACACGTAAAATTTTGAAAATTTAACCCGTTTTTGCTCCTATTGGTCACAGCGTGATGTTATATGGCCTATAGCCTTCCTCGATACATGTACTATCCAACACTGAAATAATTTTTCTAATCGGACCAGTGGTTACTGAGATTTACGCGTTCAAATTAATAAACTCGTCAACTTTATAATATTAGTATCCTAATCCTATTCCTAAACCTAATTCTTATCCTAATCCTAATTAATTTATAAATGTGAAAACGAGCTGATGACACAATAAAAATTTTGACGAGCCTAAGTGTTAATGTGTGGAACGAAACTATAGCGCGATTTAAAAGACTATCAACACCCTCTAACGAGTGGCATAGTAAATTTCTGTTCGTTAAGGTTTAATT
The DNA here is from genome assembly GCA_916999025.1 of Orgyia antiqua. NCBI lineage: Eukaryota > Metazoa > Arthropoda > Insecta > Lepidoptera > Erebidae > Orgyia > Orgyia antiqua. The sequence continues at coordinate 29,079,558 of OU779871.1, forward strand.
TCTAAATTTCACGTGTACAAAGTCGCGGGCAACAGCTAGTAGATTATAAAGCAGAAGAGTTTGTCTGTTTGAACACGCTAATTTCAGATACTTCATAGTTCAAATTGAAAAATTCGTTTTGTATTGGATAGTCCCTTTATTGAGTAATGCTTTAGGTTATACCTATAACATCACACACTGCGAGCTATAGGAGCGAAGCATCAGTAAAAAATATTGTAAAATACATTAAGGAATTTTTTTAAGCTATTGCATAGCTTCTATCGCGGACCTTGAGCGTGGAGACTGAATCTAGAAATTCCGTAACGAAAATAATGTGATAAAAAACCTTACATTATCGACGCTACTGCGCATGCGTAATCCCCTCTTCGCTCCGCAATTTATTTCATCCTGTTGATACCAAGGGTAAGTGGCTTCCTCAAATTAAACAGCGTATTAAAATAAGAATTTTGAATCGACAACATATATCCTAAATGTTCAGATAACAACGTATTTTAGATTTGAATAATGTAAAATAATTTTTTTTTTCTAATATCCACGCGTACGGAGTCGCGGACGACAGCTATTATAGAATATGATGAAAATAAACCGCGATCGTAACTCTATTGTAAAATTTTATAATACCAATAACAATTTGTACGAATTATGTTAGATAGCGCTAAGGCTTAACTAATTCTGAATAAATTGACTGTAAATTGTTCAAGTTAGTTCATTAAAGTCTGAAACAATAGGATCTTGCTATAGCCTAATTTGATAGAAACGCATTAAACATTTTGGAAAATGTATTTAATAAATAGAGATAAATGAATACCAGTTGGTGAGGGACTGAGAATACTATAAATAGTATATTTTATGTAGCAAATGTAAAACAGCCCCAATCGAGTCTCAAGTTCACAATTGGGCTTTGCAATTTAAATAAATCCACAAAACTCGGAGGCCACATGTCTCCGCACCGGTTTGAGTCCCTGCTAAGGAGCCATAAACACAGATTTAGCAGTTAGTGCATAAGCGTTCAATCTTGAAGACACGTTACTTTATCCTGGCTAAATCGTACTTTAGAGTCTAATCACAGAATAAAGATTCTGCGAGTCTAATAAATAAAATATGACAACAATAACTTAACATAATAAGTAGATCACTACCCCATCTCCTCCCAAGGGCGCTGTAAAAGTCAGCTAAGGGATCTTGCACACAGATAACATCCTCTGTGAGAGACGGAAAACTCGAAAATAAACGCTGTGCCAACACGCCTGGTCAGCGTGGCACAGTAAACTATAATCCCTCGTGACGTAAATGAGCTGGAGAGAGAAATAAAATATGGTACCTACTTATGTGACATGTAGTTTTCGTAAACTACAAACGTCAGTTTTACAAACAATAAAACAAGTAGGTATTCCATTGGAAGAGAACATCTGTCTATGGTCTATATTGACCTCATCATCCTCCTGCCCTTATCCCATTATTTGGGGTCGGCGCAACATGTCTTATATTGACCTGTCGTGTGTATTAGAAACACACATAGAAAGTATTTCACGCTAGGCTTGCTGAAAAAATATCGATACATCGATATATCGACATTATTTTTTCAATATATCGATATATATCGGCGATATTTAATGTTTCGATATATCGATGTATCGATATAAAATTTCAAGTATCGAAATGGTATAAAAATCGATATTTTTTCAGACCGAAAACCAAGTAGGTACCTACTTTCTATATAGGTATTAACATTTTTTTTTGACAAATTACTTCTTTCTTTTGTTTTGTTTTATGGTTGACTCTCGATTTGATGCTTCTTAATTTGATGTCGAAACCTTTTGAGTCCTATTCGCACTTAGCCAGTTTTTTAAATTTGCCGATATATCGATAAACCGATATTTTTCTAATAAAATATCGAAGCCGATATCACATCGAAATTTTTTTATCGTTTCCGACATCCCTATTTCACGCATATTTAGTAAAACAAGTGGCTTTATGACGTCTGCGTGATGTAGTCATAGACACTACATCTGGTAAATCTGTGTGTTTTAACTCATAATCAAAACAAAACCATTAAAGATATGAATATTCAGTACATTAATATAGAACTCATTTCTTACAACAATAAGATCTTAAATATTTTTCCATTGTCTAATCTCGAACGTGACAATTTCAGACAATGCGGTATAAAATAAAGATGAAAATATTAAAATGAGATCGTAATATTGGACTTATTTGAAATTATGACCTATTGTGGCTAGATAAGAGAGAGAGAGAGGTGGCTAGATAGAGGGGTGATTTTATCTTCTCTTCTCTTCTCCAGCCCATTTACGTCCCACTGTTGGGCACGGGCCTCCTCTACTTTGGGAGGGATTATGGTCTACTGTGCCGCGCTGACCAGGCGTGTTGGCACAGGGTTTATTTTCGAGTTTTCCGTCTCTCACAGAGGATGTTATCTGTGTGCAATATTCCTTAGCTGACTTTTACAGCACCCTTGGGAGGAGATGGGGTGGTGACACTTGTATTCGTAATCCGTCACCACACGGATATTCACGGATTTTATCTAAACCTAAAGATCTAGGTGAGAAACTTTTATTAATGAGAATGGGAATGACTTTCCAGCAATTTTAAAATCGGAATGTCGGATTAAGTTAAGCGAAGCTTATTTTCTCGATTTATGGATCTCAGAAATCGTTTACAGGCCATTTACAAATATAAAAAGAATGTGTTACTTAATTCTTTTTATATTTGTAAATACATGTCTCCCTGCTTATGTATATTGTGTTTGCAGACTCCTACGACATAAGGATTTTCAAGCGAGGCGTGAAAATGCATCTTGATGGCCGCCAGGGTGAGGTCGGCTAGTATATTATCATTGTACTAGCCGTCCTAACACTTGGATTACACCCCACTTAACATTAGGTGAAGTGTAATCATTTGCCTACTACAACTACTTAGAATTAGAACGCAAGTTAAGAAATCCTAAAACTTATCTCGCGTTGTAGTTTTTAAGCTAAGGCCAAACCAACGCGTTCAATTCGCGTCCGCGGTGGCGTGCACGGTGGCGATCAGTTGTTGCGTACAAGTTCGTACGCAACTTGTACGCAACAACTGATCGCCACACGAAAAGAAAATAGAGAGAAAATAGAGGTTGCGCGTGTTTTGTCTAGCATTTCGAGTGTGAAATTGCGTGTGTTTTGACAAGTGCTTGCTGATACGTGCTTGAAATTATGCAACTCTGAGGAATTAAATTAATAGTCATGAAATTGTTTGTTAGCAGGCAACAAACTGTTTCATGTGTGTACAGAGGTAACTAGCTCGTATATTATATTGTCATTAAAAAGACAATGATACTATTTCTACGCGCACAAAAATCACATGAAAATTCAATTGTGTACAACGTCAATTCATTTGAGATAAATTAGGTTAAGTTTTTGACACATTTAAACCGATTCTATTAATCGGTTTAAATATCGGTTAATCGTTAATCGGTTTAAATATCTTCTCTTAAATAATTCAGTCAAATGGCCCGAAAGTTGAATACCGGATTTATTGTAGTTTATTGCAGGGTTACCCCTGCTTTCCAAAAAAATCTTGGCTGCGCCCATGGGCTAAACATAACGCATAATTATAGGGCAAGAAAATCCATATGACGATTTTTACGCCAGGTTAATCCTTGTATAATCCATAATATTTAATTACAAGACACATAGTTTCATTAATACTAGAGTAACAGATCAACACTTAAAAGTTAAACTTTTGAACCGTAAGAGATATATTATATTAAATTGCATTATAGCACTTCAGTGTGACATGGACCTTATGCATATCTTGAGGTTCAAATCATTGACCTACCAATAATTTATTGGTAGGTCAATGGTTCAAATTCAAACTTTGAACTTATACTTATGCTTGTCTTATAATCTTGCTACCCACGGATTTCTGATAAACTGCAACTGTTTAATAAATGAATTGTTTCAACTTCTACCTGCCTATTGAATTAAGAAATTGCTACATTCAAGGATCTTGTACACTAGAAATTAAGTAAAAATTGTATTTTCTCTGTAAGTCATTTTGTAATCTTTTCAGAAAAATAAATGTTTTTAACCGTTACTGAAAATATTTATAAAATATTATTCCATTTTACAACAAATTTTACAATATCGCCATGTTGGAAGAAATGAAGAATTCTCAATCTGACAATAATAATAACTTCTCTTTATCACAAACTAATTAAATTTAAGCAAAATCAAGGTCTTATTAGTATCTTATTAGGTCTTATTAGTATCTATCCAGCATTTGCAAGAGTAAGTGGAGAATTTAGTAGGATGTAGGTAACTAGGATTAGAATACCTACCTACATCATAGTTTGACTTAAGTAGGTACCTATTAGACTAAGTTACCCCTCATTATGACCTAGGATAATACTTAAAATAATGCTTAGTTAGCCTCACCCAAAGAATGCTTACTCTTGGTAGTGCAGTGGTTAGTATAGCGGAATGACATTCACATAATCGTGGGTTCGATTTCTCGCACTGTCTATAACAGAATTGTCTTCACATATGTTTGTCTATTACTGCGTCTGATGTTTTCTATCTATTACTTAACTATGAGTATCTGCACAAATTTTATTAAGCTTAAAGGTTTGTTTGTAACACAGGAATCTCAGGAACCACTGGTTCGATCTGAAAAAATATTTCAGTGTTGGATAGTGTATTTATCTAGGAATGCTATAGGCTATATAACATCACGCTGCGACCAATAGGAGCGAGGCAATAGTGAAAAATTTTGCCAAGAAAAAATGGGCCTCTGCCTCAGATATTGTTAAGTAAGTACCTACTTTCATAATAACTATGAATTTATTGCAGAGAGGAGTAAATGTATATGAAATCACACAAGAAGATGATGAACTTTAAGCATTAAACCAACAGGAGCGGGTATTGTCAGGTGACCCCTCGTTAAAAAAGGTACGAGAGCAATGCTCATTCCGATAGTGTACGGACATTAGTGCTGTGCTTGGGTAACGATCAATGGAAATACGTTATTGTGTCAATGTACTTAACCTCGGCACCCGATAGACCTGGCAGAGTCGATTGTTGCGTCAAATAGAATAAGGGTAGGACATCTTCATTCATATAAAAAATGTATGTCTAACACAAAGTGAGACACATTTTTTTAAACATGTTTTATCATTTTATTTTGACTTATCTACTTAATATCTGAAGCTTTTTTGATATTAGCTAAGTCAAAATAACCATAATTTTCTTGTTTGTTGGGCTTTTGTTCTTTGAAATCTCTGGTTAGTTATTGATGGAGTAATATATACATTATTGTAATATTTATCTTCCTTTCCAGTTAGTCTTTTTCAAAAAGAACTATTTTGGGAAGAGAATTGGCGGTATAAGGACATGCCTACTTTCAATTCATGCTTTCCTTTGCCACAAATTAGTCCCATTTAAGTTTGGCATTTTGTATATATTGGTACCAATTCTACGTGCACAACTAAACTTAACTTAACTTAACTAAAAAATGAAAATTGATAGTGCCTATAACAGCTTTCCGTAATGTTAACCGAACTTTCTTATTATAAAAACTTTTCATTATATACTAATGATTATAATTAATATAAAAGTACACAACAAAATAGTGAAATAATCAAGATACAGCAATAGTTGTTTTCATTTTTTAGTTAAGTTTAGTTGTGCACCTAGAATCGTCACCATTGTGTTACTGTTACCGCTTGATGTTCCTTCGTGTCGGTATCAAATATTCTATTACAAAACCATCTGTATCCAAAAACTTTTTTTGCAGGATCCATACTAGTGTACCAGTTGTTAGTTACAAGTTTAAATATGTCCTTTGTATAGTAGATCGCTGCTTATCGACATGAAGTTTAACGGCGTGTGCGCGTATTAATTTTGTTATTTTTTCCTGCGTCTGCGTACTGAAAATGCTACATAACTTGAAATCTATGCACGTACCTAGACGAGCCTCGTGGTTGAGTGGTTTATGTAACAGACTGCCAATCAAGAGGTCGCGGGTTCGATTCCCGCTCGGGACAATCATATGTGTGCTTTTTCTAATTCTCATACAAATGTTTGTACTGCGTCTGGGTGTTTCTATGTATTATAAGTATGTATTTACAAAAGAAAAGTAGTATATGTATTCTATCCGTATTCTGGTACCCATAACACAAGCATGATAAGCTTAGCTTGGGACCAGAGGACGTTGTGTGAAATGTCCATGAATATTTATTATTTATATTATTATCTTTAATACAAAATTAATGGTATGTACTATTTTCAGATACTTTAATGTCCCTTCTTATTCTATTGATGAAAAGGACTCTTCACTTGGGTACGTGATTTGACATAGTTTTGTACAATTAGCTAACATTTCAATGTATATTAATAAGCGAATGACAGACATTTGCGAGATTCATATGGAATGAACATTAAACTGACAATGTCGTCAAAACTTGAGAATATAACACCGACGATTAGAAAACGTCTGGCCGCCATTCGAGGTGATGCTTTCCTAGCAATTGACGTGATTTAAACATATTTATTAATATTTTTTGATTCAAAAAAAATATTCAAATTACTCTTCGTTACGCAAATAATTTTTAAAAAATAACTATCAAATCAAAGTGATTCTGAAAATTTTTCTCTGAAAGGTTAATGGTATGTTAAAAATATCCACATATCCAAATATAGCACTCGAAAAAGATCCGCTGTCAACTAAAAATAATCACACACTTCCAATGGAGATGTTAAACATCTACCTTTTAGGTCAGCGTGTATAACATTATTTGTTGTGTAAAGAGGTCAAATCCTTGGGGAAATTGTAACAATTGTACGTCACCAAGTTACATTTCCCAAATTCCTATTTGCATTTTAGATACACTCGAGTCACAGAATGGGATTCACTAAAACCTTATACAATACTGAAAAAAAAACTTTCCGTTTCTAGTATATTGACAAATTATGCTAATTATTAATAAACTGTTCTGCAGAGCTCAGTTCAAAAAGATTGATGATATAATTTCAATTTATCAAAAAGGTATTTTGAATCGTTTTAAAATTTCATATTTGAGATAAACTTTATCGCAAGTGTAAATAGGCTTCTTGATTTTAATAATTGCCAGCTATGACAAGTTTAAAGCTTTTGTTATATTATGCTACAAGTAGACTGTCTATTTGACTACGCAGTGATGTGTATTCAACTTGATATAAAGACGAAAAGGTTGAGAATAATGGAAAAACAATCGGTTTAAGTTTAGACAAGTAATTATTTTATCGGTTTTTTTATTCAACTTAAAAGTGCTTATAATGCACTGATCAGAGTCAGTAATAAATGGAAAACCCACCAATCAGTAGATTCAGTAGTCACCGATCGGATGGATAGGCACGCCGACTATGTAAAAAGGCTATTCACTCTTGTTTTCGATATCTTTACACTATTTATCTCTCTAAAAATAGATATCTATAAATTACTTTTGTCTTTGGCCAGTTCATTATTCTCACACCCCCACAACAATGTATAATATTATTGAAAAAAAAAACGAAAAGAAAAGAGAATAAAAAAAACATGGGGTTTCTTGTCTGTTCTTTTCCATAGGATTCGCGTTTGGAACAGTCACCGAGTTTCTGACGTTTCAAAAGAGCTTGTAAAACATGCCAACTTGAAATAAAAAAATTTTACTTTGACTTCACAGCTGCTGATGATGAAGCGTTTCGAACGTTGGTTATAATTTATCTGCACACTACAAAATGCAATTTATAGAACAACTTTTCTCGCTTTCTTAATAATTATTATAAAAGAAATTCGTCATTTTTACATTTATCTCCCTATGTGTTTTTTTTTACGTGGGTCATGCATTTACGCACATTGTGTGGGACTACCGGGTCAGAAACGGAACCGGACTAACCACTAAACCCCACAGTGTTCCTCCGGGCCCCTTGGCCGGGCCATGGTAGTCACTCAGGTATTACCATGACCCGACCATGGTTGGCCCCCTATCGGTGGGGGCTCACTGTGACAGGACGGGCCCTAGGCGCCCACGTCAGTCCGACGCCTCTCCCCAGAACACGAGAGAAACAAAGAGGTCGTCCGCCGATTTGAGCTCATATCTTCAAAACTACGCAACGGATTTTGATGCGGTTTTTTTAATAGATAGAATGGTTCAAGAGGATGGATATTTTTATAATGTATTAGAGTTTAGTTTTTAAATATCGACGCGTACGAAGTTGCAGGCAACAGCAAATTTTTAATAATGATTTTATGTGGTATAGGTATCTAACTAGATCTGATATCATTTCCAATCGTCTATACTTTTATTGGCATTGGGATTAATGAAAGCTAAACTAAACAAGATGCTGTTATAGACAGAAAATATCTTAAATTTACTTTTGCAGTTTCTTACTGAAACAGTCAAATATTTTTGTGATCTCTAGAGAATCCTTGTCTTCATTTTAATAACAACTTTCTTCCTCATTTTGCTAGTTTATTTGAGTCTAGCAATAGCCTTGTTTTTTACACATATGACGGGCCTTGTGGTCTAGTGGTTAAGGTAATGGACTGCCGTTCACGAGGTCGTGGGTTTGATTCCCGCTCGGGAAAGTCATTTGTGTGAGATTAATAATTGTCATACAAATGCTTGTCTGGGTGTTTACTGTGTATTATAAGTATGTTTACAAAAGAAAAGTAGGTAGTTTATGTATTATATCCGGATTCTGGTATCCATAACACAAGCATAATAAGCTTAGCTTGGGACCAGAGGACGTTGTGTGAAATGTCCATGAATATTTATTTATTTATATTTTGCTCTCTTCATATTTTTTTAATATTCAAATAGGGCTGTCATAATAATAGTGCCATTGTATTTTCCGAAAGAAAAAAGGAGGAACTAATAAATCAACGCTTTAAAGTTTATCCTATTTAATTAATCATTACATTGTTTATATTATTTATTAGGGTTCCGTACCCAAAGGGTAAAAACGGGACCCTATTACTGAGACTTCGCTGTCCGTCCGTTCGTCCGTCTGTCACCAGGCTGTATCTCAAGAACTAGCTAGAGAGTTGAAATTTTCACAGATGATGTATTTCTATTGCCGCTATAAAAACAAATACTAAAAATAAAATAAAATAAATATTTAACATGGCTCCCATACAACAAACATGATTTTTTTACCGTTTCTTGCTCTCATACAACAAACGTGATTAATTAAGTATTGTGTGTGTTGTTTGCTCATTTATTAATAACGTGCCTTATGTTGCATAGATAATGGTACGGAACCCTTCGTGCGCGAGTCCAACTCGCACTTGACCAGTTTTTATTTATTTATATATAGGAAATACACGTACGTATAGGAAATATACGTAACACCAAAACTTACTTCATAATTCAGAAAGCAAAGTTTATGGTACTAAGATAGTCGATTTAAACGAATCCTTTGCTCCTAAGTGTAAAACCATGTCGTTTTAGGCTCAGGCCCGTTTAGGGAATCGAAATATAGAATATATTTTTATTGAACTGAAAACTTTGAGAATAATAAAATGTAAATTTTATGTTTATTTATGTGAATTATGAAAATGTATAAAAATTTTACTTGAATGTGCAAAACTTTTGAAATTTCGGCAAGAGTCCTATTCCACGTCTTTTGAGAAGTATTCCATTACTTTGACAAACAGAGCTATCGTGGAATGTAATGTGTGATTGTGGCACTGCTGATGATGTTTAGTTTTACGAAATGGCTTCTAAAACGAAATAGGTTCTCAATTTGTTGCAATCTTTGTCTGTATTCGCCATTTTGTTGAAAACGCTGGGAATGATATGGCTAGATTTTTTTTCAATAAGATATTGTTACCAAGTGGTTCAGGTCCAAATTAGGATCGAATATTTTTTTTTTCGAGGATTTTGAGGATCGATTTTAAAAATTATATCGGTACACTTGTTTGTTAGAAGTGTGCTTATAAAATTTGAGAACGTTTTCTATGCCCTTAATATAAGTAGTTGCCAAAACCTCGCTAAAATAAACAATTCTATTTTGTTTATTCGATGTTGTTACAAGATTCATCATCACATTACAGCAATTTATTTAGATTTTATTCCCACCTGGTTTTCTTCAAACAAATCACTTCTCGAGAAACCGACATGAGGAATTTATAAGTGCTGGTATATTTTTCCAAAAGTTCTTTAATTCAAAGTATATTGTTTCATTATGTACACTAGTACTATTTCAGTATTTCCAATAATATCTGCTTTAGTCTGTGGTTGCATTTAAATATGTGGTAAATTCATTACGATTCAATTTTTAGGGTTCCGTACCCAAAGGGTAAAAACGGGACTTCGCTGTCCGTCCGTCCGTCCGTCCGTCCGTCTGTCACCAGGCTGTATCTCAAGAACGGTGATAGCTAGAGAGTTGAAATTTTCACAGATGATGTATTTCTATTGCCGCTATAACAACAAATACTAAAAATAAAATAAAATAAATATTTAACATGGCTCCCATACAACAAACATGATTTTTTTACCGTTTCTTGCTCTCATACAACAAACGTGATTAATTAAGTATTGTGTGTGTTGTTTGCTCATTTATTAATAACGTGCCTTATGTTGCATAGATAATGGTACGGAACCCTTCGTGCGCGAGTCCGACTCGCACTTGATTACTTTTTATTAATTATGTCCATGCATTCGGAAATCGAAGCATAATGCTTCACTCTCAACAAATTATGTTAATAAATAAATAAGTATAATGTTAATAATTTCTAATCTATTTTCTTTATTCCTTTTATATTTTTCTGTTAATAGGTGTAAGTTATAAAAATGTCGTATGCTTTCTTTTTTACATAATAAAGATCTATGACTTTAATAAAATTAATATCCTACCCATGTTTATTTCATGAATTCATAGATTTTAAATCTCGTTACGAAGGTTCCAATCGAAATAAATGTCGTATGAAGTATTTTGGTCTGATAAATAGTTTCAACGTCACCGTATTCTAATAGTCAACTGGAAAGTAAAGTTATTTTATTATGTAGGCATTGCCGTCAGTAGTAGTGGCAAAAAAAAAAATATACAGACGAATTGAGAACCTCCTCCCCTTTTTAATTCGGTTAAAAATACGCCGTATGTTAAGCCAATATAAAATAAAAAAAACTACGAATTTTATTCTTTCCCGATGAAAGAACCTGTTTTTTCGTCTTATTAGATCAAGACACGGCTCCTTACATACGAGATACGTCATTGGACAAAAAATGTACTGTCATCTGTTTCGATCGTATAGCATAAAACGTGCCTTAAAAGTTGATGGGCGAATAACAACGTATAGGAGAATAATATGGTTTATGGACGCCATAACAATTAACATTTTATGACATTAATATGATACGTGCTGTTTTAATATCATTGTTATAAAAATTGGCCAAGTGCGAGTCGGACTCGCGATATTAGATAATGGTACGGAACCCGTACCATTATCTATGCAACATAAGGCAACGTTATTAGTATCGAGCAAGAAACGGTAAAAAAATCATGTTTGTTGTATGGGTGCCCCCCTTAAATATTTATTTTATTTTATTTTTAGTATTTGTTGTTATAGCGGCAATAGAAATACATCATCTGTGAAAATTTTAACTGTCTAGCTATCACCGTTCTTGAGATACAGCCTGGTGACAGACGGACGGACGGACGGACGGACAGCGAAGTCTCAGTAATAGGGTCCCGTTTTTATCTATTGGGTACGGAACCCTAAAAAATGGTATCTATTGATTTCAGAATTACAAGAAAGTCAATATTAAAATGAATAACGTAATTTTTTCAATTGATAGAAAAGTTCGTCAAGAGTAAAAAAGTGAATAAAACGGTACATAAAACATGTACCTATCATGCACAAATACAATGCAAACAAAGACATCATAACATTTGTTATATATTTTATATATTATTTATTTTTTTCATGTCATTTTTCGTTTATTTTTACTTGTGCCTCTATGTTTAGTTGTAATATTATGTACGTTGTTGTGTCCCCATGGGGGAGAAATAAAAACTTTCTTTCTTTCTTGTACCTATTTAGTCCTAATATTTGTGAAGAAACTCCTATATGTATAATAGTCTTCTTCTACTGTACATATAATAAAACTGTATAAAAAAAAATGTAAGTTGAATAAATTTTTAAAAAACATAGATGGGTAAAGGACATCCCACTGAACCCATTTCCAGCATTTTTGAAATTTTAGTCCGTTTAGATGTTTGTCTGTACACGCATCACGTAAAATGTACAACACTTTTAAATATAAATGATATAGGGCAATGAGCCACAAAAAGTTTGCAACGTCATATCTATGGTCCTACGAGCAATATTATCGCGATTTTGGTGTTTATGTAAAGTAAATTTATTCAAGATTCAAATGTAGTACTAGGATTTTGATTATGATATCAAACATAAGTGTCAGGACGGGTTTTTAAAAAAGGATTTTGACCCATAGTGTACATCCCATGGTACACAATAAGCATCCCTATGCTTATTGTGTACCATGGGACTAACTACTACCCCTGTTAGTAAGCAATTGGCCACTAATGTACTCATTGGGCTAGGGTTATTAGAAATTATAAATACCTTATTTTAAGAGACTTTTTAATACAATCACAGTGTTCATGGTCCTTAAATATGAGGTTATAAATCGTAGATAAATGATCTTTAAAAATAGCTTGTTGTTTTTATATAATTAGCTAAATAAAATCATTCCCTGGTCCCAATTATCATAAGTATAGCTAACTATAGTAGTTCTAAAAAACTGGGTCGTTTTAAAGTTTTGCGAGTTATTCATAGCAAAATTTATGGCATGAAATAAACAGCTGCCATCTGGTGGCATTGTTATTACTTTGTGCAAGACAGTATTTTCTTTAATTATCAAATTTACTGTATCCATAATTAAAACAATTACTTGGTTCTGACCGAAAGAATGTAACTATAAAAAAAGCAACGGTATGATTAAACACAGTGCCAAAAATAGGTGAAATAACATGAAAATAAAATCAAAGTTATATGAAATGATTAAATGATGAAAATTAAAAAAAGTTTGACGAACGGACAGACAGACAGACGGACACCGTAGTGTGACTATAAAATTTTGTACGAAACCCTAAAAAGATGACTAAAGTGTTGAATTCTTTTAATTTGCTTATAAACATAAACAAATATTTGTAACCAATACTTATAAACAAAATTACAAAAGTGAAAGTTTCAAGTTTTGCACGAAAGCAATAAAGAGAGCTTGGTAATATAATAATAAGATATTACATTTTCTCTCTATGAACCTATCATTATAATGGAATACGATGATATGGATAAGGGAAAAATATTGATGAATATAAAAAATAACTAACAAATACGATGTACATATCGTAATAAACGAAAGGAGATATTGTCGAATTACTCCTTTGTTATGTAATTTATTTGAAAAATCAAGCTAACGAAACAGGGCAAGTTTATTCAGAATATTTTTTACTATGGTTATTGTGCCTGTAATCCGCAAAAAAGTGCTTGCTAAAAGTCGGGTTCACTGTGGATTTCTTGTCGTTGCCGGCGAAAATGTCGTATAAACCATAATATTTATATAACATTTTCTATAACCAGAAACCTATATATGTAGATGTTGAATCTTATCTATGGATGTGTTGTGGACGTATGGAAGTTTATAAAAACTTTTTAGACCTTGATATCGCGTGCATATTTGGCTAGAATTATTGGCGAGTGTTTTTTACTTAAGGTTGAGTAAAATGTAGATAATCTATCAGAAAGTTACTGTTTAGTGACGATATTATTTTTAAATAGAAAAATTTCATGGGTTTTACCGGCTAACAAGTTGATCTTGTCCTCAGGATTATTAATCGTCGCATAACGTTTAATGGAGTCATCTCGCTAAATTGATAACTCAATTTATTCAGATGACTTTCGGGATTATACGCTTAACGCGATGGACTTCATGTAATATCCGTAACGCGTTCGGAAGACACTAAAGATTTTTTAATTCATACATATAAATAATTTATTTTCAAATATGTATGTACTTATAGATATCCTGCGATCTGATGACAATATTGCCTACACATAATCGGGGAACCCGACATTATAACCATAAAAATGTAACGTTTTATGAGTCCCGAGTCCCGACCATTTTAATTATTTTTACATATTTTAGAGGTTTCATTTAGAATATGTTTAATAGTAAATGTCGAATTCCGTTATTTACTGAAAAAACTATAATGGATTTGTAAAGTGGGAGAATAAAACGTCTAAATATACAAAAACTTGATCAATTTATTGGTAAATACATAGTTTAAATGAAAGGCAGAAGATTTTAATTTATGAAAAAGAAAGAGGTCCATATTCCGAGTTCTATGGGTTAGCGTGTGGCGCTAACCCTTAGAAAGGAGCTATTTCTTTTATTTCACTATAACAAACAGAGCAACAAATTCTTTACAACACCGCCATCTGTTGTGATCAGCTTTATGTCATAGCGTAGTCGGTAGTGGTCCCCACTTTTCTACTCAAAATCCTAACTTCGATACTCGCTCAAGACAATTGCTTGTACTATGTTATCCATTATGAATCAAGTCTACACGTGCCGATTTTATCACAATTTACGTTCAGAATACATTTACATGCAATAAATAAACAAAGATAATCTTTCTTCACCAGTTTTTAAAATAAATATGCCTTCCATCGACTACGCACGTCCCTATTTATGATCTTACTGAAAGAAATAAACGAGTAGAATGAAGAAACGTAAAAAATCTGTCATCAAAACTTTGCTGTTTATTGTAAATAGTTGATAGATCTTCTGTTGTGGTTCATCATGTAGTGAACCTAAAATTATTAATAAATATACCTAATATCTATTTTACAATACGTCTTCCCGAACTAAGTTTGTTATGTTTCTGCTAAGGGTACCACATTACGGATAAAATACTTAGGAAAAATTCGAGTACAATTTAGTTGCGTACGAGGCACATAAAAGGTATCAAAATATTGTCATATAATTTCAACTTCTATACTAAGCATTACGTTTGTGGTTTCCTTAACACACGCTTAAAGCCCCCTACAGACGTCACGATAAACCAAAACGATAAAACAATTGTGGCATCAGCTTGTATATCAGGATCAAACTATAAAGAGGATGAAGATTGTAGTGGGGATAGACTTGAGGTATTGTAGCGAATTACTGTGCGTTCTTGAAAACTGCGATTGAATGACTGTTGGTTGGAGAGGATTTCGGTATTTGGTTGTGAAAAGGTTATGCTATGAGCTATGAGGTTATGTCTGACTGACAGAAGTAGTAGCAAATTCATCCCTTTTTCGTATATTGTGTGACGTGGTCAAGTTTCATTGCTTAATTTTTCCGCTATTATCCTTTGTTCTTTTGGTAGTTCCTGTAATTTCATACCGACGTGTTTTCCAAAAATTTCGAAACGATTTCAGGTAGCGTATGCCGTGTAAAATGGTCGTGTACTGATTTGAGTACATCCTCTGCTATTGAGCTTTTCGCAAGTCTTGGCCGGCTACGACGTGAGATTGGTATAGCTTGTTGGCTGTCAGAAGGTGTAGACTGTCGGTTCAGTGTGAGTGTGTCGCGTTCGATGCTCGTTGAGGAAATGCTAGCGGTTGCCTGTATTTGTAAAATTAAAGAAATATAACATAATAAAATAATTACTGAATAATTAATCATGTACCCGTTTCGTTAGTTTCCAAAAACGGAACAAGATTTGAGAATAATAGCGAGAGATTTGATCAGAACTGGAACTTTCCTCATTGTTTAGGCTAGATGTTAAACATGTTGAAATTAAACCTCCCAGTAACAGTTCCCGGCAATCTTTGATGCAAAATACATGTTCCTGTTAGTTAATTTTGGAACAAATGGAAGGGTTTCTGACGGTGACTTGTTGAATATGAAATTTTATGAAAAACTCGAAATAAAATCTTTAAAAATTCCTACAGCAGGAAAATTAGAAAATAGTCCACGGATACAGCCTCTTCTTCTTCAGCTTTCATCTTTGTAGCTGATGACACGGTTCCTCTAAGAACGCACATGATGAACCCATTTTGACAAAAATATAATAATAATATTTTTATATTAAACCCAAATTTAACGTCTGGTGCCTAGATAATGGCACCCTTGGAGGTAAAGTTAATACAGTTTTAGAAGATTTGGTTAATTTAAAAAGTCAACTCAAGTCTATAGGCTTAGAAATTAATCCTTCCAAATGCGAAATATTTTTAAACAATAATACTGACAAACATTCGGCACTTTCCAAATTTCAATCAATAGCACCAAATATAAAAATACCAAAACCAAATATAAAGTAGATAAAACCTCATTGTGCCTCCTTGGGTCTCCCATACTAGTGGACGCCTATGATTCTTTCATAGACGAAAAAATACAAAATTTTTGTGACATTTCTGATCGCCTCAAAATTAATATACATTCGGCTTTTACTATCATTCGAAATTGTTCATTCTTTCCTAAATTCACTCATGCGATCAGGTCCTCCCAATTTTTTGAACATTTGGCTTCTGTCCACGTACTAATCCACACAAGTCCCTTAATGTTAACGGTTCAGGTACTCCCCTGATTTAGAATCGGCGGCCCAAGGAGTCGCGTTCTGGGAACCGCACTGGCAACAGTGCAGCAGGAACGGGCAACCAACCTCGAGAGTCAAGTGGCGGTAGTACCGAGGTTGTGAGGTGATACCGGCCGATTTGGTATTCCCAATCGTTGAAAGCAGCGTAAATGTTGCAAGCAGAAGTGTTGAAAGCAGAAACGTTGAACCCTGGAACGCGACATCAAAAATAGTATTACAAGCGGTTGCGTATATCTTTGCGAACATCCATGGCACCGCGTCATAATAATAAGCACCCATATAGTAGCAGCGATGCCGTGGAGTCGTCACAATCAGAACGGAGATTGCAATTTTAAAGAAATACGTTAATAATTAATTAATTTAACAGTTGTTCATGATTTATTAAAAATATGAAGGTGGCACTAAAAATGATCAAAACTTTTTATATCATGATTATGCAAAATCAATACAAGCGTGATTTATAATGTAATGCATACTAATATTGAATACAAGCATTATGATCTGATTATTACGCTAATAACTACGTTAATTGCCTATAATACAATAAAATACCACTTACCCACATTGGGGTAGATCAACACTGGTTTATTTTTAAACATTAATTACTCGAAGAACGCTCAGTGACGCACGAAAATATGAAATATAATTATTTAAATAATACGTTTTAGAAATGAAATAATATTTCCTCGTATTAAAACGACTATGAAATCAACGTGACGTGCATTCACTCGAACAAGATGGCAAGTGTCGGTCAGGGGCGATTCGCCTAGAACAAGCCTATATTTTCAACACTTTGGTGCCATCTGTAGTTGTGGATTATACTATTTTTGCCCGCCATTTTGGATGACGTCATCATGTTGGTTTTTTTTATCCCTTGTGGCAACCCACTGGCTTAACGGATTATTGCCAGGCTCACGTATGGGTTCTTTAGTACTCTGTAGCAGTTTTTCATTCATTTATCTATGATTCGCTGCCATCTTTCTTGTCATATTTGTCAGTTGTCAATTTAAACTTCAAGTTTGACAGTTATGGCGGTTTACAAATTCGAAACTCTTGCTGGTTTTATTTTATTTATTAATTATTGATTCATATCAAATATAAAACTTAAATTAAATTTGTCAAATTTACTCTAATTAAAATTTGTTTCCTTATTAATTTCGTTAGTTACCCAATAATTTAACTTTACTTGCTTATCTTGGCAATGGTTGAACATCGTAGAAACAAAAGTTTGTGATGCTTTAGGTAAGTTTTGTTTGTGATGCTTTAAATGTGCAGTGGATGAACTAATCAAGCAATATAGTTGTGATTATTCTTATACTTACTAACGTTTTATCTTATTTTCAGTTTGTATTCGTATATCGATTCAGGGGGTTTCCATATCCTCAAAACATCCTTTCTTATTTGCTGCTTGGAAAAAGGATATTGGAAATTAACAGCTAAAAGAAATTTATCCTACGAAAATATACAGCGGCAAAAGAGTACCTATGTGTTTGTTCACTATTTCGAGTGTGTATTCAAGATGTATGTATACGAGTATATAAATAATGGGATAAGGGCAGGTGGATGATTCAAGATATATACGAGTCGTCATAGTCCATCCATCTGTACTAGCAGTAAATTTAAATTGTAAGTAGAAACTTTTCTTTCGAAAGGTAAAATATTTCGTCTAATAAAATTAGCTCTAGTATTACTGACAGCTTATTTTATTGTACTATAAGAAATAGTTACTAAGAATTTTGTGGGTTATTGGTGGATAATGGTCTCATTAGTGGTGGATATTTAGACGAGATTATATTTGATTTTTATTAATTATCACTGAAAAAACAACATTTGTATATAAATATTTAAAACTGTATAAATATTTAAATTTGTACTATCTAAAACTGAACTATGTAGATTGATTTAAAACTTGAAACTTCCTGCATATCAAATGTCATGAAAATTGTTGCAGTCATTAATACGTTAATACTAAGCTTCACCTGCACTGCAAAATTTACAGTATTTACTTATATTAAAATTGAAATGTATTACAGGTGTTAACGATCACTCAGTACCTTTGTGGAAGTTGATCACAGTTACTGCCCTCTTGTCAGGGATTGTGGACAAGTTAAAACTTCACATGATGTCATAAAAAGAGCCATCGCCAGGTTTATCAGAGTACAAAACTACGTCAATGATGACATATAATGCAGGTAAATAATTTACAGCATTAATACAACATTAATTGGATCTGTGTATGTATGATGGTATCGATTATATGCACATAACTAAACTTAGCTTAACTAAAAATGAAAATTGATAGCGTCATTATCATAATTCGGCAATGCAATCTTATCTTTGTTATAATAAAAACTGTGTAATATAGACTAACGATTTTAATTAATATAAATTTATAGTAAGAAACAGCCAATTAATCAAAACTTAACTAAAAAATTGTTTTAATTATTTAGTTAAGTTTAGTTTAGTTGTGGATGTGGAGTTGGTACCAGTATTTTTTTTTTTTTTTTTCTTCTTTTTGATGACTCCGGTCTTTGGAGACCACATTCATCAAACTATTACAATCTAGCCAATCAAGGCTAATAGGTAATTTTAGTCTAACTTAAATTACTAAATAGAATAATATATAAGATTGTGTCCATCAACACTTTTCTTATTGTCTCTATTTAAGGCGAAGGCACTTTGTTTTTGTGTTCCTAAAAGTTAGCACTCACTGCACTAATTAACACTATCACTATTAAAGAACTAGTTCGAACGGTTTTGTTCTTTTAAGTCTTCTAACTAGATCCGTATTGTCAAGGAGCTGGATAGCCTCGACGTTAACGTGATGATGAAGCCTCCGTTCATGGGCTTCGGCAAACTTTTTTATTGTATTAGCGACCGTGTCCACATTTAAGTATCTGTGGAGGTCAGCATTTCGGACGTACCATGGTGCGTTCACAATACCCCTAAGCACTTTATTTTGGAACCTTTGTATAATTTCCACATTACTTTTTTTGGTACAGCCCCACAGCTGGATACCATAGGTCCACACTGGCATTAGGACCTGTTTGTACAAGAGCAATTTATTATGTACTGACAACGACGAATGCTTATCCAGTAGCCAGTACATATTCTTGTAGCGAAGCTCCAACTCTTCGCGTTTCTTTTTGACATGGGCCTTCTAGCGAAGCTTTGCGTCTAATGTCATGCCTAGGTATTTGGCTGTGTTCTGGTGAGGTATTACCTGATTATTTAGATACAAAGGCTCGTAACTTTCTTTTTTGTTAGTAAAGTCTATATGAGTAGATTTTGACTCATTTAACTTTATTCGCCACTTTTTAGTCCACTTGAGCAGAGTGTTTACAGATGTTTGAACTTTTTCTACCGCTTCCGCTTGAGTAGATCCTGTGGCCATAATAGCCGTGTCATCAGCAAACGTAGCAATTATATTATTACCCAATTCTGGTATATCACAAGTATATAGCAAATATAGTACCGGACCTAGGACACTTCCTTGAGGTACACCAGCTTTGATTTGTTTAAGGTCGGAATATCCATCGTCATGCCTTACTAAAAACATCCTATGTGTAAGATAGGACTCTAAAATATCGGAATATTGTTTTGGAAGCAACTTCCTTAGTTTATGTGTGAGCCCTTTATGCCAGACTCTATCAAATGCCTGCTGAACATCTAGAAATACTGTTGTGCAGACTTGTTTTCCTTCTAAAGACTGTTCAATCACGCTCGTTATTCTGTGCACCTGATCGATAGTTGAATGATTTTTCCTAAAACCAAACTGATAGTCGGGTATTAGGTATCTTTCTTCTATGATAGGCTGTAACCGCTTCAGAAGCAATTTTTCAAAAATTTTGGCTATGATTGGTAGCAAAGAAATTGGTCTGTATGAGGTGGTTTCGTGCATGGGTTTGCCTGGTTTCGGCAACATTATTATTTCAGCAACTTTCCACACATCAGGAACATACTTTAGTTTAAATGCCGCATTAATAAGCGTGGTTAGTTTAACTATTGCCTTACGAGGTAGATGTTGGAGAACTTCACTGGTAATTAAATCATATCCAGGTGATTTCTTTAGATTTAGACATTTAATCTCCTTCTGGACTTCTCTTGGTGTTACGAGCTTTATTTCAACATCATCACACAAAGGGTCTGCTAGTAAGTCACTGTCATTGTCTCCTTCATTTGGTTGGAAGATTGCTTCTAAATGCTCTGCGAATGTAGCTGCTTTTTGATTGTTTGTGACTGCCCAGTTGCCATCTAATTTTTTTATAGGTGGAATCGGAATAGTAGGCTTTTTCAATGTCTTTGTTGTTTTCCATAAAGAATAATCTGTAGAGCGATTATTTGTTAACTGTGCAAGATAGGTATTCATGGAATCTTCGCGAAAGTTTTGTATTAACTTCTTCAGTTTTTTAGTAAGCTTGTTTAACCTTAATTTATCTTCAGGGTGTCTAGTTTGTTGCCATTTTCTTCTCTGTTTTCTTTTATCAACTATAGCATTTTTTATTTCTGCGGGATAACACTGGCTACGAATTTTTCTTTTAATCGTAGGTGTATTATTCCACGCACACTGTTGAATATCAGTAATAAATTTTCTTATGTCTAGGTCTAATTGGTTTGGACTTTTTAGTGGTACTCTAAGTTCTATTTTACGATCTAAATCTAGCTTAAAACTCTCCCAATCTGTGTTCTTATTCACGAGCGCAGGCTTGTCTTCTCTTAAAATTAATTGTTCACTTAAGGTTAGTATTATCGGTGAGTGGTCTGAACTCATGTCATAACCTTCTTCTATGTGTAAATAACTAGGAGATATATTTTTATATATAAAAAAGTCTATTAGGTCCGGAACTTTTTGCGGATCGCTAGGCCAATACGTAGGTTTTCCAGTTGATAAGACACCACAATTTAAATCTCTAACGGCATTGAGCAGTTCTTTCCCTTTGCTTGTAGATAATCTTGAACCCCAGTAGGTGTTCTTGGCATTAAAATCACCCCCCAGTATAAATCTATCGCCAAGCAACTTTATAAATTCCATGTAGGTATCTGACTTTATTGAATATCTCGGTGGACTGTATATGGCTGACACTGTAATAGAGCGTCGTTTAGTCTTAATACAAACGGCCACAGCTTGTATATGGCTTTCTTCAAATTTAAAGTTTTCGTAGTGATTGATATTCTCTTTTATAATCACAGTGCTGCCTCCTCTGGCAGTGTTATTGGGATGTAATGCGTGAAATACATTGTACCCTTTGAACTGGATGAAGGATTCTTTTGTAAAGTGTGTCTCAGATATCAAACACACGTCAATATTTTCTGTAATAAGGACTGCCTGTAACTCATTTTGGTGTTTCAGGAGCCCATTGGCATTCCATGCCATTACTCGAAGGGAACTGATCATGGTTTGTGCTTCTGTGTAGCTATGCTAGCGCTACTTTCGAGTTTCTTGAGCCTATTGTCAAAAGAAGTTAGTAGAGTAAGAATTGTATCAAATTTTGCATCCGTATTATTTTCTGGCTGGGGTTGCACATGAGTCATAGATTTGATGCCTTTTGTTTTTTGAGCATAGGTGATATTAGCAACCACTGGGTTATTTGTAGGCACCTTTTTGTTGGTTTTAGTAGATGGTGTAGAAGTCTTGGTAACATTAGTCTTTTTCAATGTTTTGTTTTTGATATTTTGCAGCTCTTTTGCTACAATACAGCCCCTGTAGCTTGCCGGATGTGGCTCACCACAATGGACACACTTTGGCTTTGCGTCTGCTGGTTTTGTACAATTTGTCGTTAAGTGCCTTCCTGTGCATTTGACACACCTCGGTTCCTTCTGACAGTACTTTTGGGTGTGCCCGTATGCTTGGCATCTTTTGCATTGTGGGATTAGCTTGCCAGTTTTAAGTGGTTGGATGTCCAACTGTGCAGCCTAATATACTCTTAATATTATAAATTTTATTTGGATCCTCTCCTTTTTCAAAGGACAAAACAAACATATTGAGAGGTTCCTTTTTCCTCCAGCTCAGTTTGTTTACTGCCTCTACAATTTTGTAGCCGTTAGACTTGAGGTCTTCCAGTATTCTTTGTGGCAAGCATGAGGAATGCAGATTTTTGGCCATCACTCTTATTGGTCTGTCTTGTTTATTCTCGTATGAGTACCAATGACAGTTGTTGTCTGATAGCAATTTCGAAGCGGCCCTATACGAGTCTTCATTATTAACATTGATTTTGACACTTTCGTTGCTCAGCATCTTCATGATGAATGAGTCCTTTTCCAAATTTGTCAAAAGAATGTCATAAAACTCTTGGTAGTTTTTAATGTTTTCTACTATTATGGGTGGAGGTAGAGTTACTTTCTTCTCCGTTTTTGTCTTTTTTTCACTGTCTCTTTCCGAGGGAATATTTTCTTCTTCTGGTGGGGTAGGTGACGCGTTCAACTTTCGTTTTTTTCTACTCTTTTTTCTTACCCACTCAGTCTCCTTTGCTAACTCTTCCTCATCTGTTTCGTAGACTTCTGGCTTGGTAGAAGTTTGGGTTTCACTACTCTTGCTCTCTGAGTCACATTGTTGTTTATGCGACTGCTTTAACTTCGCAATTTCTTCTTTTAGTTCTTGAACGAGATTTTCTAATGTTATGCGAGCTGCCTTTTCTTCTGTATAGTACTGTAAAGCTTCATTGCATTTGTAAAGCTTCATTGCATTTGTAATAATAATTTAAAACACATTTAATTAATTTGTTATATTTTTTATAATAAAGAAAAACTATTACACAATCATTTTTCCAACATCCTCACTTTCTGTCCCATGCTCATCTCTTCTATTCTTTTATTTTTATTTTCAAATTTTAAATTTTTTATTCTTTTTTTAAAAATATATCTTAAGTGGCCTGTATCATTGTATAGGTTATATTCAATGATCACAACCTTTACATTCTCCCCCCCTTAGAGGATAAAAAAAAAATTTTTTTTTTTCAAAAAAAAAAAAAAAAAATTTTTTTTTTCTAAGTTACAAAATACTGGACACCCTACCTAAGGTTGGAAAGCATGATAACAAACTAGGATGAACCAGATCAGATCCAGCTAGGACCTAGCTTTTCGAAGCAATACATTTCGAAAAACTTGAAAAGCAAAAAACCAACCAAAAATTGCCTTTCTAATCTTAGTCATCCGAACCACACTAACTACGATGCCCTTATATCATATCACTCTTTTCATAAAATATTAAACTACTTCATCTTTAAAATTGATTTATCCAATAATAAACAAGAGTGATAAGGCATCCTTAAAACTATCACACCAAGACACAAAGCATATATCATCAACCATCAATCAGAAAAATGTCCATCACCAAACAATTAATGCTCTTATAAAAACTATCGAGCTTCAATTATGAGGTCAGCATCATAGATCCGAAAGATATGCTAATTTAACAGCTTTCCAGCTTAATGAGAAAAATTTACAAAAGAAACCATTATAATTGATAGAATCCAGAGATTATCAAATTAAAATTTAAAGTATGCTCAGATAATACTCAACCTTCTTTTCAATTATTTAGGTATAATTTCTACTAAGTAATCCTGAATGCTCGGGAATGACCAATTTATTCCACATTTAGAATTCCTTCTCGTGAGATAAATTTACCAACCATTCTTCTACCACAAGTAACGTTTTAAATAATCAATCATTCTATTATCTAAGTAATTATAAACTATTCGCTAATCATTATTATCTAACTATTACCCAATAAATAAAATAAAAATATTATCAGCAACCTCTCACTATAATACAACTTCTTTCAATTTTCAACCTTTCGCATTTCTCTCCTAATGAACAAATACTTTACTCTAGCACCTACTTTCCTAAATCCTATCTTATGAGTTCTATCTCTAAAATGCGTGATATCCCAAAACAGGATTCCATGACAAATAGCCTATGGCCTTACCATGTTGCATTCAAAGATATTACCCGTTGATACGACTCATCCAACTAACTCTACCAAGCCACTCCCTTCGACATTATAACTCAATACAACCCATTATTATACCTATTAATCGTTCCACCTTAATACTATAATCATAATCTAGTACGAAATACTCACTATCCAATTACTATGTTAATATATTTATCTCACATTTTTAACTAAACATTCAAAATATAAATATGAAAAAAAATAATTAAATTTTTGATGTGGTTCCTTTTCACTGCATCTTTCTTATGTACAAATATGCTGACGTCATTATGAAGTCTCGCCGAACCCGAACAATATGAAACACACCAAAATAAAACAATATTAGTAAATTATAATTATCACTATATATATAACCTTAATCTAATCGAATCACTAAACCAATTTACATCATTATGCTAATAATTATTGCGAACATTCTTGGTAATTTACTTCCTGGAACTCTTCCCTTAGTCTATCAAATACCTCCTGCACGCTTTTGCACGTGTCTTTAATGCCCCGGAAAAAAAGTAAGGCGTTACCCCTTAAAAATGAGGGCAATAGTGATAATTTTTCTTCTTCAGACGAGCATCTCTTGAAAGTTATTAAAGCGTAAAACATTTCTTCGAATTCATCAAGGCACTCCTGTGCGCAACCACCGAAAGTTATCGTGGCTAGTTCCATCTTAGTTATAAATAATTTATAAAAATTTAATAAAAAGATACGGCTACTTCTCTGATAATTAACATTTATCCTGTGTCGACCCTTTGCTCGTCAACACATCCCTGGGCGTAGGAGCTGGTTTACCAATCGGGCCGCTATACCCGGCGCGCCTCCACCATTTGTAAAGCTTCATTGCATTTGTAAAGCTTCATTGCATTTGTAATAATAATTTAAAACACATTTAATTAATTTGTTATATTTTTTATAATAAAGAAAAACTATTACACAATCATTTTTCCAACATCCTCACTTTCTGTCCCATGCTCATCTCTTCTATTCTTTTATTTTTATTTTCAAATTTTAAATTTTTTATTCTTTTTTTAAAAATATATCTTAAGTGGCCTGTATCATTGTATAGGTTATATTCAATGATCACAACCTTTACAGTACTTATACAGACTCCTTTCTGTGTCGGTCTTGAGGGTTATGGTTTGCCCAAGGGCCATTTTTATTAAGTATTAATTATTTAATTAATACTTAATAATAACTTAATAATAACTTCGCCTTAACACTTATGACGTATAAACGTGATTCACAACAGCTAACGAGGTCATCGTAATGCGTTCACGGCCGACGATGCGCTACAGCGCAAACTGCAGCCTCAGCACGTTACCGCAGGCACGTACGATATCGCGAGCTATACTGACACAACCGTTTTTATCGGAAATCGAATGATCACTGGTACCAGTATTTGAAAAAAATTTTGTTTATGTTTAGAAGAATTGTGTGGTGTCTGATTAAGAATACCAGTGTTACTACCCAATTTCAGCACCAAGTATCAGGCAATTTAATTTAATTTCACTTATTGTGAAATGTCACAAAGAAACACCCACTTTCACTTTCATTATAAGTCTGTTATTTATGAAATTAATTTGTTTAATATTTATTTTCAGATAATACTTTCGCTTACCAGAAGAAGAAAACTCCTAATCATCAGATAAAGATGTGATATTAGTTATTTGTATTGTATAATATAAATTAATAAAGCATTCTTCAGATTATGTGGAGTTGTTGACAAATTTTATTAATTTTTCGAAACTATACATGACATAAGGTACCTACGTATCATTAATTTACTTGTAAAGCTCACCAAATATTTTTAGATGATGCTGAGCTGTTATCATAATAATACATAATAAAGGCAACAATTGTAAATATTAAATTTACAATTCAATCCATAGAATAAAATGTATTATCTCAGTTTACATGTTATTCCATGAATTAAATTTTAAATATAATATAATATTCACAATTGTTGCCTTTATTACGTATTGTTATAACAGCTCGGAATTATCTAAAAATATTTAGTGAGTTTTGCAAGTAAACTAATGATACGTATACCCTACCTCTATAAATAATAAATATAGCTATAGGTACGTCCCTAAATGTCAAAAAAGTTTTTCGAAACCGTCGCCTCGCGGCAGCACTTTCCATACATGCACGTTTAGGCATAGACCAGCCCCTCTTGTTATATCTATAATATTATACTCTTTGGTGTCAGTTATGCAGTTTTTAAATGTCATCGATGACTTGCCGCGCCAATTTACCGACAGCAAACTTGTTGTGTTGCTAGATGAAATATCTTACATTTAATTGCCAGTATGTTATTTTATTATTTTACTACATAAGACCGTTTAGTGTTTAATTTAATAATATGTCTTATATGTTTATGTAAATATGTTTTTTAGAGATTAATTTTTAGTAAAATATGTTGTACTCGTATGTATTGTGAATATTATAATTTATATGTAGTTATTAGGTATTAGTGTTGTAAATATATTAAATTTAAGTGTATTTAAAGTTGTAATATGAATTATGTACGTACAACGTTATATGGGACGCTAGCTGCGTCGATACCCTTGGTCCATCACATCTTCCAAGTACGGCGAGTTCTGCTGGCGCTGCTGCTGCATCTGCGGAGACTCTCAAGCAGCGCAAATACAGCAGTCTTATGGGCGACTATGTATTTAAGCCGTTTGGAGTCGAAACGCTTGGGCCGTGGGGTCCTAGTGCTCACTCTCTTTATAAAGATCTAGCCAAACGACATGTCGACGCCTCAAGTGACCAGAACGCTGGCTTATATTTTGCCCAACGTATCAGCATTACTATACAACGCCGCTATGCTGCCAGCATTCTGGGCACTTACCGGGTGATAGCGATGCGGAGGAATACTTCGACGCGTGGGCTCATGTTTTTTATGTTTTGTTTTATTTGTACATAGTTTTATATATTTTAATTTTTATTGTAAAGTTAGTTAGATTTAGGTATATTTATAATTGTTTTTTTTTTTGTAAACGTTAGAAATTATCTGTGTGTCTTCTTAATAAATAAATCTTTTGACAAAATGACTTAAATATTAGAAATAAGAAGATATATAATTAGCGACGAGATTCAAAATTTACAGATCACAAATGAACCTGTCACCTGAAGCTATTGGGTCAGTCGTAAGAGCAACTTGTGCTTTGCATAATTATTTGATGTCATCATCACCCAATTCATACGCTCCTTTAGAATGTTTTGATAGTGAAAGTTTTGTCGAAGGTACGATTACAACGGGGCTTACAACAAGAGAGTCAACACTGGTACAATTACAAAGAACTATACAAGGCCGTGCAATTCGAACAGCAAGTGAGATAAGAAGCCCATTTATGGCACATTTTGTAAATAAAGGAAAAGTCCCTTGGCAAGACATTTTGATTTGTTAATGTCCAAAAAGGTCTAAATCTGAGTAAAATAGATGAAGCAATAAATTACTTATAAGATTCAAAAGCAGACCTCATTTTTATCCTCATCCACATCTACACATATTCGATTCCGATTGCCTCAGTACTTCCTGATTGTATAAAGAATTTAGAGAATTGAAGTACCATAAGCGTGGACTATAAAACTCGTAAGTGCCTGCTCCGGATTTACACGACTTTTTTATTATGTTAAGTTCCTTTTTGTACGTTGATCTAAGATTATTAATTTTTTTAATCACCATATCGCTATTGGCGTTCGGGTCGATGGTTTTATATTTTTCGACTAGCCTGCTGTAGGCAGCATTTTTTGTCGTAATCTTTACATTTGGACATCTAAATGCATGTTTTTATTCTGTAGCTCTCTAAGAACTCCTGCAATTGATCGCGATGTCCACCCCTTGCTTCTTCAGACAAAATTAAAAAATTTGCTCTTAACCCTTCGCATGCCTGGTGGGTCTGACAGACCCACCACTTGAAAATAACGTTAATCACTTTGTTATTTTTAAGTTGTAAGTGTTGACTTTTTTGGGTACGTATATAATTTTCATTTTTGTAATGTAATAGTTTCTTATCGTAAACTATAAACGGAAATGTCTATTGTTGCAGTCAAAATGTCCCGACAACTGACAAATGCCGATATTAGTCGTATTTTAGAAACAGATGATGTCGAAGATGACGTGGTGTTCGAGGAAAGTGGAGACGAGTCTGATCATATCGGCATTCGGTATGACTCTAAAGAAGAAGCAGCAGAATTTGTCACCTCTAAACTACATAATTCAAGCAGTGACGAGGAAATGAATCAACCATTGTCGAATTATGTCACAAGATCCATTTATAAAGCAAAAGACAACACAAGATGGCATCATGATCCGCCAAGTGCCCGCGTCCGTACAAGAAGTGAAAATATTGTCTCAGGAATACCAGGAGTCAAATCTCATACAAAAAACGTAGTGCTCGAGCTAGAGTGCTTTCATCTTTTTGTCACCGATAATATGTTGTCTGAGGTACTGGCGCATACTAATCGAAAAATACGTGATATGAGACAAGAAAAGAATGCTTCAAACGAATATGCCTATGTAGAAACCACTTTGAATGAACTAAAAGCAGCTATTGGATTGCTTTACCTTGCTGGTTTATTCAAGTCTGGAAGAGAAAATTTACAAGACCTATGGGCGAATGATGGAACGGGTATTGAGATTTTTCTAATGTATGTGTTTGCGAAGGTTCGCATTCATAATAAATTGCTTGAGATTTGACGACACAAATACGCGCGCAGAAAGAATAGCTTCTGATAAATTGGCACCTATTATACAATTATATGAAGAATTCATAAAAAACTGCCAGGATATTTATATTCCATTCGAAAATCTGACCATTGACGAGGAGCTAGTGGCATTCCGTGGCCGATGTGCATTTCGCCAGTATTTACCCAATAAACCCGCAAAATATGGGATAAAAATTATTGCACTTGTTGATGCCCTAACATACTATTCTTTGAATGGAAATCTATGCGGGGGAACAGCCAGATGGGCCATACAAGCTAAGTAAGCCGCACGATGTAGTCGATCGTATAGTTCAGCCCATCTCACAAACAGGACGGAACGTAACCATGGACAATTGGTTTACAAGTTACCCGACATATGACAGTTTATTGAAAAAGCATAAACTAACTGCTGTTGGAAACATGAAGAGCAATAAAGCCTGTATACCAGCAAATTTCAAGGAACGTCGTGACAATTGTGTCTTATATTCCAAAACGGAATAAAAATGTTTTCATGCTATCATCTTTACATCATGATAATGAGATAGACTCTGAAACAGGTGACCAGAAAAAGCCAGCAATTATAACCTTCTATAACCAGACAAAAAGTGGAGTTAACAACGCAGATAAACTTATACGTACTTATGACGTATCTCGAAATCTCGAAAAGATGGCCTTTGACTATATTTTTCTGGATTCTCAATACTTCTGGAATAAATGCAAAAATCGTCTAAATGTTGAACACAAGTGATAAATCAAAAACCAGAAGAGAATTCCTAAAAAGCTTAGGCATGGCATTGATAGCTCCCCAAGCGGAAAGAAAAGCTAATTTACGCCTTCCAACCAACCTTCGCAAGCTAATCGGTACTCACCTTGGTGAACCATCAGGCCCCCCACCTAAAAAATCTTGTGCTGATGTCAAAAGACGTTGTTATTTATGTCCAGCAAAAGTCAAAATACACTTGTATCATTTGTTCAAGTCATATTTGTATGGAGCATGCAAATTTTATATGCGAAAATTGTCATTCAAACGATCAATGACTAACCATTATTAACCAAAGTTAATTTAAATAAATAAATAAATAAATAAATCTTTATTTAGCTAAAGTTACATCATCATACAATTGTATCGTAAAATATAGTTTAACTATACCAATATTACAAAAGATGTTACAATTTAATACATATGTGATAATTACAATACATATTAGCATCTGGTGCTAAACTAGGCTAGAAGCCTGTATTTCAGCACTCAGCGCTTACTCCCATCCACTGGTTTCGTATTGTATCCTAATATGGTAAGTAAAACGTTTTGTCACTATTATTACATTTATATTTCACGTATGTGTGCAAGGCATGCAAGGTAGATTTGTGTGTGTGTGTGTGTGAATGCGCGCGTGTGTGTGTGTGTGTGTGTGTGCGTGCGTATGCGTGTGTGCGTGTGTGTGCAGTGTGTGTATGTATGTGCATATACATAGCTAGAAATATGTCTATGTAAATTTGAATTAAGAATATCAAAATAAATGCGATTTTAAAACTACTCAGGTATTTTTATTAAGGCTTCAGTTTCGTCATAATATGTAAAACTTCCAAGATAATCATTCAGCTTCTTTTTTGCAGCGATTTTGTTTAACATATCGCACATCGGCAAGTAGAGAGTCACAACACATAAAAATACGAAATTGAGATAAGTATGCCATAAGAAAGGCAATCGCAAACTTTACCTGCTAAAAAACCGTCATAATTCTAGTGCGATTCCTCGCCGAGAGATGGCATTTAATACCCTTTTTCACCGTGCCACTTTTCGACCTTTTGTAGCGTAAACAGTGTCACATCACAGTTGATACAGAACAGACGTGCATCTTGTGTGTGTAATACTGTCACAACCTGTGTAACGACCCTATTAAGGTAAGTAATTTTCATTCATTTGCTTTGATTTCGGCAAAAAGATAGTCACATCATGTGAAATGACCATATTTTTGAGTTATTCTCACCAAGTATTTTAAAATTAAAGAATAGAACTGTCACATCATGTGAAGTGACTATATTGTTGAGTTATTCTCAATATTTATTTTAAAATTATAGAATAGAACTGTCACATCATGTGTAATGACACTGTTCTTGCTTTAGAGTTGGTTGATACCGAGTTAATAAAAGGGTAGAAGTGTTTTAACATGTGATATAACTGTACTACCGAATAAGACAAGTATTTAACTGGGTATTATTTAATATTACGACTATCATTCTGCTAAAATAGTGTTTATAATTTATCTTAGGACGCATTACAACTGTTATTATTTTTTACTTTATTAGGACAAAATGAAGCGGAATTCAAGAGCGGAGTTCATGATTGATTTAGTTTTACGCGATAGCAGCTTGGATAAATCTGAAACTTCTAAAGAAAATATCAATAATACCAACACGCTTCCTAATATTGACGATGGTAAGTGATAGTTTTTTTTTTCAAATACGACCTATTTACAAAAAAAATATGTTGTGTATAAATGTTTATTACAATTACAAAGGGCTTACTTAGAAATATTAATGCTTTCTTCACATCAATTTCAGCACCTGCATCTACAAGTTTAAAAAAAAATAGTTTACAAAATTATAATTTAGATGACACAGTACCCGAAAATGAATGTTTAGATGACACAGTACCCGAAAATGAATGTTTAGATGACACAGTACCCGAAAATGAATGTTCAGTTAATGAGGACGGTGTTTGTAAGTATAAATTGTTTATTTGAATTTTGTAATTTTTATTATGATTATGTAGAACGATTAAGAATTCTAAAGAAACTAATGCTTACATGTTTTTATTTCAGGCACATATACCTTGCCAGTGGAAGCTACAACTCCTTCAAATGAAGACGATTTCATCGAGGATAGTGATGATAGCGTTAAAGATCCCGATTTTGTTATTAGTCGTGGTAAGCTCAGAAGAAAATTTTTGCTTAATAGTCAGGATGAAGAAATAACTAGTAACTTACTTTCTGAATCTAGAAGTATACTACAGCAGGAAGTGCATCAAAATAATCCCGATTTTAATTACGATATGGCTTCACCTAATTTAAATTCCGAAAACATTCCTAATTCTAATCCAATTCAAAATCTAACACAACTGGATACTAATTATGACTCCGATTCTTCTTCTTCAAACTCATCTTCTAGCTCCAATTCGTCGTCAAGCTCTAATTCATCTTCTGGTTCGAGCTCCAGTACTTCGCGTTCAAACTCGCCTATATTACCATCAAGCTCTACAGCCAATGCCTCATCCCCACCGATCGCAGTTTCTTTTCAAGGCGAAAGGGAACCAGAATCCGATCAGCTATCTAATCCATCCAGTTCAATCATCAGTTTAATTAATAACGAAACAAATGCAGCAAAAAAAGGGAAAAAGCGTTTATGTCGAAGCGAAGAGTGGTTGAGTAATAAAACTAAAAAGGCTAGGAATTTAGGTGAGGCTTATATTTCAAGAACCAAGGAGAGAAAAGCAATACCTGCTAGGTCAATGTTGCCTCCATGCAATGAAAAATGCACATTAAAGTGCACCGAAAAAATTAATGAAAGCCAGAGAGAAAACAAATTTGATGCTTACTGGAAACTGGGTGATATTACTTTACAACGGAATTTTATTCATAAATCTATTAAACCTATCATCCCTAAAGTTAGATTTACTGCTAAAGAAAAACCAAGAAGACTCAATCACTCTTTTTATTTAACATTCAATCAAGAAACAGTACGCGTCTGTAAACTCTTTTTTAAAAATACATTAGGCATTAATGACCGTGTCATTCGTACTGTTATAAAAAAAAGTGAAGATGGATTTTTACAGCAAGATCTAAGAGGTAAACATGGTCATCACCATACAGTAGATGATTCTATAAAACAAGGGGTTAAAGATCATATCAGCTCAATACCAAGAATGGAGAGCCATTACATTAGGAAAAATACAACACGAGAATTCATAGAAGGTGGTAAGACACTTGCAGATTTATATAGAGATTATAAAAAGGATTGCGAATCAAAACAGTACCCTTACGCTAATGAGACAATGTATTCACGAATCTTTAATAAAGACTTTAACATAAGTTTTTTTACCCCAAAGAAAGACCGCTGTGAATTGTGTGCAAGTTATGAAAATGCCGAAGGCACTGCAAAAGAAAACTTGAAGCCGAAATATTTAAAACATCTGGAAGAAAAAGAAGAATCAAGAAGAGAAAAAGAGCGTGATAAAGGAAATATCAGTCCAGATAATGTAGTGGCTGTTTATGACTTACAAGCTGTCTT
Source organism: Orgyia antiqua (assembly GCA_916999025.1). Taxonomy (NCBI): domain Eukaryota; kingdom Metazoa; phylum Arthropoda; class Insecta; order Lepidoptera; family Erebidae; genus Orgyia; species Orgyia antiqua. The sequence goes on from OU779871.1 coordinate 29,113,131, forward strand.
GCAGCTACCTCGTGGAAACACCTCAGTATTTTATTATAAGTCAAAATTAAATAATCTTAACCTAACGATTTCAGAACTGAGCACTGATAGGAATGAATGTTATTTTTGGCATGAAGGGGAAGGTAATCGTGGGGCTGATGAAATTGGCTCGTGTGTTTTTAAATACATTCAAAGCAAAATGCAGTGTTATGAAGGCCCAGGTCTTGACTTAACATTTTATTCGGATAACTGCTGTGGTCAAAATAAGAATAGATTTATTGTATCGTTATATTCATTTTGCCTACGTAAATATTCAAAAATTAATAGTATATCTCATAAGTTTTTGATAACTGGACATACCCAAAACGAAGGTGACGCTGTCCATTCGACAATTGAAAAACAGATACAGAGAAGGTTAAAATCTGGGCCTATTTACGTGCCAAGCCAGTATGTTGAAGTGATCAGATCAGCGAAGAAAAAAGGGAGACCGTATAACTTGACTGAAATGAGTTCCTGCGATTTTATATCGTTAAAAACTTTAGCACAGGATATGGGCATCCATACACGATCCTTTAAAATATTAGACGTGAAAATATTGAAGATAATGAAAGATTCACCTACAACAATATTTTATAAAACTTCGTTTAATCAAACAGAGTTCCTGAAAGCTGAGTTATCTCGAAAAAACAATTTGGGCGAGATAAATTTGAAAGCAGCCTACAGAACCAAACCTAAAATAAAACCAACCAAAATAAATGACCTAATAAGTTTGGTTGAAAGTAATCACATTCCTCAATTCTATGCGTCGTTTTATAGATCTCTTAATAACAATTAATTTATTTGAAGATTGGCTTATTTGAAGACTGTTGATTCTATGTTCCTATTAACTATAAGGGAGTAACTATTTTATTTTCATAGAAATAATTTAATTAGTAATTTCCATTTTTACTTTCATAAAGATCTGATTTTTATAATTTTGTTATTGCACCAACGGTGTTTTTTCGAATACTTTACTATTTACTCTATTTAGAATGTTTTAGTTATAAACCAAGTACGTGAGTACAAATTTTTGATATTTTTCACTTCTAGGCTAGGTTAAATTCACACAAATTATGCCATCCAATTTTATTTTGTATGTGTAAACTATTTTCTAATAATTTTCATAATAGTTTTCTTGTGGAGAGATTATCCTATTATCTGGAAATGTGCTAATTATTGTTTTTATATGAAAAGTTTTGTACCATTTCGTTTCTAATGTAACTAATAGTAACTACCTACAAAGAAACCTACAAAGATATTTAATATTACCTGATTAATTTTAAAGAAACAATAAATATTATTAACGAATAAAAGTGTTTCATTTCATGAATCTTTCATAAATTTGTCGACAAAAGTGACACATTATAGGAATTTAAAAGTAAAAAATTAATATAAAATGGAAAAAATATCTTCAGATTTTAATTTCCATAAAAATATAATAGAGCATTAAATATTCTTCTTAAATATATCTTAGGTTCTTCGATACGGTCTCTCAGAATTTTTTTAATGGAATTATAAGTTCTAAAAAAAAGAAAATCGTGATTTCCCAAAAACTATGTTTATTGTGTTGTGACACTCTACTTGCCGATGTGCGATATGTATATTAACGACTTTATTAAATTTATTGTAGACTAAAGGGCCCAAAAACGCAAAGAACCTACGGATAAACGAAGTTCTAGGTCTGACAGTGCTTCTAGCCACTGCATAGTGTCTTCTACTTGAGATAGGTGCCCAATCACAATTTACTAAGGAATGCTGTTTCATCGAAACCTTTAGTAAGAAAAGTTGACGGACAGTCAAAACTTCACAGTATTCATAAAGGAGCCGAGTTGGATACCTAAAAGGTTTGAATGTGCACAGCTTAAGAATTGTCCGTTGGGCAATTTCTAGCTGCAATAGTGTCGATTTAGAGGCGCCACCCCAGGATGATACACAATAAGCAATTACGGATTGACAAAGAGCATAATATATTTGTTTTAGGATTTCTGGCTTAACCACATGTCGCAAAGTTTTAAAAATATAAATTAATTTTCGAACTCTTTTGGAAACCAACTGTATATGGGCTTTAAAATTTAGATTTTGATCAATCGTTACACCTAAGTATTTGACATTAGTTACTCGCTGCAATGATTTACAATTACAAGCATTGTTATCAATATTGTCAGTGGACGATAGAAGACACGAGTGAGCGGTTAGGTCGTAATTTTTGTGATAAGTTTCACGTATTGAAAAGGCTAAATAGTTTGACTTATCAGTATTCAATGTCAATAAGTGTTTATTGAGCCATTCATTGACCATGCGCAAACCATATTGAGCGGAACAGTAGGTCTCGTCCCATGTATTACCCGTAAATATTAGGGCCGTGTCATCGGCGTATGCGATAATTTTACCCTGTGGCAAGTTTAGAGACAGGAGTTCATTCACATAAATCAGAAAGAGTGTAGGCCCCAAGATACTGCCCTGCGGCACTCCGTATTGTACTGGAAGGTTAGAACTAACGTAGGGACCCACCCTTACCGCTTGCAATCTATCCATTAAATAACTAGCAAAAATACTCAGTTGATTTCCTCTTACACCTATTCTAGATAACTTTTTAATTAAGATAGGTATCGAAACAGTATCAAATGCCTTGGACAGGTCTAAGAAAATGGCAACGCATTTCTCGCCCCGATCCAAAGCAGTCGACACTACGTCAATCAAATTACCAACAGCATCGTCCGTGCTTCGATGTGTTCTGAAACCAAATTGGTTGTCAGAAATGATCTTTTTATTTTCTAAGTAAGTCTTAAGTCTGTTATTTAGGATTTTTTCTAGTATCTTAGATAAACATGACAGGATTGAGATAGGTCTATAATTCTGAGCGCGATCTCTGTCACCGGATTTATGAATGGGGCATATAACAGCTTTCTTAAGGTCATTGGGAAAAACACCAGATGACAAACACATGTTGAAAATGTAAGTTAAGTGTGGTACCAGAACATCTGCATGATCTTTTAGTAGTGTAGATGAGATGTTATCCCAACCCACAGAACAATCATTTTTCAGTGACGAAATTAAAATGCGAACCTCTGCCTCGTCAGTGTTCAGAAGCACAAACGAGTCAACAGCAATTGCCTGAGAGTGTTCATCGCTGTCTAACACTGTGGACTGTCTAGAGTTTATCCCTTCCGCTAGATTTCTACCAACGTTAACAAAGAAATCATTGATTTTATCTACTGAATCTGTTGGTGATTTTGATAATTTTAATAAGTCTTTCGAGTAAGATTTATTTTTGTTAGTGCTTGTTATATCTTTAATAGATTGCCATAATTTCTTACTGTCCCTACCTGCCATTTCTACACGATTTCTTTCATACTCTCTTTTGAGTTTCTTGAGAAGTGAAGAACAGAAGTTAATTCTAATACAATATAATTATAGTAGATTCACCAGTTCCTTATTGTAACTAAAGTCTGATTTTGATCTCAGTGTTTAATGTAAGATTTTGAATTAAGAACTTAGAGTCTATTTTTTGTTAGCTTAAAAAAGCAGTATTTCCATTTAATGATTAAATAATATAAAAATACCAAAACTACACTTTTTACTTATTTTCTACAAATATAATAAACATAATTGCTAAATACATGATATTTGACTTTCTTAGAACATTAATTTATATAAAAAATATTTAATCTATATCGGGTCTGTCAGACCCACCAGGCATATGATGTAGTTTTAATCTACCAGGCATACCAAGGGTTAAACAAACAAGCCAACTCCGCAATATCCTGATAAATTCTAGGATAAATTAAGCGTCACCATTTACACTATAAACCAAGCAATAAAGTTATTTCCACCGATAAAAGAATTAAAAATAAAAATAATTTATAAAATTTTTATCACGTGAGCAGCCGTGGTTCTTCGGAAGTTATCATTATTCCAACTGAGAGGGGGCAGAACATAATAGGCAGAACATAACAGGCTTATATTATTATAATTGAGTATTTTTTTTAAAAACGTCTAACCAACTTCATTTGCCTTTAAAATTTGCGGGTTTCCTTGATTTATCAGGAGATAGATCAGATCGTCATCTGGTGCCAATGAGACGAAACGGGAACCACCAGCTTTAAAATAAAAAAAATAATTATTAAAATCGCTTCGCCCAGTTAAAAGTTATGAGGTAACAAACAAAAAAAACATACACACGAATTGAGAACCTCCTCCTTTTTTGAATTCGGGTGAAAATACCCAGACGCAATACCTACTAATATTTGTTTGATAAATAACAATAAAAATTAATCACACAACTTGGTTGTCCCGTGCGTGAGTCGAACCTGTGACCTTGTGAACAGCCGCAGTAGTCAAATACATGAACCACTAGACCACGAGGACCGTCGGTCGATCAAGCGGCCAGAAAATCGAAACAATTTTAAGAAATAAAAATTGTAACTACCTTCGTCGAACAAACGATAATTCGCAACAATATGTTCTACTGACGAACTAAAAATCGAAGATTGAAAAATCCTTGACAACACCCGCAGGCCCCATTTGAAAATCAGCGTCAAGTCCTTGCGACTTGACATTATGCTGAAATGGGGACCTATTGTTGCCGACTGGATTCAAACTTGCGCATTATTTATACATAATATAATAATTATCTATTATTTTAATTATATTTTTTTTGTGTATTATTGTACAACTTAATCTTGTAATATGTTTGCAACAATAAATCTATCTTTCTTTCTTTCTTTCAAAAATCGAAAGATCGCAGTTATATCGTACGATATTTTAGTGCGTGCAAAACAACGCACCTTCGACAAACGATTCGATCTGGAGGGATTTGTCATACATTTCATCATCATCATTCATCTCACAAAAAACTGCGCAAAAAGAACTGCACAGTTTTGTCGGTCAACTTTTCGTTCGATAAATCGTAAGGTGTGTTGGGGCAGAAGCCGTCTTCTTTCTGGTTTCCCATTCTTTGAAAACGTTTCAAAACACAGAAAACGTTTAATTTCCGAGTTAACTTATTAGGATTTAACGTAAGTCTCTGTTGTACGCAAAGGATTACCAAGCAATTACTTAACTACTATAAACTTGTAAAATTAATTCCACTAATCACAGTACTTAACCCAAATACGGTCTAAAGTCTCTCTAATAATAGACTCCTCATCCACACAACCTTATTTAAATAAGTTTATTTAAGCACACCCAAGCTCACAAATTAATTAGTTTTTGGCTTTCACTTTTTGTAGCTTTTCCTCAAGAAAAATCGTTTAATTTTTCAAACCGAGTAAGCTTTTTCATCAAATATTTTTGATAATTGTTTTTATAATAACGCAATGAATAGAGATTATTACTTTATTCCGGTCGGTAGGTTCAGGTCACTAAAAAAACATGGAAAAATTTATTCTTGATAATTTTTCCATGTTTAAATTATTTATATATCTATACATACTAATATTATAAAGAGATAAGAAAAGATTTTAAGTATGTAAGTAATAATTTCCAAAAATAAATGTTTGATTAGGAATTCCTTCCTAATTTATTTTGAAATAAAACTATTACTTTCGGAAATTACTTCTTTCTTCCAAAATAATAAAATAAATAAATAAATATTCATAGACATTTTACACAACGTCCTCTGGTCCCAAGCTAAGCTTATTATGCTTGTGTTATGGGTACCAGAATACGAATATAATACATAAACTACTTTTCTTTTGTAAATACATACTTATAATACATAGTAAACACCCAGACGCAGTACAAACATTTGTATGACAATTAAAAACATCACACATCAAAAGAAATATATCAGAAGAAAGTTTTTGTTTCTTCCCCATGTGGACCATATAATTGAATTTGATAGATACCTCCCGAATCCAGCGTATTGGGTCTACATTGGCCTATATAGATTGAGATCCTTCATAATTTTATTTACATGTTTAATGGAGAACCCTTTGTATCCTTTAACGTTATTATATTCCTGCAATAGATCAAATTTGCTTGAATATTGAAGATAGATATCAAAGTAATGTTGACACCACAATGATATTGTAGGAATCTATGTAGGTCTTAAATTACCTTTGCTATTATTTCCAAAGAATGAGTTCGGAATATTTCTAGATTACTGTTACTTTCTTTCCGTGCATAACTATTATTTATCAAATTATGTGTCGCAATAAATGAAAATTAATTGAACGCACCCTGATGAGATTCTTTATAATATACTGCTCGAAGGTACTGTCACGTTTATCTTAAGCAGCTTAGTGACGCGCCTGGGTGACATAGAATTTAAGGAAGACTTGAATTAGAGATTAAAATAAACCCAAAACCAGATACTGTAGTGTAGCTCTGCCAGTGTACTTTGCACAATCCTGGGGACAGGAAATCATGTGTATGCTCAAACCAAAGTTCCTGATAGTTCCTTTTTGTAAAAGATGTTGCAATTGACGTCAATTTTATTTATACTTTACTGACTACTCGATATTTGTGAAGCAGTTATTAGAATTATAAGCAAGAGGGTATTCTGTCTACTCGATATTTGTGAAGTAATCGAAATAATAGAGTGAATTAATATGCTATAAAGTCATTTGAATAAAAATGATTTTGATTATTTTCGATTCGCGTTTTATTAAAATTCTTATTGCTTCTTTTCTTCTATCGCTTTTCCAAAAACTCGTTGATTTGACAGGCGATTGTTGATTCTGATGTGTATTGTTGAGCGTGAGTGTTTATTAATAGTTTTTAATGATGGTACGATAAAATATATTTTGACATTATACACATTTTTTTTTTGGCCCCGTTTCTTCTACTGCATAAAGTATTATGCAGTAAATGGGTTGAGTGACCATGTAGGGCATAGTGGTTTATAACACTTAACTTGTTAAAATCAATCAATCTAGTAAATCACTGGAACCTGAACCGTTTAGGATTATTTGTTGTAGTTAAAATGTTCCTTTTAACGAACATTTAATACATTCATCAACATCATCATGATCCTCCTGCCCTTATCCCATTATTTGGGTTCGGCGCAACATGTATTTTTCTTCCATAGTCTTCTATTAGCCGTTATGTCTGTGTCGTCTCCTCTTTATTTCATGTCCTCTTTCACACAGTCCATCCATCTTTTCTTAGGTCTTCCTCTAGACATTTTCCTTCCACATTTATATTCAGAACTCTCCTAACGACAACCTCCTCTTTAATACATTCATCAACATGCCCTATTAAATAGCGATATAAAGATGATAAACACGGAAATGACTCCGTTCAATATCTGAACACGTTAACAAATCACGAACGAACAAACATATCGCAATTTCCATACAAATCCCTTCACATTACCATAGCATAAACAATATCTTATTTCCTATGACGTATATTGCAGATTACGTTTGTAAATCTGTCTCTAAAAATATCCAAAAGTGATTTATATTGTCAATATAGTAGAGAGAAATAAGCTATCAAACAAGTGTACACAACACACTGTAATGTGACGTTACGCGGAATTACGGACTTTTAGACACGAACCGTTCAGATTTTCTAAGCCATTGTGGCTTGTTCATTTTCAGACCGTGTACTGGAAAAATAAATAAATAAAACGTTATAAAAAATAAGTTGAATACTTATCCAAATAGATTAATAACTTGCAATTTCTGAATCTGTGGTAGGTATTTATTAATATGTCAAACAAAATGACTTGACCCTAGGACTTTCTCGAAAACTGTCAGCGATTAGCCGATTCTGGATTATTTTTCTTATTTTCCGTTGGAATGGCTAGACCGATTGTCATCAAAGTAGATGAAAATCTCGATAAACCCTTACAAACACCATTTAGAATTTCAATCGGCTGATCCTTCCTAAAGATATCGTCGGATATAATATCAGACATACGGCCACGCCCACCCGCACGTACACGAAAACACCATTTTAAGCCTGTTTTTCTGTGGTCTTTAAAGTTAGTATTTGTTAAGGTGTGTTATATTTTCCGTAGCTAAACAATCAAATGTCAGAAACTAAAATGTACTCCTTTTGTGCGCATTATTTCTATTACCGCCAGATTATGTTATGACTTTACGTTTATAACAAGCCTTTGTCTCATTGACGGTGATTGTTAGAGAGTTGAATTTTCCACAGGTATGCGGCAATAACAACAGACTAAAACCAGAATACAACATGTAAAAGCTCCCTCATAACAAACATATTTGTGTATCTGATGATGCGCTCTCTATGATTAATACGCCATAATATTATGGCGAATATAATAATAATTGTACTGAAACGCTTGTTCGCGGTTCCAACTCGTACTTGACTAGGTACTTGATTTTTTCATGGTATTATAACTCACTGAAGATATCTACCAGATCTTAAATTTTAAGATAACCCTTTTCAATATTAAATGGAATAGAAAATGCCGTCAAGCGTATGCTAAATTCCATTTTATATCAGTAGTCACCGACAATGACAGCGTCTTACCTGATCACATACTTTTTTTTACTTCGGTCTGACTTACTGTCAATATAGATAAAGCCTTATGCCGACTGTTTGCAAAAGTATAAATCAGAAAAACAAGACATTACGGTAACAAGTAGGACTAAGAAGTGTAAAGATAAGTCCAAAAAATCAGAAACGAATTTTAATTTAATATTGAAAAGCACTCCTTTTTAGGGTTCCGTACCCAAAGGGTAAAAACGGGACCCTATTACTGAGACTTCGCTGTCCGTCCGTCCGTCCGTCCGTCCGTCTGTCACCAGGCTGTATCTCAAGAACGGTGATAGCTAGAGAGTTGAAATTTTCACAGATGATGTATTTCTATTGCCGCTATAACAACAAATACTAAAAATAAAATAAAATAAATATTTAAGGGGGGCTCCCATACAACAAACATGATTTTTAGGGTTCCGTACCCAGTATCTCAAGAACGGTGATAGCTAGACAGTTGAAATTTTCACAGATGATGTATTTCTATTGCCGCTATAACAACAAATACTAAAAATAAAATAAAATAAATATTTATTTAAATTCCTTTGACTATGACTTTGACTTAGAGGAAGGGAAAAAGGAAGATTTATGTTAGGAAGTGTTTCACATTCTCGCACCACAATTTTTGGCATTGCGATCTGAAAATGAAAAATTATTTGTATTTAATATTTAATAAAAATAATTAAAGAGAATTATTAAAATACATTTATTTTATATTGTTTGAAAAATAATATAGTAAAATCTCAGATGTTGAATATTAAATTAAAATTCCTCGTGATTTTTTGTAAATAGTAAAAATACCTGACCTCAATTTAAATTTATACAAAATCATTGTAAATTAATGATAACTATAGAAATTCCAGTTTTTAAATTAAAATTTCGTGAAGAGAATTTATGAAATATTGTTATTTATATTTTATGCAAAATGATTTATTGAAATCTCAAATGACGAATTGTAAATAAAAATGCCATGTGTTTTTTGTCAATATTAGAAATTATTAATTAAATTTTGTTTTTGAACTTAAAAATAAGAAAAGCGAATTTATGAAATATTTTTATTTTATGGAAAATGATTTTTTAAATTATTAAATGACAAGTGGCAAGTTGAAATGCCACATGTTATTTGTAAATATTAAAACTACCTAACCTGCAAACCAATTAGTATAAAAATTGTAAATAAACAAAAAATAACAGATATATTACTTACTTCGAATAACTGAACACAAAATTTTATTCATAAAGTTTATTTATAAATTTAACTCACTGTTCATACACTGTATAAGTGCTAATAATATTGTAAATAGATGAAAAATCTGCGTTTACTGCAAATGACGTTATGCGACAGAGTTGCCATCTAAAGTTCTAATAATTAACTAGTAAACGAATACACAAACCAATATAGCGTGTATTATTTCTCGATATCCCTTATTCTCTCTTTAGTTCAATCTTTCTCACTATAGCTCTCTCCCACCTCTAGCTCCATGGCACTGCGTGATACGACGTTCGCTCTGTCTCACTTTTTCTCTCGATCTTTCTCACTTGCTTGCTCCCTACTCTCACTCCATGGCTAGTTGCGTCATGCTACGTTCGCCCTTTCTTACTCTCTCTCAATCGGTCTCGATCGCTCTCTCTCTTTTTCGACACTTCCGTTGCATACCTGCATGACGTTACATCTGTAAAAATTTTACCTTCATGCGCCTACAGAAGTTTCACTTCAAAAATATCATCAAAATCGCTTTCCCCTGTTAAAAGTTATGAGTTAAGAAACATAAAAAAACATTGAAAAACACACAGACGAATTGAGAACCTCTTCCGTTTTTTGAAGTCGTTTAAAAATCCATAACTTCCACAGATTACATATTATTACTATCCAACAAAAATAAGACATAGGATTTTATTATTTTTGGCAAGTTGAACTGGGGCAGTAGAGAACTATTTGTGATCAAATAGGGCCATTCAGATTACATTTTATGGAGTTTATTTTCTACTTTAGTGAGCAAGGATAGCTGCTGATCATCAATATAGCTTTTAACCGGCGTAGTAGCAATAATGAAGTTCCTTCAATAATGAATTACCCCTAAAGCTAAATATTACAAGTAATTTATAGCAATCATTATTTTTAAGGTCAGAATAAAATTAAAGCTCAATTTTAACGATGAATATTTTACGATAACTAGAGTTTCATCTCCTGATTTTAATATTTTATTAAAAAGGCTATTAATTCCTTAAAAGTTCCGTTTGCCCTATATATATTTTTATGAAAAAAATATATCGCGCATTCTGTGTGGTGTTTTGTTATGTAGCTTTACAAACAAAATAAACTTCTAATGTCCCCTACATTAGAAATTTATTTTCATAATAAACATCAATCAATGAAATTTCGTCTTAAGGGCCTACATCAATATTATCGTTTATCATCGCCGACACGTACATATTAACACAGCCAGTAGGCACAGAAAATGAATTAGGGATACTTTTCCTATTTACTCAAAATCTACCAAATATATTTTAATTCTGATTTACATGTTTCTATATATGATATTTACTTATGTTTTTAAAGTTATTTCATTAGTTAATCCGCGATAATAGACCGACAAATGAAAAAAATAAAAAATTTGAGAGGTTGTTTCGCCAAGATTTTCTATCGAGAAAACTTTTTTCAATCGCGTTTCAGAGTTTATGCGATCCTAGATAATATATTGAAAAAACATATACTTAAAAATTAGAGCTCTAGCCATTCAATCTAAAGAAACAACATACATACATATAAAATATAAATACATAGAAAAATGCACGAAGCTATTTTGGTATCCTCTTAACATGACAAATTATTATTATCCTATTACCAAAGAAAAGCTGCTAAAGCTGTGTTATAAATCTATTTCAGTGCACATAAGAATATGTTAGACGTCGAATCTTAGGTGTCTTTTTTCTTAACTTTTTAATATAACACTTCACTCTACTTACTCACTCTTTACTTATATACTGTCTTGATGATGTATTTGTATATTTTTCTAGCAATCAATTCACATAATTAAGTACCTAATTAAAATGATGAATACGGTGATTAATAACATCTTGATGACATAAATATAATCGATTCTGATCCAATTGCGTCATTTACATTTTTATATTGCTTTAATAAATCAGAACAATTTTTATTAGTCGCGTGGGTATTATTATTTAAGAAAGAAAAAAGTATTTCAAGGACTGTTTGCGCTACATCAAATCTGAAAGTCGCAAGTAAGGCGTTTCTGCAATATTTAATAATAGATACTATTTAAATTAAGCTCTTTCAATTACATACGTACTAATTCCACTTTAATTATTCTGATCATATTGTTCTTTTCAAAGTTAATAACTGGTATAAAAATTCTGCGAGTAAGAAAAATATCACGGTTTAAAGAAACGGTAACTTCATCGATAATCTTATCCATGCGAAGCCGGCGCATGTATAATATAAATAAAAACTTCGACGTAAAATACCTGGACTTTACCGGTCAAACAAGCACTGAAGTGGAAATCGAAAGATCTGAAGAATGCTCAACATAGAAGTGCCTTACTCAAGCCCTGTTTGTTCCGATTTTAAAGCATTTTCAATAACTGTGATATTGGTGTGACCATGTGGTTCTGTGTATCGTAGCGTAAAATTAAATTGCCAAGAGATGTACTAGAAAATACTCACGGATTTACCTGCATTGATATTATACGTACTAGCCTGTTGTAATAAAAATACTAGAAAATATTTTTTAGTAAAACAAGCTATACATATACGAGTAAAGCACAAACGCAGCGCACGCAACTCACGCCTTAACGCCCTCAGATATTAATGTTATATAGCCCAAAACCGTCCTTAATAAATGGACTATCCAACACAAAAAGAAATTTTACATCGGACTAGCGGTTCCCGAGATTAGTGCGTTGTCGTTTGTTTACACACGCTATCTTCGATACCATATAGGATTATTATTATTATTCCGATACGATTATTAACCACAGATCCGATTTGAAAAATTCTTTCAGTGTTGTATAATACGTTTATCGAGGAAGGCTATATAACATCACGCTGCGACCAATAGAAGAGAAGCATTAGTGAAAAGTGTTGCAAAAATGGGAAAAAAATTTCTAAATTTCACGTGTACGTAGTGATATGTGATGTAGGTACTAAATTTAGTTTGTTAACAATTTTTTTACAAAAATCTGTTTTTAATGCGACCAGACTATAAGATTCAAGTTGCTATCTATAAGATGAGCGATACCAGCCTAAAGGCTTAGACATAGTCACAAAGAAGCTCGATCAAGAACACTTGAGCTAATTGTGTCTAACATAAATATTGATCTAATATTTTCTAACACTTGCGCGACTCATCTGTTTAAATAAAACTACTTTTTACGGATTTAGACGCGTATATTTGTTTTAAATTTTGGCCCGACGTTTCGTGGCCGAGTCTCACCCGTGACCATGGTGACTGCAAAGTCTCCGAAACGTCGGGCCAAAATTTAAAACAAATATACGCATCTAAATCCGTAAAAAGTAGTTTTATTTAAATAAATATTGATCGTTTCATATTTTTTGTAGGCCTAGTGAAAATAAAATAGGTTCAGTTTTCCTCAATTTATTATGATTGGCTAAATTGAAAGCAAGAAACGTCAAGCAAAAAGTGATCAATGCCGAATATAAAGATAATGGTCTTATTCATAATGACTTATTGGAGGTTTAAAAGTTCGCTAAAATCGGTTCGCTAAAATTGTCAAAAATTGTTATTCATAATAGTCTTTTTCACACTTCAAAACATTATTCTCAGAATAATATAAAACGTTTGGTAAAATGGTTCATTACTAATGTTGAAATACACAAAAATCTGGATGTTAAAACTGTGCGTGAAGAAATAGAATGTCACACAATGAGATACAAAAAGAGACTCGCTAATCACCCCAATGAATTAGCAATCCAGTTACTACAAGTCAGCAGCAGAACACGCTTAAAAAAACGTGTCATACTCCAACCTGGACAATGAAGAGAGCTAAATAAAGGATAAGATGTCTCCCATGATGAGACTCTCCCTTTGCTGTTATCTGACACTTAACAGATCTGTTTATGGTCAAAGGACTGATCGCAGATAGCACGAGGAAAAAAAATGATAATGTTATTGTTTAAACCTCCGATAAGTCATCTATACTTTTTTTTTTGGATTGTCTCCTCACCCTAACCGGGCCATGGTGTGTGCCCTGAGCCTGACCATGAACCGGCAAGGGGTAGCATTACGAGGGGCTCAACGCAGTGGGGGGAGCGTTAGGTCCCCCCATCACGTGTGCCGCATTCGGCACAGTAGCAGCCCGCCACGTTCGGCCTCCTCTCCTGCCAAGGGCGCCAGCATTTGCCCGCCGGCGGCCCCGAGTTGGGGCCCTGCGGGGGGGCAACGTGTCTCCGGCACGCTCGCGCTCCCGCAGGGCTTCTCTCTTAGCCGCCATCACCTCATGAGCATACGAGGTGACGGCAGCCCAGCACCGTTCGCTATCGGCCATGGCTGATACAACGGCTGAGAGGGACAGGTCAGGCCCAACTGCATCCACAATTGGGTGCGTTGGGCGGCCCAGCCCGTGCACACAGCGAGCGTATGCTCAGCCGTGTCCACGGAGCCAGCCACGCAGTGGTGGCAACCGGGATCCGACTCTATCCCCACCAGCTACCACAGGTACTTGCCGAAGCAACCGTGACCTGTGAGGAGCTGAGTCGGAAAGTAGGTCGGCTCCCGGTGCCCCGCCTCTACCCACTGCCGTAGCACTGGGCGGACTGCCTCGACAAGCTGTTTGCCTGCCGAGGGGTTCGCACATCGTTCCTCCCATCTCCGGAAGAGATCGTCGCGACATTCGCTCCTCCAGTGAGCGATCTCTTCCGTGAGGGGCTCCGTTCCCGCCTGCCGCATCAGGGCCCTCCGTCGGTACACCTCTGCCTGGGCCTCAGCTTCGAGATCCCAGGGGAGGCTGCCTGCGATTAGGCACGCTGCCTCATAAGAGACGGTGCAGTACGCTCTGGAAGCCCTCTGCGCTAGGACCCGCTGCAGACGTCGCAGCAGTTTCAGCGCTGAGGGCTTCCCTCGCCCAGATGGGCACTCCATATAGAGCCATGGAGCGCTCCACGCCGTCATAGAGACGGCGACCGACTTTCCCTGCCCCCCCACAATTGGGGAGCAGCCTCGCGGGCATTCCCGCGCACGACACCAATTTGGGCGCCAGGGCACGGAAATGCTTGCTAAACCTCCACCGGCTGTCGAGGACGAGACCGAGATATTTCATAGTCCCGCCAACAGAGGTTCCACCCACAACAATGGAAAACCCGAGAGGGGGCTTTGTCCGAGGCCCATTTAAGAATACGGCCCCGGACTTCTCGAGGGCCACCTCTAGGCCGAGGGCCCTGATGCGGCTCACAATACGGGCTGTACCAGCCGTGGCGAGGACGCCAGCTTCTCCAAACTAACATTCGGGCCCACCGCCTCTAAGTGCTCGACGAGGCGTGCAGCGAGCACGCGCTCGAAAAGTCTTGCACGCCTCATCCAGCAGGACGATGGGCCGAGGTCATCTATACTTAATATTATAAAGCTGAAGAGTTTGTTCCGTCACCACACGAAGTTTTGCCATGAGTACGCTTAAAATATGCCCATCAAAATGTTTCTCTTAAAATGTCTAGCTTTGTCTGTTCTTGAATATTTATTTGTTCATTGAAATTTCATTAATATTTTTTAATTATTGCATGTAAAAACTTTGTCATTGATCCACTAAACTATCTGTCGAAAATTATATACTTTGTACTTAGTGTTAAATTCAATATTGCAATAATGAAATGCATGCCAAACAACACCGCTATCGAAAATTATAGATTTCTAGAATACTCGAAGTACTTGAACATATCGAGTATTGGATTGAAACATGCTAATATTAAGTAAGCCTTTAGTAATACTTCCTGTTTGATACGATATTGGATCAATCGTAAAATACATAATAGTTACTCATTTCCAACGTCTTGACCGATTTTATGAAACCTATTTTATCTATCTAAATAATATAATCCGAGTTTAATTTGTCGGTTCATTACACTTTTCAAATTGAGATTAACCTAAAAGGGACGATTTGTTTTTGTAATTTCGACATTACGGTTAGGCTCAAATACCAGAAACAGGGCGCATTAAAAAATTCAAAATAGTTATAAAATAATTTATTATTTTATAGTTCCATCCATCCATCCATCAACCTTTCTCAGTCCACTGCTGGACATAGGCCTCCACCATAGAACGCCACAACGCGCGGTCTTGCCCTAACTGCATCCAGCGGCCCCCGGCGTATTTGACGATATCGTCGGTCCACCTTGTTGGGGGCCGCCCCACGCTGCGTCGTCCGGTTCGTGGTCGCCACTCGAGGATCTTCCGTCCCCAACGGTCATCAGATCTTCGAGCGATGTGGCCTGCCCATTCCCACTTTAGCGTGCTAACTCCTCGGGCTATGTCGTACACACCAGTCCTTCTACGGATTACGGATTTTATAGTTATATTGAACGAAAGTACTGTGAAATGTTAAATAAAGCTTTTAACTGAGTTTACTATGAACCTTTCAAGATTTTGTGGGGAAAAGTTTAATAGCACACTGCAGAGTGGATCCTACCACTAATAAATTAGCGACGTACTAAGAGCCGTTCATGGGATATTGTATAATTAATTTACGATGTAAAATATCAGATTTACATAAAGCATGTTTCTTTCACCTGATCTCAAAATTAACCTATTCTTTGAATTCGGAGTACCAACGAGATATACACAAGAATCTACCTACTTGATTTTCTTTGTTTTCTTTTGACACCTGATTCAGACCCATTCGAAAATTGTCATTTAATCGCTTTAATATTAAAGTTTGGACATTATAGCTTTTCTTAAAACATAGCCATTTCTGATAGGGTATTAATTTTAGTGCGTAGTAAGTTGATTTGAGCATTGTCGACACATACACCTGCACGGCATAAATTGCATCTTAGCTTGCTATATGTTAATAAATATAATGTTTATTTTTTAAATTATTGTATACAGATCTTAACTGTTGATCAAAAATTGATCAAAACTTTTGACGAAAATCTTTATAAAAACAAATCGAAACTTTCTTCCTTTCTTTGTGTGATTCTCAAGCTTTGAGCTCATGGTATTTTGAAATTAGTTAAGTTCTGTATAGTAACTATCAACGTATTTTATTTGATGCTGTGTTTGTTTTTCCATACTCCAAAATTCCCCGTATGGAATAAACTGTTTTCTACTGGTAATGGTTAGGTAAAAAATACACAAACTTGTTCAAAGATGTGACTTATAACGACTAATTTATACTTATAGTGTTATGTATTGTAGCAAGGCTGTATATTATTTGCCACTTCGAGGCGCCTACAATACATAGCACTAGATGAAGTTACTCGTAAACTGTCATAATAAAACTATATTTTTAACGTGTAATCCAGGTCAGATTAAAATAGTTTGATATAGAAACATATTCACTACAATGTATGTGGATCTGTAATTGTTATGGAAACGAGTCCTGTTTATGAAGTTTATTGGATTCGGCAAAATAGAATAATAATCTTTGTCCAACTTTCCAAATGAAAAGAAAAGCCAATGCAATAACTGACATAATGTTTTTTGTAGGGACTGAAAACATATTAAGAATATTTGAGAGATTACTGATACTAACTACCTGTGCCCGGCGGATATTCATTGCATGTGATTCTGAGCTTGAGAGCTAGGTTCCTTATGACTTACAGATAACGACCTTTTCACAGTTCTACTAAACATACACGAAAAGTTTATTAAGAATCAGTCAAGCCGTTCCTGTCGAATTCACAGGAAATATATGTATACTATGAGATTTTTATATATCAAGTTAGAAAAATTAGACTGAAAACATATACATGTCGAAACTCTATTCTCGTCCATATGCCGTTAAAGCCATTCAAGCGTATAACATCTATGGGAGATGGAAAACTCGATAAGAAACCCCATACATAAATAAATCGAGTATACGGTATTACGTTTACCTCATTTTTTGTTTGTACATAGCATAAGGATAAGTGTTACTTGGTTATGAAATAAATATTTATTTATTATTTATTTATTTATTTAAAATGGTACATTAAATACATTGGTACCAAAATTTTATGCATAGGATATTGAACGAAGATCGAAACGATGTGTAAACGTAGAAAGACGTTATATCACGTCCTCATTATACCGGTCTTGTGCGTTTGTCAAAGCTTTAATATTATTAAAATTTAAAATACGGCTTGATTAGCATCACTATTATAGACCAGTCATCTTTTTACCAATTATGCTTTAGTGGGTTTCTTGATTAACGGCTATGCGATGACTGTGAAGGGTATAGATTAGGTTATCTACCTAATATATAAAATTTCCATGTCACAATGTTACCGTACCTACTGTAATGTTGTTACCGTACATACTCCTCCGAAACGGCTTTACGATTTTTACCAAATTTTATATGCGTATTCAGTAGGTCAGAGAATCGGCTACTACCTATTTTTCAAACACCTCCCCCTCCCTGACATTTTTATGGGAAAACAACGTTTGCCGGATCAGCTAGTATCTTTACAATAAAATGTATCATTCATAATTTATTTCGCAGGTAAGTATCAATATTGGTGGAGTGGTTTATGCAATGGACTGCCGATCACGAGGTGGCAGGTTCGATTCCCGCTTGGGACAATCATTTGTGTGATATCCATAAATGTCATACAAATGTTTGTACCGCGTCTGGGTGTTTTCTATGTATTATAAGTATGTATTTACAAAAGAAAAGTAGTATATGTAGTCTATCCGTATCTGGTACCCATAATACAAGCATAGAAATATAGCTTACTTTGGGACCAGAGGACGTTGTGTGAAATGTCCTGAATATTTATTTATTTATTAATATTAGCTCAAGAAAGCAAAGGAAAATGGATATAAAAAATTTTTAGAGCGAAATTAAATCATACTCTTTTATTGGTAAAATCGAAAGACTTAAAAAGACTGAACGTGGGCACTTTATCAATCAAAGCTCCAGTTGAGTTAGCGTAAAAAGGCACTTGTCAAAATGTATTTTGAATCTGAAACAGCCGAACTTTTTTTTACCAATTTCAAAACGAATATTTCAAGCATTCGGACTTCTAACATTTTATTTTTAACCAATTTAAAGTCTGTCCATTCTTTGCTGCAGTCTAATATCTTTATCATAGCTAACAATTTTACGTCTAGCATATCTTTGTATGATAATTCTGTCGCTTTGTATGGAGTGGTGTTCTTGTTCTGCCTTTTAGATCGTGCTTACTGCATGATATCTTTCCAATCAGTTATAGAGTATGCTTCCCTGTATCTTTTTTCTTTTTCTATGGCACTATGCGTAGAGCCTACCTCCACAAATCTGTGACCGTTGTAATAATAATGCATTTTCAATTAAAATGACATAGCAGCTGGTCTGTGCTGACGAATTAAGAATAAAAGTGTTTGTATGGATTGTCACTTTGTATGGATTTATTTGTATATTCGATCTTCCTGCATGATAAAATGTATTTAATAAAATCTATCAAAAATATTCTTTTTGTATACTTACATAATCTTTATCGTAATCAAAACATAACTGCAAAACTGATTACACACCGAAACGAAAAAAAAAATGTTTATATTTCAAACTGACATATGACATTTTTTACACGCTTTATAATAGCTTCACTTGTATGTTTGTTTGTATGTTTGTTTGTATGTTTGTAACCGACTCCTTCGGACGCTATTTTGACCCACTTTAAACGGTCAGATTCTATTCAAATTTTGCACAGCTGTCAAAGACCGATGACAATGCAATAATTCGATTAAATAAAGCGTGTTTTTTAGTTTTTTAGGGTTCCGTACCCAAAGGGTAAAAACGGGACCCTATTACTGAGACTTCGCTGTCCGTCCGTCCGTCCGTCCGTCCGTCTGTCACCAGGCTGTATCTCAAGAACGGTGATAGCTAGAGAGTTGAAATTTTCACAGATGATGTATTTCTATTGCCGCTATAACAACAAATACTAAAAATAAAATAAAATAAATATTTAAGGGGGGCTCCCATACAACAAACATGATTTTTTTACCGTTTCTGGCTCGATACTAATAACGTTGCCTTATGTTGCATAGATAATGGTACGGAACCCTTCGTGCGCGAGTCCGACTCGCACTTGACCAATTTTTTAAACTATTTTTTATTCCGAACACTCTCTGAACCCCTTTTTTATTTCGTCATATCTCCTAAGATATTCATTTAAATTGTATGCTGTAAAAAGCAGTTATAATCTATATTAAATGCGTAAGCTAACTAAGGTATTTAATTTGATAATAAATGTTACCAAATACACATAAATAGCTTTTAAAAACACCCTATTGATTTAGATAATTTTTTTGACGTTCTTATTTTAAATAAGGAATATTTTTTTAATGACACTGAAGCACAATATACTGGTCCACTCAACATCAATAACAATTATTAGTAGTACAAATCATGGAAACTTATATGAGTTTTCTGTAATCCATGGGTTTTTTGTATACCGTTTACAAACTACCACGCACCTAAGGGTTAATAGATTTTTGATACTGCTGTAAATTGTCCACGTAACCTATATTCCCTTCTGGCAGATGTTGCCTTTAGGCCTGTTAGCGACAGCATTTTTTACATAACTAATAAATTCTAATAAAACAACAATTCCATAATCTACGTTTAAAATAACAATTCCATAATCTCTTAAAGTTTGAAAGTCAAGAGCACGGCACTGAAATTTAGATGACAATAATCGGCTTTTTAATTACTTATTGAAACTTAAGCTATTATAAATTAATATTATTATTTTAGAATCTAGTGAATCTGCGTTATCTTGTCAATTTTGGATGGAATTTCAAATAGCTACTTTCTAAAATATTTGTAATACAATTGACGATTAACAAATAAATAACTTGTATTACTTATTCTTAAAGCTTAACAAAGTTAATATCTACACTTAATATTCTAAAGCTGAAGAGTTTGTTTGTTTGTTTGTTTGAACGCGCTAATCTCAGGAACCACAGGTCCGATTAAAAAAATTCTTTTAGTGTTGGATAGTACATTCAGCGAGGAAGGCTATAGGCTATATAAGATAACGCTGCGACTAATAGGAGCGAAGCAGTAGTGAAAAATGTCGCAATAACGGGAAAGATTTTCTAAATTCCACGCGTACGGAGTCGCGGGCAGCAGCTAATATTTATTAAAATGATGTTCTGATCTAAAATGATAAGAACGTCATATTAATTTAAATATTTTTATTTACAAAGAATTACATAAAACAAAATCTAACTATACAATCCACATTCCACTATAAAGCTATTGATAGAGGTATATCGGAACCAAACATTATTAGTAACGTTATCCATAAAAGGTTTTCAAATATTTGCCCAAGATCTTTACCATTTTTATTAAACCTACGGTTGTCGTTTTTATCCTTATGTAACGTAACGTAACATTTACAAGGGGACCACGTTCGTAATACTATTTTTAACACCCTTGCTCGTAAAGCTGATGTAATTCCACCGGTTTTAAATATGTAAAACGGGTCATAAAAAACGCGTGTGTTACCAAAGCAAATAGTTAAGTTATAGTCCATACAAATTTCATAACGGTATTATTTGCCATTTCAAATATGGAACTGATCGCCGCCGCACGACTCGAGCAGCGCGCTGTTGCTATTCAAATTTCGAACTAATTGCCGCGCGACGCCAGTCAGTAGGCAGCGCTAGCGCGCTGTTAAAATGGCGGAAAAGCAACAGTGTGCTTTCACAGATTGAGTTTATTTAAAATAAAAAAAAAACTGTTTATTCGGTAATTTAAAAACTTGGCTGCATGCTCTAGCGTCTTTGCCAACATTTTCACGCAGCCACGGCAGAAAATAATCCTTGCGCCTTTTTTCTCAAATTTTCTTTTCTTTGTACTTGTATTGTGAATATCTAAAAATGACAACTTTCAATAATGAAGATGAGCAATATATTACTTCAACTCCACCGGATATACTAACAGAAGCGCGAACCGCATGCGACAGCTTGCTGCCGTCAATATCCAAGGACAGATACATAACCACGTATGAAAATTTCTTGAAGTGAAAAAACATGAAAACTGCCAATTTTCCGAAAATGTAGTTTTGGCATATTTTAATGAACTAGCTAGTAAATATAAGCCTAGACAACATATTCTATGCTGAAAAGTATCCTCAAGATAAAAAATGGTGTCGATATTAATTTATATTCAAATCTCATTGCATTTTTAAAGAGACGCTCTGATGGTTTTTTAAGGAAAAAATCTAAGGTACTATCATCAAATGACGTCGAAAAGTTTCTAAAAGATGCTCCAGATAGCCAGTACCTGGCAACAAAGGTCAGTTCGCCTCCTTATTTTATGTATTGATCTACGAGTACCTACTGTACATACTCTTTTACATATTTTTTAACGACCGTCTGTAAGCTAAGTACCTATACCTTATCTAACACATTTTTATTTCTTTTCAGGTTGCGTTAATATTTGGTATTAATGGTGCATGTAGACGGCAAGAGCTTCACAATATTACCACAAAAGACATTGAAAATCAAGGCACAATGCTTTTAGTTAAAATCCCAAACACTAAAAACAAAATACCCCGATCTTTTATTATCGACGGCCCATTTTATGACGTGGTCAAAAAGTATGAAGGTCTGCGTACGACTAAGACAAAAAATAATCATTTCTTTCAGAATTACCAAAAAGGTAAATGTACTGCGCAACCTATTGGCATAAATAAATTCGGTGCCATGCCAAAGGAAGTCGCCAAGTTTTTAGGATTGCCGGATGCTGATTGTTATACAGGGCACAGTTTCAGAAGAACGTCAGCTACATTACTTGCTGATTCGGGTGCTGATATATTGACTTTAAAGCGGCATGGCGGGTGGCGTTCTAACGCAGTAGCAGAATCTTATGTAGAAGATTCCATCCAAAACAAAGCAAATATAAGTGCCAAAATAACTCAGGCAATAAATTTGGAGCCACAAACGAAGAAGTTTTGCCCTGAGCCGCGCCCCTCTACTTCTACTGATGATACTTTTTTATTTACAACTAATGACGAATTACAATGCTCGTCTGCCGCCTTTCAAGAAGTTTCGTCGTCTCCAACATTTACCCAAACACAAAACAATGACATTATGAATAGTAATAATAATAATAAAAACATAATTAAAAAACCAACTACAACTACGTATCATTTTAATAATTGTAATTTCACTAACTGTTTCAATAATTAAAAATGAACAAAATATAAAATGTTTTTTTTTCTGTTTCCTCGCAAATGTGTTAAAAAACGTCGTACGTTATACGTGCGTATTGGTTATAACATGCTCGGCTTAATTACGCCCTCGCCTTCGGCTCGGGCTGAAATTCCGCCTCGCATGTTATAGCCATCTTAACGCACTAATATCGTATTGTACTATTCCTGTTCAAATTAAGTACGGTGATATTTTCATTTCTTGCGTCTAGCTTAACATCGTGATATATTGTCACAAGAATCAGTCAATCTTGATTCTAATTAATATTTATAGATTTCTATCACTGTCAT
The DNA here is from genome assembly GCA_916999025.1 of Orgyia antiqua. NCBI lineage: Eukaryota > Metazoa > Arthropoda > Insecta > Lepidoptera > Erebidae > Orgyia > Orgyia antiqua. The sequence continues at coordinate 29,136,265 of OU779871.1, forward strand.
GTTTGTAAATTTATTATAGGCAACCTGTAACTACATAGTTTATCATGTCTGTTTTGGAAGCATTCTTTCATGGTAGTGACATTATTGCATTATCGTTAAATGTATGTGCAGAATTATAGTTCAAAAAGACATTCTGTAATGGGTGAAAGTTTTGAAAAATTTGCATTAAATAAGCACATGAATTATGGACCGCATAACACCAATTTCTATATTTCAATTTGTGCTATAAAATTTGTAGAATCTCTTTTTATCTTTTAAATCGGTGCAGACATTTTCCGGTAGGCAGTCGAGTAACATTAGTAAACAAGGATACCTCAGAGTTAAGCCCTCCTTTATTTGGTTAAAAAGTTTAATCAAGTACCTTTAAACAAAAGGTATGAGCCATTTTAAGCTCCAAACCCCGATTCAATCCAAGCCCCGATTCAATCTGTTGTTTCAGTATGTTGTCAGGTATTTAGGAAAGGTCGCGAACATTAGGGTGAAACGAGTTCACAGTGATTTTGCATTTTACTAAAGATTGATTAGACTAGATACGTGTCTTCTTTTTCGTTACAAGTAATATAGGCCATTGGAAAGTAATTGGAAGCGATATTCTGAATATCAGTCAAATCCAGACCAATTTATTTTATAGAAGAAAGGTTTATCGCCCTAATTTACATAGTTAATAACTGCTACTGTTAGTTTTATCGTTTAAATAATCGAGAAGATAAATTTAAAAATCTAATTAACTTGTCGTAGTGTATGCGTAATCTAGGATTTAATGTATTATGCTGTAAACTTAATATTCAGTTTATTTATTTCTTCTCTATTATTTATATTACACTAAATGAACACTAAATTATTTTACTTTATTGAATGACGGAACGTCAACGTGACAAGTTTGGAAAAAATCTGTTGCAAAATAATAATATTTATTTAACACTATTTAATATAATACACCCGTTCTGGAATTTATCATGTGGCTGGAAAAATAGTGTTCAAAAAGTTTTTGTTATTAATTTTGATATTTTCACACCGTACAATAGTTTTCAGTGCTTGAAATTTTCAGTGCAGAAATGTCACATGGACGATTATTTTGAATATTGCACCATGATCATATTATTATTATTTATGTTTAAAATTCAAGAAGCGACATTTAAAAATAAAGAGAGCAATAAAGGCTTTACATTACGCTACCTGAGAAACTGAATTGCTGCCAAGGCAACCATAACTGCAAAGAGGCACCCAGCTGACAGGAGAGAAAATTTTGGAGTCTGTACCTTGCATGTAACCCTTATGTGTTTTGAGTTACGATTATTACTTACTTTTTGTTATAAAACGTCCATTTTATATCCGTAACTTTTGTATTCTTTTGTAAATTCATTTTCTTGTTTATGTACATATTTAAGTTTAATTAATACTTCAATTAGGTATATATTTTTATGAGTAACCAGAGTAACCAGAGTGTAATAGAAGGCAAATTCTAAAGTTCCCCTTAGTATTTCTTAGCTCACCTTAATGTTTTGTAGATTCTAACATCTTAAATAAAAGTTCATCTAGATAAATAAATTCCATTGTTCTTTACGTTAACTGAATTGAACAAAAGGTAAGTTTATTTTGAACAAGATAAAAATTGGATTCGCGAACTAAAAACCATATTAGGTTGAATGGATTTCATTAGAATACCACTACACATACTTTCAGACTGATATCAACTTAATGTGGTTGTTATAAAGTGGAATATTGAACAGTCCATTCTAAAAATGTCCGTTCGTACAATCTCTTAAAGTAATAACAGCTTTTTAAATCCTTTAGGATAGATAAAAGCAACTTTAGTATTTATTCGATAAACAATTCGCGTCTAGTTATAATGAACTAAAACCAGCATGGGCTGGTTTTAGTTCATTATAACTAAACGCGAATTATATATTTTTTTATACTACAGTTTGAATACTAGCTATGGAGCTAGTATTCAAACTGTAGTATAAAAAAATATATAAATATTCATAGATATTTCACACAAGGTCCTCTGGCCCCAAGCTAAACACATATATGCTTGTGTTATGGGTACCAGAATATACGGATAGACTACATATACTACTTTTCTTTTTTAAATACATAGGTACTTATAATGTATAGAAAATACCCAGACGCAGTAGATACAAAGGTTTGTATGACATATTCATATTCATTTATTCGATGCAATCATGTTGTTTACAAGGTGTTAAAATATTAGACAGTATCAAACATGAACCCTGTTAGGGCACAGCAACATAACTTACTATTAATTGTTTACATAGTGATTAATATTACACTTTCTTAAATCTATTACAATTTTACTATCTATATAATTAAGACAATTATGAATATCACACATTTGGTTGTCCCATGCGGAAATCAAACCTGAGACCTTGTGAACGGCAGTCTGTTATATGAACCACTAGACCACGAGTATACTATCGCTGTTCCAATGTAAATAATTTTATGACTTATTTAGCGGCCTCCTTCCCAACCACTTATAAGTATTTTTGATTGAAATACGTCTCTGAAATCATCTATGCGGTGGTTTTTCAATAAAATGGTTGTGGGAAATTAGTTACTATAGATCAAACAAGTCATTTTTAGTAAATGTGTTTCATTAAACGTCAACACGAAACCTTAGCCCATTTTTTGTGCATATTCAATAACTTCTAGGTGTTACAGACTATGGTGATTTAGGAGCCCAAAATATTAGAAATTCGTGCGAAAACGTGAAATGGCTCTTAATATTTATTTATTTATACTTTATTGTACACCAATTACATTAAATTTACATTAAAAAGAAATATAATAAGAACCCGTACAATGGGCGGCCTTATCGCTTAAAGCGATTTCTTCCAGGCAACCTTTGGATGAATTTACTCGTAATATGGCAGGACAAGTTGGTAGTCTCTGGTGCACTTAAGTAATAAATACATGACAAGAATATAAACAAATACTATTTTAACATAAATATATACACAAATTTACATAACAATACATATTAATATATCATACATAAATACTAAAAATATACACAGACATATTCACTTAGTTATAATATTTAGATAGTAATCTTTCACCATATTTTTAAATGTTGCTAAAGTTTTAGCACGACGTATGTTTAGTGGTAAGGCATTCCACAAGCGTACAGCTGTCACTGAAAATTAATACACAAAATATAAATAAAACTGGTGTTTACTTAAGAGATTGCAAAACATGTAAGACTAATTTTTACACGTTGCGAAGCGAGACAAATAAATATCTATAATAATTGTAACTGAATGGTAAGAAAAACGATTTCTTTACACAACTCCTCGAGAAAGTAAATATCGATCTTTTCAGAAGGAACACTGTGATGAGATTTTTTATTTGCATTTGTCCGTGATTACAAATTTTTGCTTATTTTACACGACTGTGTCAGTGAAAAGATCAGAGATCTTTTGCTTTTAACAACGTATGTGCTAACGTTGAGATAAATTTCTTAGTAATTTTATTGATAGTTGGGGATTGGTTACTGTCAGCCACAATAGTATCCAAAATTTTTATCTAGTAAGATTCTACTAACTTAGGGAACCAAGATGGCCTCTTTCAAATAGAACGTCATGATCAAGCTTCCATGGAGACACAAAGAACGTTAGTCATAATTATCGTACTGCTTCTAAAGAATAGAAGTTGCCTAGATGTAGCATACATTGTCGCTCCCAAACAAGAGGTATTTGATCATGGTTTATTCTTAGTAATGTATTTTTCGTCTGTTTTTATACAATTCAAATTATAGCATATTCATTAATAATAAATAATAAATATTCATGGACATTTCACACAAAGTCCTCTGGTCCCAAGCTAAGCTTCTATGCTTGTGTTATGGGTACCAGAATACGGATATAATACATAAACTACTTTTCTTTTGTAAATACATAATTATAATACATAGTAAACACCCAGACGCAGTACAAACATTTGTATGACAATTAAAAACATCACACAAATGATTGTCCTGACCGGGAATCGAACCCGAGACCTCGTGAACAGCAGTCCGTTATATGAACCACTAGACCACGAGGCCCATTGACGAATGAATATGAATCAAACGAACATTTGTCATTTTTCTGTTTGAAAAGGAAATCTCTGAATTGTAAAAGCAAATAACCTGTCACTTTCGAGAAACCGTTATCGGTTTTCAATAACATCAAAGCAAGATTTCGTACTGTGTACATAAAAGCATACAACATTTAAGATATTATACTGAGGTTGTTCTGAAAAATTGATAACAACAAATAACGTTGTTCATAAAAAAAAAAACCGAATGGCTATAAAATCTGACAAAACATTTCCAAAAATATGTATTTTTTATTGAACATAGCTAGGTTATCGAATCACAGTTAAGTATCAGAGTTAACTGTATTTCGTTACATAATAATATGTATTCTGTAAAATCTTGCTAACATGAAGTAAAAAGATTTGTGCTTCATTGTATGAATTCAATTCAATTAGGGATCTGTCCGTGTGAAATTTGTACTTGCATGTTTGTGTGTAAAGATATCCTTTAGATGTAATTCATTTAATTTCTCTGTAGGATATGAGAACCGCCAAAATTGAAAGGTGAATATTAACGAATACGGGGCGCACAATATTTTAGAACAAATTTTTTATCACAAAATTATCACATTATTTTCTTTATATTTTAGAAGTAATAGTAATTACTTGTCACAGAACTGTGAAATGTCATTAAAGATTCAGCGTCTTACCTATTCCTCGTTGATATTCAAACAATGTTGCTTTAAATTAAAGTCCAAATTTTAATTAAAACTTTGTCGAACCTGCTAATTTTAGGTAAGTTATAATCTGAAGTTTTTTCTGAAATTAATTCGTAATTATAATACTCAGTATTTACGAATAAAATGCTGAGATAGATATTACGTGTTATGAATTCACTTCCCAATAGAATACTCGTTATATTGCATGTAAAAGTGACGTTTGTAGTTTGCTAAAACTACTTTGTCACTTGAATTAATAATACCGTATCTTATTAGACTGTGTAGTACGATTTAGAGAGGCTAGACTTACGAGACTTTAAGATTGAACGCGTATCCACTATCCGTTAAATCTGTGGATATAATTCAGTAGATAATTTTATTCGTTAAAATATAAGATTTAGTACCATCGCCATACTGGTAAAACCTTGTACTGATGCTGAGCTGACCACGTACAGGATTCTTTACTCGTCCTTGGATAGTTCAATTTGGACATGGCCACCAGCCGTTGTGTTGGTCAATACCTTGATTATTCTGTATTTTGTTTTGGCTCTCATGACACTCCAAATTTAGTTAAATAATATCTATATAATGCAACAAATGTATAATGATTTCTGTAAAAGACGAAAAAGTACTGCCACTTAGAATAGGAATACCTTAAGTTATTATACCATGGTATAAAGTAAAATATCATAGAAGCTCGCTTGCTTCTTGCATAGAAGCAGCACAATATTACATACCAGAGTGGGTATGTGACGGATAATTGTAATAAGAATTTTAATGTGTAAACTTTTCAGTTTTGGCACTTCGCCACGATACCTTATTGACCTTAGTTCCATAATTCCTCCTAATCAAAAGTGCATGGAGTATGGACGTAACACAAGTTTTTTCTGCAATAATATAAGAAAACGGAAATTACCTATTCTTTATTTTGTGTTTTTTTTTAAGTTTATGATCGTCTTTAATGAGCTTATTTTGCTTCTTCCAGGGACTACCGGTTGTTGAGCACACTGAAGAACTAACTGACCCGACTTTATTGCCTTTCGCAGACTAGAGAGGCACGTGTGAGGGCAGCTAGCTCGTCAGTAAGAAGTCGTCGACAAATATTATGCTGTCTCTTAAGATGGCATTATTTTCATTTAAGGCACTTATCAAGTTGTCATGCGTTATAGTTTTCCCAGTCTACTAAATCCTTCATTTTCACAGGATATATGGTGTACTAATGCCACGCTGATTTATGTTGCAGGATTGACGGAATTAGGCGATGACATTTGTATTGAAAAACCAGTTAGTTAGTAGCATACACCTCACTCAACTACAGCGTTTTCCTCAGACCACAGAGACAGAAGCGCTCAGCAAGACGATATCATCTGCATAACTAATGTTCACACAGATGTCATCAACATGTTACCTATCAGCTTATTGAGATATATGTAGAAGAGCACAAAAGAAGTAACACCGCCCTGTCTCACTCCACATTCCGTTCTATAGGGATCAAAAAAGTTACCTGAGCTCCGCACACTTCTAACCTGGTATAAGCTCACATACATACCAAACTAACGACTAAGATACATATAAGTAAAGAAATTTGTGTGAAATATTGTATACAACAATACAATATTTCACACAAATTTCTTTACTTTCTTTTTTGTGAGTTTTTTACTAGACCGGATATTCATCTACATGTCATTGAAGAGAATTTATATTATATTAGAGAATTAATGTTATTACGAAGCAAATACTCAGAAGCATAATATTTATTGATTTATGATGGCTTAGGCTTAGTAAGGGCTATAATTTGTGATTGATGTATGAGTTTGCTGAGCATTTTTATTAAATCTTTAGTTTCACAGATTCAGCGCTTAATAGATTTCTATGATTCTTATTTTATTGTTCACTTAATTTGACAAAATCCAGTAGCATTAAAATTATTTACTAAGACGAACTAATAAAATTTTGCCATTCAAATGAAATGAAGTGTTTTATTACGCAAAATATGGCTAATTGTTAGTTGTTACAACGAAAATGTATGTGCCACATCTTTGACCACAAGTAGTGGTGTTCAAAATTGCACAAGTGAATAATAAAAAGGCAAAATATTGTAGCCTAACGAGTCTACACTTTGAACATACACTGTTGCTTAAAATGGTCAAGGGCCTGTGAATGCCATTGGTCGCTATAAATTACGCTAATAACTGCCCACGTAAACCATTTCATTTTACTAAAGTACGACAAAATTTTATAAAGTTTATATACAATGTAATGGAAGGCCCATTACTCTTCCGGGAAAATTCTACAGTCTTAAATTATCAAAATAAAAGCGGGAGATGACAAAAATTTAAATGGATCATTACGTCCCTTTTTTGCATTTAAATGGAAGGGTTTTATGAAATATCTAATTTTATTTGTTGTATAATATCTTGCAATTTAATATAGGAAGCTGTTGTGATATGAAAAAATAAGCTTATTTAATTTCTCTTAACCAATTCATAAATATACACATTGAAGGAAATAACCACACCAAAAAGCTCAAAAGCAAAAGCTCTGCTGAGTTTCCTACGCCGGTTCTTCTCATCATTGCATGTCCTGAACCGGTGGTAGGAAAAGAAATTTTGGACTTGTCATAAGTATGTAATTTACGCAAAATAATTCGTCTACGTGATTAAGTGACTTTCATTTCAAGTGTAAAATTGTAGGACCTGTACATCTGTATACCTGTACATAGGTTGGGGGTGTTTATATTTTTTCCCTACAGCTTTTATACTTTTTTACATAAGTACTAGCTGACCCGGCAAACGTTGTTTTGCCATATAAATGTCAGAGAGGGGGGGAGGGTTTTGAAAAATAGATGTTGTCCGATTCTCAGACCTAACGGATATGTATACAGAATTTCACGAAAATCAGTCGAGCTGCTTCGGAGAAGTACGGTAACTAACATTGTGACATGGAAATTTTATATATTAGATTAAACGTTTTTGGAAACCTAAAAATCGAGATAATGAATTCAACTTTTTACGTTTTACATTTGTTTAACTTGCCGACGAAATTTTGTTAAAGAGCTAGTTTATATTAGGTATTCACTGGCTGTTGCCCGCAACTTCGTGCGTTTAAAATTTAGAAAATAAAAAATCGTAATAAGTTATGTAAAAAAAAACCATCCTTATATACCATTCTATTAATTTAAAAAACCGCATCATTATCTGTTGCGTAGGTCTGCATACACACTTATGAAAATAACGACTTGGTTTTATAATAATTATTAGTAGGAATAATAACGTGAAGCTCGCTACTACTTGTATTTGTTTCTAGCATGAAGTTTGTTGTTGACAGGCACGTCAATTTGTATGTTAATTAGTTTTACAGCCACCATGTTTTCACTAACATGCATATTTATAATGCAACTCCAAGACAGAGTTAAGCACAACTCAGGGCACGTTTCGGGATTTATTCCAGCCGTTTTACATATTGTTATTGTTTAAATTATCATGTCAGAGCATAAATATGTTAAATTAACTTTTATTTTTAACCGACAGCTCCACATAAGAATGGTAATATGTTTATCAGCCTAAATATGTACGACTTTGTATTATTTTAGACATTGTTTTATTTGTAACTATTTAATTATTTTTATCATCGAAATTGTTAAAGATAGATACTAGAGCATTTCTATGCTTTTCATCGGAAAACCCACTAACAACTAAGCTGAAGTTTGTGTTCTGTCTCAGTACATAATAATATTTTAGAAGTGTTATTAAACCAGGAGTAAGGATCTTAGTAAAAATGAACTTATAATAAGATAAACTGTTAAGAGTGATTTGTGAATGAACATTATAATTGTCTTGACCTCGGTGTTTATAACATAAAAACATATTGTATACTGTATAATAGAACTGAGAATATAATAAAATTGATTTGATTTTAACCCTCGTAAAATTAAGGTTGTGTGTATAAATTTTTTTATAATACTTTTTATATTTGAATGTGATACAAATGTAATGTAACATATAGAAGCAAAAAACTATTTTATTAGTTTTATTTTTATTAATAATTAAGTACCTGGTATCTTTCATTACCTTCACCTCACTTAATTTCATTGACCCATATAAGTATAAGAAATCTTTTGAAGGCGAAAAAGTTATAAAACAAACATGACATAAATAGAAAAAATCATCCTTAGTCCTTATTGAGAAATACCTATTATTGGATTAGAGATGTTATCCATCTCAGTGTTCTGTGATGTCGGATTAATTCGCTATTTCTTACAATGCTTTGATTAACGATCAGTTGCTTATACATTCAATGTCCATTACTAGCCTTTAATAGTTAATATCCTTTAGTAAGCTTGTACAGTTCGAAATGTACAAGTAGATTTTATATTAGTTTCTTGCTTCAATAACATAATGATTAGAAATTCAAAATGGTATTACCTTTTACGCAAATCTTTTGAGCAAGGTCGGAATAGCATACACAGACAAATAATTTTGTGGAAGAGAAAACCAAGTTTCCAAAATGACGTTCTGACGTTGAAATACATTTGTCAATTCTATTACATACATTTGAAATGAAAATGAAACAATATGAAATATAAGACTAAGGATACATAGCTACATGCAACCATCCCAGTCCTCCCAAGGGTCAGGCGAGGATCACAGTACGTACAACTTTTACAAGAGCTGAAAAGTCAAGGCGTTTTAGTCCAGAAAAGACCTTCCTATTTAAAGACACATGCCAAATTGTAAGAAGTTTACATACAACGCAGAGAAAGTTCGAAATACTACAAATTCAGACAACATTCCAAAATACAATTATATGAAATATAAATGTTTCAGACGATTCAATTAATTTTACGAACAGCATCTTTAGTATTAACATTGGTTTTCGTTTATATTGCGTGCCATTGCGAGGCCTCTCGGTATTAATTCCCAGAAAGGGCATAAACATTATTGGGGTTTTATGTTACGCTATTCGCAACAAAGTTAATATGGAGTCTGGAAATCTATGCAATACCCAAACATAACATTTGAAAACTTATGAAAACATTGGTGATAATCATGTAAGTGGTAATAATTACTTGCGCAAATCTAATATATAAAATTCACGTGTCACAGTGTTAGTTACCGTACTCCTCCGAAACGGCTCGACCGATTTTCTTGAAATTTTGTGTACATATCCCCTAGGTCTGAGAATCGGCCAACATCTATTTTTCAAACATTTTGTTTTTTTTTTTTGGTATGGCAAAACAACGTTTGCCGGGACAGCTAGTATAATATATACTTGCCACATATTAATAAAGTTGCGCATTAAACTTTAAAATTGTCAACCTGTTAGATTACGAAAACCTAGTGATTATTTACTCTAAACTGGATTAATTAATTAGATTCAGCCGTATAGTATCTGAAAATTTTCGAAAAGCCAAATATAAAATATCTGCCCAGTTAGAAAATTAAATTCCCAGTCATAAGTAGCTTTTATTAAACGTAATCTTATTTTAGAGTGAATTCAATCGCAATATCTAGGAACAATAATCTTACGTTTATTCGTCAATGTAGTATTTTACATAAATGTCAATGGAATTTGTAGGAATGTCGCTATTCGAATGGAACTGTACTGAAGACTTAAGTAAATTCCTCGCATACTTGATGTTAAATTGCTCGCTCAATTTTATCTCTTGCCAGTACACAAACCTTTATTTCCCTTGGCGTTTTTGCGTTCCTGTTACAGTGTATTTGCATTACATACCAGTATAAATCCAAATTTGACGTTATTAAGGTTCTGTATCGAAAGATCACCAAGCTGTATCTATGGAACGGTGACAGCTAAGGAGCTGACAATTTATGTATATCAGTTTGTGCTACAACAACCAACTATTCATCATTCTCCTTCTCTTATTCTGTTATTTCGGGTTGGAAATATGACTAATATCTTATGATAATAGCGGTACAGAATTCTTCGTGTGTGTGTCCAACTGTACCAACAACACCTGACAGGTTATTTTATTTTTTGATTACGTAATAATATTTGGTGCGTTATAAATATGATTTCAGGAATAAAGTAAAGTTGATAGTTTTAACTGGATTTCTTTTTTAGGTAAAGAGTAACTTACAAACAGTGGTATGCGTGTCACAATGACATTTATAACGAGGTATGTAGTACAAAATTTTCACCTCTGCGTGTGGATTGCGATAGTGATAAGAATAAATAAAATTACATTTACAGTACCTATTTTAAAAAGTTATAACATAATAAAATACATATCAAAAGCAAAAAGTCATGTGCAATAAGGGTAACAAAAGCACTAAAGCGCTAACGAAATCAAAGCGCGATACCGTAATTTATGCCATTTGCACTTAGCCACGCTTTAAGTATACCTTTATCTGATGAAAGTTTAATATGCACTTATTTATTGTACAAAGCATTTGGTATTTCTTCGGAAATATGACCTACCAGGGTGAACAACTCTTACGCCTACTAACTACGTGACTGAAATGCAAACATCTGGTTTTGTAATAGAATTCTTATTAATTAATTCAGCTCCTGTCTTCGGTGCTTCTTAAGTTATTCTATGCTAGCTGTATTCGGCAGTTTCACTTGCATCCAGTTCATTAATGTCCCACAGTTGGGCCACCTCCACTTTGGGAAGGATCATAGTCTACTATGCCGCGCTGGCTAGTTGTGTTGCAACAGGGTTTATTTTTGAGATTTCCGTCTTTCGAAGTGGGTGTTAACTGTATTCAATACCCATTAGATGGCTTTTACAGCACCCTGGGAAGGAAAAAGAGTGGTGGCACTTGTATTTTTAATCCTTCACCATACAGACATATTTATTGCTTGGATTGTCCTTACTTATATTTGAGTAATATCGTATGATAAGTCATGCTAATCACTATTACAGCGTGATCATTTTTCGAGTTGGTAAAATTTATGTACAAAATGAAACTTAAAACTTATGTAATTCACAAACCTGGTAAATAATGAACAGAGTGCTACATTCATCGAGCCGAGAGTTAATTAAGTTTCATTGTTTAGCTGCATTCTAGCATCTGAAGTTCCCTGAAGACATGTACCTACAGGTAATTGATATTGAATCTTAAATTAACTACCTTGTTAATGATACAGGTAGACAATCATAGCAGGAATCAGTTTAGATTTAAAAGTTAGAGATTCTTAAAATCAATGTGTCTTGAAATATAAAATACTAGCTATTTTATTTCTGTTACTAGCTGTAGCCTACAACTTCGTATGCGTGGAATTTAAAAATCACACCGTAACAAAAACCATCCTCTTGAATCATTCTATCTATTAAAAAATTCTTATAAAATCCGATGCGTCGCTTTGAAGATCATATGGTGCATGGGGACATACTTAATAAAAAGTTAGACTATTTAGTTAGACTTACTTAAATGCCATTCTCCGTGTGGTGACGGATTACGAATACAAGTGTCACCACCTCATCTCCTCCCAAGGGTGCTGTAAAAGCCAGCTAAGGGATCTTGCACACAGGTAACATCCTCTGTCAGAGACGGAAATCTCGAAAATAAACCCTGTGCCAACACACCTGGTCAGCGCGGCACAGTAGACTATAATCCCTCCCAATGTGGAGGAGACCCGTGCCCAGCAATGGGACGTGAATGGGCTGGAGAGAAAGAGAGAGAGAAATGCCAACTGTACTATTCAAAAAGTTTTTTTTAAGATTCCATAATAATCATTTCCTTATTGAACTTAAGACAATAAATAGAACAACAAAAGATACATGAATCTTAGCAACCTTCAAACAACTATTTGCAAACAAAGTCTAATATATTTTGTCACGTTCTGGCCCATATACGTGACAGTTTTAGCAAATGTACCATTTATGAATATTTATATTCGATAGGTGCTGGACTAGGAATAAAATAGGCCATTTAGCCGTTTATGCGTCTGGTTTCGTACAAAACTGAAGAATTACTAGTATGCGTTACTCATAAGGAAGGAAATTCGTAAGGAACCGTGGAAGATTTCTGTATCATTGTTTTCATCTTTATTTTTATCCAGGTATCACTAACTTATCCAGTCGCTTTTTCGCGCTATGACCCTGACTATATCTTCGTACTACCTACTAAGTTCTGCCTTACACTGCATCAATCGGTACATTTTTAAATATGCACGTATGGTCATGAAATTTTAATAATCATACAAGAGGTTCTTTTACCGTCTCGACCACAGTTAAAAAAGGTAAAGTGATTACGCATTTAGCTCTTATGAAGAATAATGTGCAGGTTTCTATAATATATTATACTCGACCCTCGTCAGAAACCACCTTTGAAATACTACTCATTTATTCTTGATACATAATAAACTTCTGCACAGTATACGAATTTTTCTTCCTCCAAAATCAAGTACAACAGTCGGAATTACAGTTTAAAGCGATTACTTCCATAGTTTAATTTACGATTTTTGCCAAAATATCTTATTATCTTTACCCATTGAGTGACTGCATTGAGGAATTGCCCTACTTTTAGATTTCTTAGGTAGATTTAGTAAGTAAGCTAACGCAACAAATTTCTTAGAAAGCGGTTTGTATATGTTTCCAGCTTACGAAGATGTTACCTCATTAAATGATTACAAATAAAACACAACAATTATATACTATCATATTTATTTGTACATATTTATAGAATCAGTAAAACCAGTGTGAGTTTTATGACAAGAATTCGTATTTAGTCATAACCATAGAGTTAATATTGTGGTACAGAACTATAAAATAGCGTAGTTTTAGTAATTAATTACCAACAACAACATTCTGCAATCATGCTTATTCTGTACCACATCTGTAGAACATAACACACGCTTAGAATGAAAGTGAATTAACTCAAAAACAATGTTCACAAAGTTCGAGGGTAGTTTAACGTAGTCAACATTTCGATAAATGTTATAAATATGAGCTTAGCTTGGCACCACTGGACGTTGTTTAAAATGTCCATAAATATTAACTCCAGCAAACCGAGATTTCTTGTCGTATATTTTTGAGTTGTTTCACTTTCGTTCTATATTATAGGAAATATCGTGTTTTGTAGTAGATTTTGTGGTTTACAAATAATAATAATTTGGACTCAAATTGTAATATTCTTTACGTACAGTCGTACATGTTACTCCAAATATTACTAAGTTTACTGAAAATCATTTAAAACACTGAAAATATTTTATTTCTTTGGTCTTGCCATAGAAATTTAAAAAAAATTTAACTGATTAATAAAATGTCACTGACATCATGTCAGTCCTAAATTACATGGTTTCTTACAAACAATATTTACAAATTGTAAAAAGCAACCAATCAAAAAGTCGAAAAACGATAACATCCTCATTTAAATATATTTTTAAAAATCGTTTCATTTGATAAAATATAGGCAAATATTCAAATCTAGCTTATAATTTATATTAGGTAGGTACGTAATAAATTACTTACAAATATTTATTTACAATAGAAATGCAATTTTCTATCTTAAGGTAACTTTGGTCATGTTAATATACACATAGATATATTTTAGTTCTTGTGTATGTTGAAATAAATAAATTGTGATGAACATTTTTCGTATCGCCGTTAACTTTATGCAGATGTAGAAAAATATTTACAATTCGAACATAAATTTTATGCAATCGTTGTCAAAATTAATTTACAAAATCTAGTTAAAGAAATATAATAACAATATTTATCAATCCGCATCCGTTTTACAACTGTAACATAATAAATTACAAAATATTATTTACAGAATAAACTTTCAAATGGACTAACAAAATGTGTTTAATTTATTCTCTAGGTAAAAATAATTTCATTTTTATGGCGCTTAAAATACGCTAGAATGAAGCATATTTTTGTATAGAATTTTCTTACTTTACTGTTCTATTAACAAATATTTCTATTCCAGTTAATATCACCCATGTTTCATGCATTGGAAGTTTATTATAAACTCGCATTTTTAAATTTCTGAATTATCTTATATTTAATATACTTCATAATATTTATGCATCACTCACAGTTTAGGATCATTTACACCGCCGGTTCTCGAATATGTCCGATTTATATCGATCGGGCTGACGACCAAGTCGGATTCACATCGACCCTGTTTTCGAGGATATCCCATGCTCATATTTTTGGCGTAAGGCCAGTCGTATTGCAAAACCTCTTCGTGCTTTATCTTTATACAAACTAGATAATAAATACACAAAAATTTCAATACAATTCACATCAACCCATTCGTTATATTAATTACTCGTAAGGTATATTCAAATGACAGTGACACAACACCAAAAATAAAGTATGTTGTCTTCAGACAGAATTATATACAAATAAAGTGTAAATAAATAAGAAATACTCACTAATTGAAATTGTGACAATTGCGTAAAGTGAGTTGGTCTCTTAATGGCATCCAATTATTTAAGGTGTTTATTTTTTCAGTTTACTAGTTTTAATTAATTTTGTTCAAATTATAAGTCAAAAAGTTGTTAGTGCATTTTAATTAGAATTTTACAGAAGCTTATGTTAAAATACATCGAATGCTACAATTAAAATTTGGCTTAACACAATATTATTTTGACATTCTAAGCAAACATTTATATTTTTGTACATAAAAATTTCAATTAATTCCTAAAAATATCTACTACAATTTTTTGTAGAAATTCTTCGCTACGTAAATTGTTAGCAAATCATTCAACTATAAAAACAAGAAGTAGGATACCGAATTACTCATTGCGTAAATAAATATTAGAAGAACAAATAATAAAGAAATCTATCCATGATATTATGTTAGATCAAATTAAATACTATACAGGTCGTCAAACTTCAAACAAATCATCAGCGATACTTGACGAATAAAAAAGTTTTTGTAACTGAATTCTACATTCAACAAAGTTGTAGTGGTAGACAATTAAATAGCCAGATTTAATGATTTTTTATCTGTGATATACCTAATGATATTTCACCTTGTTTAATAAACATTTACTTTCTTATTTTTCATTTGACAGCTATTCAAACTACGATTAAATTTAAATTTTAAACCATTTTTCAATTCGTCATAGAAATCATTGCATTCATCTTCGTTTCTGTAGTCTGCATTGTCGCTATGCCTTTCGTCACATCTACCATCCTTAAAACAATCGTAATGTGGTTTACAATCAATACTATTTGTACTCCTCGCGATATAAGTCTCTATGCCATCTCTGTTACGTATATTAGAAAGGATGTCTTTGCCTAGTTGTCAATCTCTGCAGACATCAGTTGCTAGAGTGAATCTCGTTCCAGATTCGCTTAGAGAGTCATCCCTAATTTTGGGTCGACGATTGCCATTCATTTGTTCAATAAATGATGTGTTAGTATTTCTAATGTAATCTCTATGAATGTTGTGATTGGATGGAGACAAATGTGTAAGTCGATAACTGGCACATGAGTCATTACGGCGAACTACTGTCCTAGTTGTACCAGCCCTAGAACTGCCTATTGGTGCGAAAGATGTTCCGTTCTGTTCTGGTAATGGCGCAGAATAACAGCAACATAAGCATTTAAAGTAGGATCTGTGAAATTCGCGTCGAAATTTACCTGTAACAATATAAAAGTAGCAATTAACTAGTTAGAAAATATTTTGGTACTTTGGAACAGTGAAACATATACGTGCTATATAAGCTTGGTCAGGGTACGTGAATAAGAAGTGGCGTGTGTGAATAAAGGAAGACGAAACATGTGATACAAGATGAGTAAAAGGAATATGTGTTTTATTGGAAGTAACAAGTAATTTATTTAGTCTTTTGTTAAAGTTGCATTAAATTATTCACATAGAAGGTTACGACATCTCGTTCTGTAAAATTATTTTATGTTTACTAAGGTAATTAAAATGTATTTTAATACGTCTGCTAGAGATAAAATAAATATTCCTTGGTTTAGACCTTGCTTTGCACTTCAAATAGAAATTAGAATTAACATTTAATACTGAACTTTATATTAACATTAACTGAAAGTATTTTCAAATTACACCTAAATTTGCAAGAATTGAGTATGATTAGTGGTGTACCTACATAATATATTTATGATCATTCGTGTATATATTTTCTGTGATGACGATGATATATGTAAGTACATATTACGTATGTTTTCTGGTGTGCTTATGCTTATGAAATTAAATTAATTACTTTTTATGAATTTACCTGTCCACATTTTTACAGTCAAATACTTTTAAAAGTGAAATTTATAAAACGCAACTGGTTTATTACCAAATATCTATATAGATACAGATTCTTAAATGAAATTTTACCTACCACCTAATTTTATAACCACTTACTAAGCTAATTTGTCTAGTAAAGAGAAACGTTAAAATTTTGATTATTAAATACTGTACCCTATTCATTTAAATAATTTTTTCAAAAAAACTAACACTTTTAAGCATCTTGTGTACCATAAAATAAATATATAAGTTAAAATAGATAAATACTCGTAGATTAGATAATAGATTTTCAAATATATAGGTACATTTTTATATTAGACTTCTATTATTTTTGAAAGACTGTTTTATTATTACAAAAATGTGATAAAACAAAATCAGTTATTTGTTGTCTTTAATTTAGAATTTTGTGTAAATTTTTAATTTAATTTATTATTTATAATTCGTTTTTATGAGCGGTTTTATTAAGGCAGTTTTTTATTCCTAACTTCATAACTACACTATATAACACAAACACAACATTTTAAAGCAAGTCTTTCAATTAAATATTATTTTTTTTAAATATTGCTTTAAATAACAGTGAATGATCTTTCACTCTCAGTGCTATAACGGGGTAGGGAATATATTTTACTGACCTGAAAAGCCCGGGAAGCCTGAAATCAAAATGTTAAAGAGGCGTATTTATAAAACGAAAACATAAAAAAATTAATGTAGATACAACAATTTTGAAATTGGCACAAAATTAAAATAGATCTTATTTCAATAATGAATTAAAGCTGAAACAGAATACATTATTTGATTCTTCTGACTTTAGTAATAAAACGACATATTTCAAATATACATGTCGGAGAATAGAACAGAGGCCTGAACAGGAATCCGAGCACATAGCGTAAGAACTGTCTTACCGATATTCACACCTCAATCTATCATACTCTTGCACACTTATAAGGATAACTGGCCTCCACATCAACCCCTTATAGCCAGTGCCCAAGCCTCGCAACGAAGAATCATCACTACGTTCACACAATGAGGAATACATGCACGCGCAAACACGTACATGACGACTTTACACAATACACGTACACACGCGCACACAGATACACGCCGCGCCGACGCCTATAAGGACCAGCTCCATGCCGATACGTCTGGGATTGAGCAGCGCGACGACTCGTACAATACCGACTTTTACACACACTAATACGCCGTGATGTGCACAGCACGAATTCTCGAATAATACTGCACCTCAGCCACGTTCGCCTATCGTATTTAAAGCAACTTGTGTGTGGGGGTAGTGGGGGAGTTGCGACATAATACAATGTTAACATTACGGCCATGATACGAGTTATGTAATCTTCAATATCTTTAGGGCATATTCTTAGTTAATATCTCGACATTAATCAGATACTAAACTAAATGTGATTTAACTAACTAATTAGGCGTAAGTAAATCAGGAACCAACTTCGTATACCCACAAATTGGTTATAAACACCTTAATACTCCTCCAAAACCTATGTCCTTTACGCCTAGCCGACATACATATCTGAAATGACTAATTTTAAAATATAAATAACGTCGAGCATGTATTAGTAAACATTATTTCATGCTTGCTAAATACATTGGTATTATTTGCTTCATAAACAAGCACTAATTACCATTATTCATTATAGCAGTAAATTTATAGAATAATGAACTGGTAAATAATAAAATAATGTTTGTTTATTTTAAGTTGATTTATACGCATCCATCATTCAATTACGTCAATGTTACCAGCGCAAACGCTACGAAGTGTTATTTTCGATACTAATTTAGACCTACATTGCATGAGACCGGGTTATTTTTCTAAAGTAGATAATTGAAAATAAGCAAATTAGAGGTTCATATTTAGAGGAATATTTTAAGTTCAGTAAGTCATAACATTATTGTCTATGTGGTGGCGGATTAAGAATATAAAACTTATTTTCCTGCCTAGTAAAAGCCAGTTTAAGGGATATTCTACACAGATAACATCCTCTGTGAGAGACGGACTCGAATATAAACCCTGTGCCTACGCGCCGTTAGCGCAACACAGTAGACCATAATCCCTCCAAAGTGGAGGAGGCCCATGCCCAACAGTGGGTCGTTATTGGACTAGAGAGAGAGTAAGAAGTCATAACAAAAGCGGCATCTTTGAAAATTTGTCGGCAGTAAATAATTTACTGTGATATCTAATAAGATTTTATCTGGTCATACCACCTGTAAATCATTTGCTGCTTGTAAGCTAGATCTATTTGTAGGTATATCTTCTTATATATAAAATTCACGTGTCACAGTGTTAGTTACCGTACTCCTCCGAAACGGCTTGACCGATTTTTATGAAATTTTACATGCGTATTCAGTAGGTCTGAGAATCGGCCAACATCTATTTTTCAAACCTTTTTTTTCATTTTTAGTATGGCAAAACAACGTTTGCCGGGACAGCTAGTAAAAATATAAAATTTATGTAATCTGATATATTATAATATTACAATAAGTATCTATAAATCATATATTTATACATCTAGATATGATACTATACTACTCTAAAGAATTGACTAAATATGCAATAATAGTTTAATAACTTGAAAGTTGCATTGAGGACAGATCCGATTTTCAAACTGTTGTTATTAATGTTTAGAATTGCAATGATGGACAGTGCTTGTATGTACTTCCTACTAATATTACAATGTTATCTAATCCATGTAGCTCAAATTTAGATTTAGCTTCAGATAAGCCACATATTCATTTGACGTCAGGAACTAAAAATATAACAATAACAAGTCTTACAAAATCTTGGAATTTCTGTACATAACATATTATTAAACTGCCTTTTTATGATTTATCAAACATCAACAACAGTGATCAATCGTCTGAATAGTTCAAAACTCAAACATTGATAGTCTTTGCATACAGAATAAAGAAGTAAAAAATCTTTTATAAAATTTAAGCGATGCGCAAATTAATTAACATTTAAGTACGTTTTGTAAGAAAAGATAATTCTTTTTTGCGCGACTCATCTGTTTTAATAAAACTACTTTTTACGGATTCTGTTTTTACGGAGTCTCACCCGTGACCATGGTGACTGCAAAGTCTCCGAAACGTCGGGCCAAAATTTAAAACAAATATACGCGTCTAAATCCGTAAAAAGTAGTTTTACTTAAAAAGATATATCATTTTTATTGTAAACGTATGTGAAGATGAACGTGGCCTGTATTTAGCAGTAAAAGAAGAGAGTAGACAGATGAATGGAATGGATAAGTAAGAATAAATAAAATATATGAGGTATTTACAAGAGTTTGTTCACGATTTTGAACAACCATTTCTTCCAATGAAAAAACGTTACAATTGTTACAAATCAAAAATGTACAAGAGAATTCAGAACTCAAATTTAATAATGCTGAAGTTGTAACTCATTTATAATACAAAACTGAAATATATCTTGATTTTGAGGTTTATGTATTTGTACTATTTTGTAAATCAGATTCTAGTCAGAGAACATTCAAGACTTGAATAATTAACCGTCTTGTAGTTTCATAAAGCTTATGAGACTGCACAAATGCAGCCGTTCATAAATATTCATGAATTCTAAGATACCCTATCTTAACGTCAAAGTTTAGAGCTTAATCTTATGGCAAATAAAAAGTAAGTATTAGATCTTGTAGACTAGAAATACGATTTGTTCTAAGTTCGTTGTTAATAATAAATTAAATGCTTGTACCGAGAGACCATTGACAGTGAGTAATGCCGAACAAATCAATTTTATTTAGAACTCTTTCGTTACTTGAAAGCCCAAAAACGAAATAGTATTTTTCTTTCTGTACTGTCGTGATTTTTCCGATTATATAATAATCTTTGATGAAATTATATCACACTAGCACTTATATTTTTAGACCAATTAGAAGAAAAAGGAACCACGCAGCTATATTATTAGTGCAACGTTTTTCATCTGTATCGTTCGCAAATTTTGAAATTAACTTTATTTCATAAACATTAAATCGTCATAGTCTTTATAAAGTTAAAATTTTAATAAATGCAAGCTAACAATTTTGTGTTCTTCGAAAGTACATCTATAAATGGAGTTATACTTACCGCTCATGAAATTGTAAATGAGTGGGTTGACTGCTGAATTGGCGTAGCACATAACATGGCTGATGAGCGCAATAGCGGACATTACATCACTTTGCTGAACATCATAAGCGACCCTGTACACAGAAATTTTTGTTTTAAATTGCAACAACTCCCACTGCCGGTTCAGAACATTTTCTAATGCTCGTATTTGAGAAATTCTCTCAATCACTATCATAAATATTGAAGAAAGAATTTATATAATTTATTTGCTAAGCAGACTATAAACACGACAAGTGCACAACAACTGCACATAAATTTGGCAGCGTCCAAACATCGAACCTCTCCTATAATAGCTCATAGCTTTGTACCAACTAGCGTTAGCTTTTAAGATACTTGTAATGAATCCACTACACCCAAAATGATGCAGGTACCAAATAGAAAGTTATTTATCTATATCAATTTAACGAAATAATAGTAAGATCCCATCAATTAAATAATAATTTCATTTACCAAGTATTCATTTTTACTGCAGTACGTCCTTTTTTCAAACAAATAAATATGGTGATGAATATCTGAAATAATATGTAGAATAATAAATTACCTTAATACAGAGAGTAAATGCACAGGAAAGTAGCAAACAGCAAACATGATGACCACAGCCACCAACATCTTAGCTGCTTTCCTTCTGGATCTTAGTTGCCCTTCCGTAGAAGCGTTCGTGTGGATTGATGGTGTCGTTCGACGATTAGCCGCAAGCCCTAAGAACAGCGTCTTTCTTTGACTATCTGTTAAAACGAAGTGAATTTCATAAAACTGAATCAGAAACATTTAAATAATATGATTCAAAACCATCGTTTTTAAAAACGCTGCCAGCCAGTAATCCGTACAATTAGAAGTTCAACCAATTATAAAGCTATTTATAGCCTTGTCACATAAGTTTGTGTCGTTCACGATTTGAGGAATATTCTTAAAATCTATTTTATCAATTAAGAACACTTACAATTACTATGCCCTTGTGGTGTATTGCATAATGTATGTGATTCAGTATGTCCAGGGATATTGTCTGATCGCCACAGCACCCGTACTATTTGACAGTATGCGATCATCATCAGAAATAATGGAAAGCTGTGACAAAATTCACTTATTTTATAATTTTTATACCAATTCTTCTTCTTCTCCAGCCCATTTACGTCCCACTGTTGGGCATAGGCCTCCTCCAGTTTGGGAGGGATTATGGTCAGTAGACCATAAACCCTCCTCAGACACGCCTGGTCAGGGCGGCACAGTAGTGCCGCCCTGACCAGGCGTGTTGGCACAGGGTTTCTTTTCGAGTTTTCCGTCTCTCACAGAAGATGTTATCTGTGTGCAATATCCCTTAGCTAACTTTTACAGCAAGCACCCTTGGAAGGAGATGGGGTGGTGACACTCTTAATACGTCACCACACGGAGAATTTTTTTTGTATTTTACCATTTAATTGTACCAATTAGTTTGAAATATTTTTTATTTCAGTATATGCTAAATCCTCCTTCCTGTTAGTCATAATTAGAACAGAAAGATTTTATTAAAGAAAGGCTCAATATTTGCATACAATATTTAATTCTACAGCAGATTTTATGCATACTTACACACTAGCCACCTAGCTTCAGAAACGAGAATTTAAAACTAAATTTTCTGGATCTCTTGGATGGTTTTAGCTCTAAGTTGAATTTCAAATGTGTTATCTCTTAGATTTGTGTACAACCATATCTCCTTAAGATTTACTAGTCTGATTTATGTCTTAAACTTTGAAATAACAATTACATTCAACTAATTGATATTTACATTCTGTGGTTGGTTTTCAATTGTGACATTTATTTCTAATACCAGAAGAGAAAGCTATATATGAGACACTAAGCTTTTGGTAAATAATCATACTTACGTATATAAGAATAGTGCTTTGATGATGTGCCATTTAAGGTCGCTATCAGCAGACCAAGTAGAGGTACATTGCATAAAATACTGTACATTAAAACGAAGTTGCATTTTCTTCTGTACTTGTAAAACTACAAATTCTGGTATATCTGTTGAAAAATTATTTGTGCTTTACTTCTTTATTTATTTGCCTACGAATTCCAATTACTTTAATGTAGTGGTTTGCTTAATTATTATGAGTCGAGTAAATATTTGCTTAATTACAACTGGATTTCCAGTGATATATTTGCTATCCCAATATTTATTTTAAGTTGATGTTTATTTCCTGATATAACTTTTAATATTACTAATGGACCTATTATTTGCTAAAATATTTGTAACTCGACCGTTGTATTTGTAGTTCATTATCCTTTTCTTCCATTGAGATGAAATAACTTAGTTTAAATTGTGCATAATTATACTGTTAACTTTCGTATCAAGTGTATTTTTATCCGAAAAATCTATATAAATAAAATTAAAATAAGATCAGCATGTTAGTAAAAACAAATACTTACTAAACATTAAAGACAGGAACCATATTATAAGTATGGCAGTCTTAGCTCGTCCTGTGGTAGACTTAAACTTCAATGGAAAACAAATTGCGTACCAACGATCTACTGATATGAATGTTAGGGTCAACACTGATACTGTCACTGATACTGACTGAAACAACAAAATTCATTGTAAAACATAAATAACACAACGTATTTTTTTTTTCGTGAAAAAAGTACTGAATATATATTCAAATTCAAAGTTTATTAGTAATTCCATTATTTAAAACACACGAATATCGATAAATAATCGATTTTGTGTTCAAGGGCTTGTTTAGTTATGTAGGATAACTGATAGTTCACCGTGTAATATAATAGTATCATTTATCACCAATCAAGTCTATCGACGATGCTGGCGATTTATGTATATTCATCAGCTACTCGTATTGGCATCGTTTCAATTCAACCTTATAACTTACAGCAGAGACACGAAATTTCAAATTAATTTGATGTCATCAAAATCAGGATGGCGTCAAGTGATAACATAAATTTTAAAGATATTTTAGAGACCAAAATTTGTAGCTAATGGTTCTGCCATGTTAATGCTAAAGATTGATGATCTAAAATTATTTATTCAGCTTGACGATAGGGTTTGTAGATATTGTTTTCATCTTTACTTGTTATAAAATAAAGTCGTTGCTTTTGTATGTATTCTTTATATGTAAGCTTATATCTTCAAAATTACGCAACGGGTTTGATGCGGTTGTTTTTAATAGATAGAATGGTTCAAGAGGATGCCTTTTTTGTATAATTTAATAAAGTTTGGCGTCTAAATTCCACGCGTATGAAGTTACGAGATGCGGGCAACAGCTAGTTATTTTATAATATAACTCCATACGCCTAAACATGTACCTACTACATTTATTGAGTAAAAAGTACGAATTCTAACTTGTTTATTCGCCACGCTTACAAGATTCATCATCACTTTAATACAATTTATTTGTGGTTTGTTACCACCTGCGTTCTTTCAAA
Source organism: Orgyia antiqua (assembly GCA_916999025.1). NCBI lineage: Eukaryota > Metazoa > Arthropoda > Insecta > Lepidoptera > Erebidae > Orgyia > Orgyia antiqua. The sequence goes on from OU779871.1 coordinate 29,160,761, forward strand.
CTAAGACTTTTCTCAGAACAGATGTGACGAGTGATACGTGATTGTGTATTTTTATTCTAAAAATCTACAAGTCAAGCCGAATTCTTTCATTTGATACTACTATTTTAGCGTCTACTAAACAAGCAATGACTTTGTATTTAAAAATTAAATTTGAATGTTTAAAAATAAACTTTAGTTTTAAAAAGCCTTTTGCTTTACAGCTTTATTTTAAATACACTTAAAATTTGTTTTGAAATTAAATTAAAAATTACTGATCGCGCCTATACATATCCCTACTAATATTATAAATGCGAAAGTAACTCTGTCTGTCTGTCTGTTACGCTTTCCCGCTTAAACCGCTCAACCGATTTTGATGAAATTTGGCACAGACAATCTTTAGACCCTGAGAAAGGAAACGGAACGGAAACGGAACCCACGCAAACGGAGTCTCGGGCAACAGCTAGTTTTAAATATTTCAGAAATTTGAATCAATAATTCTAAAATAGGAAGTCCTATGCCGTACCTGAAAATATAGCACAATCCTGCACATTGCTGTTCCGAAAAACCACGTCTCTGTTACATCCCACAGCACTGTCGGCGGCAAACATATTAAGATAACCATAAAATCTGCCACAGCCAAGTTCACAATAAAATAGTTAGTCACTGTTCTCATCGAATGATTTCTATACACTGCCACACACACTAGCGCATTTCCTATAAGTCCAATCACAAACACAATTGCATGAGTTGCAATCAAAACCCATTCATAAGGTTGTGGAAATATGTAATCATTTAGCATTAAAATATAGTCTTCTCTGGTCATATTACAAAACTCTGGATCACCAACACAAGGTTCTTCCGTAAAAGTCTCATTGTATATGTCTATTTCATTTATTAAATGTCCAAATTCTGTATCATTGTTACTTTCTGCAAATTTTACATCTTTGTGAAATGTGTCGTTAAATTCATCTGTTTCTAATACATTTTCAGTTTTATTGATAAGTAATCTTGGTTTCACTTCTAAATTGGCAATGCTATCTAGTTTCAAAATTGACATAGACATGTTTTGATATAAATCTACGCTACAATAAAGATGATTGCAAAGGAGTAACATGGTGAAGATTGAAAAGAATAATTTGGAATCCATTTTCTTTCTTTCAAGTTTGCATGTTTTTTATTTGATGGATCATTTCAATTGTCGCTTTCTTGGGTTCTCACTTCCTGCAAAAAAAAGAAACTACGTTTTAGAATTTTTTAATTTTTTTTTTAATTTCCATTTTTTATTTTATAGGTTACAGGCCCTCCAGTACATATATATATGCTTTAATTAACTAGGAGTAGGGTTTGCGATTGGATGATTTCGTACCATTCTCATAAAAAATATACCGTCACTAAAGTTATTAATAATATCGTCGTAACGCAATCATGTCGTTTAAATGCAAGAGGGTTATTAACTACCTACACAGTTTAATATCTATTTATACTTCAGTCTATAGGTATATCTACAATTCTACATGTCTCGTTAGCAGAAATACGTTAGTTGCAAACTTTGCAATTTGTTAAGGTCTGAAGAATCTATAGCATATTTAATATTTATCATATTTACCTACTAAGATACAAAGATGTTTAGTAGATGTCATCAAAATGTGGAGGCGTTTGTATGACCTTGTTAGGTTATATGATATATTGTCTATAAGTCCATCATACTGCCTGTAACGGAAGACGACCTATATAATCTACAAGAGTACATAATGGTTTATTGACGCCATAACAATTAATATTTTATGACATTAATACGATACATGGTGCTCTTTTAACACCCTGTTATAGTAAATGAAGAGCTACTAATTTCAAGAAAGGTATTTTTACTTATTTTCTTGTTAACTTAACTACTATTATTTATAATTTTAGGCAGAGACTATAGAGCGCTGTCTGGTACACACTTCCTTGGCTTCACCTAACCCACATATACGTCTTTATTTGTATTAATTTATACATATATTTTATTTGTATTTTATGATTTAATCTAATGCGATAGTCTAGTTTAAGACGAAGTAAGAAGTAATTTACTGTAAAATGGCGTAAATAAATATAAATATTCCGTACATTTCACACAACGTCCTCTGGTCCCAAAGTAAGCTATATTTCTATGCTTGTATAATGGGAACCAGATTAAATATACCAAACATAACCAGAGTAAATATGTGTTAAAATTAATAATAATTTTCTAAACAATGTTGCAAGTAAAAAATTCATTAGAGATAAAGTTTAAAATACTTTGCTTGACTACATTTTAATATAAGTTAATTAAAATTACCGCCCTTTGTGCCGGAAGTTCTAAAAATAGGCTAACTTTTTTAATAATGACACGACAGTAAGGGTTATTACAGCACACACTTTATAAAATGCAATGCTAAAAATGTGCTGAATAAAAAACTCTGCTCTGCTTCCTGTGGGAAGCGTTTTTGAAATAGTAATTCGTTCAAACTAGCAGATACAACATTAAAATCACTATTGCCATCTTTTATTCGGTTTATTATGCACATGCACTACAAGGTTTTGGTGAAAGATAACGTGAGTACTGTGAGTAGGCTTCTTCCTTTTGGGATCTTTTTACAATTAATTTTCATCAGATGTTGGTTTTGGACTAAATTCAGTGAAATATAAAATCATTTTTTTATTAAACGTGAAGTTCATTATAATTTGATTATGCTCAATTATTCGTTGTTAGTTATCTTATCACTGAGTTTGGAGACGATACTGCAGAGTTCGCGTATAATATTTTCGACGCTATTTTGCGCCATTGTGTATTTAAATTAAAATATACGGGATTGTTGTAAGTACTCAGTGTACTTACGTGGCAGCCTCTATTAACTATAAGTAAGTCGTCCATTTGAACCGATTTATGTAGATGTTAAAAGAGTTGGGTTGTTGTTGAAATGTTGACGTCGTCTATTACACGCTTTAATTCACAGCGAGTTTAAAGTAGTTAATTAGGTTCGCGCTGTGCTCCTCATCCAATTTATAACTATCTTCATCAGTGAGCTGATAGGAATCGTCAATGGGTGGCTTAACATAAATTAGGAGTTAAATTAATGTTTAACGTAAGCAAAAATAACCTAAAGCCACGCTTTAAAGTAGGTATAATAATATATGATTCACGGATATATAGTCAATTCCGGTAAACACTGTTTATCTTTGAATATTTAACGTCAGTCACACATTTCTGTTTTCTTTTAAACAAGACAATTGTTTTTAGAAACGGAAGACAATAAAAGCTTGGTAATGCTTTTAATTTTCTTAAAAGCATAGTACATGCTACTAATAACACTGCGCAATTTTCACTGAACAATTTTAATGGAAGAATCAAATAACATTGTGAAAATAATCATGTAACGCGAAGGTTTCCTGTATACAATATTTTACCATAGTTTCCGTTGAGATGCTTGCTCGACGCTAAACTATGCGAGTATATTCACAATTTAAAAGAGCTTATAACATTTCGCTAAAAAGTACACCAATTATACTATTCAATAAATCAGTTGCGTACTTTGAAAGACTTGAGCTACATAAAAAGGAGCTCATACAGAAATAAAGATTTTGTTTTGTAATAAGTAAAGAAAAGTGTACAAAGAATATATTTCGAATATTTCAATAACCAGTTCTTTAGGCATAGTAAAAATGCTCTTCCGTTTCCAAAGCATATAAAAAATATTATGATCCACGAATATAATTTTAATGCTTTGTAACGGAAACGCAGAAGAACCACCAAATGATATTTCAGGGCGTTGAATAAACTTCTTGATTATTCCTCCAAAAGTAGAAAACACAAGAATTATCTATATACGTATATATATGTATTACGTAATGTCGTTTGTAATGTATTTATTACCTATAACTGTGACGTGTAAGATAATTATCAATAAAGAAGTATTTCAGTATAAGACTAGCTGACCCGGCAAACGTTGTTATGCCATACAAATGTTAAGGGTAGACAAATAATTTGAAATAAAATATTAATGCGACTATAAATTGAAATGTAGGCTATCCTATCTTTCAAGTTGGGTCGAATTGCACACGGTGTGCTAATAAAATCGGTTAGTAGTAGTTTAGGAGACCATCGCGGACAAACATCGTGACACGTAATTTCTATATATAAAGATAAGATAAGATAATTCTTTAATTCTCACCACATAATAAATTTTAGTGTACATGAACAGCATAATAAAGTTACACTCAGATGTATTGTGGGAGACTGGTACCCAAACTAGGCTTTGGGCCTGTATTTCAGGATACCAGGTCTCCCTCGTAGATAGCGTAATATAACATTAATTACTGTTACATATAGCATGATCAGAGTAAAAAACGTGGATTTAAAAAAATAAGAAAACTTTAAAAATTATACAAAAAATATCCTCTTGAATCACTATAGGTAACTATAAAAAAAGCCGCATCAAAATCCGTTGCGTAGTTTTGAAGTTATGAGCTCACATAGAGACATACACTTAAAAATTTCGAGCTTGTATTATAATAAGTAAAGATATAATAATAATATGGATCATTAAGATATCGATAAAGGCTTCAGAATGTTATTAAGACTATATTGTTTCATATATGAGATTATACAAGCGATCTTAAGTTCAAAGTCAACAGATGTTATATTATCAAAAAGATTAATGGTATAATGACATGCTAATGTTTCCTGTCTTAGCAAAAAGCGTCAGTGTAGCCGTTAAAACAATAAATTCAGCTTTTGATGGAATTCCATAACAGATTTGAAAAAAAAGATCAAATGCGAAATAAAATGGAATCGCAACTTATGTACCTACAACGTATTTCAAATTGATATTCTTATATTTTTAACAAAGTATGTATGGTGGTTGCATTGCTATCTTGTAAGGTCCTTCTTAACTATAAAATTCTTATTAGCAATTCTTAGTCTCAATACTGTTTTCAGTCCATTAAGAATTTAACGGTCACAAGTTATTATTTCCGACCATTTAAAATTTTTTATGAGAAAACATAGAAAAATAAACATAATACATGAAATTTTCGAATTTTCGAAACAAAAATTTAACAACACCATCGTTGGCCATACCATTTTGATGTGTCTCGTGGTATAGAGGTTCATGTAACGGACTGCCGTTCACGAGTTCGTATCCCGCACGGGACAATCACTTCTGTGATATTTATAAATGTCATACAAATGGTTGTACTGCGTCTAAGCGTTTCTAGTTACAAAAAAAAAGTAGGTAAATATGTAATCTAGTATATCTGTATTCTGGTACCCATAACACAAGCATAGAAATATAGCTTACTTTGGACCAGAGGACGTTGTGTGAAATGTCTAAATTATTTATTAACTTATTTATCGTTAAGTTTTCATCACATTGTAGGTTTAAACACAGAATGACAATTTTCACAAAGATATAATTTAACAAACTGCAAATTTATTAATAAAACTCAAGCCGCCTTATTACAAAACGTGGACTAAGTTTAAGCCACAGTTTAAGCCTGGCTTTTTAAACACTTCAATTGTGCATTTCAAGCAGATTTTTCTCAAATCCTAGATCTAACAACGACCTTAGTCTTAAACCGACGCCAAACTAGTGTCAGAGCGGGTCTAACTATCCAATTCCTCGTAAATAAATTTTGTTAAATCTGGATTTAACGTTGAGCCGCGTTTTGTAATAAGGGGGAATAACTTTTAGGACAAAACAAAGTTCCACAAATATTTAATAAGTTCAGTGTTATCGATAGCCAAAACAGCCTTATCTGTACTAATTTGATATTGTTTGTAATAGTTACAAAATAGAAAGCAAGTTATTGATATCTGATTAAAGCTCAACCTCAAATACAGAATATATGACAATTATTATTAAAAACTTTTCTGATTCTGTGAACTATGTGAACAAGTATTCATCGTGTTATTCATTTTAGACTGATTGCACTATCATACACAGCAAATGTTTATTGTTCTCTTACGCTCTACGGGGTTATAAATCCATTGAAATATTTCAATATTTCCAGTAAACCGCATTTATCCACACCAATAGAAACCAATAAAAGATCGCAGTGTCCGTCAGATGATAACAGAACTGCTGCCGGCAAAATTCTTTTGTAACGAATATAGGCTAAGATAATCTCGTTATATTGCATACAAAATACGAGCGACAACCAATATCAATGTTGGTAATATCAGCGCCTGTTATTACGTAACTTCCTTTATTAGCTGTAAATATCATATGTGTCAACCCACTCCTTAGATATCGGGCCAGGAAAAATGAGTTGCAGCTAATTATATTTAATTATGTACAAGGTTTTTCTTAATGTCAACAATAAACTTTTTTTTTGTAAAAATCGAGCTTTAAGCTTTCAAAGAACAATACCTCCGGTGTTGCCATCATCCATACACTACTCGTATGGTTACTGCATTAAATTCGGTAATTATTCACTACCATAATAATTACCGAATAATAATTACTTAATAATACCACACTACCGTATATTAAAAATCCACATATTTTATTTCAAATAGCCGGGTTTTAATTCTAATTTTAAATATCATTTAAAGCTGAACAATTAGCCAATTTCTCAACAAACTGCGGATCAATAAATAAATAAATAAAATATGCTTTATTGCACACCATAATGATTTAAAAATCTTACTTAACTAGACTTATGATAGGTACAAAGGGCGGTCTTATCGCGGGCTGTGATCTCTCCCAGACAACCTTAAGATGGAATAGACCGAGGCAGAATAGGCGACTTTCGGTGTACTAAAATAGATGAAAATACTAATAGCAGATACAAATAAATATATACTTATAAGTATATATTTATTTGTATCTGCTATTAGTATGTTGCATAAACATATACATACTTATACAATACATACAAATTTATAACAAATATTATATATACATACATAGAATATTCTTATGGAAGTATATCAGTTTGTCGGTAGGGACAAGTAGTGTTCCTTAACAAGTTTCTTAAATGATGATATGGTTTGAGCGTTTCTTATTGTCAATGGTAAGGCATTGCATAGCCGTACCGCTTCTACTGTAAAAGATTTACTAAGGAATCTCGTGGAATGCGTAACTACAGTTAACGTTAAGTTTTCCGATGATCTGAGGCTCTTCGTATATGTGTCATGGAGAAACGTGAACCGTTTTTTGAGGTAGTTGGGATAAATTACTCTTTGGCAACGTTTTTCTAGACCTAAATAGGCACATTACGCACTAGCCTCACAATCTATGTTACTACCATTACACATAAAAATAAAATAACGCATAAAAACCCATACAAATGGCCCGCAGTTAAAACCAAGCTGAAATTTACGTCCGAAATAGAATGTGAAACATTCACGCAATTTTGTATTCTAACCATTTCTATACGCAATAATTATGCATAAATATCCAACCAAGTAACAATTCCAATTATGAATCATAATTTTTATTCTTTGTACCGAAAGGTGAGCAAATGACTTTAGGTACCTATACCCTTAGGCTTTAATTTTCTATCGTCGTTTTAAACGTACTAAGAGCAATGTTTATTCTTGTAGGTGTGGGTCTAAATGAAAACACTTTTTCTTGAGTTTAACTATTTTTTTTATTAAATTTCCTAGAGCACAGTAAAAAACATCTTAGTTCACATGGCGCCGTCGTGCGAGAGTCAGAGATATAGCTGCATCCGTCCCTTTCACACAGCATGCGTTCAGTATCCTTTCATCCGTTTAGAAATTTATGATAAAGTGTAATGTTTATAACAATTAAATCCTACATGCATGTTATGGGCGTAAAATTAAAAAAAAAAAATTCTTAAAAAAATATTTTACGTGTTGACTATGCGTTCCGTTTTTAGGAATAATAAAAGTAAAAATATTTAAAACCATACTGTTTATCTTATAATAAAGTTTGAACGTCTAATTGAAAATCACCTTCTATATCTAAGTTCAAACGTATCAGGAGCACTGGAACACACTAATTTTTTAATTCCATTCCTCTGCTATGGTATGCATCAACGAGCCTTTATATTAATCAAAATCTTTTCTATATTTCAACTTGGCTATGTTATGTGCATCAACGCCATCATAATATGTGTATCGAGTGTGATTTGTAACTTATTTATTAGATATGTATCATTTTTGGAATTGATTTACTGTTATCTTAATTTGAAAAAGAAAGACATTTTTAACTAACTTAAATTGTCTTAGAATTTCGTAGTGTAGTTATCGCTACTGAATATAAAGTTGCAGTCGTACTTCAAAAGCTTATTCCTCCAAAAACGTCAAAAAGAATAATCCTATATTTTGGTGTATATATGTATAATTGAGTTAGAAATAATTATTATCAACAGTTTCAACGAAGCAAACTATTATAAACTTGTAAAATTAATTTCAGTAATCACAGTATTTAACCAAGCTTACAGTCCCTTTAATAATGGGCCCTAACTTTACTGCTCTCATCTACCTACGACTTTGTTCAAATGATTATACTTATACCCGCCCAAACTACAAATTAGTTAAGTTCTAATGAAGACTGTCTGTTTTTGTTTTGTTGCTACAAACCAAATATTGAGTAATGATCTTATTCATAATGACTTATCGTTGGTTTAAACGGAGATTTTATCGGAGAGATAATAAACGTTTATCGTAAAAAGACTGTTATGAATATCAAGTTTTGACAATTTTCGCGAACCGATTTTAGCGAACTTTTCAACCTCCGATAAGTCATTATGAATAAGACCATAAATATTTTACTTCTTAACACTAGTATTCACTCACTGAATATTATAAACGTTTTTGAGAGAGCTTATTGCCATAGACACTCTGTCAATGAGTTTTTAAGCAGTGCGGAAAAGTTAAGTGTTGATATAATATATTCAGATTTATTTTAGTTTTGGAAAATACCTACTGTTTATGTTCAATAACAACAATGTGTTTAACAAAATCAGAAGAATTCTTCTGACTAGTATTTAGATAGTACAAGTAAAACAGCCCCCGAAGAGGTGGTCGCGCGCGGTGGACTGGTACTCAACTCAGAGACCCGCCGCGCCAAACATGATGGGGGGACCTAATGCTCCCCCCATCGGGCTGGGCCCCGGTTCGCGGGACCACCCCTCGCCGGGTCATGGTAAAGCTCAAGGCACCATCATGGCCCGGCAGGGCAAAGCGGAGGGAAAAAAAAAGAAAAAACAGACAAAGCAGAGATTATAAAATAATTATCAAGTAATGATACAAGGTGTATATATTTAAAAAAAAAACTAAAATATAAGTCAGAGTATAGTAACAGGTTTAAAAAAGTGGTCAAGTTAGACTAGTTGAACGAGTTGGAGTCGGATACGAAAGGTTCAAAACGCTAAATGGGCAAAACGCTTTTACAAAAGTGGCTATAGCTCTGCCTCTAGTGCTGATTGCTTAGTAGGGTTTAGAACGAAAAAAATATTATTTCTTGGGGTTAGAAATGCATACATTTGCGCCGAAAATGAAAAGCTGAATTTAAATTCAACTAAATCCAAACCCATTGAAAACGGGCACGAAGGTGCAAACACAATGAAAGCAGACATTATAGCAGAAGGATTTGCTAAAAGTATGGAAATACATGGAGTAAAATATTAAAAAACTTGTTGGTGATAGTGATTCCAGCATAATGAAAAAATTGTTAAAGCCCTATTTTAAAGTAAAATTGGATGAATTAATTATTTATTAAGAAAATTTTATAACAAAATTAAGTCACTGGGCAAAAACAAATAACCATAAAGGTTTTGTACCAATACATCTTCGAAAAGTTGTAGAAGAAAGCGTTTTTCGTTTTAGGAAGCCAATAATTGAAGCAGTGAATTATAAAAAGTTACAAGAGGAATTAAGCGTTAATATTCGAAGCAAATCATGTATGGGTATCATGGGGACCATACTAATTGTGAAACTTTTGTAACCCAGAAAAATATAAAAAACAAGTCGAATTGGGTTTCCCGATCTTGTTAACAGCGGTCTGGTGACTGACGTCCAGAACCATTCTATTTTCATTATATTTCAAGTTGGCGTGTTTTACAAGCTCTTTTGAAACGCCAGACGTCACGGCAAATCCTATGGAGAAGAACAGACAAGAAACTCCATGGATTTTTTTCTCTTTTTCTTTGCTACTAATGCAGAAAGTCTTTTACTAGACCTGACAAATAATACCGTAGAGCAGTTTAATAACGTAATAGCGAAATTTATCGGCGGTAAACTAGAGTACTACTAGAGGCTCAAACCAAGCATGATGCTTTGGTGCGGTTGCGGTCACTTCTTGGAACAGCGATTTGGCAGTAATTAGCATTTAAATTATATTGAAGGCCCGGGACAAAATATTAAGAAATATATTATAAGAAAAAGGCGAAGTACCTAATGAAAAAAAGAAATCTATCGGAAAAGAAAGATTTCGTTTATCCAAGATGGTACTAAAATAGAAGAGGAGTTACTGGTCCAGTATGGTCGCCTAGTATCAGAACCAGATTATGCCTTCGTGCATATACGAAGATTAAAACAATACAATGACACATATACAATCGGGCAGAGCGAAAATGAGTTGTGAACAATTTAGAAAACCCAAGCTGATTACTGCTTCAAATTTTGGTAAAATATCTAAGACTAATTTTTGTATGGAGCATAGTTTGCTGTCGAGCCCTCTTAAAGGTGGAGCAAAGAAAACATATTAATTACATGTTATAATTAGATGTCGTGCGTAAATGAAATACGAAAATTTTATTTACAAAAAGAAATAATTTATGTCAGGTAAAATTTATTTAAACTTATATAACAAAAATAATTAGATTTAAAGTTGAAATGAAAATTATAGCTTTCACAAATAAATGCCGAGGAGCTTATTAGGAACTTCGAATAACTTTTTCAGATAGACCCTTAATGCTAGAATTAACTTTAATTAACTTTTTCTCGGCCTTGAATTTTTCGCAGATTTCAAAACATTTCAGAGTTTTGGTAACTACGGGAAGGTCAAACATAATATGTTTGCCATTGTACTGTCATGATATTGTCATAGCACCTAATTAGCAACCATTATAATAAGCTTATATTTAAAATATTAGATTTTTCTCGAATTCTTTTAAAATATTTGACAGTGGGCAGGACGTTAACGGGCTTTCTTGAGCCCATAAAAGAACGAAAGCTCTATCTCCCTGTTTCTTTCAAAGGCTGAAGAGAGCCCGTTAACGTCCCACTATTGGGCGCGAGCCTCCTTTACTTCAGTAGAACTTTGGGTCTACTATGCCATGCTGACCGGGCGTGTTGGCACAGGGTTTAGTTTCGGGTTTTCCGTCTTTCACAGTTGTTGTTTAGTGTTTATAATATCCTGCAGCTGTCTCTTCAACACTATGGGTTGGTGACAAGTGTATTTTTAATCTATAACTACACGGAGGACGTCCAATATTTGATTTCTCATTAGGTACTAATTATTATGTGGGTTCAATTAATACTTGAAATGAATGATCTATCTTGGGAATATTATGTTATTAGATCTTTATTCAAAAGGTCTTTCATTATACCATATACAAAATTCTGAAGGGTCATTCGTGGCTAACAGACTGTGCAGATTTCTAACATACTCGTAGCTATGTAATAACATACCTACTTGTAATAGTTTAAACATAGAAATTATTTCGAGATTTAATTCACGACTGCCGCTCACGAGGTCACTGTTTTGATTCCCGCACGGGACTAACATTATTTGTCTGATAATTATAATTGTCATACAAATGTTTGTAATGGGTCTGGATGTTTTCTATGAGTACCCATAACATGAGCATATTATTACTAGCTTAGTTTGGGTCTATGTGAAGACGAGATTCGAAGGAGATGTGCTATCACACGATCAGCTGTTGACAGACTTAAAAAAGTCTGGCGCAACCGAAATATCACCAAAGCCACAAAAGTCCGCCTGATGAGATGCTTGGTCTTTCCAATATTTCTGTATGGCGCGGAAACGTGGACGGTTCGCCTCAAAGAGCGACGAAAAATCGATGCTCTCGAGATGTGGTGCTGGCGTCGACTTCTACGGATTCCTTGGACAGCCTTCAGAACAAACATCTCAATCCTGGAAGAGCTAAACATCAAACAACGATTATCGTCGACTGTGCAAACACGAATCCTCAAATATTTCGGACACGTCGTCCGGAACGAACACTCCATGGAGCGCCTAGTTGTCCAAGGACAAGTGGAAGGCAAGCGGTCGCGCGGGCGCTCACCCACGCGCTGGACAGACACCATTAAAGCGGCAACGAGGACAAGCCTTGTCCAAAATTCACGAGACGCCAAGGACCGCAACAAGTGGAGACGCATCGCGGGAGCTGCACTGGCTAATGAAAATGAAGCATCATCAGCCACGACCATTCTGCCAAGAATGAACGACTGAGAAGAAGTTTGGGTCTATAGAGGACGTAGGAAATATCCACGTGATATTAAAAATTAAAAAAGGTCGTTAATTTTATAAATCAAAATTAAAGAAACTGCTATAAAAATAATAATATATTAGTACTTAAATTCTAAATCACCAGCAATCGGCAACATAAAGACGAAGATCAAAAGCTAGATTGATTACTAAAAGGCTCACAGGCTGTTCCATATGAAAAAGCTTACAAAAGCATCTCGAAATCATCTTTTATATTTATATTTCTTTTAATATATATGAAGAGACTTATTGAAGAATTTATTCTATCTGTTTTTGAAATCCGTTAATACAAAAAGGTATTTGTTGGTAGGTTCCCTTTTTAAATAAATATAAAGGCAATAAAGTAGACAACAATAATTTGATTTTTCGTCAAAAGATAAGAGAAAAAATAATCTAATCAAAACTTGCAAGAGTAATTGCAAGGTATTTTTTAAAAATTGTGTCAAAGCTATCTGTTATATCTACAACAAATATAAAGTTAAACCAGACTTATTTGTGCCTTAAGAGGATACCAAAATAGCTTCGTGCATTTTTCTATGTACGAAGTTTTCATTGTTTCTTTAGATTGAATGGCTAGAGCTCTAATTTTTAAGTACATATATGTTTTTTCAATATATTATCTAGGATCGCATAAACTCAGAAACTCTAAAAACATAAGTAACTATCATATATAGAAACACGTAAATCAGAATTAAAATATATTTAGTAGATTTTGAGTAAATAGGAAAAGTATCCCTAATTCTTCATTTTCTGTGCCTACTGGCTGTGTTAATATGTACGTGTCGGCGATGATATACGATAATATTGATGTAGGCCCTTAAAATGGTTTTTAATATAACTCAAACATGTAACTCTTCATGAATTAATTTCTTTTAATATGGTTATTTCTTTTCAAAATTCGCCATTTTATTTTTAGACACAAAAACCTGTTTCAGAACACTTGAGGGATAGTGACCAATCTGTATGTCTATCTATGCCTCTATTGTTGAAATATATCCATCCGTTAGGGAGGTCCGAGATAATAAAGAAATGAACATACATAAAAACAAGATACGCCTGAAAAACATTCTTTCACTGTCGTGCAAATACGCAAACTCAAGTAGGTACGCTGTACAATATGTCTGTAAATATTTATTTCTTCTCTGTCGTCTCGCTCTTGTCAGAGCGGTCGTGGTCACGCTGAGGCATCCGTGTCATTGGTGGAAGTGGACACGATTTTTTGCACGATTTGCCGCCATCTCTCCCTATTGCTAGACTGTCTGGTGCACTCTGAAATTCCAGTTCCCAGTGCACATTTCACTTGGTCAGTCCAGCGCATAGGTGACCTGCCCCGCGGCCTAGTGCCCTCCACTTTGCCCTGCACAACCAATCGCTCTATGGAGTCATTACTCCGCCTTGAAACATGGCCAAAATATTGCAGTATACGTGACTGTACTACGGATGATAAACGCTGTGTGATACCTAATTCCTGGAGTATAGATACGTTGGTGCGGAATGGAATATTTATTTACCGACGAGAAATTATAATTTTTTTTTTATAATAATAATTTCACACAACGTCCTCTGGTCCCAAGCTAAGCTTATATGCTTGTGTTATGGGTACCAGAATACGGATATAATACATAAACTATTATACATGTATAATTTAATATACATATATAATTGAATCGTGTGTGTGAAAAATCACGATTAAATTGGAAATATATGCGCGATCAATCTGTAAAACGTAGTTTTATTTACCGTAGCTTTCAGAAAACCCCTTTTTTGTTCTGTTGTTTGTGTTTGGCTTCACCTCTAAAGAATGACATGTGAAATATACCCTTATTGTTTGGAAGCACACATTGTATTTTTAACAATAAAGTGATTGAATACATATTGATTGCAGTATCATTTATTTTTCTTCAACCTTTTATATAACGATAGAATAATTATGGTATTTTGTTATGTTCCTTAGTGTTAATGCACGGTTTTAAAATGAAATTAAAATGTTTAAGCAAAAATGTATGCTAGTTGACAGAATATTTTGTGAACCTGAAAGTTGAAAATCTATTTAAGTGTATGAAGTAGCCCATTAAACCAACGTTCTGCAAACTATGAGTTCTACTCGAGAATTCTAAAGCCTGACTCTGAAACTTTATTAAACTTTGCTAAAGTGCATAGTTTGCTTACTTGCTTGTGATAATGGATGAATCCTTTACTAAATAATATACCAGATCTTTGCTGTGTTCTAAACATTATTGGGGTAAATATATGTTCAAAATATTAGATTTAAAGTTGTACCTATGCATATTAGGCAGACAGATAAATTATGTTATCTGCTGTTTAAATGGTAGATAGCTGTATTTATCTCTACTAACTTACTACTTTGTGTAAAATGGCAGTATGTAATAAAGATCCCTGTTTAATTTAATTATGAAATGATTGCATATTTGCAATATTTATTACAATTTACTGATATGGTTATGTTTTTTAGTTATTTTGCACAATATTTTTACCTTGCATGTTATAAACTTCTAAATTGTACATAATATAGTAATAATTATTACTATAATATGTACACTATACATATATATGTACGCCTTACTTGTTTCAAAACAATGCTAAGCGAACGGACGGACATGCTATGTCTACAATAGTCTAAATCAGCACCTCATATCCGTAAGTAAATACAATAAGTATTGTTGTTATAAGAATCCTATTACCCTCAAAATATGTTAACACATCCATCAGCATTCTCAATCAAATAGAAATTCAAACACGATAAACACGAAAATGTTATGACTCCGTTCAATTTCAGAACAAGTTAGTAAATCATGAACCAACAAACACATCGCAATTTCCATACAAATCCCCTCTATTATCATAACATAAGCAATATCTTATGGCAAAGATACTGATATATTTCGTTCAAAGAATAACGAAACAACTAATTTATAGTATCAACAAAAAATCAACTTTAATGCGATCTAACAAAGTAGATTTTTAATGAAAATAAAATAAATCTTTTACGATATTTATCTGACTGGACAATATTGACATGTAGTAGGTACCTAATATTGATTGGGAAGTCAACTTTAAAACTACGCATTTGAGTATAATTCAAAGTTATAAATAAATAAATGTTATTTTTATTTACTTTGGATGTTTTGTAAGTTCGGTCTACAACAAGAAATGTAAGTATTCTCTCGTATTTGGTTTATTATGCGTTGCAGTTGCAGAGTATTATTGTACGGCAATATTATCGGTGTGTCTAATCGCTTATCGTGGTTTCCTCGCCGATTATTCATGTAGAACCATAGTTAAACGCGGTATAATGCACTACATTGAGTTAAAATTTGTTTGTCGACGTCTACTCCTAAATTTACGTTATTTTTGTAGTATGGAACAACTTTGCCACATTTTCTTTAATTATAAAAGGTGATTTAAAAAAATATAAGTTAGTTTTAATCTAAATCAATAGATACTAATTTAAAATGAATGATTTCTAATAAGTATTTAAATGTACCTATTCACCCTGGAGATAGCAATCGATCAATAAAATTAATCCATAAGATGAATTACATTGCTGGATTAAATTTAAATTTACTCCCGTATTAAGACTAATAATCTACTAAGACTATATAGGTATTGCGGTAGAGTTAGTAAAAACAGCAAAGAAGTGTATCCTTAAGCGTTTTATTATACATTCTCAACAATTGGTTTCAGCAATTTGCTTGGGACACAATTGTGTGCATATTTCCAGGTTTAATGGCTATCCCTGACATTGTGTGTCGACACTTAACCCTAGCGTATACAATCCAAACTCATTTTATTACTATTGGTAATAAAGTTTAGTTTTAGAAACCACCGTTAACTAACAATTTTTGTTTCAAGCGGTACATTGTCCGTGACTGCCTATACAAAAGAGAATTAAGTATTTGTTTGACATTCTATAGCATTTACTTAAGAAAAGGGGTGTCTTAAAATCAAAGAAAAAATGGACATCGAAAACATTTTAGACAAATTCCAATAGAGTACGGTTGGCATCGGAAGCTTTGCAAAAAAAATTCTATGAATAAATAAAAAATATTCATAGATATTGTATACTGTATTCTATTCTCAAATTAAGCTTTATTGATCTGATTTTCTTCATCTCGCTCTCACATCAGCCCATTAACATCCTAATGTTCGGGACGGGCCTACTCCACTCTGGGAGGGATTATGGTCTACTGTGGCGCGCTGACCAGACGTGTTGGTACAGGGTTTATTTTCGAATTTTTCATCTCTCACAGAGGATGTTATTTGTGTACAATATTCATTAACTGGCTTTGACAACACCCTGGTAGGGGAAAGCGGTGGTGACACTTATATTATTAATTTGTCTCCGCACGGACAATCTTCATCTAATGGGAGGATATCGGTCTCTATCACAAGACGCGCGAAATCACCCTGCGTGGTCTTGCGTCGTTTGCATCGAGCATCCAAATTATGTTCTCTATATATATAATACTTTGTATTACTTGTAATAGATACATAAAATATTTATTTGATATATTATACCTAATACAGTCAATTAGTTGAAAAAATACGAAGGTACCTGGATAGTCATCTGGGAGTTTTGAAAATTTGTAGTTTTATAGATTTTATTTTAAAGTGAACTTTGCCACTATACTGCTATTATATTTATTCTTATACATTAGTCAACATTATGATTGTAAAAAGCTTGGAGCTCAGTAAGTACGGGTATTACCGCTTTTACGATTCAGTGAAAATATAAAAATATACGTCTATTATTTTTAGCGGCTTTAACTGAACCGTTTAGACCAAGGTCATTCATAGTGTATTTTTTCGACTTTATAGTGTTTTAGTTTTTACGTCAGGCTAATTTATTACAGACATCAATCTATCAACACAACAGCAGTAAATTATTTATTACATAACCTCAAATTAAATTGCGGTCTAGAATATAAGCGTGATATGTTGTGAAAGAAAGCCATAAACAAACATGCATGAATTACTGAGTCTTAATATAGTTCTTATTATTCGTGTGGTAAAGGATTAATAATACATGTGTCACCACCCAATGGGGTGGTGGATTTATTTTTAGACAGGATTTATTTTTGAGTATTAGCTGGCTTTTACCTGGGAAAGAAATGCCTTTCCCAGGTAAAAGCCAGCTAATACTCAAAAATAAATCCTGTGCCAACTCGCCTGGTCATCACGGCACAAGACCATAATGCCTTCCAAAGTGGAGGAGGCCTGTGCCCAATAGTGGGACGTTAATGGTTATTTCATAGTAAATAATTGGTGGTATTATTTCATAGTAAATAATCTACATACGTATATATTATGTAGCATAGAAAGTGATGAATATAGCGATAAACCTAATTTCACTTTGATGATATTCATAATCGTTTCTAGTCCAAAATGTTAATAACATTTTTCACTTACGTTATAAATCATGTCACATGTATAAAGATAAGCTAATGTTGCATAAGTTCTACTATAAATCATGAATATGATAATGAAAAATATTGTAAAATAAAAAAGGATAATTTGAAAATAAATAATCATAACAAAGAAATAATTTCATTATTTTCGACATACCTGTAAAGTATTACGTATTATTAAATATTTAGTTTTGTAGGTTTAAGTAAAAAAATTCTAATTTATATGCAACTGACAACTTTCTAAATGAAAAATTTGTCGTGATAATCTTGATTACATATTTCTATTTATATGACTAACTGCCGCACTCAGAGACATTTAATGGTTACTTAAGGAAAGTTAAGGAGCTCTTTAGTATTGATTTAAAAAAGTAAAAGTTAAGTTAAACCTTTTTTAAATCAATACTAAAGAGCTCCCTAAGTAACCATTAACATTTAATGGTTACTTAAGGAGCTCTTTAGTATTGATTTAAAAAAGGTTTAACTTAACTTTTACTTTTTTAAATCAATACTAAAGAGCTCCTTAACTTTCCTTAAGTAACCATTAAATGTCTCTGAGTGCGGCAGTTTGTCCTCAACACTACGCAACAGATTTTAATGCGCCATCTTTAAATGATAAGCTAGTTTCAAGAGAGTGGTTTTTTGATATAATTTTGTCAAGGTTTTGTTTTTTAAATTCCACTCATACGAAGTTGCGGCCCATAGGAAGTATGTTACATAAACTTATTATTCGGGTAAGGGGTGCTCTTAAAATAAAGGACTGTAAACATAAATGTGAATTAATACATTTATATCTAAAACAGTTACCTGGTGTTAGTGTTGGTATCTAGTTTCATAATATAAGAATTATATTCAACTAATGCTCTTATTTATAACGATTTATCGGAGGTTTAAACAATAACTTTATCGGAGAGATAATAAACATTTTATCGAAAAAAGACTATTATGAATAACAATTTTTGACAATTTTAGCGAACTTTCAACCCTCCGATAAGTCATTATGAATAAGTCTTCAAAAAAATGAATTTTAGAACTCAAACGCCTAATAAACTTACGGACAACCCTACGTTTTACACCTTAATTTGTAGGCTTATTTGCCGAAAACTCTTGGGCGTCGTAAACACCTTTACAGGCTGTATAAAGTCATATTTGATGTTATAATGCTAACGTTATCGGTCGTTGTTTTTAACATACTGACAGCTTATTAATCTTTATTGTATTTCATTTCCACTACCATCAATGCACTCTTTGTAGTGCCCCACTACAATGATTGCATTGATAGTAGACTAAATAACCAAAGGCGCAGTTGTATAGTAAGCACCTTTTTAGAATGAAAAATTAAATGTCAATTTTATATCCTTACTAGCTGTTACCCGCGACTCCGTAGGCGTGGAATTTAGATTTTTTTCCGTTTTTACAACATTCTTCATTATTGCTTTGCGCCTATTGGTTGTAGCGTGATGATATATAGCCTATAGCCTTCCTCGATAAATGTACTATCCAAAACTGAAAGAATTTTTCAAATCGGACCAGTGGTTCCTGAAATTAGCGCGTTCAAACAAACAAACTCTTTAGCTTTATAATATTTGTATATATGAGGATATATGTCAAATTATTTTAAAGTTCTGTATAGAATTCCCATTATTAGGGTTTTTTTTTATTCCACGCGAACGAAGTTACTTAAAACAGCTAGTAACATTTGTATAATAAGTAGTCTCGCTGTTTAGTCTGTTCTCAGACATAAACAAGATTAGAACTAGTTATTCTGCACAATAGTTTTGTTATCTATTAAATCGTAGTTGAGACATTTACGCCAGTCAGCTTTCAAACAAAACTTTTGTTTCGTTGTATATTTATTTTTGCGTGTAATATTTTAGGCTGTAATACCGTATGCAGTTTTTTTAGTATCTAATAACAAATCTATATGCAAATTTAAGTTTGTATAGTCCTTGCATAGACTCCGAAATATAAATAATATAGCAAAATGTTCCATAAAAATTTATTCCATTCCATTTCCAAAGACATACGTCCACTAGTTTTTTTTTTCGTAAAAAGACGGAAGCTTAACATTCAGTTTTATAAGAGGATTAGGAATGAAATTTTAATTATAGTACCATTCAGTCGAGCGCAGTCTTAAGAGGATTTGTGCTTGCGTCCGTCATTGATACATTCCAAGTTCAGTAAATGCGAAATATGAAAGGCTATTTCTGTGCATTGTAGAGATCTTCACATAGCTCTGGACCTGTTGTGTAGGGTTAATACATTTTACTGTTTGTTTTCATGATTAGATTGTATTAGACCATTCGTGACCTAATCAATGCACACATTCATCAACTTTAGAAACCACAAACGTAACTTGAACCAATACAGCTAATAGTACCTTTGACTGGTGAAGCGAAATCAATTTCAATTAATGTTTATACTGATGTTTAACTATTTTATTGGTTAGAGCCAATCAAATACATAAAGTTGTAGTTACCAAAAACGATTTAAACTACAAACCGCAGCCTAAACTGTTTCGAATCAAAACTTCAATATTGTACAAATAGAAACAACTCAGAAAACTAGTTTCAATTATCATTGTCCTACGAATGAAATTGGCTTTTGTTGAAAATTGATCCTCAATTGGTCAGCAATAGACCTCGATTTGATTTAACAAGAGTAGAGTAACCAAGATTGCTATCTTCCGTTCTGCGTTAAATAGATTGGTTCTGATGAAGTCTGGGTTTTATGTTGTGAACCTTATTTTCAATTGATTTTTCTGTGAAGGTTTATATTAGGTATTTTGTCGATACGCCCACGTATATGCAAGCCATGACTGCATTTTATGCAGTTTTTATATAATAAATTTTTCATGGTTCATAAGTACCGGTTACGAAAATATTATTTAGGATTATTCATGGTCTAGGCGCTGTTAGATCGATCTAAAGTAAATAATTTGTCCAGCAGTAAATGTCATAACAGGTATTAATTTATTAATATTTTGCGATTGACTCGCTATGCTTTTACTAAATAAACTAAATTATAATGGAAAAAATCTAAAGTCCCGCTTATGGTTATCATTTTTTCCATTATAATTTAGTTTATTCATAACAGGTAACTAAAATTTAAGATAATTTAATCAAAACTCGTACGTAAAATCGATATTTGTTAATTTAATTAACATTAAAACCACGCAAACGATGTCTACAAGTCTTAAGTCGTAGTAACAGGTGTTTAATTTACACTAGTTAGAACCAATCTCTTTTGGAACTTACCAAATCATTTTAACAATACTTTTTAACGAGTATGTACTAACCATTTCTTAAATACCTACTATATTCTACCATTATATGAAATAGTCTTCAAATAAACCCATTTTTATTTATTCTATCGAATTTATATTTCTATTTATATATCGTCCTTAAACGTTTTAGACTTTTAAGCCACCACAATTGATAGCATTAGAACTGGTGAAGCTGGGATTTTTGTTGAAAAATAAGTTGAGCAAATGTACGAGAACATTGAATAACATCTTTGTTTTATGTACCACAATAGATTAAATAGGGTTTATCTAAAGACTAAACATTTCACTGCCGTTTACCAACAGGTGGAATGGGAACAACATGCATTATTTAAAAAAAATTGGTATAATTGAGTGCCTGGGATTTGTATATATATTCTTTCTATCCATCTTATCTTTAACGCATCTCATTTAACTTAAGAGACTAATTAATTTTGCACTGATTAATTTTTATGGTTTTTTTTGTGAAAGTGTCAAGGTTAATACATTTATCGGGAAGTTATTTACATAGTTCCGATTGGTAAGTACAATATCGCAATAATGAAATTCATACCAAACAATGCCGCAATTCAATAAACAGATATCTCAAGTACTCATACACATTGATTATTCAGAACAGAACATTAAATAATCCTATCTACACAATGGCAAATATGATTTTATATAAGACTCGGTTACTCTTCTTTCCCGGTAAACTATAATATAAAAAAAATCAAAGAAATAGAAAGAAAGCAAAGGGCGTGCCAGACTCTTAAAGTCTAAAACCACACTATTTCCTTCACTTATCTTAATATGTTCCTCAGCCACTGAATAACTTTCGAACTTCAATGCAAATATTAACATTAAGACGATACCAAAATAGCTTCGTGCATTTTTCTATGTACGAAGTTTTCATTGTTTCTTTAGACTGAATGGCTAGAGCTCTAATTTTTAAGTATATGTTTTTTCAATATATGATCTAGGATCGCATCAACTCAGAAACGCGATTGAAAAAAGTTTTCTCGATAGAAAATCTTGGCGAAACAACCTCTCAAATTTTTTATTTTTTTCATTTGTCGGTCTATTATCGCG
Source organism: Orgyia antiqua (assembly GCA_916999025.1). Taxonomy (NCBI): domain Eukaryota; kingdom Metazoa; phylum Arthropoda; class Insecta; order Lepidoptera; family Erebidae; genus Orgyia; species Orgyia antiqua. The sequence continues at coordinate 29,182,966 of OU779871.1, forward strand.
TATTAACTAATGAAATAACTTTAAAAACACAAGTAACTATTATATATAGAAACACGTAAATCAGAATTAAAATATATTTAGTAGATTTTGAGTAAATAGGAAAAGTATCCCTAATTCTTCATTTTCTGTGCCTACTGGCTGTGTTAATATGTACGTGTCGGCGATGATATACGATTATATTGATGTAGGCCCTTAAGGCACGGTTGATAGTGGAGATCTTTTGACTGATATAATTATAGTAGTATAAATTCTTATTCATCATAGAACAAAAATTATGCTTAGTTTAAAATCAAGTTACGTTGTATTAGTATGCGACAAAGTATAATAAAAATGCTAATCAAAATGCTTTTGGTTTTATTATTTGTACTAGCTGTTGCCTGCGACTTCGTACGCGTGAAATTTAGAAATTGAACCTTAACAAACAGAAGTTACAGCTCTCCGTGTGGTGACGGATTAAGAATACAAGTGTCACCACCCAATCTCCTCCTAAGGGTGCTGTAAAAGTCAGGTAAGGGATATTGCACACATATAACATCCTCTGTGAGGGACGGAAAACTCGAAAATAAACTCTGTCCCAACACGCCTGGTCAGCTCCAATCCCTCCCAAAGTGAAGGAGGCCCGTGCCCAACAGTGGGACGTAAATGGGCTGGAGAAGAAACAGAAGTTTACAATAACACTCAATAGATGGCGTCGTACAGTACTTTTTAAATCGCGCTATAGTTTCGTTCCACACATTCACACTTAAGCTCGTCAAAATTTTTATTGAGTCATCAGCTCGTTTTCACATTCATATATTAGTTAGGATTAGGATACACCCAATTTTTCCCTGATCCATTCCGGGTCCCATAATACACCCCTACATGTTTGTCCTTTCTTTTTACTTTTTCTTCGTCGTCATAATCGTGACTTAGACACAGTTTTTTATACTAGCTGCTATACCCACGAGATGCCGTACCACGCCTATTACATTTGTTTAGAAAATATGAGGCTATGAATCCAAAGCATAAAATTACTGCCGCAGCAAAAGTACGTACTCTTTTTTGTGTATGTCTGGAATTCACAGCGATTTTCTAAGTGGTTCTAAAGCCATTTCAATAAAGCTTTCATTTTTGTTACAGTTATCCACATTCCGTCATAAACTAATGGAGACAAAAGATATATTAATACAACTTGTTTGCTTGCCACATGCTAAAGTGATAAAAAAAAACATTTAATCTTGTATTATGTATTGGCATAACCTAGATTTAAAATCAGTTTTTCTGTAAGTATTATTTTAAATCTAGTTAAAATATTACAGTAAGCCGTTGTTTGTATTAAATGAAATCATACTATAAATTTAACAGTAACGTCTGTTACGCCAACCACAATGTGAAAGCGGATGGCTAAACGAGCGGACATTTAGGACTTAGGTACGTGACATTACTAGTGTCCATCTAAAGTCATATAATTTTCAGCCCATATACTTCCCACTAATGGATTTAGACCTTTTTCGTGATGAGATACTAATTAATCTACCGCAGGTACTGGTACCTACTATGGAGCATCCATTTATTTAACGCTAAAACTTGCTTATTTGACATCTCTAACCGGTATGATAATCAGCATTGAAATAAACTGCATTGAATTGTTTTTAGTAAAGAGATGCCTAATGTACTCGTATATGGCAACTTGCCCAATATTTATGTGTAACGAATAGTCAACAGTGCCATAAGTACCTTAATTTGTGGAGCATTTTCAATTTAATACTTTATTGAAACTGTAATTTTATCAAGAGCTTTGTGTAATTTACTGTAATGACTGCAACTTAGTTCTACTGTAGCAGACTTACATTGTATATTGTTATTTTATGATATATGCCGACTTTATATAATGCAAATTGACAGCGTGATTCAGTTCATAGATGGCTTGATTTCATTGTGGAACCAAGTAGGTACTGTACGAATTCCTAGCAACTTATTTTATTAATTTGGCCAATTATATTATACACTTTTTATGATGTAATTAACATAAATGAAAATAGCACGAGTAATGTATGGCTTATATTGCAGTTTTTTTTGTTAAAAGCCAAAGCATTTGAAAGAAAACATTAAACATTTAATAAAATAGATGGAAATGTTTTTATTTGATATAAAGTAATTGAATTGGTAAGTTAATGTTTCAATATTGCTAATAGAATGACTTATAATGAAGAGAATACGGGACGTGATCAATAAGCGATTCGTTAATTCTGTAGTACGTGAGGGTGGTGTAATTGTTCAACTCTCTGGAGATGTTTGACATTGTGTTAATTTGGCACAAAGTTGAAGAATTAAATCAATTCAATTTTGTGCTTATAAAGAGATATTAAATGAACTAAATATTTCAAAGTGTCAACTAAATTGTTTTTGGGTGAAACAATTTTGTCTTAGTTTTACTTAGTTACTAGCTGTCCCGGCAAACGTTGTTTTGCCATACAATTCTGTGTAAAAATCAACAACAAAAAATTTCATCAAAATCGATCCAGCCGTTTAGGAGGAGTTCAATTACAAACACACGTACAGAAGATTTATATATATAAAGATAGAATATTGACAAATCGTAGAATTTGAGATGGAATCGGAGGTTTTGCGAGTAAAATTCACGTTTCAAGATACAGTTACATGGATATATTATGACTACATAGAAACAAATGAATGAAGCATGTTAATCATAAGTAAATATATTACTAAAATAGTATGTACAAACGGCAATAAAAATATACAGACATACACGCCACTGTTCCTAAAGCTATTAAACGTTTCCAGTTCTGTTTTAAAATGGTTTCATTTGTTACCCGGCTATATTTAACATGAAACCTTGATATTTATATACATTTTCCTGTGCTACTTCAATAACGTAGATGGTTATCCGAGCCATAGATCACGGACGTCATATGTCTAGCATTATTGTGGAAATTAGAATGACTATAGTGTACTTCTACATACCGATAATAAATTGTTAAAGACATTGCTTTCAATGATATATGGTAGACAAAACTCCTTTCTATTATTAAGGTGGCCTATACCCAATCTTGGAAGGTCTATTATCTAAGAAGTCTACATTATAGCAATATATTTGTCCTTGAAAAAGAACAACAAATAAATAAACAACCCTGAGCTTACAGTATTCCATACGTAGATATGAAAAAAGGTATAAATGATTAATAATTTCAGCTATGCTACAATTCAAGTCAGCACCAGAGATTTGAATTGGATAAACGCGAATTGAATGCAAATTCAACGACTCTGTCGTCTATTCACATAGACATATAAAACGTTCCAAATAATTTTAATGAATTCGATATTGAATATGAAAAAAGTTTGATAAATAACTTTTCAAGGCATTCCTCCTAAAACCTAAAGTGCTTATGCAGTCAAGTGAACTTGCTTTTGAAAATTGTAGCCTTGTAAAAACAACTGTCGAAATCTTTTGACGACCACTTCTGTTGCGTAAATTTTGCCCATAAAACATTTTTCGAACGAGTCGCTACATAAGCATCTATAAAAATATATAAATCGGAAATATAATAAATAAAAGGAATTTTTTACGTATAAATTCTTATATTCACGGATACAACAATGTTCAAATAAAATTTTCTATTCCAACATTTTATTAGACTTCGTTTAAAAAGATTATTTGAAACGGTACTGGTAATTGGAGTCTAGCTTAAGTTATTACGTTTAGCTGAAGGCTTATTGCGACAGTTTTACTGGTTTTGAGAAAAATTTTGCTATTTAGGAAGACAGGTGTTTTATATACCTATTAACAATAAGACTGGCATCCTTTCGACTTGTCTTTTGCCTTATCATATTTTAAATGGACTTTTTAAAATTTGAATTTACCATGAATGTCTTTGTATCTCTTTAATATGAATATAGAATATGGAATCTTTATATGCAATATCAATGACAGGCAGAATTAAAACATAAAGTACATTTCTTATGGATAATTATGATACATAGAAAAACATGTACGTACGTAGATCTAAATATTCATAAAGATATTAAATATCATTCTGGGCGTTATAAGTGTAGTTTTAAAGCAGTACCTATGGAAAAATGATCGAAGTGCACGACCGAGCCCTCACTATTGTCCATCTTTAAGTGCATTTAGAAAATGGACAAAGAATATATTTCACCGAGAACAATATACAATAACCTACGGGACACAACATTGACAGCCTTTTTCATGTTATGTGCTCAAGATAATTTCATGAAAACACAGACATGACAGAGTTCCAAGTTGCTGTATATGGAGCCAGGGTCCTAAAATCTTGCAACGGCGAATACTTTTAACAGATTATATTTGATCCATCCCAATAACAGCGAATGTTTTATGTGAGAAGGCCTTTAGCAACATGCTGTACGCATCGTTTGTACAAGGTGTTAGTTAAAATTCATATGAAATAGCATACAAAACGATGGGGCTCTTGTAAAACAGTTTTCACTGGGACACATTATCACAAGCAGCTATTTGCAGTGCAGCAACATTGTAAAGATAAAATATGATAACCGAATTTATTATTCTATAGAATATATTTCAAGAAAATATGGCCAATGATATTCTAATCGACGACGGTGAAAGTTTCTTTTAGATGATGTAGAACATGATATAAACGTATTTCACGAAGCATTGTGTGAATTGAACAAAGTAGTCGAATTAGTTTCTGGTAAATCGATTAAGGATTTTGGAGTGCCAGCTAATACTCACTAACTCAGATCTTTATCAAACGAGACCTACAAAATATAGTTAGCTGAAGATGAGCAACGTTTAAACATCGACCAGAATAAAGTAAATACTACATTACTATCATCAATTAATAACAATGAAAGGAAAGTATTTTTCTTGATTCCCCAGGAGGTACAAGATAGTAATTTTTAATCAGTTAGCTTTTAACAAAAGTGAAATTCATTCGCGGTCGCGTCATCCGGCATTGCCACTATGATTTTATAATGAGGCCGAAGCGCACACTCTACTTTTAAGCTTCCGCTGAAAATCTCTACCGATGATAATAATAGCGTCTCCAATATTTCTAAATAGGGCAACACAGGAAAATTTGTGACTGCTCATTAATAGTCTGGAATGAAGCTACCATGTCAAAGAAGATGTCTGTGGAAGCACTGCATAGGATAATGCGCGATTTGCAAAGCAAAATTACTCCTATGGGTATACATTTCCATACTCAGTTAGGAGATTTTCGTCAAATCGTATCAGATGTGACTAAAGACGCATTTGTTTCTTAGGACACAAAAAAAAATGCTAACTTGAGCATTTCATTGTCTTCATATGTGAACAGGCTTTATCCGAGTTGCTACTGGATGATGGCAGTGGAGAATTAAGAGAAAGTGATGTAAGGACGTAAATCTTTGTGTTTTGACATAACAACATTGAAGAGTTAGTCAACAACGTCTACTCCTATACTGTTTTCGATCTGGCAGAAGCTGTTCATTTTACTACAGAATTTTTCAATTCCTTGAATCCATTTGGCTCCCCCTTGATAAAACGACTTTGAAAGTGAGTTCTCCTGTAATTTTACTAAGAAATCTGAATCCACCTAAACATTATCAAGGCACGCGTTTACTAATAAAATTACTAAAGACATTCACAATAGGTTACACAATACTTACCGGATATGGTAAGTGTGTAAGTAATTTATGCATGAATTGCCCAAATTGTATTATACATCCACATGAGCATAACTTTTTAATGAAAACAGGAGGTTCTGGTCGTTTTACTGGTGAGGCTATTTTTCATGCAATGTTTGGAACTTTTCTTGAAGAACTTTCAGTTTTGAGATAACAGCTCAGATCCGATGCAACTGCAATATGCTTTGAAGCAAAATGAAAGATACTTTGATTGTCAGCCTCATCTTTTATATGAGTATGAGTGTATGTAAACTAATATTATAAAAAGCTGAGGTTTGTGAGTTGGTATATGGAGGATTGTCTCCGAAACTAGTGGTTCTTCGATCCTAAAAAAATCACTAATAAACAGCAAAATTTTTGTAAAGCACTCAGCTATAGCTATTATGTCAATATCTTATTAGATATAGTGATTCTAGATTCCACGCGAAATCACGTTAATTTTTTGCTAACGAAATCCTAGACATTCCAGGATTTGTATTCACAACTAAATATTTCATTGAAAATTAGGTTAAAATGAAATTAAGAAAATATTTTATTCATTTATTCCACCAAAATGTAAAGAAATCAACATAGGTAGGTAACAAAATTGCTGGTCTAAATTCGGAGTGTATGTTACAAATCATACAAGGAACGACCGGTGAACTAACGGCTATTTCGTACCGAGATATTTTTGTACTTGAAATGTGCTACTTCAATAGCTTTTAAAATGGGATTTATTGTAGAATCCAACAACGTCACTAAGGGAAAGCCAGAAAGGGTTTGCTATCTTTTAGTGGTTTCAAAAAATACTAATTTAGTAGATTACATTTTTTTACTATTCACGTGTTTTTTCTAAAAGGGGGATGTATTTTGATCTACAATATTTCGCTGAGCATCTTGTAGCATCAAGTTAGCTATCTCTATCGAAAGACTATGGTGGCTAAGGTACAGCCGACGCATAGACCGTTAACAGGTCTATGCGTCGGCTACATTTACATGTTACAATAAATATTAAAGACTTACCTGTTCTTTTCCTAATTATGTTTTCAAATAAGGGCTAATACAAATAAAACTTTTTAATATTGTTTACTTACATCATTTTAAAATTAATTGATTTTATTTCAATCTTGAATCGATTACCTACATTAATTTAATTTATTCTATAAATCTGTCACCAATGCAAAAAGAAATAAATTCCGTTTTATAGAATAATTTTGTCACAATATGGTTTTATTTTTAACGTGAAATCCAGGTCAGTTGGAACTAGTTCGAACTTTACATTCAATGTAAGCTTTGTGACTTATTCCGAACAAATGTTCTACATAGGTACGTTAGGCAACGTCTACAATTCTATTAGCATAGCCAGAAAATAGAATATTATTGTTCTCTTTCCACTATATAATAATATAGTATAGTGCTTGCTTGTTATAGTGAAGCAAAAAGTTATTTAATTTGATATACTTGTAAGGAAAAATGCGGAAAGTTAATACCTATTTGGTTTTTACAAAAATACTTGCACATAATTATATTTATAGAAAACCAGTAACACTATAAACGTTATATATACACAAATAGCTTTTTCAGTATGGGAAATAATCAAATGATACCCTTTGTTGGCACGGAGCAAAGGGCATATCGGCCTTACTTAAATCCATCCGTTTCCGTCACATGTCCGTACCATCCGGGACCGTGGAATTCCTTTAGAACCGTATAGCAAAAACACAAATATATTCATCTGCCAATGAAGTATCGATAACCAAAATAACGTAACAATACAATGGATTGATTGTATTAAATTCATTACATAGAGACTGTACGTGAGACGTGTTCTATCTTTAGTAAATACATACATTATTAGCTTCTTATTTCAAACCCTTAGTAGTTAGATCTACTTATTTACTTAGTTACGAGTAGATAATGGTACTAAACATAACTAAAAAATTAAATGCTATCCATAACACGATCTGGTAATGTTAACTCTTTTCTTATTATAAAAACTGTGTATTACAGATTAATGATTTGAACCAATATAAATATGTACAACGAAATAGCCAATCAATCGAAATACACCGTAGTTGTTTTCATTTTTTAGTTCAGTTTAGTTGTGCATCTAGAGTTGGTACCATTATTTAATAATAATAGATGGTAATCCTTATTCAGATTACTAAGAAACCACTGATTAAGAATAAATACAAATCATTATCCAATATTTACATAAGCAGGGGTATAAGGGAATAGGGGGAATAGTGAAAGAAAACAACTTTTATATAGTTAAACACGTTGATTTGGCAGATGCCATGAATAGGAGAGCTGAATTGCAAATTGTCTTGAACATTCAGATGTTGCAGCGATAACCGTCATACTTGACAAAAAATGTGTTTTATTTTTATATTTTATAAATAGACACGATTAAATATAGGATAATAGAAATATTAGACTATAAATTTTAAGCCAGTTATATCGACAATAGCTGCCACTATCAAGGTTTAGCACAGAACTAGTCACTGGTCTAAACTTGAAAATTGATAGTGTAAATAGCACGATTCAGTAATTATATCTAAACTTTCTTATTATAAAACTATGTATAATTAATCTACAATACACCACGCGTGTATTCATTTTTGGTTAATTTGTGAACGTAGAATTGGCACCATTGTGGAGTGCTAAGATGGAGACCTATACAAGGCCAGTAGGTAGTGAACGAAGAGAGGCTTAGGTATGGACAAACTAAGTTTCTTAGTTATTTATTTAATAAGAACACAAACAATATTACTTAATGACTACAGCCCCATGTATATTGTATATGAACCTGGCCATAAATTCATCAATTTCAGTCAGGAAAATAAATGTTTGCGAAACAAATTAGATATTCCCATCTAGGCGGTGTCGATTTCGTGCAAAAAACCATTACTCAACTATCAACTAATTGGGTATACGAATATAGCATTAGGCTTATCAAAGTAACTAAAATTTGTTTCTTTTTTTTTAAGTATTACATGTTTAGGCGCGCGCAGCACATTCGCACTAAACACCATTAAATTATTAAATTTTAGTACATGCGTACGCATGCTGCCACGAAATCACATATCTAAGATAACGAGAAACTTTACCAAAAAAGTTTTGGAATTTCATGGAAAGTCCATGAAATTCCAAAATTTTAACTAAACCATTTATTTTTATTGAACAACAATTCTGCCTGACGGTCATCATTTGTCATTCTATAAAATTGACTTATACTTCCTGATTATCTTTATTATATTCATAGAGAGCTTACAAGTATTGTTGTTATTGTATTTTGGTAGAGAATGTTACACAGTAGTGATTGGGCAATTTACAAGCGGAGCTCCATTATTGACTTTCTTCCAACAAAAAAACCCCAGGAAAATAGGAAAATTAAAAAATATTAAAAATGTACCTACCTAATTTTAAACAGTTTATGTAAGAACTAAAAGAATTACCTAAACAATTAAAATTATTTTATAATGTCAGTCATTTTTGAGAATTTTGAAGTTTCGCATGAAATTCATGTACGGCTTATTATGTTTTATGCAGAACTTTTAACAGCCTAACTTCATACATACAGCTTATTTGTATGGAGTTTGCAAACAAGATGCTGCTGAAGACATCTTTGCTTATAAACTTACTCTATTCAGAATTTAAAATAAACAAATTGAGACAGCAGACCCACATTGTAATACATAAATAGTATAATCGCAATTATCGCGTATTCTATCTGCATTCTCTAACTGTATTAAGAAAATTTAACGTATTTTCTTTCTTTCTAATTAAATACATTACAAAATGATAGCATAGCACAAAATTCTAGAAAATTCTAAAGAAGCGTTACTGAATTTTTTATCTACGAAAGTATGCAAATTATGCGCATCATCTTCTTTGCAAAGCTTTACTTACTTTTTGATTAACGATTACGCCCTAACTATGGAGGCTAAAGATTAGAGTAAAGATTATATTTAACAAATCCTGAATAGCGAGTACCTTTTACTTATCTTTGGCTTAAAATCTAAAAGGAAAATCGTTTACAAAATTTCATACCATGTAATATCTTTTCATAAGAAAATTCAATCATACTCCTTTATCGGAAATATGAATCAGATCTTCAAAAGAATGAATATAGGCACTTTATCAATAAGAAATTTAATTGAATGAGCGTTGAAAAGACCTGGTCAAAGTGTAAGCTGGATCACCAAATGCTATATTTTTTTATATTTTAGACAACAATTTTGTGTAAATTTTTAACACGTTTTTAAGCTTCGTTCTCATCTCACAAAATTACCTATCTTAATATTAGTATTTATCTATGCAACGGAAATTTTAGCCATTGTACATATTGTTCACCCCTTTCCAAATCGTATCAATTTGAACTGCACACAAAAAATCGGGTATTTCTTATTTCTTTCTAGTATTTCTTTCACGGAAAACCAGTTTGGTTTTATGGCGAAAAGGTTCACATCTGATGCGATCCCGGCTTTGAGAATTATTATGGAGAAGCATAGAAGCAACAAGGAAGATCTACATCTTGTCTTCATTGACCTAGAGAAAGCATTTGATAGAGTGCCCAGAAAACTTGTTTGGCAGGCTCTCAGGTCCCACTGGTGGCCGGAAAAGTATGTCTCCATAATAAAAGATATGTATTACAGTTGTACAACCCAGGTTAAGAGCCGGGTGAGTCTCAGTGATGCATTTGAGGTAACCGTCGGCGTGCATCAGGGCTCAGCACTTAGCCCCTTTTTGTTCAATCTTGTCATGAATCACCTTACTAAGGATATACAAAATGCTCTACCGTGGTGCTTGTTATACACGGACGATATTGTTCTCACCAACAAATGCCTTAGTAGCATGCAGAAGGATTTAGATCTATGGACGGAAGCGCTCGAGTCAAACGGCCTCCGCATTAGTAGGAGAAACAGAACATATGCTCTGTGCATTTAGTGGACCGGCGCGGAGCCACAACAGCTTAAAGATCGATGGCAGTCCAATACCTACTGTCAATGAATTTACATACTTGGGGTCAATTCTGTCAACCAAGGCAGAGGTAGACACCGATGTGCGAAATCGAGTAAAGACTACTTGGATGAAATGGAGAGAACTTTCAGGCGTCTTATGTGACAACCGCATGCCTATTAAGACCAAGGGCAAAATCTATAAAGCCACCGTTAGACCAGCGATGCTATATGGCTCTGAATGTTGGACAGTGCATAAGACACATGAGCAAATAATGCACGTAAATGAAATGAAAATGAATGAGGTTCATTTAAGGTTGCTCCAATCTCCTGTAAAATGTTTGGAAGCAGAATGAAATGGTTTGGCCACATACAACGAAGAGTAGATGACCACGTTGTTAAAACTGCACTAAACCTCCCTGAACATCCAAGAGGAAGAGGACGCCCCAAGTCTACGTGGTGGTCCGGTATCATGATGAAGCAGCCCAGGATAGACTAAATTGGGGAAAAGTGATAAGGAGACCCGACCCCTATTAAAGGGAAGAGGGTAGGAAGAAGAAGAAGACAATAAAAAAATCGGGTATCTTCAATAAATTTAAACAAATAAATTTCACGTGACTTTAAATGTAATTTTCCACGTATTTTCATCCGTTACTTATAAATTTTGTGACATATTTAGCATTAAACGCAGCCTTTGTGTGGATAACTCTTGTAGGAATTTAAATGAGAAGTGTTCGTGCGTTACAACACACAAATGGGATGAAATTTATGATTTCAGTAGCAGACATTGTTTGCATAAAGATATTGCTCTTAAACTTCTGGATCTGAGTTGTTTATTTAATCGATGCTTGAATCGATGATGTATGGTATAATTTCTTTGACATATACCTTTTTGTTGGGTACCTTCGTAAATAAATGGCAGACGTAATGCCATGCATTAATGGTAATAACTTTTTATTAATTAATATATTTACAATTAGTTGTATAAACTCTCATAAGCTTCCCGAAATCTTCTTCTATAACTAACTTAAAACTATAGCAGTATCACGTTTTATACAGAGTCTGCGAAATTTTTAAAAAGAGTACTATGTTTTAGCTTCACGTAGGTGGGTACGACTTAGTGTGATGATGAATTTAAAATATAAGTGATAAGCATACCCAGATACTATTATTATTTGTACTCGAGCATATCCAAAACACGGATAATTTATTTACTATCCGATTGTCACACTCACCTTAGTAGACAGTACTCAATGTACTTATGTTTCCAAAGGGATATTTCGCTCTTACATACGATCTAACCAACTATCCTATTTGCCTAGCCATCGCCCACAAAACAATTCTACCCATGGGAGCTATTCATTTGACTGTAATTAAAATGCGTTCAACATAATTATCTATCAACAACATTAAATACGGTAAACATTTTTATGGTCTCACACTTGTATATTTTTCAGAGAGTAAGTAAACTTCAACTCCTTTTCAAGGTGTTGTTCTGAAAAAGCTACAAAAAATATATACAACACAATTTGGGCGAAAAAAAGCTATTTTTTTAGCCTAAATTGTGTTGTATAAATTTTGAGTATTAATGTAATTGAATTGGGTAATTGGTAATCTAAAGTGCCTTCTAACTCCAATTGCATAGTGAGCAATTAGTTAAAATACATCAATATAAAATACTTACCGGACTTTACAGCCAACTTAGACAAGACATAGGTTTGTATAGTGACTTATTATACATCGAACTAAGTGAATCTTCCACAATTTATTTAAGCTCATGATTTTGTTTTTCAAATTTACACTAAGTTATTTTTCTAAACATGAATCGTAACCAAACATTATTAGTAGAGCCTTACCATAAAGGGTTTTCAAATATTTGCTCAGGGCTCCTACAATTTTTATTAAACCTGGGTTTTGGGCTTTTCCCTTATGTAACAAATCGTAACCTTTACACAAGCGCCGAGTTTGTGATGTAATTTTATGTTAAAATAGACCCATTGATATTTCTGGCCCCCGGGTAGGTATATGAAAGTGGAGAATATATAAAATTGTTTAAATAGCTAGTATACCCATTTATTTACCGCGCAATATTGAAAGTATCTATATGTTGATAAAACTAAAAAATAATATGAACTGCTGCGAGATAAACCGGAGGCAAGATATTTTAAAAACTACTCAAAAGCCTAAAAAAGTACCTATCTAATGTTCAAAAACTAGAATATAAAAATAAATTATGCTGACTAAAAAATAAGTTATTGCGTTAATAAACAGTCGGCTTTAAATTCAAACCTATGACTTGTATTGATAATAACAGGAAGATTTTATCAAAGTAATCTTTACCAACTAAACTAGGATACTAATTATGTATTTATTGTAGATATTTTATTTATGTCGAAACATCATATTATACTAGTCCCTTTAAACTAAAAACCGAAAGACGTGCAAACACTTCTAGTAAATATCATAGGTAGTCTTCACTATGGAAGATGTTTAATAGCTTAGTGAAGTGACACCGCGTTGTCGAGATTATTTTCACGGTGCTTTACCACTGTGATGTGTCGTCGTAAACTTGCCAGTCCGACACTAATAAGGTCTAATATTATTATATTAGTATTCTACGAATAAAAATGTTGTCTTTATTTTTCTTTGTGCCCGTTGTATTTAATTACTACGCTTTATATATATGCGTTATAGAAAAACACACACGTTATGAAATACCATATATCTTGTGCATTCAATTAATATGATAGCCTTTCCTACTAAAACATAGACTGTAGATGGATAATATCTTACTGATATATGGGGATAACAATCTTTTCATAATCTTACTATCACACGACATGTAATCACGTAGCCTGGGATTATTAGGTATTTATTATTTATACAAAACTCTAAAAAGCATCTAACACCTTAAAAAGTAACCTATATAAACAAAAGGTTTAAGCCTCGTTAAGCTCCACGTTTCGATCCAATTTTGTTGGATTTGAACGTACTGTCAGATATTAAAGTAAGGTTTTTGCGAATATTGAAGCGAGGTGAGATCATAGTGATTTTTCATTTTAAGGAATTGGTGTATTAGGATATTTTCTACAGCAAGTATACTGCTTGTTTATTATCATACATCTATACTAATATTATAAAGCTGAAGAGTGTGTTTGTTTGTTTGTTTAAACGCGCTAATCTCAGGAACCACTAGGCCGATTTGAAAAATTCTTTCAGTGTTAGATAGGGCATTTATCGAGGAAGGCTTTAGGCTATATAACATCACGCGAAAACCAAGCGAAGCAGTAGTGAAAAATGTTGCAAAAACGGGGGAAATTTTCAAAATTCCACGCGAACGGAGTCGCGGGCAACAGCTAGTAATTAGATAAATAGACAAATGGGCTAAAAGTTTTTCATCAGTATCCCTAAAGAAAAACTCTAATGAATAAGGCAGACCCTCGAAACGATAGGCTGATGAAATACTAGCAATGACATGCCAACTGCAGACTATAGTCATAGCAATTTGAATTCTATAAGAAAATATAAGACAGGACTTAGAGACATAATGGAGACTAGACTATACCTAGACTAAACATCAATACTTTTACTTCATAATTGTGTTTACGTCATAAAAACGTTGCTCACTGCAACAACCTCGTGAGAAAAAAGTGGGAAACGTAAAAGCTACGTATAGACATTGCTAATCTTAAAATTACTGGTTAAAGTAACTTAAAATATTGAAGATGCACATTTTTATTCCTTCTCATTTTATTGCACTTTCCGTTTATTAGTCGCGACGTTCACATCTATTTCCAATGCACTAAAATGACAACTGTATTTTAAGTATGTCTGGTTTATAGCTGGATGCAATAAAATGTAAAGTACGTTATAATTTATTCCTTCCATAATGTTATGTCGTTATTTTATAAGCATATCTATTCAGAGAAATAAGTATCTATTAGATAATAGAATTTAAGACCCTACGATGACATACGCAAACAAAATAATAATTTTCACTTTATGTCCACGATGTCACGAAGTATCAATACAAAAACTACAGCTGCAAAACGACAACACTAGTTCTATACTTTAAATAAAACTATACCCATTATTATCTATTAAAGTTCAAAATAAATGAGTCATAGTATACGTTGATATTTAAATACTCATTTAATCAGATAAAAATATGAAAATTACCACGATTTAATAACATACAGAAAACAACGACACAACGAAAAATCAAGCAAAGTTACCTTATTGAATTACTTCATGTACCTAACACAATACCGCACCTTTTACTCTGAATTATGTTGGAGCACATAATAACAAAATTAAATTACCTGACTGAACGTTGTAAAGTGAAACAAAGTACTACGTATTAAATCCAACGCCTAGTGTTTTAAGAATTTAATTACATGAGAAATATCCGTCTATAATTGTTCATGTCTACGATAAAAATCTGAATGTCTTTAACAGAGAATTGTAATGTGCTTAGTAAACCTATTAAAAGTAATAGAACAATTTGACTTACATGACATGGTAAGATTTCAAAATAAAAAAATGAGAAATCATACTTTTTACGGATTTACGTTTACGGATTGACGTTTCGGAGACTTTGCAGTCACCATGGTCACGAGTGAGACCTGTCTCACCCGTGACCATGGTGACTACAAAGTCTATAAGCTAACAAATATACGCGTCTAAATCCGTAAAAAGTAGTTTTATTTAAACAGATAGGTCGCGCAAGTGTTAGAAAATATTATGAGAAATCATGTTTATTGCCACAAAAAAGACGTTCACGACACCTCTTCTTATTTACCCCTAACGAGCCAAAAAAAAAGTGCAACTTCAAAAATAAATTTCTAGACATCCATTTGGTTTTCTACAAAAAGTAATATGACTACAGAATCCGAACGAATAAACTGATCTTCATAATGAGGCAATTGGTCTAACATTGTATGTAACATAAGGTAAATTATGTCTTATTACATTATCCTACACCGACAGATCAACATGAAAAGGTATGTGACCTACATGCTTTAACAAATAAAATACCCTTGGACATTTACACAACGTCCTCTCATCTTAAATCAAGCTCAATAATGTATATAAATATCCAAGGCACGTCATTATATGATCCCAAAATAAGCTATATTATTGGTTATTGATTAAAAACATTAATTTTATTAAAACATGCATAAAAAACAGAAAACCCTCAGACGAAACACAAATATCGATCGGAATCGTATCAACGACGAACGACATGAAGATGATATGTTTTTCGTCATAAAAATACATCCTGGTGGGAATTGAACCTAAAAGCATTCAAAGAAAGTATTTTTTAGACAGAAGACAGGTAATTATAAAACATAGTCCACATCACGAGGTTTCGGATTAGGAAGTTTAAGTAAGCTACGGTGATGTAATTTCCTTGGAAGACAATTCTACTACATACTTATGTTTTTAAGTCATCATAAAAAATTAGAGAATCATGTCAATAGTATTTTTGTTCAACACCAGATGTCCAAACTTCATTTATTATTATGAATTGACGTGACATCTAGGATGTAAACAAATGTCAATTTTAATGAAAACACTCGACGTCTCATCTCGACGCACTTCAACATTGCTAATGTTAGCTCCAATATTTGAACGTGTTGTTTATACAAGACTATTTTTTATACGCTAATAACCTCTTATAGAACTTCTGTTATATCAGTAGTAGCATGAGTTATACCACGATTATTGATCAATGGTAGTATAAAAGTTGTAAATAATATTTCTAAATGAGATTATTTTAGAAGAAATTTTGTTTTTAGGGTTCCGTACCCCAAAGGGTAAAAACGGGACCCTATTACTGAGACTTCGCTGTCCGTCCGTCCGTCCGTCTGTCACCAGGCTGTATCTCAAGAACGGTGATAGCAAGACAGTTGAAATTTTCACAGATGATGTATTTCTATTGCCGCTATAACAACAAATACTAAAAATAAAATAAAATAAAAATTTAAAGGGGGCTCCCATATAACAAACATGATTTTTTTACCGTTTCTTGCTCGATACTAATAACGTTGCCTTATGTTGCATAGATAATGGTACGGAACCCTTCGTGCGCGAGTCCGACTCGCACTTGACCAATTTTTGATGAAATTCGTGATCTAAATTTGAATTTAACGCAC
The DNA here is from genome assembly GCA_916999025.1 of Orgyia antiqua. Lineage (NCBI taxonomy): Eukaryota > Metazoa > Arthropoda > Insecta > Lepidoptera > Erebidae > Orgyia > Orgyia antiqua. Next base: position 29,199,728 of record OU779871.1, read on the forward strand.
GGTTATAAGTACAGTTTTAGTTTACCGTTCCGTTACTGAAATAATGTATGAAATTTTATGTAATTATACGAGCATCTGTCTGTTGCAGCTTTACTTGAAATGTATTGGATCGTGCATCTCGATATTTTTGTGCTAAATCCATAACATTCGTGACCCGAACAGGAATAAAACCGAATGTATTTTTATTCATGGAAGTCACTTTTACCTAAAACACTACATTTAAAAATCTATGACTTCTTTAAGAAATTAATAATTTTGATTATTCTATAAGGAGACACCGTTGCAATTGTGGATGATTTAAGTAATTAATATATTAGAAAAAGTCTGAAATTGATGCCAGGGACTGAAAAATTAAAGTTGAGCGGTTGTTCTGGTATGGCCAGTTAATGAGACGAGAGAAAAGTAATATCGTTGGTAGTTCTACAAATTAACGTGGAAGGGAAAAAGTCTAGACGAAGACCTAAGAAAAGATGGGTGGACTGTGTGAATGAGGATATGAAAGAAAGAGGAGTTAACATAAATATGACATCTGAAAGAAGACTCTGGAAGAAAACGTTTCGCCGACCCTAAATAATGGAATAAGGGCAGGAAAGTGATTTGAAGATATTTGATTGTATGAAAGAGATTACTAACATTTAGATAAGATGTTTTACAAAATTCAGCAAATAATACTGTTTTATCTATACTAAGTAATTAATTATTACTTACATTTTGCTGAATTTTGCATAATATGTATTACATATCTTTACTTATTATAAAACAAGGTCGTTATTTTTGTATGTATGTCCCTAAGGAAATTTTTATGCAGATTTTTTATAGGTAGAGTGGTTCAAGAGGGTGGCTTATTTGCGTTATTAATATGGGTCTTTTCTATGTTCCACGCGTAAAAAGCTAGTAAAATATACATGCAATTTAACATTTATTATAAAAATTGACATGACGCACATGATGTATGCACTGTCAAATTTAATGGATACACTAACGCACTTCAACCATATTGCTAATATTAACTTAAATGATCGAATGCGTTGATTATATCTTCAATAATAGTTTGCATTATCAAGTTATATGAAAATCAAATATTTTTTACATTTATTTATTTTAAGTAGAATGCAAGTCTTGTATATTTAATAACCAAATGAAAACGGACCTTGTGGTCTAGTTGTTTATGTAACGGACTACCGTTCACGAGGTCGCGAGTTCGATTCCCGCACGGGACAATCATTTGTATGATCTTTATAATTGTCATGCAAATGTTTGTACAGCGTCTGGGTGTTTACTATGCATTAAAAGTATGTATTTACAAAAGGAAAAATAATCTATGTAGTATATCCATATTCTGGTACCCATATCACAAGCATATAAGCTTAGTTTGGGACCAGAGGACGTTGTGTGGAATTTCCATGAATATTTATTTATTTATTATTAATATCATAATAGATTCGTCATACCGCTATAATCATGTCTTCTAAGCCTGGCGTTCTAAGCGTGCCATGGTCATTAAGTTACACGGAAAACATTTGTTGTATGTAAACACCCTTTTATATTTATTCTATTCTGAATATTAGCATTTGTCGTAATAGCATTAACAGATAGACATAACCTGTGAAAATTTCATCTTTGCTTTCACCATTCCTGAGAACCAGCCAAATGACAAACGGACAGCGAAGCCTCAGCAATATGGCACCGTTTTACTTTAGGTACGTAAACTTAAAAACATGGGACGGCGATGAAAAACGGAGCGTTGTTTTCTAGCACGTCAGATATTTTCTATTTCTATCATATTATGTATAAATTTCTATTGTCACGGTATTTGTAATTATACTCCTCCAAAACGGCTCATGTTTTCGTGAAATTTTGTGTACATATCCGTTAGGTCTGAGAATCGGACAACATCTATTTTTCATACCCCTAAGTATTAAGGATTGTCCACCCCAGACATTTGTAGGGCAAAACAACGTTTGCCGGGTCAGCTAATCTAATATAAAATTCTCCTGTCACGGTGTTTGTAATTATACTCCTCCGAAATGGCCCTACCAATTTTCGTGAAATTTTGTGTACATATCCGTTAGGTCTGAGAATCGGACAACATCTATTTTTCATCCCACTAAGGGTGGTCCAACCCTAACAAATATATGGCAAAACAACCTTGTTTGCCGGGTCAGCTAGTTGAGTTATATAATCATTAGTTTTAGACGCACATATTATTTTAAAATTCAATACTCCTTTAGGATAACATTGCTGTGATTAGAAACTCGTGTAGGTATACGAGTACATATACGGGTTGTAAACCTCCCTTTGAATTTAATATATAAATAACTCAAGCGTAAGGTTGTTGTAAATTAATTGATATTAGTTTATTATTGTTATATGAGGCATGAGATTAACTAAGACGTTTATTAAAACCAGATTATTATTAATGACATTCTGTATTAAGAGGATACCAAAATAACTTCGTGCATTTTTCTACGTACGAAGTTTTCATTGTTTCTTTAGATTGAATGGCTAGAGCTCTAATTTTTAAGTATATGTTTTTTCAATATATGATCTAGGATCGAATAAACTCAGAAACGCGATTCAAAAAAGTTTTCTCGATAGACAATCTTAGCGAAACAACCTCTCTATTTTTTTTATTTTTTTCATTTGTCGGTCTATTATCGCGTATTAACTAATGAAATAACTTTGAAAACATAAGTAACTATTATATATAGAAACACGTAAATCAGAATTAAAATATATTTAGTAGATTTTGAGTAAATAGGAAAAGTATCCCTAATTCTTCATTTTCTGTGCCTACTGGCTGTGTTAATATGTACTCGTACGTGTCGGCGATGATATACGATAATATTGATGTAGGCCCTTAATCAATATTATTTATCTGTTAATATCAGAGTTTGTTAAAGATAAAGTAACTAAGGGTTTGTGTGGTGACGGATTAAGAATACAAGTGTCATCACCCCATTTCTTTCTTAGGGTACTGTAAGAGGCAGCTAAGGAATAATGAAAACAGTTAACGGCTACTGTGAGAGGCGGAAATCTCGAAACTAAATCCTGTGTCGCTTGGTCAGCGTGACACGGTAGACCATAATCCCTCCCAAAGTGGAGGAAGGCCGTGCCCAATAGTGGGACGTAAATGGGCTGGAGAGAGAGAGAGAGAGAGAGAGAATATAGCGACTTATTTCTTCATGCTGAAAATTGAAAAATACCTATAATCTACCTCAAAGCCTGTTATAAAATCTGTTAAAGTACTTACTCACTCCATGAACCGAATACAATCCTTCTAAACTGTTTGCAAAAGTATGTTACACAGTAAGTACTCCTACACTCAACTCAAGTACCGAATAATCTAAATAAGATTAGAGGCCGCTAGATTTTTGTACCAAATTCAAATAATAACCTTTTAGTTAACTGACTGGAATAAGTATTGTATTTCTTACGTATGTTTTAGAAATAAATATGGCAGACATTTGTACCGATTCTATTACGTACGCACGACAAAATAAAATAAAAAATTGATAGCGTCAATAACACAATTCGGCAATGTTAACAGAACTTTTTTACTTGAAAATCTGTTTATTATAGACTAACGATTTTTATTAATCAAAATCTGCACAATGAAATAGCCAATTAATCAAAATACGCCATAGTTGTTTTAATTTTTTAGTTAAGTTTAGTTGCGCACGTCGAATTGGTACCAATATATTTCAATATGGAAAACTCAAGAAGTTGCATATAAAAGTGCTCCTAGATTTATTAGTGAAAATTTAATGTAAATTTATGGGTGAATAAAAGTGTTTTTTTCAATTGACCACGATCACAGTACAATCACTGGCTTAGGATGTTTCTAGGAATTTTAAAACAACTTATGAACTTTGACGACTTCTAAACTATAGCTGTGGGATATTTCTCCAGATAAATTGTAAGATACGATAGAATATACAATTTTCAAACGCAAAGAAGACCAGATATAGACCAGAGAATATTTAGTAGGTATTGGTTTCAACTCAATACGCTAAAGCGTTACTAAACTAATAATAAGAAAATCCCATAAAAAAACTCGTACTTAACTGGCTTTTTATCCAACGGTTACCGTTATAAACCCAAAATAACTACTGAAATGAAATGAAATGAAAAATCATTTAATCACGTAGACACAATTTTTCAGAAAAATTATGTGCTTATGACATATCCAATTTTTGTTTTCCCTACCACCGGTTCAGGACTACTATTTTATTAAGCAAGAGAGCTGTGTCAAATTGACGTGATAGTATTACCATTTAAAAGGCTTTTTCTCTCGTGAGCTCCACAGCAAAAGAACGAATCCCTAAAAACAATAGAATAAATGAATGTATTGTCCTTTCACTTCTAACTTTGTACAGTACACCTTATGAATAAATCAATACATTATAGTGGACTTAGCGCAAGTTTGGAAAAAGTACAACTAGTTATTTAGAATATGATTTTTTACACCTATTTACTTATTCATATAACATAGACCTTTGGATGAAGCCTTTGAAAGCGAAGTTTTAGAATTATAATATTTCTGTAAAGTTTCTATAACTGTAACATTCTCGCTGTTTGTAATATATTTTAACGGACCCCGTATTACCTTTAGAGACATTGCTTAGAGACCTTATTTGCGAGACCAGAAGACAACGTATTTATATTATATTGTAATAAGCGGCTTTTAACATTATGAACCTGTACAGTTCAAATTTCATTTTACCATCAGTCAGTAACTTATTGAAATGCAAGTACGGAAAACATTTAAGTTTGTTTATCTTTATCATTGTCTGTCTGTATTTAGAATTGTGAATTTATAAAATATTGCAAACTGCCATTAATGTCTATGATTCGCCTAGCCTCTTCAGTCTTCAGAGCGTTCATAGTAGGCTTCTTTGTCATCGCCTCATCGGCATTGTAAAACACCACAGCAAGCACAGCCAGTTGATGGAAGAACATCTATCCTTAGCCTTACTAATTTATAAATGTGAAATCCAGTCGCTGATGTAATAAAACTTTGGCGAGCTTAACTGTTAATGCGTGTAACGAAACCATAGTGTGATATAAAAAAACTGTACAACGCCATCTATCGAGGGTATGGGAAACTTCTGTTTGTTAAGGTTTAATTTTTAAATTTCACGCGTACGACGTCGTGGGCAATAGCTAGTATGTTATAAGTTGTAGTAGTTAGTTTAGGCTGGCACCTAGAGTTTTATTGCAAACGTAATACGGAATACGACAATCAAATTCTGACGATAACGGAGAGAATTTACAACTAACAGGCCTTTACATCCCAAAGGCATAGTAGAATGTTTATAGTTGTCCTTTTATTTATACCATTTATGTTCTCTAGAATACCCAAGACATTTGTTTATTTACAACCTATCCTTCGCGTCTTTTAATAGACATTTAGGAATTATATTCCTTATTACAGTAGTTTCAGATTTTATTATTACAGAATTTCTATATTTTCAAGTGCTATGCTTCATTCAAACTTATCGCTTTTGATAATTCGTTCGTGTTTGTCTTTACGTAATTTCAAAAACAATTATTACCCTAGATATACATCAGATTGATCTATATCAAATCAATCTGATGTATATCTATCTATCTGCACACTTATAAGACCAAGAGCAATATAATTATTTTGAAAATTTTAAAACCAAGATTTTCATAGATCATCTTGTATTTAAACGTGCTTGTTATTTTTAACTAAGTAACTATTATAACATCTAGCTAAACACAAAAACTCCTTTTAAAGATTGTACAATTCTTCATCTGAGCATTATCTTGCTCCATTTCGATAAAATATTCTCCATATTCTGTTCACGATGTCACACTGAACCGGTTGTGGTGGTATAAGAGATCAGTTGTACTTCTCTCTCCAGCCCATTTACGTCCCACTGTTGGGCACGGGCCTCCTCCACTTTGGGAGGGATTATGGTCTACTGTGCCGCGCTGACCAGGCGTGTTGGCACAGGGTTTATTTTCGAGTTTTCCGTCTCTCACAGCAGATGTTATCTGTATGCAATATCCCTTAACTGGCTTTTACAGCCCTCTTGGGAAGAGATGGGGTGGAGACTTATTAAACTTGTATTAAATCAAAAACCCACTTTCAGTTTATTGCACAGATCATTATAGCAGCCATAAGATAAAATAGGATACTCCTATTTCAATCCTATCGCATAACTCAAAATCTTTTAGTCCTATTGCGTTTTTGTCTGACGTTGCGCTCTGCTTATAACTTTAACACGCTTATTTCTGATTTCCCACAATATATCTTCAGAAGATTTATAACATAGGACTGAAATTAGGGACAAAGGATTATGCGATACATGATATTATGCGTAACTTAGATGAGATAAATCTTAAGACACAGGGATTTATATTCGTTCTGTATACATAATTTAAATACAATAAAGGAGCAAACGTTTAATTTTTAGACTATAGTGACCGTGTGGTTGGTTAAGGACGCGTTTTTCACCCCGCGTTTTTCTTTTAAGGACGCTGCTGTTATGTAAGCGTTAATCTTGATATTTTCTTTTTTAATTATTTATTTAGTCAGTAAAGTGTTGCGTAGTGTGTTGCTAATTATAATTTTTATTTGCATCCTTTTGACGTAAAACGTTATTCCATCTACCGTGGTCAATATTTGTATGACGATGAAAATACTTATATGTCATACTTTTATTACCTGTAGCACTAAAATCCGTATGAAATTCTATTTTGGACAATAGTAATTAAATTTATTTAGCTTTAATGGTTATCGTTTAACACGTTTTAATTAGTCGGTAGCTGTGTAACGCAATCTTTGAAAGTGATTTTTACCCACTTGTAGTAGTCGGATTGATCTGATATTTTGCACATATTAAGACTGATGACAATGCAATCATTTAAAAACATTAAGAATTTCAAGCGTATTTTTTTAGTTTTTGAACTAAACAGATTATTTTTATAAATGAATGTCGTTCGTTCTAGAAGAATCAAGTGCAAAAGAAACTAAATGAAATCTACGAAACCTTAGCATATTAAACTCAAAGTTACAATATTAAAACATATTGTTCAAAACACAAGGTACAGATTAAAATATATAAAAATGTCCGAATCCATTTCACAGTTCTTAAAATTACAGCAAATGACGTGGTATATTTTCTAAGAGCGACTTAAACCATCAATACAGTGCCAACCATGATTTACTTACGTTTCATAATTATGATTTCTGGCATCAGTTCAACGATTTTTTTGTGAACCGAAAACTTTTAAAACACTCACAATTAATTTTCAAAACAAACAGTCCACTTAAAAAAACACTAAAACACTCATTCGTAATGTCAAACAAAATTATGTTGACTTCGATTATAATTTTTAATTAGGTACATTTGCTCAACCAAACATCCACACAATATTCCACAACGGTTATATTAAAAACCTTTTTTTTTATATTAAAAAGTTTTTAAATTGTCTACTTTTATAGTTCTAAATTTATAATATACTTCTTAAATAAATTAATTATACTTCGGAGTTCGAATTTCGAAAGTTTTGGAAGTCTTTGGCGCGCGACGTCGGGCCATGCACGGCATACGGATTGCGTCGAACGACTGAGTTCGCCAATTCGCTACGTTGCTTGCTTGGTTCGTTAGATTGCAAACGCTGTTTTGCTGCAGCGTTTTTAATAATTTCCAGTACTACGAGTATGGCTGTAATTCCGTATGCCTACAACGATGCAATATTACGACTTACGTTGGGATTATGGTACAATAAATCCACAGGCTTTACTTAATGAAAATTTCTATGTAGGTTTCCAGATAGTTTATCAACATAAAACAAAAGTGACATCTAGCGAAATTATTATTTTTCTTGCATATCACACACAGGTGTCATGGTGCAATTGTGTGAATTTACAGACGGTTTATTAGTATTTATATTTTTACAACTTGACAAGTAAGACTATGTTAAATCGTTCTAAGGCTCAATTTCTCTATCACCCAGTTACCTAGTTATTTTAAAATAATTCATTGTAAAGTCTACCTAACTGCGGACCGGTTTGTTATAAATTTATGCTTATGTGGCTTCATGAAAAAAATACGTTTATTTAATATTTTAATTCGCTCGAGAGAGAAGAATTTTCGAGTGTTTGTTTATTTCCCTGGAATCTTTATTGTTGAAAATTTTATTGGTGTCAGTTTCCTATTGTAATGTAATCCGATCAGTTTATTCCCAGAGGCAGTGCCACCTGACTTTTATAACTCAAAAGGATAACGATATTGAAGATTTAGTATCATTTTACAATGTTTATTCTTTTAGAATAATCAGTTGACTCTATTACCCGGTGTTATAGTTTTTAATAAAATTATTTTCAGAGGTTTCAGCCAGCATGCGTACGAGTATTATACGACTGTTTTACGAGTTGTTATATGCTCATTAAAATCGTAAATGAGCAAAAAAAACACACGAAATATGAATAAATATTCATGAACATTCAACACAACGTCCTCTGGTCCCAAGCTAAGCTTATATGCTTGTGTTATGGGTACCAGAATACGGATATACTACCTTACTTTTGTAAATACATACATATAGTAAATAGTAAACACCCAGACGCAGTACAAACAAGCAATAATAATAATATGTAGGTAAATAAAGAAATAAAGATAAACAAATGAAATATCTGGACTTACTTATTGTCGACATGTGGGATGTGGACTTGGCGATTATTGTGCCGATAGTCATCACAGTGGACTGATGGCCAAGAGCCTCGATCAACATCTTGAGAGGCCCGCGTTAGGCAGTTGGGTCAAGGGTCTGATGCAAAAGGCAATCGTTCTAGATAAGGTCCGCATCGTGAGGTGGTTCCTGTCTCTGGATCCCTAACCACCGGCACCTTGGTCTCTGTGCCCGGTGCCGGTGGCGAACTATTTTTTATATATTTTTTAATAACGATTGTAATGTGTGTATCTCTTTATTAAGCGTGTATTAAGCGCGTATTTAGTGTGTTTATTGTGTTTGTTTAAATTTTGGACGTATGTTATTTTTATAATCTTTTGGAAAAAAATATGTAAGAATTAAGAAAATAAATGAAGGAGAAAAATAATATGCAAGTATATTTCGGCTATTTCTGTATCTAAATATAAAAAAATTTTAAAAAAAAGAATTTAATATTAATATAATCGATAATGGAACTCTTTTGTAGTCGATTAATAAAAGTTTAAAAATCAGTAAACTATAATTGTGGAAAATATGCGATAAATCGATTAAACGACTAGGGTACCTTATCTAAGCCATACGAAATCCTTAAAACATTGCACAGTATTAATTAAACATGTAATCCTAAGGATATCGGCACCAAATTTTTATACGACCAGTAATGTAAGCATCAACAATATATCAAAAACATGGCGCATTAATAGCTTACTAATAGTCAATAAAAAATCAAAGACACTCCTATTTCTGGAAAAGCGATACAATAACCAATTTCCTTCAAAAACATAATATATAGCCTGACTTAGCGTTCGGTTAAACTCGATAAGAACCGTTCCCTTGCTGGTTCGTTTCCGCACGTGATAATGGACTTTCGATGACGGAAAGCTTAAAAGGTATAATAACCGGATGATTCTTACACAACTAAAATGACTATTGTTACGAACACACAAAACACAAAGGGGCTAGCGCCATCTAGCAGCAACTAGTAAAACCAATTAAAGAACCGAACAGAGTGAAACCCCTATTAGATACTAGATGGCGTTAGAGGAACTACCGTACATGCGCGAAGTTTCTAGAAACATTCGTTCCGGGCGATCACGTTCGCGCACAGTCGGGAACATTCTGGAATAGTCTGGAACTCGTCTCGGCGCATATAAATGGCGGCAGGAAGGCGAGCCTGGGCAGTTCAGTTTGAGCTACGAGAAAGGCGACTTCGAGAGCGAAAACAAGTGATCAAGAGTGATACCAGTGAAACCTACGACTTGGCTTCAACCTAGGACATTGTTAGTGCTTAGTGTTTGGACCTAGTGCTTAGTGTTTGGACCTAGTGCTTAGTGTGTAACTAGTGCTAGTGAATAAAGTCTCTAAAAGAGTCAGCAGGTCTTTCTCTCCAAATCCTTCGAACCCTAACACGTAACAACTGGTGTCGGAAGTGAGATTTGGAGATGCCATTGACTCCGAGAGAGGACTTCGAGGGCGTCAGGACAAGGGCACAACGAGCTGCGGAGGCCACGCCCGCTGTGGACCAAGCCCCGCCCACTGGCCCTACCTACCAGGCCCCGCCCACCGACCACGCCCCCCTAGACCCGCCCACTGGCCACGCCCACCATGCCACGCCCACCGACCACGCCCACCGGGCTCCGCCCACCCAGGCCCAGGCTCCGCCTACTCGGACTCAAGCCCCGCCCACTGGCCCCGCCCACCTTGCCACGCCCACTAGACAAGCTCCGCCCACTGGATCCGCCCACCTTGTCACACCCACCACACAGGCCACGCCCACTAGACAAGCCACGCCCACCAGCGGCACCGTAGCGTCAGTTCCTCAAGTAGCACTTCAATTAGAAAGTTTAATTAAACTGATAGAACGCAAGTTCGGCGCTTTGCAGGAGTCACAAGAACGCAAGCTCGGCGCTTTGCAGGAGTCACAAGAACGCAAGCTCAGCGCTTTGCAAGAGTCACAAGAACGCAAGTTCGAGTCACAAGAACGCAAGCTCGGCGCTTTGCAAGAGTCACAAGAACGCAAGCTCGGCGCTTTGCAAGAGTCACAAGAAAAAGTGATTTGTGCTATAAATGATGTTAGTAACACGGTGATTAAGCTTCGAAAAGATGTCGACGTAGTGGAAGAACGAGATACCGGGTTAGGATTGGATGTCGAAAATGTGAAAACCGGCCTCATTGAACTACAGAAGAAAGTAGTGCGCCTTGAAACCACGGGAGTTGCGATCTCTAGTGGAACTATCGGAGTGGCACAAGGACCAAGAGTGAAAGTTCCGCCATACGACGGCACTACTTCCTGGAACGCTTATCGTCAGCAATTCCAGACGGTTGCTACTGCCAACGGATGGACGGAAGAACAATGCTTGACCGCTCTCACTGTTGCGCTCAGAGGGCAAGCTTTGTCGGTCCTGGAAGCACTGCCACATACAGGAAATGGGTTCCAAGACCTGATGGAGGCACTTGAATCCAGATTCGGGGAGCGACACCTGGAGCACGTGTTCCGTGCCCAACTGCGTGACAGAGTCCAACGCTCAGAAGAAGGACTACAACAATGGGCGTTGGAAATTGAAAAACTCGTCAGGAAGGCACACCCAGGAGCCGACACCAAGATGGTAGACATGAAAATTGTTCAAGCATTTGTCGACGGAATCAAAGACCTGGAGGTCAGAGCTGCAATGAGGCTTCGTCACCATACCTCGCTAAAGGAAGCATTGGCGCATGCTTTGGAGGTCGAGGCGGTTCGCTATGACATACGGCATACCCATAATATCCGCGAGGTCTCTGAGGAAGTCAAGGAGGTTAAGGCCCCTACGAAGAAAAGTCCTGGAGCCATGTGCTACAAGTGCGGCGAGAGAGGCCATCTTCAGCTCAACTGCCCGCAGAAGGAAACCCAGATGGCAAGGATGAAAAGGATCGAGGAACAAATAGAGGTGCTGAAGAAGCAAGGGGCTTTGTCCCTTGCCCGGGATCAGGGAAACGAATAAAAGCCAGGACTAAGGGGCGAGTGCTGGCTAACGCGGAGGGAGCCCCGATAACTGTTATCTCCCAGGCATGCAGCGGAAAGACACATGGGAATGCCGACGCACTCTCACGAAGGCCGTGTTCGGAGGACTGCAAACATTGTGTTAAGCAGGAATGCAATGAAGTAACATTAAAACTAACGAGAACGAATCCTTTGAGTCTCTGGGAGAATGATGCTATGAGGGAGGCTCAAGAAAAAGACGACGACCTTCGGCACATCATCACATGGAAGAAACGGGGTGACGTAAAACCAATATGGAGTGAGGTTGCACCTACTGGCGCTGTCACTAAGGCGTACTAGGCGCAATGGGACAGTCTGATACTCCAAAACGGAATACTCTACCGGAAATGGGAGAAGACTAACGGCAGAGAGTTCCATCTTCAGATAGTTGTCCCAAGAACGAGAGTACCAGATGTTCTCCGTGAAATACATGATGGCGTATCAGGAGGTCATCTAGGTGTCAAGAGGACGTTAACAAAAGTGCGAGAACGATTCTACTGGTTGCATTGTCGAGATGATGTACAGGATTGGTGCCGCAAATGTACTACTTGCGCTGCTGTAAAAGGACCACAGACCAGGAGCCGTGGGAACCTGCGGTTGTATAACGTCGGTGCACCGTGGGAACGAATTGAAGTTGACGTAGCTGGGCCATTTCCTGTAACGGATTCGGGAAACAAGTATTTTATGGTCGTCATTGACTACTTCACCAAATGGCCCGAAGTGTTCGCCATACCAAACCAAGAAGCCACAACAGTCGCTTCCAAGTTAGTCGAAGAAGTGATATGTCGCTTTGGTGTGCCTCTGGAAATCCATTCTGATCAGGGCAGGAACTTCGAATCGCAGGTGTTCCAGGAAGTGTGCAGAATTTTGGGCATGCATAAGACGAGGACCACCGCGTACCATCCACAGTCTGATGGAATGGTTGAGAGATTTAATCAGACCCTTGAGAGGCATTTGGCGAAATTGGTAGATGACAAACAAAAGGATTGGGACAAGTATATACCACTCTTCCTTCTGTCTTACCGAACCGCCGAGCATGAGAGCATAAAAGCTACCCCAGCGTATGTCAATTTCGGTAGAGAACTACGAATACCAGTAGACCTATTGACAGGAGGGTCACCGGAGGGACCAAAGACTGTACAAGACTATGTCTGCGATTTAAGGGAAAAGATGCGCTATATACACGCATTGGTTCGGGAAAATGGGTTACAGTCAAGTGAGAACATGAAAACCAGATACGACCGGAAATCGAACACGAGCGGCTTCGAGGAAGGGTCACTGGTGTGGCTGCATAACCCAACTCGCCGGAAAGGGAAATCTCCAAAGTTGCAGAACCAGTGGGACGGTCCATACAAAGTGGTTACCCGACTGAATGATGTGACCTATAGGATTCAAAAGCAACCAAGAGGGACATTCAAAGTGGTACACATAGACCGTCTGGCGCGTTACCATGGTAGTAACGACGATGCTCGGGACGAGCATCTCTAAGAGGGGAGTAGTGTTACGAACACACAAAACACAAAGGAGCTAGCGCCATCTAGCAGCAACTAGTAAAACCAATTAAAGAACCGAACAGAGTGAAACCCCTATTAGATACTAGATGGCGTTAGAGGAACTACCGTACATGCGCGAAGTTTCTAGAAACATTCGTTCCGGGCGATCACGTTCGCGCACAGTCGGGAACATTCTGGAATAGTCTGGAACTCGTCTCGGCGCATATAAATGGCGGCAGGAAGGCGAGCCTGGGCAGTTCAGTTTGAGCTACGAGAAAGGCGACTTCGAGAGCGAAAACAGGTGATCAAGAGTGATACCAGTGAAACCTACGACTTGGATACGATCTAGGACATTGTTAGTGCTTAGTGTTTGGACCTAGTGCTTAGTGTTTGGACCTAGTGCTTAGTGTGTAACTAGTGCTAGTGAATAAAGTCTCTAAAAGAGTCAGCAGGTCTTTCTCTCCAAATCCTTCGAACCCTAACACGTAACACTATTATACCTTCACGGTGAAATTCTGAATCGAGCATAAATCAAATGCTCAACTTCGGGCGATTGCGCGATGATTGGAAACGAATTAATGACACCCACCCCTTTGCTACGGACCAAGCAAAAGTCATCCTGGAGAGTTACTGACTGTAACCACTCCCGCTACCTTTACATGAACATATAAGTATTACTCAAAGCCAAAATATATTAAATACCTATATATTTAGAATCAATAGCTGGTTTACGAAAACCTCGCAGTCTAGTTTTGAAGAATTAGTCTCCAAATAAATTTTGCTCGCTAATTTTCACTAGTGTGTTTGTTAGGAAGAGCTGGCAAAGTTTTAGAAATTCTATACTTACATCAAATCTCATTGCAAACTTTTCATGACAATGACAATGTGACAATTATATTATCATGTAATATGTAGTTACTGAAATCACTTGTATTGCCACTTTAACAAACTTTAGATATTGGGGATACTACTTGAAACTTTAGTACCCAGAAAAAGTGTTACCTAGTTTGTAGAGAAGTGAAGGCTGTCTGTTTATTCTAAACTTCTTACTTTATTGACCACAGAATTCAATATTACAAAATGTCTGAGCAAACTTTAGATATTAGTATGGATTAGGTCCGGGCTTGCCAAACTTTGTGCCGCGAGGCCCCGGGTCGTCGTGACATTGTCCTAGGGGCGTAGCATGTAGCTACTAACAAATCGAAAAATAATTTTCCCGATAATATGGAGCAATGTGACTGGGTCATAAATCCATTACAGCCGACACCGCCGTATCATCGACTCTTCAACAGAAGAAGAACAACAACTAATAAAATTGTTCTGTGATTCCAGCCAAAAATTCAATATGACTAACTGTTTGAATTTTGAAGCTCAGTTTCTCATGAATATTTTGATTTTGAAAAACAGGCTTTTCTGCAGTAATACAGAACAAGTACAGGTCAAAGATAGGCGTAGAAAAGGAAATGAGAGTGGCTATTTCCAAACTGGACTCCCGTTTCACAAGCTATGCTGAGAAAAGCAAACGCGTTCACAATAGCCAGCCTTGCTGGCTTTTATATGTTATGTTATGATTTGATGATTTTATTTTCTAGTAAAAATTGAAATCTCCAAATAGTGTTTTTCTGATAACCTGTTACTTGGCTGGTTTAAAGTATTTTTGGAGCTGGGTTGACGGGCGTCGTAAAAAATGGCGAAGTTCCAGGGGCGTCACAGAACAAATAACTTTGGGAACCCCTACATTAGGTAATATTTTTCCTAGCTATTACATGCAAAGTTTATTTAGTTTTTAATAATATAATATTCTCGGAATTTTATACAATAGCGAACCTAATGCCTGAGGCAATTTCTACCAGTCAACCACTAAGAATAAGAAAACATCATTTCACTTCCGAATGTACCGGATGGTTTAAAAGTTTAAAAGTTTCCTTCAGCAAAGCAAGATACACAGCAATTTTGGAATTACAACTCCTTGCTAAATAGCTAATTTCGTATTCATAAAAGCTTGTAGTGGAACATAAGACAAACCCGAAGTTTGGATAGAAAATTACATAATGATGTGTTTTATATGCAATCTTGTACTCATTTTATATGCAATCTTGTACTCATTTTATATGCATGTTGTTGTATGCTCTATTTTCTATATTTGTGGCACTCACTCTTACTCTTGGGTATAACCTTATCTTGTTTACTTATATATCATGCTGAATGGTATTATGGTGGAACTTTAAATTATTTAAGACGTTACATTCGCTAACTAGAAGATGAAGTGGGAATGTTTAAGTAAGCTTAGGAGTAACAGCAAATGGAGAAAAGGCCGATGAAACTAATTTGAATCTTTTGTGCTAATTTGTTATCCGCTTATTTGCGCTTTTGTTATCCGTGTGGTGACGGATTAAAAATCGTCACCACACGGATAAGTATCACTCGTGGCATACCCCTAAATATAAAATTTATGAACTCAAGCTAGCTAGTGCAACGTTGAAACGTTCGATCGAAAATTACTCGCATTTAATTTTATTGTAGACACGTGACTGCCACGTGAAGCTATAAAACTAGCGGGCAGAATAATATTGAAGTGTCTGTTGGTAATATCAGCGTTTTACTGGTTACATAGGCATGTTCATAGGTAATAATCATTTAAGGGATTAAGAATACCAAATATTTACAAGGTAAAAATTTACTCCCTGGCACTGTAAGAACAGGCTAAGGGATAACCCACCAAAAACATAAATGTAAAAAATGAGAGCCAAGTTCAATACAACAATTTACCAGTTTTTATCAGAAAGACAAAATAATGTGTTGAATAACTTTATAAAATGACTGATGTTTGTGTATAAAAATCGAAGGTTGCTCTCGATTTCTTTGGGATCCAGACCTGATTCCAATTTGCTGAATATTAGGACCATCCCTGAAGATGGCTTCGTCCCTTTCGTATCAGATGGAATTTTTAAAAACAGGTGACGCCGAAATTAGGTAACATACATATAAAAAAAATCCTGTCAAGAGCGAGGTAAACTCGCACACTTAGAGCGTCGTACCTACTAGAAATATAAACATAAGTAACTGCATTCAAATAATCATATAATTATACTCTAAACAACTCACCAACTTAATTTTGTAGTTGAAATATAGGGAATCGCCTACATTTCAGTTACTCCATAAGTTGGTATTAGTATAAACACTTTTTTACTTGTGATGTGATGACAAATTATAAGTTTTTGGATTTTACCCTATATCAGCACTATATAGACTTGATTTATGCCAAAATTCAAGGCTCTAGGGCAACGGGAAGTGACTTGTAAATTTTGATTCCCTAGCATAAGTCGAAAAATTCTTAAAAATGGTCGTAATTCGGTTATATCTTTTAAATGCGTAAAGGTGAAAGGTTGACTGTACTTTTTGCAGCAAGGGACCGCATAGATCTACATATCGTATGAGTTTCAAATTGATACCTTCAGCCATTGCTGAGTAAAAAAAGTTTGACAGACGGACAGACAGACACCGGAGTGATCCTATAAGGGTTTGTACGAAACCCCAAAAACATGCCGACGAATAGATAAATTTTGAAGTCAATTAAAAAAAGAGAAAGCAAGAGACGAAAAGGTGAGACACATTAAGTATTTTATATGTATGTTAGTAAATAAACGTGGTTCATACAAAATTACTAAGAAACCATTTAATTTAAAAATCTTTCTCTGTATTCTAATGGCCATACTTTTCATGAAATTGTCGTTGTAATGTAATTTTAACTTGTTACTTAACACTTATTATCTCAAAAAGGTCACTGCTGTTAACGTTATGTAATTGTGGAGACGGTGTTAAGTTTATTCTATTTAGTCACAATATATTCTAGATTTCATAAAAAAATATTATAAGAATTTCTTTACGTATTGTGATGTTAATATGGTAATACATTTCGAATTACTTATTTCATCAACGCGTTGCCGGCCACTTAGTCCTGTAAAATTTAGTTTCGGAACTTTTACTGGACATTTTCAAGATGTAGATCTTGAATCTACGTCTGTTTGCGAAATTTTTAATTTTATTGGATACATTAAATATTCATATTGATCTAACGTGACATTGTTCAGCCCTTGCCATGAATCCCACATTCGTCGGAGAGTTCAATAAACTCACAGATCCAGAACTCAAGAAATCACTCCTTAAATTCACCCGGGTAGGGGCCCCCACCAAGACCGATCAGTGGATCTAGACCGGTCACCACAGCCCACAGACTTTTCTCCCCGACACGGGATCTAAATCCTTTTATTTTTCCTTTTTTAACTGTAATATTCAATCTAAATATTAATAGATTGTGTGAAATCTTTTCTTTATTGAAACAATTATACAGCGGCACATTATTTTAACATTTATTTTACTTAATATTTTCTAACTACTTTTTACGGATTTAGACGCGTATATTTGTTTCAAATTTCAGAAAGTTTTTAAGTCTAGGATAAAATTATGTATGTTTTACGTATGAAATAATTTTAATTTTCTGTGACCTTGGTGACTGCAAAGTCTCCGAAACGTCGGGCGAAAATTTGAAACAAACATACGCGTCTCTTCGTCATCCGTAAAAAGTAGTTTTATTTGTTTTACTTAATTAGTTTATCACAAAACTAGTTATTATAAAATAAAATATACAATTAAGTTCCATTTTCACTAAATTACACACAATTCTTCTCACGTAGCGTCTGACTTATGATGCATTAAGAAAAGCTCTAATTTAATTAGATATTAAGAGTGATATATTTTCTAATATGATGACAGAGCTAATCTTAATCATTTTCAATGAAAGCTTCTTGTAACTAAAAGATTATTTATCTAAGAATCAATTATTGTAATTAATTTTGTTTGTTTGTTTGTTTAAACGCGCTAATCTCAGGAAGTACTGGACCGATTTGAAAAATTATTTTTTTGTTGGATAGTCCATTTATAGGGGATACAACATCACGCTGCTACCAATAGGACCGAAGCATAAGTGAAAAATGTTGCAAAAACGGGGAAAGGTTTTGTAAATTCCACGCGTACGGAGTCGCGGGCAACAGCTATAACCAATATACCTAAAACATAATGACTTGAAGTAATTACTGTACGGAACATAGGTAATTAATAATCATACGCAGCTTATGCTAGAACGCTTGAGTGCTCTTAATTGAACGCAATATTTTATTTGACTTGATTACTAGGGCCCTAAAATGTTCTACTAGAAATATTTCTTCGCCATAGCGTTTTTATTAATTTAATTAATAAAAACGCTATGGCGACAATGAATTTTGGGTGTTTTATAACTACTGTAAGATATATAGATAAGATATATCCGGATTCTAGTACTAATGGCTTAAGCAATAGGTAGGTACTAAGCTTAGCATGAAACCAGAGAACCTTGTTTCAAACGACTAAAAGTTGGAAGTTTCATGTGGGAAGTAAAATGTTGCTATTCGAAATCGATAACAATTATGAAATTAACACAGTCAGTCATCAGTAAAAATCAAGCCACGTAAACATCTATCACAACGGAGAAGAATAAAAAAGATATATTCCACACAAGCAACACCTTAAAGCTCTCGTATAGACTATTAAAATATTAAATTTGTTTGTAGCTTTCAAACATCACTTATGTAAAATACTGAAGATAATTCAACTTATGAAATGGGCAATATATTTTGGAGTGTACTATAAATTGCACGGAATAGTTTGTAAAACCAATTTAACTGTCTACAGTCAATATAATAATAAAGTAATATGGGGACAAAGAACAAAGGAGCAAATACATAAATATACAGAATTATGCAATAGTAAACTTAAACTAATAGATTTTCCTGAGGAATTTAGAAGATGTTGTTCAAATATTTGCAATATTTCTGAACATAGACATATAATAGATAAATTACATAATAATATAGTTAATGCTTTAATCACATCGGCCATTGATAGTAGAAATACAAATTCTATGTATAATGATAAAAATAAGAATAGAAATTTTGTACCTGGATGGAATAGACATGTACGTGAAGCACACAAGGAGGCCAGGCTTAAATTTTTGATTTGGGTATCTCAAAATAGACCGCGAGTTGGTGATGTATATATTGAGATGTGTGAAAGCAGAAAACGATTTAAAAAGAAATTAAAATACTGTCAGGATAGTAAAGATCAAGTTAAAATGGATATTATTAGTGAGCATAGAAAATCAAAGAACTTTGGGGACTTTTGGAAGGCGACAAATAATTTAAATCTAAAACTTGGGCTCCCTGTGTGTGTAGAGGGTGTAAGTGATGGCAAGATGATAGCTGAACTTTTTAGAGATCATTTCGCTGTTAAATCTCCACTAGGGCACTCTAAGATTTGTGGTGATACTAAGCCTATTGATTCTGGAGAACCAGTTGTGGTGACATCAAAATAAACACGTCGTATTATTAGCGGGATGGCGAAAGGAAAGTCGCCTGGACACGATAGGCTTAACATTGAACACTTAAAGTATGCTGGTATGCATGTACCGCGGGTATTGTCCCTACTTTATTCGCTGTGCTTAAATCATTCGTACTTACCCGATGATTTAATGAGAACCACAGTTGTTCCTATAGTGAAAAATAAGACTGGTGACTTATCACTTAAAAGTAACTATCGCCCAATCTCATTAGCTACAGTATTTGCAAAGGTGTTGGATAGTGTTCTTGAGTCTGAACTTGAACAACATTTACACTTTCACGACGCGCAGTTCGGTTTCCGACGTGGCCTTTCCACCGAAAGTGCGATACTGAGCCTTAAGCACACTGTGCAATACTATACAGATAGGGAAACACCTGTATATGCTTGTTTCCTAGATTTAACGAAAGCCTTTGACCTAGTGTCTTACGACATTTTGTGGCAAAAGCTTAAGAATACAAATGTTCATACGCAGGTGCTCAGACTTTTCCAATACTGGTACGCCAGTCAAATTAACAGTGTAAAGTGGACTAACAGTTTTTTCTACTGTATATAGGTCGGAGTGCGGAGTTCGACAAGGTGGTTTAAGTTCTCCAAGGTTATTCAACCTGTATGCGAACGAGCTAATAGTTGAGCTCAGCAGCACCAAGGTCGGATGTTCCGTTGACAATGTTTCTATGAACAATTTCAGCTATGCTGATGATATGGTGTTGCTGTGCCCGAGTAACAGCGGTTTAAGAAGACTATTAGCTATATGTGAGGATTACGCTGACAGACATGGGCTTGCCTACAACTGCTTGAAGAGCGAATACTTGGTCTTCAAATCGTCCCCTGGTAAAACCCCTTTTAGTGTGCCACCTTTTATGCTCAAAGGAGTTGAGCTGAAAAGGGTTCAGAAATTCAAATATCTTGGGCACTTTGTTACTGAGGACCTAGATGACCAAGTTGATATTGACAGAGAACGCAGAGCAATGGCGGTAAGGTGTAACATGTTGGCCCGTAGGTTTGCTCGTTGTAGTAAAGATGTTAAAATTTCGTTATTTAAAGCTTACTGTCAAGTATTCTACACGAGCATCCTATGGGTTAAATATACTCTGAGGGTTTTGAATATTTTGCGTGTTCAATATAATAATGGCTTTAGGATGCTATTAGGGCTGCCACGGTTTTGTAGTGCTTCGTGTATGTTTGCTGAAGCCAGACTTGACGGATTCCACGCCATCGTTCGCAAAAGAGTTGCCTTGCTCTTAATGCGAATAAGGAACAGCTCTAATAGCATCCTCAAAGTCATAGCTGATAAGTATGACTCCAGGATTATGAAGAGTTTCATGCGTGTGTTGGTCGGGTGAATCACTGCAACTTGTGATACTACAGCTTGTAGTGATTAATCCGGCTCGCATGGTTTATTTTTTTTTTAATATTTTGTTGTTCTTAGTTTTTAAGTTATTTTTATATGGACTGTGTCTGAAAATAAAGAATTATTATTATAAAACATCGTAACGTAAAGTCTTACAAGTTCTTGTATATAACCTGTTACGTCAATATTAGTAACATCTGAGAGTTCAACATTTGCAGACAATACTAACGTTGTTAACGGACTAAGAACACAAGTGTCCACCATTCTATTTCCTCCCCAGAGTGCTGTTAAAGCTAGGTAAGTGATATTGTGCACAGATAAAATCCTCTGTAAGAGACAGAAGACTAGAAACTAAGCCCTGTGCCAACACACCTGGTCAGCGCGGCATAGTAGACCATAATCCCTCCCAAAGTGGAGGAGGCCCGTGCCCAGCAATATAACGTTAATGTTAGAGAGATAATACCAATTAGCCAATCCAATTTCAGATTATGTTATATTTGAAATGCCAATGCAAGACAAGCGTCTTTAAAGAAAAATAGAATAATTTTTTTTAAAATACTTTGCATACGTACAATATTTTGTAAAAGGAACCCTTATCACATGTCAGATACTGCCTTTCACTAATGACAGTAAATATCACAAGATTTATAAATGGTCCCTTAGTAGAAGATATTCATATCTTAGTTATATTTTCGTAAATTGGATTTACTGGAAAATTTTAGATTCAGTGACGATTTTTATAGATTCTTCTAACAATGATGAACTGGCAATCTAACAGGATAAATATCACCATGGTACTTGTATTGAAATTATTTTACATATAGCACAAATACTTACTTTTAAGCAATATTTTAGGCGTGACATTTTGAATTCTTTTTTTTTTGGGTTTATTTGTAATAAAATTCATCTTTTGACGTCTCTGATTGACTACATTTTAGTAAAGTGTACTTATGTAGTTATCAAAAGTAATTAAATAAAAATCGCATTGAAAGTCGTGTCAGGCCACTTTTTTAATCATAATGAAGGTGACCTAAGCTAAATGTTTAAGGACTGAAGCTTTAAGTGTACACTAGGAGTCAAATATAGAAAGAATATTTTGGTTTACAAAATAAGGTTTTCTGATCTATAAAGATATAAACTTTATCTTTATTTACTAAAAAGAAGTCATTTTCACTATTTCTCGATAGCTTTTATTTACCTACTAGCTGACCCGGCAAATGTTGTTTTGCCATACAAAAAAAAGCTTTGAAAAATAGATGTTGGCCGATTCTCAGACCTAGAGGATATGTACACAAAATTTGAGGAAAATCGGTCGAGCCGTTTCGGAGGAGTACGGTAACTAACACTGTGACACGAGAATTTTATATATTAGATATATATAGATCGTCACCATTCTCCAGCCCTTATCCCGTTATTTGGGGTCGGCGCAAAATAATCTTCATGTTCTAGTAGGTTTTCACTGATTTTTACTACATATTGATATCTACAAATTGGTGGTTTTAAACTGAGATATTACCAGTATTAAAGAATTATCCATTATAAAGACGCTTTAGGGCGATTGATCGATATCGATATAACTTGCTGAGTTTATATTTAATTAAAGTATGAGATTACAAATTTTTATTAAAATAACTTTAACGATAACAAAGCTAGTGTATAATTTAGCAGTTTTCCAAAAAATGAATTGTCTACCCGCAGTCATTAGGTATTTGATTGAAAATTTGATTTGGCCTTTTGATGCTATTTTCCTTCGTCAGTCCCTCCAATTAGCGTGGGATGAAACGTAATCAGAGTACAATGTGAGTTGACATTTAAATAAACGTATAAAATTATAGCTTCTATTTTTAGATTATTAACACTTGCAACTCTTAAAAATTCACATGACCTTATTTCTAAACAAAATGCAGAATATTCTTCCAATATCTGGTATCGTGCAAAATTAAATATTATCAATTTGAACGGAACGACCAAACTTGTTAGTTACTTGCTATAAAGCTGATAAAACATAATTAGCTCCAGTGCAACAGAAATATCGTAATGTATACCTATACTTCGACTTAATTACAAAATGAAAAGCTAACTTATCTATAGTATCAAGCCTAATCAGCAGATATAGACTAACATTAATAATCATTATTAACATTGATGACGTGTAGATAGCAAAATTAATGTTTCATTTCTTCTGTTAAGCTAATATAAGCAGAAATCTAAAGCTTGTCCATAAAAGTACCAAACATAAAAACCTTGGCTCACTCAACAGAATACTTATCAAGTAAATCGTAGCTTTAATCCAATATCTACAAGCAAATGTATTCTGATCTCGATTTCCAGCTATTGAATTTATTGTATTAACCTTTAAGAGGGCGAGCACGCGTAGTGTCACATTTCGTCTATCTTGGTGACCGGATCACCATAGCTGTCGCCATATAGCGAAGCTCTACTCGGGGAACACTTGCATAGCATCGCTCCCCTCAAAAAACGATTTAACCATAATCGTCACGCTTGGTATGACTGGCAATTCCAGTGAAATTAAGTATTATTTCTCGAGAGAACGTTTGCGTCCCTTTTCTTAGTGATCCCTTTATCACTGTCTACGTCTCACATAAGAATAGCAGAATATAGGGAAAATGCTATATTAAAAGAAGTGATAGTCGATTAATTTTAAATGCGTTATTCATCTAAAAGGAGGCGCAAATAATATGAAATGTAACGTATGTCACGTTACATTTATATTTTTTGCGCCTTAAACAGGTAAATGTAGGCTCCGCACCTTAACTATGGGGCTGATTTGGATGAAATTTAGTTTATAATGCTTGAGAAGTACGGTTGGCATCGTGATCTGATTCAATTTGAAGATTAAAATTTTTTACGAGTGAAATCTGCGAGAATTTTATAAATTAAGAAATAGGTATATGGCACAAAACCCTTGTAAAACCTTTGTAGTGCTATTTTTTAATGTATTTGTAACACAAACTTAAATAAACGTTAGTAAAGAAATGTTTTGTATTGTCTTATGTACATACAGTTTAATTATCTTTTATAACTTATTTTTGGAATATTGATTCGACCATCATTTTTCCAATAGCATAGTCAATGCATTGATTGCTAAGAGCTTCGACCAATACCGGTCGAAATCGAAACGAGGTCCACGTCGAAATGCTTGATCAAGGCCTTAATGTAGAAAGCTGTCTCGAAACGGCATGCATAGTGGAGAGGTTCTGCACTATGCATGCCGTTTCAAGACAGCTTTCGAGAGAAGAACCTCTTCTAGTTGGAGTTCTAACCACTAGCAGCATGGTCTCTATATCCGATATCGGTAGATCTCCGGGATTTTTTATGTTTTTAAATATATGTTTCTGTGCATAAATGTCCCTTATGAGTAATACGCAATATTTACATTTCGAACTATAGCACAGTATAACTACTATAAAAGATGACATCTCGTCTTAATGTTTAAGACGAGATGTCATTTTTTATATTAAGTCTCATAAATTCATATTTGAACAACCTTAGCTTTGATTTATTGATTTGGTTCATTTGATAAATCAAATAAAATATAAGACTCGCATACTCAGACTCGTAGAAATATAATAAAATGTTTTCCTATTTCATCAGCTTCAGGGACACGTTCAGAATATTATCATAATATAGTTTTGTATAGGATATCTACGAGTATGTAAAGATTTATAAAGAAAGTGTTAAACTGAGTATACTAAATGAAGTCTTTTTATCTATACGCCTATATTGATCATACAAGGAAATATTCGGAATATATTCAAGGAATAATTTTATTAAAGGAATATATTCGTTAAGGTATCATTCGGATGTCCCACGACTGCGACATGCGACCTAGTAATATATTTGTATTCAAAATAGCATCCTGTGAACTTGCGACACGCGACTGTAAATGTTTTGTATTAATTACTTTACGCGACCGGTGAGCGGTGACAGATGTCAAAAGTAGTCGTGCGACCCACTTGTTCTGGGTGCGGCAGGGTCTGTGACCACTTCCACTGGTCACTTAACGGACGCACCGAAAGCAGTGAGATCTTTAACTATGTTCTTAGATAGGATTTAGAGAATATAAAAAAAATTGTGAAATTTTGGATAACATACCTAAGCAATATGAGGGTAAAATAAACGAAAAAAAATCTAAGTCTTGACAAATCAACTGATCTCATATGAGAACAAAAGAAGTCAATTCCTTCTACATTAAGAGCATATACATGTGCTGCCAGGAGTTTCATCTGTTCTTGTCATCGCTTGGCTCTTTCTTTCCAAAATTTCAGTAAGAATAATTTGATATGGGGTTATTATTGGGTTTTCATCCAACCATGTTTATTCCTGCACATCTCATTCCTTGTTTAATTGTACCTCTTTTACTTCTATCTTCACTATTATTTCTTAGCTCACCCTGTACAAAGTGTAGGTATCTATTATTGTTGCCTCACTTATCTCTTTGTTCCTCGTTTTTATGTAACTTCTTTTTTCATTATTTGTTTCTAAATGCTTATTTCTGGTATTTTTTTAGATTTATGGCTACCGCTAATTGATGTTGAATCATTTCAATACTCATATCGTATATCAGCAAGTAACATTAGTTTAAATATGTGCTTTTAAAGAACAAAATTTGTGCCAATTTTATTACCAGAACCTACAGAAAAACAGATGAGCCAGGTATATTTTATATTATCAGACGTTGTCCTAGTGTACCTACTAAACTAGCATAAATAATTTCCTTAGTTTAAAAACTAAAAAACACGCTTGAAAATCCTGAATATATTTTTAAATAATTGCATTGTCATCGGTCCTTGATATGTGTGCAAAATTTCTGATCAATCTGACTATTTATTTATTTATTTTTTATTTATTTATTAATATACAACTGCTTACTCCACTTACAGTTACCCAACGCGTAAAGTAAGCTACATACACTTAATACAGTTTTACATTGCATATTATGAAATTTTTACATAAATTAAGAAATATATTCAAATTGTTGAAAAATATATCAACCTCAGGGCACTAAGCAATCAAAGCATTGAGTAGACTTATTGCCTGATTAGTGGTAGCATATTGTGCGGTACACGATCGTACCTAGATGTACGACGTAGAACGCAGCCGTGTGTATTGGTTAGGTGCCGAGAGAGCACAGCGAGATAATGTACTTGCATTATCAATTTTGTTATGCAGTAAGTACTAAATAGTAGTGTAACATTAGAGTACACTTGCGACGTAACGCTAGCGTATCGAGACCGACCATACCGGATACGAAGAGAGAAGGATATAAGTACAGATAATAGCCATATAGCTTTTTGTATAGAAATCTGGAAAATTTTCGCTGAACACGCTCAATCATTAAGCTATATTTAGACTCATGAGGGTCCCAGATAATAGAATTACACTCTAAAATACTACGTACGAACGAAAAATAAAGTATAATAATAGTATTTCGATCTTGAAATGAAGTTGATTGTCTAATTACAAAACCTAGTAATTTGAAGCTTTTTTTACAAATGTGACTACTGCAAGTGGATGAAAATCGCGTTCAAAGATTCCGTTACATAGATTAATACATTGATAGATCATACAAAATCGAAACATATAAAAGCGTGTTAATAAATAGAATTTGAGGCTACATCGATTAAATTCTTTTACGCAGTATGTTGTTCTAGTAAAATACTAAATTTTAAAATTGAAATTATTTAATTTTAAAATGTATAAGTAATTTAAAATTTACAGTGTGGACAGTAAATTTAACTGAGATTTATGTGGCATCATGAAGAAGCCATATAAAAAGGACTTTTCTAAACAAGAACTTATCTAATTTGCACGATGACAGGCTTTGGGTGGGTCTCGGTAAATTCTATTAAATTATGAAGTCTAGACCAGTGGTATCTATGAAATAAAAGATATTATACACTATAACGGTCTTATTCATAATGACTTATCGGAGGTTTATACTTTAACTTTTATACACTTATCTTCAGTATTACCTGTACGAAGATTAAGAAGACAGACTATACATTGCTAAAATCTGTTGATGCACGTATTATTTAGTCTGAAAACGAAAACTACAAATCTTAGAAATTACAATTTGACAAACTAAATAATCTTTTAGTATAAAAATGACCATGCACGTTTATCTCAAATAATCACCAACTGCTTAATACTAAATAAAACTCTGAAGTCACAGCTAATGTTGTGTAGACTGTTATGAATTGCCATAGCTTAAATAAGTAACGATCGAACGAGTTGAGAATAAACGCCTTGATTTAAAAGTATTAAGTATTTTTAGTTCATCCCCGGCCTGGCAAAAATCTGACTAGATGTATCCAAGCTATCAAATGTTTACCAAGCAAGCAAATAAATTAGAAACAATTCAGGCCGTTGCTAATGAGATGATTATCATAATTCTGCCATAATGTTAAATAAATAAATAATAAATAAATATTCATGGACATTTCACACAGCGTCCTCTGGTCCCAAACTAAGCTTATATGCTTGTGTTATGGATACCAGAATACGGATAGAATACATATACTACTTTTCTTTTGTAAATACATACTTATAATACATATAAACACCCAGACGCAGTACAAACATTTGTATGACAAATATAAACATCACACAAAGTATTGTCCTGACCGGGAATCGAACCCGAGACCTCCTAATCGGCAGTCTGTTACATAAACCACTAGACCACGAAGCCCGTCAATGTTATATTTTGTAGACACTTTTACAAAATATGTTTGCCGTGTACGCACCTACTGCTCCCACTTAAGTCCTTATTACACTTACGTGACGTAATTACAACATACGAGTTGAACATTGAACAGCGTTTGAAAAATACATCATTGTAAGTTGAATTAAACATAGGATATATCTTATGTTTCATTTAACTTCGCGTTTAAAAAAGTAATTCCGTATTATGTCTTAAGCTGCAATTCGCAGTTTTGCTTTCGTGTGCGGGAATATCATTGTCCACGAAAAACGGAATTCTCAACTAAATTATCATAGGGGTGTAATGACTGTAAGAAGTGAACACTGTTTGAAGAATGTGTGGCAGATACTTGAATGTCATGTCACACTAGGCTTATGATATTTGTTATGGATGGAAAACTACAACGAAATAACTAGATAATATTATTCGTTTCGTCAGTCACAATGGTCACGGATGTCCTGGTAACTGAAGTCTCCGAAACGTCGGGCTAAAATTGAAAACAAATATAAATCGGTCAAACGTGTAGTTATTTAAAAAAACTAGAGTCTGAAATCGGTCGAATTTGCTTCATTTAGATACAAGAACTTTAACTTCCTCGTTTCCAAAAATTCTGCTAGGCTATCTTTTATACTGTTAAGGGCCTACATCAATATTATCGTCGACATGTACATATTAACACAGATAGTAGGTATAGAAAATGAAGAATTAGGGATATTTTTTTTGTTTACTCAAAATCTACTAAATATATTTTAATTCTGATTTACGTGTTTCTATATATAATAGTTACTTATGTTTTTAAAGTTATTTCATTAATTAATACGCGATAATAACCCACAAATGAAAAAAATAAAAAATGAGAGAGGTTGTTTCGCTAAGATTTTCTATCGAGAAAACTTTTTTCAATCGCGTTTCTGAGTTTATGCGATCCTAGATCATATATTGAAAAAACATATACTTAAAAATTAGAGCTCTAGCCATTCAATCTAAAGAAACAATGAAAACTTCGTACGTAGAAAATGCACGAAGCTATTTTGGTATCCTCTTAATACCTTTAGTTATTACTACTCTGCCATGTGCAGTTGTCTAAAAACATGGGTATCATAAATAACAAGGCAGTGTGGGTCCCATCGCAATTGCATTCCACTAACCCAGCGTCTTTAATTAAGTAATCAATCCACTTAATTAGGGGCAATAAGCCACGTAGTCCAGTTCGTACTCGCAACCCGATAAACTTTTTCTTTAACGGTTGAACGATGTTGCCTATTGATAGGGTTTTTACGTGTTAATTTATCTGTAACTTGCTTTCTATTAAATCACATCTCATAAAAAGCTATAGGCGTTGTTGTGATGACGCATGGTGGATTCCTATACACTATAAACTTGGGAATGATAAGAAACATAATAGGTACTAATAGCTGTGTCTAGATGTTTTATTGAATTTATTAATAAGTTTTGTGCAAACGTAGCCAATAAAAGAGTTAACAAGAAAGCGACAATTTTATATTTTTATTTTATAAATATTTCACATGCTCTTCGTGTGCTCCGGCCCCGGAGAGCACCAATATTTAGACAACTGCAGTCGTTTAATTTCTATAGTACCAATATTTACTTAAACTGCAGAGAACAGTTGATTCTTTTTCTTTGAGCTTTATAAAATTAGAGATCTGTTCAAATATAAAAACTTTCGCACGCCAATTTGCTTGTTTAAGTAAATTTGGTTTTTCATTTAATATAAATATAAAAGTCTATAGGAAGACCTAAGAGAAGATGGATGGACTGTGTGAGCGAGGACATGAAAGAAAGGGGAGTTAATACAGACATGACGGCCGATAGAAGACTATGGAAGAAAAAGACATGTTGCGCCGACCCCAAATAATGGGATAAGGGCCAAATAAATATCGCCATGCGAAATTGCAGTTATATCTTATATGATTCAAATAAATATATTACTATTGACTCTATATTAATAGGTGCTAAATGTCTACATGTACGTTACGTTCTGAACGGAAGCGCAACACAAAGGCAAACTTTTTTTTTTCAAATATACTATATTTTCGTTAGTTATATTTATTTCATTTTTAAACTGTTTTTGAATTCATTATTGTGTCAAACTTAACAGAAGTGCCTCGACAAATTATAGTGAATTCCGAAATAATAATGGGGTTTTGTAATTACAAAAACCCATTATTCTTTTTACGTGATTTTCTTTTTTTTTCGATTGGTTCACGTGTTACAAAATGCAAAATTTTTGTGAATTATTTCTTCCTTAAGCATGCGAGGCGTATAAGCTTAAGCAATATATAAATGGGAAAACATTTTTTCTTAAAGCTTAACATGGTAATACTCTTGGGGATATAAAATATTCCAGTTTGATTAGAAAAGCGGCTTACATTTTATGAAAATGTTATAGAACGTGAACTTTGTGGCACTTGACAGTTACATGGATATTATTTTTATAGATGAGTAGGTGTAGGTATATGAGTTATAGTTTATCCTATAATCGACACCTACAGTTAAAAACTGAGTTACGTTGCCGATCAGCAATTAAATTTCTTAAATCATCAACAAAAGTTATAGGCTTCTATTATTTTTAATTAGCTTTTATAAATTGATGTTTGCACTCGAAATACAAATTGCCTTCGTTTATTTGATAGGTCACGTTTGAAACGAACCAGGCACAAACATTTCAGCAGTCGAATCACGGAAACTTTACATTTGATGTGACTATAAACAAAAACTACAACAATACTTTTGAAATAATCTACATAAAAATCTGTGTTTAGGACTATAGGCTGACAATGTCGCCAGAAAAAGACACGTCATAAATATGTCTGATAAGACTAGTCGTTCTAATCTGTTGAAGATACTAAAGTAATTTATTGATTTTGCAATTGACATGCTATGCTTTACTTAATAAATTGAATTACATACAGGTCCGGGTCCCGCTTGCGGCAATCACTTTTTCCACCATAATTTAATTTATTAAGTAAAGCATAGCATGTCAATTGCAAAATCAATAAATTACTTTAGTAATGAACGTCGCATCATTATTTTCAACCCAATTGTATTCTGTAAAGAATACTAGGTGGTTGGTCGAGATGTTGCAAAGCAATATTGATAGATGGCGTTGTATGTAGAAATACATATAAACTCAATCGAGTGACGATTGTGGTGGTGAATTTGAATGCTGCAGGCGCGACCGCAATAGGCTCGGTTGGAGGTAGCTTCGGAACGGTGTTCCGGGGTCGTAGGTTCGGGTCGCGCTTGCGGCAATCACTTTTTCCACCATTTAGGCACAGTAATAAGCTTACGCATAATAAATATGTACTTCTCGCACGTGCAAAGAAAATATACATATTTGATACCAAAGAAACTCGATCATTAACTAGATGAATATCATCTAAGCACCAAAATTTAGGGACACAACTGCCCTATACTTACATATTATGAATACTACCATGAGGGCGTACTAATTTTACGCCTTTTTGTATTCAAAACAATGGCTAAATGAATGAAGAATGACGATAGCGATGCGTAACTAAATGTTTAACAAAAAAGGAAATAAAATATGAATACCTTTAAGATGGCGCTATACCTATCTCCTTATAATTTCTATAAATCAGAGTGAAACAGGACATACAAAATCATCGGTTGGATAATATGCCCCGTGCCATATTATGTTTGCCTAGACAATAACTTATAGCGTGGATCACAAAAGCACCTTAAACTAACAAACAGCACAAATATAATTACATATGTAATCAAAAACACATTTACAAATGCTGTAACTGTCTACAAGCGAGCAGGTAATTATCTTGAATTTAGATCTTCCATCACATTAACTCAAAGAAAACATTCGCTTTATACAAACCCAAGATAGATGGTTTTAAGACAAAAGTGAGGTTTTAATTGTAAATGAGAAAACATTGGTTTTGACAAGTAAGATATTATGTAATAGAAACTATTTTTACAGAAGTTATTAATGATTATACATAAAAAATATCAAACATTATAAAGGTATCTTCAACAGTAAATTAAATTATGGTGAAAAAAGTGATGCATTGCTGCAAGCGGGACCCGAACCCACGACCCCGGAACACCTTCCGACCTTCCCTCCAACCGAGCCTATTGCGGTCGCGCCTGCAGCATTCAAATTCACCACCACAATCGTCACTCGATTGAATTCATATGTATTTCTACATACAGGTTCGGGTCCCGCTTGCGGCAATCACTTTTTCCACCATAATTATCCACCATAATGTTTTATTTCCTTTTTTGTTAAACATTTAGTTACGCATCGTTATCGTCATTCTTCATTCATTTAGCCTTTCTTTTGAATACAAAAAGGCGTAAAATTAGTACGCCCTCATGGTAGTATTCATAATATGTAAGTATAGGGCAGTTGTGTCCCAAATTTTGGTGCTTAGATTATATTCATCTAGTTAATGATCGAGTTTCTTTGGTATCAAATATATTTTCTTTGCACGTGCGAGAAGTACATATTATGCGTAAGCTTATTACTGTGCCTAAATCCTAATACGGGTCAAAGAATATTTACATTATGTTATATTTCTCAACAATGAAGGTCTTTTTATTATTCTGCTCACGAAAATGGTACCTTATATACGGATACTTTCATCGTGATGAGATATGAGACCAAACAAAGCAATAATTATAGATTATGTCCTCAAATCCTAGGGTAGCTTTGTACATAGTTTCTATTTTACCTGACTGCATTGGATACAAAACTATTTAATTTCGTATTAAAAATAACAGTAACAGGTAAAAGCACCATTCTGTCAGTATCCCTCATAACTCGAGTACCTTCTTTTTTAATCATTATTTGAATATTCGCGCCACACAGGTGTGAAACGGAGCGTATTTCATTCATTGAAAAACACAGGTATTAAACGCGTTTAAATTTTTAGTATAGGTGTTAAGCACCTACCTTTTTGCCGACGTTTCGACCGAGTTGCATCGGCCGTGGTCACGGGCTGACTGGATATGCGGTGTCACGCCTCCCCCTCTGAGGTGAACTCTTCATCCACCGTCGAACAATTTTTCCAACTACCCACACACACAACACTAACGGTGTCCCTATTCTGTACCACTGCCATATTCTGGTAGTTAGCCGACCGCGAACAAAGAGGTAGCGTTTTTGCAATCACTGGATTCCACACTGTAGATAATTTAAAGCCATCTTCCCGATTGAAGTTATTAGGATGTTTTTTAATTTTTAATTTCAATTGCTTCACGTACGACTCGTGAATAAAAATGGCGATCAGTGGAAAGAACCTGAGTGCGATGAAATTCGATCCAGTGATTTGTGCTGCTTTCCAATAAATGTTCTGCAATGGCTGATTTATTAGACTGACGGTTTTTTACAGCTGTGATGTGTTCACGGACTCTTTCAGTGATAGTTCGTTTCGTCTGACCAATATAACAACTACCACAGCTGCAGTCTATCTTATACACGCCAGGTTTTTCTAATGGTATCACATCCTTCGGCGTACCCAATATGTTGTTGACCTTTATGCCTGGAGTGTAAACAGTCGGTACAGAGTACTCACGTAAAACGTGGCCGATCTTATCCGTTACTCCTTTGACATAAGGCATGTAGGCTGGTTGTCTACTAACCTGGGGATGCCTGCACTTCTTTCTCGGCTGTTTATGTCGTCCATGCACTTGATATCCGTTTTTCTTAAGTACCTCCTGAACATGGACCAGCTCACGCTCTAAATGTTCAGGGTCACAGAGGTCATAGGCTCTATTCTTTAATGAAGTGATAACAGATTGCAAATGACGGGGATGGTGATGTGACATTGCGTGTAGGTATCTGTCCGTGTGTGTCGGTTTGCGATAAACACAATGTGACATGGACCCATTAGGCTTCACGGAGATCTTGACATCTAAGAATTTAGAGCGTGAGCTGGTCCATGTTCAGGAGGTACTTAAGAAAAACGGATATCAAGTGCATGGACGACATAAACAGCCGAGAAAGAAGTGCAGGCATCCCCAGGTTAGTAGACAACCAGTGATACCATTAGAAACACCTGGCGTGTATAAGATAGACTGCAGCTGTGGTAGTTGTTATATTGGTCAGACGAAACGAACTATCACTGAAAGAGTCCGTGAACACATCACAGCTGTAATAATTGGTCAAGTGCGAGTCGGACTCGCGCACGAAGGGTTCCGTACCATTATCTATGCAACATAAGGCAACGTTATTAGTATCGAGCAAGAAACGGTAAAAAAATCATGTTTGTTGTATGGGAGCCCCCCTTAAATATTTATTTTATTTTATTTTTAGTATTTGTTGTTATAGCGGCAATAGAAATACATCATCTGTGAAAATTTCAACTGTCTAACTATCACCGTTCTTGAGATACTGGGTACGGAACCCTAAAAATCATGTTTGTTGTATGGGAGCCCCCCTTAAATATTTATTTTATTTTATTTTTAGTATTTGTTGTTATAGCGGCAATAGAAATACATCATCTGTGAAAATTTCAACTCTCTAGCTATCACCGTTCTTGAGATACAGCCTGGTGACAGACGGACGGACGGACGGACGGACGGACGGACGGACAGCGAAGTCTCAGTAATAGGGTCCCGTTTTTACCCTTTGGGTACGGAACCCTAAAAAACCGTCAATCTAATAAATCAGCCATTGCAGAACATTTATTGGAAAGCAGCACAAATCACTGGATCGAATTTCATCGCACTCAGGTTCTTTCCACTGATCGCCATTTTTATTCACGAGTCGTACGTGAAGCAATTGAAATTAATAAACATCCTAACTTATCGGGAACCTAACTTATCCTTAACTTCAATCGGGAAGATGGCTTTAAATTATCTACAGTGTGGAATCCAGTGATTGCAAAAACGCTACCTCTTTGTTCGCGGTCGGCTAACTACCAGAATACGGCTGTGGTACAGAATAGGGACACCGTTAGTGTTGTGTGTGTGGGTAGTTGGAAAAATTGGTCGACGGTGGATGAAGAGTTCACCTCAGAGGGGGAGGCGTGACACCGCATATCCAGTCAGCCCGTGACCACGGCCGATGCAACTCGGTCGAAACGTCGGCAAAAAGGTAGGTGCTTAACACCTATACTAAAAATTTAAACGCGTTTAATACCTGTGTTTTTCAATGTAATAAAATGCAACACGAAAGTTTAAAAGTGTATGTATTTCATTCATTCATAAATCGCATGCCGCTTCGTCGAAAATTATTGCGCAAATTTTAACGTAAAATGTGTAATTTTTACATTAGTTGACCAGGCATAGCAGACACATACTGTGTTAAATTGGCTGCAAAAAGTGAACATTATTTTTTTGTGAAATCTGGATATTTTTGGAATTACTCCAGTAAGTTTGAATTGAAGATTATTTACTTTATATGGTTTATTAGTTCATTAACACTATACAATTTCAACAAGCTCAGATGAAATACGATACTAACAAGCTCAGAAGAAACACTTCACTACCCCGGGGATAGTAGGAATAGGCGATTTTGGTTTTCCGGTAACAAAAACTCAGCTACTGCTATTTGTTAGTAAATTAGTAAAAAAAAATATTTGTAAAAATCGTTTTAAAGATGACAAGCCTGATAAGAAATGGTAAAGTAGATTTCTTCCTTACTACCCACAGATTTCTCAAAAAATCCCACAACAGCTTATGACATGCAGAGCATTATTTTTAGAGGAAAATTTATAAGAATGGTTTGTAAAAATACTCCAGTACTTTTTGAAAACAACTTAATGGATGATCTTCACGACTCCAAGCGCATTGGGAGAAACGAGTACTGGTTAGAAAAGGTTCGAAATACAATCGTACTAGCAAAGCAACGACAAAAAAGAATGTCTAACAGTTTTACTTGTAGTAGGTGTAAATGGTACTTCCACCATTGATTATGTTTCCTTACATACGCTATGTACCATCACTTATTACAGCGAAGTTGCCTAGAAGCTGGGAAATGGGCCTTTCTGAATCTGGATAGATGACGAGTGAGGCATTCAATAAATATAATTATTACAAATGTCTTTCATCCATGGTTAATTGATAGTAAAGACAATGACGACCAGTGACAACTTTTGGAGAGGGCCAGAAAGTGGTACTTACGAGTTGAATGATGTCGTATACAAAATTGAGAGCCCAGCACTTGTTTCTTGTCGTGGGGCTTACTATGGACCAAAAATAAATGAGCTTCGAAAGAAAAGCAACCTTTGAGGAATTCAGCTAAAGCATCTATCAGTAAATAACTAGTTAATACACCATTAAAGAGCTTTTTGATGATGGACATTCTTAACATTAATCACCTTACGACTAATACTGGTTATGGCCTATATTGACAAATTGGATAATATTATATTGATAAACTGTATAATTAATTGCATTGTACATTGACATTTATTATTATTTTATCATTTCAATTTAATTTCTAATTTTGCTGCTATTTGTATTTTACTTTGTTTTAATTCATTTAATTTATATTATTCATCTAATTTATATTTGCATGTCGTCAATGAGAAAGAACATTGTTGAAACAAATAAATTTATCTTTATCTTTATAAAATAATAATAACAATCACGTAAAAATATTAAAAGGTTGTAGTAGTTCAAAGTTTGGTTATTATTTACACAAGACTACTTCAAACTTAATTCTCCTTCTGATATTTCATCGTGGATTATATTTATGTTTCTTTTGAGGATATTTGTAATTAGACACGTATAAAAGAGGCAATAATTATCAGTCAATGCTTGTATATTTCTGATATCACTAATTAATAATTATTACAAGAATTTTCGCGCAGATGACGGCGGCGGATGTCGTGCCTACGCGGGTGGGTCAAGAACCTAACAACGGATGGGAATAACCGGAGGTATGGATGAGAAAATCTTATTTTCCGGCTCATGATATGTACTTCTGTTTTTATTTTTCGCTTCTTGGAATTAAAGCAATTGTCATATCCTTACATCTTTTCCTTAGATAATATTATATATGATTATAGACGTAGTAGTTCCGCGCTTTATTGCCGATGGCAATACAATTTTTTTTGTACGAAATATATGCCAATCTTCTTGTCATGAGTTACACCGATTAGTGGTTCCCGTAACGGAGTTGTATAGTTTTTTCTGATCTCTGAAATCACTCGTTTGGACCAGGGATGTTGCGGATGCTGATTTTTTTCACATCCGCGGATGCGAATGCTGTTGCGGATGTTTAAGATATTATGTAAATAAAGTCAATTTATGAAGAACTAGCTGTTGCCCGCGACTTTGTACGCGTGAAATTTAGAAATTAAACCTTAACTAACATAAGTTTACTACACCACTCCAAAGATTGCGTTGTACAGATTTCTTAAATCGCACTATGATTGCGTTACACACATTAAAACACGTCATTAGCACATTAGCTCGTCCAAATTTTTATTACATCATCAGTTGAATTTCACGATTTTAAATTAGTAAGGATTAAAACAATGATAACTTATTTATTAATATTCTTATTGAAATGAAATCTTACAATCTAAAGGATAGGTAACGATCACGTGTCGTTATTTTAAAGGGGCGCATTACTCAATGATGTCAAACCCATGTCATTAACAGCAATTAATTCATAACTAATACCGATACAAGTGTGAGAGTAAAATATTAGGCAAAAACAAAATGTTAAAATGTTCACCATGAGTTGATCCTTAAGTGGTTTACCTACATAAATTACGGTAATAATGTTACAAATTTATTGTAGTTTTTTAAAATAAAGATCGTTACCTATTTAAGCTATGGCAATTCATAACAAGGTACACAACTACACACAATGATCACTGTATCACAACAACATTTAAAATATCTGTTTATACGATAAGTATCCCACAACGCAAACAAACACGTAATGAACTACAAGAAACAAATGATGATGAAAACTTGTCGAATCTTGTCACCAATTTCTTTACTCCCATTGGCTCGTGCGACCGGCACGCGCCAATCGCCAGGCCCCACCCATTTCTTCTCGTCGTTTCTTGCATGATATTCGCATCCGCATGAAAATCCGCAACCAATTAATGCGAATGCAGATGCGGATGTCCAAATCTATGCGGAAGTTTGCCCTCGGACGTAATTTTTAACTGTGAGAATTTTGTATTAGCGCCAATGGAGTCCTCGCAGGGGCAAAATATCAATGCCGGCAGTTCTTACAATTTTATTAAGTTACAGATAATACGTAATTACGTTAATTATTCGATTCCGTGATTCTGAATCATAATTTTCAGATTTTATATCTTGTAGTAATAATAAATAGGGTTTATCAAGGGAGTGCTCTGCTATTAGAAGTTCATAATACAAAAAGTTATCGTACCTGTACAATTATAAAAGGATAATTTTGGTTGTTTGAAGTATGTAATATTTTAAATTAACAAATTTTCTGTAATTAGAGAGTTGTGTATTTACCTGATGGTCAAAATATTGAAGAAATAATAATTTGTATGTTTACTGCTGGGTATAATTCTATTTATTTTACGTCACAATTCACAGAGAGAATTTTCAAACAATGTAATGTACATGAAAATTCGATGTCTATTTTTACATAAAACCTTTCTCGTTTAATCCTACTGAAGTACTTATTCGCGTTTATTTTGTAAATTGATCGTCGTCTGATTTGTATAATCAGTGAAAAACATTTATTTGCTTAACTTAAAATATACCATCTTTACAGAATATTACTTTAACGCGACGCGATTTTAAAATTAAAGTAAAATAATATCACAATATCAAATAAAACATAATTTTCTCCCAAATAAAATATTCAGAACCAGGTCTACCGTCACTGGGTTCTAGATCCCTATTTATTTTATTATTTAGACTGCACACACAAAGTGCAAAGGCGGGCTTAATGCCTTGGGCATTATCTAACAGCCAACCGGTAATAATACAGAGATAAAAGTGTGGATGCTAAATACTGAACTGAAATAAAAAAGCAAGTTCCCAAAAAAGAAAACTATATGTAAAAATTATATAGATACTCGTAGATACAAATAAAATATTAAAGCATACATATTACCAATACAAATATCAAAATACATACAATTAGGTAATACTTAATGGGTGTTGGTATGAATTCCATTTCCTTTGAATACCTTCACAGCTCTGAATAGTTTTCACTCTTCAAGGAAAGATTAAGTTTAAATTAAATATGTGCAACAAAATATCTACTACTCAAATTCAGAATAGAATGACCATAATTTACCATTCATAAAATCAGAACGTATGTATTGTTACATAAATAACAGTTTGTGAGTATTGATCTAGTTTATAAATAAAACTTGATGTACCTAATGATATGGCATAAAGTTTAACGATTAATCATAATAACCTGATTATGTTGAGTCATCCATCAATCTCGCTGCTATTAAGCGGATACATATTCACACATTGTTACCTATATATACCATTGTATATATTACATTGAATACTCGATGCGCAAGGTCAGTTTGCCTGCTTTTGGCGATTTTAACACGAATTTCCTCAGCACTTCAAGTACTTTTTTAGTGAATTGGGTAGATTACAGAAACTCTTAATAACTTCGCCCTGTTAAATTCCCCCGTAATTCATATATAGTAATATTAAAAGAATATTTGGGCTCCAATAGTTAATGTTACCTATCTTCACGCCGACCATGGTGATTTTCTAGTTGCCTACTGTGTAAATTATGGAGATTTAAGTTTCAGCCTTTTAACTGTTGAGTCGTCGCTCCACAGAATTTTGTTAAAGTTTGGGGTAATGGGAATATATTGTTATTTAAGTGAAAGGTTTAAAGTAAGTGCAATATTACAATATTCTTCATAAATATTGTCATTTAAAGCACCTGTTAGCGTACATATATATAATGCCACTACAATTAATTATATTTACAATACATACATAACAACTATGGCATCCATTTGAGGTTCTCTTTAGTAACTTGATTTATATCTGAAACTCAAAGTACCTTATTCTGTTTGAAATAGTAGTTGCGACAAGAGTTCGTTGAGTATCTGCTGACTACATACATTTTGAAAATATATTTTATGATTGCATTTGACTTATATTTTGAGGCTCAATTTTATTTTGAATTGTTAAGTGCAAATATGAGCCGTGTGGTATTCCTATAAGGCTGCGTAGAAAGGTGTGAAATATGATATTTGTTATATATTAAAATCACAATGAAATATAGGTACTTATTGTCCACTGTGACCATAAACATCTTTACACTAAATAAATACGTTATTGAATACGTAAAATGTTCTATTTCAACTTTTCTTATCAAAAGTCAAAACCTGAAACAATAAAATAAACCTATTATGGTAACCCTGTTCTGTATTCTAACCAGGTAGGTATTTATTGGATTTGAAGCTACCAATGTTAGTTGCATGTAGCCATGACTGAACATTTAGTGAAACGAAAATATTTAGGGCAGCCTTTGTGTGCATGCCTTTCACTGGAATTTGTGGACAATATATTCTGGCGTTGAGATGAATTGTATGTTTTCACGTACCTCACTTTATAGATACCTAAGATCTGAAAGCTTGGAGTATCATTGTTCAAAATTATCCTGAATATTTTTTTAAAATATTGCAATGTCAATATTTTTTTTAAGCTATTGCATAGCTTCTATCGCGGGCCTTGAGCGTGGAGACCGAATCCACAAAATTCGAAATTTAAATTCCGTAGGTAACGGAAATAGCGTAAAAAACCTTACACATCGGCGCTACTGCGCATGCGTATTCCCCACTTCGTCCCGCAATTTTTTTTTATGGACATTTCACACAACGTCCTCTGGTCCCAAGCTAAGCTTATATGCTTGTGTTATGGGTACTAGAATATGGATATAATACATAAACTACTTTTCTTTTGTAAATACATACTTATAATAATACATAGTAAACACTCAGACGCAGTACAAATATTTGTATGACAATTAAAACATCACACAAATGATTTTCCTGACCGGGAATCGAACCCGAGACCTCATGATCGGCATCCGTTATATGAACCACACAACCACGAGGCCCGTCACATATTGTCATCGGTCCTTAATAATGTGTGCAAAATTTCAGATAAATCGGACTAATGAAAATGGGTGAACATTACTTTAAAAACGTTTACGTTACATAGATTAATACATTGATAGATACGTACATATTATACAATACTATAGCTAATTTTGTGTACGTAATTTATCTCTAGCCAGTTTTATTTTACAAATTAATTGATACAGCAATTAAAAATCAAGTGTCTTTTAATGCCCTTGTCATATTTCACACAGCGATAAATCATAAAGCACCAGCCCAGCATGTGCTCTATATTAGCAGATCACGGTGTTCACAGCGCTGAATTTCGGTGTAGCCCTAATTCATTGTTAAAATACCGATGTTTACTAATGCTTAATTCTACTGATATCTGAAATATACTTACTAGATGATCTAAAAATAGATAAACATTGATGTAGTATTTTTTAGAAATACGAGAAAGGGGCGATTAGAAAAACATGAAAAGTTATCTAAGTCTATCTGGTCAATTAAAGACATCTGCTTGGATTTAACGATATTTCAATTTTCTATGTACCTATCTCAAAGGCCAAGGTCAGCATACCTAAATGTTTAATATTACAAGTAAAACCTTTATTAATCTAACTATAGTTTTAAAAAAAATCGTTTTTTAAAAAACTAGTTTTGTTCGATTGGTTTAGAATTAAATCCTTCCAAATGTGAATTTTTTTTTAATGACGATGTTGAAAAAGTTTCGGCCCTTTCAAAATTTTCTTCTTTGGCTTCCAACATCAAAATTATTGATAAGAGTTGAGAAGAGAGTGGTTATTAACATATTTTTTGCTATAACTATGTTTATTGGTTTGCAATATCTGCTATGAAATGTTATCTTTCTTAGAACTGTACAAATAATTAATAATTAGTGATTACAAAGTTGAGTGTAAATAAGCAACTGTCAGACAATAGTACGGTGTTAGTGAGTGGCGAAAACCATTACACTTATTATCAAAATAACTTAATAAGAAACATTTAAAGTAATTCCACTACTGGTTATTTGTTGACATTTGCTATTGTTTTCGTTATGTGGCATGTTATGCCGACAAATTTTGAATTCTGAATAGTGACATCTATGAGCGGGTATTAACACTACTTAGTCACCTGTAATCTATTGATAATATGTCATCGAAATCTATTAAATCCTTAAATCGTATTCCCAAGAAGGGCTCAAAGATGGGGCCACCTGTGACGTGCCGTATATGTGGGAAGCAGTTTGACCAGAAATGCACGTTACTATCCTGCTTATGTAAATATCATTTCGATTTTGACTGTATTGGGAAAAAGGCGGCTGATGCAAAAGACAAAGATATAAAAAAATGGAAATGTAAGATGTGTGACAAAAACCTTATAGAACAGGTTACAGCATTATCTCCAACTACATCTTACGTCACAACTACAAATAAACAGCTATCACCCATAACCATTGAAGAGACACCTTGGTCCACGCTATCTAGCACAATAACTGAGCAAGGTAATGAACCTATATTAAATGACGTATTAGATTCGTGTGTATTTGAATTGGACGAATCTTCCAGCCGCATTGATCAAACACTATCTAAAAGTATGGACTGCACCGTCAGTGATCCATCTATGATCCAGGATATGAAGGAATCTATTGAGCAACTTCAGGCTGAATTATGTAGTTCACAAAACGAATTGGAATTAATTATTCTCGAAAATAATGATTTACGTAAACAAATCCTAAAATTGAATAAAGAAAATAATACTCTAAAGACATTTTTAAGGAACTCACCGAATAAAAACAAAAAAAATTCGGATGATATACAAAATACTTCGCCTAATCTCACGAGTCATGCTACAGAATTATATCTTAACAAGTCACTTCTATCCCTTCAAGACAACTATAAAGATTTAGAACAGCAGCTGAAGAAAGCTAAAAAAGAAATATCTTTTTTAGCTTTTAGCATTTTAGCTTTCTTTCTTTAAACCTCCTGCAATTTGTCTATTTGGTTATTTATAACCAAATAGACAAATTGCAGGAGGTTTTAAAATATAAACAAGATGGTTATGATTTGGGTCGTGAGAACAACGGGTTGTCTAGTTTATCAGTTAAAAATAAGCTATGTATTCTAACCAATATTTTAGTTCTCGCGATACAGCCCAGATCGTGGATGACGTGTTTGGTGACTACTTTACTTATTGTCGCTACATCATGTCGAATTGTAATAAAGAACAGTTATTGTCCGGTATCGAATGTAAACTATTAAATTATGACATGAATCTGTGTAATTATGCTTGGTGAAAAGGATTTTAAAACTACTTGTAATCTTAAAGAGCTAGTAGGGCTGATAAGAAAATTGTTAGAAAAAATAACACATACAAATATAATAATATGTACACCTACTTATATCTGTGGAGCACCCATATATAATTATAAAATTGACTTATTTAATGGTTTATTGCAACAGGGCTTACAATACAATGGCTATGCTAGTTTTTTTAATTCTAATTATGTACTATCTTTTGATATGTTCTCCAATAAAACGGGCAATCTGTTGAGGCAAGGTGTAAAGTGTATATATGATGAAATTATGGCTGGCCTAAAAGTAAATAAGTGTAGGTGTTCCTGTCCCTTACTGGGCAAAAGAGTTTACGTGTACCTATAAACAGGCTTCAGAGTTTTTTCTTGAGTAACAGCCATCTTGCAAGTTCTTCTAGTGGTGATATAAGTTATCTACAAACTAGACCTAAAAAGTTAAAAGATAAAATGTATACTAAAAAACTAACCTTATACTACCAAAATGTCAGGGGTCTCCGTACGAAGACATCAGTTTTTTATAATAATATGTTGTTGTCATCTTGTGATGTAATAGCCTTAACAGAAACTTTCTTAAATAGTTCAGTAAGCGATGCAGAGTTATTTCCACCCCACTACTATGAATACATAGTAGTGGGGTGGTGGACCTGGTAAAGGTTATGTAGGTTGGGGAGGTGTATTATTGGCTGTTAAGTTTTTAGTAAGTTATTCGGTTAAAAAACTAACTAATATTGATGGATTGACCGATGACAAAGAATTACTAATAGTTGCTCTTACTTGTAACCATATTAAGTTGTTATTAGCTGTTGTCTATCTTCCCCCTAGTTACAGCGATAAACAGTACCTGGATGTTCTGACGTGTTTGACGATTATTGGAACCCAGTTTGACATGTTTCTAGAATACTGTAAACTCAGACAACGTAATTATATATGTAATAAATATGGATGCATTTTGGATTTGGTTCTAACGACTGTTGACTGTAACAGGATTACTGTATCATGTAGTGATGAGCCTCTGGTACCACTGGACGAGTATCACCCTCCCTTGGAAGTTTCACTTACGCTATTGAAACAAGTAAATCTTGCTAAACCACTCTCTGTTGCTGAATCTAATAATTTGGGATCTGAATGGAATTTTCGTAGGGCTGATTTTCTTGGATTGTATGCTAATATTAGAAATATAGACTGGACCGACCTTTTGCAGCAGAGTGATGTGAATATTGCGGTTGATATGTTATATGATAAGTTATATGGAATCATTGATGCTCATGTTCCTAGAAAGCAAATATCAAGTTATAAAAAATACA
The DNA here is from genome assembly GCA_916999025.1 of Orgyia antiqua. Taxonomy (NCBI): domain Eukaryota; kingdom Metazoa; phylum Arthropoda; class Insecta; order Lepidoptera; family Erebidae; genus Orgyia; species Orgyia antiqua. The sequence goes on from OU779871.1 coordinate 29,244,117, forward strand.
ATTATCCATCTTGGTATACCAGTGAAATAATACATTACTTAAAACTTAAGTATTTTAATTTAAAAATGTTCAAAGCTCGCGGCCTACAATATAATAGAGAAATGTTTAGGTTTTATAGAAGTAAGGTTAAGTTACTCATTAATACAGCATTTAAGAATTACATCTATACACTTGAGAGTAACATAGCTACCGACCCAAAAAATTTTTGGAAATACGTAAAAGAGAAACGTAAAAACAGACAAAATAATGTGAAGTTTACAATAAACAATGATATTGTGGAGGGCCAAGAAGCTGTCAATGAATTTGCACATTACTTTGCTTCTATATTCCATAAGGACGTGCCACTCCTGAATTGTGATGTGATGTATGACAGTGTGGGTGATTACATGTTTCCATCCGACATAATGGTCAATCAGATAAGTGAAACTGACTTGAGGCGAGCAGTGCGTAGTCAGTCATCTGCATATAGACCTGATAATGTACCTTTCTTGCTTAAGGACTGCATATCAGTTCTCGTGGATCCACTTCTTTACATATACAACTAGTCACTCGAACACTACTTGTATCCTGTCCGATGGAAGGTCTCTAGGGTTACACCAGTACCAAAAACCACCGCATCGACGGACATCCATAACTTTAGACCTATAGCTATTCTTTCAGTCTTTGGAAATATATTTGAATCTGTTATTAACTTTTCCATAATCAAACAAATAAATGTAAGGCTGTGCGACTCGCAGCATGGATTTCGCTCTGCACGCTCTACCTTGACAAACCACATTAAATTTGGTGCTGAGATGAAGTCAGGTGGGCAGGTGGATGCTGCCTACTTCGATTTCGCTAAAGCTTTTGACCTGGTTGACAATGAAGTTCTCCTCTCAAAGTTTTCGTCTATAGGTTTCAACAAGAAATTATTGGCTTTTATGGCAGATTATCTCAGAGATAGAAGACAGTACGTTAGATTGGGATAATATCGATCGCATGAATTTTATACTCGTTCTGGGGTTGGTCAGGGCAGCACGCAGCAGCAGTTCTTAATCATGATCAATGACCTGCCAAATGTTCTTAAAGCAGCAAAGTGTCTTATGTTTGCTGACGATATAAAATTGTACCTATCTATCAGTGATGGTAATGATTGTGCAGCCCTACAATCTGATATCGATGCAGTGGACTGGAGTAAAACAAACAAATTAGCATTTAGTTCCGCCAAGTGTAAAATTATAACTTTTTCTCGATCTAGTTCTCCTATTCAAAATCCTTACAAGCTTGCGGACACACAAATCGAGCGCGTTGATATGATACGTGATTTGGGGCTCGTATTTGACAGTAAATTAAATTTCCGTGAGCATATTAAGAAAATATGTAAAGATGCTAATAAATTCTTAGGTTTTTTAATGAGAACAGCTACTCAATTCTCTAGCACAAATACAACTAAGTTATTATATAAAGCTTATGTTAGAGCTAAATTGGAATATAATTCAATTATATGGAGTCCAAATGAAAAGCTCTATACTCTTTTGATCGAAAGAATACAACGTAAGTTTGCTCATTACTTATACAAGCGGGAATTCGGTTTTTATCCTTTTCTCTACCCATCCATGTTTGTATCTGGCATGGTTGGTCTTGATACCTTGGAATCAAGACGTAAAATAGAACTATTTATGCATTATTTTTCACTAATTAATAATTGAGTTGACAATCCTTCAGTGCGTGAGTGCATTTCGCTACATGTTCCCGATCAATACATGAGAGGGACATGCTGACATACTTTTTGACAATTACGGTAGTATGAAGACGAAAATAACATTGTACATGACATCCAAATTATAATCGCTCTTTGTGACATTACTATTGTTTTTATGTCCTGTATTATTAATTGTAATATATATTTATGTAATTATACTGTTTATACCGTGTTTCAAACTATTATATTGTAACCATTAACATTATTTATAATTGTTACTGTAGTCACATATTATAAGCGTGTTGGTATTAGTACTGTAAGCTTGTGATATATATAAATAAATAAATTTGAATTTGAAGAGTTCCCTCTGTCTCCTTGGGTCTCCAATCCTTGAAGATGCCTACTCCTCTTATGTGGAGAAAAAGTACAAAATGTTTGTGAAGTTTCGGATCGTTTACTAAAAATTAACATGCATTTACTATTCTTCGATACTGCCCTTTTGTTCCAAAATTAACCCTAGCAACAAGATCAACACCATTTTGGCCAAAATTGATGACATTACTAAATTAACTTTGAGCAAAATTCTAAATTTAAAAATGAGCGATCGCAATAGGCACCTAACGTCGCTACCAGTTCGGTGCGATGGGAATGAGTATTTTGACGCCTAGTTTGTATATATAATTTTAGTTTTTTTAATACTGTACATATTTCTTTTTTATATTTTAGTTTTTAATTGTATATAGAACTGATTTGTGATTTTAATAAATGAAATTAAGAATATGATTTTGAAATGAAATACCAAATAAATAAATTAAAAAGGAAAAAAAAAATGTTTAATAAATAAATCATTCTTGGACATTTCATACAACGTCCTCTGGTCCCAAGCTAAGCTTGTACGCTTGTGTTATGTGTAACAGAATACGGATATACTACATATTACTACATGTACATAGAAACACCCAGACGCAGTACAAACATTTGTATGACAATTAGAAATATCACACAAATGATTGTCCCAAGCGGGAATCGAACCCGCGACCTCTTGATCGGCAGTCCGTTACATGAACCACTCAACCACGAGGCTCGTCTTGTAGAGTTTGTTAACATTATCATTAGAGTTATATTATCCCCTTCCCTCTTGGACGCCAAATACAGTGGACGTGTTTTAAGCGTGCATTAATTAAACTTTAATTCATAAATTCTAAAATTAATATTTTAAAAAATCTGTGAAGTACCAGGCAGGCATACATTTATACAAGCTAACTTTTGTGGTGAGCAAACTACACCTATATAAAGTATAACTACCTGCACCTGTGTGTTATAAATCTATTCTGTGAAGTACCAGGGTAACATATTTATGAAGCAACTTACTGGTGAGCTATTATAGTTATATATCTGCATTCATCTGTGAGAAATAGGTTAACGCCTATTATTGATGTGATTCGCGCAGGCAATTGCCCAGCCCTACTTGTTACAAGCGCTTGCGCAGGGGCGTTTCCAGGGGGTGGATCACATTTCTATTGGGGGTGGGATCTGACTGTGGAGGTGGAGCCTACTTACTAGACGACCTTCTACTCAGATTGATCTCAACTTTTCTTACTTTTACAAGTCTAAAAGCCATGCCAAAAAGATCCCCACCAAAAACCTGCGTTGGTAACGCGCCTTCTCGCTCTGACTCGGATATAAACAGGCTATGTGACGATGAGCGTTCTCTGGATATTAGCCCTATAAATATTACGCAACGCGCAAAGCGTCGATGTCCATCTGCAGAAAAACACACGGACGAGCTGGCTGAGTTAAAAAATGACATCACACAAGAAATTAAATCTTTTATAGGTGATCTTATCACGGCCCAAAACTCCAGGCTAGACAAGTTGGAAAACCACTTTCTCGAAATGAAATCTTCATTTTGTTTACTAGAGAACTCAAACAAAGAAATAGAGAAGTCCATATCTTTTATATCTGATCAGTTTTCTGCTCTTGAAACCAAAATCTCCGGACTTGAAAAAGAATGCACCGCTACGAGTAATAAGCTCTCTTTATTGGACGAACGAATTGAGTTATTCGATCGGAATCTCCTAAAAAGTAGCATCGAGATACGCAATGTACCAAAAGTGCCTCGAGAAACTAAGAAGGACCTCTTTGAAATGGTGACTTATTTATTAAAACAACTAAAGCTCGAGATATCCTTTAATTCCATCAGGGACGTCTCAAGACAATCCTCTAAACGAGAACAGAACACGTCTTCCCTAAAGGTTGAGTTCATCAATACTTTATACAAAAACAACTTTCTCGCAGCCGTCAAAACCTATAACAAGCAAAATTTAAGTAACAAGCTAAACACCTCTCATATTGGACTGGATGGCGAAATTTTTCCTATTTACGTCACTGAGCAGCTGACGCCATCATCTAGGAGGCTGTTTTATTTGGCGAGAAACTTCGCAAGGATTAATCAGTATAAACACTGCTGGATATCGAATGGACGTATTTTATTAAGAAAGGAAGATGAGACACCTTACGTCGTTATCAAAAATGAAACACAGCTAGAACAGCTAACTCCTGTGCAGAAGATGTGACTACCATGGAGGAATATTTCATTTACTTTTCTTTTCTTGAACTTTAAATTCTATGTATTAGAGGTAAAATCGCTTTGTAGTTTTATGTTATTTAAACTTAATCTAAATAATATTTCACACATCAATACTCACCATACACGTAACAGTTCAATAAAACATAATATCTGTATTAGACAACACTTTCTAGATACAAACTTCATCTTATTCATAGTAACTATCAAACAAATAAACTTGATTAACCATCCATCCCTAGTAGATTACATGCAACTATTTTGTCCCCTTCATCCGTCATCTCCTATTGCTATTTTACTTCCTTGGGTTACACTTTATGACATAATCGAATGTAAGTATATAGTTAAATTTAATGTCATGTTTAAATTGCAAATCATTTACATTTTTAACAATGGTTGATTCAATACAAAATTTACTTAACAGTGTTGACGAACTCTCTGTATCTGATTCCAAGTTCTGTACACCCGAGGAATGTAATCGAAACACTGCATGTAATCAAAATAATTTCGTAACAATTTTCACACAAAACATACGGTCTATAAACTGCAACTTTTTAAACCTTCAGTCCAGCCTTGCACGTCTCAATTTTAACTGTCACGTCATAGTCTTGACGGAATGCTGGCTAAATTGCTTTAACAACCTAAATATACCCAGCATACAAAATTATTATTCTTACAAAACAACTAAGCATATTAACCAGAGTGACGGAGTAGTAGTGTATGTCAGATCGGATCTGTCAACTACGGTTCATGAGCCGGATTTTTATAATTCCGCCTCAGGCCTAGTTCTCCATATTAATCCTGACATAGCTGTGTTATGTATCTATCGTTCACCTTCTGCTGACAACATAAACACTTTTTTATCGGCACTAAACCGTATACTTCCTACGCTCTCTCAAGCCAAAACCATCATTTTGACAGGTGATATAAATATCGAAATTAAATCTTCCCAAAATAGTCAGTCCCACGAATACCTAAATTGTCTCGCTTTCCATGGATTTCTGCCAGCACACACTTTCCCCACTAGAAGTGATAACTGTCTTGACCACGTATTTTTAAACACAAGACTCTCTGCTACTACTTATGTGCTAAATACTACTATCACAGATCACTATTCTACATTTCTATGTATTGACCATCCTAAGAAAATTTCTAAACCTAATTCAGTCCGGAGAATCAATTTTGAATTTTTAGATACACACTTTAATAATCTCGACTTTACGCCTTTATTGTCCATTTCAAACCCAGACTCTGCTATTGACCACCTCATCGATATGATCTCTTCGGCCATTCGTGATAGTACCTATAGTATTAAGATTTCTGCTAAGACAAGGACTATAAAACCCTGGATAACTCCTGCACTTCTAAGATGTATCAGACATAGAGATTCTTTACATAAACAACTTAGACTTAACCCGTCTAATGAGATACTATGTATCACCTATAAGAGGTATAGGAGTTTCTGTACGAGAATTTTAAGGAAAGCGAAGAGAGAATATGATGCTAATCAGCTTAATAGAGCAGATAAGAACCCTAAAGATCTCTGGGATGCCATAAGGCAAATAACACATACTACTAAGTCTAAAGATATCCCAAAACCACTTCTTAATCTAGACCTGTCTCCTAATGCTTCTTGTAACAGAGTCAATGAGTTTTTTACTAGTATTGGCAAAGACCTTGCTGATGACATCAAAAAACTATATCCCCATTGTTCAGAAGTTAATACAAACAACTCCAACCAACAGAGGTCATTTGTTTTACATGAAACCGACCCTGACGAAATTTTTGACATTATAAATTCTCTTCGATCCAACGCTGCAACTGGCTGGGACGACATCTCTGCAACAGTTTTAAGAAGATATGGACGTACTCTGGCACCTATTTTGAGTTTTATATTTAATTCTTGTTTTCAAAATTCTATCTTTCCAAAATCTCTAAAAGGAGCTATTATACATCCAATCTTTAAAAGCGGTGATGTCAATTCAGTAAATAATTATCGCCCAATTGCCGTTCTCTCTGCTCTTTCAAAAATCCTCGAACGTTTGGTAAACAACAGATTGGTCAAATATTTGGACAAATATAACTTAATCTCGTCGCAACAATATGGGTTCCGTAAAAAGAAATCTACTTCCGACGCTGTGCAGGACCTCGTCACTTACATTGTCAAAAGCCTTAACGATAAGAAAAAAGTTCTCACTATATTTATAGACCTTAAAAAGGCTTTTGACACAGTTCCCACAAATACCCTTTTGCTTAAATTAGAAAACATGGGTATAAGAGGTGCACAATTGGATTTCTTTAAGAGTTATCTTACAAACCGGACTCAATCTGTACAGATAGGTGAATACAGAAGTGATGAAGGGCCAATCTTTTATGGAGTTCCCCAGGGAAGTATTTTGGGGCCAACTTTATTTTTGGTTTTCATCAATGATTTGTGTAATTTAAATCCCTCTAATTCAAAAATCGTATGTTATGCTGATGATACTGCAATCACTTTTGTAGCAAATTCATTTTCTGATCTTTTTTCCAGCGCTCAAAATGGATTAAACACCATTGTTGACTGGCTTGTGTCTCATACTCTGACTCTTAACTCAGCTAAAACCCAGTACATCATTTTCTCTGCAAAGACTAATCTCCCGTCTGATACTCCCGTAAGCCTCTTCATTCATTCATGTCACCTAAAAACAGTACCATGTAACTGTCCCGCTATTACTTCCGTTAATACTATTAAATATCTTGGCATCATGTTGGACAGCACTCTGGATTTCAAAGCTCATATCGAGCAATTAACCTCTAGAATAAGAAAGTTAATATTTGTTTTTAAGCTGTTACGTCAAGCAGCAAATCAATTTTTGATACGTCGTATTTATCAAGCCTTATGCCAGTCTATCCTGACTTACTGCATATCCTGCTGGGGCGGCACACACAAAACTTCATTGAAACCACTAGAAGTTGCCCATAGGGCCATCTTAAAAATCTCCACTTTCCGTCCAATACTCTTTCCCACTACAGAGCTTTATAATAAATGTAATGTATTGAATATTAGACAGTTATATATCTCCCACGCTCTATTGCAGCAACATAGAAACACTCCTTATCAACCTATGTCCAAACGTCGTAAGGATATTATTTGCTCCGTACCTAAAGTTAATTTTTCATTTACCAAGCGATTCTTATACTTTTTGGGGCCGTATCTGTATAATAAAATAAATAAAACTATACCTATTTATCACCTATCTCAACGCGAGTGTAAACAAACTATAGACAAATTCTTAATAAATAAATCGTATGAAGAGACTGAAAATCTTTTGGCAATCATAACTTAATAGTAATACTCACCTTATTGTAAAATATTAACCAAAATTCTGTAGAACAATAATTATAGAAATGTTAACCTGTCATAATCTTCAATTTTATCAACAATCACATTCACACACTCATACACATTCACCCACACACACACACGTACACACACACACACACACACACACATACACACAAAAACTCCAACTATTACACACACCTTTGTTCTTCACTGCATGCTGCATGATCTTATTTAATCTACAATGTATATGTATTAATAGTACTGCTTACACAATACGTATTCAATATGTGCATAGTTCACGTCCAATCATAGGGGGTCAGGGACTGTATCCTAAACACAGGCTAAATTCTTAGCCTAGTTAGGTAATGCAGGACCGCACTCGCATCTCTGTACTTATGAAAAAATTTTGTAATATTCACAAACAGTTTTTGTAAACAGCTGTACTGTACTACTAAAAATCTTGTATTTTGAGAAATAAAGAATTATTATATTATTATTATATTATAGTTTGTAAACAGTATTCCCGACAAGAAAGATGATTGATAGACAGGCTATTTCTACTGAGGGTCGATAAACACGCGTCTCATATCAACTTACAAAACAATCGGTCAATATGTTCTTGATTTGGCGTTCCTTAATTTAACGGGTAGCTAAAATTAATTAGAGTTCTGTTATAGTCTTATGGTCTTATTCATAATGACTTATCGGAGGTTTAAACAGAGATTTTATCGGAGAGATAATAAACGTTTTAGCGTAAAAAGACTATTATGAATAATAAGTTTTGACAATCCTCTTCAAATCTTTACTTAATATTAAACAAAGGTATTATTTTTGTATATGTGAGTGTTCCTATGTGAGCTTATACTCGTATCTTCAGAACTAGGCAAGGGATTATTATGCGGTTTATTTAATAGAGAGAGTAGTTCAAGGGGATGGCTTTTTTTGTGTAACTTGTTAAGGTTTGGTTTCTAAAATACAACATAGTACGTATTCTTATTCTTATTCTTTATTGTACATATAAAATATATTTACAGAGTTTGAAATTTAAATCTAATGTACACAGGCGAGCTTAATTCACTATGGAATTTTCTTCCAGCAAACCTTATTGTTACGTAATTTGTGGAAGATGGGCACGTAATGCACAACAATAAACAATAACAAAGTTATAGCAAATACTTACTAATTAAATTGTTAAAATTTTACTTATTTCTAATATAACAATACATAAACACTAATATTTACACACGATTACCTAATAAAATATATATTTAAGTTACTATAAATAAACTACATACACAATACATAAATATAATATCAACTTATAGCAATGACAAGAAATAGTTCTTAACTCTCCTTTTGAAGATATGAAGAGATGTGCTGGCTCGTATTGAATGTGGCAGAGAATTCCACAAACGAATTGCACGAACAGTAAAAGACCCACCATAACGGCTGGAAGTATGAAATGGAGTTTTGAGAAGCAGAGAAACAGTAGTGCGGCAAGGTTTGTCTCTTGGTACTAAATATTCAAAGCGTTCACGAAGATAGTCAGGAGCATTAGAATTATGAAGAATAGAGTAGAGTAGACAAAGAATATGACATTCTCGACGCCGACGAATAGGCAGCCATTGTAACTGTGACCGAAAACGTGAGACATGGTCATACTTCCTGAGGCCGAATATAAAACGAATGCATAAATTCTGCAAGCGTTCCAGCTTATTCAGGAGCTCCTCAGTTGCGTCAATAAAGCAAACATCAGCGTAGTCAAGAAGAGGAAGTAAAAGAGCTTGAGCAAGAGTGACTTTAGTACGAAATGGAAGAAAGTTTTGAAGACGCCTAAGGGATCGGAAAGAACAAAACACTCTCCTGCTTACCTCCGCAATGTGGTCGGTCCAAGATAAATTGTGATCTATAAGAACACCCAGATTTCTAGCACACTTGGAAAAAGCTATAGGGACATTTTCATAAGTAACAGGAGATAGTGTGTTAGTATCAAGAGCGTTGCACATGTATCTACCACCAATAATGAGAGCTTGTGATTTAGAAGGGTTCACCAGGAGGCCAAAAGATTTCGCCCACTTGCTTATGTTTTCAAGGTCATTATTGATGGCAGAAACAGCCCCCCCAGAGTCGACAAGTGTACGTCACTAAGATAACACTGTTATGTATTGACTTTTTTCTATTTGTATTTAAGAACAACAAACATTAACTTACGCCTACTACAAGCTTCTCAATAATGGTAACTAATCAAAATTACATTGACATGTTAATTGCTTCGTAACGTGATATTTCGAGAAGTGCATTTTGTCAGTAAATACTGGCAATCAATCAGTCGTGATGTCACTGTTATAATTGAAAATGGAATCTACGCCTGTTGTTTGCTAATTTGTGTAAGCTCGTTAACTCTGTACTTTATACATTAATATATTAATTTTTTTGGAACTGATTGCCTGGTAGCTTCGACCTTTGCATCACTGACTTTTTATGTATTTGTTGATCCAATCGCAATATTCTTTTCCGCAGAATTAGAATTCTTAATCGAGGAAGGGTTAAGTTCTTATGAAACGATAGGGGCCGCCTGCCTGATCATTAATCAAATCACAACGCAACACAATGGCTTACATGTAATTTACTATAGAAAGAACATACGTTCATACTGTTACTAGAACATACTATTTATTTCGTTTTTTTATTGCCTATAGTAGCTGTGCCAGAGGAGCCATCAGCTTACTTGATATTAAGTGGTATCTGCTGCTCATGGACTTCGCAACACCAGACGCACAGCCAAGCCGCTGCCTACCTTGGGAAAACGACTTTTTGTAGACCTCGCATGAATGAGAACGCTTTGACATGTCATTTCGTTTCGGAATTAATTTTCTAGAGACATATACAGACGTCAAACATCTTACAGTTTACGATACAGCGGCAGAGTCTTAAATTTCGTAACTATACCATTCTGTTCTCTTAGCGTTTAATTTCAAGATTTCCATCCCTGATAGAAGATACTATCTGCTAATAACATCTCAATGGGGTGGCGGTTTTTGTATTGTATAAGTTTATGAATGAATGAATGAATGAATAATTGTTTATTAAAATAACCAGGACTCAATCACATTAGGTAAGTACATGTCATAATAATAATAATAATAGTATTTGTTAGTAAATTATGTAGCTTAGTGCCTATGTTAGTATCTACAATACGAGTACACATATATAACATATATAATCAAGTAGATAAACAAAATAGAATAAATTTAAATAATTAAAATAATAACATATTTATTTATATATAATTAAACTGGGACTTGTACGGTGTCTCACGGCAGCACCATTCCGTGGGAAATTGAACTGCAGTGGTTCACATATGTGCAGTCCAGCCGGCTCGCAATCATCCCTAAGATGCTGTTGGAGCTACCCCGCACCCTGCTCACCAGAGATGCACACCTCTTACGCATTGTTGTGTAGAAACAATCAACACGCGCGTCGGCGAACATCCCTGACGCACTACAGAAGCCCCACCAGCATCCGGAACGCGTTATTATATTGAACACGAAGGGCGCTGTAGGACCGCTGCGTATAGGGTTGCCACCTTTTTTCTTTGCAGATAAAGTATATTAGTTATTATAGGTAAGAAAAAAAAGTACATAGTGTCAAAATAAAGTACAATTTATTTTTCTTTATTATTTTAAAAACATTTTTTTTATTGTATTTTGCAGTTTTTTTATCAAATTAGTATCAAATTAGTGGACAAGAGTCCTGTAGAAGGGTTTTCAGGGTGGTTGCGATAATGAATACCAATTTTATATCCACACGAAATAATTTATTCCCTTTACCACACGTTAGGACAGGTAGAATACGAATGAATTTGCAATATGCTAACCGCCGGTATTTATACAATCATCTTGACCTATTTTAATACAAACTTAATAGATAATATTAAACATTGTTTATCTTAATTATTCTGTTGATTATTTACTTAAAATTATTATTTAATAATATCGAATTATATAACATAAATAACATTAAAGGTTTATTGCGCCGGAAGCTGACAAGCAGAGGCGTCGGTGGAAATTATATTTAATCCTAAAATTAGTAAACTGAATCTAATAGCTTAATCAATATATTATAACTAGTAAAATAAAATGATTATAGGATCGATTAATTGAGATTAGTTTTAGAAAGTACAGAGGTCAATAACAATATGAATTATTTATTAATCGCGCCGGAAGCTGTCAAGCGGAAGGCGCAAATAAAATATTATAAGTTATCCTTAGAATAAGAAATATGAATACAGAAATATGAATCAACTATTTACCCGATTGTAAAATCACTAATTATATTATAACACAATAATAAGTTCCATATATTGCCTAATCATTAGGATGTACCCGAACTATTTTGTAATGGCTCACATATTAAGTGCGGCCGGAAGTGTTACTCGATAACATTCGGCCATCCTGTGTATGCCGTGTCCCACGGCGATCAGCGCTGCTATTGGCTCCTGGTTTGTCGCTGGTGTACAGCACCTGGAATTGACATGTTTAAGCAGTAATTAAATCTTGTACTATCCAATTTATACGACTTTTATTTACCCTAGATCACACAACTTTTATTTGGCCTACTTCACACAGATTGTCTTAAATTATTTTTACATATTTTTTTTTTGTTTTGGCTCACACAGCTTTTATCTGTTCTTTATCACACAGCTTTTATTTGTTATATATCACACAGCTTTTATCTGTTACAAATCACACAGTTTTATTTGTTATATATCACACAGCTTTTATTTGTTACACATCACACAGCTTTTATTTGTTACACATCACACAGCTTTTATTTGTTCTATATCACACAGCTTTAATCTATTATACATCACAGCTATGCAGCCCCTATCCTGAAGTAGTTTGATTTTGTTTTAATGATTTTGTTTTGATTTAATAGAACGAATGAATACATATTTTGTGCAACAGTTTATTTAAAAATACAATATTTGTTCCGTACAATTTTGATCTATTATTAAACTTTCATAACTTTATATTAATTAATACTTAACATCCTTACTGATTAATTATCATTATTATTTAACTATTAACTCTCTAATAAGTCTATCAAATCATCTCTGTCAACCTCATGGTCACTGCCACTGCTATCATCGGGAATGGAAGATTTGTAAGGTCGGAGGACTTCACCGCGAACAACAGCAGTAAATTTTCGATAACCCTTCATGCCTTTAATACTACATATAGTGTAGCGATCTAACGACTGTTCTGCTTTGCATACTTTATATGGTCCTGTATACAACCCGTTAAGTTTTCTAGTTATATTAGCGCTTTCTCTAGTTATTCCCCCTTTCCACAGTACCAGTTGTCCCACCGAGTACTTAATGCATTTTTTATGAGATCGATCAAACCTATCCTTCATAAGTGTCATGTGTTTGTCAATACGCAATTTAGCCGCGTTTCGCCTTTCTTCTAATGCTTTCGCTTGACTTTCGAAGTCATTGGGTTCTCCAGTAGGGTATGCCGGTAAGCGCGAATTGGGATGCCCAAATAATAACTTAAAAGGAGCAAAGCCAGTAATTGTATGAGGAGTGTTATTAATGCCCCAAACTATATCGATTAGGTGATCATCCCAGGTGCATTCACTATTAGACATAGTGTTCAATCCGTTAATTAAAGTTCGATTTACCCGTTCTACTTGGCCATTCGACCTAGGACTAGCAATGGCATTCAAAATATGTTTAAATTGCATTTCTTCTGAAAATTGTTTGAAATACCGGCTAGTAAATGCTTTGCCTCTATCTGTAATAATCCTGTTAGGATTTCCAAACTGCGAAATGATATCTTTCAATTGTTTTATAGTTTCCATGGAACTACAACTTTTGACAGGTTTTGCAAATACGAACTTTGTGAACGAATCTATGACAACTAGTATATACGCGTTTCCCTTACGTGTTTTTACAAATGGGCCTAAATGGTCAACGTGTAGCGTATGCATCGGGATAGCCACCTTCTCGATTGGATGTAGTTCTCCCTGCAATTTACCGTGTTCTCCTTTGCCGTAAGCACATTGAAGACATGACTTAACATATTTTCTAATAAATCTAGTCATGCCCTCGAACCAAAACTGTGCCTTAATAGTTTTTTCGCACTTATCAAAACCAACATGTCCTATTTGGTCATGAAATTTTTGTAATAATCCCCATTTAGCCAATTTAGGTATAACAAAACGGTCCCCGTTAATTGTTCTTCTATAGAGAATGTTATCCTTTATAGCATAGTTAGCAATAATGTTTTGATTGTCTGTACCATTCCGTAGCTGAGTTAAAAGAGACTGAATACTTTCGTCTTGTAATTGTAACGTCACTAGCCAATCAGAGTTATCAATGAATAGGACAGAGTCCTGTACTGGATTTCTACTCAGGGCATCTACGTGTCTCATTCGATTGCCAGATCGATACTCAATTTGCAGATCATAATCTTGAATTGTAAGCCACCAGCGGGCTATACGGGGAATGAGGTCTTTTTTTACTAGAGTTGTCCGTAATGCGGCGCAATCTGTCACTACAGTTACCGGAACACCTACGAGATATACTCTAAAGCGCTTCAAGGAATCTACAACTGCCAATGTCTCCAGCTCATAACTATGATAAAACTGTTCTTCTTTACTTGTAACCCTACTGAAATATGCAATTGGTTTTAAAACACCATCGCTTTGGTATTGCAGAAGGATACCTCCCAGCCCTAGCTTACTAGCATCGGTGTGAAGCTCCGTGCGAGCATTCCTATCGTATATACCTAATACTGGTCTCTCGACAAGACGCTCTTTTAACGTTTGAAATGCAGTTTCTTGGGCAGAGCCCCACGTCCATTGAACATCCTTTTTTGTCAACTGCGTGAGAGGTCTAGCTATTTCAGCAAACCCGCGAATAAATTTCCTAAAATAAGATGATAGACCAATAAACTGTCTTATTTCATGCACGTTTCGAGGTCTTCTATATTCAGCTACGCAACTAATCTTAGCCTGTCCCGGTCGCACTGTGCCTGCAGTTATCTCATGACCTAAGTAATTAACACTTTTCTTAAGAAACGAACATTTGCTAAGGTTTAATTTCAAATTTGCCTCCGATAAGAGCTTTAATACATTATCTAGTAACTTAAGACCGTCATCAACAGAAGTTGTGGGTAGCATGACGTCATCGAGATACGTAGCTACGTCATTACCTAAACTACCTAGAACGATTTTGATAAGACGTGAAAATACAGCTGGTGCATTCGCTAAACCAAATGGCATTTTTAAAAATTCATATTGCCCAGATGGCGTAACAAATGCAGTTTTATGAATAGAGTCTTTAGATAGGCTTATTTGATAGTAACCTTGTGCTAGATCTAAAGTTGTAAAGAAAGATTTAC
This sequence comes from Orgyia antiqua, assembly GCA_916999025.1. Lineage (NCBI taxonomy): Eukaryota > Metazoa > Arthropoda > Insecta > Lepidoptera > Erebidae > Orgyia > Orgyia antiqua. The sequence continues at coordinate 29,259,119 of OU779871.1, forward strand.
CAGAGAGGCGCGATACCTGATCGTCTATATGAGGCAGAGGATATCGATCTTTAATAGTGCGTGCATTGAGAGCTCTGTAGTCTATACATAACCTATAATCACCACCTTTTTTCTTAACAAGGACCACCGGACTTGCATAATCAGACATAGAGTTCCGTATTACACCTGCATCAATGAGATCTTGAACCTTTTCATTTACAATTTCATTTTCCTTGTGAGAGAGTCGATAAGGCTTGCAAAAGACAGGCTGCTCAGTTTTGGTCTGAATATGCATCTCCAGTATATCTGTACATCCCAAATCTTTTGTATTTTTCGCAAACAAATGTCGGTATTTATTCAGTAACCGTAACAGTCGACTGCAATCATTCCTTTCTAAATCTCCTATATCTATATCAGATAATTGCAATTCCTCATCAGTAGATTGGTCAAGTATCATAACATTCGTACTACTTTGTAGACTCTCCTTTTTATCAGTAACAATTTCCGCGCGTGCTATTAATCTATTTGGTTTCCATTCAATAATTTTGTCGCCGATATTAATTATTTTTAAAAAGCAATCTTTCGACCTTACAAGTCCACCCAAAATTACATAAGACATATAGCCCAACTCAAAATATACAGAATTCACAAGAAATGTTTCATTAGTGTTAATATCGAGATAAACTTGTACCAAAGCAGCACTTTGTTGTGGTATTACACAGCTGTGTCTTAAATACACTGGAAATTTTGTTATAAAGTCTGTGTCATGTAATTTTATATCACTAAGAGTACTATTAATAGTATCACTACTACCCACGAATTTAACAGAATTTTGTGATACAATTAAACTGATATTAGGCTGATTTATCATTGATTGTCCGATTATTAAATCTATATCAGTCATGTCGTAATTCGTTATTTCCACAAATCCATTTAAAATTATATTGTCTATGTGAACACTCACGTGAGACGTTCCTAAAGAGGTCGAATATGCGCCTCCAAAACCTCTCATTGTAACCACGGAAGGCTTAATCTTTAATTTTAACCTATCAGCATATGCCACAGTGAGAATATTTAATTTGCTGCCCGTGTCTATGTATGCAATGAGACTACAACCATTAATTACTACTACCTTTTTGTACAAATCTACGTATATGTTGTATGTTGTAAATAATACATTACTCACTTTTGGGTGTGAAGAGCTGGCCGCATACCAGCAGCTGGCCGACGTGTGGCCCGGGCGATGGCACACCTCGCAGCGCGGCACTTTGCAGTCCTTTGCTTCATGACCTTCTCTTCGGCAGGCGTAACATTTCTTCGGTTGAAAGTCAGTCCCTCTTGCAATTGGAGCAACGGCGCCCCCTCTTCTCCACGTGGCAGCCGGTCGCAGATGGCTAGCTTCAACTTGTTTGTAGTTTTCCAATGAAGACAAATATCCGTAGTATAGTTGCTGTGGTGTATCGCACTGGAAAGCCTTTGCGTTAGCTCTTATTTCCATGGGTAGACCGCGAATTATGCACGAAATTGCAGGCTCGCCAACGATATTGCATTTTTTTAATAAGGAAACCTTGTCGTGGAAATATTTTGTCATACTTTCCGAATTAGTTTTCTTTCTAGCGAGCATAGATTCAAGTAGATCTACAAAGTCAGTAGAACGTGGGAATGCGGTCTCTAGAGCGTCCTTCCACTCCTTCCACGTGAGATCGTAGTCGTCCAGATCATCATACCAGTCTCTAGCCGACCCACGAAGACGTATCTGCATGATGAACTGGCGGTCTTTATTGTCCCATCCGTATACGTCGCCCAACTGGTCGATCTTGTGCAGCCATCCCTTGACGTTGCTAGATTTTTCATCCGGCCGGAACGTTGGAATAACCTCCGCATCGGTTTGGGTGACACGACGCTTTTTGTATCGCCTGTGTTTCTCAACGGTCTCTTCGTGATCGGATGAAGAAGAAAAAAAACTATATGATTCGTCGCTGTCGGGTGCAGCATTCTCGCAGCGTCTCCTTTTCTTCGTACCAAGTCCGTCAATGTATGGGCCTGACATAATCCCACTTCTGAGATGTAGAAGGGTTTTCAGGGTGGTTGCGATAATGAATACCAATTTTATATCCACACGAAATAATTTATTCCCTTTACCACACGTTAGGACAGGTAGAATACGAATGAATTTGCAATATGCTAACCGCCGGTATTTATACAATCATCTTGACCTATTTTAATACAAACTTAATAGATAATATTAAACATTGTTTATCTTAATTATTCTGTTGATTATTTACTTAAAATTATTATTTAATAATATCGAATTATATAACATAAATAACATTAAAGGTTTATTGCGCCGGAAGCTGACAAGCAGAGGCGTCGGTGGAAATTATATTTAATCCTAAAATTAGTAAACTGAATCTAATAGCTTAATCAATATATTATAACTAGTAAAATAAAATGATTATAGGATCGATTAATTGAGATTAGTTTTAGAAAGTACAGAGGTCAATAACAATATGAATTATTTATTAATCGCGCCGGAAGCTGTCAAGCGGAAGGCGCAAATAAAATATTATAAGTTATCCTTAGAATAAGAAATATGAATACAGAAATATGAATCAACTATTTACCCGATTGTAAAATCACTAATTATATTATAACACAATAATAAGTTCCATATATTGCCTAATCATTAGGATGTACCCGAACTATTTTGTAATGGCTCACATATTAAGTGCGGCCGGAAGTGTTACTCGATAACAGTCCATAATTTACTATAGCATAAATTTATAAAACTTTAAATCATATTCCTATTGAATTCAAAAATTTTCAACTGCTTTGCACAAAACAAACAAGAAATTAAGACAATGATACTGACATCTGGCATTGTTGACATTTGAGATTAGGTGGCGTTCAGAGAATGTTAAAAACGAGTACTTAAGTGATATAGCGCTGGCGAGTGGCGACATCGATTCATCACTAATCGATCAAATTCTTTGAACGTTAAAATACTTAACACTTAACTTTTCAAAATCCCAAAAAAATCAAATCATGCAAAATAAAGTATTTTCGCGTACTTTATTGTTTTCATAAAGTATAAAGTACAATTACCTGAAATAACGTACAATACTTTATTATAAAGTACGGGTGGCAACCCTAGCTGCGTATATCCGGCCCACAGGCTGCACGTGTAGAAGGTACAAAAATAACTAGTAACTAGTATAAAAATAACTATTACAAATACTGCTGAGTTTCTTACGCCGGTTCTTTTCGAGGAGATTACACGTCCTGACCTTGTGGTAGGGGAAAAATTCTGGACTTGTCATAAGTACACAATTTTCACTAAATTGTGTCTCGGTGATTGAATGACTTTCATTTCATTTCATCTAATAAAGTTAATATTGCGATACAGAAGAGACGTGAATGATCATTACCAAAATAAATTCTAATCTTCGAAAATTGAACTGACCTTCTTCAAATATTGTATTGAAACTGAACTTTTGATTTGTATGCCTCAAAGCAAAAGTTGGAACATCAAAGTGATCATAATCAATAGAATGATGTCAGAAAGAACTTGAAAACTTTGTTTTGTGTAACGAACTCATTAGTACTAGACCGGCATTAAAGTCTTAGCATTTTCAGACTTGGGTGACAGTTTGCGATGCCCCCATTTAACAGACGAAAGACTCTCTCAGATATCATCATCCTCCTGCCCTTATCCCATTATTTGGGGTCGGCGCAACATGTCTTTTTCTTCCATAGTCTTCTATTAGCCGTCATGTCTGTGTCAACCCCTCTTTCTTTCATGTCCTCTTTCACACAGTCCATCAATCTTTTCATAGGTCTTCCTCTAGACTTTTTTCCTTCCACATTTATACTCAGAACTCTCCTAACGACGTTGCATTTCAAGACTCTCAGATAGACAAACATTAAATGTGATTTATAAATCCAAACTAAAAAAAAATTGTCAAAAAACCCGAACATGAAATCCAAAAAATCATGAAATGAACATTTTGTGAATCGGGATTTTTGCTAATTAGCAGCTGTCGATGTCTTCCGCCGCTGTGATTTGGGTAACTTACGAAAGCTTTTATTAATGTTGCGCATAAATTAACGTTCTTAGTGAAAAATGCTAAAACTAATGTGAAAAAAAAAATTTCGTTCATAGGCCCACAAAATGATTTATAATTGTGCTGTACCCAAAAATACTTAACACATGTATCTTAGATAATAAATATAGGCTTCACTATCCGATAGCTATTATCTCATAGATAGCAGTGACTCATAACAGTGGGTGCCACTATCTGATAAATAAACAATGGTTACGCCAATTTAGTACCCAATTAATTAGCAAATTCAACTAGTTGCTTTATCACATAAAGACGCCTTTGTGTGTCATAGCGGCTGCCTTTTTTTTACTATTTATGAGTAATATCAATTACTCCGTAAACTCAAAAACTAAAACTTTGTAATGCCTTAAAATAATAAGTTTTAAATCAATCTCGTGGTTCGTAATTTTTAAAACGTTCCAGTCAGCTTGATTGGAGCCGTTATTTATTTGTTACTTTCCATCATAGAATTAAAATTTAATATATTTTTATATTTTCTTAGATCCTGTTTTTGTTCCCACGTGGTTTTCAGTCATAGAAAACATTAAATACCTGTACTGTTTGTAGAATATAGTATCGTGAAGAGTTACTGGGTTCCAGGCGTAGTGCCGCCGGGTCCCATAGGAATGGATCATCGTATAGGACTCGGCGGCTGTCCAATAAGAATGGATCACTCTATAGCAATGGATCATCCTATGGGATCATACCTTAAGTCAAATTTTCAGGGCACTAGAGGCAACAGAAAACCTCTTTTCTCTTTTACCATAATGCCATTAACCGAAAGTTTACACTATTTGAGTCTGATTAAAAGTACACAGAATGTTAAGAAATATAATAAGAAATATAATGAAACAAGTTTAGCCATGAAAATATCTAACTAACAAAAGTGATGTTTTAATAGACACTATTAACGATTCTCTCAGTATTTATTGAGCCATTAACACTTTATTGCAGCTTTTAGAACGAGCTTTTAACGATGATTTCAATAAAGTACTGAGTATTTTATTTGTAGATCCACGTTTAAAACCAATGAAATAAAGCAGTTCAGCATTTGAAACGGTTAATATTTTCTTTTACTTAAATTAATGTGGTGTGAGAAGAATAGAAACATTTTTAGAATAATTAAGAAACTTCGTAGACATAGTGTTGAAATTGCAAAAATCATTCTAAGTATATATGCACTTACGCTGTTTAAGTTGTTTGCATTACTCTGTACACTCACCTCTTCACATTCCTTCACATGACTTAAGTTCGGAACATAAGCTTCTCGTGTTAACTAAATTAACAATACAAGAGAAGTTATGAAAAGAATACTGTGTTTAATTTTGTTCAAATGGACCGTAAAACCTTATACATAGATCCTAGCCAGCAAGCCTCGCTGACATACTGACGTTGCTACTGTGAAGTAGTTTAGTTAAAACTTACCCGCAACCCGGGTTCTATCTTGAACGAATAGTGAATCGAAGCGATCAGTGGTAATGATGATGATCCTTTCATTCTCTTAATACCTCGTGTCATCATACTCATAATTCAATACTCCGTTTTAGACTATCAGCTAAGCTCTTGGCAACCGTAAGTGTTAGGTGTTTACTTTCTAGCAAGTACATAAACGTAATCGAATGAACTCGCTCGAGTGTGGGGTAAATTGTGTGTTGCCATAAATGCTTCAAATAGGCTTTCCAACAAACATTAAATATACTGGCAACTCCCATTAATTGTTTTAACTCGATCAGCCGAGGCAATTACTGTACGGAACATAATTAAAAACCGAATGGCGGTCGATACCCAATTGAGTGCTTTTTGTGACCCATAATGTCATTTGAATTATGTTGTGATCGAAAGTGTATTATAGCAACTGTTGATATGGGTTCACACAGATTTAATACCTTGTGTTTTTTCCTTTACTCTTAGAAAGGCAATGGGTATTTTGCTAACTATTTAATATTAAGTGATGCAAAAGCTAGGCATGGCTTATTACAAAACTTGTGCTGACTAGAAGGGTCCCAACAAGAAAGAAGAATCCTAATTTTATTCAAAACTAGCTGTTGCCCGCGACTCCGTCCGCGTGAAATTTAGAAAACTTTTCATCCGTTCTTTGTCGGATTAAAAGGTAGCCTATGTTCTTTCTCAGGGTCTAAAGATTGTCTGTGCCAAATTTCATCAAAATCGGTTGAGAGGTTTAAGCGGGAAAGCGTAACAGACAGACAGACAGAGTTACTTTCGCATTTATAATATTAGTAGGGATTATTTTAATTAGATATGGGTGTGCTGATACAAACTTTGTATTCGTATATTAGAAATACGACATAAACTAACATGTGAGATAATTTATTGATCGGTTTTAGACACAAAACAGAAATATGTCAATCTTGGATTAGAAATACCAATAAGTATGACTATAATTAATTTATGTACAAAATACGTTACGCACATACTATAAGTAAGTTCAAAAAATACAAAAAATATTTTTTAATCAACAACCTTTTTACAACTTTTCAACTTTCAAATAAAAAGTTTTCAGACGATAAACATGTGATAACGAAATCTATACTTATAATAAATCTGTAGAGAGGTCAATTCTGTACATGAAATATATTTTCAAAATAACTATCAGGGGGTGATTAGTGATTGATACTGATGCCAAAAATGCAATCAGTAAAATTTTTGTCTGTCTGTCTGTCCGTCTGTATGTTCCTTATAGAAACAAAAACTACTAAACGGATTTTAACGAAACTTGGTACAATTATTCTTCATACTCCTGGGCAGGTTATAGTATACTTTTCATCACGCTACAATCAATAGGAGCACAGTAGTGAAGGGAAATGTTGGGAAAACGGGAAAAGGTGCTCCATTTTTTAAGCTTCCGTCGCGTGTGCAGCCTTAATGGTTAAAGTTACATAGAAATCATGTATGACGAAAATATTCTACATAAAATTGTCTAAAAAATATCCCGAAACAGCACATATCTATATTTTATGGTTGACTCACAATAACACGTGTAACTCCTGATAGCTTAGCAGTTCGGAGCATTCTGATTATATTTGTTTACTCTTACGTTTATAATACTCTCACTCAAGCAGTAGTCAAAAATGTTGCAAAAACGGGGAAATTTTCGTCGAGGGCAACAGCTAGTACATAATATATCTGTTTGTGTACTAAAACTTTTAATTGGTCTTCTTATGTGTATTATGATAACTTTGTATTATAAAATATAAAAGTTCAAGATATTTTATGATAACTACATATTAAAATTCAATCTATATACCTAATGCTCTAATAAGTATTATGAAAACGTCACATATGAAAAAAGACAAACAGAAAGACAATGAAAACGCAAATCAACAAAGACGAATAGGCTAGTAAAAAGGTTCAATAAAAAAAAAATATCTAGTGATAACAAATACTTTAGGTTAACTATAGAACAAACAAAAGTAATGAAACAGCAGAAATACACAACCTAAAAGAATTATTAAAACTTGTAATTATCATAAACGACAAAGGACAAGCTTAATTTCTTTCTGTGGTCGAAATATTCTTTCTCAAATATATTTTTTTCATAAATAAAAATAGTGTTTTTGTTCGGACTACTAAGTCATTTCTATTTATTATGTCACGTCCATTTCACATTTTCTTCTGAATGAAATAAGTTTTTATGTTGATAAATTCTTTGTAAATATTTGAATTATAATAACTTAAGAAATATCGCTCTTACGTGCTAAAAATAGACACGGTGTGCCAATTGTTTGTAGGTCGAGTATGATTTTAATTATAGGCCTAAATAACCGTTTTAAAAGTCCCCAGATTTTTGCGTCTCTTTTTGCGGAAAAATCAATTAGAATAACTTCAATAGGTACCTAAAAGCCAAGCCAAGTATGACATCAAAACTTAACATATTTAAAATTATGTTAAGTTTTGATTTCATACAGTTCTGACAAAAGTAATATACATAAATATATAAGCGGTATACTTGCTTTATCTTTGCGTGGATTGAAACCACCATCGAGAACATTATTAAAAAACTTTTTATCCTCAGCTTATATTGCTTTCTACATAAAAACTTTGTGTACTTTTAAAATGAACGTTAACGATTTTTTTACTTTTCTTTATTTTACCATATATACCATATACTCGTATTTTTGGTGACAAAGCAATTACCACTCCAATCATCTCGAAGATTTATAAAAGCGACTAAATTACATGTACGTATAGAGATAAAAATTAATCGCAGAAATGTATGTAGATACTCGTAGATTATGTCTCGGTCCCGGCTTGAAGCCACATAAATATCTGTGTGCGTAAAATATGCATTTACGTGTGTCTCTTGTTAGGGTTCGTTGAATCGATATACTAAATCGAATATTGGGCATTCGATATCGGGTTTTACGGGAGAAAGCTGGCAACATTACAATGTGTCAGTGGCTTTTGGCGGGGATTGAAAAAAGATACGAGAGTAGTGACACAGTCTTGGATTTGATAAAGTTTGCGTAAGTGTTGCTTTAATACATTATTGTTAATAATTATGATGTTTAGGCGTAAAGACTTTGCCCTCCTATAACTGCTCATTATGTGTTATCATCTTGTGTTTTGTTAAATTGTAAAATGTGCCTATATTATGAAAGGAACAATAGTGGAGTTTCTTGCCAGTTCTTCTCTATTAAACCTATATTCCGAACTGGTGGTAGATTAAAGAATTAATAGAATGCACACCATCTTTTATATAAATACTTAAAACATCTCCCTGTTAGGTACACCTTTACAAGAACCTACTACATAGTATAATTGGTTAGCGATAGGATAGATCATAGTCTTAGATCATCATCTTGATATCAGGAATTCCAAGAGTCCCTTCATCTTTAAGCGGAAAGTACGTGAATATCTTCGTAAAGAAATCGCTGGTTCATTGCAACAAATGTAGTTATTAGAATATAATAATATGTATAATGTATCTATACTGTATATTATGTTAATGTGTAGATGTATTTATGTATATCCATCCCTGTGTGAGCTTTTATATTCAAAACAACGCAACGGATTTTGATTCGGTTTGTTTCAATTCATAGAGTGTTTTAGGAGGATGGCTTTTTGGTTCAGGTTTGGTTTAATATTATATGCTTGTTGCGGGCAACAGATAGTAAGAGAGACACATTACAGCTCAGTCTCACCCGTGACCATGGTGACTGCAAAGTCGCCGAAACGTCGGGCCAAAATTTAAAACAAATATACGCGTCTAAATCCGTAAAAAGTAGTTTTATTTAAACAGATGAGTCGCGCAAGTGTTAGAGAATTTTATGAACATACTAGCTGACCCGGCAAACGTTGTTTTGCCATAGTAAAAAAAAAAGTTTGAAAAATAGATGTTGGCCGATTCTCAGACCTACAGAATATGTATGTAAAATTTGAGAAGAATCGGTCAAGCCGTTTCGGAGGAGTACGGTAACTAACACTGTGACACGTGAATTTTATATATTAGACTAGGTGACCCGGCAAACTTTTTTTTGCAGTAGTAAAAAAAAAAGGTTTGAAAAATAGATGTTGGCCGATTCTCAGACCTACTGAATATGTATATAAAATTTAATAAACTTCGGTCTAGCCGTTTCGGAGGAGTACGGTAACTAACACTGTGACACATGAATTTTATATATTAGATATACCAAATCTTTATTTTTGAAAAGCAATAATATAAACTCATAATGATATAAGTACTTACGTCATCGTCACTCAAATACCAAAATTTTTTGTACAATACAAGTATTTGTAATTGAATATAAAGCAATGCACGACAAAATGTAGCTGTGGTATGCATGCATGAACATCTACAAACAGTAATATAATTGAAAAGGTAGTAAATCTGAAATATACATAATATATATTTAATATTAGGTCATGTAACGCTTCGTTACACTGTATGCCTCTAACATTCTTTTGTCATCATTTTCTCAATCATTTTCTCTATTTTTTACCAGTTGATTCCAATGGTTTAAAAATATTTTCAACAACCATATTATAAATATGAATACCATAAATAATATTTATATCACATGCGATTGTCCAAAAATCAAGAAATACCTCAAATAAATTATAATAAGTAAGTGATAAATAGTCAATGAGAAAGAGCAACAAGTGACTGATTAAAAGAGCCACGCAAACAAACCAATTCACGTTTCTAAGTTTACTAACAAATGTTTTACTAAATTTAAATTTACTGTAAATCGTTTGTATTTGTAACAACAGCAAGATATTTTTATGACTATGCATCGAGTTTAGGGCAAAAATTGTAAAAATACTGCTATAGCAAATAAGGTAATAGATATAAGGAGCGACAATAATAAAATAATCATTTTCGGGAAAAGTTTTCTCGTCATTTTTAGGGTTCCGTACCCAAAGGGTAAAAACGGGACCCTATTACTGAGACTTCGCTGTCCGTCCGTCCGTCCGTCCGTCCGTCCGTCCGTCCGTCCGTCCGTCCGTCTGTCACCAGGCTGTATCTCAAGAACGGTGATAGCTAGAGAGTTGAAATTTTCACAGATGATGTATTTCTATTGCCGCTATAACAACAAATACTAAAAATAAAATAAAATAAATATTTAAGGGGGGCTCCCATACAACAAACATGATTTTTTTACCGTTTCTTGCTCGATACTAATAACGTTGCCTTATGTTGCATAGATAATGGTACGGAACCCTTCGTGCGCGAGTCCGACTCGCACTTGACCAAATATTAAACATATAGCCATGACTCAAAGCAATGAAAACCCAAAATAAAAACAGCGTTTTAATATAACTTGCATTATTTAGTGTTATAAAATTTTGACGTATTGTACATTTTGATGATAAAAGTATTTTATACATTATTTTAAAGGGATAGAAAACTTTTTGAACTTCATCTTTTATCTTATTGTCTACTGTTACTTCAATATTTAAAATTGTTGATAATTTGGCATTATTCTTAATCATGTTATTTACACTCAATACAACAACTATCTTAATATACAAAAGTGATGCCTTGTAATGCTTTATAAATACATATTTGATAATATAATTAACTAGTACGTACCGGTCATGTATTATAATTAATTAAGTATATTATGACTTTGATTAATGATTTACAGAAAATTAATCTAAATAATATATAACACTAGCTGATGGCCGTTATTCCATACGCGTCAAATTTTAGCTCGCCATATATTTTGTCACCGTTTAAACCTTCCCTGGACTTTCATGAATATTTCATGACCGTAATCACCAAAATCGGCCCAGCAGCAGTTCTCGAGTTTTAGCGAGATTAACAAACAGCAATCGATTTTTATTTAAAAGATTAAAAGATACAATATTCTTCAAGAATTTTATTGATTTTTTAAATAAATTAAGTAACTAATAATATTTAAATAACTAAATTTCTTTCAATATGGGATCGTTATTTGCATTGTTTTGAAGATCTATATAGATCTTCAAAACAATGCAAATACTGATCCCAACGAAAGTTTAATATTAAACGTTCAACGATTTAGTTGTATAGAAATCTGATTATGTATATACCAGAACGGATTTCCAAAGTCCCCATAAAGCTGGTATACCAGATTCATTTTAATTTTACTTACACTTTACCATTATTGACAGTTTCATTAGGTATAGGTTATTAATTGGAATAACTAAATAAATTATAACTCAACCAAACCTCAATCTAATTTTGAATGGAATACGTAATTGACTCAAAGGAATCGCCTTTTCACGAAACCCTAACTTTTGGTTAATTAAAGGGTTTAATCAACTATCCAAACTCATAATGAATGGCCCTTCAATTAACGAAATCGCCCGGATCTTTTATTTATAATATTGGAGGTATAATTATTAATATAACAATTAATATACACTTAGAAATAGATTTTATATTAAACTAGCTGTTACTCGCAACTTCGTACGCGTGGAATTTAGAAACGAAACCTTAACAAATTATACAAAAAAACCATCTGTTTGAACCACTCTATCATTTAAAAAAAACTTGAGAGGTGTCAAGGGACACCCGGATGGAACGAATTTCCTATCGATTAATTTTTTTTTTTTATTATTATTTATTATTTACAAAAAACCTGTATACACTCAACAAAAATAATCGTCGCGAAACCACACTGTTCAATGCGAAATAGAAATGAAAATATCTGGCTTGCTTTCTATAAGAGAGAGAGAGACAGACAGAGAAACATGCGACGCCGCACAGCTTACAATAGCTTACTATAGCAAAAAGTGTCGTGACAACTTTTCGTAAGAATTTTTTCCGTCTAGCCCCCTTTCACAACGCGCGATAAGGAACTTCGTTCCAAAAGTCGCATCAATAATCCGTTGCGTATTTTTGAAGATATAAGCTCACATGTTGACATACATACAAAAATAATCATTTTGTTTTATAATAAGTAAAAAATAGTCGTTGCTAGTAAAATATATAACCAAGGAACTCAAATCATTATATCAATAATCAAAATATTATATCAATAAAACCACGACTATTCCGTATATAGTTGTCCCTTTTAGCGCGGCGCGGCGCTTGGAAATAGGGATAGCAATACCTAACACAAATACCTAAATTGTGATTTCGCTGGCTCTGTAGTGGATTCTTAATGCAATTCAAACTGCAATAAAACAAGTGTGTAGTTCATTAAAACACCCATCAAACTTAGGGGTAATCTTGCATCCACGTAAAAACAACTGCAAGCGTCCATTTTGTTGAAATAAGTCTGATTCATCCTTAATATTTTCTTGAATAACGTCTTATTTCCTAAAAAAAAAATTTTTGTAAATCGATATTTGACTAGATGTTGCAACACAGAACAATAATAATATAATAAATAATAATAAATATTCATGGACATTTCCCACAACGTCCTCTGGTCCCAAGCTAAGCTTATATGCTTGTGTTATGGGTACCAGAATACGGATAGACTACATATACTACTTTTCTTTTGTAAATACATACTTATAATACATAGAAACACCCAGACGCAGTACAAACATTTGTATGACAATTAGAAAAAATCACACAAATGATTGTCCCGAGCGGGAATCGAACCCGCGACATCTTGATCGGCAGTCCGTTACATGAACCACTCGACCACGAGGCTCGTCATATGGATGTCTACTATGCCTTTTGGGAGACACCTATCACACTGTCGAGGTTGAAACTAAAACACTATAATAAAATTACTTTGTCCAGCAACACTGCTATCTGCGTCTAGGTCATCACCAATTTGCAATTGACGCCGAGCTTCTTACTCGAGGTCTTGTAAAAGGTTCTTAGGGATCAAATCATTCAACGATATAACTAATGGGATGCCAAATAACAGTTTTCTAGACAGCAAAACTATGCATTCCCGGTCATGAGGTTTAGTCGTAATAACTCACCCTTAATGGTATGTTGCAAACAATAAATCTCAACATCCTCAATTGATATATAGAACAGTTCACAGACCATACAAAACAATACTACCAATATTATGTATTTAATTATACTTAAAACTGTTGCGATAACGTTTATTGTATACCAAAACTGGAATGATAAAAAAAATATTAAAACTATAGAAAGAGAACGGAATAGCGCTAACAAGTTTTTATGCTGAATATCCATACACATTTTAGTTGCTAATAAAACTGTAGATTGAACAAATTTTAAGGAATTATTAAAAATGTATACACTTCTAGTTTCCCTATAAATTTGGTAGAATAACCATAATTCTTGCAACACTTAAACGTCGGATTCCGACTGTTTACCTACCACTTTGGTAGTATACATTTCTGAACAAAAAAAAGAATTTTCCAGGTTGATGTTAGCGTTTTCTAGGGCATACAAAAGGTTTCCACTAATTGATTACCTCTTATTTTTAATACAATTAAAAAATTGTACAAAAGTTACTTACATCATTGATAAAAAACACGTACTCCTTATTTTTCAATACCTCCATTTGAAATTCAATGTATAGTAGTGTACGAAAAAATGCCGTTGCGGTTTGAATTAACATCTGGCAATAAGTATGTACGATACAATTATTTTCAATGATACATTAAAACTGTTTACTTTCCATTACTAGAAGTACATCTTAAAACTCTTATCATACCCCTTACCTGGCTCTAACAACACGCTAGGGATGATATGGTATAGTGACACCTATATTCTTAATCCGTCACCACTACTTTCCTTGTGAAGATGAAATTAAATGTTCATCAGTCACTTCCCTGATGCTTTTTAATAGTTCGTAATAGAGGTGGGTCGTTAACAGATTTTCCGTTAACGAAACATTAACGTTAATTGTAGTTCGTCAACTAGTTGATTAACTAGTTAATGTTGTTAACGAAGAACCCAAATTTCAATTTCATTTCAACGGAGCAAAAAAAAAAACAATCACGCAATGTCCCGCCACGAGCTCAAATTCGAGTCTGTCTGGGAATATCATCACCTCTTCTATCATTGGGTAGGTAATGGGGTGGTGACACCAGTCAGGACTGTCTTGTTTTCGAGTTTTCCGTCTTTCACAGTTGATGTTATCTGTGTCCAATATTCCTTAGCTGGTTTTTACAAAAACTAGGGACGGAAATGGGGTGGTGACACCAGTGTTCTTAATCCATCACCACACTGAGGGCTGTCAGAACTGTCTTGTTTTCGAGTTTTCCGTCTCTCACAGAAGATGTTATCTGTGTGCAATATCCCTTAGCTGACTTTTACAGCACCTTTGAGAGGAATGGGGTGGTGACACTTGTATTCTTAATCCGTCACCACACGAAGGAACAGTTATTCATAACAATAATATTTAGGAAATTATCTCTTGAGTACGTAATTTTAAAGTTCACTGTTGTACCTGTATCATAACCGTCGCTTACGATCTTTCGTTTTAAGTAACATAATTTCTTTGATTTATTATACGTATAACGTTATACGTATATAAGTATACGTTAAAGCAATGAAACGCTCATTAAGTTCAATGTTTAACTCATAAACATTGAAAGAAACGAACATTGAATTCAATGACGTCATTAAATTCAACTAGTTAATTCCAAAACGGTCAACCGTTGACACGTTGACGAGCGGTCAACTAGTTGATCAACTATGTAGTTCGTAATCATATTCAGCATTTTACTATCGGAAAAAACATTTTACAAGAAAATTCCAAAAGCTTCTTAAGTCTTACCATAACTTTAGACGACTTAATGCAGAGATTATATGCCATCAAAATCTCAGTGTAAGCCTCCAATATTTCTAAATCATTATTGCCTTGTTCGTTAATCGTTTTATCTATATTATCTTTCCATTGATTGACACATGTTCTTAATAGCCATAAACTCAGGATGCCGTAGATGATGTTTGTTTCAAGTGTTATCATCCACACATCAATGATTATGTCACCAATATTGAAAAGATCAATGGTAAAATAATAAACACAGCTAATAAAAATGTTGCTACTCATAAAACCGACACAGATTACCCAACTTATATGTTTAATTCTGTTTGTTACGATTTTATTTAATTTTATTTTTCGGATAATTATTTGCATCCTTAATACCATTAAGACATTTTCATGACTATAAATCACATTAACTATAAATACGGTGAAGATACTGATAAATTGTATCAGAAAATAAACAAACTTTTTCTCCACTGATATCATTCCAGGATAACTATAATACACTCTATAGATACAATAAACAGCCAACGTTAACCAAAACATTGATAATAATACGGTATATCTTTTACTATTTGGTGTAATAAAATTATAACGTATTGTAAATTTTGACGTCAAACAAATTATAAGCAATAAATTCATTGGATATAATATTCTCTGAATGTCATGTGTTAAAATATTTTCCAATAATACTTCTATGTTTATTTTTGTTGGATAATTCAAATTAGTTTTAATCATTTCTATTTTTCTTAACAGAACAACTTATCAACACACCATACAGTATGCGGACTGTGTTACTATTTATTCAATCGATCCCATTAAAAACATGAAATGTAAAAAAAGCCAAGTCTAGTAACGTAGCTTTACCAAACTTCTAAGAATTTCAAAGAAAACAATCTACTTTGTTAAAAAACTAAAAAACACGTTAGAAAATCATAAATTTTTTTTTCATTATTGCATTGTCATCGGTCCTTGTTAGGTGTGCAAAATTTCAACTTCCTCTACGGACATTTCTTAAAAAGATTTGTTATAAAATTGGTTTGTAAATAAAGAAGTTCTTGAAAAGAGATAACAAACATTGACAAGAGATATCCCGGAATTAAGAACCGATTTTTTGAAGCTGGCTAATAATCTCATGTTTCGTTAAAAATCAGTAATCTATATTCAGAACTGTATCGATATGTTCATAATGAAAAGTTAGTACACTGAGTTGCTTCTAGAAATGGCTAAGTTCCGACTTGGCTAGTGTCACTGCCATGGCGCTAGTCAGAAAATTAATTCAGAGTTTAGTGAAATTAAATTAATTGCTTACATTAATAATGAATTATAAACAAATTTGAACTTCTTATGGCAGGACATAAGTTTTTATTTAAATGTTTTTTAATTACTCAATTCTAGATGTAGTGACGGGTGGTGACGGATTAAGAAAACAAGTGTCACCAACCCATCTCCTCCCAAGTGTGCTGTAAAAGTCAGCTAAGGGATCTTGGACACAGATAACATCCTCTGTGAGAGACGGAAAACTCGAAAATAAACCCTGTGCAAACACGCCTGGTCAGCGCGTCACAGTAGACCATAATCCCGGTCAAAGTGGAGGAGGCCCGTGCCCAGCAGTGGGACGTACATGGGCTGGAGAGAGAGAGAGAGAGAGAGATGTAGGGCTAGGTAAAAGAAGAGCACGTGTATTAACGACCCTGACGTAGCTGACCTTACGTCACATCACGTTACAAACTCGATATCCAAATATTTAGGAACTTAGGCATGCTGCGTAATTTTCTTCTTACTGCTTATTAAAATTACACTGATATACTAGATAGTGTATACACGTTCAATCTTAAAGAGACGTATTCAATTTTGAAGACACGTTTTAGCCTTGCTTAATAGTATTCCGTAGTGAGTGATGTATTACATAGTGAGTGATTTTTTGTACTGAGAAATTTGTAAGACTTGTTAAATTATTGCATGACAGCATGACTTGTTGCGTCTCGATCAAGGGAGAACAATCCTGTTACTTCACCGTGACGTGTGGTGTTAAACAGGGTTGTGTCTTGGCACCAACCCTGTTTGCCCTTTACTTCTCCGTCGTTGTGGAGGATACACTGAGGACAGGCTCTCAAGGTATCCATATACGCTATCGAGCTGACGGGAAGCTGTTTAATGTGAACAGACTAAAGGCACACACTAAAGTCTCATACGATGTCCTTACTGCCATAATGTACGCTGACGACCTCTGCTTTGCAGCCAAATCTGCCGAAGACCTTCAAGATCTGATGAGTAATTTGGACAGATCATGTAGTAAGTTTGGTCTGAAAATAAGTATCACCAAGACAGAGGTTATGTCGATGGATACACATCACCAGGTTCCACTTAGCGTGCATCTCGGAGGTGACACTCTCAAAAATGTTCATCAATTTAAATATCTTGGGAGCACCATAACATCAAAAGGTGACTTAAACCTGGAGATCAACGGTAGGATCGGCTCTGCAGCAGCAGTATTCGGCAAGCTTCTTAAAAAGGTGTTCAACTCACATGATTTAAAATTGAACACCAAGATTCAAGTTTACATGGCAATAGTCGTACCAAATTTGCTGTACTCATCGGAAACATGGTGTTTATACCGCAAGCATATAAAAGTGTTAGATAGATTCCACCTTAGCTGCCTCCGCCGAATAATGAATATAAAGTGGTCCGATCGCGTGAGAAATACGGAGGTTTTGCGACGAGCCAGATTGTATGGAATTGAGGCATATCTAATGCGGCGTCAGTTGCGGTGGTGTGGGCACATTTCCAGAATGTCCGATGAGAGGGCAACTAAGCGCGTTTTGTTTTCTGAACTCAAGGATGGCAAGCGAAAACAAGGCGGCCAATTCCTCAGATATAAAGATGTCCAAAAAAGACATTTGAAGAGATGTAATATAGAACCTTCTGGTTGGGACAAGCTAGCGAGTAATCGGATGGAATGGAGACGTCTGGTAAAGCAGAGTGTACGCGAGTTCGAGGATCAAAGAGTGTGTGATTTGGATTTGAAGCGTGACAGACAGAAAAACAGACCACCTTCTAACATTACATACAACTACGTTAATGGCATTTTGACCTGCCCCAGGTGCCCGCGTACATTCTCTGCCAAGATAGGATATGTAAGTCACTTGCGGGCTCATGATCGTAACCGTACAGTGCCGAGTAGCTCCGCCTGAAACAGCTTCTAAGAAAGAGTCACCGTGGCCGAAATCGGCATGGATGTCTATATAGTGAGTGATAGATGTGTCCGTGTGGTGACGGATTAAGAATACAAGTGTCACCACCCCATCGCCTTCCAAGGGTGCTTTAAAAGCCAGCTAAGGAATGTTATACGCAGATATCATCCTCTGTGAGAGATGGAAAACTCGAAAATAAACCCTGTGCCAACACGCCTGGTCAGCGCGGCACAGTAGACCATAATCCCTCCCAAAGTGGAGGAGGCCCGTGCCCAACAGTGGGACGTAAATGTGCTGGAGAAAAAGTGAGTGATGTAGCCATAGAAATGCTTTCTGTTTTCTTAACAAAACTTTTAGAATATGGACTTATTCCTCCAGGTTCTTTATATATTTTGTTTATTAACACTGTCTTGTTTTTTCTCGTGTCCTTGTTATCTCACAAAGCCAATTGGCGAAGTTACAGCAAGCGCAAGATATTGGTACCAATTCTTCCTGCATAACTAAAATAAACTTAACTAAAAAATAAAAACAACTATTGTGTATTAATTGGCTATTTCGTTGTATACATTTTTATTAATTTAAACCGTTAGTAATACACAGATTTTCTAATAAAAGAGTTCAGCTAACATTGCCGAATTGTATTATTGACACTATCAATTTTCATTTTTTAGTTAAGTTAGATTTAGTTATGCACGTAGATTTGGTAACATTATACTCGTTCAGTTAAATATAATAGTAAGTGTATCGCGTAATAAACAAACGTGTAATAAACAAACGTGTGTAATAAACAAACTGCGGTTTCAATATAATATAATAAACTATATTAATTACTTATATCAAATTGTAAAAGAACATTATTATTTACATAAAATACACATAACGATGAAAGTCGCCCATAACACAATTGAACATTATTCTGATCAATTGGGTCGACAGGACGTACAACACGAACGTGCAACGTGCGAACAAAATCGATTAAATTCATTTAAGATAAATATGGAAGTTCCAATGGAAAATATTCTGGAAGATGACGTTCAAAGAGCGCTTTACCCGTTTAAGTTTATGATGAACTTATTTCTGACATCAAAGTTTGCAATAGGTACGTCATAAGTTTATTACTCTAAACAGTAAAAAATATAACATAGTATTGTTTTTGTTTTGGTTTATGCTGGCTTTATATTGCGGCTACAGAATATCGTATAGGCTTCACGACAGTTTTTATACGTGTAGCAAAATACGTATCTCGTTTTATGAGTATCGCACCTGTCATTAATTTCTGTTTGTACTTTATTGGTATTTTTACAATCTTTACATTAAACATAATTCATGGTAATGATAATAATATCTTACTGATGTTAAGAATTCAAATAATCCACCGGAATAAATTAAATTATAGTGGAATAATCTACTTAGTTTAAAAACTAAAAAACACGCTTGAAAATCCTGAATAATTTTTTTATACTTGCATTGTCATCGATCATCGAGTCACTATTCTAGTTATATATTTATTCTATGCTACCCACTTACAAAAAAGTTGACAGTTTGTGTTGTCAGAGACATAAGTTTCTGTTGTCACAACAATGGCACAATCGTAGTAAACAATTAAGATATTTTTATCTGATTCTATAAATAAAGCATTTTTATGTGAAATTATCTGATTGTATATGAAAGGCATACATAAAAACACAATAATCTTGGTGAGTCTACTCATATACAATTAAACTATTACGTGTATAGTTAAATATAAAAGTGTAATCATAGTGATACTTCAACATGCTATTCTAGTAATTCTGAACAAGGAAATGGGATTATTCTTTTTTATTGCATTGTCATCGGTCCTTGTTACGTGTGCGAAATTTCAGATCAATCCTACTACTGCAAGTGCATGAAAATCGCTTTCAAAGATTCCGTTACATATGTAGATTAATACATTGATAGATACATACCAAACTTATAAAAGCATGTTAAAAAGTGATCACCGCAAGTGAGACTTGAACCCACGACCTCGGAATACTGTTCCTGATCACTTTCCACTATAATTTATTTTATTAAGTAAAAGCATAGTAAGTCAATTCTGCATCAGTCTTATAAGCGGTTACATATTGCTGTATCTCTTTGATTACTTAGCTGTGGATATTATAGTAATGTTGATCTAATTGATGTTGATTCTGACGGCTTCGTGGTGGAGTGGTTTATGTAATGGACTGCCGCACACGAGGTCGCGGGTTCGATTCCTGCCTGGGACAATCATTTGTGTGATATCCATAAATGTCATACAAATGTTTTTACTGCGTCTGGGTGTTTTTTATGTATTATAAGTATGTATTTATAAAAGAAAAGTAGTATATGTAGTCTATCCGTATCTGGTACCCATAATACAAGCATAGAAATATAGCTTACTTTGGGACCAGAGGACGTTGTGTGAAAAAAAAAAAATTTTACATTTTGGACATCCAGTCTGATCTTAACATTTTATATGGTTTACACATTTTATGGTTGCTGAAAATATTTCTAAGCCAATGGAATTCTAAAATTGCTAGTAAAATAAATTAATATAATGATAACTCGAAGATATTAGAAACATACAAGAATATTTTGGTAACATATTCATTTTTTTTTAAATATTTGAAGTTATGGTAAGATTTCCTTTTCTATTGAAACATAATATTATACTCTAAGTTAATATGCATAATTACAAATTTATAGTATTTTTTATTGATAGATTAAATTTTTTGTATTTTGTACAAATACAATTAAATATAATGCAAGACAAAGAGACTTACTCGATAACTAGTAACGCAAGTACCATTTTTGTTACGGGTTTAAACGATATTTATTATATTTTACTTTATTTATTATTTAAATATTATTATTCATTTTAGATGTGGAATGGCAGGTGGCTGGGCGGTCTGGCTTACAGTCGGCGGGTCGTGACGGACCCTCTACATCGTACGGTACGCGATACACTTACTATTACTTCAATAACAAGTGATTTAAATAAACATACGTATAATTATTTTGGAAGAGTATGGTAACTAACATTGTGCCACGAGAATTTAATATATTAGATTATTATTTATTTTAGATTTGGAAGTAGAGGCTCTGGCAGGACCGTCTATTGTTATCTATTTTGTTACAGAGAACGCTGACGCTCAAACACCTCCAGAGCTAAGGCGTATGAGTACGCCAGAGGCGGACACCGTGCCCAACTCTCCAAGTTCCCTGGATAGCGATCCAGGGCGCTTGGAGACAGAGCTAAACATGTTCCTTATGTCACAAACTCCGCGGAAAAAGGAACATGTTTACAACTCTAGCACGGAGAGCGATTAAAGTTACATTAATTAAATACTTTCTATCGTATCTTATTATTATATCTGTGCCGCGCTTACCAGGCGTGTTGGCATAGGGTTTAGTTACGGGTTTTAGTTTTAGTAACTGCCCTTACAGCAACATGGGGAAGAAATCGAGTCGTAATAGTAGAGACTAAGTAAGTAAATAAGTACATTATTAAAATATTATTATTTATTTTGCAGAGGCACCAGGACCTTCTACATCCTGCGGACCTATAGCCCACGGACGAACTTCC
This sequence comes from Orgyia antiqua, assembly GCA_916999025.1. Taxonomy (NCBI): domain Eukaryota; kingdom Metazoa; phylum Arthropoda; class Insecta; order Lepidoptera; family Erebidae; genus Orgyia; species Orgyia antiqua. Next base: position 29,281,143 of record OU779871.1, read on the forward strand.
ATTGGTACGCAATACTTCAATAACAAGTGATATAAATAAGCATAGGTATAGGTACTTAAAAACATTGGAGACCTGGAAATGTTACTACTTAAGCTTTTTTTTCAGACATAACCGACATGCAATTCGAGTTAGTGATCGACGACTGGCTCAGAACGGTGGACCAACTTAGTGACTGCGACCCTGACGAAGTAGTTGACGACGAGACCTCGCCCTCCCACACGCAGCCACGTAATGCCTCGGAAGAGCCGTCAGTCGAATCCGACTTAACGCTCTACCAGGCCAGTGTACTGCGGAAGGAAGATCGACAAAACGATCTAGCGGTGAGACTGTGGTGAATAAAAGTCTCAGAACCACAGAGACAAGAATATAATTTTCTATTTCAACTTCAACGTTTAAAAACATCATAACTTTCTTACTGGCCAAAGCTTTTGTTAATTAATGGTAGAAATAAAAGTTACTTTTGAAGAAATAATATTAACAAAGAGAATAGTGTAAATGTACTTAAGTACGTAGTTGGTAATCTCCGAAAGAAGTGGTCCGATCCTTAAATTTTTTCACTAATTGATGATAACTTAAGTCTCCGTCGGTGCTATAGATTTTAATTTATGTCTATGTGTAGTGATTCAAAATTCCAGTAGTGATATGTCACGGGAAACTGCTAGTGATGCTACATTTCAGAAATGTGAACGTTGCAATGTATTGAACTATTCAGTATTGATTAAATAAAGATCAGAATAATTTAGGTAGTCAATTATTATTATTAATAACTATCTGTTCCCGCGACTTGGAAACCACGTCGTCCAGGTGGAATTTAGAAAATTGTACTCGTTTTTGCAACATTTTTCACTACTGCTTCGCTTCTACTGATCGTGGCGTGATGTTGAATAGCCTTAAAGCCTTCTTCGATAAATGCCAAAAATGAGAAAAAAATGCTCAGAAAAAAATGTTGGGTATAAAACAGTTTTTGGATATGTGTATCCAAAATATTATTGAGTAAACATTCTGTTGAAATATTTCTTATGCTTGTAGGTAACATTTTGTTGTATGTAGATCTTCAATTATCTTAAAAATATCAACTCGTATTCGTTTGGTGTGCTGTTATGTCTTTCCTATTCTCCTGTATGGCGTTGAAGCGTGGACTCTTACGGAAACCATGTGCAAGAGACTACAGGCATTTGAGATGTGGGTATCCAGGAGAATGCTAAAGATATCATGGATTGATAAAGTGCGAAACGAAATTGTACTACAGAGACTAAATTAAGAGGTGGAAATAATAAATACAATTAAACGCCGTAAACTCACATATTGCGTAATAAGCATGCGTAATGCATAATGCGTAATATATATAGCCTTCTGCAGCTGATTATGCAAGGGATGATACAAGGCCGCCGAAGACCAGGCAAACGCCGCACATCCTGGCTGAAAAATTTGAGACATTTGGTTCGGCATGAGCACCAGGTCTCTGTCTAGAACCCCTGTCGACAGACAAAAAAGATCATTATGATGATCGCCAACCTCCGGTAGGAGACGGTACCACAAGAAGAAGATCTTCAATAGTTATTGAACGTATTTCAAGGTACGCTGTAATATTTAAATGAAATATAATAATGAACACGAACAATCAATAAAAAATCAATTTAATAATACAAAACGAATAACGATTATTAAGTTACTGAACAAGGCCGATTTTGTTAGGTAATTTATAACAACTGGCTTGTATCAATAAAATGTTTAACGAATTTGACTTATTTTTAACACGTTTCTATATATGTCTTTCGTATTTAGAAAATGATTAACAACCAACCATAGGTAAATTTCTCACAGTTCCTAAAATATATCAATGATTGATGACAATGGAACTATTTCATGAAAACTTAAGGCTTTTCGAGATCAACTTTTATTTAAGTGTATTGTTTAATTTTTAATCAGCCACAGTCAGAACATATTAAGAGGATAAAAAATGTCGATTCTAAATCCAATAATATTAGGTTGTTCGGAAAGTTATTTCGTTTTTTTCCGAAAGAGGATTTAATTGTATTCTTTTGCACCCAACTTCACATTTAAGCCGTATAATTTTTATATGCTTTGAGAGCTCATATAGCAAGGCTTGTGTCTGAAAACTTCCAATTAATTCTACACAGTAGTTTTTGGTTGGTGCCCTTTTAAATATGGAAAGCGATAAGCAGCATTTTCGACATATCTTACTGTTTTACTACAGAAAGGGTAAAAATGTTGTTCAATCCAGAAAGAAATTGACTGATGTATATGGAGAAGGAGTGTTGACAGTAGGTACGCCAGTGCCAGAACTCGTTCGCTAAATTTCGATCTGGAAATTTTGATGTTGAAGATGCACCACGTTCGGGAAGGCCAATTGAAGCTGATAAAGACGCGATAAAGGCATTAGTTGATGTGAACCGGCGAATAACAACACGTGAAATCGGATTGATGTTAAATTTATCAAATTCAACAAAAAAAATTATGTTTTTTTTTATTTTATTAAATATTCAGGACATTTCACACAACGTCCTCTGGTCCCAAAGTAAGCTATATTTCTATGCTTGTATTATGGGTACCAGATACGGATAGACTACATTAACCATTATTTTTTTTGTAAATACATACTTATAATACATAGAAAACACCCAGACTTTATTATAGAGAGACCAGAGTTTATTATACGAAAACTGTCTTTTATTTCCACATAAAAAACGAAATGACTTTCCGAACAACCCAATAGTTTTACAACACAGTGAAATTTATTGTTGAAATTTCAATCCTCGTGCTAACTTCCTGTAATTACTCTTAACTTCAATCTCGCCACTGCTTACAAAACCAATTAAATTATATTTATGAACTTTGTCTTATCTCGTTTGTTCATGACAGGCATTTTAATATTTTAATTAAGTTAAATGGCTTTCTGAAAATTTTTTCTTTTACGTTCTCAAGAACATAATTATAAAACATAATCAATATTGCTACGAAGAAGTCTTATAGTAAGTAGATAATTACTTAAGTTTGCACAGAAAGAATCACAAGAAAGAAACCATAACGGCGGCTAACACAGAGATGAATGCTTTTCCAAAAGACTATAATAAAACCATTATTTTTTATCTTGTAAAGAGATGAACCATGAAATAAGTATTATATAAATTCATAGATATTAAAAATATTGTTAAAAGTATTATTAAAAGTATTACTTATAGGTATGTGTATATTGTAAAGGTTGTGATCATTGAATATAACCTATACAATGATACAGGCCACTTAAGATTTGTTTTTAAAAAAGGAATAAAAAATTTAAAATTTGAAAATAACAAGAAAAGAATTTGGAGATGGAAATAGGACATGAAGAGAGGATGTTGAAAAATGATTGTAAAATAGTTATTCTATATTATAAAAAATATAACAAATTAATTATGCTAAAAGTGATTTTATTAGTATATAATAGTATATGAATGTAAAGAAGAAGCTTTACAATATATTACTTATATAAATACAGTGACTATAATAAAAAGACTAGTGTGAAAACGCATTATAAAAATCACACAATACAATGTGTAATACATAATTTAATAATTAATTTATATATTATATTAATTTATTTATTTATATAAACATATTTTATTTATATTCTTATTTATATAATTTATATATATAGGACGAGCTTCGTGGTGGAGTGGTTTTTGTACTGGACTGCCGATCACGAGGTCGCGGGTTCGATTCCCGCTTGGGACAATCATTTGTGTGATATCCATAAATGTCGTACAAATGTTTGTACTACGTCTGGGTGTTTTCTATGTATTATAAGTATGTATTTACAAAAGAAAAGTAGTATATGTAGTATATCCGTATCTGGTACCCATAACACAAGCATAATAAGCTTAGCTTGGGACCAGACGACGTTGTGTGAAATGTCCATGAATATTTATTTATATTTAATTTAATATATAATTTAAAAGACAAAAAATATTGAAGCAGGAAATTTGACAAAAAAAAAACCTCTGTTACTCTTGTTGAAAATTTTCCAGATAATAGTACATTTTTACAAGAAAATATTGAATTTTCCAAATATCAACAAATAAATTCTCAAATTAAATTTTCCTTTAGAATTCCAGAAAGCTTACAATTTATAGTTACATCGACTAATTTCGGACTTTAATCAAAGTACTGATAAGAAGCTGAACAGCTAACCAAGCAGCAAAGTTAATGTACATTAAGGCATGAACTTCGTTATGGACGCATTACTGCATCAAAATTTTATGAAGCTGCTCATTGTAAAACTAATAATGGTTCGCTAGTTCAACAAATCATTGGTGCTAGTAAAGTTCATGAGACAAGTGCTATGACACGAGGAAAAGTGTTAGAAAAAGATGTAATCGATGTTCTTGAGAAAAAATTAAGAATACAAATAACGCGTCCGGGGATGCATCTTGTACCTAGTCATCCGATTTTTACAGCATCTCCTGATGGAATGATAAGCAATGCCATTGTTGAAGAAAAATTTCCCTCCAGTCAAAAATCACTGGATACTTTTTTACCAAGAGGTAAAGTCAGCTTGAAGTGTAATGCACAAATTCAACTACAAATTATACAGACTGGTAAAAAATAAGGTATCTTTGGTGTTTCTAATCCACATTTTGAAGAAAAAAAAAACTATTTATATTAAAAAATTAAAATATGATGCTGGATTTACATAAGCTTTAATTAAAAACAGTCAAGTATATTGGTCCAAAAATATATTTCCAAAATATGTAATCAAAATATGTAAATCTGTACAAACTTAAAGCATCCAATAAAAAATCCTTAATAACTATATTAAAACTATTAATACATAAAATGTGTTTTTGTCTGTGTTTTCGTAGAATGAAAATTTGCTATTTATTTGGCTGATTCGGCAGCAATATTTGCTTCTTGATAATGAGGCTTTTTCTGACAGCTGAATAAAAAAATAAAAAATTGTGTAAAAAATCCTCAACGTTGCCCCTGTACAAGCGAGTTCTTCTTAATACGTGAAATGGAACGTTACATAAACTTTACAATGCAATTTTATTTATATTCAGTATGAGTGTTGTATACATATTGTTTTGTGTATGTATTATGTTGTGTATGTATAAAACCATAAATTTTACTTGCTCTTTGGTGTACATTAACAGTATACAGCGACATCTATTGAACCTATTTTAAACTATTTTTTTAATTGGCTCCCGGAAAAAGCCTCATTACCATTTTCCATACTTTTTGAATTCACTTAAAATTTCTTACATAATTTCTGCAGCTAGTCTAAGAATCGTTGTAGTGTTATGTCTTTTACGATTAGGTTAACAGTCAAACTTGTGTGGTACCACATCGTTTTTAATCTTAGCTTACCTCCCATCGTCGTATCTTTACTTATATATACAGGGTGTGGCGTAAATAGTGGTCCACCGTTCAAGGTTGGATACATCAGGTAGGTACCTACACCATACCAAAATTTGGAACCGGTCCGCCGACTGGTTCCAGAAAAAAAAATATTTTTAATTTTTTTTAAGAAATTCCCATTTTCATTAAGAATTTGATCACAGTTTCAACAAAAAATATTATTTTTGATTTTTTATTCGTGTTTATTCATGCTGAATGTATGAGCTATCATAAAATAAAAAAGATTTGTATTGAAATTGTAGCCTTTACGGGAAAAAGTGATTTCTTCTCAATTCTTAACCTAAATTTTATCGCATCAGTCATGTTCAGGAGCGGTTTTTGAAAAAAAAATGTACTACACTGTTAGTGCCCATGCATTTAAAAATATGCTCATGATGTACTGATTATAAAATGGTATAATAGTACCGCTTTTCAAAAATAGATTTTTTTTTATTGCAATTGTAATTAAAAACGGATAAGTCTTCCTGTTACTATTTTCGCAACATAATATTTAAACAAAAATGTTGTCTTTTTGTTTTTACCCATTTAAATATGGAATTAAATAAAACAAAGTCTCAATCTTACAACTGATATTTGACTCCACGTCTCCAAATAATTCTACATCATGTCGTGTCCTATAAAAAAAGGTCGCTCTGTACCTGAACCATAACAAAAGACCTATTGAAGTGCGCACACTCTTGTAATGCGTAACGTAGCTGGAGTAACTAAACAATAGGATAGTGATAAGGAAAGGATGTAGTTTGTTGTTGTTGTCCCTTTCCTTTCTAGCAATTGAGATCGGAAAGAAATGGTACATAAACAATTAGTACGATCTACGCTCCCGTGCATCGTATACGTTTCGTTTCATTTGTGTTTAACTCCGCTGTTTCTTGCTATTCCCCTGGACTCCGGTTGATTGCCTAAGTGATTTGGACTTGTCGTTTTGGTGACATCTAATAATCTTGCTTACGTTTACCGGACTCTGATTTGCATAACGATTTGGACAAACGTGCAGTGCAGTGATAACAAAAATGTCTCAGTATACACCGCGCGAATATGCTGACATGCATTTTATTTACGGAGAATGTGGAGGAGTCGGCAGAGAGGCGGCTCGGCTTTACAGGGAGAGATATCCCGATCGCAGACATCCAGACCACAGGGTGTTTGGGCGAGTCCACAATGCATACACCGAAGGGAAGATACCCGGCTCAGGCGTAGGCGGTGCAAGAGAAGGACGCCCACGGAGACATGCCGATGATCAGGTACTGAATTTGGCAGAACAAGATCCTACAACCTCAGTCCGAGTCTTATCTCGCACAACGGGGATATCTACCAGAACCGTACATCGCATTTTAAAAAGACACGAGCTACATCCCTACCATTATACAAGGGTACAGACTCTGTTACCAAGGGACTATCCTCCGCAAGTGAGATTTTGCAGAGAAATGCTGCGTAGAATACGAGAGGACGAGCAATTTTTTAATAAAATACTTTGGAGTGACGAATCATCTTGCAGAAAAGATGGATATTTAAATTTACACAACTTGCACAGCTGGCAGTTAGAAAATCCGCACGTCATGAGACAAGATCGATCGCAATACCAATTTAAAATAAACCTTTGGGTCGGCATTATTAACGGACAAATAATTGGTCCATTAGAACTGCCAGAAACCTTAACCGCAGAAAGGTATCTTGGGTTCTTACAGACAGATTTACCCGTACTTCTAGAAAGTGTCCCTACAGAGATCCGAGACAGCATGTGGCTACAAAATGATGGCTGTCCCGCTCACTATGCAGTAAGGGTACGAGAGCACCTTAATGTGGCCTATCCAAACAGATGGATAGGGCGGTTAGGCCCAATACTATGGCCACCACGCTCCCCAGACCTTAATCCTTTGGATTTCTTTTATTGGGGATGCTTAAAGGAAGACGTATACAAGGGACCAATAAATAATATTGAAGAATTAAGGACCAGGATTCTGACAGCAGCTGGAAAAATCAATGAAAGCGGGTTTGCTCGACGTCTTAAACGCTCCTTTATTCGACGGTGCAGAGCGTGTATAGCTGCGAATGGGGGCCATTTTGAGCACCGATTGTATTAATCAATAAATAAATAATTATGATGTCAAAGTTGTTTTTTTTTAATACCCTGTCTGTAGTAACTTTTGTGTTCTCATTTGCCAATACAATTACAATAATAATATTGTCGTTGTCACTATGACCAAGTTTACAGTAAGAATGGGCACATAAATAAGGTAGACGAAATTTTTGTTTCAATATTATGTTGCGAAAATGGTAACAGGAAGACTTACTTATTTTCAGTTACAAATGCAGTATTTTTTTTTCTATTTTTGAAAAGCGGTACTATTATACCATTTTATAATCAGTACATCATGAGCATATTTTTAAATGCATGGGCACTAACAGTGTAGTACATTTCTTTTTCAAAAAACGCTCCTGAATATGAGTGATGCGATAAAATTTAGGTTCAGAATTGAGAAGAAATCACTTTTTCTCGTAAAGGCTACAATTTCAATACAAATCTTTATTTTTTTATGATAGCTCATACATTCAACATGAATAAACACGAATAGAAAATCAAAAATAATGTTTTTTGTTGAAACTGTGGTCAAATTCGTAATGAAAATGGGAATTTCTTGAAAAAAATTAAAAATATTTTTTTTTCCGTAACCAGTCGGCGGACCGGTTTAAAATTTTGGTATGGTGTAGGTACCTACCTGATGTACCTAACCCTGAACGGTGGACCACTATTTACGCCACACCCTGTATAAAAGTGAAAGTGAGTTTGTTTGTTTATTAATTTGTTTGTTTGTGACGTTTTCACGCAAAATCTATGGATTGGAATTGCACGAAAATTGGTATAGAGATAATTTATAGTCCTGGAAGTAACATAGGCGTTATATTATTTCGCTAGAATCTGTGTACGAGATAATAAACGCAAATGTTTGTGAAATATGGTATAAAATAATATTTCCGCCATATTGTTTATTTTACAGTTGTCGTAGCAACATATAGAGTCCGTCGACTATTCGGCCGAATAGTTTTTAATACCACTGACACATGCGATTTACGCGGTAGCTCGGAATAGAAACTCCTTGTGTGGTACCTACTGAGTTCCAACTTTTTTTTAATTGAGGTGATTTATGAAGTTGAAATAGTTAAGTATTTATATTCTGTGCTACGTCGATTTTTTTTTTATTTTGGCTGAAAGAAAGAAGTTACAGTATTGAATTAATATTTTCTTGCAATTTTAATTACAACTGAACTTACTTGTTTTGGTTTGTTTCAATTGTAGTTGTCATTTTAGTATCGTATTTAACACTGATTTTAGTAGATATGGTGCCTTGCATGCTATTGTGGCTAACCAAGCGATTACTGAAAAGGATCGAATGGCGATCCACAATGGCGTGTTGTTACCTACGCTTATGTATGGAAGAGCCAAAAATATACTCCGATGTCATTGCCGGCATACTCCAAAAGGGGCAAGTGCGTAGCACTTACAACCGTCGGGCATGTATGACCAGATGTATGAGTGTGGATGAAGCCAAGGAAGTATGTTTGGATCGTAGCAGATGGCGCTCTATAGTCTCTGCCTGCCCCCATGGGAAAAAGGCGTGATGTTATGATGATGATGATGATGAGTTAGTAGATATACATAGTACATATTTTATAACGATTGTTGATTGGGGTAAATTTTGCTATAGATTTCAGTATTGATTTTAGTATCTATTAATTTCAGTTCAGATTTCAGTTTTTATTTTTGGTTTGTTTTCAAAGTCGATTCGGCCACTAATGCGTGCGAAGCCGCGGGCAGAAGCTAGGAAACAGTATAATTTTCCATGTCATCTTTCAGCTAAAACATAAAAGAAAAACAGAAATCATAAGAATGTTATTATAACAATAGAAAAACCACTGTAACATAAAATAAATATTTTAATAGTTTTTTTTAAGGTTACACATTTTCAATATAAATTGGAATATTTAACAACAGCAAACTTAAATAGATGAAAACAATGTACTTATTGTTACTACAGCAACTACAATGAGTGAAAACGAACATTATTGAACGAACGTTTTGGATATTTTTGCAATTTTAATATTAGTTACGTGAATTAAAAAAAATTAATATAAATATTTAATGTGAGTGATATGAATGTAAAATGTATATTTTGTGGTGAAAAGTACTTTACAAAAAACAATTAAATTTACAGTAGAAATATTAAAAAAATGTGTAAATATTTTGGAATATCGTCGGAGCAAACCGGTTGTCTGAAAATCTCGAGGAACATAATATATGATAACCTCGAATTGTCAATGGAATCTTCATTAAATCATTTATAAATTACAAAATTGCACAATTTTATAAATTATTTACTGCAATTAGTAGTGGAACGTGACAATGTACCGGAAGTTTCGGGATATAGCTCCGAAATACATGCTCCTTTTTTTGAAGTGTTCCGAAACACATGGTGCTGTTAATTCCTTGTCTACTGAGGTTGCTGATACATCGTACATTGCATGCTTGTGGAGTAATGCCCATAATGCAAAAATTACTGATCTTTTACCAACGGACTATGGATGGAAAATTATCGACGGAAAATTCAAAATGATCTGGTTTGCAGCTGATCAATTGCCGAAAACGTATGAGGATGTAGTCATAACACCTGATATTCGTGAGGATACTCCAGAATCAGGCAAGCACGTTGTTGATAAAAAAATATTGTTAAATATTTTAATGATTTTTTTGTTACAGATAGGCAATCTGAGGACGAAATCGAGCCAGAAGAAGAGGAAGATGATTCTACTGATGAAGGTAATAATTAATTTTATCTGTTCAACGTACTGAATGTTTGAATAATCTATACATGTCTGTACTTTTGAGATATTGAAAATAAATTGGATAGGCGGTCTTTATTGGCGTAATAGAAGCCAAAGAAACTGTTTATAGAATTTTTGTCTGTCTATCTGTTTGCATGTTTGCACGCACATCGGGCTGAAACTATTACTTGGAATGGAATACCGTTCCATGATATGTTGGTAGAGATCTAACTTAAAGTATAGGCTGCAATTTATCCCCGGATAATGTTATTATTTGAAGAAAACCTGCTTTAAATTTCTTATTGCTATCATTCAAAACTTCACGTGAACGATATCGCGGGCAACAGGTAGTAATTCAATATGTGTGCCCTCAAACGGCGTATAATAAATATTTCTTCGTTTCTTTCTTATAAAAAATCATTTTTAATAAAACCACAGCCACGGCAAGTTAGATTTGCTTTTCACGCAAATCTAATTTTGTTTGCCACACATTAAAATGTCAAGTGTCGAACATAACGAGTTATGAGTTTTTCATTGAGTTATGTGGGTGTTTGTAACCTAAGAGGTATATTCACTATTTATTCTCTACTAGCTGTTGCCCGCGACTTCGTATCCGTGGAATTCCTACTTGACGCTTATCGTCACATCATGGACAATTCACACAATATCTTTATAAATTGTAGCCTAAGTCTTATTTTGGGGTACACTACAAAAAGACGAAAAACTTTATTTTCGGAATAAAGTTTTTCGTCTTTTTGTAGTGTACCCCAAAATAAGACTTAGGCTACAATTTATAAAGATATTGTGTCACAAATACGAATTTCATAATGCCGATTTTAATAATTCCGAATGGTTCAAAATTCCGAATATAACAACGCCGATGTATCATTACTCCGATTTTCATAATTCCGAAACTTCAATATTTCTAACGATTATAACTGATGATAATGAGAACTGATGACAAAAATGTAATGTTATATGTCAAAAACTTGTAATAGAGCTCAATTGTTATAACTATTAAACTATTAAATTAAACTAAAATAAAAAATAAAAAAATTCGATCCGAATTATTGATAATTCGAAATACGTAATAAATAATATGAATTCTGATTATTAAAATACCGTTAACACAATTAATTTTAAAGAAAAATCTATATGATGAAGAACACTTTTTGCAGTACATTGGTTGTCATTTAAAAATACGATTGTTTACTTTTTAATAAAAGCATTTTGTTTCGATTAAAAATATTTTGTTTCCTTGGTCACAGTCCTAACATAACCTAAGCGATGCATCAATAACATAGGGGATTTGCAGCATGCAAACAACCAGGCAAGCTCATGCCATGCAGCATGCAAGCAGCCATGCAGCATGCAAGGCGCCATGCAACATGCAGCAAGCATTATTATGTCACGGCTCCGGCGCTGCGGGGTATCGGCGGCCCCACGCAAGCTTAACGTCGCTAATGACTTGAAGGCTCAACGGCGCTGTTTCGGCTTAATGGCCTAAAAATAAATAACCGTTCGAGCATTTGACTCTTCGGACAAATGAAAATCGGGAAAGTAACAAATCGGATTTATGATTTTCGACATTATAATTTTTCGGTATTATGAAATTCGGACTTTTGAAAATCGGGATTTCAAAATTAGGAATTAAATTTTTCGGAATTTTAGGGTGTTCCCCTTATTTTGATGTATAAGCTACATTATTGTAAATATTCATTTTAATCCATTCAGTAGTTTTTACGTAAAACAGTAACAAACATCCAACCATCCATACTGACAGACATCCCCATTTATAATATTAGTAGGATAGGTATTCTAACCGCAAAATATTTGACGAATTAAGAATACAAATGTTACTATTCCATTTCATTCCTAGCTCCTTATAGCACTATAAGGGCCAGCTAAGAGAAATTATAACCTGTTAACATCAAATAGAAGAGACAGAAATCTGGAAACTATACCTTATGCCAATTCGCCTGGTCAGCGTAGAGGAGGAGGCCCGTGCAACAATGGAACATTAATAGGCTGGGAAGGAAATAGATTTTTATATATTTATTAAAGTAAACATAATTTATTATGGAAGTAATCAAAGAATAATAAGAAAAAAAGCAGTAAGTATTAAGTAGCGTATATTAATCTGTTTACAATGATGAAATGCTCTTTTGTAGATTTATAGTGGCGCGTGACATATGCTTGACAAAGAAGATTAAATGAAAAGGCATTAGTTTATTGTATTGTTCTGTTTGATTGAATAACGAATTGTGTATTTGGGACTCCGAAGATTAATGAAAATAAGAAATCTTAATTCCTACAACAAATAATTACCGGCTTGGAACAGATTGAGTGGTTATCCGTTGTAGGGTTTGAAGCAAAACCAACATGAAGGGTCAGCATTAAACCAATTAAACCATTTTTAAGGACTTAGACGCGTATATTTATTTGTTTTAAATTATTTTAGCCCGATGGGGTTTCGGAGAGGTTTCCGTCACCTGACACGAGTGGGACTAAACCAAATATACACGTCTAAATCCGTAAAAAGTGGTTTTATTTTAATAGATGAGTCGCGCGAGTGTTGCAAAAGACTCAATAGTTACGAGATATCTAATTTCATCACATTTACAATTCTGACAGGTTTCGTGGTCTAGTGGTTCATGTAATGGGCTGCCGTTCAAAATTGGTTCGATCCCTGCACAGCACAATCATTTGTGTTATTTATAAATGTCATACAAATGTTTGTACCTACTGCGTCTGGGTGTTTACTATGTATTATAAGTAAAGAAAGTTAAGATAGTTAAGTAAGTAAATATTATTAAATATTAAGTAAGTTTAATATCCGCATTCTGGTACTCATAACCCTAGCAAATAAGCTTAGCTTGGGACCAGAGGACGTTGTGTGGAATGTCCATATATATTTATTTATTTATTATTATATATTTTTTCTTTCAGCACATTTATGCAATGAAAACTAAGCTTAATATTTGTCGAGTCTTCTTACGGACATCTAATACGAATATTTTCGAGTAATGCCTCACATTCAAGTGTTTATTGCTCGTCATAATATTATCTTGGTTATGATGCATGACGACATATTTCTGTAACACTTGCGTGACACATTCATTCAAATAAAACCACTTTTTTCGTATTCAGACGCGTACATTTGTTTTAAATTTTAACCCTACGTTTCGGAGATTTGCAGTCACCGTGCTCACGGTATAAAGTTTAACTTACAGAATATTTTAACTTACTTCGCAGTTTAATTTAGTTTTTTAAACGTTTGATTAATTTATAAAACCTTTTCATAAGGACGTTCCAAAGTATTTTTATAATCAAAATATAGTGCGTGGGTGGGAGTTCTACGTTATGTAAAACAACCGTTACTTAATAAAAATTAATTCGTTTTCGCCATATTAGAAAGTATGAAATAGAGAGAAATTTAACAAAATTAGGATGATAGATCTGCAACTAAAAGCAAACAAATGCCTGAATATTATTCTGTGTTTCTTACATGTAAACCATTACAGTGTGCGAGCTATCTCAAGCCTTGTTGACTTTGATGGATGACCGCAAATGGAGCCCCTTTGGTGAATTAATCATCAACATAAAATTAGGGATACCAATTTTCTAGTTAAGAATATCTGTACCATTAAATAATTATTTTTACGCCTTAATGATTTTTAGCATTATATTATACATTGTTATAGATTATAAACAGTCTCAACAGTTATTATACCATTCTATCTGACCGAAAGTTTTTTCTCCTCTTACTACTACTGTCAGATCGATGAAATATCGACGTGTCGGTCTCCTCTTCTGTGGCCATTACAGCTGCACGAGGCACTTCTTTTACTTACTTTTACCAAGCGCGTTGGCATAGGGTATAGTTTCAAGATTTCTTTATACAAATGTTATCTGCTTACTTTATAGTTTAAGTGACTCTTACAACAGCCTGTGGGGGACATAGTTTGATATCTCATTTTATATTTTCAATAAAATTATAAATCTCAGATTTGAGTAAAACATATAAAAAACGTTGCAAAATTTCATAATACAATGAAATAACAACAAATCACGTACAATGTTCGAAAAAAATTTAGTAATAAATAGGTATCGATTTACAACGCTTTTTGTTTATCAAAGTTGTCAATAAAATCATAACAATCAGTTGTAGTCGATGATAAGTGGTCGCCAATAAGGGTGAAACTTTGGCGTTCGCAATAAAATGGCCCGATTTATTTCTGGCCACAAATAAATAATTATCTTACTAGAAATCGTTCTAGATAAAGATAGGATTTCTTATTTTTACTACTAAGCAAACTTAGCTAGAAAATCTATTAAACTATTTAATAAAAAAAAATGGTTTAGGGCGACAAAATGTAAATGTCATCAAACATTAAAACTGAATTACAAACAAGCTTACAAAAGGCTGAATCATTATTACAACAATTTCCAGATATTCTGGACGAAATGGAGTTAAAGGCTTACTACTGACAGTCAACTTGAAAAAGGGTTGTCCGAAAGAGAAGCTTTTGAGGATCAATATTATGTTAATGTAACTAAATCTAAGTGTATTATTAACTCTAATAATAAGCAATGTTCCAACGTTTCCAGTAATATTAAATTACATTATTCGTATGATCAGTGGTTGGAGTATCGCGATACCTTATGTCGCTTATACATAACTCGAAAGACATAAATAACATCCAAAATCCATTATTTACGCTCTTTCCTTTCTGGCACTGCACTAATGGTAATCAAGTCGTTGGAATTCTTATCCGAGAATTACAATTTAGCCTGGGAATTAATAGAGAACCACAGGAGTACCAGAAGGTGGGTTGGCGTTTAAAATTGAAGACAAGTAACTTTAGCCTGGGCTAACTTGAAATCATGGTCTAAAATGATATGGAACTCTAATATAAGTGACATAGCGTGATGACAGTAATTTTTGCAATCTGCAAACGTCACTTTTGTACAAATTGATACAGGTATGGCATTTAATATTAAGATCAGCCGGCGTATTATGAGCTTTTTAAAATCATTCAAGTTCCAGGCAGGCCGTAAACTGCATGGCTAAATTAGGTATCATTGGCAAAAATAAAACTTATAGTTGAAAATTTTTAGTTAGTACTTTAAAAACCGGTTTCTAGTGATGGGAACGTTTCTCAATATATCGATATCAATAAAGTTCCTAAGGTCATCATAATGGATAGATATATTTATAGATCAAATTCTATCCCTTCATTAACCGGCAGTCGGTCCAAAAGACCTAGTGATACTGAATTAGAATGGAAAACTCCTAAGCGAGTAGCACCTGCTTCTCAAATTCAATTTCAACAACCTGCAAAAACTTTCAACAAATATAGTGGACTCCCTACTGATCAAGGTACATCAAAGGCTAACGTGCAACCACGTGAAGCCACCTCTAAGAGAAACACTGGTAAGCTTCCTCCTATTCAGTTACAAGTCAGTCCTAACTTGACTCACGAGTACATCAAGACTGTGGTTTCTCGCTATACTAAGGACTTTCACCTTAAATATAATGGCAACAGCCAGATAGCTGTTTACTGCTACTCCGTCGATGGTCACAAAGCAGTTCAAGATGGTCTACGATCTGAAAATCTCTCGTTCTTCACATATTCAAGGAAAGATGAACGAATGCGTAAATACGTTCTTTTTGGCCTCCCAACCTACGTTGAAGACCACCTATCTACCGAGCTATCAACTCTAGGATATCCAAATGCTCACATTCGGAAACTCCAACGCTCCAATAGCGTCTCATCATTGTGTCCTCCATTTTTAGTTCAGCTTCCTCCAACATCCGATATAGCCGCATTTCAAAAAATCAAATACCTAAGTAACTGTGCAGTTCAAATTAGAAAATTTAAAGCCAAATCGTACCACGGAACGCAATGCTATCGCTGCCAAAATTTTGGGCATTCTTCAAGACATTGCAACCTCCCTCAAAGATGTGTCAAATGTATTGAAGCGCATCCTACCAAGGAATGTCCGAAAACAGATCGAGAAACCCCTGCTCAGTGTTGCAACTGTAAAGAACAACATCCTGCGAATTACAGGCTCTGTAAGGAGCGACAACTTTACTTAAAGAACCTGGAATCTAGGAAAGAAGAGCTGAAGTTGACACAACATGCAAGTAAGCTTCCTCGTAGTGCCTATGTAGATGAACGTGCCTGGTCTTCTGTAGTAACGGGTGGACAGAACCAGCAACAACCTAAGCTCGTAACGCCCAATCCAACTCCAATTTTTAATTCATCACAACATGATAATGCTACTGCTGAAATGCTGAAAATTTTATCAACTATTAAGTCTCTTAAACTAGAATTTCTCGCTTGTAATTCGATGATAGATAAGGTAATACTTATCCTGACCCATCTTGGTCATTATGTATGATAAAACTAAGAACATTTGTATATTATATTGGAATGCCGATGGCATCCGTACTAAACTTAATTAACTATGTGATTATTTACATGACTGTTCAATTGATATTCTTGCATTGTCTGAAACTAAACTAAGTCCGATTAATCCTCTGTCTATACCAGGATACTCTTGCTACCGTCAGGACAAGAGAACCGATGGTACCGGTCAAGGTGTAGCTCTTCTTATTAAATCTGACATTCCACATGTGCCTCTTAATATCCCTATAACTCAAAAAATTGAATGCGTAGGAGTGAGTCTAACATTTTCCCAAAAAGATACTGCTATCATATCCGTTTATAATTCCCCAAATCAACCCCTTCTCGAACACGACTTAGACTTATTGTTTCACCTTAAGCCTGCTGCATTAATCATGGGGGATTTAAATGCTAAGCACCACTACTGGAATTGTGATACAGTTAACTTTCGTGGATCTGTATTATACGATCACATGATAGAACACGACTATAACGTATTGACTCCAAATTCACCTACATTAATTCACTACCAAGGTAACTGGTGTCCATCAAATCCAGATGTGCTCATCACCAAGAATTGCCAAACCGCCCCTGAATTGCAGGCATTAAATCAATTTTCTTCAAACCACTTACCAGTTATGTTCTCGATTGATGGCGTTTTCACCCGTAAACAATTTACACAATTTAGATACTCGGAGGCCGATTGGAAGGGATTTAAAATCTACTTAAATAAAAATATTACCTTATCCTCAGCTATCCACTCTAACAATAAACACGTAGACTGCACCATTAATGAGCTTACTGATTTGTTAATTGAGGCAGTTAACACATTTGTTCCTCATGGTCCTGCCCGCTCAAAGCCACCTAAGCTACCTAAAAACATCTTAACTGCTATTAAAAACAAAAATCGTATGCGTAGGCTAGCATTATCGGAAAAAGATAAGCTCATTCGTAAAATATTATTTTCACGAGTAAACCATTTACAGGTCTTGATTAGAAATATGATTAAACTGCATAATGATCAACACTGGAACATCCAACTAGGCAAAATCAAATGTCCCCGTACCGATATCTGGAGAGTGGTTAAATCTCTAAATCCAAAATGTACTAAAATCCCATCATTAAATCGTAGTGACGGTTCCCTTACATCCACCGAGCAAGAACAATGCGAAGCATTGGCTGATGCATTCTCCAAAAATACACTGCTCACGTATGATTGGCTGAGTGACGCCGACACAGAGAATATGGTCAAAAATGCGTTAGGAATACTTAAAAACCTCGATTTTGTACACGCTCCTATTATTGTAACACCTAAAGAAGTAGACTTCGCCATACGTAAATTGAAACCTCGCAAAGCTCCGGGTTATGATAATCTCACTAATACTGTCATTAAGCATTTGCCTCAAAAAGTCATCGTATTGCTTACTAAAATCTTCAATGACTGTTTTAAATTAAGCTACTTCCCAAAAGCCTGGAAGATTGCTAAGATTATCCCGATCAAAAAACCTGGTAAAATTGCAACGTTACCTGAAAACTACAGGCCTATTAGCCTATTACCAGCGTTAGGTAAACTGTTTGAGTCTATTATTACCAAGCAGTTATTGCATTTTGTAGACGACCAACTTATACCTGAACAGTTTGGCTTTCGCAAGGGTCACTCAACAGTCCAACAATTAGCTAGAGTGGCTGAACACATATCCCATCATTTAAACATGAAACAGTCCACCGGAATGATACTATTAGATATTGAGAAAGCTTTCGATACCGTCTGGCATAACGGCTTAATATATAAGCTTATCTCACTTAACGTACCGCTTAACGTAGTAAAACTAATACAATCATATCTTTTCGACCGAACCTTCTTTGTAACTATCAATGACCATCTATCTAATAAGCGTATTATACCTGCCGGAGTCCCCCAGGGTTCGATCCTTGGACCGCTTTTATTTCTTATATACTTAAATGACATTAAAGTTCAGCCCCAAACCCATTTAGCAGCATTTGCTGATGATGTCGCAAATTACGCTACATCTGACGACTATGACACTGTTATTACGCGGTTGCAGTGGTCTCTTGACTTACTATTCCATTATTTCACTACATGGAAGCTAAAAGTGAATATTGGTAAGACCGAAGCTATCATGTTTACACACAGACGCTCGATGCCAGTGAGACAGCTTACAACTAAAACCAATTCAAAACTTCCCTGGTCTAAATCTGTCAAATATCTTGGCGTAATCCTTGACAATAAATTAAACTGGACTATTAATACTGACGCTTTTAAATGTAAAGGTATCAAAGCTATGAATGCGCTTAGTCCTCTATTGAACAGAAAAGCAAACCTCAGCCCTAAAACCAAATTATTAATTTATACTACGTTAGTAAGACCTTGCATCACTTATGCTGCCCCTGTCTGGAGTAGTATTAGAGATACTAACTACGTTAAAATTCAAGTCGTACAAAATAAGGCTCTAAAAATTGCATACAACACCAAATTTCGCACTAATCTTAAGTCATTGCATAAATCAATTAAATTACCTGACATCAAAATGTTTGTACTAAAATTATCAAAAAAATTTTATTTATATAAAAACTATGTACATAAAAATAAATTAATATCATCCATCGGCTTGACTAGATATCACAATTTAATGTATTCCGATAAATATTGCCGTTATCGACTCCCCCATCACTATTTCCTAGCATATAGATGACGTTGACTACCCCCACTACATGGCCGATCGGACCGTAACATCGGACCGGTGTGTTAATGTTATGCGACAATGTTGTTTACATCTTCTTCTAAATACCCTCAATATGAAATAAAAAAATAAAGAAAAAATAGGTATAGCAATCACCTTTGTCATTATCTACAACAAGGGGACTAAAGACTTTGGTGCCTCGATGTCATGTCTATGACCTAATAGTTATATACATTGCAGCGAGGTGTTAGTGTTTTGGGTCTGCCTATATGTGTTTAAACCTTCATAAATATGTTAAACTATATTGACAGGTTAAGTCATATGTTTTTTTAGTGTGTTTTGTAATATTATGTTATTTCTGTAGTTAATCTGTAAAATATAAAATAAGTTGACAATAGGGTACATGTTTGTAAAGACGATTTAGTCTAAAAAAACGTTAATTTTATGTAAAATGTTTAATGGAACTAAACATGTTTGTATTTGTTTTATGCCATTAAAGACCTTTCAAAATCAATCAATCAGTTAGTACTTTAACTTTTAGTTGTACCTTCTCCTTAAACATTTTAATGTATGACTGGTTTAGCGAACTGACTGACTAATAATTTGTTCATAATACGAATTTGCCAGACAGTTCAATTCACGGCGTAAACTGCCTGTGAATAAAAGCTCATAATACGGCCGCTGTTTCTTTACTCCATATTCAATTGACACCATTGACAGTGTGTAGTGTGAACGCCGCCACGAACAAAAAACTAAAAATGACGAAATGCGCAGTCTTTGGGTGTTCTAGTGTATCAGAACGAATTAAAAAATGCCACAACATAGGATTTCACAAGTAATTATATCTCAAATAATTTATTTTCATATCAAAAACACAATTTATCAATTCACTGACAGTCTTATTTTGACGGAAGTCAATAATATTGCTAGGTAACCGGGCAACTTCACGTTGTACTTCACACACACAAATTTTTTTTTTGACCTTAAGCCGGGTGATTGATTTAGCCGTAGACGCACTGTCTTGTATGACTTTGTAGAGAACCGGTGTAATAATAGTCGTTTTTACTAGTACAGAACCACGTCCAGGCACCATTTTTTATTACATCGCTTAATAGTCACCTTTTCATAAAATAAAAGTCACATTATTTGCAACTTCTCTTCTGACTACCAAAGTAGTTTTATTTTAACAACCAACGTTTTGGTTAACATAAACTGGCTCAATAAATCTAATATATAAAATTCACGTGTCACAGTGTTAGTTACCGTACTCCTCCGAAACGGCTTGACCGATTTTTATGAAATTTTACATGCATATGCAGTAGGTCTGAGAATAGGCCAACATCTATTTTTAAAACTTTTTTTTTAGTATGGCAAAACAACGTTTGCCGGGTCAGCTAGTATTTTATAATATTTTTTTAAGACAACTTTAAAACATATACAATGTTTTTTTGTTTATTTGACTGGCAGTTGAGCAAGCGTTACGTTTTTCGCAGGTGTCTCGTAAATATATCACTAACTTCGTCGTGAGATCGTGAGTTCTATCACAGCTTTATTATTTTGTAATTTTCCGTCTTGTAGCGCATTCATAGCTTGGTTGAACGCATTTTTGTTACCAATTGTCACCGCGGATAAGAACGCATCAATGATTTTGATAGCTTTCCTATATTGTATGATTCTTCAGTCATAACCGAATTATTTTCTGATTTTATTTATGGCTAGTTACATTACATACAGTTTTATATGGTATCAATTAGTTTTCGAAAACATACGTTTGCTCTCCTTATTGACTTTTACTTTCATTTTTTTTTTGCTAATTAAGCTTAGGCTTTTAAGAGGGTGCGAATGCAAGCCTTGCCGTATACAATAATTGGTCAAGTGCGAGTCGGACTCGCGCACGAAGGGTTCCGTACCATTATCTATGCAACATAAGGCAACGTTATTAGTATCGAGCAAGAAACGGTAAAAAAATCATGTTTGTTGTATGGGAGCCCCCCTTAAATATTTATTTTATTTTATTTTTAGTATTTATTGTTATAGCGGCAATAGAAATACATCATCTGTGAAAATTTCAACTGTCTAGCTATCACCGTTCTTGAGATACTGCGTACGGAACCCTAAAAATCATGTTTGTTGTATGGGAGCCCCCCTTAAATATTTATTTTATTTTATTTTTAGTATTTGTTGTTATAGCGGCAATAGAAATACATCATCTGTGAAAATTTCAACTGTCTAGCTATCACCGTTCTTGAGATACTGGGTACGGAACCATAAAAATCATGTTTGTTGTATGGGAGCCCCCCTTAAATATTTATTTTATTTTATTTTTAGTATTTGTTGTTATAGCGGCAATAGAAATACATCATCTGTGAAAATTTCAACTCTCTAGCTATCACCGTTCTTGAGATACAGCCTGGTGACAGACGGACGGACGGACGGACGGACGGACGGACGGACAGCGAAGTCTCAGTAATAGGGTCCCGTTTTTACCCTTTGGGTACGGAACCCTAAAAATATAGCCATGGTACTCCGCAGTTTTCTTCGTGGATATTGCCTTTAGAGCAACGAATTTTTTTCACAGTATCTATTTAGGTTTTTATAATATCTATGTACCATTACCAAAGAAGATTGTTTGTCATGTGTCTTGCCTCTTTGATAATATCGCAATATTACGGTTGACATTATATATTAAGAAGATTCAAGTTAAATAAATTTATTATATTACTTGCTAATAAGCCCGACTCGCTGCTCGCACAGGCCCTTATAGAGTGTTAGAGAGAAAAGGCAAAACTCTAAGAATTGACATAAAAGGCCAAGCCAATACAGTGACTATTGACAGATTGAAACCAGCTGACATGACTATCGAGGATAACTCCTGTTTTAAATCGTCTGCCATGATTCCATTTCCATCATCTGAACCCTCGGCCAGAACAACACGCAGTGGGAGATCGGTCCATTTCGCAGATCACTATCGACCGTTGTTAGCAACGGTCTCGGCGGGGGAGTAGAGTTAGTAGCAATCTTTACCAAAAAAAATTGTTGGACATGAGTCTTCGCCTTTGTGGTAATCTCGCAATATTACGGTTGACATTAGATTTTAAGAATATTTTGAAAAGCTTGGTGAAAACTTAATGTTCTATGCTTATTGCACATTATTTTCATCATTATCATTGGATTTTTAACAAAAAAACCGTTAAACTTAATACTTCTTTAGCGGGGCTGGAGAAACTGACGCTGTTATCACTCAGTTATCGACAAATTACGATTTCATTAATATTATAAATAATATCCATTTAACATTTTGAGTCATTTTTAGGGTTCCGTACCCAAAGGGTAAAAACGGGACCCTATTACTGAGACTTCGCTGTCTGTCCGTCCGTCCGTCCGTCCGTCTGTCACCAGGCTGTATCTCAAGAACGGTGATAGCTAGAGAGTTGAAATTTTCACAGATGATGTATTTCTATTGCCGCTATAACAACAAATACTAAAAATAAAATAAAATAAATATTTAAGGGGGGCTCCCATACAACAAATATGATTTTTTTACCGTTTCTTGCTCGATACTAATAACGGTGCCTTATGTTGCATAGATAATGGTACGGAACCCTTCGTGCGCGAGTCCGACTCGCACTTGACAATTTTTTTTTTCTTTTTTTGTCGAACCCGAGTCATTTTATTATCCTTGACATACACAATAATTGACAACGACATAAACGTCTTCTATAATATTATTTTAAATTAAAATCAAATGGTCTTTATGGAATAATTTCCATAGACAATAATAGTCCCCACAAAAAGTCATTTTTATTATCCTTGACATACACAATAATTGACAACGACACAAACGACTTCTGTAACATTATTTTAAATTAAAATCAAATGGTCTTTATGGAATAATTTCCATAGACAATAATAGTCCCCACACTTCCTTATTTTATTGATAGTGTTGAATAATTAAATATCGGATCATTTTATGTAATTTGTTCGTTTCGGATGTTTGTTTCGGTTACCATTAATCATTTATCAAATTCATCGATCTAATATCATAAAATAATTAATATCATGTACAATACAATGTGTACAACTACCTAGTAATTAATTAGGTACTATAAGTCTACAGTGTCAACATAAGTCGTTGTACTGATACACTAAAAGAAATGATTAAAAATCATTTAAAATTTTCGACAAAACTAAACATGGAAGTCCTACTGGAATACATTTTGATAGAAGATATCAAAAACATATTTTATCCATTAAATTTATTACTCAAGGTTTTCCTATCATCAAAATATACAATAAGTAATACTTTTATAACTCCACTCAGAAAAAGATATAGTATTTTAACATTGTGACGGGCATGACGGGCCTCGTGGTGGAGTGGTTCATATAACGGACTGCCGATCATGAGGTCTCGGGTTCGATTCCCGGTCAGGACAACCATTTTGTGTGATGTTTTTAATTGTCATACAAATGTTTGTACTGCGTCTGGGTGTTTACTATGTATTATAAGTATGTATTTACAAAAGAAAAGTAGTATATGTATTATATCCGTATTCTGGTACCCATAACACAAGCAATATAAGCTTAGCTTGGGACCAGAGGACGTTGTGTGAAATGTCCATGAATATTTATTTTATTTTATTTTTATTGTTGTTTTGGTTTACGTTGGTCCTATATTACACCTTTACCAAATTATATAACAATGAAAATGCAACAATTTCTACACGAAACAATTATTTTAGAATTTTGGTCCATATGTTTATGTCTGTACACACTTTATTGTTCTATTTGTGATAATCGCTCTTAATATAACAAATAGTCATAAAAATATCTTACTGATATTGAGAATCCAAACTGTCCATAAGAAATTCAAAAATAAAAACATTAGCAGGTCAAAGATTGTGAATTGGTGTGGTTGCAACAGCGTGTTGAGTTTTTACGTGTTAATATACGGTCTATATTATCAAATCATAGAGAAATTTTATGTAATTTATATGATCATAGATTAATAATAATAATAATAAATATCAGGACATTTCACACAACGTCCTCTGGTCCCAAAGTAAGCTATATTTCTATGCTTGTATTATGGGTACCAGATATAACATAAACTACTTTTCTTTTGTAAATACATACTTATAATACATAGAAAGCACCCAGACGCTGTACAAACATTTGTATGACAATTATGGATATCACACAAATGACTGTCCCAAGCGGGAATCGAACCCGCGACCTCGTGATCGGCAGTCCATTACATAAACCACTCCACCAAGAAGCCCGTCAAGATTTCTGGTTTATAGCCTTTGATGTTAATATTATGTATAGTATTTGTATTATACGGTTATTGACAGCGTATGTGAATCATTGGAATCAGGATATTATAATAAAAAACATTGATGAAGATGTACAGAAAAGAAAGAAAAGAAAGAAAAATAATTTTATTTGTAACGATTTCAATTTACACATAGAAACAACAAATTACAAACACACATAGTAGGCGTTACAAAGCGGACCCAGCTCAGCAAAATGCTGGCAAGGAGCCAGCGCTGGTCTTCCGCTGGGCCCTATTGGCGACGCATAGAGTATATTATAATGATTACTTAGTGCACAAGTTAGAATATAACACTAAACACTAAAGTAAACACAAAGAGCAACAAAATAAAAAAATTAAAATAATAATAATATGTAATAAAAGTGAAATTAGAATTACGGTAGCATTAATGCATTATAAAATATGAGGGTGATTAAATTATTATGACTAACTATTTATCGATACTATATATTAGTCTATGTTAGAACTTAGTCTGTCGACACTGACATTGACAGTTCTGTCACTCAATCATGTCTGCACCCGACAAATGTGACCCCCGCGCGTGTATTATGTTATTAAGCACGCTGCGACACTAAGGAGTAAAATAATATAGATTTGCTACACGTGCGTATACTAATAGCAAGCATAAATATAGGCATACAAAAACGAATAGTTGCAAGGTGCAGCCAAGTCTGATCACAATCTATACCGCAATCATAAGGCAAGTCTTATAATAATATCAACAATAAGGAGAACCGTTACACATAATAAAAGAGCAACAATTGATACATATTTTAAGCGAGAGCAAACCTTATATATGCGTCTTAACCTATTTGCAGGCCGACATCGACAAGCATGCAAGTAAAATACACAGATCGAATACACAAAAGTCACAGAGCCAGGCAACAGGTTGCTCAGCATCTGGGCACTGAAATTTGTAGCAGACAGAGTATATTTAAGGCATATAGGCGGGTTATGTCTCACCATCCAAGTAAATGGAGCTGAGACTGCCGAGTAAGTAGAAACGTCCCACAAATAAATGAATTAAATAATTTAAAATAAAGGAAAACAAAAGAATATAGACAAAAGATACGGACAGGAATTAAAAAATGATTGGTTAGCCTTACAGGTACTGCAGTATGTCAGTCGTTACAGGACACTAGTGTCATGTCTCAGGCTCTCCTGCATTAGTTGGTGCTCAAGCATAATTTTTTTTATTTTTTTCCTAAAACTAGTTTTGCTCTGATGCAGGCTCCTCAATGGTGGTGGGATGTTGTTCCAACACTTAGTAGCAGAGTAGCTGAAACTACCTCTGAAGGCGGCAGAACTGTGCTGTGGTGTTGAGAGCTGCAATGCGAGTCTACGGCCACTGCACGACCTTTTATTAGTGACCCATGATAATTTGTCATAGAGATAAGAAGGTATTTTATATTTTATTATGCCAAATAGAAGGCAAGCCAAATGTAACTTGCGCCTGTGTCTCATTTTTAGAATAGAATAATTGTTCAAAAATGGTGTCACATGTGCCCTCAACGGAATGTTAAAGCAAAAGCGAGCACAGGCATTTTGAACCCTTTGAATGAGTTTTTGTGTCTTTACCAAGAGTCGAGGTCCAAAAACCAGATCCATGTAGTTCAGCTTAGCTAAAACAAGTGATTCAGCAAGTTGGATTCTTAGTTTTTCACTTAGATAGGGTCTAATGCGATATAGAATTTTAAGTTTGTAAAAGCAGTTTTTAATTGAATTGGTCACATGTTTTTCAAAGCGTAGACTGCTGTCCATGAGTAGTCCAAGGTTACGGGCCTCGTAAACACGCTCAATGGGCCTATTCATGAGTGTGACATTTGCCCCAGTACCAATTTTAGTTACTGCACTCCTGCTACCGCATACTAAGTACTTAGTCTTATCTGGATTAAGCAGGAGGCAATTAGCCTGTGCCCATGCGGCTATCCCCGCCAGGTCCCTATTGAGTTTGGTCACAGCATCATTGATATTTTCTGGTTTGAAAGAAATGTAAACCTGAGTGTCATCTGCATATATGTGAAACTTGCAGTGTTTAATGTGGTTAGTTATATCTGCAGAGTACACCATAAACAGTAATGGTCCCAGTATAGAACCTTGTGGCACACCTCTAACCACCTTGACTGTATCTGAAATTAGTGCAGAGTCATTCTTTTTGATTTTTACGTATTGCTGACGACCCACGAGATAGCTCCGAAACCAAAGTAGTGCGTTACTGTCAAGGCCATAATAGCTCAGCTTTGAGAGCAATAGGTCTATGTTCAGCGAATCGAATGCCCTGGAAAAATCGAGTAATACTAATATAGTGCACATCCCCTGGTCCTGTGCAGAGAGTATATTGTCCGTGACATCAAGCAGAGCAGTTACGGTTCCTCTGCCTTTCCTAAAACCAGACTGTGCTTCAGGTAGAATGTCATTGTTCTCCAGGTATCTCGTAAGCTGCTCACAGACAACCCTCTCTAGGACCTTGGATAAACAAGGTAATATGCTAATGGGCCTGAGATCCTTGAGTTCACTTGGACTTGGTATCTTTGGCAAAGGCTGCACTATTGCTGTTTTCCAGAGGTCAGGAAATGTGGAAGTATTAATTGATGTATTGACAATGGTCTTAATCAGTTCAGCTGTGTGCGGTAGTGTCAAAATTAGCATGTCCAGTGTAATAGAGTCGCAACCCTCTGCGTTAGATTTTAAATCCTTAAATATTCTCTCTATGGTCTCAAGATCAGTTTGTCTCATACTAAACACAGCATCGCTGTATTTGTAGTGTTCAAAATAGGTTAGCTGTGAGATGTTAATAGTGGATGCTCCTGAAATGTTTAAGAAATGATTATTTATAATGTTGGGGTCCCCATAGTGTGATGGTAATTCTATCCGATTGTCAGGAGATATGATTTTTTTGAGGTTATTCCAAAGGGTCTTGGGTTGTCCTATATTGTCATTGATTTGAAGATTGAAGTAAGCAGTCTTTTCCCGAAACAGTGCTTGGTTTACCAAAGCTTTCAAATCCTTATAATATAATTTTTTTGTACTTGATTTGGTCCTGTGGTAGTCCTTCAAAGCCTTGTCACGCAGTTTCATCATCTTTCTAATTACTTCGGTGATCCAAGGATGACTTGGCTCCTTAATTGTTATTGTCTTTAGTGGCGCATGTATATCGTACAACGCCGAGATGTTGAGGGACAAGGTACTTACCATCTCATTAACGTCACCTGAGAGCGTTATTAAATCCCATCTAATAGATTCCAGATCATTGTCAAATTCGCTGAGAACAATTTCCCCTTTTGGTCTGTATGTTATAGTTTTGGGTACAGGTTTAGCTCGCCTAACATTAAACTCACAGATGACAAGACAGTGACCATACAACAAGCCTACATGTTCTGTTCTCACATTGTTACTATGCATATCAGAGCACACTACATCAATTAGTGTTTGACTGGTATCTGTAAAGTGTGTAGGTTCTGAAACTAGTTGACCCAGTTGTACAGAGCGAATATTTAAGGATTTATAAGAACATTTTACTGAGTTATAAATTGTTTACACATTTATTTAAAATAATGGTAAGATTCTACCAAAATACTTTTACATTTGGTAGCGTTACTTATTTGATTGCGGTAAATCCACATTAGATGAGACTAAGTAAAACAATTATTGCATACTAGCTGTTGCCCGCGAATCCGTACGCGTGACATTTAGGAAATTTTCTCCGTTTTTGCAACTGTTATACAGGCTGACTTTGCAAGGTGTTGCCAAATTTTTAGGAGCGACTCTGAGTCAGTAACTTAATCGATTTACGTAAAGAACAAAAAATTTTTTTTTCATTTTAATTATTTCTATCCGCTGTTTAAAAATAGTACGCGTGGATAATTTACTTCATTCATAGAAAAATACGCACGCACGTCACGATAGTTTCGCAAAAGTTAAACTGTAAGTGTAGCAGTGAATATAGTGCGCGAAAATAAGCCTTATGCTTAACAACATAAGGTTCGGGCGCCCGCGCAAGCGAGGCGTGCGGGAAGGGCTGTGCGGGAAGGGCTAGACGGGAGGCCCTTTTGGGAAACGTCCTTGCGAATCAGTAGTGACCGTGACCTAACTGCGTAAGCGCATCTGATCGTGCGCCGCTCCTGTTGTATCGCGTGTGCAGTTGAGTGTTGTTGTGACTTGTGACACCAATCATGGCGCATAATTATTCACTTGCCGAACGATATGAGATGGTGCGTTGCTACATACTTAGTGGAGAAAGTTTACGTGGTGCGCAAAGACTTTACCGTAGTGATAGTTTACCCCGTTTACAACGTCGAGGAATCACCTCGACTGTACCTTCCAGGGCCATAATTTTAGCTGCGAATCAAAATTTACTGGATTTCGGACAATTCACCACTCCTTCACACGCAATTGGTGGCGGTGGTCATAATCAAATTTCACTAACACTTGACGATACAGTAATTGAATTTTTTGAGCGAAATCCGTGTGCTAGCACACGTGAGGCAGCGCGACGTTTTAACGTGGCCCAATACTACGTTTGGAAGCTTTTAAACTCAAATAATTATCACCCATACCATTACCAACGCGTGCAGGACTTACACGACGGTGATGGACCCGCCCGAATACGTTTTTGTGAGTGGTTACTTGCGAACAATAACAATAACATACTGTGGACGGACGAAGCATTGTTTACGCGCGTTGGAATTTACAACAGTAAAAATGAACATTATTGGGCTCTAAGTAATCCTCATGTTATCAAAAGTAGTTACCACCAAGTCCGGTTTAGTGTTAATGTTTGGGCCGGCATTATCGGAAATGTGATTGTAGGACCAGTGATTATTGAAGGGTCATTGACCGGTGGAAATTATTTGGACATGTTACAAGGCGTTATCGAGGACTTGTTAGACGATGTGCCTTTAAGTTTAACAGGGCACCATTATTACCAGCATGACGGCGCTCCTCCGCATTATGCAAGGTCAGTGCGTGATTTTTTAAACGCGAAGTACGGCGACAGGTGGATTGGGCGCGGTGGGCCAGTGCCGTGGCCCGCCAGGTCTCCCGACTTGACACCTCTTGATTTTTATTTATGGGGAGAAGTGAAGAGACGTGTTTACATTGAGGAAGCACAAAGTTACGATGACCTTCGTAATAAAATCGTTTCTGCTTTCGATGTTATTAAAAGTGAAACTGAGACACTGAATTTATTACAGAACAGTTTGCGGAAACGTGCACGTTTGTGTATTGAGAGGAACGGACTCCATTTTGAACAATTATTAAAATACGTGTAAAAATTAGTTGTGGATGTCGGGGTTAATTAGGTTGTGATTGTTGATTATCGTAAATCGATTTGTAAATAGCTGATTTTTTTTAATGCCTTGCAGTTTGTTAGCTGATTTCCAATTTTTTAAATACGCCTTAATTTTTTAATTAGGACGGTCCTAAGCCCGTTAAAGTATGAAGGGAAAATTGGAATCATACAAACAACTTGCCGTTTTGCTAATAAATAACAATCAGATCGTGTTGATGAAATTGCACCGTATGTGCACTGCATAAGAACTTGTTGGCGCGCTTGTAGTTATGTGGTCTGCATAAGGTCGTTTTTGGCTCTGGTCTCTGATGAATGACGGCGCACGCGGTGTCTCTATATTGAGTTACTTTTAAGGATATTTTGAATAGTTTTTTTTTTGAAAAATACTATGGTTACAAATAATTACTACAAAGACGTATTTTAGTATTGTTCTATAGAGCTTATTTAAAAAATTTGGCAACACCTTGCAAAGTCACCCTGTATATGCTATGTTAAGTATATTATTATACTCTTTGGTTCTATGTTTTTAATGAATTCTTGTTCTCACGCACTGTCACTCATTCTCAATGGTTCCATTATTCCATATTTGATTCAGTAATAAAATGAATACCGAAATACAATGAAGTATCTTTTATTGGCAACGAGGAAAATTTTTTTTCAATTGTAGTAAATACGGTAGGTACGGTATTAAAAAT
Organism: Orgyia antiqua; assembly: GCA_916999025.1. Lineage (NCBI taxonomy): Eukaryota > Metazoa > Arthropoda > Insecta > Lepidoptera > Erebidae > Orgyia > Orgyia antiqua. The sequence continues at coordinate 29,311,811 of OU779871.1, forward strand.
GTCAATCGGAAAAAATGGTGAATTTGATCTAAAGGCAGGTAATTGGTCGTTATATACACACCGGCACAATTAGCGGAACACAAAAAAGCAGGATTTTAAAATCTTTTACTTGAGGAACTAGCCAGTTATGATATTTTTTTAATTTATTGTCAAATTTGAAAATAGAAAATTAGATGACATACACTTTTTTCATTCATTTGTTTTATTTTCCCGAACAATACGTTTTGTCAACTTGTTCGAGTAATAACTACGTAATTGTAATTTTTTTGAAAAATTGCACTTAATGTTTTTTTATAAATTTGTTATTCTATAGGCAATTTTGTTTATTAAAAGCTCTTTATTATGCCTGACTTAACATCACTGGAAATCATTAGGGCTGATGAAATGAGAAGAAATGGCCATACCTACAGATCGATTGCCTCAAGGCTTCGTCGACCAGTATCAACGATTCATCGCAGCATCCAGCGGTACAGATCGTCTAATTCTCTTGTGAGGAGGGGTCAAGGTAGAAAAAGATGTACATCGAGGCGAGATGACAGTTTTTTACAACTTGGAGTTCGTAGGAATACGCGATTAACGGCTGTACAAGCTCGAAATGAACTGGAAGACGTTCGAGGAGTACGAGTAAGTGAGCGTACAGTTCGCAGGAGATTTGAAGAAGTAGGTTTAGGGTCGTATATACCTGCCAAAGGCCCAAAACTTGAGAGTCGTCACCGCGTAAACCGATTAAGCTATGCGCGAGGACATAGTCATTGGGATTTAAACGAATGGCAGCAGGTTCTCTTTACTGATGAGTGCAGAGTTCTTTTAAAACAGATCGATGGGAGACAGCGAATATGGAGACGCAAAGGAGAACGCCACATACAGTCTAATTTTGAACACACAGTGGCTTATGGTGGCGGCTCGATTATGGTTTGGGGAGGGATATGTTTGGGAGCTCGCACGGAGTTAGTGATAGTCACAGGAGGGACCATGACAGCAGATCGATACATCAGAGACATTTTAGAAGAACATGTTGTACCATTTGCCCCATTTATTGGTGACGACTTTATTCTAATGCAAGATAATGCTCGTGCTCATAGTGCACAATCGGTACAGGCATATCTGAGCCACGTAGGTATACCGGCGATGCAGTGGCCAGCAAATTCCCCCGATATGAATCCGATAGAGCATGTCTGGGACTTGCTAAAAAGAAGGGTTAACTCAAAAGAATGTTTTTAAAAAATGCGCATTTAAAAAATTTTCTAATTAATAAATGCATTTTTTATAAATATTATTTTTTAAATTATTTACTCTATTTATTTGTAGTTTTAAATTTTTCTGATGTCTGCTACATTCACGCTCATGTAATTTTCAGCTCGCAGATCAAAAATTATTATTATTTTATATTTTCTTGTACACAATAATTAAAAAAAAATTATATTTATCAATATAATTATAACTTTTTTAATTTTTTGCGGTAGTTTTTGTTTTCATTAAATAAATTTAGATAACAATATGAAAGAATGTAAATAAATTAGCTTTTAGTTTACTTTTTAGGGTTCCGTACCCAAAGGGTAAAAACGGGACCCTATTACTGAGACTTCGCTGTCCGTCCGTCCGTCCGTCCGTCCGTCTGTCACCAGGCTGTATCTCAAGAACGGTGATAGCTAGAGAGTTGAAATTTTCACAGATGATGTATTTCTATTGCCGCTATAACAACAAATACTAAAAATAAAATAAAATAAATATTTAAGGGGGGCTCCCATACAACAAACATGATTTTTTTACCGTTTCTTGCTCGATACTAATAACGTTGCCTTAAGTTACATAGATAATGGTACGGAACCCTTCGTGCGCGAGTCCGACTCGCACTTGACCAATTTTATTCTTTTCATTAAATTTAATTTTTATTTAAATTTTAATAAAACTACTTTTTACGGATTTAGACGCGTATATTTGTTTTAAATTTTGGCCCGACGTTTCGGAGACTTTGCAGTCACCATGGTCACGGGTGAGACTGAGTTGTAATGTGTCTTCTACGATCAGTTATTACAGGGTTTACCCACATTCGATTTTAATTTTACATTGACCATAAAGATAGACTTTTACTATAAACTATATCATATTACATTGTGCTCAGACTGCATAAAATCAATAACATTATTTTAGTTTCTAAAATACATTAACAAATTGTAACAATATAAAGAAAATTTTTAAATTATATAAGGTGAAACAATTTTATCATAGACTAAAGTTTTAATTATTATAGAGGTAGTATACAATATAGCAAGCAAAACTAAGTTTATATACTTAAATACAATATTATTTACATAATAACAAGAATTTTTAAAAAAGAATTATTGGTTTAAGATATAAATTAGTTTATATTAAAAAGAAATTGTTAATTTTATTTGAATTTATAGAAAATTAGTATTTATTTTAATTATTTAGTTTTTTAGAAGAAGGTTATTTTAGATAGAGTTATGCGAATTGATAATTAGCATCATAGGAAAAAAATTTTTTCAGTTTCAGTGTTTGGGCGAACAAAGACGCACGCAAAATCCAATTTATTAAAAAGCAGATTAAAACAATGATTAATTAATTTTTCGTAGAAACATAAGCATTTTTATGTCATCAAAGTCTAATAAATTAGTAACTGTTTATAATTTAATGAAATCTAGTGGTTATATTAAATTAATTGTTTAGATACATTACTAAATTTATACAGCCACATACCGCCTTAGTACATACCGATTTCAAATAAGTTCATGAGTTTTTCAAATAATAAGGTGTTCCATTTTTAAATTAATTATTGTGTTACAATTATCGGAAAAATGATTAAGAACAAGTCAAAATATTCAACATTTTTAAATGTAGAAGTGTTACTTGAAAATATTTTAAGGGATGACATTCAACAATTATTTTACCCCTTGCATACAGTACACAAAATATTTCTAACATCAAAATATAATATCCGCGATAATTTCATTACTCCAAATAACAAAAGATATAACGTTATACTGTTAATATTTTGGATTACTTTAGCCCTGTTTTATATATATAGATATTTATACAACATTAATTATGCTGATTACTCGTCAGAAACAGCACGTCTCGATTTCATTGACTTATATATTTTTTTCTTTACACAATTTATCAGCATTTTTACAATATTCACACTTAATGTAGTGGATTGTCATAACAACATACTACTAATATTAAGAATACAAATGATTCACGAAAAAGTCAAGCTCAGTAAAAAAACTATGTCGAAACTGAAAATTGAAAATTGGATTGCATCCATCAGTTTTTTATTTATCAGCATTTTGCTTTACAGCTGTTACTGTGCAACCCTTGAGAATTTTGGTATGCGTAACGTAATTATAGACATATGGTTTGTTACATTTGATATAAATATTGTTTATGGCATTCGTATTCTATTGCTGTTGAAGCTATATATGGATCATTTGAATAGCGGTATAGTAAATGGAACTGAACAAATTGAGAATTATAAGGAAATTTTTAAAACTTATAAAAACATTTTATTGGCTTATGATCTATTTATGAAAATATTTAAATCAATAGTAAGTACATCTTCTTTGAAAACGGTTACATATCCCCATTCGTCATAACATTAATGTGTTTATTAATTATTGACAGATATTAGTCCAGGTTATAGTTACTGTATATCACACTCTGTGGAATGTCCAGTATTTAATAGTGTTTCTACAGCATGAAGCACAGGAAGCATACAAAGAAAATTGTTCACTTTTTGGTGACGTAAGTAAATTGAGGGGTTAATATTTTATCAGTCAATTATAGTTTCAACCACTGCTATTGTTAAATGTTATAAATAGAAGCTGTAAGAGAATCTACAAAATAAAGTCCAATATATTATACCAAGGACTTACGAGTAATAAATACCTGCGGTTAAAACAGTCTCCAGTCTTTTACATGAAATCATTTTTTACATTACGTCTTTAATTTACATGTCGTTTATAATTCATAGTAGAAGAAACCACCCGTATATATAATATAAGACGACCTGTGGCGAGACTATGAAATGTGTTTGTCCTAATCCTACATCAAACATTTAACATTTGACGGGCCTCGTGGTGTAGTGGTTCTGGTAACGGACTGCCGATCAAGAGGTCGCGGGTTCGATTCCCGCTCGGGACAATCATTTGTGTGATTTTTCTAATTGTTATACAAATGTTTGTCCTGCGTCTGGGTGTTTCTATGTATTATAAGTATGTATTTACAAAAAAAAAGTAGTATATGTATTCTATCCGTATTCTGGTACCCATAACACAAGCATACAAGCTTAGCTTGGGACCAGAGGACGTTGTGTGAAATGTCCATGAATATTTATAAAAAAAAAAAAAAAAAAAAAAAAAAAAAAAAAAAAAAAAAAAAAAAAAAAAAAAAAAAAAAAAAAAAAAAAAAACTAACTAAAAATCTACAAGCCAAAACCATTGCTTAAAAGCACTCACCGTATTGTAGCAGAATACAATACGGTTAACTAGTTACCACCACTCATATTCCAAGATACTAATAAATAAATTGCTACGATCGACACAAAGAATCATGAACAACTTGATAGGCAATTTCTAAAGAAAATTAAACCAAATAAAACTACTTTTTACGTTTACTTTAACGTATATTTCTTTTAAATTTTGGCCCGACGTTTCGGAGACTTTACAGTCACCATGGTCACGGGTGAGACACATAGTATCACAGTCTAAATCCGTAAAAAGTAGTTTTATTTGAACAAATGAGTCGCGCAAGTGTTAATATTAAAATTAAACCATTTAAATATAATATTCTTTAACACGTGCGCGACTCTTTCTCTCACTTTTTCTCACTTTTTCATTTAAATCTTCTAATATAAAAAATTCGCCTGTCACGGTGTTTGTAATTATACTCCTCTGAAATGACTGGACCGATTTTCGTGAAATTTTGTGTACACATCCGTTAGGTCTGAGAATCGGACAACATCTATTTTTCATCCCCCTAAATGTTAAGGGTTGTCCACCCCTAATATTTATATGGCAAAACAACGTTTGCCGGGTCAGCTACTATGTTATGTAATCCTTGACAAGATTTGAAATTTCGCTAACCTTTTACGCTGTCAGATACTACACTAAGCGTGATACGTCCGTATATGCCTGTTTCCTCGACTTATCGCGGGCATTTGATCTGGTTTCCTACGATGTACTATGGAAAAAAATGGAGGATAACAAGTTACCAGTTGAACTAATTAACATCTTAAAGTTTTGGTATGGTAATCAGAGAAATAATGTACGATGGTCTGGCGCTCTCTCGCGGCCGTACAGGTTGGAATGCGGGGTGAGGCAGGGAGGCCTGACATCACCTACCCTTTTCAACCTGTATGTAAACGAGTTGATCCACGAGCTAAGCACCACTAGAATCGGATGTCATGTGGACGGAGTATGTGTAAATAATATATGTTATGCAGACGATATGGCCCTAATAAGTGCTTCAATATGTGGTATCCGCAAACTCGTCTCCATATGTGAAAAATACGCCGCAATACACGGATTGACGTATAATGTAAAAAAGTCGGAACTTTTAGTCTTTGAGGCGGGGGGCAGAAACCATGCAAGTATCCCTGCAGTCAAACTTAATAATGAAGTTTTAAAAAGAGTATTTAAAATTAAATATCTTGGTCATATATTGACCCCCGACCTTAAGGACGATTCTGACCTTGAGCGCGAGCGGAGGGCGTTGTCGGTTAGAGCGAACATGCTTGCCCGTAGGTTTGCACGTTGTTCACTAAACGTAAAACTTACTCTCTTTCGTGCCTACTGTACAACCTTTTACACGTGCAGCCTATGGGCTAGCTATACTCAGAGATCCTACAGCGCTCTCCGCGTGCAGTTCAATAACGCGTTTAGGGTGTTGGTGGGGCTGCCCCGCTTCTGCAGCGCATCAGGGATGTTCGCGGATGCCCACGTGGATTGCTTCTACGCAACGATGCGCAAGAGATGTGGGTCCCTGGTGCGTAGGGTGCGGGCCAGCTCCAACAGCATCCTAAAGATGGTTGCAGATAGACTTGACTGTACCTATGTCAACCGTTGTTGTGCTATCTCACATGGGATGTAGCACCGAGGGGTGATGTGTGGAATTATTTTAAACAATTTTTGTGTGTATTTTGTGGGAATTGTATTTTGAATGAATTATTTTAGAATTTTTTATCTTTACATGTATTTATATGAATTGTGACTATTGATGAAATTTTTATTGACATATTATGTATTACCTATGTTTTATGTGAATTTTATTTAATTTTTATGAATTTTAAATTTATTGTATATTTTTTATTTTTATTTTATGGGATTTTTTGTTATTTTTTTAGTATTGAATTTAGGAATATTTTATAAGACATCTATCGTAATTGTGCATTTTTAAATCTATTATAATTTTGTTCACTGAAAATTCTACTAACAATAGTCATAAGTTTTACTAATCAAAAATGAGTCCTGGTAACTTGAATAAAGAGATTTATTATTATTATTATTATTTATCACTGACTATTTATTATAATTACAGAATGTATCAGTCGTGACGACCTTGTCTGCATTTCTTTGGATAGGAAAAGACATTATATTGCCTGTCGTATTTAGTCTACAATGTGAAGTATTTTATAAAACCATCGAAGACTTCGACTATATTTCTTTGTTTTTTGTAAAAGGTGATTCACATCAAATTTTACACATGTACTCAATCAATAATTTTAGTACTTGTAACATTATTTTAAACTGATGATTTACATGATATCGCTAAAACGTAAGAATACATTTAGGAATAAAGTTAAATAATCCATTAATCTCAAAAGTCCAGCTACCTAAAGCCTCTCATGACTTCTCCACACACGCAAGTTCCAAAATAATATTAAATAAATAAATATTCGCGGACATTTCACATGACGTCCCCTGGTTCCTAGCTAAGCTTATAAGCTTGTGTTATGGGTACTAGAATACGGATAGAATACATAAACTACTTTTCTTTTGTAAATACATACTTATAATACATATTACTAGATAAGTTCTAAATTATTTTTAATACAACACTTTAGCCATCATATTTCGTTAAGTCTCTATGTTGGAAACAGGAATATATAAGTAAAATATTTTTAACTCGTTTTATACGTTAAAATTAGTTAAAGAATAATTTTATGATAAATAATATATTTTTGTAATAACTTACAGAAAAAAACCCCAAGCTCTATAAGAAGTTAACAACACTAAAGCAGATCTATTTCAAGAAAATGAGTGCTTGTGGATTTTTTTACGTTGACGGGAAGCTACCGTTACGATTCCTGGGCACAATAATGAACTACACAATTGTTTTATTACAATTTGCGTTCACTTAAGAGCATTATATATGTAATGATTATTAAAAAAAACGGCAACAATTCAAAAAGGCAAAAAACTGCAAAATATCACCAATAATTTTTTTTTTAATTCGTTCCCTATTTTCTATATTGTAATCCATTTCAATTTATTTTATTTATTTTCTCTCACAAACATTTACAAAATAAAATAAAATATAACGTAACAATTGCCAGAGATTCACTTTGTGAGACTGGTATCTGTTGTAGGTAGACCTGTGTTACAGATAACCAGGCTCTCACCTTTTATATAATTTCATTGTACATACATTCAACAGAATAACAAAAGAGAAGAGTATAAACATTCATTTAAGTTAGTTAGGTTATGCGTGTTTGTTGTGTGCGCGTGTGAATGTGAATTTACCTGTGTAGTTGTATGCTAAGATAAGGTAAGTTAGTGTACCTACTATCTAGGCTGACAGATAATATTATCTAAGGGGGGTGAGGAAATTTTCAGTCTGCTCGTAGTTAAAACCATGACGTTAAAACAGTCTTCAGATTGGTTTTTGTAAGTGAGTATATCGAGAGTAGAGAGTTAGTTTTATCCAGAAACCAGAAGAACCAGAAGGAACACTCGGCAACATTTGAATGCATCGTGGTGTCTCCCTAAAAGAGCCCCGCGCGGGCGCGCGCACCTCCCTTCACCTCCGCGCAGTGTTGCTAGCTCTCGAGTCATTTCTTACTAATTCTCACTTTTGGGGAAAATGTAAATTTCTTTTTTATTATTTATTATACAATAAAGTTGTTATTTCGTATGTTTGTCCTCTGTGAGTGTATATCTTCAAAATTACGTAATGGATTTTCATAGTTTTTTTTTATAGATAGTAATTCAAATGGGTGGTTTTAGCTATGTTAGGATTTGATTCATATATTAACCTAAACCGATGGTATGGAAAAAATATTTGGACTTATCATAATCACATAATTTTCCCTAAAAAAATCAATCATGATTATTAACTACACCCAGTGGCGTGCACATAATTTTGAAGCAGGGTAGGCTCTTATACTGTAGGTAGTACTCTTATAGATTTTTAGCATAGCCACGCGACGGATCTCTAAGTCGGAAACCATGCCAACAGAACAAATTTAAATCTGAATATCCCGAATCAGTCCACACTGTACTAGAATTACTAAACAATAACTACGTACGTACATACATACGTACATGTACGTATGTACATACGTTTCATAACTTTTAACATGAAATTTTCGAGTTACATTGGTGCCTATTCTATGTGCAGACCTAAACTTAACTTAACTAAAAAATGAAAATTGATAGCGTCTATAACACAATTCGGCAATGTTAACAGAACTTTTTTTATATAAAAACTGTTTATTATAGACTAACGATTTTAATTAATATAAATGTGTGCAAAAAAATAGCGAAACATTTAAGATACAGCAATAGCTGTTTTCATTTTTTAGTTAATACCTATTATACCGTTGTCCGTCCAGCTACGCGTGGCGCTGATTCGATCGGTACCGCGCTCGCATGTTGTAACAAAAAACCTTTATAGCTTCTTATCTATAATACCTAGAGTGAAGACAAATACTACGAAAAATTACTAGAAGACTACAGATGAAATCTATCTATTTTTTAAGATCTGAAAATTTATTTTAAAGTATTAAAAATGAGAACAGAAGAGGACAGAGGAGAAAACATAACAATTCAAAATATAACTCGATTTTACTCTATAAACTGTGATATGTATGCTATATGTATACTTAATTATAAAGCACAAATCATCTAGTTTATCTTGATGTATAATAATATTAATAATCTATGAACTCATAAATAAAACTAAACTACTTACGACAATCCGCTGGAACTTCAAAACCACTTGTTTACTAAACACAAAGCGTAAAGTGGACTGAAGATAAAAACTGCCATCTAGTGATTATGGATTGTAAAGTAATTCATCAGCTATCTATTACACAACTTATAGACGCAAAAAATAACGCAATTTGTCCATAGATGTCGGTATATCTAATCGTAACTGACTGTTGATACTCGTTTCGATACGAGATTTACCAAAAGTATTTAATTTTAAGCTTTCTTTCTATTTTTTTATATTTTATTCTTTGTCGCGGAATGGAAATTATTTAAATCTGAATATCCCGAATCAGTCCACACTGTACTAGAATTACTAAACAATATGCAAGGGAAACAAAATAATTTATTCGTGTGTACACAACCACATAGCCAGTTATACGTTTCATAACTTTTAACATGAAATTTTCTAGTTACGTTACCCTTTTGTTGATTAAGTTGTAACTCGGGTATACATCTACCTATAGACACAATTTGAATTTTTTCACCGAACGACAATTGTGAGAACTTGTTATTTTTAATTTTTAACAAACACACACTATCAACACACATTTCACAATCAAATAACATTTTAAAATCAACAAACGAAAATCCATACAATTATTAAATTAAAGAAACTCAATATTAAACAGTTCAATGAATCACACGAAAAATAAAATGGCTTCCGTCGAACCAAAATCAGTGTTGCCAGAGTGATTTGGTCGAAAGTTACGTTGGCATCCATGAAAAGTTACATTTTTAAACTAAAACTTACGTAGTGGTAATTTTATGAGTGTGAATGTAACAGCCATCAGCCAAATTTATAATTATTTACAAATAGAGTAAATAATTAATAAAAGATTTTTTTTAAATGCGCATTTAAAAAATTTTCAAATTAATAAATGCATTTTTTATAAATATTATTTTTTAAATTATTTACTCTATTTATTTGTAGTTTTAAATTTTTCTGATGTCTGCTACATTCACGCTCATGTAATTTTCAGCTCGCAGATCAAAAATTATTATTATTTTATTTTTTCTTGTACACAATAATTTAAAAAAAATTATATTTATCAATATAATTATAACCTTTTTAATTTTTTGCGGTAGTTTTTGTTTTCATTAAATAAATTTAGATAAGAATATTTTAATTTTTCAAGATTTTTTTTTCATTTTTACCTCTTTTGTAATTCTTGAGAAGTTACTTAAATCTAACTAAAATTGTTTCTTACATACATGTTACATGAACTGATCAAAAGTTACGTAAAATGTAAAAAATGTAACCTTCTGGCAACACTGCTTCCGACTATATTTAATCGGGTTATAAGTAACGAACGAACATTGCCGAATACTCGCGATAACATCCGATCGCGAAAGCAGACGGCAGGATTTTCAGTATAAATCGTCTTGGATATGTAAGCCTGTGTGCGTTTGGGAACTGTGCACGGACACCAAAATTTCTACACACATATGAACTCATGGCAGGCGGGCGGCGTGGAGCTTGCTCGCTACGCTAATATTATTCCTTCGCCAAACGCCTGGCAAAAACAATTTGCAAGCACATATTGGTGCTATTTATGAATTATTAGGTAGGCGTTTTTAAGTTATAATATTTTGTTTAATTAATAGTAAATACATGAATAAAGTCATCTAAATCATACGAACGTTTTATTAAAATATCTGTGAATGGCAAGTAAAGCAGAGCCTGTCAGCTTGTATGGAGTGCACGCCACTGACTACACCTACATTTAAAATTCCGGGCCATTTGAAGTTTTCTTGAATTAAAAAATTCTGAAGAGGTAGGTATACGTAAATTAAAGAGAAAATAAAAATTGCAATATGTTTATTCACAATTAAATTTAGAATTAGAATTGAGAATTTAGATTTTGATGAATGCTGGGCATCAAAGCCATCCTAAGAACTGTAAAAAAAATATAAAAAAAAAATCCTGCATTGCCACGGTTGGGAAAATCTGTGTCCGCCACAGCGGACATTGCTAAATGGTGGATAAAATAAAAAAATAAACTAAAATAAACTCAATTTTTATATTTTTATACCTTGAAAAATGGTTAAAACTATTTTTGGCCGAATAAAAAACCACAAAATTACGTTCAAAACGTTAGGCATTGCAGATAAGCATTATCACATACGTATATACGTATGTGATAATGCTTATCTGCAATGCCTAACGTTTTTCTTTTTTTAAATTTTTTGCATTAGAATATTCTAATGCAAAAAATTTAAAAAAAGAAAAACTTCTATTCACAAAAACATCGAAAAATAATATATTGTACCTTGTCGAAAAAAGATGACCCCGTCTCCGTTGACATAAACATAGTGTTTTCAACCTAATATTTTACTTGTACTACGTTTTTCATAGATTGACCAAGAAATAATCACGCAGGATGAAAGAAAATAATGTTTACAGCGCACACAGTTATTTTTGAAAAGTTATGTCCGCCACACCGGCCAAAATCAAATTAAGGGTTAATACATACCTATTCAAGGGTTAAATATTAAAACTGCATTAAAGTTAGTGAATAGCAGATGGCAACGATAGGTTGTGCACAAATTATAAACAAGGGTGAATGCTTTACTAAAAAGTGGCAACACATTAAGATTGGGTTCGCCCAGGACTTTTTGGCGGGAAGTCAAACGAGGCGGCAATAATTTTTTTCAAATTTTTCATTTTATTAATTTAATAATTAAATACAAATAAACTATCACTTATTGATACGAAGAAGATGAGCGTCTGCAGTGGCGCTGGCGGCGAAGAGCCGCCAGAACCAGGCGAGGCCAAGAAAAGAAAATTCTACAACGCAAATTATGCTGGAGGTAACGATTCTAATAAATATAAAATCTTTACCAAACCCAATTATAAGAGACTTTTCTTAGAAAACAGCAGCTCTGAATTCACGGTATATGTTGAATCAACAGAACAAGAGAAAATAGGTAACAAAAATCCCATAACTCTTACAAATTTAATAGCAGAGCAAGTCAAAGATGTGTTAGGGGTGCATAGAATAAATGCTCACAAAATAGGAATTACATTTAGAAAAGCTTCGGCTGCTAATAACTTCCTTAAAATGGAAGATTTTATGTGGAAAAATAAAATGAAGGCATTTATTCCTTCTTACTTAACTGAAAAAATTGGTGTAATAAAGTATGTTCCTAAAGAATTATCAAATGAAGAACTATATAAGAATATTGTTTGTGACGCTGAAGTAGTCTCCATTAAACGATTTATGCGTAAGGTTGAGGGTAAACTAGTACCTCTCAACACTGTTGCCGTTACTTTTGCATCAACCTCTCTACCTCAGTATGCGTATTTGAAACTATTTAGATATCAAATTCACACTTATATTCCTCCACTTCTTCAATGCTATAAATGTCTAAAATTCAACCATTCCGCTAAGAACTGCAGAGGTGAACAGTACTGTTCATCATGTGCTGGACGCCATTCATATAAAGAGTGTGATGTCGATGAGATCATTTGCATCAATTGTTCCGGCAATCACCTTGCTATTTCAAGGGAATGCCCTATCAAAAAACAAAAAATTGAAGACAAGAAAGCAAAATTTACCATGCAACAACCATACGCTAATATTGTTAAAAGACCATCCAGTATAAATGACAAAAATTATCCACCCTTGCCAATACCACAGTCACAGCCTTTACCCAAAACTAAAGATAAGTCAAATAATGTTTTAAATTTAAGAGAAGTTGCAAGCAATGATATAATTATCAATGCTATAGTAAAATCACTAGTTACACTAGGTAACAAGAGTGACTCTGATGGGCCACTCACACATAAGAAAATAAAAGATGTATTTTTATCTAATTTAATTTAATGGATAAATATTTAAATATTTTACAGTATAATATACAAAGCTTACAGAGCAAAAAGAGCCTATTACAAAATTTACTAAATGAAAAGAAAGTAGATATTTGTCTTCTTAATGAGACTTGGCTAAAACCAAGCTCAATAATTCCACATTTTCCTAATTACAATTTCATACATAAAAATTCAAAAAATTCTCATAATGGTGTAGCTATTTTGGTAAACCATCATATAAAGTATAAACTAATTGATACAAGATTTTCAGAGTCTATACAAAATATATGCATTTATATAGAGACAGAATTAGGACAAATAGCAATCCTTTGTATATATAGCCCACCCAGTAACAGATTTGATTCAACTAAGTTAAAAGACCTTATCAATAATATACCTAAACCATGTATAATAATGGGCGATTTTAATGCTCATAGCATAGCCTTTGGATGCCGTAGTGATAACAGTAGAGGTAGATGTTTGTATAATATAATTGATGAGTTTGACTTATGTATTATGAATGATGGTGCCACAACAACAGTTCCTTATCCCAATAGGCAAGCATCAGCTATAGATCTTGCTCTTGTCAGTCCTTCAATCGCACATTTATGTCATTGGTATGTTCATGACGATCCCATGGGCAGTTATCATCTTCCAACTTTACTTGAGATAAATGTTCAGCCATCCATGTATGACACCTCACCACCTGTAGATCAAGAGAAATATATTTACAATAAAGCAGATTGGAACAAATATTATAGTCTTTCAGAAACTTATTTTACACACATAGATATCAATGAACCACCTATCATAGCATACAATAACTTTGTAAAAACTTTAAATGATTTAAGAGATAAAACAATTCCAAAACGAAAAATTAACTCAAATACACCTATAAGAAAACCAGTACCATGGTGGAATCAGAAATGTAGTGATGCTGTTATAGAATCAAAAGCAGCATTAAAGTATTATTTTTCTGAGCCTACAATAGAAAACTGGATTAAATATAAAAAGTTAGATGCTAATAAAAAACGAATATTGAAAGAAGAAAGAAACACTTCATGGCAAGATTTATGCAATAGTTTTAATAGGTTAACACCAGTTTCTAGAATATGGGAGTATATTAAAAAATTCAAAAAGATTGGCACTAATCGAAACAAACATTTTAATGATGAGTGGGTACCAAGTTTTATAAATAATTTAGCTAATAATAGTGAAGTAGATACATCTAGACTAGAATACTTGTTTGAAAATGCTAAAGTAAACACTACTAATGATTTTCTCACAAATAAGTTCAACATGGATGAATTGAACATATCTTTAAAAAGTAGGAAAGACACTACACCAGGATTAGACAATATACCATATATGTTAATTAAAAAACTACATTTAAATGCACAATCCATTTTACTAAACATTTATAATAAATTATGGGAAAGATTAATTGTACCCGAGTCATGGAAAACACAATGTGTCATACCAATATTAAAGCCTAACAAACCTATAAATAATGCATCATCATACAGACCTATCTCTCTGTCATCTTGTTTGGGTAAACTCTTTGAAAATATGCTAAAGTTAAGATTAGATTATTTTATTGAATCCAATAGTCTACTGCCTCCTATACAACTTGGTTTCAGAAAAGGCAAAAGTTGCTCTGAAAGCTTCATATCTTTATTATCAGATATAAGACAAGTTAAATTAAGTCATTCTAATGCAATATGTGTCTTTCTAGATGTAAAAGGTGCTTTTGACAATGTAAATATAATGGAACTAATTCAAGTATCTCATGATATAGGTATGCCAGGACACATCTTAAGGTGGCTATATTGCTTCCTGAACAATAGAACAGTTTATGTTAAATATAATAATAAGTTACATGGGCCTAAGATTGTTAATAAAGGTACAATGCAAGGTGCAACATTGTCCCCATTGCTATATAATGTGTATGTCTCAGAGATATTAAAATATGTAATAAGACCAGGTGTAAATATTTTACAGTTTGCAGACGACTTGCTTTTGTATAGTATAAATCAAAATGTGGAAACAGCAGCAACAAATATTAACAATGCTTTAAATCAATTGTACAGTTATTACCATACTAAATTAAAGTTGGAAATAAGCCCAGAAAAGAGCTCAGTTTTGATTGTGAGCAAAAATTTAAACGCTCACAATAATGTAAAAATTATTTATAACAATACAGTAATTCCTGTAGTTAAACACCAAAAATTTCTAGGGGTCATTATTGATGACAAATTAAAATTTGATGAACACATAAATCACATAAGCAAAAAAGCATTAAGAGGCATTAATATAATGAGACACCTGGCTGGAACTTATTGGGGATCTGATCCTAAAGTAATGAGTATGCTATACAAAAGTATAGTGAGAAGCCACTTTGACTACAGTAGTTTAGCTTATATGAATGCCAAAAGCACCTTATTAAAGAAACTGGATATCACACAAAATATAGGATTAAGACTAATATGTGGAGCAATGCGATCAACTCCAATTAACTCATTAGAAATAGAAACATGCATACCTCCGTTGGTGTTACGTAGGTTAATGTTGGCAGAGAGATTTTTATTGAAAGTTCTTGTCTCAAATGATAGCTCTCTAACAAAGAGAATAATGATGTACCCTGTAGTCTCTCTGTCAAATTCTGTCGCAGATATTATCTCAGCTTCGTCTTTGGTAGAAGGATCCTTGCCTGAAATCCCAGTAATATTTAAATATGTAAATGATAATTCAGAAAACATTTTTAGAAACAATATTTGGCCTTTATATAAAACCTCCTATATCAGTCTTATTACTAGTATAAATATCCATTTAGATGCAGTGTGTAACAAATTTGAATTTTTAGAATTTAAAGGCAATAGACCTGGGCACTACGCCATATACACAGATGGGTCCAAAACAAATGAATATGTAAGAGCAGCATATTATGATCCACAGATGCATTTCACTAAATGCATAAACTTAAACACTGCATGCAGTATATTCACTGCAGAAAGTTATGCCATTTACTGTGCATTACAATATGTTAATAATTTTGTAAATAATGTACATAATGTTCTTATAGTAACTGATTCTAAGAGTGTTTTATCTGCTTTAAAAAATGTAAATATAGATTTTAAGCTAAATTATATAGTGTATGACATTAGGGATAGTCTTAAAGAATTACATGATAACCACATAAATGTGGAATTTGTATGGGTACCTTCACATAGTGGTATTGGTGGCAATGAAATAGTTGATACAGCAACCCGATCAGATCATGATGAAGACCAATCGGAGTTAGTAAATGTACCATTTACTGATTACTACACACTGTACAAAAAGCTTACCAAACAGCTGTGGAAAGATTACTGGGCTATTACCCTGGAAAAGAAAGGCAAATGGTATGCAGAGATTCAGAAAGAATTACCTGTAAAACCTTGGTATTATAACCTCAAAAATATCACTAAAGATTTATAACTATTATCACACGCATGCGATTAGGACACTGCTTAACGCCAGCTCATTTACAGAGGATCCAAATTTATAACAACAGTTGTTGCCGTCATTGTGAATCTGAAAATGCCGATTTAGATCACATTATTTTAAGATGCTCAAGTTTTAATTTGCAACGGTTGATTTTAGTGAGTGAATTAAGTGACATTACTGACAGTGAACAACAACAAAGTGTACCCTGCCAAGTCAAGGATATATTATCAAATAAGAATTATTTTAATGCATTGTTTAAGTATATTCGTGATACTGTAGAAAAAATTTAATGTAAAATGTTTAGTTATAGGTAAATAAGTATTTCTAAAATTTCTATTTTAAAATTTTAATGTTATTGTTATTACTTTGTAGTTTATTTAATTAGTTTGTGTTTTTAATAATGTATCCGGCTGAAAGACTTTGTTTCTATGGTCATGAATAAATGGAAAGAAAAAAAAAAAAAAAAAAAAAAAAAAAGGGTTCGCCCAATTCATACATTAACCTTTATTACTGCTCTCTGTGCGCGTTCTAAACTATGGAGGATAGATTTTGCTGCTCCAGCCCAAGAAGCAATACAATAGGATACGAGTGATTGGCATAGAGCTAGATAAGTAATTTTGATTGTTTGAATATCTGAAATGTGTCTAATAATTAAAGTTTATTTGTTTTTTAATATTTTGAGAATGTTATTCTTCGTGTCGCATTTTATCCTGGCTCATTTAGGTAAGTGCATGCAAAATAAATTTAAAAAAAAAACTTTCGAGTTTTAACTTTCTATTTAAGGTTTTGCACTGTGTACACCGTGTCCGTGTGGTGACGGACTAAGAATACAAATGTCACCACTCCATCTCCTCCCCAGGGTGCTGTAAAAGCCAGCTAAGGGATATTTTTAAAGAGACTACATGCTCTGTGAGAGCCGAAAAACTCGAAAGTAAACCCTGTGCCTACACGCCTGGTCAGCGCGGCACGTGGAGGAGGCCCGTGCTCAAAAGTGGGACGTTAATGGGCTGGAGAAAAAGAGAGAGACTGTGTACACAAATAATAATATTAGCAAATTACACGATATTGATATAACTTGATCCCTAATATAATTAGGGATCAAGTTTCAGACAATTCTACTTCTTAATTAAAGGACAGAATTTTATTTATAAAACAATAAAGTCTAATAGGAAAATCTAAGACCTTGTCCGCTTAGGACATCCTACAAGGATCCACTTTTAGACCATTTATCTACGTAATAACGGTTTTCCACAAAAAAAGAAATAAGTATAAGCTTACTTCGTTCTTCGTTTGTCTGACTGTACTGTCTATTCGCAAGAAACCAGCACAAATAAAACGAAAACAGTTGCGGGTCATTGATGACCCTATGTCCATTCAATTTCTATCTGCAGAGGAAAGAGATGCCTAAGATGATATTCTCCTGCTCTTTTTTAAATACTTGAAGTCATAGAAATGAACATGGTAGTCAAATTTGAAAAATGCATTTTTTAATAAGTGGCATATCAGTGTGTACTAAGACTAAGACCAAGGACCATAATATACCCTATTATTAATAATATTGTCCTTGGTCTTATTACCATGCTGTTAACAGCAAGGTAATAATACCACCTAAGTCAAGGATTATTAGCAGAGCCCTGACAGGTCGAATGTTTGACGATTATTCCATCTAAAAAGCAATCTGTATATTTATGGAAGTCTATTAAAGTTTAATGCTTTCACGGCCAATATTGACACATTTAATTAAACATATACATTACTAGTAGTAATTACATACCTCATAGAATATTAAATAAAACATAAGGTGATTAAAATTACGGCACTACTGTACTAGGAAGAGTTTGTACCACCAAAGCAGTTCTTCAGTTTTAAATTAATTATTGTGTCCCAAATAATTAGAGAAATGATCAAGAAGAATTCAAAATGTTCAACAAAACTAAATGTAGAACTCTTGCTGGAAAACATTTTAAGAGCAGATATTCAGAAACTATTTTACCCATTAAACGTAATGCAAAAAATGTTTCTAACATCAAAATTCACAATACGCAATAATTCTATCACTCCAAATAAAAGGAGATATAACATAGCACTGTTTATATTTTGGGTTATCATATTGGTATATTATATCCTCGTCAATTTATGGTACAATCGATATGCAGGCTTATCTCCAGAAATAAGGCTTCTTGCAGTTATTGATTCATGCGTTTATTTTTTTGTACAATTTATTAGCATTTTCACAATATTTATACTTAACGTTTTGCATTCTCAAGATAACATCTTATTGATATTATTAATCCAAAGAATTTACGAAAAAGTTAAGATTAATAAAAGTACTACGTCTAGATTAAAAATTGCAAATTGGATTGTTTCTATAATCGTTTTATGTATTTGCATTTTGGTATATTGCTTTTATTGTGCAACCGTTGAAAATTTTTTTGTTGTCAACATAATTACAGAAATTTGGTTTATCACATTTGATCTAAATATTATATATGGTATTTTTATTATATTGATATTAAGACTGTGTGTTAATCATTGTAATCATGATTTAAAAAGAATTGATGGACGAGATAGTTGTGACGAAATATTTAAAACATTTAAAAACATATTAGAAGCTTATAATATATTTTGGAAGTTGTTTGAATTAATGGTACGTCACTACAAAATTTTATTTTTGATTTTAATTACACAACCTTAAAGAAACTAGGAAGCACCTAAGAAGTACTCTTAAGAGCGTACGATACCAAACGTTGCTCCATACAAAAATATGGACTTCGTAATACCGTTTTTTCTTCGTGGATATTGCTTTTAGAGGTACGAATTTTTGTCACA
The DNA here is from genome assembly GCA_916999025.1 of Orgyia antiqua. Taxonomy (NCBI): domain Eukaryota; kingdom Metazoa; phylum Arthropoda; class Insecta; order Lepidoptera; family Erebidae; genus Orgyia; species Orgyia antiqua. Next base: position 29,331,167 of record OU779871.1, read on the forward strand.
GTATGAAGGTCTATTATATCTATGCTTGACAAAAAATCACGAAAAGAAATATGACCATCCAAAATACCCGTTTTTACCGTTGTCTTTCGATGTACTTGCAAGGTCTATCACATAAGTTTGGTAGGGTCCCTCCAAAAAAGTGATACAAGCATAGATATACTCTCCATCTATAAAATGGCGTTAAAAAAACTAAAATCAGTTTATTTTTCGCGCAGAAAAAAACGGAAGTACAAACGTCTTTTTTTTCAATGATTTTATAGGTAAAACCAGGCCGAGCTGCGACTGTCCCTTTCGCAATCTTCGGGTAAAGGAAAGAGGTGCGGAAGGGTAAGGTTAACCCTCACACTTACAAATAGTGATACACCAATATCGATATTTATTGTCGATACCCTAGTGATGTGTATTTTTTTTTTTTAAACAACGTCTTCTAGTCCCAAAGTAAGCTATATTTCTATGCTTGTATTATGGGTACCAGATACGGATAGACTACATATACTACTTTTCTTTTGTAAATACATACTTATAATACATAGAAACACCCAGACGCAGTACAAATATTTGTATGACATTTATGGATATCACACAAATGATTGTCCCAAGCGGGAATCGAACCCGCGACCTCGTGATCGGCAGTCTATTACATAAACCACTCCACCACGAAGCCCGTCAAATCGATGTCGATTTACAGTTTTTTGTAATTTTATTTACAGAATCATAATTTTAGTAGCTAGGTAATGAAACTATTCAGTGTGGAAGGCTACGAAAACTAGAAAATGTTGTATTCTTGTTGTATTACAATAAATTACATAATAGGCCGCATTAGGTATGTATACCTACATTAGCTTTTTTAAGCTATTGCATAGCTTCTATCGCGGGCCTTGAGCGTGGAGACTAAATATACAAAATTCGAAATTTAAATTCCGTAACAAAGATAGCGTAACTAAAAAATACTACTCATACGACTCATGTCAGTTTTGGCGTTAGTTTTTAATTCAATTCAATTCAATTCTTCTTTTAATGGCCCATATGTGACTATCTTAGGACTAGTCACTTTCCGCCAGTGTTTTGTATTAACTTCAGACAAGAACATGCTACATTATAGTATCATGATCTATGGAGAGAAAACAATATTTGGCCGAAACAAGTGAAAAAGTTAAATAATAAACTGACAACTGATTATTCTTAGAAAAATTAATAGATAAAAATAAAAACATACAATAACAAATAAGTAATGTTAAATATATACAAGTATTATAGGAATTAAATACATAAATATGAATGTAACATAATACTCATTTTATATAATGTATCTAATTATTACATCTAATTATTTAATTTTATGTTTTTTAAATATAGTTGCAAAGTATGGAATTTATTTCAAATGAAAAAATAAAAGATAAGAGAAATTTAAAGGAGATAGGACGCGGGATATTGTTAGGGATTAAATCATAAAGTGATTGTTGTACAAGTGAGCAATTGAAAAAAATATGATCAGCTGAACCTTCATCTAAGCCACATTCGCAGAGTGAGTTATCCTTTATCCTAAGTTTAGCCAGATGGGAAGGAGTACAAGAGTGACCCAATCGGAGACGGCAGATTACAGAAGTTACGCGTTTACTAGCCTTACGAAATTTAAAAAACCATGGCTTTGCAGGTATCTCGGATTGGACATCACCATAGTATTTATTGACATTTGATTGACAATCGCTATTTTATCATAATTACCATAAACAATGGACAGATGTAAGCATCAGTAAATAAGGATTATTAATCTTATTTTAGTTTATGGTACTTAGATTCTTGCATAAATAAATAATTATATTTACATAAGTTGATAAAAAATACTATGCCAATAGCTTTACCGCGGCAGTCCCCGAGTGCCACACGTCTTTTTACACGCTTTATATTAGCTTCACTTGTATGTTTGTTTGTATGTTTGTATGTTTGTAACCGACTCCTTTAGACGCTATTTTGACCCACTTTAAACGGTCAGATTCTATTTAAATTTTGCACACCTGTCAAAGACCGATGACAATACAATAATTCGATTAAATAAAGCGTGTTTTTTAGTTTTTTTAAACTATTTTTAATTACGATATTTCTTTATGTAGCTTTTATATTAATAAATATAGGGTTACTGAAAGTTATTTTTCAGCCGTTTATCATACATACCTCATTTTTAGGGTTCCGTGCCTAGAGATAAAATAGGATTTCTGAAAGCTCGCCGTCCGTCCGTCTGTCTATCACCAGGCTGTATCCCTGGCACTTTGACAGAGAGTTGAAAATTAAAAATTTTTTATATATCAGGTGCTACTATAACAACAAATAGATACTAGACACATCATCATAGATACTAGATATATCGTCATTGTCATTCTCCTGCACTCATCCCGTTATTTCCGGTCGAGGAATATTTTGATAATAACGATACGAATTTTTACTTACGAACTTTGCGAATGATTTTGATAGGGAATAATAGCATAGTATATAATATGAGTAAAATAAATGCGATCAATAGCAATAAAATCAAGATTTTTAAATAAAAAAATGGCTGTTGTGCCTTACCTGACATAGGTATAGTGTGTGGCGGATTTTTTTGTAGATATTTATAAGATCAACAATTAATTAGAGCATTTTATGGTTCTTTCTTTTATAGTTTAGGCAGAGTACGCAAAATAAGTAACTTTTGTAGTTGATTTTTTTCCGAAAAACCCAAATATTTTACGGAACCCTATTTTTGTTCAAACTAAAATCTAGCCTATGTCATAATGTAGCTTTCGAATGGTGAAAGAATTTTTAAAATCGGTCCAGTAGTTTTTGAGCCTATTCATTACAACTAAAGTTTTTCTCTTTGAAATATTAGTATAGACAAATTTATATATTCACAAAAAGTGTACCGCATCGGAACTTCGGTTCGAACCATAGATCATCGGCGCAACGAGGAATGCGTTTATCCATTCCGCTATTTCAACATTACGAGATTATGTTAAATACATGAATGTTAGGTGCTAATAGCTATTGTATGTTATAACTTCCAATAGTCAAAGCAGTAGGGTTACTCTTGAAAACAATTCCGATCCATTAGCATTGAGATTATGACGTTTCATCACGTTTCGTACTCTTGAACACAACACTAGCGCCATATTGTGTTAATACTGAGCGGATATTGAGTGAACTAAACATGATTGATGTCGCCAAAACCGTACTCTTGACGCCTTTTGACAGCTCCGTATTGAAATAGAAATTGCGTTAGAGATTGGGATTAGCACAAGAGTAATTTTTTTGAAATTGTGAAGGTGATTTCGATTGATTTTACTGTTTAAAGGTGTAAAGTAATATACAAAAATGGCTTGACTGTCTCTTCCATATCTCATTCTTCGCGCAGCTTATAGAAATGAGTTGAAACAACGAAGATATGAGTGTCATTATGCACATTATATGACCAATGATTTTGCTATGGGTGACGATGAATTTACAGTTAACTATAGCGAAAGCAGAGTTATTTTACGAAATTTAATTAAATTGGCTTGGCCTTCTAATTGTGAAATATTAGGCGTGAGGTTTATGATGATAATGTTCTATATTGTTTTACTAAATGGTGTACAGTAAATAATGTAATAAAATAAATAATATAATAAATGATGATGTAAATAAAAATAAATTGTATCAACCGTCTATTTATCTAATACTCTTACAGGAAAATAGGTGCCTAGGTATTTATTTATCCATTTATTTATTGCATTCATGTTGTTCACAAGTTTTTACATAATTGAGGTCTTTTTAGGTAAAATACAATGAAATATTGTCAATTAGTTTCTATTTACGCAATTTAAAGGTGAAACTACCTTGAAATAACGGTATTTTATTTAAATTTTACTAGAAATAGTTAAACAACAGTTTATCGATCCCTATGCCACAGCACTACGACAGATGTTAACGCTGCTAACATCACGTCGAATGTAGCCAATTATTGAGTGATTCAGATGTTAATCAAATAACAACGTTATTGTGTTCAAGAGTAAGACTTTAAGGTTATCCTTGGATTTGAATTGGAATTATAGTGGTATTGCGATTGTTTTCAAGAGTAACCCTACAGGTCATAGTCAACCCGTCTAATAAATAATGTTCAAGTCTTGATAAAGGTTTGTATTGTTGATATTTGTTTTTTATAGACTTTCACGTCATACGTCAACACGCCCGACGGACGGATCGACGGACGGACTGGTCTCGTGGTCTAGTCATTCATATAACGGACTGCCGTTCACGGGGTCTCAGGTTCGATTCCCGGTCAGGACATTGATTTGTGTGATGTTTATAATTGTCATACGAATGTTTGTACTGCGTCTGGGTGTTTATTATGTATTATAAGTATGTATTTTAAAAAAAAGTAGTTTAGGTATTCTATCCGTACCTATTCGGTATTCTGGTACCCATAGCACAAACATATAAGCTTAGCTTGGGACCAGAGGACGTTGTGTGAATATGTTATTTATATATTTCTTGGAATACGACCATCAATAATTTCCTGGAGGTAGCATTTAAAAAAAAATTCTAATTTTTGTTTCATATTTCTCACAATAAAGCCGAGGCAAGTCCGTAAATAAAAAAACAAGTCAAACACAAATTAGATCGAATAGAATTAGCGCACGTTGCAAAATACTATCGCCAAAGTCTGATATTCAACTTATCCAAGTGAGCGAAAATGCGAAACAATGACGGGAGTTAGTTATACCGTGTCGGTAGAATTTTATGAATGAACGGGCAGGAACATATAAATTTGGAACGCGGTACGTGTTGCGTAAGGTGCGCGGGCGCTTTGCACACATACAAAGCATAATACTACAGTAACACGCATTGATGACGCTCCGCACGAGCATAAGGATAGCAATACCTAGCGCAAATACCTAAATTGTGATTTCGTGGCGAGTATCGTCCGCTCTTAAAATCATTCAACTTTGGGAAATACGATTACTGACGGACAAATTTCACTTAGGCCCAAATTTGAAATTTATTCATTGTTTATAGATAATAATCAAGGCTGCATGTTCTGTTTATCACACATTGATCAATGTCCAGTATTTAATAATAATTCTGCAAAATGACGATATCTATTCACTTCTTAGAGATGTAAGTAATTTGAGATGCAAATATTTTAATTTTATCTATTTCTTTTGTACTAAATTAATGGCTATAAGTAGTGTCCGTCAAAATAAGATCAATAATAGTTTTGTGTGCATTAAATTGAAGTAATAAACAACGAAGAAAACGGGTTATAGATTAACAACCACGTGATACTGGGACCAGTTGATCAATAAGCGCAAATAAATATAATTCTATGCAAATAAGTTTGATATCAAGGTGATGGTAGCCCTTCTGTACGACATATTCAGAGTCCCGAATAATTCTGCTGAATGTCACTATTCCTCACCTCACCTTCACCTCCGAAGCAGATAAGAAGAGTAAATATAGAAACATTTTTGTGGGCTGGACCCCCTACTTATAGAGGATAAGCTAATAGAAATAGCCCTAATTTTACCTACTAACCTAACCTAACTATTGGGACCATTTCCACGTAAGATGTTTAAAATGGTACTGTTGTAATTACAGGATAAAACAATAATGACCACTATGTCTACAAGTCTTTGGATAATGAAAGATATTATACTGGTCATAGTGTTTTGCCTGCAATGTGAACTTTTTTATGTAGCGATCGAGGAATTTGAGTCTACTTGTTTCTATTTTCTGAAAGGTGAATCGTTTTTATTAATAACTAGTTAATGTCCGCTACTCTGTACACGTGGAATTTTAGATTCCGACATATTTTGTCACCGTTTAAACCTTCTCTGGATTTTCACGAATATTTCAAGGCCAATATCACCAACATCGGCCCAGCCGTTCTCGAGTTTTAGCGAGACTAACGAGCAGCAATTGGTTTTTATATATAAGACTAGCTGACCCGGCAAACGTTGTTTTGCCAAACTAAAAAAAAAAGTTTGAAAAATAGATGTTGGCCGATTTTTAGACCCACTGACTACGCATGTAAAATTTCATAAAAATCGGTCAAGCCGTTTCGGAGGAGTACGGTAACTAACACTGTGACACGTGAATTTTATATATAAGATAAATTTAGATTACGTTTCTTAGTTATGGGCATATTACAGTATAACTACGAATGTCATATTTTCTGCTTACAACACTAACTTATAAGTTATAACCAATATAAATGCTTTATATTCATGGACGGACGAATGGCATCATTAGCTTATTTTTTTATTACATTTGTACTGTTTGTATTACTTTGTAGGCATCCTCACTATGGCATTGTTGACATTGTCGTATCACTAGTGGTTTTAAGCAGGAAACTTTAAAGATCTAATTTTAATTATAAGATATATAATATTATATATATACGACGCTTGGTTATTAACGTCTATAAATTTACAGAAAAAAACTCGAAGCTGTATAAGAAGCTAGTAAGGGTGAAGCCCATGCTCTTTAAGAAAATGAACGCTTGTGGATGCTTTTACATTGACGCTAGGCTACCGTTACGGCTCCTGAGCCTCACAATGAACTATACTATTGTTTTACTACAGTTTGCCTTTACTTAAACTTCTTATGTTATTGTGTTTTCGAAAAAATTTGAATATTCAGTACCTATTTAGATAACTTGATATTGTTATGTTCATTATAATTAGTAATTTACATATTATGAAGTGCTAAATAAATTGAAAGCTAGTTTTTTTGTAAGTTACTTAATCATCATCTCCATCATCATCATAACGTCACACTCTTTTCCCATGGGGGTAGGCAGACAGTATAGAGCGCTATCTGCTACTATCTAAACATAATTCCTTGGCTTCATTTACAATCATACATCCGGTCATGCATGTCCGACGCACTTGACCCTTTTGAAGGACATCGGCGATAACTTACTATTTTACTATTTTAAACGGCAATAACAGTTTGACGTGGACGAGTCCAATTTTTTCTTTGGTTTTTTTATTTTTCTTTGTTAATGTGTAACAGTGTCGTATTATTTGTATAGCTCATGTGATTTCGACTTGAATCTGGTATTCTGGTATGTGCTTGTGTGTGTATTTTATTAATGTTATTCCTTGTTTCTTTTTTTTAAGCTATTGCATAGCTACATTAATTTATTAATATTTTGCGATTGACTCGCTATGCTTATACTATTGCATGGCTTCTATCGCGGGCCTTGAGCGTGGAGATCGAATCCACAAAATTCGAAATTTAAATTCCGTAGGTAACGGAAATAGCGTAAAAAACCTTACACATTGGCGCTAGTAACGCTGTTCGCGCTGGTTACTCATGTTAGTTTTGGCGTTAGTTTTTATTTTATTGACATTTGATTGACAATCGCTATTTTATCATAATTACCATAAACAATGGACAGATGTAAGCATCATATTTACATAAGGATTATTAATCTTATTTTAGTTTATGGTATTAAGATTCTTGCATAAATAAAATAAATAAATAATTATAATTGCATAAGTTGATAAAAAATACTATGCAATAGCTATACCGCGGCAGTCCCCGAGTAACACACGTCATTTTTTTTTCTATCATCTATTGTATCTGAGAGTCCAATTTAATGCCATAGAATTTATTTAATTGCCTTAGTTAATACATGGTTAACTCCCGTTGTATGACTGATGACAGCTTTTTAAGGGTTGGATACTGCTGAAAACCAGCGTTGTGGGATGGTCGTGAGTCTGTGGCGACCTCACTTGGCAACACTCGCCGACAAAAAACGTGCCGTGACACGACTCCCGCGCAACAACGAGATCCTAGCTAACCAGTACAAACGTGTCGACAATTTGGATAATATCTATTACTGCTATAATAAGTGATTATTATATTTAATACTGTGATTGCATACTACCACCGTGTCGTACTGTTCTAGATACTGTAATTAATAATAACAATAAACCATTGTCAAAGAAGATCGACGATGTGCTTACTCCGTGTGTCCTGAGAGGCCCACACTGGTGACCACCGATCGCGATTGATTATTTATTTATTTATTTATTTATAAACACTTTATGCACAAAAAGGTACAATGGCGGACTTAATGCCCTAGGCATTATCTACCAGCCAACCACATGGCAGTGCAGAGATAAAGGAGTGTGGGTCAAAAATACAATAAAAAAAGGGATCCTACTAATTTAAACAATTAATATTACGCAATTTTATCTAAGTAAATCTCTCTTCTTTATCAAACCCTTCATCCCGTTATTTGGGGTCGGGTCTCCTCACTTTCCTGCGCCAAGTTTGACGGTCTTGGGTTGTCTCTTCGGGCAACTGGGCCTTCTTGAGGTCTCTTTGTATATTAGACCACCAGGTCAGTGGCGGGCGGCCTCGGCCTCTATTTTGTTCAGGTAGGTTTAATGCTATTTGCACCACATGATCTTTACTGCTTCTTTGGACGTGGCCATACCATCGAAGCCGGTTTTCTGTTAGTTTTTCCGTTATTGATGCAACTTTGAAGCTTCCTCGCATATACTCATTACGGACTTTGTCCAGGCGCGTCACACCTGCCGCCCATCTCAACATTTTCATTTCGTTTGTGTGTACCTTTTGTAAATGCGTATTTTTGGTAGTCCAACATTCGGATCCATACAACAACGACGGGCGGACTGCCGTTTTATATACCTTACCTTTCGTTGTTATGGGAATACGTGGATCGCACAACACACCTGTTAATGACCTCCATTTTTGCCACGCAACGCCGATCCTATGAGTCACATCAGCGTCGGCGTTAGCATCTGGTGTGAGCATGGAGCCTAGGTATTTGAATTTATCTACGCTAGGTATAGGTGTAGACTCTATACAGATAGATTCAGGTGTACTGTTTCCGCTAAAAGAGCATTTCAGGTACTCGGTTTTGTTCCTGCTAATCCTTAGGCCGTACCTTTCCAGAGCGTGTGTCCACTTATTTAGCTGTTCCTGTAGGTTTTTTGCGGTATCGGCAGCTAGGACTATATCGTCCGCGTAAAGTATAGTCCACGGCAGTGAGGACTCTATATCCCTAGTTAGATAATCCATGACTAAGTTAAAAAGCAGCGGGCTGAGCACAGAACCCTGATGGACACCCACTTTTACCTCGAACGCCTCACTAACCCCAGCCAAACTCCGCACTTTAGTGGTCACATTGCTATACATGTCTCGCACCAGTTCAATGTAATATTCCGGTATAGTTTGGTAACGTAGAGCTTGCCATACCAGCTTACGGGGTACTCGATCGAAAGCTTTTTCCAGATCAATAAAAGTTAGATGTAGGTCTTTTTTGTTTATTCTGTATTTCTCCATCACAATCCTGACTGCCTGTATGGCGTCCGTGGTAGACCTGGATGCCGTGAAGCCAAATTGAGTTGGAGAGATTTCTGAAATATTCGTTAGTCGTCTATTGATGACTCTTTCCCATATCTTAAGTGTATGCGAAGTTAGTTTTATTCCCCTATAATTTTCACATTGCGCCACATCACCCTTGTTTTTATAAAATGGTACCAGAAAGCTTCTGCGCCAAGAATCTGGAATGCGTTTGGTATTCATGATGATATTAAATAGCTTAGTCAACCAGAGTACGGCTATGGGTCCAAGAGCTTTCCATAAATCGGCTGGGATTTCATCTGGCCCTGGGGCTTTCCGATTTCTGCCTAATTATCATGGACCCAGGCCGCTGATTTACGAGTTTACAACGAACTAGGTGTTCTAGTTGTTCCTTGAAGGTACGACGAAGTTGAGCGTCGTTGACATGGTCGTAATTATGCGATGTGAAGATCGTTGTAAACTCGTAAATCAGCGGCCTGGGTCCATGATAAGTAGGCAGAAGGGAGCCTTGGCGTAGTTGGCCAAGTTTGTGGATAGTCTACTCCAGCAATTTGGCGGCACATGGAAGCAAAGGCACTGTGAACTTAATTTTGTTTCCGGCATTATAATAGTGCATGGCAGTGTGTATTTTGCAAGTGATAAAAACCCCGTGCACGAACTTTTACCCTATAGTTTAACTTCTAACAAACACCAACATTTTGTAAATACATATAATATTCTGTGTTAATTTCAATACAAAAAAAAATCTCATAAGTTATCAAGTTGATCTTTAATTTCAAAGACTATGTTATTGTTTATTGTTAATCCAAGTTTATAATAATATTTGTGTCACAACAATTAAGTCACCGTTGCTGTCATGTCAATTACATTTTTATTTATATAACTTCCTTTTTTTTCTAAACTAGAGCCTGTATGTAATACATCATTTTGTATATTTTGCATCAAAACTCTATTGTCAACACTTTTCTGAGAATTTTAAAGTAACTCATAACTTAAATTGTATACCTCTATTAATTACCACTACTAACTTAGGTGTATAGTGTTCTTAATTTTAATATTTAAGTCTAGAATATTTGCACTTGATTTAAAAATTAACTATTGTGTATTTGTTTTGGGTTGTGTTGGGCATCTCCTGGCTGGTTTGGTTTTAAATAACTAACATTGTTTCTTAAACTTTTTCTAATAAGCAAATAATAATTAATAAGTTACACAATGACGGATGAGCTTCAAGCCCGTATAGCAACCTTAGAGGTTGTAAATGCTTCTCTGCGAGCGTTGCATAAACAAACTAACACAGATCCAAAGCATGAGATTCCTGCATCACCCGCTATTTGCCGAGTTGTTGTTAAGCTCCCTCCTTTGTGGCCTGATAGGGTGGTGGTATGGTTTGCACAGGCAGAAGCACAATTTCTTCTTGCAGGAATAAATACTGATGAAATAATGTACAGCTACGTCCTTAGCCAAATTGATCACAAAACTGCTACTGAAATCGAGGATATTGTGATTAACCCTCCCGCTGTGGACAAGTATAAGAAATTAAAATCTACATTAATTATCCGATTTTCTACATCTGAAGAAGAACGAGACAGACGTCTATTGAGTGATAAAGAACTTGGGGACCGTAAACCGTCTCAATTTTTACGCCATCTCCGATCACTCGCTGGAACTACCTTCTCAGATGAAAATCTTCTGCGTCAGCTGTGGATAAGACGATTACCACAACATGTACAAGGGATTCTTGTGGCCCAATCAGACCTCGGTCTTGACAGTATAGCAGATATACCCGACAAGATCCTTGAGGCCCAGCCAAATTCTGCCCATATCTACGTTACTAGCACACCTCCTATTACAAAAATTATAGAAGAATTAGGCCTACAAGTGTCTGCTTTAACTTCCAATGCAAGAAGAGCGAGGTCCTGGGACCGCGCTTCTGCCAGAAGTGGTACATCACTCCGGAGTTTGTCTCTTCATCAGTCCACCAGATATTGTTGGTATCACAAGAAATTTGGCATCAAAGCCAAGAAATGTATTGAACCATGTATATGGAAGTCTGAAAACACCATAAGCAGTCAGTAGTGGCGGCAACTGATTGCGACCCAACTATAAGCCGCGGTCTATTCGTTACAGATCAGGAGACCAAACGACAATTTTTAATTGATACTGGTTCAGACTTATGTTAGTCTCACCACTGGTTATCAAATCGCAGAAAACCCTGTAACTATGAGCTTAGTGCCGCTAACGGCAGCAGTATTAAGACCTACGGCAATACCAATCTAAACCTCAATTTTGGTCTCCAACGAAAATTCCTTTGGACATTCGTAGTGGCTGATGTTATACTGCCATAATCGGTTCCGATTTCTTGGCGCACTATCATCTCTTACCTGACTGCACAACCAAATGATTAGTGGATGATATCACGAACCTATCAGCTCATGCTCCTACCGCAATGTCGACACAACCGAGCATCAAAGCTGTAGCAATGTCAAATTCCAGTTTTTCACAGTTATTGGCTGAATTTCCAGAAATAACACGGCCTCCTGGACTTCCTAGATTTGTTAAACATAATACTGTGCATCATATTAAAACAACTAATGGACCACCTGTTTCTTGCCGCCCCCGCCGTCTTGCTCCTCAAAAACTAATTTCTGCAAAGAAAGAATTCGAGGATATGCTACACTGTTGTACTGCTCGACTTTCTAAAAGTGCATGGGCATCCTCTCTGCATATGACTATTAAAAAGGATAACACTTGGCGACCCTACGGGGATTACCGGGCACTCAACGCCAGAACTGTTCCAGACGGGTACCCAGTCCGTCATATCAATGATCTCACCCATAACCTCTCCGGGGCGAAAATCTTCAGCACTATTGACCTTGTTAAGGCATATCACCAGATTCCGGTTCACGAGGAGGACGTCCCGAAAACCGCCATAGTAACTCCGTTTGGCCTCTTCGAATTCCCATTCATGACTTTCGGGTTACGCAATGCTGGTCAAACCTTTCAACGGTTTATCGATGAGGTCACACGGGGTCTTGATTTTTGTTTCCCTTACGTCGATGACGTCCTAGTATTTTCACCAGACAAAGAAACTCATGGCCAACACTTCCGTATGCTCTTCTAGCGTTTTCATGATTACGGAGTAGTAATTAATCCTTCTAAATGTATCTTGGGTGCCAAAGAAATGGTGTTCTTGGGTTACCTCATCAATGCCGAGGGCACTCAGCCGCCACAGGACCGTGTGTTGCGGTTAACAGTCACTCAGCCGTCGTACCCCCGAACTACAAAGCTCGAAACCATGCCGTTATTCATTCCTGCCTCTGTAGGAAGCCTCGCTCTGTGCGAGGAGGCAGTACATACCTACATAATAAACTGGCGGGAATGTCATGAGGCTGGAGGAGAGACACTATCCGATGGGACGATACATTACTCAGAGGACCTCATCCTCTCGATGGTGTTAGCCTTCTTAGCGCCCATCAACATCAGCAGTATGAATGAGTCGAGGGCCGCAACTGTGACAAGCTCCAGAGAGCATGTAACGCTGGTGTCACCTATTGACAATCCAAAGAACTACTTTCAATAAAAAACTGCTTACTCGAATCAGAATAAAAACTATCACGATAATTTAAAAATATTTATTATAATTCTAAAATTCAAATTCAAATTACGATAGACAAGGAACGGAGAAGGAATCTGTCAGGTGTGAATGAGAAATTTTTTCAACACTTCTCTGTTCGGCTCTACATGGAAGATCAGCTTTTGCCAGCTATTCCATAAATTATATAAAGCTTCGATTAAGATTACTGTTGTAGTGTTCAGAAGCCTACACTTCAAGAAGAAATTAACAAGAAACGATTGCCCGAATTATCGGTAAGATGGCAACTTAAAGCGATTGTCATAATTTTAAGTAGATATAAATTTTGCTCATTTAATCCATGTAAATTCCATGCACAACTACAGTGTAGTCCAAGCGGGATATATGCTAGCCTTAATTGTTGGATAACTATATTGCTTTACCTGTGTAATTACTATAACCCTACATCTTTTCTTTTGTATAACGTCTCTGTAATTTGCTACACCACTGGTCACTGTGGAGTGCTTGGAGATGCCTCTATCCGAATACCTCTCTGTACTTCAACCACCCAAGCATGACAGTGATCGGTGTTGCCGACAAGCTATTGAGACAGGCCATACTAAGACGGCTGTCTTCTACTGCCTTCCAGGGTTCTACCGCTTCTTCTTCTTCTACTTTCTTCATTCTACTTCCGGACTCTGGAGAGAAAATTCTACTACCTTCTACAACTGACTTCTGAAGATTTCGCTACCGATATCTGAAGTCGTTCTACCGAGCTGCTACGAGCACAGTACAGTCTACTATTGTTGCCGTGTACATCTGGCTGCATTGATCTTCACGGCACGAAGACTTCGAGGCTATAAGGGCAGTGGCATTCTTTTTCTATTCTTTAGTTCGAGACGATAGTGCATTGCATAAACCTGAGATCTACCCTATAGAGACTCTAGTGACTAAATCTTGAACTTAATTATATATCTTTAACTTAAATTCTAATTAATATTTATATTTATATTGCCTTCTGCAATCTATTGTAATCTTACAACCTCAAATTAAATTCTTTTCTTCAGATTGAAGTATTTTAATTCTTCCTACAATCATCCTAAACGAACCTACACTTATACATTATCTATTATTCTACTATATTAACCTATAACTACAAAAACTAGGTTACAAGCAAGACAAGACGCGAGCCCGCTACAACCAGGAAATACTCGTCATGGCCTTGTCATCCTTGATGACCCTTGCTAAACCGCCTACAGAGCAGAATGTACCAAAAGGTGGAAAGCGGCACTTGCTTCACAGAACCTTACCGACCTCATCCCTTCCACATCCTGGACCTCCATACACAAGCTGGCTACCATCTTCCAGGGCATTGTTATGAGCAAATCTAGCCTCAGACAAGAGCTCGTAGATAGGGTGCTCGAGGTGAATAAAACAGGGCCTAAAGGCGCGATTATCGTCCAAGTAAAGCTAAGTTTGGGAATATTCCTCGCTCAAAGCGGTCCAATATATGGTCCTCTTTGTATCTTCACATTGCAGAGCGCTGGAAATCCCTGCCGTACTAGACCAAGCCCTTACCCTCAAAGAGAAATGGGACTCGGCTCGAGCCTCCGGCCCCAATCTAGCCTACAGTAGGGTTCGCGATCCTAATAGCCACACCGACCTGAACCAATCCCACTTTCCTGACCTATACTACGCTGCCATATCATACACCAAGATGCACAAGCTCATAGGAGAAAATTTCCAAATCTCTACATCCCATCAAGCATCAAGTGTATTACTTATTGACAAATATGTCAAACGGATGGTGGCCGCGGAGCTAGGCGAGCTTTCAGAGGAAACAAAGAACAAACTCCTCAAACTGGGCTATCCCATCCCCACCGCCTCGAGGAGGAGACCCACGCCCTTCCGGACTGGTGATCAAATTTCACCAACTCAGTCATCCAGGAGCTCGAACTACTACACGACTTGTAACAGAACGCTACGTGTGGCCCTCTGTCAATAAGGACTGTAAGGAATGGGCTCGTAGGTGCGAAGCTTGTCAACGCGCTAAAGTATCGCGTCACAATTCATCTCCTATTGGTACCTTCAACCTACCTTCTGGACGTTTCCAACACATCCATGTGGACATTATCGGCCCTTTACCACCCTACAATGAATATCGCTATTGCCTTACCGCCATTGACAGAGCTACTAGGTGGCCGCAAATCTGGCCAATGAAGACGATTACAGCAGAGGAAGTTGCTGAAACACTAATAAAAGAGTGGATTGCTCGTTACGGTGTGCCTTCAATCATCACGACGGACCAAGGATCCCAATTCGAGTCTGATCTCTTCCGCCGACTGATGACACACTTCGCTACTCAGCGCATTCGGACTACCTCATACCATCCGTGCGCCAACGGCGTGATAGAACGTATTCACCGCCAGGTTAAAGCGGTCTTAATGTGTCACCGCGATTCCTGGGTTCGATCGCTTCCGCTGGTACTCCTTGGCATGAGAACTGCTTTCAAGGAAGACATTAAAGCTTCGGCTGCTGAATTAGTTTACGGTGAACCGCTGTGACTACCAGGCGAATTACTCGTCTCCTCTACTAGTCCAAGTGCCATGGATGACCCAGCGGATTTTGTCGTACAACTACGGCATAAAATGTCGGACTTGCGGCCTATACCCGCCTCCCGCCATGCACAACCATCCACCTTTATATACAAGGACCTTTCGTCAGCGACTCACGTATTTTTACGAGACGATACTGTCCGACGTTCCTTGCAGCCCCCATATACAGGGCCGCATCCAATACTCGCCCGCGCCAGCGACGGCAAAACAATGACACTTGAAATTAAGGGCAAGCGGGTTAATGTCAGTGTCGATAGACTCAAATCCGCATTCACAGAAAACCCCGATAATGGGCCATGCACTAAACTCAAACCATTACAACCAAGTCTCACACCTGACTAAATAACGCTCAAGCCCGCGCACTCCAACACAACCCACAGCAACAAAAAAGAGTACATGACACGATCTGGCAGACACGTTAGATTTAAAGAATACAATGATTACTTTTAACTGTTTCAACCTTCTCCGTGGGGGGGTGGTGTGGCGACCTAACTTGGCAACACTCGCCGACAAAAAACGTGTCGTGACACGACTCCCGCGCAACAACGAGATCCTAGCTAACCAGTACAAACGTGTCGACAATTTGGATAATATCTATTACTGCTATATTAAGTAATTATTATATTTAATACTGTGATTGCATACTACTATCGTGTCCTACTGTTCTAGATACTGTAATTAATAATAACAATAAACCATTGTCAAAGAAGATCGACGTTGTGCTTATTCCGTGTGTCCTGAGAGTCCCACAAGTCCATCTCACAACAATAGCTGAGCAGCGTTCCAATTTTTCCGACGCTCGGGTTGCAAATAATTATGTTTTTATATTATGAAGTACTTGTTTTTTTTATGGGTTTTATTATATTGTTCAATGTAACTTGTAAATTGTTTTTTCCCTTATGTTAGAAAAATAAATGCTTTCTTTCTTTCTTTCATAACACCGGAATATATTTTTCTCAGACATTCCCTCCCAGTGCAGTGTCTCCATTTACCTCCTCATTTATCTTTATAAAATTATGACATTTGACATTTAGAAATAAGCCTGTCGATTATCTCAGTTCTGATCTACATACATATTTGAAGTAAAGGTACATTAACAGGTAAAAAAAAAACACTTTTATATAATAATTAGCTTTGAAACAATAGGAAGTACAGAATACACAAACATCTTCTACTTGTGTTATATAGACGACTCTATACTTGTAGCAGCAACAAGTGATATGCAAACAGGGTGAGAATTTAAACTAAGAACAAACCCAAAATAAGTGCTTTCTTCAAAGATTATTGTTAGTAAAGAAAATACTTATCATCAGGAAGTGGAAAAGTGATGCCAGTGATATAAAGTTGAAAAACGAGAGGTTGTCTTGGTGTGGTCATGTAATGAGACGGGAGGATAGTAACATTATTAGGAGTGTTCTGAGAACGAATGAAGAGAAAATCAAAGGTAGAAGAAAGCCGAAGAAACGATGGATGGATTGTGTAAAAGAGGATATGAAAGATAGAAAAGCAAATACATAAATGACGTCCGTAGAAGAGTATGGAAGCAAAACGCATGTTGCGCGGACCCCGAAGGATAAAAGCAATGACGATGACAATGATGATATAAATTAATTTAGCCTTAGCTTTTTAAGTTATTCATTATATCGTGTTATGAAATACTAAACAATATATTAATGTGTACATATTTCTATAATGGCCAAATGTAATAATAAAAGTATTCAGTAACATTTTGACCGCGACTTCGAATGTATAAACAACGATATAACTACTGTATAAGCACCGATTTTCATAACATTAGGTAATGATTACGAAAAATAACTTGTTATATAGGTATATTTTTTAAAGGTCTTGGTCGCTTTGCGACTATATCTAATATATAAAATTCACGTGTCACAGTGTTAGTTACCGTACTCCTCCGAAATGGCTTGACCGATTCTTCTCAAATTTTACATACATATTCAGTAGGTCTGAGAATCGGCCAACATCTATTTTTCAAACTTTTTTTTTTGTATGGCAAAACAACGTTTGTTGGGTCAGCTAGTCACCCTTTAAAGGTTATCAGTTAATATTCGCTTCCAGTAAAAAAGAAACCAACATTACGCCAACAACACTTTCACAACGTCTCCCACAAAGGCTTATGGTTTTATTTATAATGACTTATCGGAGGTTTAAACAATAAAATAATGTCACTTTATCGGAGAGATAATAAACATTTTAGCGTAAAAAGACTAGACTATTATGATAAAAATTTTTAAACTCTTAACTTCCGTTAAGTCATTATGAATAAGACCATTACAATATTACCATATAAGACAAGATGTAACTAGCTTTAAGTCTCCTTTGTGGAAGAGAAAATAAATTTATTCTTATTCTTACATTTCTAGTTTCAGTCATTTTATCACACATTATATCATTTTATCACAGTCAGTCAGCTTATTCCTTTCTATATATAGATACCAGCGTAGAATGTAACATTAATCATCTACATACATTACCAAATTATACAGTAACAAACCACCCAACTACTTATGGTTTTAAAGTTAGTTGTCAAGTTTCATTAATTATAAAAATGATGAAGAAAAATTCAAAATATTCAAACACTTTAAATACAGAAATCTTACTGGAAAATATTTTGAAGGAAGACATTCAAAAGCTATTTTACCCATCAAACGCAATGCACAAAATATTTCTAACATCAAAATTTACAATAAGCGATAATTTTATTACTCCAAACAAAAAAAGATATAACATAATACAGTTTCTAGTTTGGATTAGTTTAGTTTCATGTTATATGTATACACATTTTTGCAACAAAGAATATTGTACATCTGTAGCAAAAACTCGTTTTGATTACATTGATTTTTTTATTTATCTTTGTACACATTTTAGTAGCATTTTCACAGTATTTGCACTCAACGTGACGCACTGTCATAAAAATATCTTACTAATATTAAGAATCCAAATGATTCACGAAAAAATCCTGTTGAAGAAAAACATCATATCCAAATTGGTTACTGTAAATTGGATTGCCCACTTCGGTTTTTTAAATGGTTGCATTTTGGTATATTGCTGTTATTGTGCATCTCTTGAAAATTTTTACATCAGCTACTTACTTATAGATATTTGGTTCATTACATTTGATCTAAATATTGTGTATGGTATTCGTATCCTATCATTACTAAGGCTTTATGTAATTCATTTTAAAGATAATATAATGAAAAGAATCAATGAACTTGAGAATTATGAGGAGGAAATATTTAAGACATTCGATAATATATTATTGGCTTATAATTTGTTTGTTGATATATTTAAAGTAATGGTGAGTACAAATACACCTGTTCTGTACGTCAAATATTTCTATGTTCAAGTAAAATTCAAGGTAAATTATGCATATTCTCTTGATCAATGAGAGGTAAAGGCACAATGGAACAAGAGACCATTACATTTAATTAATACTGATATTATTTATTGCATGCAGATGATAGTCCAGATTGCATACGCATTTAGCCGTGTCCTATGGAATATCCATTATTTTATAGAAGTTCTGCAAAAGGAAAATGTATACTCGTATTCAGTTTTTTTTGAGGTAAGTAATTTGAAATGTAACTCTTAATATATAAATTGGAATGAGTCGTTATAATTTTCTTAACATTTCATAACTTGAAATATTGTTAGGAGTGTTTTGCGAATGAATATGGAAAATTAAATCTAAAAAGAAAGACCAAACAAAACATGGATGGACGGTAAACAAACTAAATTATAATGGAAAAAATGATAACCATAAGCGGGACTTGAACCCGCGACCTCGGAATGCCGTTCCGTCGCTCTCCCAACTGAGCTATTATGGTTCACGCAAATGTTTACCAAATTTTCCACTACAATCATCTCAATGCGAGTTTAACACCGTGCGATGTTTTTTCGTACAACGCCATCTATTGAGCGGTTTGTACCAACTCCATCAATCGATCAGTTAGTGTTCTTTACAGAACACAATTGGACCGAAATAATGGCTATACATACATACATAATAAATTAATGGATGGACTGAGTGAAAGTAGACAAGAAGGAGAGAGGAATTAAGACAGATACGCCTGACTAGAGTATGCAAAAAAAAAATACATAACCCAAATAGTGGAATAAAGGCAGGATAATAAACAGGACTTGCTAAAAATTCGGAACCAAGTAATAAATATGAACGTATATGAAATACGGAGCAATTATTCTAGCTCCGCCATAATTGTTTGTCATAGGTAATTGAAGCAAACGTTAACAAACTGTTTTGGTATTTTGTTTGCTTTACCGAGGCGGTCTTGAAAATATATTTTACGGAATACGAATAATTTTAAACAATTTTTTGGCCACTAAACATATAAAGCGGATACAACATAGTTGTATTCGTATGAAATTCGTGATCAAAATTATGTATGATTATATATTATTTAGATTATATCAAATTTATGTTGAAGCATGCAACTGTGCCACATTAATGAACCATGATTTTTAATCGCATTTAAAATTTCAGGATGGAGCATTCTGGACAACGTTGTCAATAACTCTTTGGATAGTGAAAGACATTACACTCGCTGTACTATTCTGTTTACAATGTGAACTATTTTATGTAGCTATCGAGGACTTTGAGCGTACTTGTTTATGTTTTCTTAGAGGTAATCATTTAACACTACACAAAATTAAAAAAGAAAAAATTTGCGCATTATATAAACAATTTATTTTGGTTACGTTCGAAAATTAGATTTCGGTGACAAATATGTAACACCCATATCAAATCAATAATAAATTCAATATAATATAAATATTGAAAACTTCAATTATTACTCCTATCTGCAAATCTGGTTCCAAAGACTTAGCTAGCAACTTTAGGCCTATTTCTCTGTCAAGTTCCTTCTCTAAAATTTTAGAAAAAATTGTTCACAAACGTCTGATAAGCTTCCTGGAAGAACGAAACTTACTCTCTAACAATCAATTTGCTTTTCGTAAAAATAGATCCACTGAAAACGCAGTAGCACACGTACATAACATTATATCAGAATCTCTTGTAAAGGACTGACATGTATTGGTGTTTTCCTTGATCTGGCCAAGGCGTTTGACACTAATTCTCGTATTATTTTACTAAAAAAACTACTAACTAATCGTTCTCAATGCGTAAAACTAAACAACTGTATGAGCAACGCAAGTTCGACGGACTTTGGAGTGCCGCAAGGAAGCATCCTTGGCCCCTTCTTGCTAGTTATAATTTATATCATAATATCTGTATTAGACAACACTTTCTAGATACAAACTTCATCTTATTCATAGTAACTATCAAACAAATAAACTTGATTAACCATCCATCCCTAGTAGATTACATGCAACTATTTTGTCCCCTTCGTCCGTCTTTTCCTATTGCTATTTTACTTCCTTGGGTTACACTTTATGACATAATCGAATGTAAGTACTCGTATATAGTTAAATTTAATGTCATGTTTAAATTGCAAATCATTTACATTTTTAACAATGGTTGATTCAATACAAAATTTACTTAACAGTGTAGACGAACTCTCTGTATCTGATTCCAAGTTCTGTACACCCGAGGAATGTAATCGAAACAATGCATGTAATCAAAATAATTTCGTAACAATTTTCACACAAAACATACGGTCTATAAACTGCAACTTTTTAAACCTTCAGTCCAGCCTTGCACGTCTCAATTTTAACTGTCACGTCATAGTCTTGACGGAATGCTGGCTAAATTGCTTTAACAACCTAAATATACCCAGCATACAAAATTATTATTCTTACAAAACAACTAAGCATATTAACCAGAGTGACGGAGTAGTAGTGTATGTCAGATCGGATCTGTCAACTACGGTTCATGAGCTTGTTGCATGAGATTCTTTACATAAACAACTTAGACTTAACCCGTCTAATGAGATACTATGTATCACCTTTAAGAGGTATAGGAGTTTCTGTACGAGAATTTTAAGGAAAGCGAAGAGAGTGTATGATGCTAATCAGCTTAATAGAGCAGATAAGAACCCTAAAGATCTCTGGGATGCCATAAGGCAAATAACACATACTACTAAGTCTAAAGATATCCCAAAACCACTTCTTAATATAGACCTGTCTCCTAATGCTTCTTGTAACAGAGTCAATGAGTTTTTTACTAGTATTGGCAAAGACCTTGCTGATGACATCAAAAAACTATATCCCCATTGTTCAGAAGTTAATACAAACAACTGCAACCAACAGACGTCATTTGTTTTACATGAAACCGACCCTGACGAAATTTTTGACATTATAAATTCTCTTCGATCCAACGCTGCAACTGGCTGGGACGACATCTCTGCAACAGTTTTAAGAAGATATGGACGTACTCTGGCACCTATTTTGAGTTTTATATTTAATTCTTGTTTTCAAAATTCTATCTTTCCAAAATCTCTAAAAAGAGCTATTATACATCCAATCTTTAAAAGCGGTGATGTCAATTCAGTAAATAATTATCGCCCAATAGCCGTTCTCTCTGCTCTTTCAAAAATCCTAGAACGTTTGGTAAACAACAGATTGGTCAAATATTTGGACAAACATAACTTAATCTCGTCGCAACAATATGGGTTCCGTAAAAAGAAATCTACTTCCGACGCTGTGCAGGACCTCGTCACTTACATTGTCAAAAGCCTTAACGATAAGAAAAAAGTTCTCACTATATTTATAGACCTTAAAAAGGCTTTTGACACAGTTCCCACAAATACCCTTTTGCTTAAATTAGAAAACATGGGTATAAGAGGTGCACAATTGGATTTCTTTAAGAGTTATCTTACAAACCGGACTCAATCTGTACAGATAGGTGAATACAGAAGTGATGAAGGGCCAATCTTTTATGGAGTTCATCATTTTCTCTACAAAGACTAATCTCCCGTCTGATACTCCCGTAAGCCTCTTCATTCATTCATGTCACCTAAAAACAGTACCATGTAACTGTCCCGCTATTACTTCCGTTAATACTATTAAATATCTTGGCATCATGTTGGACAGCACTCTGGATTTTAAGCTCATATCGAGCAATTAACCTCTAGAATAAGAAAGTTAATATTTGTTTTTAAGCTGTTACGTCAAGCAGCAAATCAATTTTTGATACGTCGTATTTATCAAGCCTTATGCCAGTCTATCCTGACTTACTGCATATCCTGTTGGGGCGGCACACACAAAACTTCATTGAAACCACTAGAAGTTGCCCATAGGGCCATCTTAAAAATCTCCACTTTTCGTCCAATACTCTTTCCCACTACAGAGCTTTATAATAAATGTAATGTATTGAATATTAGACAGTTATATATCTCCCACGCTCTATTGCAGCAACATAGAAACACTCCTTATCAACCTATGTCCAAACGTCGTAAGGATATTATTTGCTGCGTACCTAAAGTTAATTTTTCATTTACCAAGCGATTCTTATACTTTTTGGGGCCGTATCTGTATAATAAAATAAATAAAACTATACCTATTTATCACCTATCTCAACGCGAGTGTAAACAAACTATAGACAAATTCTTAATAAATAAATCGTATGAAGAGACTGAAAATCTGTTGGCAATCATAACTTAATAGTAATACTCACCTTATTGTAAAATATTAACCAAAATTCTGTAGAACAATAATTATAGAAATGTTGACCTGTCATAATCTTCAATTTTATCAACAATCACACTCACACACATTCACCCACACACACACACATACACACAAAAACTCAAACTATTACACACACCTTTGTTCTTCACTGCATGCTGCATGATCTTATTTAATCTACAATGTATATGTATTAATAGTACTGCTTACACAATACGTATTCAATATGTGCCTAGTGCACGTCCAATCATAGGGGGTCAGGGACTGTATCCTAAACACAGGCTAAATTCTTAGCCTAGTTAGGTAATGCAGGACCGCACTCGCATCTCTGTACTTATGAAAAAAAAAATTGTGGATTTTAATATCTGGTGTATCTACCGAAAAAAATTCTTGCTCCTGCAACGTTATCTCCAGAACAAACTTAACTAAATATCTTGGACTCATCGTTGACTAAAATTTAAACTTTAACGAGCACCTTGTATCCGCTGCAAAGTGAATCCGTAAACTTATATACATCTTCAAAAACTTACGTACTGTAACTGACAGAAAAACTCTTAAAACTGTATACACATCTATTTGTCAACCTATATCATAAGTTAGTGCATTTCAATTTGGGTCGGTGCAGCCGCTAGTTATCTTATAACACTTGAACGGGCGCAACATTCTTTACTAAATGTAACACTGAAAAAACCCATATTATATCCTACGATGGCTGTCTATAGTGAAAAGGAAGTTCTGAGTGTGGAGGAGCGTGGTGATCGGGCTCCTTCAACCACAAATAGAGAATTCACCGATCAGGCTAGGTGATCAGCACTGGCCAGGGCTTTCGCCCCGCTGTTGTATGTTCAGATGTTGTAGCTATCTTAGCTCGTATACAAATCGTGCTTTCGCGATGTAGAATTCATTGTGACGTCATATTATGACATTTAACGCCATATTCTGTTGTTATTGTGCTGTACTATGTAGTGACAGCTATTAGTCACTAGATGTCGCTACATAGTGTTCGAGGAATTTTTATAAATAGAGTTATGATCAAAGTTCATCAAGCTGTAAGTCACCTAACTATAAAAGCATGCTACTACAAAGAATATACAAATTACCATTACCTTACATCAGTACATCATTTGCTCGGAGATCTGGTAAATACCTTTACGCCTACATATATAACAAAGTTATTACCAAATGTTGCATTAAACATTGCTCAATTAAACAACTAAAGAAAACACTAAAACTCTGGCTTGTCACTCTATCATTTACTGACATCGAGGATATTGTAAGAGGAATCAGTTAATCATACCAACACACTCACACACACACACAAACATCAAACACGTACTCATCCAAACAAGTACTCACACAAACCCATACTCATGCACTCATTGACAATATATTCTCAATTCTCATTCTCCAATTCCATTCAATCACTTTCTTGTACCCAGTACCAACAACATCATTACTTTACATCACTTATCTCATGTTTCACTATTCGTATTTTTATTATATTTTTTACTTATCCAACACATTTTACCTTATAATAAGCAATGTAACAAGGAACAACTTTTATTTAATCTTAGAGTGAATGTTTTGGTTGTCTACGAGACAGGCCTAAACTAGTGTAGAAACTAAAGAGTTTTAATGAAGATGTTAATCTTTTATACGAATCATTACACCCTTGTTCTATTATTTAGTTGTGCTGCGAAACTTTAGATTTAAGACAACAGACTTTATGTAATTTTATTTTTGGTGATTCTCTGTAATGTTTCGTGATTCAATAAACTTATCAATTATACCTACAGACAGACGGTCACGGCAGACAGAGAGACGAACGACATACAAATACCGAAGTGATCCTAGAAGGGTTTCTTTTCGTTTTATATGGTATACATGTGGTCACACTTATCGCACTAACATTTAGTTCTTCGTTACAGAAAAGAACACAAAGCTATATAAGAAGATTATATGTTTAAAACGGACATATTTCAAGAAAATGAGTGCTTGTGGATGTTTTTATGTTGACGGCAGGCTACCGTTACGTCTTCTGGGTATAATAATGAACTATACAATAGTTTTATTACAATTTGCGTTTACTTCAGGATAATATAGTGAATGTCTTGTTATGGTAATTACGGCTGGAAGAAAAGCAACAGAATATTTATTTATTTGTTTCATGTCCAATGTTAGCAGAATGCTTATTTCGCTTTCAATGTTAAACAAATAGGTAGGTAGATATATTATTTTGACGGTGTTATAATAATAATAAATTTAGTAAAATTTCTGCTGAATAAAATATAAAGAATTATTGCATGGTCGTTTGTTTTTACTTGACCTTTGGTCAGATCACATGACTAGTCATGATTGATAGGTATGGAAGTTTTAACATTTACGAGAATTAAACCATTTCCATATTTATTTGTGAGACGATGACAGAGGCCAGTAAAATAGAACAAAAGATAAAATTGTCGCTCGGTGTTCCAGCATTCTTTGGAGACCGACCGGTCTATATTCAATTAAACATAAACATGTAGTCTATGTAGAGCTGTAACAAACCGTATGTATTCGTTACTGAGTAACGGATACTGCGTCGAGAACCGAGTAACGAAACGTTACTTACAAAATCTTTTCGTTACTCGCATCCCATTCGCATGTTTCGTATAACATGGCTACCCGTGTTAAACCAAACATGCGAATAACATGTGAACGTTTCGTTACTCGGTACTTGACGCAGTACCCGTTACTCAGTAACGAATACATAAAAAGATTGGAATATATACCGATTGCAATGATTTGTTAAACAAATTTTAATGATTTTTTATGTATCAGTACTGAGTTTAATTTTATTAGTTAAGAAAGAAAATTTTTATCGTGAATTTTTTAGTTTTGTTTAAAATATGATTTTATTGTTTATTTCATTCTAAGAACAAAAGAGTTTTGTTGTCGTTTTAATTATATTGCAACATTTTTTATTAAATTTTTATGTCAAAAAAAAAGTAACGTATGCAGTATGGTATGCAGTGTATATTATTTAAATATTAGTTCTACGTATTCAAATACGACTCGTTGCAATACGACTCAATTCCTTTCTCTATACTACGGCCGTTCAGAGAATGCGTTCCTGACACCTATCAGTTAGTCACGACTAGTGATGGGCACAACATAACACTGAGTTCATTACCGGTTCAATCGCAAAATGAACCGCCACGTTATTTTTTAAGACTATTTTCGTTTTAAATTGGCGGAATCATTTAAAATTTATATTTTAGTTATTTAAGTGGAAACCAAAAAAGTGTAATTAATATAATAAAATTGTTTTATTTATTCTTTGTTACAAAGTTACAATCTGTATTTCTATTCAATAAAGTACATCGAATTGAATGTGCGTACAGAATATTAATCAGACTCCGATTCGCTTGAGGAGGTGGTGTTTTCATCATCATCTTCGCCTACATGTATAATTATATTATTATCAATAACAGAATCAATCCTGACATCTCGGTCAAAATGTTCCACAATCAGGTTTTTAGTCTTCTCAACAACCTTTGCCCAGTCATCTCTTGTGACTTCCCCGCAGGCTTCTTTTTATAGGGTCATCATCTTTTTCGTGCTGAATGGCGGGGAAGTATTGTAGCGGGCGGCGTAACCTTTTATTTGAGCCCAGATTAGCTGGCATTATTATGCACCAAAAGTAAAAAGAACGCAATACAAAACACAATCGAAGTCCGATTTAGCGCCGATGTCAGTTTGAAAAGCAGAAACAGTCCAATAAACGAAAGCCGGGTAATCAAATAAAAACAGATCGAAAACACTTGAAGAACGTGGTCCATGCGCACGAAACGACAACAGACGACTGTTTCAGCGTCACAAAATGGCGGCCCATAACGCCATTTGGGGTTACCATTTTTAATCTAAGTATAAAAATGCTAGTAACGCCATTTGGAGTTACCATTTTCAACCTAAATATAAAAATGCTACTTTCTTTCGCGCGTTCGGTTTGGTCGCATAGATTTAGGAAAATATTGTTTACCAAGTTATTTGACACTCAGTTTGGCACAAAATTATAACATTCATTGATTATTGACATAATAATGTTGTTTTAATGCTCATCAATTGTTAAAACGGTAAACAACCAGCAAAATATTTTTATCGTAACTGCAACGCCATTACAAAGTTACGTCGTCAGTTCAATCGCGACGTGTCAGGAACGCATTCTCTGAACGGCCGTAGTATAGTAAACAGCATGTTATGAGGTTTCAGAAGTAATGAGTAACGATACGAAAGTAACGGGTACTGATTGAAATAGTAACGAATACATACGGGTACTCTTTTTTCGTTACTTTTACAGCTCTAAGTCTATGGTCATCGTCTAACGGACAATATATTCTACTAGATGAATGCTACTAAAAACCTGCGAAGGAGATCTGAGAAAAGAGATAATCACCATATTTATTCTCTACAAGTTAAAAAGTATTTACAAGAGAAATCTATTTCACAACAATTGCTGAAATAGGAATTTCACAACAGTTACCGAATAGCGTTTCGTTCTCCTTGTCTATTCTTTTTTTTACGCGTCTATAAAATAATTATATTATATTATATTGGAGACAAACTTTTTTTCTTTTTTCTCTTTTCCATATATCTTGGTTCAAACCCAAAAAAATATTTTATAGATCTTTATCACATAAGAACTACTAATTCTAATCCAAAATAATGTCATCCACAACAACCATAATACAGCATAGTCATTAAAATTGTACCAAACAATCCTAATCCTATTTTATAAATGTGAAAACGTGCTGATGACACAACAAAAATTTTTACGATCTTAAGTGTTAATGCGTGGAACGAAACTATAGCGCGATTTAAAAGACTATCAACGCCATCTATCAAGTGGTATAGTAAACTTCTGTTCGTTGTTTCATTTCTAAATTTCAAGCGTACGAAGTCGCGAGCAACAGCTAGTATATACATAATAATAGAACATATCAAAGCAAACATAGAAGCGCCTGACAGGATGAATGATCGATTGACAGACTATTTACTCACGGACTATACACACATGTCCTCATATTAACTTACTGAACAATCGGCACGTTAATGTATTCATGATTAATTATCCACCAGGGGCGTAGCGACAATCATAATGCCACCCAAAACAAACTACGAAGTCTCTTACGGTTGGACAAATTATTATTACATTAAGTAATTTATATGAATTATGTGAAATAGTTATTGAAATATAAATGGATCAAAAGTCGCTCCCATGATTTACGATTTCTTACAAAAGCTTAAACTCACGCAGTGTGTTGTGACGAAACCTATGGCTTTAAGGGTATCAGTTAGATTTGAGATCTGCCGACACTAAACACTTGCTGTAAAAAATTTTGCCATAATTAATTTTATTAAGTAGAATGACCTCTTTATCAGAAAATATTGACATGTGCCATTTGTCTTTATATGGAGGTGGTATAGAGTTCTTGAGAATGGCTCTTGAGTTGAACAATGAAAAAAATACCGAGATCTATACAAAAACAGATGCATAGAACCTAATTAATTAAAATATATCATGCTAGAATTAGTAGCCTTGTTCCGTCATTATCGCCGAGCAATGTTACTGTTATTAGTAACATTAAAAAACAAGTAAGACTGTATGTTATGCTTCCATATGGGGCAACTGCGTCGAAATTGAAAGATCTAGAAGCACGGAAACACGCCATGGATAAGCTTTGTTTTTTAAACTAGATAAAAACCTAGCTTCCACTTGAAAGAGACCAATTGCTTCATCATCTGTAGGTACTGTGCAAAATCACTATACAACTTATTAAACTTAGCTTAATATAAGCTGAGCCCCGCGGTGTTACCTGCGGTAAAAAGGATAAAAAATAAGTTCATTTTCTATTCCATTTTTCATTGGAAAGTTTCATAAAAATCCATCCAGTAGTCTTTACGTGAAAGCACAATAAATATCCATACATATCCAAACATTGGAGCATGGATAGAAGACGGAGGAAATGTTCGCGTTGCTCAGCCAACACTAAGTATTTTATTTTATAGCGCGTAATTCTTTTTTCTTCATATCTCCTAAGATATTCATTTAAATTGCATGCTGTAAAGAGCAGTTATAATCTATATAAATTGCGTAAGCTAACTAAGCTATTTAATTTGATAAAAAAAAATCACGAAAATTTGAAAGAAATAGTAGAGAATCAGGAGAAAAGAATATACGCTTAGAAAGACAGGCAAGGAAAAATTATTTGGTATTTTTCGGCATAGAAGAAAAGGAAAAATCATATGATAACCTAGAAAGAAACTTCTTTATGTGGACGGAACAATATCTTTCTCTAAAAGTAAGCTACATCGACATCCAAGAAATAAAAAGAATAGGAAAAATAGGCGAAAAACCACGCCCGATAGTGGTGACCTTCACAACTCTAGGCACAAAGATAAAAATTTTGAAACAAAAAAGAGCACTAAAAGATACACATTGTTACATTAAAGAAGATTATCCAAAATATGTATTAGAGAAGGGAAGGGAGCTACATGAACAATTACAACAGGAAAGAGAAAAAGGAAACTTAGCTAAAATTATATACGATAAACTGATTATTACAAAGAATAACACTAAAAGGAAGCTGCCTACATCACCCGAGAATGCCACTGAAACCAATGTAGAGAAGAATACGCAATTAAAAAAGAAGAACAAAACACAACAAATTGTCACATCGGTCAGGAGGTCTAGCAGCTTCTCTGAAGGAGTTATTAAAAAAGGAATACTAAACTACGTAGCAAAAAATACAGCGAATAAGAACAATAATCAAAACAATCAAGCATAGCAATTCAGCGCCTCCACCTCCGGCACAGAACAAACAAACACACAAATAAAAACAAGAAACAACAAAAATAATCTTCCAATCCGGCCGGTCACCGTGGAAGAGTACGACCATAACCCTCCAAAAATAGACGCCACAAAGGCTAAGAACAGAAACAAAGAAAAACCACAAAATTTACACATAGTAACTTAGAGACAAAAGATGACAAGAGACAAAAGATGGACCTATAAAACCACCATATGGAGAGGACCCCAAGGAAAAAGAAAGAGAGGACGGCCCTCATCACGCTGGGAGGATGAAATAAAAAAAGTCGCTGGTCCAATATAATAATAAATAATAATAAATATTCATGGACATTTCACACAACGTCCTCTGGTCCCAAGCTAAGCTTATATGCTTGTGTTATGGGTACCAGAATACGGATAGAATACATAAACTACTTTTCTTTTGTAAATACATACTTATAATACATAGTAAACACCCAGACGCAGTACAAACATTTGTATGACAATTAAAAAATCACACAAATAATTGTCCTGACCGGGAATCGAACCCGAGACCCCATGATCGGCAGTCCGTTATATGAACCACTACACCACGAGGCCCGTCGAAATATGGTGGCAAACAGCTCAGGATAGAGAGAAGTGGACATCGTTGGAGGAGGCCTTTACTCAACCTGAGGACCTTGCTAATAAATGTAACTAAGTGTTATAGATAGTACCTAAATTAAGATGAAATGTAGCAGGATCAAATAAAGGCATTTTTATTTTTTATTTTATTTTATTTATTATGGGTACAGCGGGTTTCTCTTAAAAGATAGACATATCGCGGACTTTTTTAAAGAACTATAGGTAACAAACAATTCCTCGATACATTAGTTTGTTGTACCGCACATAGATAAAGCAGCATTTTCATTTAATTTATACCTCGCGCGCGTCCGAATTTCTCGACAAATTTAATCATATCTTATCTAATATACAGCAAACCCCAATATATTAGGCGAAAAAAGGCATTCTCTTGAACCATTCTATCTATTAAAGAAAACCGCATCAAGATCCGTTGCGTATTTTTGAAGATATAAGCTCACATAGGGACATACATACAAAAATTACGACTTTGTTTTATAAGAAGTAAAGATAAAGATGTAGAAAATAAAGTCGACAAAGTAAGGTTCACGGCAGCAACAATTTCAGTATTTCCTTTTGTTGTAACCAATTCATTAATAAATGATTTCATTGAAAAGGACGTAATCAAGATCACGAACCAGTCACAATTATTGCTGATCCAAAATGTTAATGTCCGCACTAATGATGCCCATCTATTATTTATTTGATTGAAAATTTGATTTGTTCTATTGACGCAATTTTCCTTCGTTAGCTCCGCAAATTATTATGGGACGAAACGTAAACCCATATAACTAGTATGATAGCGTGATCGTTCCTAAGAACTTCAAGCTTCAAGCAAAACTTCAAGCAAGAAGGAAGCTCTTATCAGTGAATCTAAACCTTAAAATCATTTACGAATAAACAAAAAACGAATTAAAATTAATTATTATTAATTTAATTTAAACACTAGGCTCATGGGGCCCGAGTGCCCGAACTCTGTATAAAGTTTTTGCGGGCCAGCTGATCGACGCCTTTAGTGACCAGAAGGCAGGCCTTTATTTTGTTCAAAAAATAAGCATTATCATACAACGTTAGACGGCACGATACCAAATTATGCTCCATACAAAAGTATGGGTATCGTACTTCCGTTTTTTCTTCGCGAAAGTTAAACCGATTTTAATAGTTCTTTTTTTCAAAACATAATAACTAAAAGAAATATGACGATCCGAAAAACTCACTTTTTTCGGTTTTCTTTAGATTAAGTTGCAGCGTCTATCACACAAATTTGTTAAAGTTTTACCACAAAAGAAAGTGATAGAAGCATATAGATATACTCTTTTTCTATAATATAACGCAAAAACTATTAAAATCGGTTTAACTTTCGCGAAAAAAAAACGGAAGTACGAAACGTCTTTTTTCAAAGAATTTGTAGATAAAATCCGCTTCATCTATATTTTGTCCCTTTCAGCGCGGCGCTCGGAAATAGGGATAGCAATACCTAAGGCAAATACATAAATCAGGAGTACAGTACCCTCTTAATGTTGATTTACGAATAAAAGTTTACGAAGAAAGTGGTTGGTTTTTAATTCTAAATCAGTAGCATTTGCGACTTTGGTGGTAAAACTGCGAAGATTGCTGAGACCATAGCTGGTTCCATAAATAAACCAAATATGATACTAACCTTAAATAATTATTTTTGGCGACTACATCCCCACTACATACTACCAGTCTGGCTAATGACTTGATCAGTCGCGATATTACTTTGAAGTATTCAACAAACAGATAAAGAAGAACCGATATTCCAAGACTCCAAAAAATATTAAAGCAACTTGCACAAGCCCATGAGATTGGCACAAAACCAAAGGAAAATATAGAAAAAGAAAAGAAATTGTTTCCAATTATCCACCCAAGAAATTGTTTCCAATCAACAATCTCTTTTTACAATATCGAAAGAAAATATATTTTATAATCAATTTAAGAGTTGTTTACCTAAGCAAAACAAACCAAAGAATGTTAGACCGTCAGATGCCTGTAAAAGATACTTTTTGTAGATCTTTGGACATCTTCTTCGGCAGCGATAGCTTTAAACAGCTATATATACTTCGATACACTACGTGTATAGAATAAATTCATGATCTTGTTTAAGAGATTTATAATGAAGTCATTTATTTGTGATTATCTGTGTGGTGACGCGTGACGGATCAAGAATATATTCGTCTCCATCCCATTTCCTCTGAGGGTTGCTGTAAAAGCCAAACACGGCATATTTTTTTTAGAATAGAATCTTTTGTGAGAAACGAAAATCATGCAACCAAACCATATGCCATTACGATTGGTCAGCGTGGCGTAGTAGACCAAAAGCCCTCAAAAAGTTGAAAAGCTCCTGCCCAACAGTGGGGAATAAGATGCCAAGGAGGAGAAAGATACAATAATAAATCCTGATCTCCACACATCTTATTTTGATCAAGATTATATTATTG
Organism: Orgyia antiqua; assembly: GCA_916999025.1. Taxonomy (NCBI): domain Eukaryota; kingdom Metazoa; phylum Arthropoda; class Insecta; order Lepidoptera; family Erebidae; genus Orgyia; species Orgyia antiqua. The sequence continues at coordinate 29,364,239 of OU779871.1, forward strand.
AATCTTCCATAAAATCGTATTTCGAAATGCTTTTACTGTGGCGAGAGATTTTATACAGCATTTTAAGGACAATGTCAAAATCTGTAATGGATACTCGATCTTATTCCATACACAATAAAGTCGTAACATAAATGAAGACATCATTAGGGCACTGTAATGAAATTTCTGAACCCAATATGGTCTTGAAAGGCCGTGAATTCAATTATATTATCTTTTGTGAATTAAACTTTCTTTTTCGAAGTTAATCTACATTTTAAAACGATGTTTTAACTTTATCTTTTTTTTTATAATTAGTGTACCAATACTACAGATGATATCAAACAGCCACTCATTAGAAACCATTTATAAATGGCTTGAAACGTACAGCTCAAAAAAATGCAACACCAAATGAAGTAGTTGTAGATGACTGTGCAGCCATAATTGGAGCTGCAGTAAAAGCATTTACTTGTTACGAAACGACAAATGAGTATGTACATTCGTGTTACATAAAACTAGAAACAAATGTAAAAACACCAGACGAACGTTATATTCGTGTTGATACCAGCCATTTTGTTAAAATTCTTTACAATTTAGAATGCTTTAAACATGTGGCCAGACGGATATGTCTTCAAGAAGTCAAATGCTGAGGTAATTATGAGAAATTAAAAGAAATAATAACGAATTCAATTAAAATGCGTCTCCACAAATATGATGGACTAGATAAATTAGGAAAATCTACAAGATATGAAAATGCCAAAATCTGGCTGAAACAACTAACATCTTTCAAACATACAAGTACATCTTCTGATTTTGAATTATTATTAGATAAACAACCTTAAATAATCCGTCCCAGAATGGTAAATGTGATTTGACACTTGCTAATGTCAATCTTGAAAATAATGCTGGCACATTTTTTGGAACAGTGTTGGCAATTTTTTATACCGATTAATAACGATTATTTGGACCGAAACGAAATATGTCGTACTAGATATTGCCTGTGAATTCGTATGCATGGAATTGGGAACGACTGTTTATTATAATGTAGAGTAAAATAAAAATATCTATAAAAACGAACATAATTAAAAATTCGCCACCATGCGGATTTTTGGAGACTAGAATTTTTGGATCTTTGACGTTGTTCATCCTCTTTTTTCAAAGAATTTGTAGATATAATCAAACTGAACTATATTTGTCTCTTTCGGCGTAGCGCTCGGGAATAGGAATAGCAATACCTAACGCAAATACCTAAATTTTGGCTCCCCAGTCCCCTCCTAAGATTATAGAAAAAGAGTTCACATATTAAGTAAATTATACCTGTTACAAGAAAGAAAGAAAAGAAAGAAAGAAAGAAAAATTTTATTTGTAACTACTCATACAGTAAAAGTGAATAAAAATAATTACAAAATATTAATGTGAGCAGTCACAAATACGGACCCAACTCAGCATAATGCTGGTTAAAAACCAGCGCTGGTCTTCCGTTGGGCCGTATTTGGAGGACGTCACCCGATTCCACAAACAACTATACACTAAGCAATATACACATAATATGAATACTTAACATACTAACACACCAACTCAATACCTATTACATACATATAGAGTTTGACATAATTATAGAAAGCAGCATTACTTATAATTTTATGACAATGCACAACATATTTCAAATAAACAACTAACCTAACAACAATAAAAATAACATGCGTACACTTAGGATAATATAATAAGGTATAAAATAACAAACAATCCGTAAAATAAAAGAAAAGGAGACATATTCATGACAAATAATATAATTGAATTCTTAAAGTGCATCAAAAAAATAAACTATAGTCTATGGTCAACACCAAGGTGACATTGATTTAACACTCCTGACATGTTGACACTGACGTATGCGGACCCCGCTACTCGCTAGTGTACATTGTGTACAACACGTGATTTAATTCGAGTCGGCCACTGCCACATTCTTAGAAACGTAACATAAACATTGGTCAATCGTTGTGTATTGAAAAACAGTGACATAAAGGCCTCAGTGTGTGCATGCCAAGCTATTCCTATATAACCCGAATACTTGGTGTCAGTTACAAAACTTTCTGCAGCTGCAAGGAGCTCCGAGATTTGCCTAACAAACGAGCAGTGAACAAAAGGTAAGTCTTACATATTAATATCAGTATTCATAACTTAACAATTTGTTGAACCATTACGAACACCATACCAAATAATTCAATAACAATAAAATACAATGATAATTTATAAATTAAAAATTAAATACAAAATTCCAGATCATCACTGGCAAACATGCACTCAAAAGCATCAGACACTGAGCCCACAATAATCACCACATGACAGGAAATGTGTAGTCTCACCACCCGAGCAGATGGAACCGAAAAAGTCCCATGAGTAAATATGCACATACAGTAAAACACAAACAGACTCAACCCAATACAAGAAATTTAAACAAAAAGCAGATAGTTACATAAATATTTATGATAAAAGGAGAGAAATCCGCTCGGTAAGTAGGTGGCAAGTTATTAGTAGATAAATGAAATCTAAATATATACATACATACATACACACGGACAAATATACAGTCACAAATACACATGTTGACATACTAAAGGAGAAAAAATTTTTTAATTTGCATTATTATCATTCCCTGACTACAAAGCACTAGTATCATGTACAAGTGCTTCCTGGTCCTTCTGATGCATGAGAAGAAAGGTTTTAATTCGTGTTCTAAACGTACTTTTACTCCATTGCAGGCTCCTCATAGGCGGTGGAATATTGTTCCAGCATTTAGTTGCCGCATAACGAAAGCTTCCTCTAAAGGCAGCAGTAGAGTGATGAGGTATGGAAATCTGCTGTGAAAGCTTGCGAGTGGCATAGGAGCTAAAGTCTGACCTCCAAGTGAGCTTTTTGTAAAGGTAAGAAGGAACCTGATACTTAATTACACCAAAAAGAAGACATGCTAAATGGAGTTTTCTGCGATGTTTCATTTTGAGGATGCTATTTTTATTCAAAAATGGTGTAACATGCGCCCTTGGCGGAATGAGGAAACAAAACCGAGCACAAGCATTTTGTATACGCTGTACTAATTTTTGGGTCTTGGCAAGTAAGCGAGGTCCATATACGCAATCCATATAATTTAGTTTGGACAATATAAGTGATTCAGCTAACTGTATCCGCAGATTCTCTGTTATATAAGGACGAATTTGGTACAGAATTTTTAGCTTGTAGAAACAATTCTTAACAGAATTGGCAATATGCTTCTCATAACGCAAACCACTGTCCATAACAAGACCCAGATTTCTTGCTTCATATACACGCTCAATTGGTTGGTCTTCCAGCATAACCTTAATAGTTGGATTGAGGCTATCAACAGAATGTTTAGTGCCACATACCAAATATTTAGTTTTCTGTGGATTTAAAAGCAAGCAATTGTTTGAAGACCACATAGAAATTCTGGATAGGTCCTCATTTAGTTTATTAATGGCCTGGTCAATGTCAGCAGGCTTGAAGGAGATATACAGCTGTATATCATCTGCATATATATGATAGTTGCAGTATTTGATATTATCCCTTATGTCTGCAGAGTATAGTATAAAGAGAACCGGACCCAATATGGACCCCTGAGGCACTCCTCTTGTTATGAGCTTTTTGTCAGATGTCAAGGCGGGACCATTGTTTTTGAGCAGCTTTACATATTGGTACCTCTTACTAAGATAGCTGTTAAACCAGCATATTGCATCACCGTCCAGTCCATAGTACCTAAGTTTAGATAAGAGTAGATTTATATTTATTGAGTCAAATGCCCTGGAGAAGTCTAACAGCACCACAACCGTGCACATTCCCTGATCTTGTGCAGCAAGGATATTATCAGTTACATCCAACAAAGCTGTAACTGTACTGCGACCTTTTCTAAATCCTGATTGGATGTCTGGTAATATATTACTGTTCTCAAGATACTCTGTCAACTGCTCGCAAACAGCCCTCTCAAGTACCTTTGACAATAGCGGCAATATGCTAATAGGTCTTAAGTCTTTTAATTCACATGGGTTTGAATTTTTGGGAAGGGGACGGACAATCGCAGTCTTCCAAACCTCCGGGCATGTAAAAGTGGTAATAGATGTATTTATTACATCTAATAAAGTCTCCAAAGTATGTGGAAAAGTCTTGAGGATCATGTCCAGAGTGATGCCATCACACCCCTCCGCATTAGATTTCAGACTTTTTAGTATTTTAAACATTCTTTCAAGATCAATAGATTCAATATGGAATACAGCATCACTATATCTGTGAAATTCATAATAAGTTAGTAGAGAGATATTAACGTCACATGTGCCCGGCACGTTTAGGAAATTATCGTTTATTATATTTGGGTCATTAAAAATAGTTGGTAATTCATTATTGCATTTGGGAAGTAAAACAGCCCTCAGATTATTCCAAAGCAACTTTGGTTGATTAATTTTTTTATTAATATTAATTTTAAAGTAAGCTGACTTTTCAAAATAAATTGCTTTATTTACAATGGCTTTCAAACCCTTATAATACTCTCTTTTACTTGGTAGTCCAGTTCTGTGAAAGTCCTTTAATGCCCTGTCACGCAGTCGCATCATGATTTTAATTGTGTCGGTGATCCATGGATGATTAGGTGTTTTGATAATTGTGGATTTTAAAGGTGCATGAATGTTGAATAAGGTTATGACATTGTGATTCAGCATACTTACCATTTCGTCAACATTGTTATTTGTAGCTATAACGTCCCAGTTCACTGATTCAACATCCCCATCGAAACTCTCAGTATGGATATCGCTAATAGGTCTGTAGGTTATAAACTGCGGCAATGGTTTCACACATTTTAGATTAAATTCACAGACAACCAAGCAGTGACCTAAAAGTGATTGTATGTGTTCTACAGCAATTTTATTAGTCCGCAGGTCGGTGCATACAACATCAATGAGGGTCTGACTAGAGGCTGTAAAGTGAGTAGGCTCAGTAACAAGCTGCAATAAGTTGAAACAAGAAATAAAAGTGTTGAATTTATGTGTGTTAATGTCACTTCTGTGAAATAAATCAATATTAAAATCTCCCATCAAAATCAAATTATCATACTTAGGAATTGAACTAATAGTATCCGTCAATGCATCAAAAAATAAGTCAACATGTAACCAGGGTGGTCGATATGCAGTGCCTATTACAAGTTTCCTTCCGCCAAGGGTCATGGTAAGCCACATTTGTTCTACGGATCTATGTGCAGGATCCACAGGGTGTGGCCACATACGTAGATTAAGGTTCTGTTTGATGTAGAAGCCCACACCACCTCCACGAGAACGTAGCTCAGGGGGACGGGGTATATGCCTCAGCCGGTAGCCTGGCAATGTGGGAGCAACTCCCTCTTGTCCGACCCTAAGCCAGGTCTCATTTATGGCTAATATGTCCATGTTATAGTTGGCAACCGCACCTATTAAATTGTCATGGTTTGAGCCAAGAGAGCCTGCATTATACAAACCAATTTTCAGGTGATTGTTAGGCATTGGAAAGGTTTTCAGTATCCAAATCCAGTAATATACCATCATAAATAATATAGTGTAAGATTGATAGGCAATTGATGCATGTATTAGTATATAGTGCAGTTGTATGAACAGAACACAATATACAATAACATACCAGGCACACATGAAGTGGAATCAAACTATAATTATAGAACAAAAATAAACAGTTAGGTGCACATATATACACATTATTAGTGTAGTATGCGCTTAGGCAATCACAGTATTCAACAATGTAATCAATTACTGACAAGGTTTTCATATTATGTTTTAAAATTAAGTATTCAGACAGATATGTACCTAATATAACCTTTAAAAAAGCAATCAAATAGTTCTTTTTAATATTGCATTCGGCCTTCAGGTGTATAAGCGCTGTACATCCAGTTATTTTCTCCAGTATTTTCGCGAATTATAGTTGCTATTACTGTTGTTTTTTGTGGTGGCTGCTTGTCGTTTTGTTTTTGTTGATACTGTTTTTTACGTTTCGTAACATGGATAACGGTGATCAACCATCTACTTCATCAGGGCAAAAGGCTGACAAAAATTATTTACCGCCGCGAAGAAAGCGCAAGACCTGCCCTTTAAGCGAAACTGAAAAAGAAATTATCCTTGACACATACAAGTATGTGTACGCCGAAAATAAATGTAATTACGAATCCTTAATAAAAACAGAATGTGTCAGGAAAGCTGCTAAAATCTTAATGGTGTCTAGTTCTTCCGTGTTTAAAGTACTAAAGGAACACACTGAAAACAAGAATTTTCAGTCACCGCAAAAGTCAGGTCACAAATCCAAATTTTTTGATAATAATCTTTAATAACAATCTTTATTGGGACTAATAACATAAACTGGATGATTTCACACTCTCGAGCATTCGTCGTAAAGTTCATCAATTCTTTTATAGAAACGTACAACCTTAAACAAGGTAAAAAGGTGAATAGTTTACAATACAATTGGAATTTTGGAAACGGCTCCAACGATTTTCATGCAATTTGGTAACTGCGCAAGGGTTTCAGGGGCGGTAAATCGGTCTAGCTATGTGGATCCTAACATTATTAAAATGTTATGTTTTAAGTGTCTATATTTTTGAAAATAAAATAATAGGCACATAGCTTTCGTGCGAGAGTGTACCCATGCGCAAAGACCGCCCCCACCACTTTCTTCCAGCGTTCTCTTTCGTGACGCGTACTATACCATGGTAATTACATGCTGTCAGTAACAAAATTTGTTGCAGTTCCGTTGCATTTACTAAAGAATCTGTTTAAACAATAAGAAAAAGATATGGATTCACCAGTCCCAAGCTGCTCCGTAGGTCCCTCATCCTTGGCATATATAAAAAGAAATAGTGGTAATGCCCTACTACATAACGGGCACCAGTACATATTAAAACAAAAATATAAAATGGGTTCAGAGGCCTGGGAATGTATCAATAGGAAAAAAAAAACAATTTCAGTAGAACACTACAGTAACATGCATATAACGAGTGATCTCATAACACGATCCAATTTTGAAGTCCCTAATAAACAGAAAACAGTCAAGCTAGAAACGCAACGGGGCCGTTGCAACTATTTTTCCCAATGACCCCGCGAAGGGGCCGTTCTATAGGGGCTGTTGGCACTCACCCATTTTCAATAACCAATCTACGAATACTGATAGATTTTTATTCTTGTTTGAATTGAAAAATTGAAATTCAATAGATTATGCCGTCATCAGTAATCTTATTGATATGCAAGTAAGGACAAAACTTTCAGAATTTTTTTTTGACAAAATTTTACGGGAAAAGACAACGAGGAGGTCAAATCAAAAGATGGGAGGACGATCTACCAAAAGGATGGAGAAGGTCTGCCAAGGATAGAGAGAGTGGAAACAATTGGAGGAGGCCTATGTCGACAGACAACCTGACCAAACTGGTTGCTAATAAATTATTACTTATTTGTTGTGTGAATTAGATTTAAGAATAGTAATGTTTTATAAGAATAGTACGTAAGTTAAAAGGTCAGCGAATAAAGGCTTTTATTATTATTATAAGGACAATGTCAAAATCTGTAATGGATACTCGATCTTATTCCATACACAATAAAGTCGTAACATAAATGAAGACATCATTAGGGCACTGTAATGAAATTTCTGAACCCAATATGGTCTTGAAAGGCCGTGAATTCAATTATATTATCTTTTGTGAATTAAACTTTCTTTTTCGAAGTTAATCTACATTTTAAAACGATGTTTTAACTTTATCTTTTTTTTTATAATTAGTGTACCAATACTACAGATGATATCAAACAGCCACTCATTAGAAACCATTTATAAATGGCTTGAAACGTACAGCTCAAAAAAATGCAACACCAAATGAAGTAGTTGTAGATGACTGTGCAGCCATAATTGGAGCTGCAGTAAAAGCATTTACTTGTTACGAAACGACAAATGAGTATGTACATTCGTGTTACATAAAACTAGAAACAAATGTAAAAACACCAGACGAACGTTATATTCGTGTTGATACCAGCCATTTTGTTAAAATTCTTTACAATTTAGAATGCTTTAAACATGTGGCCAGACGGATATGTCTTCAAGAAGTCAAATGCTGAGGTAATTATGAGAAATTAAAAGAAATAATAACGAATTCAATTAAAATGCGTCTCCACAAATATGATGGACTAGATAAATTAGGAAAATCTACAAGATATGAAAATGCCAAAATCTGGCTGAAACAACTAACATCTTTCAAACATACAAGTACATCTTCTGATTTTGAATTATTATTAGATAAACAACCTTAAATAATCCGTCCCAGAATGGTAAATGTGATTTGACACTTGCTAATGTCAATCTTGAAAATAATGCTGGCACATTTTTTGGAACAGTGTTGGCAATTTTTTATACCGATTAATAACGATTATTTGGACCGAAACGAAATATGTCGTACTAGATATTGCCTGTGAATTCGTATGCATGGAATTGGGAACGACTGTTTATTATAATGTAGAGTAAAATAAAAATATCTATAAAAACGAACATAATTAAAAATTCGCCACCATGCGGATTTTTGGAGACTAGAATTTTTGGATCTTTGACGTTGTTCATCCTCTTTTTTCAAAGAATTTGTAGATATAATCAAACTGAACTATATTTGTCTCTTTCGGCGTAGCGCTCGGGAATAGGAATAGCAATACCTAACGCAAATACCTAAATTTTGGCTCCCCAGTCCCCTCCTAAGATTATAGAAAAAGAGTTCACATATTAAGTAAATTATACCTGTTACAACAGATATGTACCTAATATAACCTTTAAAAAAGCAATCAAATAGTTCTTTTTAATATTGCATTCGGCCTTCAGGTGTATAAGCGCTGTACATCCAGTTATTTTCTCCAGTATTTTCGCGAATTATAGTTGCTATTACTGTTGTTTTTTGTGGTGGCTGCTTGTCGTTTTGTTTTTGTTGATACTGTTTTTTACGTTTCGTAACATGGATAACGGTGATCAACCATCTACTTCATCAGGGCAAAAGGCTGACAAAAATTATTTACCGCCGCGAAGAAAGCGCAAGACCTGCCCTTTAAGCGAAACTGAAAAAGAAATTATCCTTGACACATACAAGTATGTGTACGCCGAAAATAAATGTAATTACGAATCCTTAATAAAAACAGAATGTGTCAGGAAAGCTGCTAAAATCTTAATGGTGTCTAGTTCTTCCGTGTTTAAAGTACTAAAGGAACACACTGAAAACAAGAATTTTCAGTCACCGCAAAAGTCAGGTCACAAATCCAAATTTTTTGATAATAATCTTTAATAACAATCTTTATTGGGACTAATAACATAAACTGGATGATTTCACACTCTCGAGCATTCGTCGTAAAGTTCATCAATTCTTTTATAGAAACGTACAACCTTAAACAAGGTAAAAAGGTGAATAGTTTACAATACAATTGGAATTTTGGAAACGGCTCCAACGATTTTCATGCAATTTGGTAACTGCGCAAGGGTTTCAGGGGCGGTAAATCGGTCTAGCTATGTGGATCCTAACATTATTAAAATGTTATGTTTTAAGTGTCTATATTTTTGAAAATAAAATAATAGGCACATAGCTTTCGTGCGAGAGTGTACCCATGCGCAAAGACCGCCCCCACCACTTTCTTCCAGCGTTCTCTTTCGTGACGCGTACTATACCATGGTAATTACATGCTGTCAGTAACAAAATTTGTTGCAGTTCCGTTGCATTTACTAAAGAATCTGTTTAAACAATAAGAAAAAGATATGGATTCACCAGTCCCAAGCTGCTCCGTAGGTCCCTCATCCTTGGCATATATAAAAAGAAATAGTGGTAATGCCCTACTACATAACGGGCACCAGTACATATTAAAACAAAAATATAAAATGGGTTCAGAGGCCTGGGAATGTATCAATAGGAAAAAAAAAACAATTTCAGTAGAACACTACAGTAACATGCATATAACGAGTGATCTCATAACACGATCCAATTTTGAAGTCCCTAATAAACAGAAAACAGTCAAGCTAGAAACGCAACGGGGCCGTTGCAACTATTTTTCCCAATGACCCCGCGAAGGGGCCGTTCTATAGGGGCTGTTGGCACTCACCCATTTTCAATAACCAATCTACGAATACTGATAGATTTTTATTCTTGTTTGAATTGAAAAATTGAAATTCAATAGATTATGCCGTCATCAGTAATCTTATTGATATGCAAGTAAGGACAAAACTTTCAGAATTTTTTTTTGACAAAATTTTACGGGAAAAGACAACGAGGAGGTCAAATCAAAAGATGGGAGGACGATCTACCAAAAGGATGGAGAAGGTCTGCCAAGGATAGAGAGAGTGGAAACAATTGGAGGAGGCCTATGTCGACAGACAACCTGACCAAACTGGTTGCTAATAAATTATTACTTATTTGTTGTGTGAATTAGATTTAAGAATAGTAATGTTTTATAAGAATAGTACGTAAGTTAAAAGGTCAGCGAATAAAGGCTTTTATTATTATTATAAGGACAATGTCAAAATCTGTAATGGATACTCGATCTTATTCCATACACAATAAAGTCGTAACATAAATGAAGACATCATTAGGGCACTGTAATGAAATTTCTGAACCCAATATGGTCTTGAAAGGCCGTGAATTCAATTATATTATCTTTTGTGAATTAAACTTTCTTTTTCGAAGTTAATCTACATTTTAAAACGATGTTTTAACTTTATCTTTTTTTTTATAATTAGTGTACCAATACTACAGATGATATCAAACAGCCACTCATTAGAAACCATTTATAAATGGCTTGAAACGTACAGCTCAAAAAAATGCAACACCAAATGAAGTAGTTGTAGATGACTGTGCAGCCATAATTGGAGCTGCAGTAAAAGCATTTACTTGTTACGAAACGACAAATGAGTATGTACATTCGTGTTACATAAAACTAGAAACAAATGTAAAAACACCAGACGAACGTTATATTCGTGTTGATACCAGCCATTTTGTTAAAATTCTTTACAATTTAGAATGCTTTAAACATGTGGCCAGACGGATATGTCTTCAAGAAGTCAAATGCTGAGGTAATTATGAGAAATTAAAAGAAATAATAACGAATTCAATTAAAATGCGTCTCCACAAATATGATGGACTAGATAAATTAGGAAAATCTACAAGATATGAAAATGCCAAAATCTGGCTGAAACAACTAACATCTTTCAAACATACAAGTACATCTTCTGATTTTGAATTATTATTAGATAAACAACCTTAAATAATCCGTCCCAGAATGGTAAATGTGATTTGACACTTGCTAATGTCAATCTTGAAAATAATGCTGGCACATTTTTTGGAACAGTGTTGGCAATTTTTTATACCGATTAATAACGATTATTTGGACCGAAACGAAATATGTCGTACTAGATATTGCCTGTGAATTCGTATGCATGGAATTGGGAACGACTGTTTATTATAATGTAGAGTAAAATAAAAATATCTATAAAAACGAACATAATTAAAAATTCGCCACCATGCGGATTTTTGGAGACTAGAATTTTTGGATCTTTGACGTTGTTCATCCTCTTTTTTCAAAGAATTTGTAGATATAATCAAACTGAACTATATTTGTCTCTTTCGGCGTAGCGCTCGGGAATAGGAATAGCAATACCTAACGCAAATACCTAAATTTTGGCTCCCCAGTCCCCTCCTAAGATTATAGAAAAAGAGTTCACATATTAAGTAAATTATACCTGTTACAACAGATATGTACCTAATATAACCTTTAAAAAAGCAATCAAATAGTTCTTTTTAATATTGCATTCGGCCTTCAGGTGTATAAGCGCTGTACATCCAGTTATTTTCTCCAGTATTTTCGCGAATTATAGTTGCTATTACTGTTGTTTTTTGTGGTGGCTGCTTGTCGTTTTGTTTTTGTTGATACTGTTTTTTACGTTTCGTAACATGGATAACGGTGATCAACCATCTACTTCATCAGGGCAAAAGGCTGACAAAAATTATTTACCGCCGCGAAGAAAGCGCAAGACCTGCCCTTTAAGCGAAACTGAAAAAGAAATTATCCTTGACACATACAAGTATGTGTACGCCGAAAATAAATGTAATTACGAATCCTTAATAAAAACAGAATGTGTCAGGAAAGCTGCTAAAATCTTAATGGTGTCTAGTTCTTCCGTGTTTAAAGTACTAAAGGAACACACTGAAAACAAGAATTTTCAGTCACCGCAAAAGTCAGGTCACAAATCCAAATTTTTTGATAATAATCTTTAATAACAATCTTTATTGGGACTAATAACATAAACTGGATGATTTCACACTCTCGAGCATTCGTCGTAAAGTTCATCAATTCTTTTATAGAAACGTACAACCTTAAACAAGGTAAAAAGGTGAATAGTTTACAATACAATTGGAATTTTGGAAACGGCTCCAACGATTTTCATGCAATTTGGTAACTGCGCAAGGGTTTCAGGGGCGGTAAATCGGTCTAGCTATGTGGATCCTAACATTATTAAAATGTTATGTTTTAAGTGTCTATATTTTTGAAAATAAAATAATAGGCACATAGCTTTCGTGCGAGAGTGTACCCATGCGCAAAGACCGCCCCCACCACTTTCTTCCAGCGTTCTCTTTCGTGACGCGTACTATACCATGGTAATTACATGCTGTCAGTAACAAAATTTGTTGCAGTTCCGTTGCATTTACTAAAGAATCTGTTTAAACAATAAGAAAAAGATATGGATTCACCAGTCCCAAGCTGCTCCGTAGGTCCCTCATCCTTGGCATATATAAAAAGAAATAGTGGTAATGCCCTACTACATAACGGGCACCAGTACATATTAAAACAAAAATATAAAATGGGTTCAGAGGCCTGGGAATGTATCAATAGGAAAAAAAAAACAATTTCAGTAGAACACTACAGTAACATGCATATAACGAGTGATCTCATAACACGATCCAATTTTGAAGTCCCTAATAAACAGAAAACAGTCAAGCTAGAAACGCAACGGGGCCGTTGCAACTATTTTTCCCAATGACCCCGCGAAGGGGCCGTTCTATAGGGGCTGTTGGCACTCACCCATTTTCAATAACCAATCTACGAATACTGATAGATTTTTATTCTTGTTTGAATTGAAAAATTGAAATTCAATAGATTATGCCGTCATCAGTAATCTTATTGATATGCAAGTAAGGACAAAACTTTCAGAATTTTTTTTTGACAAAATTTTACGGGAAAAGACAACGAGGAGGTCAAATCAAAAGATGGGAGGACGATCTACCAAAAGGATGGAGAAGGTCTGCCAAGGATAGAGAGAGTGGAAACAATTGGAGGAGGCCTATGTCGACAGACAACCTGACCAAACTGGTTGCTAATAAATTATTACTTATTTGTTGTGTGAATTAGATTTAAGAATAGTAATGTTTTATAAGAATAGTACGTAAGTTAAAAGGTCAGCGAATAAAGGCTTTTATTATTATTATAAGGACAATGTCAAAATCTGTAATGGATACTCGATCTTATTCCATACACAATAAAGTCGTAACATAAATGAAGACATCATTAGGGCACTGTAATGAAATTTCTGAACCCAATATGGTCTTGAAAGGCCGTGAATTCAATTATATTATCTTTTGTGAATTAAACTTTCTTTTTCGAAGTTAATCTACATTTTAAAACGATGTTTTAACTTTATCTTTTTTTTTATAATTAGTGTACCAATACTACAGATGATATCAAACAGCCACTCATTAGAAACCATTTATAAATGGCTTGAAACGTACAGCTCAAAAAAATGCAACACCAAATGAAGTAGTTGTAGATGACTGTGCAGCCATAATTGGAGCTGCAGTAAAAGCATTTACTTGTTACGAAACGACAAATGAGTATGTACATTCGTGTTACATAAAACTAGAAACAAATGTAAAAACACCAGACGAACGTTATATTCGTGTTGATACCAGCCATTTTGTTAAAATTCTTTACAATTTAGAATGCTTTAAACATGTGGCCAGACGGATATGTCTTCAAGAAGTCAAATGCTGAGGTAATTATGAGAAATTAAAAGAAATAATAACGAATTCAATTAAAATGCGTCTCCACAAATATGATGGACTAGATAAATTAGGAAAATCTACAAGATATGAAAATGCCAAAATCTGGCTGAAACAACTAACATCTTTCAAACATACAAGTACATCTTCTGATTTTGAATTATTATTAGATAAACAACCTTAAATAATCCGTCCCAGAATGGTAAATGTGATTTGACACTTGCTAATGTCAATCTTGAAAATAATGCTGGCACATTTTTTGGAACAGTGTTGGCAATTTTTTATACCGATTAATAACGATTATTTGGACCGAAACGAAATATGTCGTACTAGATATTGCCTGTGAATTCGTATGCATGGAATTGGGAACGACTGTTTATTATAATGTAGAGTAAAATAAAAATATCTATAAAAACGAACATAATTAAAAATTCGCCACCATGCGGATTTTTGGAGACTAGAATTTTTGGATCTTTGACGTTGTTCATCCTCTTTTTTCAAAGAATTTGTAGATATAATCAAACTGAACTATATTTGTCTCTTTCGGCGTAGCGCTCGGGAATAGGAATAGCAATACCTAACGCAAATACCTAAATTTTGGCTCCCCAGTCCCCTCCTAAGATTATAGAAAAAGAGTTCACATATTAAGTAAATTATACCTGTTACAACAGATATGTACCTAATATAACCTTTAAAAAAGCAATCAAATAGTTCTTTTTAATATTGCATTCGGCCTTCAGGTGTATAAGCGCTGTACATCCAGTTATTTTCTCCAGTATTTTCGCGAATTATAGTTGCTATTACTGTTGTTTTTTGTGGTGGCTGCTTGTCGTTTTGTTTTTGTTGATACTGTTTTTTACGTTTCGTAACATGGATAACGGTGATCAACCATCTACTTCATCAGGGCAAAAGGCTGACAAAAATTATTTACCGCCGCGAAGAAAGCGCAAGACCTGCCCTTTAAGCGAAACTGAAAAAGAAATTATCCTTGACACATACAAGTATGTGTACGCCGAAAATAAATGTAATTACGAATCCTTAATAAAAACAGAATGTGTCAGGAAAGCTGCTAAAATCTTAATGGTGTCTAGTTCTTCCGTGTTTAAAGTACTAAAGGAACACACTGAAAACAAGAATTTTCAGTCACCGCAAAAGTCAGGTCACAAATCCAAATTTTTTGATAATAATCTTTAATAACAATCTTTATTGGGACTAATAACATAAACTGGATGATTTCACACTCTCGAGCATTCGTCGTAAAGTTCATCAATTCTTTTATAGAAACGTACAACCTTAAACAAGGTAAAAAGGTGAATAGTTTACAATACAATTGGAATTTTGGAAACGGCTCCAACGATTTTCATGCAATTTGGTAACTGCGCAAGGGTTTCAGGGGCGGTAAATCGGTCTAGCTATGTGGATCCTAACATTATTAAAATGTTATGTTTTAAGTGTCTATATTTTTGAAAATAAAATAATAGGCACATAGCTTTCGTGCGAGAGTGTACTGTAAAGGTTGTGATCATTGAATATAACCTATACAATGATACAGGCCACTTAAGATATATTTTTTGAAAAGGAATAAAAAATTTAAAATTTGAAAATAAAAATAAAAGAATAGGGAGATGAGAAATAGACATGAAGAGAGGATGTTGGAAAAATGATTGTAAAATAGTTTATCTTTATTATAAAAAATATAACAAATTAATTAAATGTGTTTTAAATTATTATTACAAATGCAATGAAGCTTTACAAATGCAATGAAGCTTCACAAATGGTGGAGGCGCCGGGTATAGCGGCCCGATTGGTAAACCAGCTCCTACGCCCAGGGATGTGTTGACGAGCAAAGGGTCGACACAGGATAAATATTAATTATCAGAGAAGTAGCCGTATCTTTTTATTAAATTTTTATAAATTATTTATAACTAAGATGGAACTAGCCACGATAACTTTCGGTGGTTCAGGACAACAGGAGTGCCTAGATGAATTCGAAGAAATGTTTTACGCTTTAATAACTTTCAAGAGATGCTCGTCTGAAGAAGAAAAATTATCACTATTGCCCTCATTTTCAAGGGGTAACGCCTTACTTTTCTTCCGGGGCATTAAAGACACGTGCAAAAGCGTGCAGGAGGTATTTGATAGACTAAGGGAAGAGTTCCAAGAAGTAAATTACCAAGAATGTTCGCAATAATTATTTGCATAATGATGTAAATTGGTTTAGTGATTCGATTAGATTAAGGTTATATATATAGTGATAATTATAATTTACTAATATTGTTTTATTTTGGTGTGTTTCATATTGTTCGGGATCGGCGAGACTTCATAATGACGTCAGCATATTTGTGCATAAGAAAGATGCAGTGAAAAGGAACCACATCAAAAATTTAATTATTTTTTCATATTTATATTTTGAATGTTTAGTTAAAAATGTGAGATAAATATATTAACATAGTAATTGGATAGTGAGTATTTCGTACTAGATTATGATTATAGTATTAAGGTGGAACGATTAATAGGTATAATAATGGGTTGTATTGAGTTATAATGTCGAAGGGAGTGGCTTGGTAGAGTTAGTTGGATGAGTCGTATCAACGGGTAATATCTTTGAATGCAACATGGTAAGGCCATAGGCTATTTGTCATGGAATCCTGTTTTGGGATATCACGCATTTTAGAGATAGAACTCATAAGATAGGATTTAGGAAAGTAGGTGCTAGAGTAAAGTATTTGTTCATTAGGAGAGAAATGTGAAAGGTTGAAAATTGAAAGAAGTTGTATTATAGTGAGAGGTTGCTGATAATTTTTTTTATTTTATTTATTGGGTAATAGTTAGATAATAATGATTAGCGAATAGTTTATAATTACTTAGATAATAGAATGATTGATTATTTAAAACGTTACTTGTGGTAGAAGAATGGTTGGTAAATTTATCTCACGAGAAGGAATTCTAAATGTGGAATAAATTGGTCATTCCCGAGCATTCAGGATTACTTAGTAGAAATTATACCTAAATAATTGAAAAGAAGGTTGAGTATTATCTGAGCATACTTTAAATTTTAATTTGATAATCTCTGGATTCTATCAATTATAATGGTTTCTTATGTAAATTTTCTCATTAAGCTGGAAAGCTGTTAAATTAGCATATCTTTCGGATCTATGATGCTGACCTCATAATTGAAGCTCGGTAATTTTTATAAGAGCATTAATTGTTTGGTGATGAACATTTTTCTGATTGATTGTTGATGATATATGCTTTGTGTCTTGGTGTGATAGTTTTAAGGATGCCTTATCACTCTTGTTTATTATTGGATAAATCAATTTTAAAGATGAAGTAGTTTAATATTTTATGAAAAGAGTGATATGATATAAGGGCATCGTAGTTAGTGTGGTTCGGATAACTAAGATTAGAAAGGCAATTTTTGGTTGGTTTTTTGCTTTTCAAGTTTTTCGAAATGTATTGCTTCGAAAAGCTAGGTCCTAGCTGGATCTAATCTGGTTCATTCTAGTTTGTTATCATGCTTTCCAACCTTAGGTAGGGTGTCCAGTATTTTGTAACTTAGAAAAAAAAAAATTTTTTTTTTTTTAAAAAAAAAAAAATTTTTTTTATCCTCTAAGGGGGGGAGAATGTAAAGGTTGTGATCATTGAATATAACCTATACAATGATACAGGCCACTTAAGATATATTTTTTGAAAAGGAATAAAAAATTTAAAATTTGAAAATAAAAATAAAAGAATAGGGAGATGAGAAATAGACATGAAGAGAGGATGTTGGAAAAATGATTGTAAAATAGTTTATCTTTATTATAAAAAATATAACAAATTAATTAAATGTGTTTTAAATTATTATTACAAATGCAATGAAGCTTTACAAATGCAATGAAGCTTCACAGTACCCATGCGCAAAGACCGCCCCCACCACTTTCTTCCAGCGTTCTCTTTCGTGACGCGTACTATACCATGGTAATTACATGCTGTCAGTAACAAAATTTGTTGCAGTTCCGTTGCATTTACTAAAGAATCTGTTTAAACAATAAGAAAAAGATATGGATTCACCAGTCCCAAGCTGCTCCGTAGGTCCCTCATCCTTGGCATATATAAAAAGAAATAGTGGTAATGCCCTACTACATAACGGGCACCAGTACATATTAAAACAAAAATATAAAATGGGTTCAGAGGCCTGGGAATGTATCAATAGGAAAAAAAAAACAATTTCAGTAGAACACTACAGTAACATGCATATAACGAGTGATCTCATAACACGATCCAATTTTGAAGTCCCTAATAAACAGAAAACAGTCAAGCTAGAAACGCAACGGGGCCGTTGCAACTGTTTTTCCCAATGACCCCGCGAAGGGGCCGTTCTATAGGGGCTGTTGGCACTCACCCATTTTCAATAACCAATCTACGAATACTGATAGATTTTTATTCTTGTTTGAATTGAAAAATTGAAATTCAATAGATTATGCCGTCATCAGTAATCTTATTGATATGCAAGTAAGGACAAAACTTTCAGAATTTTTTTTTGACAAAATTTTACGGGAAAAGACAACGAGGAGGTCAAATCAAAAGATGGGAGGACGATCTACCAAAAGGATGGAGAAGGTCTGCCAAGGATAGAGAGAGTGGAAACAATTGGAGGAGGCCTATGTCGACAGACAACCTGACCAAACTGGTTGCTAATAAATTATTACTTATTTGTTGTGTGAATTAGATTTAAGAATAGTAATGTTTTATAAGAATAGTACGTAAGTTAAAAGGTCAGCGAATAAAGGCTTTTATTATTATTATAAGGACAAAATTTTAGATTAGTCCAACTTTTCGCAAGAATCGAGGATAGGTAAAATATTGGAAATGCCGTAAGAGGACAAAGGACGAAGGAAAATTGAATATTATTAAAAATACCGCAATACAAAGAAATACCTCAATTATAATTCACTATAAATATCATAATATACAGTATATAAATTAATACTAATAAATATTATAATACATTGGAACATTATATAGTGAAACCTGGTTATATCACATAACCAGGTTTCTTTCGATCTTGAAGATACCTAACTTTATCCTGACAAATCGTATTTTAGTGTCTAATAAAATATGGTATTCACGTGCCGTGTAGTTTTCGCCAACTTTAAACGTCACTTGTACAAGCAATACAAGTATCATTATTGGGAAGAGATTTTGACATTACAATATTAAATTAACCTTCACCCATACAAATACACAAGTGGCTTTAATCAGACTGAATGAATGACCATTTCTAGACTGGTCCATAGACTGCATCTGGTAAATCTATGATGAGAACCAACAAATTTGTCTCACTTAAAGTTTCCTTCCAAGCGAAGCGCGACCCCACAGTTTAACGTCAATTTTCACATTGCCAAAAGAAGACAAGAATACATTTAATTCGCTCTCGTCAAATACTAAGTAACTTATTGTTTAAAATGTATTAATTTGTACCTAGATCTCATCATCATAGTCTTAAGATCCCGATATAGAACGACCTTCACCGAGATGCTTATTTAATGAAACGTATTTTATATTTAATTTAATATGCCAATAAATATATTGTATATGGGTTGCACCGTTTATCTCGGAATGCTCTTCAACTCCCGGAAGATTCGATAAACCAATAAAACGAAACAAAATCTGCAATTTTGCTTCTCAATGTATGACTAAAGTCTTGAGTACCAAAGACAAAAACAAGAGAGTATTGTTGAAAATGGAACGACACGTATTTGGGCGACTTTTGGCAATGAGTCTAAACAAAAAATTAATCTCGAATTTTGCCTTACTTTTCCACTACCACCATTGCCCCCTGCTCTTTTTGCATGTACTGGAGAGATGTTAAAAACTTCGAAATCAACGTTAGCAAAGGTTTTGAAATCCAAAACTAAAATGGTTGAGCCAACACATATCAATGTTGAAATAATATATGGTTTTATTACTTGCATGTAATCGGATCTTCTATAGCTCAAACTTTTGATAAAATTGCCGAGTCAATACTCATAAAAATATGTTCAACAAACGCGACAGAAATACATTTAATTTTTGATCGCTACTTATCATCGTCAATCAAAATTCCGAACGTGAAAGCAGAAAAGAATTCGATATTCCGTACAAAATTTCGGGACTTCAACAAACTAGACCAAAAATTTTTTTGCAAAGCCTTAAAAATTATCGCTTTAAAGAGGCTCTGGTGCTGTTTCTGGCTGATTATTGGCAAAACGACAATTTGGTAACGATAATCCAAAACAAAAAAATCTTTTTAACCGTCGACCATCACTGTTACTCTTATCAAGTTCAGGAAAATTCCGTAAAAAATACTGAAGAAACTAATTATGAATGTCATCACGAAGAGGCAGATACATGGATAATTTTTCATGCTTCTAAAGCGGAACCAGGCTCAAGAGTTTTAATTATAGCCTTTGATACTGACGGTTTGATTATTTTGTTAGGAAATATGCACAAACTTATCGGATCAGAATTTTGGCTTGCCAGTTCAGCTACAAAAAAGAGTAATAATCAAACTGTTCATTGTATTAATTATACCGATTTAGCGTTGGAGTTAGGAATTAAATTATGCCAAAGTCTTCCAGCCTTCCATGCATTTACAGGTTGCAATTACACGGCAGCATTTTACAACAAAGGGAAAGTAAAACCTTTTCAGCTATTATCAAAAAATAAAAAATATCAAACAGTTTTCGCGTCGTTAACAGATGCTGCTGATATTTTCATTGGTGAAAAAATGAAGACTGTTCAAGAATTTACGTCTAGTATATCTAGTATGTATGGTATCAGGAACTGTACCAGTGTGAATGATGCGAGACATCGCATTTTTATGAAGAATTACTCTGCAAAAGAAGACAGCGAGCACTTTTCAAAAAAATAAAAGGCTTCGAAAATATGCCACATGAAATTTTCGTAAATTTCATGTGGCATAATGCAACGGATCCAATATGCGTGAAACTTCAACCTGAGAACTGCGGTTGGTTCTTAGATGAATATTTAAAACCAGTAGGATTCATTGGGGACCATACACTTTTAAAAATAGAAGACATTGTCGAAAGAACTGAAACAGATGACGAAGTGATGACGAAGAAGATTCAGAAGTTGGAGATCACAGTTATATGTCCAATGGCTCGGAACCTGAATAATTTAAAAAAAAATTGTACTTTTATTTTATTTTTCAATAAACAGAAGTATTCCTTTAATTGTTGTTTTTTATTTTGGCTCCCAATAATAAAGATAAAATTTACCAGATTAGTAATATATTACACGTTTCAACTGAGAATAGGATTGGAAATGACCTTTAGTTGTCAAAAGTGATTAGAAAAGTACTGTCAGCAAAGTAACTTTATTTGCTTATCAATAATATCTTTTTCTTTTACCTAAACTCAGTAATTTGAAGCGAAAAACGTCTTAAATTGAAATAGAAATAGTCTTAAATTGAGATAAAAAAAGAAATACTATTTTATTTCAATAATTTCATTGTTGGATACTATGTTAATAAGTTGAATTGCCAACCGCCATTTTGTTGTTGTTGATGTGCCTTGTCGAGTATATGAATTTTATGGCAACTTTCCAAGTTCCAATAACAGTTTAACTAACAGAATTTAAAATAAAAATGTTAAATTCTGTTAGTTATGTAGTTGTTTCCCGTTAAAAAAAATTAATTTGTTGTTATTTCTCATTGTTTTTGTTTATTAGTGTTGTTATTTTGAACTTGTCGTTATTTGTTATTATTTTTAATTGTATTTGTCTCGCTAATTGCTCGAAAATTAGCAAACGATAACGAAAAAGTGATAGATATATTATCTAATATATAAAATTCACGTGTCACAGTGTTAGTTACCGTACTCCTCCGAAACGGCTTGACCGATTTTTATGAAATTTTACATGTATATTCAGTAGGTCTGAGAATCGGCCAACATCTATTTTTCAAACCTTTTTTTTCTTTTTTTTTTTAGTATGGCAAAACAACGTTTGCCGGGTCAGCTAGTCTAATATATAAAATTCACGTGTCACAGTGTTAGTTACCGTACTCCTCCGAAACGGCTAGACCGATTCTTATGAAATTTTTTATGCACATTCAGTAGGTCGGAGAAACGGCTAACATCTATTTTTCAAACTTTTTTTTTTGTGTTGCAAAACAACGTTTGCCGGGACAGCTAGTTATATTATAAAAATGTCTTTTTTTGGTGATCCTACCAAAATTTTTCAAATTGACAACTATAACGTCACAACGTGACGCAGGGTCAATCCTATTCTCATTTGAACGTCATAGTATATGTATTACTATAACCTTCTTTTTTACTAAAGATGTGTATAAACTTTAGTGTCACATAAAAAATATACACACATAAATAATTAATTGATTAAAAAATAAAAAAAAATTAATAACTATTTCTCTATATTAAGAATAAACTACTCCAAAATTATGCACAGCATATACGAGTCTATCGCTATCCTTTTCATTTCCAAGCACAAATAGCATGCGCACTCTCTTTCTTTAACGCGTTCAATGCTGAATAATTTGCGAATTTATAGCCAATGCTAAGAAAAGAGTCATTCGCCCAGTGCTGAAAACGCGTATGTGCGTTCAAAAAATTTTTCGCGTAGTGCTAAGAACGCTTATATGCGTTCATAAAAAACTCGCGTAGTGCGGCTGGACGCTATAGCGCGTTGTCTTTTAGCTTCCCGCAGTGCGGCCGACGCTTATGTGCGTTCGGTAACTTTCGAGTTTTATGACTGTCATATAACAATTACGGGTCATATAAAGGTGTTGGATGGATAAAGGTGCTTCCACACTAGTGTTTATTTGTAAGAGATTTTGTGAAGTTTACGCCATAATATATCTTCGTTCGGTTTTGTTAAAATAGTAAGTTATACCTTAATAAAACAGTAATAGTAAAGGTACCCTCTCCCGAAAGCTCTTTTATTCTTAATTTTTTTTAATTTACGACTCTTCGCCCGCCTCGTAATAGACACCATTTATAAATAGACTAAAACTACCTATTACTTTAGTTAAAAGAGCGAGTCATAATAAAATTATTTCAATAATCTATTGTACTAAATTAGGTTATTGTTGTCGTCGCCGCCGCCCCCCCCCCTGCAAGATTCGTAGCAGAAACCTGACTAGTGTGTAGTCTCCTTTACAATTCCACATTTTACGACCGCTTCGAAACAATAGACACCCAGAATACACGCTATAAACGCACAGGTGCGGCGCACCCCGCTTGCCTACAGATTTTTTTTTGTATGGACGCGTATACGCGTCGGCCCGCACTTGGTGAAGATCAGAAAAACGCGCATAAGCGATAGCCGCACTGAACGTATTAAATGGGCGGACTATAAACAGCTGCTATGCTGTGTCCTTTTCTATCGCATGGGATGGTTGGTTTGGGACCTCTCAGTCGCACATATTCACTCGCAGCGATATTTTACTTTTTGAAATTCGACAACCGGAATTCGGGACTGATTTTTCGCAGGCAACCCTATACCACCGTGTTCATAATAAAATAATATTTTATTTTATTTAAGTTCGATTCAATAATCAGACCGTTGCAAAATGCTAGTATAGATTTACCTGTTTACACCTGGCAACCCGTTAGTTGTGACCCGAAAAGAATAGGCAACCTAACGTTTGCATATTCTATGGGCTTCATACTTTCGATTGGTATAGAATTTATCTAATAATCAAAAGGGTAAAATAATTTAAAAATTTTTTTTTTTTAATTATTAATTAAAAATACTCTAGACTATAATTTGTTAGGCAGCCCATAAGCAATATATTTATTGGTATATTAAATTAAATATAAAATACGTTTCATTAAATAAGCATCTCGGTGAAGGTCATTTTATATCGGGATCCTATACTATCATAATCTTTATTGCTTAGTATTATTTTTCTTTTATTGTAATACTTATGTAAATCGATTGTGCAGTATTGAAATTTGGAGTTTATATTAGAGAATATAATATATATGTTACCGGCTAACACTCACTTTTATGGGATCGATGATGTCAACCCAGGTTTGGAGCATATCCGATGCTTATCATCAGGACGAGCGCGAGGACATCATCGATCCCATAAAAGTGAGTGTTAGCCGGTAACATATAATTATTTTCTATGATTGTGTAGTAATGAAAACTTTTTCTTTCTTTCTTTCTTAAATGTAAGCGGTGTCAATTCTGCGGCTCCGTTTGCGTTTGGCCACGCCCATTTCTCATACAAAACAGAGACAACTCGACCGGAGGGAGACCAGTCAAATCTTTCCTATTTTTATATTAGTATTCATTAGCGCCATCTATCCAGCGCCATGTCTTCATGAGATTCTTCACGAGGATAATCATCTAATTTTGTTGCTTCGTCTATTTTCTTCTTTCGATTCCTGAATAGAAAAAAATAATTTGTAAACTCTTAAGCCTTTTGAAGGTCTAATGGTTCATGTGAATAGTTCACAGGGTCGCGGGTTCGATCCTCACAGAAAATAAGTATTTGTGTGATATTGTGATATTTATATTTGTTACATAAACATTTGTATATTGAGACTATGTGTTTTCTATCCATCCATCCATAAACCTTTTTCCGTCCACTACTGGACACCTGGAGACCTCCCCCATAGAACGCCACAACGCGCGGTCCTGCGCTATCTGCATCCACTGTCTTCCAGTGGCGTGCACTCTATACAAGCACATAAGCACTGCTTTACTTGCCATTCACAGATATTTTAATAAAACGTTCGTATGTTTTAGATGACTTTATTCATTTATTTACTATTAATTAAACAAAATATTATAACTTAAAAACGCCTACCTAATAATTCATAAATAGCACCAATATGTGCTTGCAAATTGTTTTTTGCCAGGCGTTTGGCGAAGGAATAATATTAGCGCAGCTAGCAAGCTCGACATCGCCCGCCTGCCATGAGTTCATATGTGTGTAGAAATTTTGGTGTCCGTGCACAGTTCGCAAACGCACACAGGCTTACATATCCAAGACAATTTACACTGAAAATCCTGCGGCCTGCTTTAGCGATCGGATGTTATCGCGAGTATTCGGCAATGTTCGTTCGTTACTTAGTCGGAAGTCTAATAAATCACGTATGCATTTTTGTTTAGTAAGGTTTAATTTATTTAAATAGCAGAAATATTTTGGTTCGACGGAGGCCATTTTACTTTTTCGTGTGATTCATTGAACTGTTTAATATTGAGTTTCTTTAATTTAATAATTGTATGGATTTTCGTTTGTTGATTTTAAAATGTTATTTGATTGTGAAATGTGTGTTGATAGTGTGTGTTTGTTAAAAATTAAAAATAACAAGTTCAACAACTAAGCCAGCAAAAAGGTAGGTAATGGTGCCTATTCTATGTGCAGAACTAAACTTAACCATTCACACGTTCAAGGATACTTTGATATTCAAAAAAAAAGGGCAATTTACGTCCAAGGTTACTTTTATATCCATAGCGACATATTTTATAAAACCGACATCTATGGACAAATTGCGTTATTTTTTGCGTCTATAAGTTGTGTAATAGATAGCTGATGAATTACTTCACAATCCATAATCACTAGATGGCAGTTTTTATCTTCAGTCCACTTTACGCTTTGTGTTTAGTAAACAAGTGGTTTTGAAGTTGCAGCGGATTGTCGTAAGTAGTTTAGTTTTATTTATGAGTTCATAGATTATTAATATTATTATACATCAAGATAAACTAGATGATTTGTGCTTTATAATTAAGTATACATATAGCATACATATCACAGTTTTAAGAGTAAAATCGAGTTATATTTTGAATTGTTATGTTTTCTCCTCTGTCCTCTTCTGTTCTCATTTTTAATACTTTAAAATAAATTTTCAGATCTTAAAAAATAGATAGATTTCATCTGTAGTCTTCTAGTAATTTTTCGTAGTATTTGTCTTCACTCTAGGTATTATAGATAAGAAGCTATAAAGGTTTTTTGTTGCAACATGCGAGCGCGGTACCGATCGAATCAGCGCCACGCGTAGCTGGACGGACAACGGTATAATAGGTATTTAGGTCGGGACGTGGGAATGGTTATCTTAAGGGCCTACATCAATATTATCGTATATCATCGCCGACACGTACATATTAACACAGCCAGTAGGCACAGAAAATGAAGAATTAGGGATACTTTTCCTATTTACTCAAAATCTACTAAATATATTTTAATTCTGATTTACGTGTTTCTATATATAATAGTTACTTATGTTTCTAAAGTTATTTCATTAGTTAATACGCGATAATAGACCGACAAATGAAAAAAATAAGAAATGAGAGAGGTATTTTCGCTAAGATTTTCTATCGAGAAAACTTTTTTCAATCGCGTTTCTGAGTTTATGCGATCCTAGATCATATATTGAAAAAACATATACCTACTTAAAAATTAGAGCTCTAGCCATTCAATCTAAAGAAACAATGAAAACTTCGTACATAGAAAAATGCACGAAGCTATTTTGGTATCCTCTTAACTAAAAAATGAAAACAGCTATTGCTGTATCTTAAATGTTTCGCTATTTTTTTGCACACATTTATATGTTAAAATGTATGAAATGTTAAAAGTTATGAAACGTATGTACATACGTACAATACGTACATGTACGTATGTATGTACGTACGTAGTTATTGTTTAGTAATTCTAGTACAGTGTGGACTGATTCGGGATATTCAGATTTAAATTTGTTCTGTTGGCATGGTTTCCGACTTAGAGATCCGTCGCGTGGCTATGCTAAAAATCTATAAAAGAAAAAGTTTTTGTGACTGCCTACCCTACGTTAAATAGCAGTGCACGCCGCTGCTGTCTTCTATGTACAAGTACTGTTATATTTACACAAGAATTTTCTTGTCTAAATATCAAATTAATATTTATTCAAATGAATACATTTGAATAAAAATGAAGCCAAACCATCCATGTGGTGATGGATTAAGAATGAAAGTGTCACCACCCCTTTTCTTCCCGAGGATACTGTAAGAGCCAGCTAAAGGACACTGTACACAGATAACATTCTCTGTGAGAGACGGAAAGCTCGAAAAAAACCCTGTACCACAACGCCTGGTCAGCGCGATACAGTAGACCATAATCCCTCCCAAAGTGGAGGAAGCTCGTGCCCAACAGTGGGACGTAAATGAGCTGGAGAGAGAGCAGCCAAGGAAGTGTATTTGGATCATAACAGCTGGCGATCTATAGTCTCAAGATGCAGCCCACATTCTGGGATTCTTTGGAGAGACCAATGTCCAGCAGAAAAGTCAAAATATTTTATTTCAAGTTGGCATGTTTTACAAGCTCTTTTGAAACGTCAGAAACTAGGTGTCTGTTCCAAACGCGAATCCTATGGAGAAAAACAGACAAGAAACTCCATGGTTTTTTTTCATTTTTTAGGGTTCCGTACCCAAAGGGTAAAAACGGGACCCTATTACTGAGACTTCGCTGTCCGTCCGTCCGTCCGTCCGTCCGTCCGTCCGTCTGTCACCAGGCTGTATCTCAAGAACGGTGATAGCTAGAGAGTTGAAATTTTCACAGATGATGTATTTCTATTGCCGCTATAACAACAAATACTAAAAATAAAATAAAATAAATATTTAAGGGGGGCTCCCATACAACAAACATGATTTTTAGGGTTCCGTACCCAGTATCTCAAGAACGGTGATAGCTAGACAGTTGAAATTTTCACAGATGATGTATTTCTATTGCCGCTATAACAACAAATACTAAAAATAAAATAAAATAAATATTTAAGGGGGGCTCCCATACAACAAACCTTATTTTTTATACCGTTTCTTGCTCGATACTAATAACGTTGCCTTATGTTGCATAGATAATGGTACGGAACCCTTCGTGCGTGAGTCCGACTCGCACTTGACCAATTATTTTTTAAATAATATTATACATAGTTGTATCAGGGGTGTTAGAAAAGCTGATGGATACATAAATACAATAAATACCTTTTAGGATATGGTTCCTTTAGATGAAATGTACGATAATGTAATCTCATACTGCTGCTCTGTTTGAATCGTTTATCACACATAGTGCAAGCAACTGGTTTTTCACTTGTATGAGTCTGAAACAAAACAATAATTATTAACACAAATATTTGTACAGCTGTTTTCCATGTCTGTCTCTCCAGCCCATTGACATCCCACTGTTGGGCACGGGCCTCATCCATTTTGGAAGGGATTATGGTCTACTGTGCCGCACTGACCAGACGTGTTGACACAAGGTTTATTTTCTAGTTTTTAGGGTTCCGTACCCAAAGGGTAAAAACGGGACCCTATTACTGAGACTTCGCTGTCCGTCCGTCCGTCTGTCACCAGGCTGTATCTCAAGAACGGTGATAGCTAGAGAGTTGAAATTTTCACAGATGATGTATTTCTATTGCCGCTATAACAACAAATACTAAAAATAAAATAAATATTTAAGGGGGGCTCCCATACAACAAACATGATTTTTTTACCGTTTCTTGCTCGATACTAATAACGTTGCCTTATGTTGCATAGATAATGGTACGGAACCCTTCGTGCGCGAGTCCGACTCGCACTTGACCAATTTTATTTATCTCTTACAGAGCATATTATCTCTGTACAATATTCCTTAGCTGGCTTTTACAACACCATGGGTAGGAACTTAAAATATCACTTATATTTTTAATCTGTCACCACACGGACTGTTTTCTATATATTAATCCACATATTTACGAAAAAGTGAATAGGCATTCAATACCGAATATACGTCACTTTAGCCTGGCTAAATCGTACTTCAGAGTATGATAAAAGATATTGTTATGTGACGTGTAGTTTTAGCACACTACAAACGTCAGTTTTACAAGCAATATAACAAGTATACTATTGGGAAGAGATTTTGTCGTTACAACAAACCATGGCGTGTAATTTATAGACACACATAGATACATTTTCACACACACATAGATATGTTACATAGATATGTTTATCAAGCTCAGTGAGTGATGTAGCCATAGACACTCTCTCTCCATCCCATTTATGTCCCACTGTTGGGTAAGGGCCTCCTCCACTTTGAGAGGGATTATAGTCTACTGTGCCGCGGTGACCAGATCACAGAGTTTATTTTCAAGGTTTCCGTCTCTCAAAGAGGATGTTATCTGTGTGCAATATCCCTTAGCTGAAATTAAAAGCACTCTAGAAGGAGATGGGGTGGTGACACTTGTATTTTTAATCCGTCACCACACGGAGAGCTATAGACACTACATCTGGTAACTCTGTGTGTGTTGTTGTGTTTCTAAAATATTATTTTTTATCCTTACTAATTAATAAATGCGAAAATCGGAATTAAAAACTAAGAATCTTGACAAGCTTAAGTGTTAATGTGTGTAACCAAACCATAGTGCGATTTAAAAGAACTGTACGACGCCGTCTATCGAGTGATATGGTAAACTTCTGTTTGTTAAGGTTTAATTTCTAAATTTCACGCGTACGAAGTCGCAGGCAGCAGCTTGTAATTATATACGGACATTTTGAACAAGTGGGACTATAATGAGCTGGAAACATACCGCGCTGATCGAGGTTTGAAATTTCCGAGTTTTTCTTCCCAAAGCGAAAGAGCTCCGTGCCCAGTAGTGGGACACTAATAGGTTAATAAAGAAGATATAAACTTACCAGTTGATGTGTAGTCATGCCACCTTTACTATTAAACTCTTTACCACAAGTACTGCACGAATATAATTTCTCCCTTGTATGAGTATTAACATGACTAGATACACTTCCAGGCTGAAACATAACATAACCTTGATTCTACTGATATAACTCGAACTCCTGCGAACTACACAGCGCATGCATCTTGAGGTGACGTATAACCCTGACACTGAACTTAAACGTAGATCTGATCGTGTTTGTGATCCTGTTCGTCACCGTACCTCCCTGGCTGGCTGACAATACTACTGCCTAGCCCCGATATTGTACAATAAGATTAATCGAATTTTAAATATATACAACATGCCTGCTAGTAAACTTAAAAGAACATTAACTAAATGTTGTGTGTGTTCTACCGCCTGTATAATGGGCTGTGTTCTGATGAGTTATTTGAAATGGTGCCAACGGCAAATTTTTATCACCGCACCTCTCGGCATCGGCAGCGAGTTCATTCGCACACCTTAGAACCATTACCATCCCGTACCGTACGATTTAATAGAAATTTTATACCACGTACAATTAGGTTGTGGAATGAACTACCTGCCGAAGTTTTTCCATTGGACTACAGCATGGGGCTCTTCAAAAAAGGGATTAAAAGATTTCTGCAGGGTTGGCGACGCGCGAGTGACACCTCTGGTGTTGCAAGCGTCCATAGGCTACGGTAACTGCTTACCATCAGGCAGGCCGTAAGCTTGTTTGCCACCGTAGTGGTATAAAAAAAAAAAAAGAAAAAAAAATGGTTATTAGATCTTGATTACAATGAAACAGAGGTTCTTATAAGTCATCAACGCTAAGACTTGTTGTTATGAAATCACACACACACACACACATACACATATATTTAATTTGTAACTTGCATGCTATATTCACTAGATAATAAAATTTTAAATTACACTTAGAATCAAATTAGTTACGATAGTTAAAAATAAATACAATACTTTGTAGTACAATTTGTGTAAAGTGGAAGGCGTTGGCATCTGTGATACAATTATCATAATTAGTACAGATGCTAATGTTCGTATTATATCAGTTACTATTGTAAAATTTTTGCTCAATAAAGTTATGTTATGTTAACTGTAATATATATGTCGGAGTAACATAATAGAGAATGGAACTGCTATGGTTTATAATTGGTCTACAAATTGTAGAAATTATCTTTTAGATGTTCATACTTCAATCTGACATTCTCTTTCACACATAAAAGGTTTCCACTACAGGTCTCCAATCAAATCTCCCTTTAACCTGGCCCTTTACCACCAAGATAATGACGTTCACTCAAAACGTCGCCTCTCAATCGTCAATACACTTTCTTTCAAATTTCGGGTTCGATTCCCGGTCAGGACAATCATTTGTGTGATTTTTCTAATTGTCATACAAATGTTTGTACTGCGTCTGGGTGTTTCTATGTATTATAAGTATGTATTTGCAACAAAAAAAAGTAGTATATGTATTCTATCCGTATTCTGGTACCCATAACACAAGCATATACGCTTAGCTTGGGACCGTTAGCAGAGGACGTTGTGTGAAATGTCCATGAATATTTATTTATTTATTATTTATTTCAAATACACACTTTATAATTATACACACGCGGTTATAGTATAAACTCTTTATCACTACTGTGAGTGAGCAACTAGTCAGACAGCGATTCGCCCTGTCTAACGTCTCAAACGATACTGACTGTTAGCTCTGTCGCTCTGTGGGTCTCTCATATTTATACCGACTGCGAGGTGGAGCAATGTAAAACACAAGGTGGGGCTAAAACACGTGTTAGGACTTGTCTACAATTCTTTACGTAAACAAATCATACGTTCACGTTTGTTTATTTTAATTGTCGCTCCGTCATATATAAAATTCTCGTGTCACAATGTTCATTCCCATACTCCTCACAAACGGCTTAACTATGGAACTTTGGAATATAAATGTTATACGTTACAATTGTACATAACTCAAGGTATTAGTTAATTAGTCTTTGTTTCATCGCAATCGGTCCACTCAATCAAGAGATATTTACATAATATGAAATTTCTCACGAAATTTGGTTACTTGAAGAATCAAAAAATTATTAGGTCGATCGAAAAAATATCGATCCATGCGGACGGAGTCGTAGGCACAGTTAGTATAATATAAATCTCACCGCTAAAGAGAGCCCACAAATTTCACATATGTGCCGCTCATTGGGCGCAAAGAATGACGTCCTAGGATGTTCAGCCAAATGATGTTTACGACAAGCTGCCTGGGTTGCAAAATGTTTACCACACTGAAATAAAAGAACAATTTAAAATCAACTAGTTTCAAACGCACTTTCAATACCCAAAATAACTAATTTTTGCATGAAAATCTTTTAACCGACTTCAAAAAAGGGGGAGGTTCACAATTCGTCTGTATTTTTCATATTTGTTACCTCATAACTTTTAACTGGGCGAAGCGATTTTAATGATCCTTTTTTTATTTAAAAGCTGACGCTTCCCGTGTGGTCCTATTGGCACCAGGTCAGGGACTGATGGTTATCTCCAAAGATATCGAGGAAAACCCTCAAATTTCAAAAGCATACATCTTTTTCACATATTATGTATCTATATAATCAAAGAGTAGACTACTGAGGTGGTCTCATGAAGGCGGTTCAATTTTATTTTAATTACCCAATTATTTATAACCAAAGCTTTGCACAAATTTTCATTAAAAACATGACCGACCCAAAATAGCAGACATTTTAAACTAAAATTTAGCCGATACATAATCATATTATGAATACTCATTTTCAAAAAGTATTCCCTCATACTCACAATATGGCAGTCAGTTGGTATTCGTGGAAGTCTTTTCTTCTGATTACGACGTCTCTTTCTTGGTTTTAAATTTATGGGCACCTCCACTTCTAAGTCTCTGGCGAAAATAAACATAATTAAAATAAATAAATAAATATTCATAGACATTTCACACAACGTCCTCTGGTCCCAAGCTAAGTTTATATGCTTGTGTTATGGGTACCAGAATACGGATATAATACATATAGGTACTACTTTTCTTTTGTAAATACATACTTATAATACATAGTAAACACCCAGACGCAGTACAAACATATGATATATGATGACTAGCTAATGCCAGCGACTTCGTACGCGTGGAATTTAGAATATTTTCTCCATTTGTACAACATTTTTCACTAATGATTCACCTCCAAAATTAAAATCAAATCAAAAATCATTTAATAAATCAAATTGTGGTGGAAGAAGTTGATCACCGCAAGCGGGACTTGAACCTACGACCTCGGATTACCGTTCCGTAGGTCTACCAACTGAGCTTATGCGGTCGTGCTCACAGTAACCAAATTACATCACCACAATCGTCACTCGATTGAGTTTATATATTTTTACGTACAACGCCATCTATCAAGATTGCTTTGCAACAATCTCGACCAACCACCTAGTATTCTTTACAGAATACAATTGGGCTGAAAATAATGACGCGACTGTTATTACTAAAGTAATTTATTAATATTGCAATTGACATGCTATGCTTTTACTTAATAAATAAAATGTATTATGTGATCAACTTTTTCCACCACAATTTGATTTATTAAGTAAAAGCATAGCAATCAATCAATTGCAAAATTAATAATTTACTTTAAAAATCACTTATTTATGCAGGCACATTTTTTTTTGCCACAAACATGGGCTCTTTTGATATGCCCAAATCTTTTTCCCTATCACCGGTTCAGGACTTTCAATCCGCTGAGAAGAACTGGCGTGAGAAACTCAGCAGATATCGTTATATTTAGTCACATTACTATTTTTTTTAATATTTAATACAATAGTGCTTACAACACAAATAAACTAAAATATGTGTTGCTATGGAACAATTTACTCCCAAGCTTTCTCTCCAGCCCATTTACGTCCCACTGTTGGGCACGGGCCACGTCCACTTTGGGAGGGATTATGGTCTACTGTGCCGCGCTGACCAGGCGTGTTAGCACAGGGTTTATTTTCGAGTTTTCCGTCTCTCACAGAAGATGTTATCCATGTGCAATATCCCTTAGCTGACTTTTACAGCACCTTTGGGAGGAGATGGGGTGGTGACACTTGTTTTCTTAATCCGTCACCACACGGAGATGTCCCAAGCTTTATTGTCATTAAAATCCTTCTGTTGGATTAACACTCTAGGTTTATAGTATTTAACAAACAATATGTTAACTTACTCAAGTCCATCAACATGCATAGCAGAATGTAGTAAATGTTCTTCGTATGCATTTCTTGTTTCAAACTTTATATCACATCGGTTACAATATTCCCCAGTTTCTTCGGTAACTTCAGAAACTGTCTGAAAAACAATATATTTATTTTATTTTCCATAATCCTTATTACATATTGTATATTGTAACATTTTAATAACATTGTAAGTATTATTATTATTAAGTATTTAAAAAGAAAATATTGATTTAATCAAAAGCTTAACGCATTCACTGCTGAGAAATTTGCGAATTTATACCCAATGCTAACAAAAGTCGCATTAGCCCAGTGCGGTAAACGCTTATGTGCGTCCAGAAAATTTTTCGCATGGTGCTATGGACGCGTATGTGCGTTCATAGAAAACTAACGTAGTGCGGCTGGACGCAACGCGTTGTCGTTTACCTTGTTAAAGTGCGGTCGACGCTTATGTGCGTTCGGCAACTTTCGAGTTTTATGACTGTCATATAACAATTACGGGTCATATAAAGGTGTTGGATGGATAAAGGTTGTAACACTAGTTGTTTATTTGAGAGAATTTTTGTGAAGTTTACGCCATATTATATCTTCATACAGTTATTGTTAAAATAGTAAGTAATAACCTAAATAAAAACAGTAATAGTAAAGGTACCATCTCCCGAAAGCCCTTTTATTCTTAATTTTTTTTTATTTACGTTTCGCCCGCTTCATAATATACACTTTATAAATAAACTAAAACTTCTTATTACTTTAGTTAATAGACTGAGTCATGATGAAAATATTTCAATAATCTATTGTACAAAACTAGGTTATTGTTGGCGCCGCTGCCGCCGGACCCGACTACTGCAAGATTCGTAGCAGAAACCTGGCTAGTGTTTAGTCTCCTTTAGAATTCCATATTTTACGTCTTCGAGACACCCAAAATACTAGGCTATAAACGTGCGGCGGCGCACCGCGCTCGTCTAAAAAATGTTTTTTGTACGGACGCATATATGCGTCGGCCGCACTTAGAAGATCAGAAAAACGAGCATAAATAAGTTTCTTACGGGCGGTTCTTTTCAGCAGAATGCGTCCTGAACCGGTGGTAGGGAAAAAAATTCTGGAGCTAAAAATTGTGTCTACATGATTAAATGGCTTTTTCATTACATTTCCCTGTAATCTATAAAATATCGGCAATGACAGAGTTTGTCTCGCACACGAAGGGTTCTATACCGTAATTATCATCATATTATATTGGTCATGTTAGCAGCTCCAAATAACGGTATAAAGGCAATGATAACTATTTGTTGTTGCAACATCAACTAATATTTATATAACCTGTGACATTTTCAGATCTCTAGCTATCACCGGTCCTAAGATACAGCCTGCTGACACACGGACAGGTGAAAGGACAACGAAGACTTATTCATAGGGTCAATGTTTTACCTTTTGGTACAGAACCTATAACAAACTTGATCTAAAAGGGCTATAATTATAAAAATGAGAGTACAATAATGTTGAAAAAGACATACTTACAGAATTAACATGTTTAATTTTCCTATGAATTCTAAGTCCAATAGCACTCACAAACGAAGCCCCACATAGAGTACACACATGTTCACTTCTATGTGTGCGTAAGTGCGTGTAATATGTTGTTAAATGTCTGCGGAGAAACAATTCATTATTGTAACAATACCAAACTCCATTCTGCCGTGACTAACTCTGTATATCTCTGTATATTAACTAACTAGCAAATCTGCGGATATACAAAATTCAACATTTACAATTAACAGTTTTGAAAAACCTTAAAAAATTGTCAACAAGTCACATCAGTGCTCAAATTTATCAACTGCCGTTTGTAGGCCTATTGTCTTTAATACAAGTTATTTCCAATAACTTAGCTAAGGCACTAGTCACCACTACACAGGTTCTCTTTTGCATATCCTATCTCTTACCCTTGTTTCATATTTATTTTAATAAGTGATCTTTTACTGATATAATTTTTACTAATAATGTATAATTCAATTTATTTTGTTCTTGTAATCTTATTACCCTGCATGCATTTTAGTTACGTATTGTGAATTTTATTTTAGTTACTATGAATTGAATGTATTTTTTTATAAGTCATCTTTTGTAGTGGTGAATAAATAAATAAATAAATCTACCAAATCGGTTGGAAATAGGTACCTACTTAAAAATTTTGTTTTATGCTCAAACAAACAAAATATAAGTAACTAGTTGCTGCACGCGACTCTGTCCACGTGCAATTTAGAAAATTTTCCCCGTTGTTGTAACATTTTTCACTACTGCTTCGCTTCTACTGGTCGTAGCGTGATGTTTTATGGCCTAAAGCCTTCCTCGATAAATGCCCTATGTAACGCTGAAAGAATTTTTTTAAATCTGCCCAGTGGTTCCTGAGATTATATCCTGCTTTATATTATTAGTTTAGATAGGTATAAGAAACATACTTAAATTCTTGATCGCAATGTGCGCATTTTCTTATAACTCCATTATGATACTCCTCGTGAAATAATGCCGTAGTTCTGAAATGATAACAATAGATAGGAATAAAATAATTTACTTAATTGAAAAACTAAAAAACACGCTTGAATTTTTTTTATTTACTGCATTGTCATCGGTCCTTTTTAAATATGCAAAATTTCAGACCGATGCGATTACTGCAAGTGGGTTACAATTACTTTCAAAGATTCCATTATGTACATTAATTTCTGATTATAAAAATGTGTCTACAGATTTTATTTAACAAAAATGTGTAGTAAATATCTCATACGTCACAATAAACCATAGTTCATAATTTTATTATTATCAAAATAAAAAAAAATTTAAAAATTACATACTCACTCTAAAGGACAAACAAGATCACATCTTAAACACTTATACTTAGTATAATGTTGCCTCATGTGTTTCCTTAGAAAACATTTCCATTTGAATCTCATATGACAGAATCTACATTCTATAGGACCTACAGTCTGTGAACAAATGAAAATGTTTTAAATCAAAATCGAATCAATGGACCACCAGCGCTAGTTTAAACTAGAGATGTAACGGATATCCGGTATCCGGCCTATCCAGCCTTGTTTTCACTATCCGGCCGGATACCGGATAGTAATACAGTATCCGGCCGGATACCGGATAGTAAAATTTTAAAAGTCTGATTATTTTACATCAGGCAAATCATACTCCAATAGGTTATGGACACCGTTTATTTTTACAATCACACATCAAAAATTTTTGTTTTATTAATTAATACTTTAATACTCAAAATTAACAAGTGGCAAATTGTGATGAATAAATACCAAATTTTCCGCGTTTGTTGGTCAAATCAAACTGATCGCGTCAACGCAATAAAGGGCAGAATATCCGGCAGCCAGATATCCGGGGCTCCGGCCTAGTAGCTGCCAAATATCCGATAACCGGCCAAACTACTATCCGTTTCATCTCTAGTTTAAACTAGCATAATACTTATTTGGTTCTCAGTCCTCAGTTAATCTCAGGAACCAGTAGCTCCAGAGATTACTGTATTCTAACAAACAGACAAACGCGCAACTCATTTTTCTAAATAAAACCGTGGTCATGGGTGGGACTGTGTCGAGTGTGAGTATAAAGTGTCCTCTATGATTAATTGATTATGACCAAAAGGATAGACTTTTGGATATTACAGTTTCTATGGTCAATGTAAAATTAGATATCAAATGTGAGTAAACACTGAAACAACTGATTGTACAGCTCAGAGTCTCACCCATGATCATGATGACTGTAAAGTCTCCAAAACGTCGAGCTAAAATCTAAAACAAATATACGCGTCTAAATAAGTAAAAAGTTGTTTTATTGAAACAAATTTTTAATTAATATTTTAAATTAGTTTTTTACATCACTTGAATCAAATAAACCTGGACTCACCTCACTATGTCTTAATTTAGCGTGTCTAACCAACATATCTTCCTTAGAAAAACCTTTTAAACAATCATTACATTTATATTTAGCTGTGATAAATCTGTTCTGTTTCGCTCTAGCTTTAAATTCCTCAATCGCTTCTTCCTCACTTAAATTAAACTTCAACCAATTATTAGGATCTAAATCAGTCTTTTTTTTATCATTAACTTCAAATTTTTTTCTTATTATCTCTTTTATAACTTTCTTTTTCTGTTTTTTACTACCTTTTATATTTTTTTTCTTTTTTTGTAGCATATGTTTTTCTTGTTTGATTTCGTCATTTTCAATTGAATGATCTATATCAAATAGTTTATCATTTAGTCTTTCTACATGAACAAATACTTTCTGAGTTTTTACGATATTTTCTTCATTATTAAGTGGCGAAATATCATTTACTATCAATTTCTCATCATCACTTTGTGAAAAATCATCACCAAGTGAATGTAAATCATCATTAATATATAGTTTTTCTTCATTTATTCTCTCATTGTCTTCTGATAATTTATCTGTTTCTGCTAATGTTATATTTTCTTTAATAGTTTTAACTTTATCAGCAGTATTTTGACAAACATTCTCATAGTCTAATGTTTCTTGAAAATCCACTAAATCTGGTGATGGTAGCGATTTTTCTCCTTTTTTATACTCGTTTAAATTTCTATTATCTGTGGAAGAATCCGAGTCTATTTCTACTTTTATAGCTAAAGATTTACGTACTTTTGGTGTTTTCTTAGATTTAACTACATAAGTCCTGACAGAATTATTGACATTTATTATATCTATTGATGATTCCAGTTTTTCTGTACGTCTATTTATGGTGCTCACTGATTTTAACGTTATCTGAAATTTTATACAATATTTCAAATTATGGATATTTTGGGTAAATTATAAGTAACCAATCCACGGCCGCCGAAAGCCTTCAAGTAAAAAATTTGGTTTATCTATATTAATTTATAGGGTGGCTAGTTAAGTTGGCCCGGTGCATCAAATCAAATGGCCTACGGTGCTAATTTTCAAAATACCTTCTGTTAGGAATAGGAAATTGATATCATAGGAATTTATAGATGCCAACCATCATCCTGTGTATTTACCATGGAGTAAGCAGAGATTATAGAGCACCTACATTTAGTATTATTCTGTAACTCCTTTGCTTCAAGCATGTTGACTATAGCTGTTATTCTGATTTTTAAGCTAGACCTAAGTCAGTTTCATTAAAATCCAATAAGTAGTTTTT
The DNA here is from genome assembly GCA_916999025.1 of Orgyia antiqua. NCBI lineage: Eukaryota > Metazoa > Arthropoda > Insecta > Lepidoptera > Erebidae > Orgyia > Orgyia antiqua. The sequence continues at coordinate 29,403,357 of OU779871.1, forward strand.
GCTTGAAAGAATAATAGAGTTCCATCCATACATTAAAATTGTTTTTATAAAATTAGTACATCAAAGGTAAATATTGAAAAACTTTGTTGTATACTTACAGGTCCTTTCCCTAACAACTCATTAAGAATTTTCTGCCCATGGAAACATTTCTCTTTAAACTTGTGATACTTATAAAGCATTGTAGCACACAAATAACAGAAAAATTTAGGTAGACCATCTTTGATATTAATCTGAAAGAATATTTTTCAATTAACATAAGTAACCATGAATAATTTGGTACTTAATATTAAAAGTGTTTTTCCTGAGAGCACCGAATTTTCTACAAGATTTTTGTTACTTTTTCTTCTCCTGTCCTACCAACCAAAGAAACGATGTATTATATAATTCTTTTTTTAAACATTTAGAAAAAGAATCACCTAACAAACTTGTTTTGCAAAATTTTGTTTTGATACAATTTAATGAATAAGTTAAACAGCGATAACATATTTTCAGATGCATATATTTACAATAACTTAATGAAATTATAATATTAGTTTGAAAATACTTACTTTTGTATTCAAAATTTGTTCGTAATGTTTTTTTAGTTCATAGTGTTCGTAATTGTATAGTTTTACATCAGTAACAAGACATATGCGACAAATTTGAAGCGTAGGCATATTACAGCACTTTAATTTATCAAGTTAATAAATATGTAAATTATTAGTAAACTGTGTTAATAAATTAAAATTAACAAGAGAAAATTTTACAAAAACTTGAATTCATTTGTTTTGTTTTCGTTTTAATTTCTTTTTATCATTTTCCAGTTCAGCCAGACAGAGTACCATCAGAGCACAGATTACTTAGAGAACTACATCGTTATATCTATATTATTTTACTCTTTGACTACATCAGAGACATCTGGTGCTCAAGTCCACTATTTTGGAACAATTGTCATACCGGCACAATACCGGCACGATACCGTTGCAATTGAAGTCAAATATCCGTAGTCTGCTATATGCCGTCATAACGGTCTTTCAATGGTAATAGAATTGTCGATCTCTTTTATCTATGCATTGAATTTTCGGTCTCTTTTATCTATGGATTGTGTTAGAATGGTATGTATGTGTTGCCGTTTTTAAAAAATGCGTTAGTTGAAGTGATTTTCGAAAAACTACTAATAAATTTAAACATTTAATCATGCTAGACTTCGTTTAGATATATTTGTACATACTATTTATTAGTATAAAAAGCAATGTGAAGTTTAGGAGATTAGTAAATTGCAATAAATTACAAAGAACAATTTCTATCTATCTATTTTTTATTTATGGCAATCTGTCGACACAGGACAATTTAAAAATATTACTGTCAAATTCAAAATAGCAGACTACCGAAACATTTCAGTCATTGAATTGCAATTGTGAAGCAGTTGTGTACGAGACTAGCAATTTATGTCACTTTGACAATTGTAAGTCAATGATGAAGTCGTTATGACGACACCATAATATTAAACTACCAAAAACTTTACTATTGCACCATAATGGTACAATAATGGTACAGTTGTGACACCGTTGAAATACCCGACTCAGGGCCCAGATTCCACCATATTGAAATAAGTAAATTCTATGGGTAAGTTGTACTGTAATAAAAAGAATTTTATTTATGGTGATCAAACACAAAGAGTCTGAGAATATTAAAGAACCACGAAAGAACTTTAAATAATTTATTTAAAGTTACGGTACTAAGTTTAAAATAATGCATTTTAAATAATAACTCATAGAGTAACTTTAACATGATGTAACTACATATATTTGCGTATAAATATCATAGTTTTAAGTCAGTAAATACACCCCGTTTTCCAATTACAGCACAAGAGCGCATTATGCGGCACAATGCTCAACGTTGAGTGTTCCAACTACAGCAACGCATCGCACAATCGAGCACTCACAAAAGTGACGCGTGCAATCCATACCAACTTCAGCGACAGAAAATTAACAAGTATTTTTCTTTAAATTGGCATTGATTGAAATTTTATTTATTATCGTTAGTAATATTATTTATTGTTAAAAAAATTTTTAAGGCTTTCGTTTCGTCGGAGTTTTCTGGAAATAATTAAAGTTAATTCAAGCTGTTTAAAAAAAAAATTTTAGTATGGATGAAACAATGACTTTTTTTATATTCCGCATTTTAATGTGAACACAATTTTATTTTAGTATTTTTTTTTCAACACTGAACTTAGCGCACTCTGCTGGCGCATTTGAAAACTAATTCACGTTCCAATTAAGCATCAGCATAGTACAGCATTGTGCGGCACTGAGTCGCATTATGCTCTGTAATTGGAAAATCAGCACAGTTATGCCTTTATCTTCTTAGGTCTACCATATCTATCCCATCCTTTAAGTTCCGCAGTAGCATGTTGTGCAGCAAATGTGATCAACTCACTTAAAGTTCGACTATTCTGCAAGAAATTAAAACGCTTTTATGCTTTAAGTTCTAATAATATGTCTACGTAACAATAATAAGGTAAGAATGAAAAATATTACGCACTGTTAAATACCCTCAACTTGCTATCAAAATCGTCGCTTGTAATTTACAAGCCATCTAGTCTAAGAGCCAGTGAATGGCTACCTGTATGTAATTGACCAGACCTGGGTTTTTGTGCATTGAGACCCCTATACCTACCGTACATGAGATGGAGACTCACTAAGCCCAAAGTGGTGGACGCGGCGAGTGCGCAGGTAAGACAGGTATCGATTTTTGGCTATTTATAAATGCATTTGACGACGTCTGCCGTTTTGATATTTGAAAATATATTATTATTATTAATGGAAAATAACAATGGCAGACCATTATCACGCGTTTAACATTGTGGCAGTCAATTTCAAAAATGTTAAAATTTTTTTTTTTTTAATTAATTGACCACATCTGCCATCAATATATTTTATTTAGTATAGTCTTAAAAACTTATATTGATAACGGCAGACGTTTTCATTGCGTATAAACATCAGCAGATAACAAAATCTGAGATACTACCCGGTCTTTAACTTTATAAGTTTTTAAGACTAAATAAAATATATTGATGGCAGATCTAGTCAATTAATTTAAAAAATATTTTTTTTTTACATTTTTAAAATTGACTGCCACAATGTTAAACGCGCGATAATGGTCTGCCATTGTTATTTTCCATTAATAATAATAATATATTTTCAAATATCAAAACGGCAGACGTGGTCAAATGCATTTATAAATAGCCAAAAATCGATACCTGTCTTACCTGCGCACTCGCCGCGTCCACTACTTTGGGCTTAGTGAGTCCCCATCTCATGTACGGTAGGTATAGGGGTATCAATGCACAAAAACCCAGGTCTGGTCAAATACATACAGGTATCCATTTACTGGACCAATCTGTATATACAGTCGTGGTCAACTAATTAGCTCAAGAAAGTGAAGAGCTATAACCGTTTATGTACATATAAAAATAAAACCCTATTGATTTCTCAACAATTATCATTTGCATAATTTGGTCAGATTATTATGCTATAAATGGCTGTAAATAAAAGATTAAATAAATACATAAAAGTATTTAATATCAAAGTTTAAACATGTATTAAATTTAAGGTACAATTCTGTAGCTGGACATTTAGTTAAGGACAGTAAAGTGTATTGGAAAATAAAGTGAAACAAAACTAATAATCTGCAGCATTATAATATTTATAAAAGCTCCATTCTATTACGTGTAAAATCAATACCCTTTAGCAAAACCTTTGCTAGTAATTACCAGTTGGCACCGATGTGGCATAGACATTATCAGTTTCTGAAATGTTTCGACAGAAATGTCTGCCCATAAAAAGCTTCATTAAGTTCATCTAAAGTTGTAGTACGATAGCAGTATGATAGCTGACAACATTTTTCTTGATTTCGTGCATAAGGTGCTCAATTGGGTTGAGGTCCGGGCTTTTTGCTGACGAATCTAGCACCGATACTGACTGACTGGTAAGAAACGACTTTACTAAATGGGCGGTATGTTTCGGGTCGTTGTCCTTCTGAAACGTCCATATAATAGAGAGATGTTCCTCAGCATAGAGAAGAATGGTTTCTTCCAATATTGCCTTGTATTGATGTTGGTCTAAGTTACCCTGACCCTTCCTCACAGGTCCCATTCCACGTCTAGAAAATTAATCCTAAATCTTAATGTTTTCATCGCCATGTTTTACCTGCTTTTTGTGAATCTTGAATTCATTTCCACTTTTACAGGACGCCGTACATGTTGCCTTTCATTTGAAGAAATCAAATTAACCTTGGTCTCGTCAGAGAATAATACATGTTGCCATTGGGCGTAGGTCTAATGTACATATTTACGTGCAAACGCCAAACGAGCATTTCTATGTTCTTTCTTCAGCAACGGTAGTTTGCGATCCACTCTTCCGAACAACCCTGCTTCTATTAGATGTCGACGAACGGTCCTCATTGATACACCGCCTCTTTCTTCAGCCTCTAATAGTTAGTTTTTTATTAAGTAGGGCCTAGAAACGGATCTTTCTTAGTTAACCAGGTTATCATCCTATCTTCTTGCTAAGTTGTTTTTCTCGATCTTTTTGTTTTAGACACATTTAAAGCTGTTCTGTAGCACCTGAAATGCTGCACTTCATTGAATACCATAGTTTTTGAACAATTTAAATGCTGTGCTATCCTTCAGTACAGGGGCGTGCGCTCCATAAAGGCAGAAAAGCACTACTTTACTTGCCATTCACAGATATTTTAATAAAACGTTCGTATGTTTTAGATGACTTTATTCATTTATTTACTATTAATTAAACAAAATATTATAACTTAAAAACGCCTAATAATTCATAAATAGCACCAATATGTGCTTGCAAATTGGTGCTTTTTGCCAGGCGTTTGACGACGGAATAATATTGGTCAGACGGACGAAAGCGCAGGACGAAAGTAAGCTCGACACCTGCCTGCCATGAGTTCATATGTGTGTGGAAATTTTGGTGTCCGTGCACAGTTTAAAAACGCACACAGGCTTGCATATTGAAGACGCCTTGTACCGTATCTCATGCGGCATGCTTTGGCGATCGGATGTTTCCGCGAGTATTCCGCGTTCGTTCGTTACCTATAATCCAAATAAATATAATAGTCGGAAGTCTAATAAATCACGTATGCACACTATGCATTTTTAATTTTATCTATTTAAATAGCAGAAATATTTTGGTTCGACGGAGGCCATTTTATTTTTTCATGTGATTCATTGAACTGTTTAATATTGAGTTTCTATAATTTAATAATTGTATGGATTTTCGTTTGTTGATTTTAAAATGTTATTTGATTGTGAAATGTGTGTTGATAGTGTGTGTTTGTTAAAAATTAAAAATAACAAGTTCTCACAAATGTCATTCAGTGAAAAGATTCTGTGTACCCGAGTTACGACAACTAAGCCAGCAAAAAGGTATTGTAACTCGAAAATTTCATGTTAAAAGTTATGAAACGTATGTACATACGTACATGTACGTATGTATGTACGTACGTAGTTATTGTTTAGTAATTCTAGTACAGTGTGGACTGATTCGGGATATTCAGATTTAAATTTGTTCTGTTGGCATGGTTTCCGACTTAGAGATCCGTCGCGTGGCTATGCTAAAAATCTATAAAAGAAAAAGTTTATGTGACTGAGTACTGCGCCGCATACCCAGTGTCATATTCCTGTGCACGCCACTGCTTCAGTATTACCAACCACGCTCCAAGACTTCATGGTATCATTTTTCGTAATGTTGGATCACAACTTTTATTTTAGCCCATTTTTCTTTATTATATTTCTCAAAACTTAAAATTAAAACTCTGGATTGCCGCCGAAACTACCACGAAATCAATAAGTGAAGAAATATAAAAGCAATAAGATTCAAATTTATAAATTAGGACGCAATACCTCAGTGTCCCTAATTAAATGGCCAGCCAGCATTCTATGAAAAATGGCACTATGATAGTCTATCAGCTATATAGTGTAAAGAGCTTTAATGTTTAAGAAGTAGTTATTATTTGTATAATCATCCACATCAATGACTAATTATATTTAGATGTAAAAGATATGGAATAGACATGGAATATGGAAAAGATAAGGAATAAATTAGAAAGACTCGTTAGAAAATAAAAAAATAATTCACACTTTGGCTCAACTAGAGATTGTCCCTAATTAGTTGTGCACTACTGTATGTACCGTAACCGTACTAACGTGATATCGTCAAGGTCGTGGGGAGACATTGGATGCAAGCGGCACAGGACCGCGTGCTATGGCGTTCTATAGGGGGAGGCCTATGTCCAACAGTGGACGGAGACAGGCTGATGGATGGATGGAACCGTACTAACGTAAACTCGTTAACAGTACGGCGATGAAATATTTATTTGACTTACCTTGTACTGAATGGGCTTCTTTTTACTGTCCGCAGATTTCCAATAGATGGTTGGATATGAAAAGACGGCGTAGCGGGATTCAGGCCAATCGTTACCAGTTGCATCAATCTTGATAATGTCCACAGATTCATTTTTCATCTATTTGGGATAGCATTACGTTAAACTAAAAATAACATAGGTGTAGCGTAGCCAGAATTTATTATTATCTTAAACATTGTTTTGGCTCAACATGGCACTAAAATTTATAGGAAATACTGTTTAATATTTAGATTCTGTTACTAAGCCTTCGAGGCTACGCCTATCGAAAACGACTAATTGTAAATAAATTAGATAGTCTTGGAAACGTACATTCAATATTTCGACGATATATTTTATATATTATTATTTTATATATTATTATTTTATATATTTTAGGCAGGACAAAAATATTAATTTATTCCCTAGGTCTAAATTTGAATGAATATGATACTCGTACAGTAATTTGACCAAGACTTTTCCGCCTATCGCCTGATGATTGTAAACAGATAAAAATAATAACTTTTTCGCCAAGTTGTTCCCACGTGGACTCAAACCTCTGGCAGTGCTGGCACCAGGGAGCATAGAACTCAATGAATGCATCACGACCACTGTCAGTGATTACATCTTGGAAATTTATACCAACTGCTACTTTCACTGGACCGTTATTCGTAATTGGAACGGGTTGGGTTTTCATCTTATCCCATACTCGTTTAACTGCTGAAAGACTCACAATGCTGTAAAATAATCGAAAAACTTTTGGATCATTCTACTTCCGTGACTTACTTGCTTTCTTATTTTGCAGTCTCGATCTACAGTAATATTTTATCAAATTTACAACACACACACACTATTGGCTATCAATTAATCTAAATTATAACGTTTAGTAGAACCCCCATGGATAGTTAGTAGAATAAACTAATGAAATAGCACTAATTAGTGCTAAGACAATGTATGTAGGTATATTATCATGCTTAACTAGCTTTTTAAAATTCAAGAATTTTAAAATGTTATTTGCAAAACGCTTGTTTTATTAGTAAAATTGGTCTCATTTTTTTTTAAAGCGTGATTACGTGAAACATTTTACTCAATTTCTTTCTAATAAAATTTTGAATATGGTTTTTTAAAAATATGTGCATTTAGCAGCCCTCTACAGTCTCCATATTGTTAATAGAAATCAAATTAATGTTATGTAGTTATTGTAAGAAGTTCATACCTTCCAAATAATTTTTCTTTTAAACATTGGTACCATTTTTTTGATGCGAGATTATTATCAGAGCAGCCAGTTATTATGTTTCTAGTGCCGTAATCGCCCAAAATCATGATTATGATCTTTGTGTTCTAATGACAAGTTGCTTGCGTTATGTAAGAGTCTATAAAATATGGTATATTACAAATTTACAATAAAAATTTAAAATTAATCTTTTTAAATATATAAATCTCCTGTCACGATGTTTGTCCGGGATGGATTCCTAAACTACTTAACCAATTTTAAATATGTGCATTTCATTTAAGCGGGACCCGGAGCCAACCAGCGGGCGTATAATGAGCTTTTTAAAAATCATGCAAGTTCCAAGCAGCCGTACACTGCCTGACTAAATTATGTATTATTGTAAACATAAAAGATTTAGTTGAAAAATTTTAGTTAGTACTTAAACTTTTAGTTGTACCTTCACTATAAACATATTAATCTATGACTGTTTTAGCGAACTGGATGGCTGGGAGTTATGTTCATATTACGAATTTGCCGGGCAGTTCCATTCACGGCGTAAACGGCCTGGGAATAAGAGCTCATAATTCGGCCGCTGATCAGGTTTCAGAAGTCTGATCAAGCTGCTAATAAATTGCTTCAAATCGCTTACCCATAAATTTGTTGAAAATCAGGTATTACATGTAACGAATAGTAATAAACAAGTAAATATGTTCCCAATAATACTGTTATGATCGTAATGCTTAGTATTATTAATGAAACTAACAATTTTAGCATTTGAATAAGTGTTAGAATTACAAGAGTTAATAACAGATAATTGCAGATAATAAATAGATCCACAGATAAGTCTGACATTAAAGAACTTTTTTAATTAAAATAGATGTCATTGAATTGCACAATATAGCCATGATATATTCCTTTAAAATGTTATAGACTAAGATCCGAGCGATAAATGATTTTACTTATTCTGCGATTAAATGTCTTGGATAAGATAGTAATTGCACGTCCTATCATGGCAAAAACACCCACAACTCTGCCCCATCGGTCGTTTTTAGCAATTTGATGTTTAAGTCTGGTAAAATTGATATATAACAAATGGCTGAAAAACGGCCGACAAGACAGTTTCGCAAATTTTACTGACCTCTTTTACAATGATATTACGTGCAAAGGCTATCTTATCCATCACATTAAATAACATAACTTAGAAAATAAGTACAAAGATGAACCTCTTGGATCTCAGTCTAAATCCGGCCTAGTCATGCATGAACTATTAAAATAATAAGTACTTAAATGAAAGTACTCTGTGATGCTCTTCAGCTTCAGTATATTACTTTACTCTTTGGCTTCAGTACCTACATGGAGACGGCTTCAGTATTATAAATGTAAATAAATTTATTACTGTGTTCGAGTTGATTGAATCAACTCGAACAGAGTAATAAATTATCGAATCAACTTGATTCGATAATATGTAGTATCTTCTATTTTCTAATTCTTCTATCTATTCTGTGATATTGTTGGATGTAGCATTTTAATAAATAAAATTCAAAACTTTGAATAAATAAATCGCGTTAGCGTATATCTTTAGTTTTTATAATAAGTTATAATATAAGTTATAATATAATAAGTTATAAATAGTGCATAATGTCGGAATTGAAAGTTTGTAGGATATGCCTTCGCACTAACGTAAAAGTGTATCATTTTAATCAATATTTACTAAAGAATTATTACGAAGAAATTATGGTTTATCAGGTAAATATTTATAAAATTTTATTACGTTCGTAATTACACACATAAGTCTTGTTAATAACTTGTTTTATAAATACGTTTATATAAGTTTATTTTTGAAAATTGCTCAAATACCTGCCCGTTTGCTTACTGCAAATCTTAGAATTTATTTAAAAACCAATAATTTTACTGTTAAGTTAGTGTAAACATTAGAAGAAATTAAAAGATAAAATTCTAAGTGATTTTCTAAAATAACAATAGTATTTTTTTTTAAATCTGTGTATATCTTTTTTACGTTCAGCTGGATGAAGGAGACTCTTTGCCAAAATACTTCTGTTATGAGTGTGCAGCAATGCTTCATAAATACCACAAATTCAAAGAGAAATGTTGTAATGCCCAGCAATTACTGAAAGACATGTCATGGAAAGGAAATGTAAGTTATTTATTTACTTTTCGTCACTAAATATAGTATGTAGAATTGACAGAAGTAAGATAGTAAAGAAAGAAAGAAATCGTACTATCTAATAAAGTCTAATTCCTCTGTCCATCCATTCAGCAGTGTTTCCCCAACCACAGTTGGATATTGGCCTACTTATAGAACTAACGAAAAAAAAAGGAAAATAAACTGGTTTGCTATTGAATGAATAAGTATGTGCCAGCCCTAAGTGAAGGGCAGAAAATGGTTGCCCGGGCCATGATGGTGCCTTGAGCTTTACGATGACCCGGCGAGGGGTGGCCCCGCTAATTGGGTCCTGAACCGATGGGGGAGCATTAGGTCTCCCCATCATGTTTGGCGTGGCGGGTCTCTGGGTCCCGGCCTGCCGCGCTCGATCACCTCTTTGGGACTGATGCCAATACATAAATGTATTTAAAACACATAAATGTGTTTTTGTTTCTATAATGGATACTTCTAAAATATAAAATTCTCGTGTCACAATGTTCGTTCCCATACTCCTCCGAAACGGCTTTTATAAAATTTTATATGCATATTCAGTAGGTCTGAGAATTGGCTACTATCTATTTTTCAAACCTCTAAGTAATAAGGGGTGTCCACTACTAACAATCATCATCATCATAATAATAACATCACACCTTTTTCCCATGGGGGTAGGCAGAGTTATATGGCAAAACAATGTTTTCCGGGGCAGGTAGTTAATATATAATATAAAGTTTATAGTATTTTTTTCAATAATTTCAAGCAAGTAAAAGACACTTCTGCCTGTCCGATGTAAAAATGAATACAAATATTGTTCCATTTTTTCCAGATTACATATGAATTACTAAATGAAATTGAAACTAAAAATACAATGCTTAATTCATCACTAAGTAAAATGACTGACAACAATACTAAAACATACATATTTGAGGATAGTAAGGAATGTGTCAGCAATAGTAATATAGCAAAAGCAGAACCTGACTCCTTAAGTGAAACCTCTATAATCGATAATGAAGAAAACACGAGTGACAATGTTTGCGAAGTATATATCGATATAAAAAAAGAAAAAAAGAAAAACAATAAAAATGTTTTACTAAAAAAAAATAAAGAAAGAACTAAATTAAAAAAAAGGAAAACTTGTAAAAGAAAAATAAAAAGGAAAAGCAAATTGAGAAATAAAGATAATAGTTGCGAAATTGGGACTGATATTGATGAAAAAAATATTGATATTCTTAAAGTAAATGATGAAACGAAAAATAATCAGGACTTTAGTGTTTCTAGTCCTACTGTGTTTGTAGAATGTAAAAATAGCTTCAATGAAGAACTAAACGGCACCGATAACTACGATAAGGTCAATAATAGTGTAAAAAAAGTGTTAGCGTTGCAAAATATGAAGAATTGGAAGATTACGGTACTAAATGAAGAAGAAGCCTTGAATGATTTTAAAATAAAAGGTGAAAGTAAAAAGTATTTAGATGCAGCTTACAAATGTGCTGATTGTTTCAAAGGATTTTCGAAAAAAGAAATGCTTGAAAGGCATATAAAATCAAGACACAATGAGGTTAATAATATTATGTTGTTTACTATTATTTATTTTCTTGTTCTTAAACTAGTGTGATAAACTTTCTGTGTGGTGACGGATAAAGAATACAAGTGTCACCACCCCAACTACACCCAAGGTAGCTGTAAAAGTCAGCTAAGGGATATTGCACACAGTTAACATCCTCTGTAAAAGGCGGAAAAGTCGAAAAATAAACCCAGTGCCAACACGCATGTTCAGCGCGGCACAGTAGACCATAATCTCTCCAAAGTGGAGGAGGCCCGTGCCCAACAGTGGGACGTAAATGGGCTGGAGAGGAGAGGAGTGTGATAAATAACTACTCTTCTTTCTTGTCCTCATTGACACAGTTCATCCATTCTTTCTTAGGTCTTCCTTTAGCCCTTTTTAGGTTTCCGTACCCAAAGGGTAAAAACGGGACCCTATTACTGTGACTTTGCTGTCCGTCCGTCCGTCCGTCTGTCACCAGGCTGTATCTCAAGAACGGTGATAGCTAGACAGTTGAAATTTTCACAGATGATGTATTTCTATTGCCGCTATAACAACAAATACTAAAAATAAAATAAAATAAATATTTAAGGGGGGCTCCCATACAACAAACATGATTTTTTTACCGTTTCTTGCTCGATACTAATAACGTTGCCTTATGTTGCATAGATAATGGTACGGAACCCTTCGTGCGCGAGTCCGACTCGCACTTGACCAATTTTTTCTTCCACATTAGCAGAGCACTTGTAACAACACAACAATGACACGAGGGGAACCTCGTGTCATTACATGAGCATTCCATTTTTCAGTCATCTAATATTGAGAATGCAATTTATTTCACTGTTAGAAAATGTACAGATTTTAAGACATTCTTAACGAACGACAGTCTCGAGCATTAGGTTGTAAGTACATACTATGTATATTCGATACTTATTAAATAACCTCTTTGTTTTCAGCAACTTGGCAAATATGTATGTCACTTTTGCCGTTACCGCTACAAACAAGACTGCTTTAGAAATAGACATATTAAACAACATTATTATAGATATACATGTTTAAGATGTGACCTACTATGTACGCTGGAGTAAGTAATTATTGCCGATATTTATTAGGAACTGGAATTGTTGTCACAAATATTGGTCATCAGTGCCAGATTATGACAAAGACATAATAAGCATATTTGAAAAAGGGATCCCTTTACCCTTTTACTTCTGTTATTATTATGCAGTTATTGCTGCTATGGTCGTAATTTTCCCCTGAAACAGCTCGACCTGGTAATCTACTCCGATGAAATTCTAAGTATATTCGAATATGAATAAAATGGTCCATGTGGCGACGGATTGAGAATATAAGTGTCACCATCCATTTTCCATCCCAAAGTGCTGTAAGCGTCAGCCGAAAGATATTGTTATCAGATAGCATTATTTGTGAAAGCCACAAATCTAGAAAAAGAAGGCCCAGCAGTGGGACGTTAATGGGATGGAGAGAGACTACAGGCTACATTATTTATTTCCTAGCTGTTGCCCGCGACTTCGTATGCGTTAAATTTAGAAATCAATCCTTAACAAACAGAAGTTTACTCTTCTACTCGATAGATGGCGTTGTAGGTTTTTTAAATCACGCTATCGTTTCGTTCCACACATTACACTTAAGCTCGTCAAAATTATCATTGTGTCATCATCCGGATTTCGCACTTATAAATTAGTAAGAATAAGGATTTATTTGGTTCACCTTCACCTACAGTTGTTACAATGTTACAAATACAAGTGGTAAAAACAGGTCATTCCCATTCATCCACAGTCCACACCCCGTCGTCCACAGTGTGGACGAATGGGAATAAAAAGGGTGTGGTGTGGAGGAGGGAATGGTGCCGTTTATTCCCATTCCTCCACACTATATTGGAGGAGCCGATACTCGAAAAAGTTAACTTTAAAAAAATATGAGTTGGACTTCTAAATGTTTAATTAGGACTGTTTATGAGATATTCACCCATCAAAATCTGTCGTAAAAACATGTTGCAAAGTTATACTGTCGGCTTTTAAATTATTAGATTTAACAGGTGCTCTGTGTCTAGCCAACCGGAGTCGATAAGAGATAACAATAGATTTGAAAGACAATAGAGTCGTAAAATCTTATCTTCATTGAATCTTAGCTAGACAAGAAGCATCATTATAAAGCTCTTAGTAGTAGTAGTAGAGTATCTTTTATAGAAAAATTATAAAAATTTTTAGGCAAGTATAAAATATATTTCTATTACGGCGTGATCATTTATAATTTATCGACTGAAGGTAATGGTAATCCACATTCTTTAAAATAACCCAGTCCCACGAGCTTTTCTTGTCTAGCTATGATTCAAAAGTTTTACGACTCTGTTGTCTTTAAAATCTATTGTTATCTCTTATCGCCGACTCCGCTTGGCTAGACACAGAGCACTTGGTAAATCTAATAATTTAAAAGCCGACAGTATAACTTTGCAACATTTTTTTACGATAGATTTTGATGGCTTAGTATCTCATAAACAGTCCTAATTAAACATTTAAAAGTCCAACTTATCTTTTTTTAAAGTAAACTTTTTCGAGTATCGGCTCCTTCACTATAGTGTGGAAGAATGGGAATAAACGGCACCTTTCCCTCCACACCCTTTTTATTCCCATTCGTCCACACTGTGGACGACGGGGTGTGGATGAATGGGAATGACCCGTAAAAACATAATAACTTAATGCACAACCAATTACCACATGCACAATAATGTATGTCAACAAAAAAAGATATAAGAATAATCAATAGCAATAAGATAGAAATTAAACAATTAACACTTACAAAGAACACATTTCATGTACGACAAAGTATATGTATTAAAATTTAACATGAGTGTGAGCCAGCTTGACTAAGTTACGGAGTCCGACGGAAAAAATATCGGTTAGACATATAAATTGATTAAGGGCCTCGTTCACCATCTTCAAGTAAAGCGTTGATACTTATCGATTAGCGTTAATTGTCAAGTAATAGTTACGAGTATCTTCTGTCAATTTCAATTTTTTAATCTTAAGATTACTGCTACTCGAACGTCGTGAACGTCGCACGTGTAGTTACTGGTGACTTTAACTAGCGATTAGTCTACTTGGCGCTTTACTTGAGAATGGTGAAAGAGGCCCTAAGTGTTCTACTGAGACTAGACTCAGTAGAACACTTAGGGCCTCTTTCGCAAAACTGTGCTCGAGAAGTGGAGAGTTGTATCCGAGCACAGTTTTACGAAATGGAGGCATAAGTAGGTTAATAGGCTTGCGAGGAGTGTTATATGGTACTTTGAAACTTAACTTACTCAATAAAGACTAAAGTTATTATGTCTTTATGTAGTGATTTGAAATTCCTCGTGTATAAAGTGTCAAAAATTGGTATATAACAAATATTGTATTGTTTATTTTCAGAACTACAGCGGTGATACACGAGGAATATCATAATGGAGTTATAAGAAAATGTAAGCATTGTAATGAGGAATTCAGGTGGGTATTTTAGATTTTGGAAATTATTTAGACCAGACAGTCAACATTTAAAATTGAGGACAAGTATCTTTAGCCTGACTAAATCATACTTCATAGAATAATGACGTTTCATATGACGTATAGCCCGTATCATAGACACACATAAATACATTTTCACGCACACTTACATATGTAAGTGGCTACTAAAAGTCCCTAAATAAATAAGATGTAAAAAAAAGTTAAAATTGCTTTTATCTAAAATAATGAATACATATTTTAAATTAAAGCAATTTTAACTTTTTTTTAAATCTTATTTATTTAGGGACTTTTACTGTAGTGACAAAATGCCAGTCCCTTTGTACCCTAAACATGAATAATTATAAACATCCCTCTTTCTTTGGCTATCTTAAATACTAGGTTCAATCCACAAAACTACACACAAGAAGGGCTCCTCCACCAGATGGATTCGCCAAGATAGATTGAAAGGCTCCTACTTCCAATCTATTAACTTTTAACAATTGCGTAACTCTTCGCCGTTTATTCTCGTTCTTAACACAATTCGTCAGTATATGATAAACGTCCTCAATCGAGCCACAGGTTTCACAATTTGGGGTATTTTTTCTGCCCTTAAGGTATGCAAATTTCGCCGAAGGATTATGCCCCGAGCGTAATTTTAACTTATAATTTGTTAATTTTACTGAAACTTTACATATTTACCTATTATAAAACAAAGTCGTTATTTTTGTATGTATATGCACATGAGCTTATATCTTCAAAACTACGTAACAGATTTTGATGCGGGTTTTTAGATGATTGAGTGGTTTATTTGTATAATTTGTTAAGATTTGGTATCTAAATTCCACGCGTACGAAGTTCCGGGCGACATCTCTCTTCCTCCAGCCCGTTAATGTTCCACTGCGGTGTACGGGCCTCCTCCACATTGGGAGGAGTTATGGTCTACTGTGCCGCGATGACTAGGCGTGTTGGTACAGGGTTTAGTTTCTAGTTTTCCATCTCTAACAGATCATGTTATCTGTGTACGATATCCCTTAGCTGGTTTTTACAGCGCCGTTGGGAGGAGATGGGTTGGTGACACTTGTATTCTTAATCCGTTACCAGACGGGCGACATCTATACTCGTATAAATCCTTATTAAGGGCCTACATCAATATTATCGTCCACATGTACATATTAACACAGCTAGTAGGTATAGAAAATGAAGAATTAGGGATATTTTTTTGTTTACTCAAAATCTACTAAATATATTTTAATTCTTATTTACGTGTTTCTATTATACATACGAGTATGTAATAGTTACTTATGTTTTTAAAGTTATTTCATTAGTTAATATGCGATATTAGACCGACAAATGAAAAAAATAAAAAATGAGAGAGGTTGTTTCGCTATGAATTTTCTATCGAGAAAACTTTTTTCAATCGCGTTTCTGAGTTTATGCGATCCTAGATCATATATTGAAAAAACATATACTTAAAAATTAGAGCTCTAGCCATTCAATCTAAAGAAACAATGAAAACTTCGTACGTAGAAAAATGCACGAAGCTATTTTGGTATTCTCTTAAGGAGATATTACACCAAGCCTTATTAAATTATATCTTAGAACTTTCCTTACAGACATTCGTCAACATATTACACGCACTTACGCACACATAGAAGTGAACATGTGTGTACTCTATGTGGGGCTTCGTTCGTCAGCTCTTTAGGATTACATCAACATAAAATAAGAAAACATGTTATTTTAGACATTGTAAGTATTTAAATATAACTGTTATTAGGGTTTTTAGGGTTTTTTACAAAAAAGAATCACTACGGTGTTCGTCTGTCTATACGTGCATGAAACTATTTTACTCAACAACGGCTAAAGTCCTTTTCTCTCTCTCTCCAGCTCACTAACGTTCCACTGTTGGTGTTGGCACAGGGTTTATTTTCGAGTTTTCCGTCTCTCACAGAGGATGTTATCTGTGTGCAATATCCCTTAGCTGGCTTTTACAGCACCCTTGGGACGAGATGGGGTGGTGACACTAAGGTGTCACCTAGGTTTCTGTTCCAAACGCGAATCCTATGGAGAAGAACAAACAAGAAACTCCATGGATTTTATTTCAGGAGAGTCCTGATGATGATGAAGATGTGAATACATTTTGTGAAAGATGTGATATACGCTTCGAGACAAGGAAGGCATATGAAGAACATTTATTTCATTCAGCATTACACAGCGATAGTGATGGCAAGAAAGGTGTTAAAGTAGATTCTGAAAGGTAATTTTCTAGTTATCTATCTCTCTCTTTGTAGCCCATTAAAGGCCCACCGCTGGGCACGGGCCTTCCCCACTTTGGGAGGGATTATACTCTATGCGACGTTAGATCAGGCATGTTGGCACAAGGTTTATTTTCGAGATTTCCGTTGCCCATTGAAGTCCCACTGCTGGGTAGAGGCCTCGTCCACTTTGGGATTCATTATAGTCTACCGCGACGTTTGACCAGGCGAGTTGGCACAAGGTTTGTTTTAGAGAACTCCTTCTCTCGCAGAGAATGTTATCTGTGTATAATATTCTTAAGCTGGCTTTTACAGCACCCTGGGAAGGAACAGGGGTAGTGACACTTGGATTCTTAATCCGTCACCACAGAGACAATGAGTAGACTATAGGTTATCATTTCGTAATAAAGTGGGAACTGGGAAACAATTTTGTTTTGTCGTTTAACACAACGTCCTCTGATTCCAATCTAAACTTATATTTATAAAACAAGTTTGTGTTATGTGTTATAAGTACTAGAATACCGATAGAATACATAAACTACTTTTCTTTTGTAAATACATACTTATAATACATAGAAACACCCAGACGTAGTACAAACATTTGTATGACAATTATAAACAAATGATTGTTCCGTGCGGGTAACGAACCCGCGACCTCGTGAATAGTAGTCCGTGTTACATGAACCACTAGACCACGAAGCCCGTCAAACTTATCACGATGCACTCGAAATGTGCCCAGTATGGTCTCAAGGATCTAAATTCTACTATTAATGTTAAATTCCAATTTATTGTATTATAACCCATCCCAGAGTTCGAAATGTTATTTGAAAGTTACTAACACGAAGTATAGATACAAGGAGTCCGAACGTAATGTTGAACGAATGGTCTCAATTTAAGGGACAGATTTTTTGCCGGTAGAGCGCGCCATTTTTCAAGAAGTACTCGTTTGAACTATTGACACCTGTGGAAAAAAATATTCTGAGAAACGTGGAGTTAAATATAAGTTTTAGGAAATTTTTAGAAATTTTTCGAGTGCTTTAGACCCAACAATACAGAGAAGGTCAAGAGATATTCTGATATTCTATAATAGCATCGGTACGTCCTGAATACTTGCGCAGCCAGTGGCAGAAAATAGAACTATGATCTGGGTTTATTATTGTGTACACGAAATATTATGGAAAAGCCTATACCGTTCGGACTCCTTGTATCTATACTTCGTGGTTACTAACATCAAACTTGAAAATAATGCTGCCAAATTTTTGGCAATAGTGTTGGCCAACCGTAATTTTTTTATCCCGGTTATTACCGATTATTCGAATCGACTAGAAATGTCGTACTAGCTATTGCCTCCGAAGTCGTACGCATGAAAATTTAATGAATTATTTGTTCGCGTGAGTGAGTTTGTACGCGCACATCCTAGAAATAAAGTAATACACAGGGTTGCACTGGTCGTATGAATCCGTAAAAATAGTTAACTTTAATTAATAAAGATTTACGTATAGTTTTTCGTTTAATAACGGTTGGAGGACATCACTATTTTAAAAGTGAAATTACCTAGCAACAAGGTAAACGTCAAATAACATTTGGAACTCTGGGATAAGCTATAGTTATATAATATTTTCAGTAACGAGTTATCAGAAAAAGTATCACCACATAAGAAATTACTTAGCAAACGAGAAAAAATGAAGGTTAGTAGTAATTCAGCAATGTTAATTGAACTTTTTTTGTTATAAAAACTGTTTATTATAGAATAAAGATTTTAATAAATTAAATTATGGTAGAAAAAGTGATTATCGCAAGCGGGACTTGAACTCACGACCTCGGAATACCGTTCCGTAGCTCTGCCAACTGAACTTATTGCAGTCGTGCTTTCAGTAATCAAATTAGTAATCAATTATCGTATTTTTACGTACAACGCCATCAATCAAGAATGTTTTGCAACAATCTCGACCAGCCACCTAGTGTTCTTTACAGAATACGATTAGGTTGAAAATAATGACGCGACTTTCATTGCTAAAGTAATACGCAATAAGCTCAGTTGGCAGAGCTACGGTGCGGTATTCGGAGGTAATGAGTTCAAGTCCCGCTTGCGGTAATCGCTTTTTCCACCATAATTTAATTTATTAAGTAAAGCATGGCTTATCAACTGCAAAATTAATAAATTACTTTAATAAAGATTTTAATTAATATAAATGTATACAACAAAATAGCCAAATAATCAAAATACACCATAGTTGTTTTCATTTTTGTCGATCACGAAGTCGCGGGTTCGATTCCCGCTTGGGACAATCATTTGTGTGATATCCATAAATGTCATACAAATGTTTGTACTACGTCTGGGTGTTTTCTATGTATTATATGTATGTATTTACAAAAGAAAAGTAGTATATGTATTCTATCCGTATTCCGGTGCCCATAATATAAACATAGAAATATAGCTTACTTTGGGACCAGAGGACGTTGTGTGAAATATCCTGAATATTTATTTATTATTTTTTTAGTTAAGTTTAGTTATGCACGT
Source organism: Orgyia antiqua (assembly GCA_916999025.1). NCBI lineage: Eukaryota > Metazoa > Arthropoda > Insecta > Lepidoptera > Erebidae > Orgyia > Orgyia antiqua. The sequence continues at coordinate 29,422,949 of OU779871.1, forward strand.
AGAATTGGCACTATTGAATTGAAATTATGTTTTTAGATAACTAAGGAGTTAAATAAACGTAAAACTGTCGACGATCCGTTTAACTCTTATATGCCGAGGAAGAGATGTAAAAGAAAAGAGAGAAGACAACGAACTAAACCTACTACATGTCATCAGGTATGAATAGTTATTTTTAACACGCTTATATTAATAAATCAAATTATGGTGGAAAAAGTGATTACCGCAAGCGGGACTTGAACCCACGACCTCGGAATACCGTTCCGTAGCTCTTCCAACTGAGCTTGTTGCAAAACAATCTTGATAGATGGCGTTGTACGTAAAAATATATAAATTCAATCGAGTAACGAATGTGGTGGCCTAATTTGATTACTGAAAAGCACGACCGCAATAAGCTCAGTTGGAAGAGCTACGGAACGGTATTCCGAGGTCGTGGGTTCAAGTCCCGCTTGCGGTAATCACTTTTTCCACCATAATTTGATTTATTAAGTAAAAGCATAGCATGTCAAATGCAAAATTAATAAATTACGCTTATATTAGTTCGGTTTGAATCTATCAATGTATTAACCTATGTAACGGAATCTTTGAAAGTGATTTTCACCCACTTGCGATAGTCGGATTGATTTGAAATTTTGCATACACATCAAGGACTGATGACAATGCAATTATTTAAAAAGATATTCAGGATTTTCAAGCGTGTTTTTTAGTTTTTAGGGTTCCGTACCCAAAGGGTAAAAACGGGACCCTATTACTGAGACTTCGCTGTCCGTCCGTCCGTCTGTCACCAGGCTGTATCTCAAGAACGGTGATAGCTAGAGAGTTGAAATTTTCACAGATGATGTATTTCTATTGCCGCTATAACAACAAAAACTAAAAATAAAATAAAATAAATATTTAAGGGGGGCTCCCATACAACAAACATGATTTTCTTACCGTTTCTTGCTCGATACTAATAACGTTGCCTTATGTTGCATAGATAATGGTACGGAACCCTTCGTGCGCGAGTCCGACTCGCACTTGACCAATTTTATTGAACTTAGCAAATTATTTATTATTTTCATAGTGTGGTATGCACTTCGATACACAAGCGGCTTGTTTGAAACATCACATGCAAGCACACCCGCGCACTTCCTTCTGTCCTCCCAACCAGAGGTATATCTGTGAGATATGTGGCGCATCACTCGCTGTAAGTATTATTTCAGGCTCAGACAATGGTATTGAAATTACCCTCAGATGTGGGAAAAAATCCATCATCATGATCATCATAACATCACGCCCTTTTCCCATGTGGGTAGGCAGAGACTATACAGCGCCATCTGCTACAATCCAAACATACTTTATTTCCTGTACAATCGATCAGAAGACTTAAGATAACCGATTTGCTGATTTATTAATATGTATATGATCAAATCAAAAGAGCTTTGAGTTTCTTACGCAAGAAGAAGAGCATCATATTGTTTAAAAATTGTGTTCACATGATTTCTATATTGCCGAACAGTGGTTCTATATTGCCGAACAGTGGTTCTATATTGCCGAACAGTGGTTCTATATTGCCGAACAGTGGTTCTATATTGCCGAACAGTGGTTCTATATTGCCGAACAGTGGTTCTATATTGCCGAACAGTGGTTCTATATTGCCGAACAGTGGTTCTATATTGCCGAACAGTGGTTCTATATTGCCGAACAGTGGTTCTATATTGCCGAACAGTGGTTCTATATTGCCGAACAGTGGTTCTATATTGCCGAACAGTGGTTCTATATTGCCGAACAGTGGTTCTATATTGCCGGCACCTTTTCATTTTGCAACACACCTTTTATTTTCTAACACTTGCGCGACTCATTTGTTTAATACTTTTTACGGATTTAGACGCGTATATTTGTTTTAAATTTTGGCCCGACGTTTCGAAGACTTTGCAGTCATCATGGTCACGGGTGAGACTGGACACCGACTGAGACTCTAGGTCGGTAGTAGGTCTAGAAAAAAACCCTCTCAAATACGCAAAAAGTACCTAAATATCGTATAGAAACAACATTATTAAATGATAATGAGATTACTAGCTTTCGCCCGCCACTTCGTACGCTACGATTTTGATGCGGTTTTTAAAAAAAATAGAGTGGTGCAAGAGAATGGTTTTTTTGTATAATTTGTTAAACCTTAACAAACCACTTTATTTATTAAAAAACCGCATCAAAATCCGTTGCGTACTTTTGAAGATATACCTAAGCTCACATAGGGACACACGTGTAAAAATAACGACTTTGTTTTATAACAAGTAAAGATTTAATATAGCTTAATTTGAGACCAGAGGATTTTGTGTGAAATGTCCATAAATATTTATTATTTATAATTTTCAGCCAGGCAGTGTAGCCACACATCAGAACATACATACCAGAGAGAAAATACATACGTGTGATACTTGCGGGAGACAGTTCCATTCTAATATAGGACTGAGGCGACATCTTGTGGTGAGATTGTTATTAATTACTATTATGTATGTAAATAAAACATCGAGTTTAATGATAAGAGCTATGTAGCAACAACTAACTATGTTAACAACGTGACAGATACATGTATTTCAATACACTTGAAAAAGAAGTTTAACAACTACCCACATGTTTGATTTATAGTACATTACGATATTAGTTAAAGATGGTTATAACATGCGAGGCGGAATTTCAGTATTTGAGCCGAGCATGTTATAACCAATACGCACGTATATCGTACGACGTTTTTTAACACATTTGCGAGGAAACAAAAAAAACATTTTATATTTTGTTCAAAGTACAAAGAAAAGAAAATTTGAGAAAAATGGCGCGATTATGGATTACTTTCTTCCGTGGCTGCGTGAAAATGTTGGCAAAGACGCTAGAGCATGCAGCCAAGTTTACCGAATAAACTGGTTTTTTAGGGTTCCGTACCCAAAGGGTAAAAACGGGACTCTATTACTGAGACTTCGCTGTCCGTTCGTCCGTCCGTCCGTCACCAGGCTGTATCTCAAGAACGGTGATAGCTAGAGAGTTGAAATTTTCACAGATGATGTATTTCTATTGCCGCTATAACAACAAATACTAAAAATAAAATAAAATAAATATTTAAGGGGGGCTCCCATACAACAAACATGATTTTTTTACCGTTTCTTGCTCGATACTAATAACGTTGCCTTATGTTGCATAGATAATGGTACGGAACCCTTCGTGCGCGAGTCCGACTCGCACTTGACCAATTTTTTTTAATTTTAAATAAACTCAATCTGTGATCTGTTCGAAATTTGAATAGCAACAGCGCGCTGCTCGAGTTGTGCGGCGGCGGTCAGTTCCATATTTGAAATGGCAAATAATACTGTTATGTGTATGGACTATAACTTAACTATTTGATTTGATAACACACGCGTTTGTTATGACCCGCTTTACATATTTAAAACCGGTGGAATTACATTAACTTTACGAGCAAGGGTGTTAAAAAAACACTTAATAACTTCTGTCAACAGTCAATGCGTTGTGGTTATACCCTCTCCAGCCCATTTACGTCCCACGGTTGGGCACGTGCCTCCTTCATTTTGGAGGGACTATGATCTACTGTGCCGCGCTGACCAGGCGTGTTGACACAGGGTTTATTTTCGCGTTCTCCCTCTCTCACAGAGGATGTTATCTATGCGCAATATCCCTTAGCTGACTTTTACAGCACCTTTGGGAGGAGATGGGGTGGTGACACTTGTATTCTTAATCCCTCACCACACGGACAAGTGGTATGGTGTATTATGTATGTAAATAAAACATCGAATTAGGTAACCGAGTTTATTGTTAAGAGCTAGGTAGCAACAACCAACTTTGGTAAAAATGTGTCAGATACAGGTATTTCAATATAATATGTACTTCTTAAGAACAAGAAGTTTAACAACTACCCGCATGGTTGATATAATTATAACATGGTGGTTATACGCATACTTGAAAATGCCCATTTTATCTCGGAGACTTGAAAATTTAAAGACTTTAACCTACGACTTTGGAATACCGTTCCATTGCTGCAACTGCGCTACCATGGTCCTTGCACATCTTAACCAAATCTTCCACTACAAACTTACCCAATTGAGTTATATAACGCATCGGATGTTTTTGTACATCGCCATCTATCGAGCAGTTTGTACAACTCGATTTATCGATCAGTGTTCTTTACAGAACACAGTTGGACCATAATAATGACGGAATTTCTTCAATGATTTATCTGACGGCTCATTATAATTATTTTTCTCATTATAATTTGATTTATTAAGTAAAGGTATAGCAAGTCAATCGCAAAAATTAATAAATCACTGTAGAAGTCTGTTTTTGGTTTTCTTCTACAATTTTTTGAAATAGTTTTATATACTTTTTACAGGGTTACATACGTTTACATACATACATTTTACAGGTTTCATACAGGGTTTTCAAACCCTGTAATAACTGATCGTAGAAGACACATTACAGCTCAGTCCGAAACGTCGGGCGAAAATGTAAAACAAATAAGTATACGCGTCTAAATGCGTAAAAAGCAGGTTTATTTAAACAAATGAGTCGCGTAAGTGTTAGAAAATATTATAGTTTTAATATATTCTTATTTTACAGACTCACACAGGAGAGAAGCCATTTGCATGTCCGTTGTGTGACAAGAGATTCACTCAAAGCAACAGTATGAAACTACATTACAATACATTTCATCTTAAACAACCATATCCTAAAAGGTTAGTGCTTGTATTTGTAAATTACTGGACCTATTTGGATAAATTCTCTCTCTCCAGCCCGTTAACGTCCAACAGTTAGGCATGGGCCCTCTTCACTTTGCGAGGGATAATGGTCTACTGTGCCACTGTATGGTGACGGATTAAGAATACAAGTGTCACCTCCCATCTCCTCCCAAGGGTGCTGTAAAAGTCAGCTAAGGGATAACATACTCTGTGAGAGACGGAAAACTCGAAAATAAACCCTATGCCAACATGCCTCGTCAGCGCGGCAGAGTAGACTATAATCCCTCCAAAGTAGAGAAGGTCCGAGCCCAACAGTGGGACGTAAATGGGCTGGAGAGAGTGCCACTGTGTATGTATACATATAAACGCTGTTTAACCCAAAAAATAAACCCCGTGCTAACACGCTCGACCAGGGTGTTGCTGTAGACAGTAACCTATCCCAAACTGAGGATGCCCATGCCCAACTGTGAGATGTTGGGCTGAAAAGAGAGATGTAATCAAAATTGTTTTTAACTCTTGTTTTGCCTTTAAGTAGAACCTTTAAAGGAAAAAAAGTGTTTCTGGGCACATCTACGCAATGGTACTTATAGCCTGTATTTTGTGAGCTTAGACCTTAGACCATCACTTGAGACTTTAAATACCGATTTAAAAAAAATACTTGAAATTATAATCTCATCACCACAGGCAATTACATATTTGTTGATAAACCACACGTTTTTATTCCAGAAATAGACAAAGAAAGGCAGAGCCTAAGCAATCTGGAGAAGCTGAAAATTCCGGCAGTGATGGCTCATCAGATGAAAGTTTACATAATCCTCCCGACCCAGGAAACGAACCTGTTGTACCACGAACCGAAGATAACATGCATTATTTAACATTAAGTTAACTCGTCACCCTTTTTCCCGTAGGGGTAGGCAGAGAATAAAAAGCGGCTTTTGATATGTTACAAACATAGTTCGTAGACTTCATTATATACTTCCAGACATGTGAGCAATTAGGTAGATATACATAAACACATTTTAGGTCTTGCATCCAAAATTACTGAATGGATTTTTATGAAATGCTCTATTAAAATCTACATATCAATTCATCACGGTAGGGATTCTACGTGCACAACTAAACTTAGCTAAAAAATGAAAATTGATAGTGTCAATAACACAATTCGGCAATGTTAACAGAACTTTTATATTAGAAAATCTGTATATTATAGACTAAAGATTTTAATTAATAAAAATGTGAACAATAAAATAGCCACTTAATCAAAATATGCTATAGTTTTAATTTTTTAGTCAAGTTTAGTTGTGCATGTAGAATTGGTACCTATATTATACAAAATATCAAGATTTTGCATTACTTGTCGATTGTCGTAATATACTAACTTTGATATAATATTGTAAGTAGTTAGTTAGCAATCAATTGAATAAAATAACAATTGCATTTCCTTAAAAAGCGGGTAACACCGCGTAGGCAAGCTAGTATGCCATTTATGAAGTATAAATTACAGATCGAATATATTCAAATGTAACAAGCAAATACGCGTGATATAGTTATATTATAAAATGCATGTCCATCCATCCATCCATCAACCTTTCTCAGTCCACTGCTGGACATAGGCCTCCCCCATAGAACGCCACAACGTGCGGTCTTGCGCTAACTGCATCCAGCGGCCCCCGGCGTATTTGACGATATCGTCGGTCCACCTTGTTGGGGGCCGCCCCACGCTGCGTCGTCCGGTTCGTGGTCGCCACTCGAGGACCTTCCGTCCCCAACGATCATCAGATCGTCGAGCGATGTGGCCCGCCCATTGCCACTTCAGCGTGCTAACTCTTCGGGCTATGTCGTACACACCAGTCCTTCTACGGATCTCCGCATTCCGGATCTTATCACGTAAAATGCATGTAAGGTAATGAAATAAATATACATTATGAATTAAACAAGTTTCTTTTAATTTACAAAATATTACATCAATACATAATTATAACAACAGCCTGAGCAGTTCTGTAAAAGTATTCTTATAACAAATAAAGCAGAAAAAGTGATTACCACGAGTGGGATTTGAATCCACAACCTTTGGAACACCGTTCCATCGCTGTAACCACAGAGTTATCGTGACATTTACTCATCCTAACCGATTTCTCTGCTATATCTTACTTTCGACATTTATGTAATGTATAATCACGCCATCTGTTGAATACATGGCGCACTACGAAGATTATTACAAAAAGAAGTTAGTTCATTTGTCAAAAATACTTATAAAGTGAAAGTCGCGTTTAGACAAAAATGTCAGCGGCCGTATTATGAGCTTTTATTTACAGGCAGGTTACGCCGTGAATTGAACTGTCTGGCAAATTCGTAATATGAACTAAATTCTTAGTCAGTCAGTTCGCTAAACATGTCATACATTAATATGTACAAATGGAGAAACAACTAAAAGTTAAAGTACTAACTAAAAATTTTCAACTAAAACTTATTTCTGCCATAACACTTAATTTAGCCATGCAGTTTACGGCCTGCCTGGAACTTGAATGATTTTAAAAAGCTCATAATACGCCGGCAGTACGCTAAAGAAACACAATATCAAAACGGTATTATTTATCAAATTAAATACATAATTGGGAAACATAAAATAGTATTTCTTTTAATAAGAATAAATAAGTTATTAATTATAAAAGAAATAATATCCTAATCAATGCTTTTTTTTATTTTTAACAAAACAAAATTTTAGACACTAGGCAAGAGATAACATAATAAAGAAATAGGTGACATTTTATCAGTTATCAGTTGGTTTCTATATCGTCAATATTTATCCCGACGTTTCGGAGAACTCAGCCACCAAATTCACAAATAATATGTAAATGGATATTTAACTAATCTTAAGCTAACAGCAAAAGTAACTAAATTTAAATATTATTATATAGTCTAACTCTTCTCTCCTTCTTTTCTATTCTTCTCAGCGTCAGGTCTCCGTCCTAATAGGTCACGCTTACAGCATTTGTCCGTCTGAATAGAAAACTCACTATTTACTTATTTCATCTATACTACTATTCTAAATCCATCCCACTAACGTCCCACAGCTGGACACGGGGCTCCCACACGTTGGAAGGCATTAGGCAAAGTTCACATGTAACGCGCGTTAAGGCAGGTCAACGCGCGATCAAATTTTTAAAGAGTTCAGATAACAAGCGCTAACGCGTGTTGCGAGCAGCTCGTTAGTGTATCGATAGAGCTTAGAAATGGACGTGGAACATGCTATTATTTTGGTTAAATTATTAAAAAAAAAATGGTAAAAGAAAACGCACACATTGGGTTGGTCGTTTTAAAATTTTATTCTGAAGCTATATCCCAAATCGCTGGCATTTTTCTGACTTCTACAATCAGTAAGTCGATGTCAATATCTAATTCACTCATTTTGAACTAAATACAAAAGAAAGTAAAAAAAAAACGTGCAATTGCGATGTAAGCGCGGGCTCAACTGAACAGTCAACAGATGTTACACAGATGTCAAAGCGCGCGTCAAAACGCGATCGCCTGCGTTTAGAAAATTTTTCTCTGAGCGCCGCGTCAACGCGCGCTCATGTGATCGGTTGTATGTACATATTACGATGTCTAGTCGCGCGATTTAAAAACGCACGTCAAAATGTTGCCATCTGAACATGGCCTTATGGTCGAATGTGACGCGCTGACCAGGCATATTGGCAAAGGGTTTATTTTCGAGTTTTACATCTCTCACAGAGAATATGATTCGTCACAAGACAATGCTAACAATAAATAAATATTCATGGACATTCCACACAACGTCCTGTGGTCCCAAGTTAAGCTTATATGCTTGTGTTATGTGTACCAGAACACAGATATACTACGTATATACATACTTATAATACATAGTAAATATTTTTAGCTAAATATTTTTTTATTAAATTTCGTATTTATTATACTCACTGTATCCAAATCGCTGGAATCGTCCGTGTCTGAAGTGGAATCAGTATCATAATGTCCCAACCCGGGTAAGACACCTAGACACTTCATTGCACCAACATTCTCAGTACCGACTGTTACAGCCGCTGTACCATTTTGATTAGATGGACTGAAATTTTTTTTTTATGTTTTTGGAGTTTCATACAAAATTGGTTTGTACTTCATAAATCAAATTATATTGGAGAATATTATTACCATAAGTTTGAAACTACATCCAATCGAGTTGAGGAAACAACTCGGTAGATGGCGTTGTACTTCTGATCAATATGGACTCAATTGAAAACATTGTAGTGGAAGATTTATTTAAATTTAGCTTTGTTTAAAGAAATAAAACAAATATTACCTAATAAATGTGTAAAATATTGCAAATCATTCTGATTATTGTAAGTGGGTAAAAATGATATTCAAATAATTCAGTTATATAGATACGAACGAATCAAATAAAAGCGTGTTAAAATGTCATCATCCCTTATCTACTCCCCTCAGATCAACTCAATTCTCTGTAAATTTGTAGATAATCTTCTTATATATAAAATTCACGTGTCACAGTGTTAGTTACCGTACTCCTCCGAAACGGCTCGACCTATTTTTATAAAATTTTGGAAACTTTTTGGACAAATAATTCAAAAATAAAATATATAAATAAATTATCATGTTGTGTACCTCGTAGACACAATTCCATTAATTTTAGTCGGTGGTGCATCCTTGTCTGTGTTTGCTTGTATCTCACCGTCCATTTCACTTGCTTTACGTTTTCTTACAACTACCTGCAAAAGAATGAATATCTCTTGTTAAATAATATTAAAAAGCTAATGAGTTTTAATAAATCAAATTATGGTGGAAAAAGTGACTGCCGCAAGCGGGACTCGGAATACCGTTCCGAAGCTCTTCCAACTGAGCTCATTGCGGTCGTGCCTGCAACATTCAAATTAACCACCACATTTCACTCGAATGAGCAATATTGTTATTTTATTTCTAGTATTAAAATATATCATTATATATTTTTACGTACAACGCCATCTATCAAGATTGCTTTACAAAATCTCGACCAACACTTTAGTATTCTTTACAGAATACGAATGGGTTGCAATAATGACGCGACCTTCATTACTAAGGTAATTTATTAATTTTGCAATTAACATGCTATGCTATATGACTGTCACTTTTTCCACCATAATTTGATTTATTAAGTAAAAGCGTAGCATGTCAATTGCAAAATTAATAAATTACTTTAGCTGATTATACTAATGTTTATAGCTGAAGAGTTCATTTGTATGAACGCGCTAATCTCAGAAACCGCTGGTCTGATTTAAAAAACCATTTCAGTTTTGGATAGTATATTTATCGAGGAAGGCTATAGGCTATATAATATCACGCCGCGACCAATAGGAGCGAAGCATCAATGAAAAATGTTGCAAAAACGTAGTCATCTTGCGCCGACCGCGGATTAGGAGCTGCTGTAGTCCGATCACATTTTCTTATATTTAATTAATATACCTAATAAAATCTTACCCCAGCCAATTTGTTCTTTTGCGTTTGTGTCTGTGACGTCACTTGCGGCGTCCGCGCAGGCGCAATTTGAGCTCGTAATCTCGTCATCTCCTCACTTTCAGCTAAGTTTGATACACGCTCCCTGAATTCCTGCATTTCTCTCTGTTCCTCAATAGATATTTGTTGAGCAGCCTTAGCTTTGGTTCTTTCTACCAGATCAAGGAATCCAACTTCATCGTCATCAAGACCTCGGATCATGTTTTCTAACAGAAAAAAAAAGTACTTGCCTATAAAACAAAGGATTATCTACTAATATTATAAAAAGCGACAGGCCTCATGGTGCATGTAACAGACGATTCCTGCATGGGATAGTGATTTGTGTGATATTTATGTTATAACATTTACAAAATAAATAATAAAAAAATAGTTTAAAAAAACTAAAAAACACGCTTTATATAGAAAACCCATCTAAAAAATAGAAAAGATTAATGAATCCTGGCGAATCTAAGCAGGATAATCGGATATTTTAATCGAATTATTGCATTGTCATCGGTCTTTGACAGGTGTGCAAAATTTGAATATAATCTGACCATTTAAAGTGGGTCAAAATAGCATCCAAAGGAGTCGGTTATAGTCTAAGATCCCACTGCAGGATTGCTACGTTCATCGAGTATTTGTTTCAAACCAAATTTTTATGTTTTTTTACAATTAGGAGAATATATATTTACTAGGTTGCCTATTAAAATTTGGCCGCAATCATTTTTAATGAAATTATTTTTAATTCGTTTTTGGTAAACCATTTCGTTCATTTGTTATTGAAATAAAATAACGTCTACATCACGGTAATTAATATGAAGATTCTAAAAAATCAGGGTTGCCGTTGCGGAGGTGGCCGCATCTCTTTGCAGCCAGGTGTAAACAGGTATGATTTCGATATATTTATACGTTCATAACGTATGTTTATTAATTATATGTCAAATTGAAGCTAATTTTTTTCTATTAATTATCATATATGGTTGCCTTATTAAATCTGGCCGCAAATAAGGGTTGCCGGCTGTTAAAGATGATAAATATTTATGGTAGAGTGAAAGAGAGTTAGCGCGTAACATCATTTGTCAGACGAGGACAACGATTGCCGCTGTGCGACGCTTTTAAGCCATTGCGCATGAGTCGAATGTTAGTGTTCTCTATCACCGGGGAGTAGGTAATAGAGACGACTTATAATTTAATACTCCAAAAAATATGTAATTTTTTTCAAAATGACTAATTTAAAAATTGCAACAAATTATATTGATTTGATATATTGACGGTCTAATTAGCAATTGTCTAACTCCTTATTTTTTAGAGGGTAATTTTTTTTAACAGTTTGATGCAGCAATAATCCAATTACAAATTATTTAAATGATTCAAACTTAAATATTATCGTCAGTCTTTTGGGCACGTTACCCAATGACTGCGATGCGGACAAATTTTTTGATACTTAATTTTAACCTCTTTTTCTTTTTTTTTGTTTTGGTTTGTATTGTTGTTGTAATAATTTTATAAACTGTAAATAAATAAAAAAATAAATCCAAATAATCCGTGTGGTGACGGATCAAGAATACCAGTGTCACCACCCCATCTCCTCCCTGTAAAAGTCAGCTAAGGGATATTGTACACAGATAAAATCTTCTGTGAGAGACGGAAAACTCTAAAGTAAACCCTGTGTCACCACGCCTGGTCAGCGCGGGACAGTAGACTATAATCCCTCCCAAAGTGGAGGAGGCCCGTGCCCAACAGTGGGACGTAAATGGGCTGGAGAAGGAGGAAATAAATAAATAAAATATTTATTGTTATATTATTTATAATTAAATAAATAAATAAATATTCATGGACATTTCACACAACGTCCTCTGGTCCCAAGCTAAGCTTATATGCTTGTGTTATGGGTACCAGAATACGGATAGAATACATAAACTACTTTTCTTTTGTAAATACATACTTATAATACATAGAAACACCCAGACGCAGTACAAACATTTGTATGACAATTAAAAACATCACACAAATGATTGTCCTGACCGGGAATCGAACCCGAGACCTCATGATCGGCAGTCCGTTATATGAACCACTACACCACGAGGCCCGTCAATTATAATTATTATATATAAAATATTGATATAAAGAATGTAAAGAATGTTGTGATGATGTATTGATGTAAAGAATGTTTGCACGTAAAAACAAAGATCTTTTTAACACTATGGATGAAATAAAATTGTCTCTGATTGTGCTTATTGTTTACTGTTAATTTGTATGTGTTGAATAAATAAATAAATAAAATAAAATCTTACTCAAATCAAACTTGTCTTGGACTGCTTACCAAAATCAACAAAATATAATAGAAACTGTATTTTTATATGTATACTAATATTTAATAAGAAACCGAAAGATATAAAAACGTTAAAATTTTCATTATTTAGGACAAAATTGTATCAATGGCTGAGTAAAAACAACTTCTACAATATTAATGATTTCTTCAATTGCAAAAATCATTAAGTTATTGCATGCTATAATATTAGCTAAACATGTAAGTGCTTTGAATTTGTAACACCTCATTGTATACTATGTTTATGGCAACAAAATAAAATGAAATTATAAAAAAATAAAACGAAGGTGAAGTAATTTCTTAATTTTTGCAATTGACAAGCTATGCTTTTTACTTAATAAATCAAATTATGGCAATAAGCTCAGTTGGAAGAGCTTCGGAACGGTATTCCGAGGTCGTGGGTTCAAGTCCCGCTTGCGGCAATTCACTTTTTCAACCATAATTTGATTTATTAAGTAAAAATCCAAGGTGATTAAATAAGAAAAAAAAAAATATTGCGAAAGTACTGTTGGAAAATTTTATTATATTTTATTCAAGTATTTAATCGTCTGTTACATATTAATTAAACATTTGAGCAAATTAAAAATTTTACTTTAATTAATATAATAATTTTTTGATGCACAAATAAAACAACAATGTAAATATATAAATTGGTCAAGTGCGAGTCGGACTCGCGCACGAAGGGTTCCGTACCATTATCTATGCAACATAAGGCAACGTTATTAGTATCGAGCAAGAAACGGTAAAAAAATCATGTTTGTTGTATGGGAGCCCCCCTTAAATATTTATTTTATTTTATTTTTAGTATTTGTTGTTATAGCGGCAATAGAAATACATCATCTGTGAAAATTTCAACTGTCTAGCTATCACCGTTCTTGAGATACTGGGTGCGGAACCCTAAAAATCATGTTTGTTGTATGGGAGCCCCCCTTAAATATTTATTTTATTTTATTTTTAGTATTTGTTGTTATAGCGGCAATAGAAATACATCATCTGTGAAAATTTCAACTCTCTAGCTATCACCGTTCTTGAGATACAGCCTGGTGACAGACGGACGGACGGACGGACGGACGGACGGACGGACGGACGGACGGACGGACGGACGGACGGACGGACGGACAGCGAAGTCTCAGTAATAGGGTCCCGTTTTTACCCTTTGGGTACGGAACCCTAAAAACGATGTTTATTACAAACTCCAAAACAGCGTGATTTTTATGTTAGTATGAAAAGTTCAGTTGAGTACACTAACATTCGACGCATGCGCAATGGCTTAAAAGCGTCGCACAGCCGGCAATCGTTATCCTCGTCTGACAAATGATGTTACGCGCTAACTCTCTTTCACTCTACCTTAAATATTTATCATCTTTAACAGCCGGCAACCCTTATTTGCGGCCAGATTTAATTAGGCAACCATATATGATAATTAATTGAAAAAAATTAGCTTCAATTTGACATATAATTAATAAACATACGTTATGAACGCATAAATATATCGAAATCATACCTGTTTACACCTGGCTGCAAAGAGATGCGGCCACCTCGGCAACGGCAACCCTGATTTTTTAGAATCTTCATATTAATTACCGTGATGTAGACGTTATTTTATTTCAATAACAAATGAACGAAATGGTTTACCAAAAATGAATTAAAAATTATTTCATTAAAAATAATTGCGGCCAAATTTTAATAGGCAACCTAGTAAATCTATATTCTCCTAATTGTAAATAAACATAAAAATTTGGTTTGAAACAAATACTCGATGAACGTAGCAATCCTGCAGTGGGATCTCGTACTATTACAAACATACAAACAAACATACAAGTGAAGCTAATATAAAGTGTGTAAAAATATGGTCTATCCATACTCTGCTAACATACCATATTTGGATAACACAAGCATATAAGCAAATGTTCATGTGGTGACGAATTAAGAATTCAAGTGTCACCACCCTTTTTCCTTCCCAGGGTGCAGTAAAAGCCAGCCAGCCAGAGCGGCCCAGCCAGAATATTTTACACGGATAATACCTTGTGTGAGAGACAGAAATCTCGAAAATAAACCCTATGCCAACACGCCTGGTCAGCGCGGCGCAGTAGACCATAATCCCTCCCAAAGTGGAGGAAGCCCGTGCCCAACTGTGGGACGTTGATGGACTGGAGAGAGAGAGTATAAATTAAACATACTCAGCTTATGAGCCTCTTCATATTCAGCTTCTTTCTTAAGCCTTTGTTCTTCCAAGCGCTGATACAAAGGTCTGTTGTCATAGGGCTCCTCTGGGGCTTCTAAAACAGTAATATAATGGAATAAAAACCACATTATGTTATATCAATAAACGATAAACATAGACATACAATACAGTGCGTCTACGGCTAAATCAATGACCCGGCTTGAGGTCAAAAAATATTTATGTGTGTGTGAAGTACAACGTGAAGTTGCCCGGTTACCTGGAGCAACATTATTGACGTCTGTCAAAACACAATTGTCATTAAATTGATAAATTGTGTTTTTGGTGTGAAAATGAATTATTTGAGTTAAAATTACTTGTGAAATCCTATGTTGCGGCATTTTTTAATTATTCTGATACACTAGAACACTCAAAGACTGCGCATTTTGTCACTTTTGTTTTTTTGTTCGTGGCGGCATTCACACTACAAACTGACAATGGTGTCAATTAAATATGGTGTATTATAACAGATCTTGATTTTAGATGCCATATTTGTATAAGTGTGTTCAAAAGAGACGTTTGCAGATTGCAAAAAATAGGCAAAAATTACTGTCATCACGGTACATATGTCACTTATATTAAAGTACCTACCATTTCATTTTAGACCATGTATTCAAGTCAGCCCAGGCTAACTTTACGTGGCCTCAATTTTAAACGTCAACCCACCTTCTTTGGAAAACATCCACATTTCTGGACTAGTTCATAAACTATTCAGTGCTAATAAATATAATAATAAAACATTATCATCTTTTGATTGTTTCTTTTATATACTGATAGAATAACATAGTCATGGGTTCTCATCAAAGAGTAAAATAATATAGATATAAGGTTCTGATGAAAACAAAATCATGTTTCGGTAGGTACCTTTTGGCTGATCATCAGTACGGACTTTTTCCCATTCTTCTTGTCGTCTACGCCTTGTCTCTAATATTTCGGATTCTGAAATAAATCCTGAGCTCATTTTAGTTTAATAGTATCACTTTTATAACCGGATTAATCTTCTTTTTCGATATTTCTTGATAATTACGATTCGATTTCCGATAATAAAAACTTCTTCGATTTTTTAATTTAAAGCACAGACTATCTAAATATTTTAAAACACAATAGATAGAAGAAGATAAATAACCTAACTTTTTGTTGTGCGCACAGAGTATAGTAAAGTACCTATAGTAGCCAAATCACTCACCCCGTTTTCCAATCAGCGCACAATAGCGCATTATGCGGCACAATGCTCAACGTTGAGTGTTCCAATTACAGCATCGCATCGCACAATCGAGCACTCTCAAAAGTGATGCGTGCAATCCATACCAACTTCAGCGACAGAAAATTAACAAGTATTTTTTCTTTAAATTGGCATTGATTGAAATTTTAGGCTAATTACATAAAATAAAAATTTAAGGCTTTCTTTTCGTCGGAGTTTTCTGGAAATATTCAAAGTTAATTAAAGCTGTGTTAAAAAATAAATAAATATAAGTATGGATGAAGGTATAAACAATGACTTTTTTTATAGTCCACACATTTAAGTAATGTGAATACAATGTTTATTTTAGAATTTTTTTTTTTCAACACTGACTAAGCGCACTCTGCTGGCGCATTTTAAAACTAATTCACGTTCCAATTAAGCGTCAGGTCAGCATTCTGCGGCATTGTCAAAGACACGAAGTATAGATACAAGGAGTCCGAACGTTATAGGCTTTTCCATAATATTTCGTGTACACAATAATAAACCCAGATCATAGTTCTATTTTCTGCCACTGGCTGCGCAAGTATTCAGGACGTACCGATGCTATTATAGAATATCAGAATATCTCTTGACCTTCTCTGTATTGTTGGGTTTAAAGCACTCGAAAAATTTCTAAAAATTTCCTAAAACTTATATTTAACTCCACGTTTCTCAGAATATTTTTTTCCACAGGTGTCAATAGTTCAAACGAGTACTTCTTGAAAAATGGCGCGCTCTACCGGCAAAAAATCTGTCCCTTAAATTGAGACCATTCGTTCAACATTACGTTCGGACTCCTTGTATCTATACTTCGTGGTCAAAGAGTAAAATAATATATGTAGATGGGCATTGTGCGGCACTGAGTCGCATTATGCTCTGCCATTGGAAAACGGGGTAGCTATGTCAATAAGACAATTTTACAAATGTTGCAGGTTGCATAACTCTCACCTATGTCCACAAAATAGTCCCAAGCAGCACTTACTTTTTTACTCGACATGTTGCCGATATAACTAAACAAAACTTGTACCTATAATTTATAATTGTATGTATATTATTAAATCATTTCATTACATTTATACTTTATTAGAACTAAACCTTGTATTAAGTTCACAAACTCAAAACTTTTTTTATTTATTTTTTACTGAAATTACAGCAAACAACTGTATTTTTGTTTAGTTTTTATAGGGAGAAATTAAAAAAAAAATTGTAATAATTCAAGTATCAATTCAAATTCGCCTTTATCATCCATTGTTAAAGTTACATTTGCTTGTAATATAAAATTTGATTGACAGAAACAAAAACGTTCTAAATCGCGATTTTTCGTCTAGAAATTAAAGTTTAAAATATTGAATTGTTATAATTTTATGTAAAACTAGCTGACCCGGCAAACGTTGTTTTGCCATACTAAAAAAAAAAGGTTTGAAAAATAGATGTTGGCCGATTCTCAGACCTACTGAATATGCATGTCAAATTTCATAAAAATCGGTCAAGCCGTTTCGGAGGAGTACGGTAACTAACACTGTAACACGTGAATTTTATATATTAGATTTATTAATTGATCCTTTTTTTATTATCAATTTTCTGTTCGAATTACAAGAAAATTCCGTTCTGGCAACTCATATTAATCTACTCTATATATATATACTCTATAGAACTTGCATCTCGTTTTAGCACGTGCCAATGCAATAAGCGTGAACGGGACAGAGTAAATAACAGATAAAACGACCAAGTTTGAAAGTTACTTATAAAGAAGGATTTGTTCTTGATAAGCGACCAACTATATTTCTTGCATTGGCGGGCTGTTCCTGATAACACATTACACGACCAAAGATGGATGTATCATATGTAGAATGATTTCTTCTTGAAAAACTACCAACTATATTTTTCGGATAATAATGAACTGTGAAAAAAGAACAGCTGTTCTTTTTTCACAGTTCATGCAGAGCTGTTCTCAGCTGTTTTTTTAATAATTTGTATGGACGGTTGAATGGTATTGCCTGTTATTTTTGATCACAGTGATTTCTTAATTGCAGCAACAGCTAGTATCTGGTATCTTTAATTCACAGTGAAATCTACCTGTTACGATAAATACGCCTCACTCCTAATGTCAATAATTGTTAAATTGTCAATGCTGCGGGCTGCGGAACAAGGAGAGCCGGATATTATCTGTAAATTATCACAAAAAACCAAATTATTAAATAACCTTAAAATTTCCGGCAGTCCATAAGTATAATCCTGATTGATTTTGTTATTACACTTTTAACAAGATGTCAAAAGTTGAAGAACAATCGACAACATCAGAAGTTGATACTAAAAACTACGTGGAAGATGGAAAAAACAAAATGAGTGTTAAGTGTAAATTCTGCGGTTCAAAGATGTTAGACAAGAAATCGGCAAAATACATGACTTTAGAGGTATTATTTTATTAGTTATAAATCAGTCTGATTTCTACCTTTGTATTAATATCGCACTCCTTGGCTGTGAGTGTGTATCCTGTTTATTATTCTGATAAACAAGCAATGCAACTGTAAAGAGTTATTATATTTCCTTCATGTAGTTTTTGCGTGTAACGCCATACCATACATCCATACATTTTTACAAACTTGCATTTATTAGTCTAAGTAAAGTAGGATTATTCTCGAATTCTGTTAATTTTATTATAAAATGCTTATTATTATACATGTTTGGTTACAGAAAGACTTACCACTAATGCAACAAGACACAAGAAAAGACACCGAGGTTCAAAATGAGTCCGTTAAAGAGTTTTATCATGTTGAAAACATGTATACATTTGAAAACATTGGTTTTACTCACACAGTAGCTAATTGTAAATATTTAAGTTGTGCAGATTGTGATGCGGGGCCTGTTGGTTTCTATGATATGGACACGAAACATAGCTATGTGGCATTATCTAGAATTGAACATTGCTAATAAAAAATAATAAAAAAACCATGTAAAGTTGATGTTAAGTCTATGTATTTCTATCTAAACTTAAGTACTTAGTCTACATAGTATGTATGAAATTGGTCTCATATTTTTTTAATATTCAAATGAAGAATATTTAAAAAAATATCGTCAAGGAATTTATGACTTTGTAATTGTTATTCTGCCAAATGGATAAACTATTTCAAAGAACTATACTAACCACAACATCCTTGGCATCGATGATATATTAGAACACTTGGCATTATTTCAAAGGAGTTAGGAAGCGTGGTTCGATTTTTGAATTGTTACCAGTAAAATTCATATAGCACATAGCTATTGCAGCATTTTTATTTTAATTTGTATCATAAGATTATTATCAAAGTGACTTAGTGGTTTTTTGACTCAATAGTTAGAAACTAAAGATTTAGTTTGAGCATATCACCCAATTATCTCTCTGATGATAGTTAAAACTGTGTTTTACCACACTATGTACTACATGGGTATAGTCATGAACATTGGTTCAATATGCTTAATTTTCTATAGATTAAAATTATAGTTACATTATTGTTCATTCCTGTAACATTCATTGAGCTTATAGATTAAGTGTATTTTATTTTATTATTTATATTTTTTTATAGTAATAAAGCTTTTTGAGAAATAACCTGTGAATTTATTTAATTTAACGAAATTGAGGGCTAACTTTGGTGCTGCAGATGTCTATACTCTATGTGACCGCTTAAAATCAGGCGGCCCGCATGCTATAATAGCTTGGCAGAAACTGGAGGTACAGTACCCGGCGATATATATTGCACATCGACCTTTGGAAAGAGACAATCGGCTAATTTCGTCTTCATAGAGCGTTACCTCTGTCGCTCGAAATACAAACAGTCCGGTATCTATTAGGAGCTGTTTAAAAAACAATTTTAATTTGCTTCATAGATTAATTCTTTTTATTCTTTGTATAAAATACACCAAATTTTTCTATAAGTGATGGCTTTAGGTTCGGGTAAAATAAAAAAAAAATGTTCACATTATGTTTACGTATTTAATTACTTTGGAAAATTACAGCTGTAGTGTACATAATAAACACCATTGTACCTATTGTTAAAGTGAGATTGTAATAAAAATAATAATAATTCTAATTCTCAATTAAGTACTTCCATTTCACTATCTGTGCTCTCAAAGAGGTCAATATCACTGTCACTATCAGCCGTATTTATCACTAGTCTATCAGTGTAATTGTCTAAACCGTGTTGAATGCTTCTTTAATCATCCTCACATTTAATTGTGTGATCCCAAACCTTTTTCCACTCTTCAGCCCCGGTCATGTTTACTTTTTCAGTCAATAACGTTTTTACTGTAGTTAAATTCATACCCACATTTCTAGAGGCTACATAGCCTTTTAGTTGAGACCATATATTTTCAATTGGATTAAAATCCGGATGATACGGTGGCAATCGCAACACAGTGTGCCCATGTTCGACAAGTACTTTGTCCACGGAAAACTCTGTTTATGTACCTCTCCTTGTGCTGACAATAATAGCGTAAATCTGGGTTTTTGTTAATTTCGAATCAACTGGAATTTTGTGTCTTACTGACACGATTAAACAGGAAATGATCAACTGGTTAAACACCAGTTGATCATTTCCTGTTTAATCGTGCTTGAGTTGGGGGGTCTTTCAACATGTTTATTGTGATAGGGTGCGTTGTCGATAACTAGAACGGAATCACTGGGTATATTTGGGATTAATTGATTAACCAGCCATTTCTCGTAGTTATCGTTATTCATTTCATTGTGATAGTCACCTGTAGTATCCGTGGATTTATACGTTAAAAAGGCACCGGGTACAAAGCCTTTTTCATTTCCCGCATGAACTATTATCAAACCATCGATAAAGGCTTCAGATAATTTAGCTTTTAATGATTTTATTGTTGGCAGTTCATTAAATCGTAAGTGAAAATCATACACCATTCTTCGAACAACATCATAATCAAAATCGTCCATATCCTTGAACCTGAACCTGAAAATAATTATATGAATTGCTTTTGACATATTCTAAATCAAGTGAATGATAATTTCAGCTCTTTGCATGTCGTTTCCGTGGTGTAGCGGTTATCACATCTGCCTAACACGCAGAAGGCCCCCGGTTCGATCCCGGGCGGAAACAGAATCTTTTTGTGTTCTTTTCCATTATAAAAAATTTCAAAAAATTGAATCGTCATTTTTTTTATTTAAACCTTTTACGTTTCTGATACATGATAAATTTAATATTTGGTGAACGAAACCATATAATAATATTATGAAGTGTTTAAAAGTAATACAAGCAATAAGCGTTTTCTTTAAAAACCACATAATTTTATGTAAATGTGATTATTATTATTGTAAGTAAATAAATATAACGAATGTTAAATTAGAGGTTCTTAACTTCGACTGTTTAACGGACTTCAGAAAAAGGGTTCTACATTTGGCAGTTTAATTTAAAGAATGCAATACTAAATTTAAAAACAGCAACGATGCGTTCAATTATTAAAAACCCATATGTTTTTCACAGGCGCTATGTCTTTTTATTCATAGATAGCATTGGATAAATAATTGTGTTTGTGAACCAAGGGTGTGGAGTTTAAGGGGTTCAAAAGATATGTAGAAACATTTTTTTTTACCCCCTTGTGGCAACCCACTGGCTTAGCGGATTATTGCCAGGCTCATGTAATGGCTTCTCATGTGGTTTAATGAAAGTTATAAAATTAACCCAATAAAAATTATTGTATAAACATAAAAAAAACATATAACACCTGAAAAAATAATTGGTCAAGTGCGAGTCGGACTCGCGCACGAAGGGTTCCGTACCATTATCTATGCAACATAAGGCAACGTTATTAGTATCGAGCAAGAAACGGTAAAAAAATCATGTTTGTTGTATGGGAGCCCCCCTTAAATATTTATTTTATTTTATTTTTAGTATTTGTTGTTATAGCGGCAATAGAAATACATCATCTGTGAAAATTTCAACTGTCTAGCTATCACCGTTCTTGAGATACTGGGTACGAAACCCTAAAAATCATGTTTGTTGTATGGGAGCCCCCCTTAAATATTTATTTTATTTTATTTTTAGTATTTGTTGTTATAGCGGCAATAGAAATACATCATCTGTGAAAATTTCAACTCTCTAGCTATCACCGTTCTTGAGATACAGCCTGGTGACAGACGGACGGACGGACGGACGGACGGACGGACAGCGAAGTCTCAGTAATAGGGTCCCGTTTTTACCCTTTGGGTACGGAACCCTAAAAACAACACTACCTTAACGTATGCAGAAAATTATGCTAAGCTGCAGGGCCCCAAGTCTGCTAATACAATGTTGTCACAATGACACATCATTTATGACAAAAAGTCAAGTTTGGTGTCATAATGACACGATAATAGTGTCATAATGGCGGAATTTTATCAATTAAGGTAGTCTACTATTAATTTTTTGTCATAATGACGCCATAATTAGCCATATTAGACGGGCTTCGTGGTGGAGTGGTTTATGTAACGGACTGCCGATCACGAGGTCGCGGGTTCGATTCCCGCTTGGGACAATCATTTGTGTGATATCCATAAATGTCATACAAATGTTTGTCCTGCGTCTGGGTGTTTCTATGTATTATAAGTATGTATTTACAAAAGAAAAGTAGTATATGTATTCTATCCGTATTCTGGTACCCATAACACAAGCATATAAGCTTAGCTTGGGACCAGAGGACGTTGTGTGAAATGTCCGTGAATATTTATTTATTTATAATGGCGTTAGCGACTGACCATTATAACAACATTGTAATATGATTGTAATAGCAGAATTAGCAGACTTGGCCCCCAGGTTATCCACTATTTCCGACATTAGTTTTCTTTACTTACATAAAACAAAGTTGTCTAATTTGTATGTATGTCCATAAGTGAGCTTATATCTATCAAACTACGCAACGGATTCTGATGCGGTTTTTTTTATATATAAAAAGGTTCAAGAGTATGGCTTTTTTGTGTAATTGGTTCGGTGTATATTGGGGGAGGGTTTATTATTACCATTAGCTAGTTATGAACAAAAGTAAAGCCCATTGCTGAGACTCCATTGTCCACCTGTCACCAGGCTCTATTATACAGAGTGTCCCAAAAGTCGACGTCAAGCCGAAGTCGCATGATAGGTAAGGTCATAACAGTTATCAGAAAAAAAACATTATTTTTTTATTTTTAAAATAATTGCAAATAAAATATTCAGGAAAATGTACCAGCCTGTAACTGTTTTTACTTTCCTGTTGCTACAAATCTTTACTTTTTCAATGTTTTTTTACTTATATCATTCTGAATAGTGCTTCTGTATTTTGTTACTTCAAAATCAGAGTTAACCGCTCCAGCTTGAAAGAAGATGTCATGTTTTGTAGAACCACGTTTCGAAAATCAGATTTTCAATGTTGTGCAATTATTTTAAAAATAAAAAACATATATTTTTTTAAATATTTTTCTGATAACTATTATGGCCTATTATACCTATCATGCGAATTCGGCTTGACGTCGACTTTTGAGACACCCTGTATAAACAGTTATAGATAGCTAGCAGACAGTTGAAATTCTTGCAGATGTGTCGAGATAAGATTTTTATGGGTTTAGTAAAGTTTTCATCTTCTAATCTTCCAGTTAAAATTATAGGTACTTGGCCATCATCATTGCGTTGTCTTTCGAACAATGATCACTTAATAAAGCTATTCAGATCTGTATCAACAGCTATAAATAAGGCTATAATGTTCGAGTATCATATTGTGAATATGTATTTATTTTGCCGCTATTAGGCCTAACGAATTGCCAAACTTACAAACTCAGAAAGCTTTCACTAGTCGATTATTCGTTAACATGTAATCGAGAAATTCCGTAATCGTTTGTTATATGCAAAACTAATAGTTTGATTTGCAATCCACGCCTCGGTCAATATCAAGGTAAAACGAAAGTAAACAAATCAATTAAGTAAATTTTCGTTAATCTGAAGGTTTATTTACCTTTAGATAAATAGTTGTATTATAGATAAAAACGTCTTATTATTTTCAACTGCTTCAGGTTCGATTTCATCACCATCATCATCATAACATCACACCTTTTTCCCATGGGGTAGGCAGAGACTATGGAGCGCCATCTGCTACGTTCAAAACATACTTCCTTGGCTTCATCCACACTCATAAATCTGGTCATACATGCCCGACGGTTGTAAGTGCTACGCACTTGACCCTTTTGGGGTATACCGGCGATGACATCGATGTTTATTTTAAATCGATTCTTTATTATCGATGTCTCGCAAATTATTTAGGGTTTAGAGTTCTTTGTGAAGGCATTTACGTGATTATTCACTATTCGAGACATCAGTGTCCGTCCGTCTATCCGTCTGTCACCAGCATGTATTTCATCAACGGATGGTTGAAATTTTCACAGATGATTTATTACACGACAGGGACAAATTCAGAAATAAAACAAATAACCAAAGTCATAGATATAGCTCGAAGAGTGAGATCACTAAAGTGACAGTGGGCTCGGCTGCCCACGTTTCCCAAAGAACGGATGGCTGTTAGAAAAGAAAGAAGCCCTCTTGCTAGGTGGACTGACGACCTGAAGAGGGTCGTAGGGTGGAACTAAATGCGGGAGGCGGAGTACCGTGTATTGTGGCGCGAATTGGGAGAGGTTTATATCCAGCTTTGGACTGCAATGACTGACTTGTTTGACTGATAGATACTCCTGTTTTCATTATTCATCATGTAATAACGATTATTGTTATTATACTTATGCTAACAGCTAACCGAAACAACTTCTTTAATCATAATTGTTATGCTTGTAAACTTTATAAGCGGTACTACTTTCTGTTGCATAAAAAAGTAACCAGTTAATTCTATTGAATACAAAATAATTATATTAATACGGAAAAATTACGTAAACGAGCTTCTTAGAATGCTTATAGAATTTAAAATGTGATGATAATAAAGATAAAACTATTGAATTGCTTAAAAGCGGTAGTTATATTTGCAACAACAATGTGTAATAGGTTAA
This sequence comes from Orgyia antiqua, assembly GCA_916999025.1. Classification (NCBI taxonomy): domain Eukaryota; kingdom Metazoa; phylum Arthropoda; class Insecta; order Lepidoptera; family Erebidae; genus Orgyia; species Orgyia antiqua. Next base: position 29,447,930 of record OU779871.1, read on the forward strand.
AAAAATAAGTCTTAGGACTTATGAACATTTGCCTACTTAGTAGATAAAACAATAGTGATGCAACTGAAAAAAAAATATTATTCAAGCGTTCAGTAAAAAAAGATAACTTTTTAAAAATAGAATTGTTACAATCATCAGTCATAGAGCTGCGCAACGTATGTCAAGGATGAAGTTCATACATTCGACACACTATCGCAATAAAAAAAAAGTTTTACAAAACTTTATGGAAACTATGTAAAATATTAAATGTTTTAAAATATCGTCATTTATTTCCTTAAAGGGCGTTTAGTTGTTACTTTGTTTGGCAATATATTTGTAGATAGACAAGCTAATTCTTAGGAATACAAACCGAGGTTGTATAAACCTTCACCGGTGAACGCTGACCTTAGGTGCAAAATGATATATGCAAGTAAAATATGTACTGGCAGTTAGACAAGTATTAAGTATTAAGTTTCACTCCATTAAGAAGAAAATATTCCAAAGCTGGCACTTGGTAAAAAAAGTATGTAAAAGGAAAACTAATAAATAAATACTCATGGACATTTCACACAACGTAAGCTAAGCTTATATGCTTGTGTTATGGGTAGGTACCAGAATACGGATAGAATACATATACTACTTTTCTTTTGTAAATACATACTTATAATACCATAGAAACACCCAGACGCAGTACAAACATTTTGTATGATAATTAGAAAAATCACACAAATGATTGTCCCGAGCGGGAATCGAACCCGCGATCTATGAAGTGCAGTCCGTTACATGAACCACTAGGCCAAGAGCCGCTCTAATTGAGATCGTCGAATTGAGAGATCCAAGAAAATATTGATTGACTGTGTGAAATAAGATGTGAAAGAGAAAGGAAGTCAGAAAGAAGATTATAGAAGAAAGATATGTTGCGCCGACCCCAGACAATGGTATTAAGGCTGGGTAGCGATAACGATGGACTTTGTTTACGATTTTACAATAATAATATCAAGTTAAAGTAAAAAATAGCCAATTGTTCACCGGGTGTAGTGCAGCGTAATGACGGCAAAGGAATTTTCTAAATACTCGTAGGTCCAGTAGTTTCAGAGTCCCGCCGTGTGGTGACGGATTAAGAATACAAGTGTCACCACCCCATCTCCCAAGGGTGCTGTAAAAGTCAGCTAAGGGATATTGCACAGATAACATCCTCTGTGAGAGACGGAAAACTCGAAAATAAACCCTGTGCCAACACGTCTGGTCAGCGCGGCACAGTAGACCATAATCCCTCCAAAGTGGAGGAGGCCCGTGCCCAACAGTGATACGTAAATGGGCTGGAGAGAGAGTCTAATCACTGTAAAGAAACAAACAAATCTTTCCTCTTTATAACATTAACTAGCAGTTGCCCGCGACATCATACGTGTGGAATTTAGAAAAAGTTTCCCCGTTTTTGCAACATTTTTCCCTGGGCTTTGGTCCTATTAGCCTATAGCCTTCCTCGATAAATGTACAATTTTTTTTATACTACTAAGTTGGCGAACAAGCGTACGGCCCACCTGATGTGAAGCGGTTACCGTAGCCTATAAACGTCTGCAACACCAGAGGTATCACTCGCGCGTCGCCGACCCTTTAGAAATCTTTTGACACCTTTTTTGAAGAACCCCATGTTGTAGTCCAATGGGAAAACCTCGGCAGGTAGTTCATTCCACAACTTTATTGTATGTGGTAAAAAATTCCGATGGAATCGTATATGGTATAGGTTCTAGAGTGTGAGAATTAACTCGCTCCCGGTGACGAGAGGTAAAAGGAACTATCCAACACTGTAAGAATTTTTTTAATAAGACCAGTGATTCCTAAAATAGCGTGTTCAAACAAACAAACAAATTCTTCAGCTTTTTAATATTAGTATAGAAGAACACATAGGCAAGTTTTAATAGATTCACATGAAATGAATACATGCAATTATTATGCGCTTGGGAAAATTACCCAAATTCTATAATAAAAGTCAAATTAACAACAATCTTATAATTTGCATTGAGAATCGTATAGGAAGTAAATAATGTTTAATGTAACAATATATCAATATTTATGTACATTTACATAATGTATTCTTTATATAATAGATTTAGATTGTCGATGGCTATGTCTTATTTTTATTTATTTAAAATCTTAACATCTACCATTACAGGATATCCTAATTCGATAGTGTCGCTCTTAAACTAAAATCTTAAACTATACAATCTTTTTGACAATATAAAAAATAAATTTAACATACTTTTCAAAATCCATAAAATATATAAAACACAATAACACTATACATACATATCGAAACTATTTTCAGATTATTACAATTAACTTAAATAACTAATTACAAATAATAAAATTTTTGCGAGTTCACTCAATTTGGCCGAAAAGATGTCAATCCTGTCATGAACTTGGTTCACAACGAGGATAGCAACACATGGACTAATCTGCTGCAGAAAGCACCTTTTACCCGAGTAAAAGGTGCTTTCTGCAGCAGATTAGTCCTACATACTGGTACGGCCAGGAGACGCGGAGCCCGCCTGCGCGACACGTACCGGTCTGGCACGCTCAACTGCAAATGAGTAAGCACGCCCGGGTTGTGCGCGGCACCACGTAATAACTTTATTTTGTTAGATACTAATAATTTGTTTGAGTTCATAGGTATATTTGAGGTTTCTTTATGATCGGTCAACCAGAGACAATTTATACAAATATTATAAATCTGAAGAGTTTTTTGGTTTTAACACGATTGTATTTAGTTTGGAACGTATCTATCAATATAACAGAATCTTTGAAAGTGATTTTCTCTCTCTTACAATAGTCAGATCGATCTGAAATTTTGCACACGTATTAAGTACAGATGACAATGCAATAACAAAAAAAATATTCAGGATATTAAGCGTGTTTTTTAGTTTTTTGCATTATTTTGTTTGAATGCGCTAATCTCAGGAACAGCTGCCACGCTGGTCCTATTTAAAAAATGCATTCAGTGTTGGATAGTACATTTATCGAGAATAGCTTTAGGTAACATTTCGTTGCGACCAATAGTCGCGAAGCATAAGTTAAACAGACTAATTGTTTGCTAATTAAACCAAATAGTTTTTATATACCAAAAATATATAGTCACAGGCACGAATAATAGTCTGTACGAGTAATGCATTGTTTAGATTCACGCCCAGAAATAAGGCGTTTGCAGAAGATGGCTGACCAAAATGGTATAATTAACTAATAGAGTTTAATCAACCAGAATAGTTGATATTATGGATCTGGTAGCACTGCTCTTCGACAGCATATAATGTAAAATTAAAATCAAATGTGGGTAAACCCTGTATTAACTGATCTGCACTTTACAGCTCAGGCTCATCCATGACCATGGTGACTGCAAAGTCTCCGAAACGTCGCGCTAAAATTTTAAAGATAGACACGCGTCTAAAACCGTAAAAAGTAGTTTTATTTAAGCATTTATAAAAACATTAAAATTTTTATTTTTAAATTTTAGTAGTACCTAATTATGTCTATAGCCACATAAAACATTTAGTACTTTACTGTACCGAAAAAAGAATACGATTAGCATCAACCATTAGACATTTTTTTCGTAACTTCTACAATTAGATTGTCTATGATAATTGACCGTTTTAGTTTTAAAATATTACATTTTGAATGAGAGACTGCCTTGGAATAACGACAGAACGAGCTTCGATGAGATTAATTTTCGGCTGAAAACCTGAAACAGTAGCGCCCACAGATATTTTATTTTATTTTATTTTATTTTATAAGGAAAACTTACAGCTAAAATTACATTTGCTAAGAATTGGTAATAACAAAAATATGGCCAGTTAAAAGTTTTCACAATTAGATATATATATAGGTATATGATTAAATTATTCCAGATGTATAGTCTATGCCTACGTCACTCAAGCCACTTACCTATCTATATGTGAGTGAAAATGTATCTATGTGTGATACAGGCTATACGTCATATAAAACGTTTTTTTATTTTTTTTTAGTCTAACGTTTTTTTATTCTATGACATTATAATTTTAATGCTGTCCCCCTTAATGCATCTATACTTCCATAATAATATTATAAAGCTGAAGAGTTAGTTTGTTTGAACGCTCTAATTTCAGGAACTACTGGTTTTAATTGAAACATTCTTTTTGTACTAAATATCTATCTGTCTATATAGCATCACGTTGCGACCATTAAAAGCAAAATATTAAGTGAAAAATGTTGCAAAAACAGGGAAAATAGATCATATAGTTAAATTTCTTGTGGTCGAATTTTAACGATACAATTAAAACTGATTATTTTCGAGGAGAAAGCATCGTAAAAAAAGTTCCATCTTGTAGACTCTAGAGTAAAAACTCTCGAGGTTTTTTCGTAAATCGACAGATTTATATATCACGATTCGAATCAGCTTGCAATCGATTCCTTAGAAAGACGTCTTGACAAAAAGTTTTTTGGAAATAGTTTTTTTATTCATCTTTTATATATCGATGTCTTTGTAAAGCGACCGCTTAAATTGCAATTTGGATTTATTTAAAATTAATGGCTTTCAGAAAAAAGATCGAAAGATCGATCTTTGGGACATCGATCTTTTTGTGATTCGATTCTTTGGGTCATGATTCGCATCATTTCAAAAATCGATCTGTTTCGGAAAGAAGTGCCAACCCTATTTATATACTAATAAATAAGCTAAGTTGACCGCTTCTCCTCAGGTGGGCCCTACGCTTGTTCGCCAATACTACTAAGGTAGTATATAAAAAAAAGAAACCTAAGTGCTACAGACTAACAGCTAACAATTCAAACATTTTATAGTCATTCGATTGTAAACGCATAACATCTTTATTCAATATCGATTATATAATTCGATTTTAGTGTTTAGAATTACCTAAATACATAATTATACAAATTAGTATTTTATAAAAAGTAATTTGTATTTATAGCTTACTAGCTGTGCCCCGCGGTGTTACCCGCGGTAAAAAGGATAAAAAAATAAGTTCGTTTTCTATGTATTGGAAAGTTTCATGAAAAGCCATCCAGTAGTCTTTATGTGAAAGCACAATAAACATCCTTACATATCCAAACATTGGCGTATGAATAGAAGACCGAGGAAACGTTCGCGTTGCTCAGCCAACAGTTTAAGTATTTTATTTAGTCGCGTGTAATTCTTTTATCGTCATATCCCCTAAGATATTCATTTAAATTGCATGCTGTAAAGAGCAGTTATAATCTATATTAATTGCGTAAGCTGACTAAGCTATTTAATTTGATAAAAAATATTACTATATACACATAAATAGCTTTTGAAAACACCCTATTTTTTTGATATTATTATGGGTATAGCGGGTTTTCCTTAAAAGATAGACATCGCGGACTTTTTTGAAGAACTATAGGTAACTAATAATTCCTCCATACATTAGTTTGTTATACCTCACATAGATAAGGCAGCGTTTTCATTTATAGCTCCCTCGCGTCCGAATTACTAGGCAAATTTAATCATATCTCATCCAATATATAGCAAACCCCAACAAATTATGCAAAAAACCATTCTATCAAAAAAAACCGCATCAAGATCCGTTGCGTATTTTTCAAGATGTAAGCTCACATAGGGACATACATACAAAAATAACGACTTTGTTTTATAAGAAGTATAGATAAAGATTAATAACGACAGGCCTCAGTGTCCGATGTGGTGTCAAAGGTCATCGGGTCAAAAATGACTATTTTACACGCTTTATATTAGCTTCACTTATATGTTTGTTTGTATGTTTGTTTGTATGTTTGTATGTTTGTAACCGACTCCTTTGGACGCTATTTTGACCCACTTTAAACGGTCAGATTCTATTCAAATTTTGCACACCTGTCAAAGACCGATGACAATGCAATAATTCGATTAAATAAAGCGTGTTTTTTAGTTTTTTTAAACTATTATTATTTATTCACGCTTTTATAAGTTCGGTATGTATTATCAATGTATTAATCTATGTAACGGAATCTTTGAAAGTGATTTTAACCCACTTGCAGTAGTCGGATTGATCTGAAATTTTGCACATATATCAAGGACCGATGACAATGTAATAAATAAATAAAATATTCAGGATTTTCGCGCGTGTTTTTTAGTTTTTGAACTAAATAAATTATCTGCAACACTTTTCACTAGCGCTTCGCTCTTTTTGATCGCAGCTTGATGTTATTATAACCTAAAAACTTCCTCGGCGAACGGATTATCTAACAGAAAAATAATTTATCAATCCGAATCAGTAGTTCCTGATGAAACAAACATTTCAGCTTTATAATATTAGTGTAGATACCATCCATCTATTAGAATTATTTGTCCAATGCTGGACATAAGCTTCCCCGTAAATCGCCGCAACGCGTGGTCCTGCGCTATCTGCATGCAGAGATTCCCAGCAAATTTACAATTTATTTGCATTTTCCTGTGACTCAGTATTTTAATATCTTTAGTACCTCCAAACAATGAATAATAATAAGGAAGTGATATTTTAATTAAAATTTATTAATTAACTTTCGATACACTCTTAATCACATCCTTCCATCTTTGGTCTGCTAAGATGACAAAGTAATATTATTATGTTTATGTCGGTCACGCTGTTATACAATTAACCTTGGTAAGGTATTGTTTTGATCTTAGGTACTGAATGCGCCGGTCTTCACGTTGATGGGATAAGGCTGAATTGAGACAATTTACGAAGTATTTGCACTGTATTTAATGAACTGTAATGTGGTTTACAACATTAAATTGTCGTCCGTACAAAACCGCGTCTCAAGGCGCACTGACGGCATGCAGGATCTTAAAACTAAAATATGTACTATTAAAAATAAACATCGTCGAATCACTTGAAGGGCTTTCACTCATCACTTTGGCGTGAACAGGTACTATTCAAAGCGATGAATGTGTACTGTAAATTATGTTAGCGATGTCATCCACCTGAAATAAGACTTTGGGTTGTATTTTCAATAGTAGTCTGCTTTTAATGGTCGTAACTCGATGTTTAATAACCTATAATCAAATAAATGGACTGTCCTACATATTTATGGACATTTCGCACAACGTCTGGGACCAGACTCCCAAACACAGTTTGTATCCTTATGTTATGGGTACCAGAATACGGATAGACTAAATAAATTACTGTTGTTTGTAAATACAAACTTATAATTCTATACATAGAAACACCTAGGCGCAGTAAAAACATTTGTTTGGTAGTTATAAATATCACGTGCGGGAGTCGAACCCGCGACCTTGTAAACGGCAGTCCGTTATATGAACCACTAGAGCACGTGGCTTCTTTTATCAAGGTGCTGTCATGATCATCTGAGGGATATTGTACTCTATGAGAGTCTCAAAATTCGAACATAAACCCTGTGCCAATATGGCCAGTCTCGCGGCACAGTAGACTATAATCACTCCCATGGTGAAGGTGGCCTATGCCCGATTGGTCGTTATAAGACTAGTGGGAAAAACAGAGAGACCAGGAAATGGGGTGGCGACATAATATGTATGTATTATGTATTATACATATCTATCACTACACTGAACAGTTGGAAAGAATTTCACTCAAATTGAAATTTCTAAAACCAGTAAATAATTGTAATTATTTTCTGTTAAAAACTAGTTTTAGTTGAGGTTCCACTAGAGTGTGTGGAACTAATGGTACATTACAGATACTTTCTATATGCTTGGAATGTTTTCTTGTTAATAAGTTTGTTGTTAACTTTATTGGTCAAAGGTCATAATTATGATATGTCAAAGATTAGGCATCATAGAAACGATAGCTCATCTATCAGCTCTCTCTCTCTCTCTCCAGCCCATTTACGTCTCACTGTTGGGCACGGGCCTCCTCCACTTTGGGAGGGATTTTGGTCTACTGTGACGCACTGACCATGCGTGTTAGCACAGGGCTTTATTTCGAGTTTACCGTCTCTCACAAAATATGTTATGTGTGTACAACATTCCATAGCTGACTCTTACAGCACCCTCGGAAGCAAATAGAGTGGTGACACTTGTATTCTTAAACTGTCACCACACGAACAGCTTCTACTGTTACGCAATAGGTAAAATTTTGTAAAAGAATAAAATAATATATTATGTTACTTTGTCGTTATTTTTATTTAATACCCCATTTCCTTACTTTTGTATTATGCAAAATATTAAAATTGCATATTAAAATAATTTTTCACGCGTTTTTTAGAAATGTTTTCAATATTGCAGCGATTTAATTTATTTTATATTTATTCATTTATTCTCTAACACATATATAACACAATTATTTGCATTTTGCACAGAATATATTACGTATTTATCAAATTTTGTTAATTTTTCTATGTATTATACAAGATAACGTAACAGAATAATTTTTATATTAATTGGAGGATAAAGATTACGATTAGATATATAGTTTGTCTTTACATAATTGATGTAAGCATGATAAATACGAGTATATAACCGCACAGATAATGGTACCGATTCTACGTGCACAACTTTAGTAAAAAATAAAAATTGATAGCGTAACACAATTCGGCAATGATAACAGAACTTTTTTATTATAAAATCTGTATATTATAGACTAACAATTTTAATTAATAAAAATGTACACAACAGAATAGCCAAATCATCAAAATACACCATAGTTGTTGTAATTTTTTAGTTAAGTTTAGTTGTGAACAGTTGTGAACGTAAAATTGTTATCAATGTTAATATGTTTAGTTCTAAAGATACCTAAACTTTTAAGGAAACTAATAACTAATATAAATTTTACTAAAGTAATTTATTAATTTTGCAATTGACATGCTATGCTTTTACTCAATAAATTAAATTATGGTGGAAAAAGTGATTACCGCAAGCGGGACTTGAACCCACGACCTCGGAATACCCCTCCGCACCGTACGTAAAAATACGATATAAACTCAATCGAGTGACGATTATGGTGGCCTAATTTGATTACTGAAAGCGCGACCGCAATAAGCTCAGTTGGCAGAGCTACGGAACAGTATTCCGAGGTCGTGGGTTGAACGCGCTTGAAAATCCTAAATATTTTTTTTTAATTATTGCATTGTCATCGGTCCTTGATATGTGCAAAATTTCAGATCAATCCGACTACTGTAAGTGCGTTAAAATCACTTTCAAAGATTCCGTTACATAGATTAATACATTGATAGATATATACCTAACTAATATAAGCGTGTTAATAAATCTTAATAATAACAGCCTAGTGTATCATTAAAACTATATAAATCTCGCGGCATAACCTCATAAGGCTTTATTGTTATTATATAAGACTCGTTCATGCATTCGACATGCAATATTAAGCCAACATTTCTGTAATTGATATAAAGTATATTCCCACGGTTTAATCTAGCAAATATAATTAAGTAATATACACAAATAATTAATATATGACTGACTGTAATTTACGCAAAAAATTGAATCTGTTATTATAAAGGATCATTCATAAATTATGTTAGAATAGTTTGCGTCTGGGTGTTTCTATGTATTATAAGTATGTATTTACAAAAGAAAAGTAGTATAATGTATTCTATCCGTATTCTGGTACCCATAACACAAGCATATTATAAGCTGAGCTTGGGACCAGAGGACGTTGCGTGAAGTGTCCATGAATATTTATTATTATTTAGTTTCGGATTGTCACAATACAAGTGTTGCCACATCTTTTCCTGCACAGGGTGCTTTAAAAGCCAGCTAAGGAATGTTATACGCAGATATCATCCTCTGTGAGAGATGGAAAACTCGAAAATAAACCCTGTGCCAACACGCTGGGTCAGCGCAGTAGTTAGTAGACCGTAATCCCTCCCAAAGTGGAGGAGGCCCGTGCCCAACAGTGAGACGTTAAGGGGTTGGAGGAGGGAGTTTCGCATTAGATCCGCGATGAATTATCTGTTATTTCTGTTGCTAATTTATTAGTTCATTTATTTGCAAAGTTCAATCCCCGTCGTAAAGCTATCTTTACTAATTTATAAATGCGAAATCATGATGACGCAATAATAATTTTGACGAGTTTAAGTGTTAATGTGTGGAACGAAACGACAGCGCGATTTAAAAAACGTACAACGCCATCTATTGAGCAGAAGAGTAAACTTCTGTTTGTTAAGGAGTGATTTCTAAATTTCACGCGTACGAAGTCGCGGGCAACAGCTAGTAGTTTATATAAGGAAGAAATGCAGAATCCATTTTTTTAATAATTTAAATTATATTTGATCGAATCCAATCGCCCAATAAGCGACCAGGAGATTACATCAGAAAAAAATACTTATTAAATTTCTTGTCTACATGTAGATTTTCTATGATCGTTAATTCTAATCGGTAAAGTAACAATTATCGATTAGTAATTAACTATCATCGGAACTCTAACATGTATCGCTGCTGCTTACGCATAAAGTGTTTGCCACTCTCATCTTCAGTATATAAAAAAATAACCTCATTGTGTCTGTCCGTCTGCATGTTTGTGCTAAACTCAAAAACCACTGAGTACATTGCTATATCACCCATAGATAGAGTGGTTATTTGAGGAATCAAGTTATAGACATCATAGGTCACTCCGTACACCATATTATTATAGGTATATGGAACGATCAGATGTGCAAAGAATATTTTTCTTTTTATTGGCTTCGTTCGGATCTATCTATCTATATATTAGCAAATGGAATCTTTAAGAGTAACTTGCACCCACTTGCAATAGTTGATCTGAAATTTTACACACTTTAAGGGATGACGATAATGCAATAAATTGAAAAAAAAACAGAAATTTCAACCGTGTTTTTTTCATCTTTAACCGATTTCAAAAAAAGAGGAGGTTCTCAATTCGTCGGTATGTTTTTTATGTTCTTTACCTTATGACTTTTTACTGGGCGTAGCGTTTTTAATGATTCTTTTTATATTTGAAAGCTGGTGGTTCCCGTGTGGTCCCTTTGGCACCAGGTCAGAATCTCCTAGGTCCCTATCTCCTAATCCCCAGGTTATCTCCTAAGAAATCGAGAAAATCCCCCAAATTACAAAGACACATGCAGTAGGACTTTTTTTTTAAATACTCATAGAACAAAGCATTTTATTTTGTCTACGCACACATTTTACTAACTGTACAAATGAAATGCAACAGAGATCAAAACAGGTTGTACAACCATTCTACAAAAATATCAGTTAGCATTGTGTGACACTAATTAAAAAAAATACAGATTTTATTCTAAGATTTAAGTTTCGAAACTACCGCATCTTACATGCATATTACAAAATAATTTATCTATCTTGAAACGTGTGTAAATCTTGTTAATAGACAATTATAATTATGTAGTAATATACTTTTATAGCCAAGTGTAATAAAAGAATAGATTTTTATTTTGATAATATGTTATGATCAAAAAGTCTAGAGGAAGACTAAGAAAAAAAAGATGGTTTGACTGTGTGAACAACGACATGAAAGAAAGAGTAGTTAACACAGATAATATGATGGCTGACAGAAGACTATAGAAGAAAAAGATAGATTTTGTCGGGCTTCGTGGTGGAGTGGTTTATGTTATGGACTGCCAATCACGAGGTCTCGGGTTCGATTCCCGGTCAGGACAATCATTTGTGTGATATCCATAATTGTCATACAAATTTTTGTACTGCGTCTGGGTGTTTCTATGTATTATAAGTATGTATTTACAAAAGAAAAGTAGTATATGTATTATATCCGTATTCTGGTACCCATAACACAAGCATATAAGCTTAGCTTGGGACCAGAGGACGTTGTGTGAAATGTCCGTGAATATTTATTTATTTACATATTTATTATATTTATTTGTGAATATTTATTTATTTATTTATTTATATGTTGCGCCAATCCCAATTAGTGGGACATAGGCAGGAGAATGACAAATGATGATGGAGAAGCTAGATGGAAGAGAAATCCGCTATATAGACGCTTCTTACAGACTCAACATAAGAATTAGAATAGAATAGAATACACTTTATTGTACACCATAAATTACATGTCACTTAACTAATGTAACAATAAAACATGTACAATTGTCGGTCTTATCGCATATTGCGATCTCTTCCAGACAACCTGGATTACTGTGCAGTGGCTGCGTTTGAGTAACCTTTTTGAGGAAACCAAAGATTTTGTCTGCGCAATACAGAATTTGGTTGTAGAATGAACTCCCTGCCGTGGTTTCCTAATAGGACTACATCATGTGGTAGGTCAAAAGGGGCGTAAAGGTCACAGTATCTGCGCCACGAGAGAGCGACACTTCCATCATCACATCACATTCCGTCCATAGGCTACAGTAACTGCTTACCATCAGGTCGGCCATATGCTTGTTTGGCACCCGTTAGTAGCAAAACATAAGGTCGAACAACGGCAGGAAGTGTATTCACGGCCATTTTTAATATTTTATGTTTTCTCGATTACTGCTGTCAAAGTCAGCCTAAACTAAACTTTTGTTCTTACGCTATTTCAACGTATTGAAATTTGACATGAGATAAAAGTATGTAACTGATAAAGGAAGATTATCAGTTACATATTTCTGTTGCTGTCTATCCGTAATCGTAGATTGATTATTGAAAATGGCCATCAGAAGATACGAAGGCAGACATCTGTCTTCGCCAATAATAAATAAATAAATAAATATTCACGGACATTTCACACAACGTCCTGTGATCCCAAGCTAAGCTTATATGCTTGTGTTATGGGTACCAGAATACGGATAGATTACATATACTACTTTAATAAATACATACATAATGTCCAAATTGTGAAATAAAATTTGGGATAATCATTTGTGTGATATTCATAAATGTCATACAAATGTTTGTACTACGTCTGGGTGTTTTCTATGTATTATAAGTATGTATTTACAAAAGAAAAGTAGTTTATGTATTATATCCGTATTCTGGTACCCATAACACAAGCATATAAGCTTAGCTTGGGACCAGAGGACGTTTTGTGAAATGTCCATGAATATTTATTTTTATTTTATAATAGTCCATCGATCACTTTTCGAAATGCCCCGCAGTTGGGAACAGACCTCTGCTTAACAAATGGTTATAATATTTTGAAACCATTGTTTACTTAATTAATTTTAAGGAATAAAAAATAATTATGTCTTTTTTTCTACATAATTATGTTTAATTGAAGAAAAGTTGCAAAATATGCGAAATTATTAAAAACAGCTTAAATGTGCATAAAATCCTTACAAGATAAAGATATGACCACAGATTAAAAAAAAAATTGTGCAAAAATCCATAGACTAAAAACAATTGAATAAAAATAACAATTGTGACATTTCGAAACGTAATTTAAAAATATTTATTTATGTTTTTATGTGCGAGTTGCTCTATCATAATAGTGGTTCAGTATATTTATTAAGGGCCTACATCAATATTATCGTATATCATCGCCGACACGTACATGTTAACACAGCCAGTAGGCACAGAAAATGAAGAATTAGGGATACTTTTCCTATTTACTCAAAATCTACTAAATATATTTTAATTCTGATCCACGTGTTTCTATACATAATAGTTACTTATGTTTTTAAAGTTATTTCATTAGTTAATACGCGATAATAGACCGACATATGAAAAAAATAAAAAATTTGAGAGGTTGTTTCGCCAAGATTTTCTATCGAGAAAACTTTTTTCAATCGCGTTTCTGAGTTCATGCGATCCTAGATCATATATTGAAAAAACATATACTTAAAAATTAGAGCTCTAGCCATTCAATCTAAAGAAACAATGAAAACTTCGTACATAGAAAAATGCACGAAGCTATTTTGGTATCCTCTTAAGCGTGTGGTGACGGATTAAGAAATCAAGTGTCACCATCCCATTTCCTCCAATAGGGTGCTTTAAGAGCCTGCTTAGGGATGAGATTTTGACAGGCCTCGTGGTCTAGTGGTCCGATTCCATCTCCGGTTAGATTCCCGCTCCAGGACAATTATTTGCGTGATATCTATAATTGTCATACAGACGTTTTTACAGCGTCTGGGTGTTTCTATGTATTATAAGTATGTATTTACAAAAGAAAAGTAGTATATGTATTCTATCCGTATTCTGATACCTACAACACGAGCATGTAAGCTTAGCTTGCGACCAGAAGACGTTGTGTGGAATGTCCATGAATATTCATAAAAAAAGTGATACTTTTTAACAGACTATATAGGTATATATACTTTTTAATAGACTATAGATACTTTTAACAGGAAAACTCGTAATTTCGAAACGAAATCCTATGTGAACACGCCTGTTCAGCGTGGTATAGCAGATCCCTCTCAAAGTGGAGGAGGCCCGTTACTTTTATTTACGTATCATTATTAGAGATTTTGCATTTTTTTAATTAATTTATATCGAGGTTACTAGCACCATCAACGTTGATATTTTTTGTGATTTTATTAAAGTACTATAAAGATTACACAATCATATTCACAGATTTTATAGCTACACTACGGAGTGCCAATCTTAAATTAGTTCAAAAACTAAAAAACACGCTTGAAAATCCTGAATATCTTTTTAAATAATTGCATTGTCATCGGTCCTTGATATGTGTGCAAAATTTCTGATCAATCTGACTATTGCAAGAGGGTGAAAATCGCGTTGAAAAATTCCGTTACATAGATTAATACATTGATAGATACATACCGAACTTATAAAAGCGTGTTAAAAAGGATTCCACATTCAAAGTAGTCTGAAATAACATTATATCTAGATTTTTGTCAAGGCTCAAATTTTATGTAATCTAATATATAAAATTCACGTGTCACAGTGTTAGTTACCGTACTCCTCCGAAACGGCTAGACCGATTCTTATGAAATTTTGTGTGCACATTCAGTAGGTCTGAGAATCGGCTAACATCTATTTTTAAATTTTTTTTTTTTTAGTATGGCAAAACAACGTTTGCCGGGTCAGCTAGTTTTTTTATATTATTTTACTAAAGCCTATTAACCATGATCGGCCAAGCACCACCGTACAGAAAATAGACACATGTTATTTCTTTTCTAATTCAATGCTTTGTTATATGACATCTATTTCATTAGTCACAAGTCTATTTTAATTAATATATAGTGTAGTTTTTAAATAAAGGAGTTGTTTATTAACATCTCACAAAGTGTCCTATCTATACTTAATATTAAAAAGCTGAAGAGTTTGTTTGTTTATACGCGCTAATCTCAGGAACCACTTTAAACTGATCGATTGATGGAGTTGCTGCAAACCGCTCAATAGATGGCGTTGTACGAAAAAACATCGCACGATGTTAAAACTCGCATTGAGATGATTGTAGTGGAAAATTTGGTAAACATTTGCGTGGACCATAATAGCTCAGATGGGAGAGCGACGGAACTAGGGGTGGGTCGTTAACAGATTTTCCGTTAACGAAACGTTAACGTTAATTGGAGTTCGTCAACTAGTTGATCAACTAGTTAATTTCAGCAACAAATTTGCTCGTAAAAAAAAAAAAAAAAAAAAACTACCAAGCCACGCTGACCAGACGTGTTGGCACCGGGTTTGTTTTTCCTTACCTGGTTTTTACAAAACCCTGGTAAAGAAATGGGGTGGTGACACCAGTATTCCAGTATTTCGAGTTTTCCGTCTTTCACAGTTGATGTTATCTGTGTAGGTACAATATTCCTTGGCTGGTTTTTACAAAACCCTGGTAAAGAAATGGGGTGGTGACACCAGTATTCCAGTATTTCGAGTTTTCCGTCTTTCACAGTTGATGTTATCTGTGTAGGTACAATATTCCTTAGCTGGTTTTTACAAAACCCTGGTGAGGAAATGGGGTGGTGACACCAGTATTCCAGTATTTCAAGTTTTCCGTCTTTCACAGTTGATGTTATCTGTGTAGGTACAATATTCCTTACCTGGTTTTTACAAAACCCTGGTGAGGAAATGGGGTGGTGACACTAGAATTCCAGTATTTCGAGTTTTCCGTTTTTCACAGTTGATGTTATCTGTGTACAATATTCCTTAGCTGGTTTTTACAAAACCCTGGGAAGGAAATGGGGTGGTGACACCAGTATTTCGAGTTTTCCGTCTTTCACAGTTGATGTTATCTGTGTAGGTACAATATTCTATAGCTGGTTTTTACAAAACCCTGGTGAGGAAATGGGGTGGTGACACCAGTATTCCAGTATTTCGAGATTTCCGTCTTTCACAGTTGATGTTATCTGTGTAGGTACAATATTCCTCAGCTGGTTTTTACAAAACCCTGGTGAGGAAATGGGTTGGTGACACCAGTATTCCAGTATTTCGAGTTTTCCGTTTTTCACAGTTGATGTTATCTGTGTAAAATATTCCTTAGCTGGTTTTTACAAAACCCTGGGAAGGAAATGGGGTGGTGACACCAGTATTCTTAATCCGTCACCACACGGAGGGCTGTCAGGACTGTCTCGTTTTTAAGTTTTCCGTCTTTCACCTTTCACAGAAGATGTTATCTGTGTGCAATATTCCTTAGCTAACTTTTATAGCATCCTTGGGAGAAATGGGGTGGTGACACTTGTAATCTCAATGCGTCACCACACGGAGGAACAGTGATTGATAACATTATTATTTAGGAAAATATCTCTTAACTAAGTAATTTTAAAGTTCACTATTGTACCTATATCATAACAGTCGCTTACGATCTTTCGTTTTAAGAAGTATAATTTCTTTGAGAAAACATTGACAAGAAACGAACATTGAAAAAATTTAAACATTGAAAAAAACTGAACATTGAATTCAATGTTTAACTCTTAAACATTAAAAGAAACGACCATTGAAAATAATTAAACATTGAAAATAATTAAACATTGGAAAAAACTGAACATTGAAATCAATGTTTAACTCATAAACATTGAAAAAAACGAACATTGAAAAAAACTGAACATTGAATTCAATGACATCATTAAATTCAACTAGTTGATTCCGAAACGGTTAACCATTGAAACGTTGACGAGAGGTCAACTAGTTGATCAACTAGTTCGTTAATTCAATGCTCATCGCTAGACGGAACGGCATTCCGAGGTCGCGGGTTCAAGTCCCGCTTATGGTTATCATTTTTTTCATTATAATTTAGTTTATTTAATATTTTTTGCATTAGGATCTCAGATATTATTTTAAGAGTTACATACCAACCATATAAAAAAGGACCATGTCAGTGTCAGTGTAGTATATTGGCCTGATTGCTTTCTAGATTTGTATTAGGTCCACGCCCAATTGTGGAATTCTTTTAGGCCGAGAAGAATATCACTCCAAAACAGTATATCTATTAAATAATACAAAAAGCGAAATGTGTGTGTTGTCGTGATGTCTTTGTAATACATTGTCTACCACTATAGTTAATTAACAGTTCAATAAAAGCCTAACTCTAAACTATTCACATGTCTATAAGATTTAGGAGGACACTAAATTATTGCCAGAGCATCACTGCGAAATCTTGCTAATTCATTGGAATAAGAACAGCCTTGCATTTTCTTATTGTGCTGTTTTACGCAAGCTGAGTCCAATGTCTACGTAATATTTATTCTAATTGTCGAATATTCATTAATTTGCGAGTAATTTGCCCCCCAGAAAACCGACATTTTCATTCAACATTTCAAATTTAAATTGAACTCTGATTGTTAAGTGAAAGTTCGTAAGCTGGGGTCGAAGTTAAATGGGATTATGTGCCATTTGAACGTGAGCTGTGCTTACTAAGTAAAAGTTTGTATGGAGGGGTCCTAAAGTAATGGTAGTTGCGTATGGGAGAACGTTATAAGCGTGGTCTATGGTTCGCACGCGTGCATTCGCCTTCATTGAGTGACTGAATTAGCATTATATTTTCAGAAGTTCTGTTCTTATTTAAATAGATATCGAGCGTGAGTTTTTTTTTAATATCGAAAAGTGTTAGTGTTGTGTTTTTTTCTATTTTCAATCATCGATAATTGTTTTATTCTTTTATAGTATTTGCTTCGGTAAACACAAAGTTTGGACATCGGAGTTTATATTTTTTTTTATTCAAAAGAAAATAATAAGGTGAGTGCATAAATCTTCTTAATTTTAAATTTTTATAAAACATTTTCGGCGCGTTGATGTCTTTTGTACTGGCGTATTCTAACTGAATACATTTTCAAGCTTTTATACATTTTGTAATTATAATAATATACAGTGTGGTTTTTGAAACGTTCATCTTAAAATTCTATAAAATTTTCCATGATATTTTTTTTGTGTAAAAAAAATTATATTTAATTATACTGGTAATTATTGTAACTGAACTTAGAATAAAATAAAATTAAACACATAACATAAATAAAATGTATGTTTAAAATAATATTAGAGTAAAAAATACATATTGTCAAAATAGTTAATTAATATAGTAGATTATAAAGATTTAAAATTAAATATTAATAAATATAAATACTGAAGTTGATACCATATTGAAATTAGATATATACATATGATAACAGTTTTAATATTCGATAAGTCAACCTAATCATCTTTAATAAATCAGGCGGTTGGATAAAGAATGTCAAAAAATACACACATTAAGAAGTAACCTATATAATACAAATTAATTTTAGTTTTTAAGTAGTTTATGTATTATTTATCTGTATGTTGGTATCCAAAACACAAGCATATAAGTTAAACTTGGGACCAGAGGACGTTGTGAGAACTGTCCATAAATATATTTTATTAAAAGATAAATATTTATGCACTAACAAACTATTAACATATGCTAACATTGTTATGCCTGTAAAAGGCCTAAGTCAAAAGTCACTTTCTATGCATTGTACCATCATCAAGTTCAAAATTCCAAATACGAAAAAAATAAGGTAGTGTCATATTAAATTACACACGTACATAAAATGTGTATACATATGAATATACATGAGATATAATGTTATAATTAATTTAATAAGGACGTTGATTTCGATTGCGTTACCATGTAATTGTCATGTGAGCCACAGATAATAATCTAATGAAGCATACACTTAATTCTATAGACTGTATTTCATATACTTTGTCTGTGGGTACAAGTTTCGCGCCAATTTTGCAATGTTTGTACCTAATGAAATTGAAAAAAAGAAACGATTTTTTTGTTAGATGTTTTGAAATTAACACGCATGTATTACACTGACATATTAATATGTTTGTTTTCATTGTTATCTATTATTCAAATAACTTTTATTGTTTAGACGTGTAGAGACTTTTTAGTTATCATGGTCACTGGTGGGACTGAGGTGTTGCCGAATTTCTTTTTGTATGGCATTTAGGTATGATATTTTTTACACACATCGTCATATCGATTAGTCAAAAATAGCATAAAAATCAGTTGCTTACTCTAAACATACGAACAGCGGGAGCCACTTTATATTATCTTAAAAAAGTTGTTAGCAGACATTAAAATTTCTTGACCGTTATAGTTAAAATTCATATTTATAACTTAGTTTTTATTCTTATTTTCATACCTTCTTACGCAAAAGTATAAACGTATATAATAAACAAAGATCTCAGCATAATTAAATAGCTGTGAAAACTACATTTAAAACCCATTGTAGAGATCATTTTAACTACGGCAAAGATAGGCGTTCAAATAGTAAAATTTTATTCGTATTTAATTAATTCGATTGGCAAGGTTTTAAGAAACCAAGCTCGGATTGATGATAAGTAGGATAAATCAAATTATGGTGGAAAAATCATAGTATGTCAATTGCAAAATTAATAAATTACGCGATAAGTAAGATAAGTAAATAAACAAAGTAACATTATCATACCTCTTTCTCTCTAGCCCCTGAAAGTCCCACTGCTGGGCATAGGCCTCCTCCACTTTGAGAGGGACTATGGCCTACAGTACCGCGCTGAGCAGGCGTGTTGACACAGGGTTTATTTTCGAGTTTTCCGTCTCCCACAGTAGACGTATCTTAACTGAAAAATGAAAAAATTATTTATTTGTCTCAAAATATTAACAAAATGATAATTATAGTTGAGGCAACCCCATTAAGTTATTAGGAAATACTTGTGTTGGGGTCGTCTCGCACTTCCCTTAACAATAAAGAGACAAATGATAAGAGTAAACAAAAATAAAATAATAATAATAATTTTGTATGCATGCAACTTAAAATTAAATTTATTTGGCAACATACTGTGTGTACCTGATGGGTGTATGTGTGTGTGTGATGTTAACTGCATATGTTATTCTTAATCCGCCACCACACGGCCCATTACACGGGCGATTTGGATAAAAATATGAACTAAGTGACGTAATATCATCGGAAAACGTACAATTAACATTAATAAATAAGTAATTAATTATGCGAAAGTAATGTTATTTCAATAAAATTGTTTCTGATGTTGTAATACAATCAATAATGCAAATTTTACAATCAATATAATAGAGATGTAACTACTTAAGTAATTATAAGATAGAGGGCACTAGTGTTGCAAGTGTTGATGTTTATAAAATGTTTGTCGCAATTTTTTTTTATTTATATAATTTAAACTAGTATTTATAGTCACGATTATTTTACCCTAATTATTATAGTAATTGATTTTTTAAATACGATAATCTGTTAATTTCTGTAAATTGTAGTCAATAATCACAGATCACCCCCATTTAGATTCCGAGAACTTAAAACCTTATAAAGGCAATAGGAACAAAATTTAAAAAAAAAATTCCAATTTGGTGCCCACGTTAAGAAGTTATGTACGAACATACATTTTATTGCCTCTATTTTATTAAGGGCCTACATCAATATTATCGTCGACATGTACATATTAACACAGCTAGTAGGTATAGAAAATGAAGAATTAGGGCTATTTTTTTTGTTTACTCAAAATCTACTAAATATATTTTAATTCTGATTTATGTGTTTCTATATATAATAGTTACATATGTTTTTAAAGTTATTTCATTAGTTAATACGCGATAATAGACCGACAAATGAAAAAAATAAAAATGAGAGAGGTTGTTTCGTTAAGATTTTCTATCGAGAAAACTTTTTTCAATCGCGTTTCTGAGTTTATGCGATCCTAGATTATATATTGAAAAAACATGTACTTAAAAATTAGAGCTCTAGCCATTCGATCTAAAGAAACAATGAAAACTTCGTACGTAGAAAAATGCACGAAGAATTTTGGTATCCTCTTAATGAAAGTTATAGGGAACAAAATTATCTAAATTAAATCAAGCTACAACATCTTCATAATCATAAGATAGCCATTAAATAAATAAATATTTTGGACATTTCACACAACGTCCTCTGGTCCCAAAGTAAGCTATATTTCTAAGCTTGTGTTATGGATACCAGAATACGGATATAATACATATACTACTTTTATTTTGTAAATACATACTTATAATACATAGAACACACCCAGACGCAGTACAAATATTTGTATGATAATTATAAATATCAGACAAATGATTGTCCCGAGCGGGAATCGAACCCACGAACTCGTGAATGGCAGTCCGTTACTTTAACCACTAGACCACGAAGCCATTTCCATAAAATAGAAAAATAAGAAAAAAATTATTTTTTTAATTATATCGGATAAAATTCTTGCATCCGATATATCTACTAGATTTTCTTAAGAAGAGTATAGAAGAAAAAATGTCGTAGTGCCGTAAAGTAATGGGATAAGGGTCGGAGAGTGATGACATTTTATATTCTCCTGTTACATGTAACCACAAAATTGAAGGACAGCTCATAGACATCCAAGACAATAATTAATAGACATAAAGTTTACGAAACTCGATGGGTCACAACAAAAAGCTCGAACGCACAATAAAATCATTTATAATAATGCAACATTGAATGACAATGACACCAAAACTGATGTTTTGTCATCGTCATTATAGTTAATGTAACTCTTTATTAATAGTGAACATTCTGTAAATTTAGCTATTTGAAATTAAGCTTTAACAGGTCTGAATGGTGACAGATTAAGAATACAAGTGTCACTATACCTTTTCCTTCCCATGGTGCTGTAAAAGCCAGCTAAGGGATATTATACAGCTAATATTCTCTGAGCGAGATGGAAAATTCGAAAACAAACGGTCGTCAGCACGGCACAGTAGACCATAATCCTCCTAAGAGAGAGTCAGAGCTGGACTAGTGGTTAGACTCGCGCAATTGAGTTATTGTTTTTAAAGTCCGTTGTTTTTCATTAAAAATAACGACACAATCGGTTCATCAATTTCATGTTGTTAATATTCTCTAACAATCTAATATATAAAATTTTCCTGTCATAGTGTTTGTTATATAATTATACTCCTCCAAAGTGCAAAATTTAAAATTTTGCGTTTTGTTTTATTTTCCTCCATTTAAAACAAATATACGCGTCTAAATCCGTAAAAAGTTCTTCGTTTGTTTTATGTTCTTTCAATTTTAGTTTATGTATCTTGCCATCATAATTTTTACTCTAAATAGATTATTAAAAACGGGAACTATAATTTTTTTGATTTCTGCCATAAACTAATATTTTATAACCGGTAGAACGGATTTACACAGAAGACACCTAACTCTTTCATTAGATAAAAGATTGTTCAAACAAAATCTGAAGCGATATCTTTTAATCGATGTTACAAAGCCCACAGAGATAGTTACATTGTATTTAAAAGCTGATGTAATAGACCCATTCTTATTAGAATAGGTCATCTTTACAAACATAACGATTGTGTGCTAACATTTAAAAGAATGATGCCAATGTTTTAGGTATAAAGCATCGTAACATTTGAAAAGATAGACTTATGGATAAATTCTTTACAAAAAAGAAGTTTTAAGCTATGTAACAATACCTAAATAGGGTTCATTCTAGGTTTAGGGGTCCTGGGTTTAGGGTCTCGTACCAAAGGGAAACCTATTAGGTAGGTACTGAGACTACGTTGTAACCTCCGTGTGGTGACGGATTAAGAATACAAGTGTCACCACCCCACCTCCTCCCAAGAGTGCTGTAAAGGTCAGCTAAGGGATATTACACACAGATAACATCCTCTGTGAGAGACGGAAATCTAGAAAATAAACCCTGTGCTAACACGCCTGGTCAGCGCGGCACAGTAGACCATAATCCCTCCAAAGTGGAGGAGGCCCGTGCCCAACAGTGGGGCTGGAGAGGAGACTACGTTGTCCGTCCTTCCGTCTGTCTGTTACCAGGCAGTATCTCTGAAACGGTGATAGCTAGAGAGCTGAAAATTTCACAGTTTGAGTATATCAGTACATGCTACAACAGCAATTACTCATCACCATTTTCCTGACCTTGTCCCCTTGTCCCTTTTTGGGGTCCTGTTATTTGGAGTTGGTATGACGAATACATTATATACTTTTGACGAGCCTCGTGGTTGAGTGGTTTATGTAACGGCCTGCCAATCAAGAGGTCGCGGGTTCGATTCCCGCTCGGGACAATCATTTGTGTGATTTTTCTAATTTTCATACAAATGTTTGTACTGCGTCTGGGTGTTTCTATGTATTATAAGTATGTATTTACAAAAGAAAAGTAGTATATGTATTCTATCCGTATTCTGGTACCCATAACACAAGCATAATAAGCTTAGCTTGGGACCAGAGGACGTTGTGTGAAATGTCCGTGAATATTTATATTTATATTTATTATGCTTCGTACGTATCTATGTAACGGAAGCTTTGGAAGTGATTTTCACTCACATGAACTTACTACCGATGACAATAAAATAATTTTAAAAAATGTTTAATATTTTCTAATGTGTTCTTTTTAGTTTCTAAACTAATCAAGTTTTTTTATTAGGCAATATCTTCTAAAAATAGAGTTATTCGATCAATTATAATATTTTCCCAGCACTATTAGCGTTCATCTTCAAAGCTAGTACAAGCTTGCCCTCTAGGACCTGTTCTAGGACTTTCTATAACCTTAGACCTAGACTTTCCATTTCAACAGTACTCACGATTGTCAAAGACACGAATCGAGTTTTATATGCTAAATACTTCTTGTCTATGACTAGTTTGAATATGGAATAGTGTTGTTTTTGTCGATATTGTTTTGTTTTTAGCGATATTAAATTAAATTTGTAATAGGTAATTGACTAATAATTACTTCAGAAAACGAGAGGAAGTATTTTTGATATCTATTATCGCTTTACAGCTATTTTCAATAACCAGTCTACGATTATCCAATATTTACAAGTAGCCAAGGTGGTTTTAGCTCTTAAAAAAAGGCAGTGAATTCTCTGAATAATTTTTTTTTGTTTTATCTGTTTATCGAACTTTCTTTGTGAAACTAAATTGCTAATAAAATTACTGGCCACTATATTCATCATTTATTCGATATTCAAGTCACGATTCGATTTTCAAATAATTAACTGTCATTCTATTGTGAGGACAACACTGTTGTGTAACGGCTCTACCACAAATCATCGGAATCAATGCGTCTTCCTGATACGTCGATTGATTGTTTTCGGTATGGATCTTTAGATTCCCTTTTATCAATCTTATTGTACTACGTTGGGTTTAGTGATGTGGCAATAGTGACGCTTTTGGAGTTCTGGGTTTATTTTTCTTTTTTCTCTCTCTTCAGAGGTTTAACGTCTCAAGGTTGGGCGCTGGCCTTCAGGATTTATTTTCGAAATTTTCGTCTCTCATAGATGATGTTATCTGTGTACAATTTCTGTAGCTGGCTTTTACAGCACCCTGGAAAGGAAAAGAGGTGGTAACACTTGTAAAACTGAAAATTGTAACATTTAGCCTTTGCTAAATGTTACAATTTTCAGTATATGAATTCAGATATCTTAATATATATAAATCTCGTGTCACAATGTTTGTCCTCAATGGACTCCTAAACCACTTAACCGATTATAATAAAATTCGCACACCATGTGCAGTTCGATCCAACTTGAGAGATAGGATAGTTTAAATCTCAAATTATAGTCGCAATTTTAATTTATTGCAAATTATTTGTCTACCCCTGTCATTTGTATGGCAAAACAACGTTTGCCGAGTCAGCTAGTTATATTATATATATGAATTCATAAAACAACCTAAGCAACTCTTTAGTTGCTTAGGTTGTTTTATGAATTCATCACAAATTGAAAGAGAATATAATATGTATTACAGCGATAAATTAAATCTATTACTGAAATATAAAGCTAAATAGTTTGTTTGATTGAACGCTCTAATCTTAGGAATTACTAGTTCGATTTGAAATTTTTTTTTGTGTTGTATAGTCCATTTATCGAAGAAGTCTATAGGCTATATAACATCACGCTGCAACCAATAGGAGCGAAGCATTATGTGTAAATTGTTGCAACAACTGGAATTTTTTTCTAAATTTCACCGTACGAACTAACGGGCAATTACTAGTAAATTGATAAAAATTGAGTACTAATATACTGTACCTAGATATAGTAGACTAGTATAGAAGACCTATATGCATAGAAACACAACGACTAATACCTTGCAAAATTATAATATCAATGTGTGAATAAACTAGAGACCTCGCTAAGTAATTTTCCGCTACAGTTTTAGCTAAACATAAAACTTTTATCTTGTAGTTAGCTAACACTAAACAATAGACCACCATTAGTTTTGAGAATAATTCTGAACAATTTTATTTATGACAATTGGCCTTTTAAAATTGCAGTGTTTAAGTTATTATTATAGACTACAGACTTTGATGTAAATATTGTGTACGCAAATAGTCTTAATAAGTTTTATCTAATAAGATCTTAAAGTTAAGATATCTATATATCCGAAAAACATCATAGAAATCACCTGTAATTACAGCTAGAGCAGTCATCAATCTAAAGGCCATGTAATACTGGACAAACTAACTATGTTAAATACAACATTCTATTAACTACGATGAGATCGATCCGTGGCTTACGACATGTGTAACTGATTTGGAAGGATCCTTTTATGAATATTCAACGGATCACCATTTGAACTCATCAACTAACTACAGTAAATAAACAAATTACTCACCATTGACACAATTTGAGGACTTCATAATCTTGGAAGCTAAATCAAAACTAAAAATCCTTAAGTAAATTATTTTAATCAAGACATATATAATACAACAAGCCCGTCGTTTCGGAGACTTTGGAGTCCAACATATCATTTAAAACAAATACACATGTCTAAATTCGTAAAAAGTTTTTTTATTTGTAAAATTTTATTCAAAATCAAACTATTACTTTAGTTTGAGTATGGTAAAATAATTTTAGAAATACAATTTTACACTTATAATACTAATAGAATCAGAGTAATAACTGCATAGTTTAATCACTTAAATTTTAACTTACTTAAGATTTTTCGTAAGTTTATTTATGGTTTACCTTTATTTAATTATTCAAACGGGGGCACCAGCCCCATAGTAATTAAAACTCCCCCTGGTATTAAAAGTTTAATTACAATATTATTCTTGCATAACAATTGCAGTAAATATATTTCTCTCATCTTAAACATCTAATTTAATAAAATATGTATAAATTATAATAATAATATTACGTAAATATGAATAATGAGGGCTGATAGTACTTACCTACTGACGATTTGACGATAGATCCGGTGAAAATTAGCACTAAACAGTTAGTAGATATCTCGAATGTTCTCTAGTGTAGAAGAGATTTTTCTTGAATATTCTCTAGTGAATTTTCAATATTTTTCGTAATTGCAGCTATTTATAGGAAATGAAGCCCATTTTAACTATTATGATGGTTTATTACTATTGTTTGTGGAGTAGGAAAATAATTGCCATTACCTCTTTTTCTTCCCAGGGTGCTGTAAAAACTAGCTAAGAGATAATGCACATGGACAACATCCTGTGTGAGAGACGGGAAACTCTAAAATAAACCCTGTGCCAACACGCCTGGTCAAACATGTATAGTAGAGCAAAAGCACTTTCAAAGTGTAGTAGGCCCGTGCCCAACAGTGGAACGTTAATGGGTTGGAGAGAGAAGTAAATATTGATAGAGAAGATATAAAAGAGCGAAACTCAATACAATTATATATTTACTAGCTGTTGCCCGCAACATCATACGCGTGGAATTTTGAAATAAAACCTTATTAAACTATACAAAAAAGCCATCCTCTTGAACCATTATAACTACTGGAAAAACCGCACTAGAATCATTTGAGTACTTTTAAAGATATAAGCTCACATACATACAAAAATAACGACTTTGTTTTATAATAAGTAATGTTATTTATGTATACATAAATAGTAATACTATGCGGAAATCGAACCTACGACGTCATAAACGGCAGTCAGTTACCATAAATTTTGTTGACTTATATCACAATTTATTTTGTGCCCAGTTTACTTTAAATTCAGTGTTGATAGTTTTATAGCCAGAAGTCATTTCCCTTTCACCTAAATAGCGATAACCACAGTTATGGGTACTTGACCCAACGATTTTGTATGATGACTGGTAAGTTATCTGTCTAACTCATAAGTGAGAGTGAGTTATTGTTACTACTAGGTAAGTTAAATAATATATGTATGAGTTATGTCGATCAGTATCTGTATTTGCATATTTTACAAAGAGAATAATGACCATAAATAACTATTTATTATTTATTGACGGGCCTCGTGGGCTAGTGGTTCATGTCACAGACATGTTCACGAAGCTGCTGGTTTGATTCCGGCACGTGACAATCATTTGTGTGATATTTATAATTGTCATTCAAATCTCTATACTGCGTCTGGGTTTTTAGGATGTATTTTATTAGTATGTATTTACAAAAGAAAAGTAGTATATCCGTATTCTGGTACCCATAATACAAGCATATATGATCAAAGCTTGGGACCAGAGGACGTTGTGTGAAATGTCCATGAATATTTATTATCATTTATTTATGGATACGATTCATTTATTTATTATTATTGTTACTTTATTTATAGTTACTTTATTACTCACATTATTTATTATGTTTTTAGCGCGAAGTTGTGTCAGGCATGTTTTGTTTATTTGTCACACAGAAGCTGCTTTATCCATCAACAAATCTTTAGTAATAATGATTACTCAACTCGTAAGTAAACTAAAGTTTAGCCAAATGTTACTCGCGAAATTTTATTCAGGTCAACATTTTGTGTACATATTTATTTATAGCAAGATGCCGAATGAATTAGCATTTATTCGTGAAGATACAAGCGATAGTGTTATGTGTTATCGAATGTCATCTTAAGTTATTTGAAGGTAACTTGAACTCAAACATAGATTATGTACAATTTCTTATGTAAGCTTATATTTTATGTAAAATTGTCTAAGTGTTTTCTTCTTTCTCCATTGAAACGATTCGACAGATTCTTATAACATTTCGTAAATCTACTAATCCACGAATAGGACATCAGGAGTATCTTGTTTATGAAATATTTTCTGCAAATGGTGACGGTTAAATGTATTTTAAATAAAAACTACAGAGTACCAATAAAAATTATAGTACAATTAAACAAAACACGAAATTATTGCAAAAAACATTTTTAGTTCAGTAAATCACGCCAGTAACAACTGTATAAAAAGGACACTTTTCAGCTCAGTTATACCCACGAAACTATACTGATAAAACGTCGTGATTGATATAAACTTAAATAAAAGAAATAAGTATATTATGGTTATTAGAATATGGGTATAATAAAAATACACCAAATTTAAAAAAAAATACATACACCCAGATGCTGCATAAAAATTTCTGTGACAAGTACAAATATCACACAAATATTTGTCATGTGCGGTATACCGGCTGCCTTGTGAATGGCAGCCTATTACAGGAACCGCGGTAAAATTAAGGTGATAGAATAAGCAAATAGAAATAGTTACTGTTCTAAATGACGAATGCGACAGTGTTGTTCTAATCTAAATATCTATTCTCGGAACCGTTGGCAAGTATCTCATAACTTTTTACATATATAGTCATTAATAAATAGGGTATTGTATTACATTTATGTGTACCATTGAACAACGGTGAGTTCTCACAGTTTTTGTGGTAGATACCATCGCGGTTCGTGGTTACATTGTGCTGGATATATGTAGGCTGCACGCAATACACTTATTATTCAAATTGTTTGTACCCCGAAAATTACATCTATTTTGTGATAAAAGCTATGGAATTAATGAATAAACAGAGAGGAAGATAAAAGGAATGATGTTTGACTTGTAGAAAATGTAACAGGAAAATAATAGTTTAGAAGTATTCTGACAGAAAGGAAAGAAATCACATTATTATTGCCTCTTATCGATGACACTAATGTTTAAAACTTCGGCTATAAATATAAAGTCCTAAAATTGTAAGAATTATTATACATAAAGAGGTTATATTTGTAGTTAAATATGTATACAATTTTAAATTTTAAAATCTACCAACAAATGAGTCGCGCAAGCGTTAGAGAATATTAAGTTTAAAATCATGAATTATGAAAAACTTTTAGACAAAAGCTAGTTCTGCTTAGCGTTTATTTTTAGGCGGAATGATTGTTTTGCACTATCTTTGTCGTACAAAAAGTAGTGTCTTTACTTATAAAACAAATGGTCTTATTTATAATGACTTATCGGAGGTTTAAAAGTTCGCTAAAATAGGTTCGCAAAAATTGTCAAAACTTGTTATTCATAATAGTCTTTGTACGCTAAAACGTTTATTATCTCTCCGATAAAATCTCCGTTTAAACCTCCGATAAGTCATTATGAATAAGACCGTAGGTCGTTATTTTTTCATGTATGTGAGCTTATATCTTTAAAACTACACAACAGATTTTCATGCGGTTTTTTTAATAGATAGAGGGGTTCAAGAGTGTGGTTTTTTTTTGTATAATTAATTGTTTGGTTTCCAAAATCCATGCGTACGAAGTTGCGGGCAACAGTTAGTCGACATTTTTAACAAGTTGATATAAATACGTCATGTAAAAAAGCTACGTTAAGAAGTCATCTAAAATAACAACAATACGTCTAGGTCATATTTATGTTTAAGATATCTGAAGTTCAAACATTTTCAAGGTTGCAAAATTAAGTAGCATAAAACTGTTAACTTTTTATATGTCCACTTGGCATTTATATGACCCTTGAACGAACGCACCAATAGACAAATTTCAACATACGAATATCGCAAGAGACAAGTAGATAAATGAAGCACTCAATATATTTTGTAATAATAAAAGACTGATGCTTTTTACATACCATACTTAGAAGCGCTAACTTAATATTACGTATAGCGAAGACGCGACGGGTGAAATAGATTGGTTAAACGAAATAAAGTCATTAAATAAATATTTAAAGACATTTCACATAGCGTCCTATCATTCCAAACTTAAAGCTTGTGCAGTGGACATCTGAATACCAATAAATTGTCTAATTCGCCCTAAAGTATGCCACATTTTGCGTATAACATGTGATAACGTAAACATGTCGTGCGAAATGCCAAATAAGTCCATGGAAGACTGGTCTCAAGGCTTACGGTGAGCGCTGAAGCCTTCCAACTTTAAATATCGCCTTCCGGCGCAATGAAAATTCAAATAAATATAAATATTCAAGACATTTCACACAACGTCCTCTGGTCCCAAAGTAAGCTATATTTTTATGCTTGTATTATGGGTACCAGATACGGATAGACTACATATACTACTTTTCTTTTGTAAATACATACTTATAATACATAGAAAACACCCAGACGTAGTACAAACATTTGTATGACATTTACGGATATCACACAAATGATTGTCCCAAGCGGGAATCGAACCCGCGACCTCGTCATCGGCAGTCCATTACATTAACCACTCCACCACGAAGCCCGTCCAAAGTATAATTCCCAAAGTAGTTAATAACTACGTCTGTCTACCTAGGTAAAAACACTATGGTCTTATTCATAATGACTTATCGGAGGTTTAAACAATAACTTTATCGGAGAGATAATAAACATTTTATCGTAAAAAGACTATAATGAATAACAATTTTTGACAATTTCAGCGAACTTTTAAACCTCCGATAAGTCATTATGAATAAGACCATTACTATTTAAACCTAATCTCGGTAGCGTGGTCTGCCGGTAAATCTAGCTCGTCTGGGCAGAATTTAGATGTTTAGGCACATCCCTATGTCTAGCTAGCATTTTCTTAATGCTTAAAAATAAATGACCAGCATGTACTATCAGTGGTAACTAATAAGTGGTTTCTAGGTTATAGGCCTTGCAAGAAAACTCACAAATTTTTCCAAGGAGCTATTGTCGATGTTTCCTTACGTGATAAAATCTATAATATAAAATTAATAATAATATCTGCAAGTAAGTTAAGTATGTAATTGTGTAATTGAATTTATAATTAAAAATAAATATTTATTACGTATTTATGAGAATATATATACATACTAGCTGACCCGGCAAACGTTGTTTTGCCATACAAAAAAAAAAGTTTGAAAAATAGATGTTGGCCGATTCTCAGACCTACTGAATATGTATGTAAAATTTGAGAAGAATCGGTCAAGCCGTTTTTGGAGGAGTACGGTAACTAACACTGTGACACGTGAATTTTATATATATATTAGAAGATATAGCCTAAAATATCTGTGGCAGTACTTGTTGATGCATTGCATTGCCGAAAGCATAATATCTATATCTATCATAATATCTACATAAACTCAGATAGGTACTTGTATTATAAGTATCTGAGTTTTCTATAACATTTTCTAATGATTAAACCTTTACTCTTTAAATTGGCTAAATTAATGCTAAGATCATTTAAAGTTAACGTTAATAAGCTGTTTGAAATATTAATGTTAATTTTAATGGTTATTTCTAAACCATCTTTGCACAATAATAACACGCCAATAAAAATCTTGTACGCTGTTGTGTATGTTTATTTTCGTGGGAAAATCTCTTTATATTTTTTTTTGAATGGCTTAATCTTGAAAACTATAATGTCGATCTTGCAACCTAGATCTAATTACATTTCCTCGTTTTTAATTAGTAATTTATTGCAAAATTAATTATTAATTATAACAAGATAAGATTAAATTCTTATTTAACATGCTTTAATTAGTTTCGTTTGTATCTACTTAAATAGTTATATCTATCAAATAGGTGTTACCCGCAAAATACGCTTGGTATTAAGAAAATAAACTTTTACTTATACAAGGTCCGTGGGGAATTAAAAATGTTAGGGATTTTTAAACCAACTACGAGTAGATTTAATCTTAATATATATAAATCTCGTGTCACAATGTTTGTCCTCAATGGACTCCTAAACCACTTAACCGATTATATTAAAATTCGCACACCATGTGCAGTTCGATCCAACTTGAGAGATAGGATAGTTTAAATTTGGCTGGACCGATTTTGATGAAATTTTTTGTTGTTGATTTTTACACAGAATTGTATGGCAAAACAACGTTTGCCGGGGCAGCTAGTATTTATATAAGTATAGCCGATACGAAGTTGCATTCGTATGGAATTAAGAGAATTAAGAGACCAAATCTTAACAAATTCTACAAAAAAGCCATACTCTTGAACCACTCTATAATTTTTTTTTATACATACTACTAACGGGTGATGAACAAGCATACGGCCCGCCTGATGGTAAGCAGTTACCGTAGCCCATGGACGTTTGCAACACCAGAAGTGTCGCTCTTGCGTCGCCGATCCTGTAAGAACCTTTTCACGCCCTTTTTCCTTATATCATTTAAAAAAACCGCATCACAATCCGTTTCGTAGTTTTGAAGAATTACGCTCATATAGGGACATACATACAATAATAACGACTTTGTTTTATATTAGGTAAAGAAGATTAGGAAACGAATACTTAAAAATATCTTAGATTTTCTGTGTTTATTGAGTGAAGGCAAACATGATGTTTTACAAAATCGTAATGAAATAAAAATGTTAATTCAGTCAAATACTTTCAATAAGTCGTTAGTATGTTGCAGGTCGTTTACATCTGCTATTATGACGTAACACATTCTACGGTATACGGAAGCTATGACCTTTGCCATTTTTAATCTCTAGTGTAAAAAGAAATGTGTTTTGTGTTTTAAGCATTGTGTGTATATGTGTATGTGTATGTGTATTTTTAACCGACTTCAAAAAAGGAGGAGGTTTTCAATTCGTCTGTTCGTTTTTATGTTTGTTACCTCATAACTTTTAACTGGGCGAAGCGATTTTTATGATTCTTTTTTTATTTGAAAGCTGGTGGTTCCCGTTTGGTCCCATTGGCACCAGGTCAGGATCTGAAGGTTATCTCCTGAGAATTCGAGGAAAACCCTCAAATTTTAAAGGCATATGAAGTCTGATAAACTTTTTTTTTAAAATACTCAATTATAAATCTTTGTATTACGCAATTTTACATTAAAATTAGGTTTCTTAACTGACGTTTTATTGTCGCATACTATCGATTTTATTTTTATCTTTGTTTTTTTCTGAAAAAAAAAATTGGCTATAAATAATTATAACAATGTGATGTCCGGTCAGCAACAATAGGTAACATTTCAGCATAATGTCAAGTCTCAAAGACTTGACGCTGGTTTTCAAATGGGACCTTGGACCTTTTATAACTATCGACTGTTTTTTTTCTATCATTGTTTGATTCTGTATTTTTAGCTGTAGGTATACTAGTTGTTATCTGCAATTTCGTACGCGTGGAATTTCAAAAGCAAACCTTAGCAAATTTGTTTAGTTCAAAAACTAAAAAACACGCTTGAAAATTCTGAATATCTTTTTATATAATTGCATTGTCATCGGTCCTTGATATTTATGCAAAATTTCAAATCAATCCGACTATCGCAAGTGAGTGAAAATCGCGTTGAAAGATTCCGTTACATAGATTAATACATTGATAGATACATACACTACTTATAAAAGCGTGTTTAAAAAACATCTTCTTGAACCAAAGTGTCTATTGAAAACTCGCATGAAAATCCGTTTGGTAGTTTTGAAGATATACGCTCATATAGGGACATACATACAAAAATAACGACTTTGTTTCATAATAAATAAAGATACTAAAATTTGATAAGCGGTACCAAAGATATATCAAATTTTCAAAATCATAGTAATTCTAGAATACTTTTCTAATAACATTAGGTATTATACCCATTGTTTTTAAATTGTTTTGCTGTTATTATACATGATCTAGTCCTTAAGGGCCTACATCAATATTATCGTATATCATCGCCGACACGTACATATTAACACAGCCAGTAGGCACAGAAAATGAAGAATTAGGGATACTTTTCCTATTTACTCAAAATCTACTAAATATATTTTAATTCTGATTTACGTGTTTCTATATATAATAGTTACTTATGTTTTTAAAGTTATTTCATTAGTTAATACGTGATAATAGACCGACAAATGAAAAAAATGAAAATTTTGAGAGGTTGTTTCGCCAAGATTTTCTATCGAGAAAACTTTTTTCAATCGTGTTTCTGAGTTGATGCGATCCTAGATCATATATTGAAAAAACATATACTTAAAAATTAGAGCTCTAGCCATTCAATCTAAAGAAACAATGAAAACTTCGTACATAGAAAAATGCACGAAGCTATTTTGGTATCGTCTTAACTAAGCTTTATATAATACGGGTACCACAGACATTTTTTTTTCTAAATCCATACATAAAAAGATAAAGACATTCCGACGTATTTTATATAAGTATATTTTTGCACATTAGTGCAATATTATCCCTGCCGTATCGAATCCACGACTTAGATAACTACCGATTACGCCACGATACCCGTAATCGAACGTGGGACTATCAAAAGTTGAGCCGTCAATTAGATGATTAAGCAAAAAAGCTTGTTGTTTATACTTTCGAAGATTACAGTTATTTTGTTAGATTTATATAATAGAGAGAATGTGATCAATGCGTTTATAATCTCTGACCTACAGCTTAGTCAATATTAAATATAGATAATGGTACCGATTCTACGTGCTCAACTAAACTGAACTAAACTAGAAAATAAAAACCACAATGGTGTATTTTGTTTAATTGGCTATTTCGTTGTGCATATTAAGCTATTGCATAGCTTCTATCGCGGGCCTTGAGCGTGGAGACTGAATCCAGAAATTCCGTAACGAAAATAATATAATGAAAGAAACCTTACATTATCGACGCTACTGCGCATGCGTAATCCCCTCTTCGCTCCGCAATTTATGTCATCCTATTGATACCAAGGGTAAGCGCCTTCCTCAAGTTAAGGGCCTACATCAATATTATCGTCGACATGTACATATTAACACAGCTAGTAGGTATAGAAAATGAAGAATTAGGGATATTTTTTTTGTTTACTCAAAATCTACTAAATATATTTTAATTCTGATTTACGTGTTTCTATATATAATAGTTACTTATGTTTTTAAAGTTATTTCATTAGTTAATACGCGATAATAGACCGACAAATTAAAAAAATAAAAAATGAGAGAGGTTGTTTCGCTAAGATTTTCTATCAATAAAACTTTTTTCAATCGCGTTTCTGAGTTTACGCGACCCAAGATCATATATTGAAAAAACATATACTTAAAAATTAGAGCTCTAGCCATTCAATCTAAAGAAACAATGAAAACTTCGTACGTAGAAAAATGCACGAAGCTATTTTGGTATCCAAGAGGATACCAAAATAGCTTCGTGCATTTTTCGTGCATTTTTTTTTAATACGCTGTTTAAGAAAACAGCGTATTAAAATAAGGATTTTGTATCGACAACATTTATCCTAAATGTTCAGATAACAGCGTATTATAGATTTTAATAATGTAAAATAATGTTTATTTTATTTTATTGACATTTGATTGACAATCGCTATTATTTATTTATCATAATAACCATAAACAATGGACAGATGTAAGCATCAGTAAATAAGGATTATTAATCTTATTTTAGTTTATGGTACATATTTAGATTCTTGCATAAATAAAATAAATAAATAATTGTAATTGCTTATGTTGATAAGAAATACTATGCAACAGCTTTACCGCGGCAGTCCCCGAGTGCCACACGTCTTTTTTTTTATTAATTAAAATTGTATGTCTATAATATCCAGATTTTCTAATAAAAAAAGCTCTGTTAATATTGCCGAATTGTGTTATTGACAACATCAATTTTCATTTTTTTGTTAATTGTGCATGTAGAATCGGTACCAATATATTATTTATCTGGAAGGAATTTAAATTTCATTATGGTTAAAATAAAAGTTCTGACGTCTCTTTGGTGTAGCTATGATTTGAAGGAAAGATGTCTTTTATAGAATAAAACCCTGAATGGTCTTATTCATAATGACTTATCTTCGATAAGTCATTATGAAAACCTTCGGGTTTAAACAGAGATCTTATCGGAGAGGTAATAAACGTTTTGGCGTAAAAAGACTATAATGAATAACAAGTTTTGACAATTTTCGCGAACCTATTTTAGCGAACTTTTAAACCTCCGATAAGTCATAATGAATTATGAATAAGACCATAAATGTGTAGATTTTCTACATAATTAAGGTTTCATTTTACAATAACTCTATCAAAATTTTGATACTTTTTCGGCCTTTTAGGGTAGGTTAGCACCTCACTACGTGTTTGTTACGTCTTTTCTTCGAAATGGGTTTTTATTTATGTTATTTTGTGTTGTTTTGTGACTTTAAAGTATCGCGGTCTCACCTGTGATAGACTTTTAAATAGCATTTTTTTTGTCTAAAAGTAATTTTATTATGAATAAGTTGTGAATATGTCAACTTATTGTGAAATTTATAGGTCATTGAATGCGCCATTTTGCAACGAGGACGTTATTCATGGCTAATGTGCTATGCTAATTGTATTATTTGCACTACAGGATAATGTTACGCAACTATCGCTAGAAAAAATTTGTTTGTTCAGTAATTTTAATGAAATGTTTAAGGCCGTTTAACCCAGTCTATTTAGGTCCAAAACTGAGCATAAAGAATGTCTTATAGATATTAAATTACGTATAAAATACATGATGATGTATTACTTACTTGTATTGTCCTTGGGAAGATGGACAAAAATAATATAAGTATCGGCTTCTCTTGTCTTGCCCACGGAATAGTCAGATGCACTGTCTGTGAAGCTTATTTGTTTGAACGCGCTAATCCCTGGAACTACTGGTCCGATTTCAAAATTTCTTTCAATTTTGGATAGTACAATTATCGAGGAAGGCTATAGACTAGATATAAAATTACGCACCTATTAATAGGAGCGAAGCATTAGTGAAAAGTTTTGTAAAAACGGGGAAATTTTTCTAAATGTCATGCCTATCAATCGCGGGAAACAGCTAACAGTAAGTATCTGTATATATAATAAATAATAATAAATATTCATGGACATTTCACACAACGTCCTCTGGTCCCAAGCTAAGCTTATATGCTTGTGTTATGGGTACCAGAATACGGATATAATACATAAACTACTTTTCTTTTGTAAATACATACTTATAATACATAGTAAACAGTAGTATGTGTCTGTATGTTTTATACTTAATCAGTCACCTCCCTAACAATGTTTTAAATACATTTTTAATTCGTATCTCACCGGAAATATTCATTAAACGTTTTTAATAAATTAACATGATGACTATAATGAATTATTTATGATATATTATATGCTCTAACGCTTAAATAATATGAGCCATTTAAATGAAAAGTGAGAGTATGTTTGAATTTACGACTACTATGTAATGTACCATAGTTTTGTCTCATTCATTGATTTGTATGGAATGTATTCTATAGGGGTCCGTATTAAAAGGTAGAACAGAACACTATTAATGAGACTTCCCTATCCATTTGTCCATCAGTCTGTCACCTGTGTCTCTAGAACAGTGATAGCTAGAGAGCTAAAAATTTCTCCGTTTATGAGCTGATGCTATAAAAAATAATAGTCCACATAATTTTCTTGCCTTTATCCCTTTATTTATGGTCGGGGATATAACGAATATATTATGATGCCCGTGATTTTATCCACGTTTATAGTTATTAAGTCATAAAACCCTCTAATCCCGAACATACACTAAACCTTAAGAAATTATACAACAAAGCCATCCTTTTGAATCACACTATCTATAAAAAAAACCGATTCAAAATCCGTTGCGTAATTTCGTAGATATAAGTTCACATAGGGACATACATACAAAAATAGCGATTTCGTTTTATAATAAGTAAAGATAATAATAATAAATAAATAATAAATATTCATTAACATTTCACACAACGCCCTCTGGTCCCAAGCTAAGCTTATATGCTTGTGTTATGAGTACCAGAATACGGATAGAATACATATACTACTTTTCTTTTGTAAATACTTACTTATAATACATAGAACACACCCAGACGCAGTACAAACCGATTTTAATAGTTTTTGCGTTATGTTATAGATAAAGAGTATATCTAAGTATGCTTCTATCACTTTTTTTTTCAAAACATAATAACTAAAAGAAATATGTCGATCCGAAAAACCCACTTTTTTCGGTTTTCTTTAGATAAAGTTGCAGCGTCTATCACACAAATTTGGTAAAGTTTTACCACAAAAGAAAGTGATAGAAGCATAGATATACTCTTTATCTATAATATAACGCAAAAACTATTAAAATCGAAGTACAAAACGTCTTTTTTCAAAGAATTTGTAGGTAAAATCCGCTTCATCTATATTTGTCCCTTTCAGCGCGGCGCTCGGAAATAGGGATAGCAATACCTAAGGCAAATACCTAAATGAGGAGTACAGTACCCTCTTAAAGATTGCGTTTCTTATCTCTCGCGGACTGTACAAGTTTTTAGCACAAGTTTACCCATAACTGACTGTTTAAAAACCAAGTAATATAAATTGCGCGTCAACTTATACGTTCGCACGCAAGAAGTTTTATTTTGTTTAAGCAATCATTTCAGACATCTGCAACTTCAGAGTGATGACGTGTCTACAAATCTGTTACATTAGTTACTAACTTCATGGTGACGAACTTTTGTGAGGATAGACGGACAATGTAAAAATTTATTCCCTCTATCATAAATGGGTGGCATATGATAATGATAAATCACTGCTAGCAATCACTGCTTAGCACATTTCGTTACAATTTTTACAATATTACGAGTATAATCAAAATAGAGCACAATTTACATAAATTTAGCTTATATCACGTAGTTGTCACAGTTGGTATATTTAGGTATGTATTTCCTCATATTACCTCATAACGTGTGGTATACCACTATACGACCAAATAATCATAAAATGTATAACAATCATACATTTATCGATCAATAATATAACTCGTGTGCCTTCCGGGTCAGCAGTCATTCATATTGGCAATATGTGAATATTATGTAACTTTACAAATCTAATACATAAAATTCTCTGATCGCAGTGTTTGTTACCAAACTTATTTGAAACAGCTCTAGAGATTCTAACTTAGTATAATTATTTATATTTAAAACATGATTTTAAATCTTTATAAGACGCTTATTATATTAGCTTCCTTCGTATCAATCTATCTATTAATCTAGGTCTTTGCTTTTACCCCCTTCCAATGTCGGATTAATATGAAATTTTGCACACATATCAAGGATCTCTACTAGTAGCACGCTTAGATGGCTAACTCTTTGGGCAAAATATAGGCCAGACTTCTGGTGACACGAAGCACTCAAATAGTCGGCTAACGGACTAACTCACTGCGCTATCTTTTAGAACGAGTGAGCATTTAGACTTTTAGTATTTACTAAAAGCCTAAATGCTCACTTCCACGCCATGTTAATGCCACCTTTTCAGCACATGTACACATGTGTACTTGCTTCGGAAGAGTTTTGTATCTACTATGTCGCGTTTTAACTATCAAGTTTTCCGTCTCTATAGTTAACTGCTTACATTTGTACCAATTCTACGCGCACAACTAAACTAAACTAAGAAACGAATTTTTTATATAGTCGATAACACAGTGCGGCAATGTTAACTGATCTGTGTCCAAATGTGTGAAAAATTACATAGAATAAAAATATTTCATTTGTGAATAATGTTATTTCTGCATTATTTCCTGTGTGACATACATTTATTTTGTTCATCTCCACGCTCTAATATAGAGTAATTCGTGATGTATCTGTCGTGTGACCTGTATTAAAGCACAGACTAATGTATTAGTCGTGAAGTTTAGGTTTCTTAATACTTTTTATTGTACTTTATCCTTTGTAAACGAGATACAGAGTTTGTTACTAGATTAACCTAAAATAATTTAACAAAAAGACAGAACAGGTTTAGTGATTCTGAATGGGTTCTCTTAGTACGGAACCCGAGAAAATATAAAGAACGTAATAGAAATAATTAAATAAATGATAGATATTTTAAACATCTAGTCCCAAACTAAGCTTATTGTTTGTGCTATAAGTATATAGTTTGCTGATTTACCAACATACATAGAACACATAGGAAAGACTCAGACGCAGTAAATTTATCTGCGTTTATTACACAAGTAATTGTCCTGTACGGGGACCGAAGACCGAACCCGCGACCTTATTGCAAGTCGGTTACACTACCGATACCCCACAAGGCACACGGAGTCAATAAATATAACTATTAATTAAGCATGGCTGTAATAATAGTCGAAAGATCTTAACATGTATTTCCAAAACAATTTTAATCGGAAGTTATCAAGTTAAAGTAAGAACAGTAAACATAAATGCAAACAATTCAACTTCCGGTATTCATTCAAAATGGCGACAGCTATTTGTAAAATGAAATAAAACGTGAATGAATAAATAATAGATCGTAAAAACACAAAGTAAGCGCCGCGTTTACGTAACTATTATAGTGGTATTTATAAAGATACTAGCTGTTGCCCGCGACTTCGTACGCGTAAAATTTAGAAATCAAACCTTAACAAGCAGAAGTTTACTATAACAGTCGATAGA
The DNA here is from genome assembly GCA_916999025.1 of Orgyia antiqua. Taxonomy (NCBI): domain Eukaryota; kingdom Metazoa; phylum Arthropoda; class Insecta; order Lepidoptera; family Erebidae; genus Orgyia; species Orgyia antiqua. The sequence continues at coordinate 29,488,714 of OU779871.1, forward strand.
TGGCGTTGTACCGTTTTTTAAATCGCGCTATAGTTTCGTTCGACACATTAACACTTAAGCTCGTCAAAATTTCTCGTTTTCACATTTATAAATTAGTTCGGATTACTTTACGATACAACTAATACTAACTGTTGCCCGCAACTTCGTACGCGCGGAATTTAAAATTCAAAACCTAACAAATTATAGAAAATCACCATCCTCTTGAAACAATCTATCTATTGAAAAAATTCATATAAATCCGTTGCGTAGTTTTGAAGATATAAGCTTACATAGGTAGGTACATACATTCAGAAATAACGACTTTGTTTTACAATAAGTAAAGATTATTTGGGTTCTGCATAAAAATCTATTAGAGTCCAAAACATGACTACGTTATAAATAAATTTCTTTATTGATTTCTTTCACAAAAGCAGCAGATATAAACAAATACAGAAGCAATATATAAAATATTACACTTTTCAGATACCTTTGTGAGAGACTGGTGTCCGTGGTAGGTAAAACCTGTGTTACAGATCACCAGGCTCTCACCTCTGGGACTAATCTAAAGATAAGATCTAACTTTGGAATAAAAACTTAAGTATTTCACCAATTTAATTTTGGAGTAGTTTTAGGTGTATAAAATATATTTGTACTAACATAAATATTTACAGATAGATTGAAGGACAGATCAACACCTTCTCTCCTCTCCTCTCAAGCCCATTTACAATCAAACAAACAATCGCTTAGTATTTTCAAGCCCGTTAATATATATTATTGCAATAAATATTTGATGGGTTGCGGAATAAAATATAAAATTGTAAATACCAATAAGTTATACAACTAATTACTTAATTAAAATTCCAATCGCATAGTTAAAACAATATCAATTTTAACCTCTAACCTTTTGACCCGTAACACGAAAGCAACCGAAAATACTTGAAAAGTAGTAACTTCCTTTCTAAAATCGTGAGGTCAAAGAGGGCAAATGTCATAATAAGATGACATCGTTGCAATTATGTAAGGAGGTGTAACTCTTTGTGATACTTGAAGTATTTGCAGCATATATACATAGTTTATATAATATAGTGTTGCAGACGTGCGTTTTTGCAGCGTTTTAAACGCAGCGGTTTATTACAGCAAGTGATATTAAAATTATTTTTCAATATCGTACTTTAACTTTATAAAATAACATTCTCTTACACACTTAACAATATCATCAATTAAGAAAACTTAATCTTTATCAATTTTCATTAAGATTGCTTAGAATAAATCGCTTTGAGTGAAAAGGCCACCTATTATACTCTTCTAGGCTTTAGGCATAAGTTTAATTATAATTTTCTATAAAAATAGAACGTAATACATAAATAAAATAATGTTTGTATTGCCTTGGGGCAATCTTACCGACTTATAATATAAATAATCTTTATAAATATTGTTTAGTCGAAAAAATATAAATGTACACCATTAGAAATCATACTTGTGTTTACTAATGACATCATGCCAATTTAAAACATGTGATTACATATCAATAGAGATGTTATTCATAATTTCCTGAATGGATATGTTAAGGTCAATTTATATTATGGTTTAAAATCATAGCGTCACGTAGAACCTTCAACTTATTGCAACAGAAATTAAGTACATGTTGCGTATATCGAATGATACCAACTTTGATTGCATCACACCACAACATAAATATGGAAAGATATCTTTGTTGTTTACTAGCTGACTCGATAACTCGATGACTCTCCGTGTGGTGACGGATTAAGAGTACAAGTGTCACCACCCCATCTCCTCCCAAGGGTGCTGTAAAAGTCAGCTAAGGGATATTGCAGACAGATAACACCCTCTGTGACAGACGGAAATCTCGAAAATTAACCCTGTGCCAAGACGCCTGGTCAGCGCGGCACAATAGACCATAATCCCTCCTATAGTGGAGGAGGCCCGTGCCCAACAGTCTATGGGCTGGAGAGAGAGAGAGAGAGAGCTGACTGGATGAAATTTTGTTTCATACATTTATTTATATCTCGGTACAACATTGTTTTAAAAGCTGTTTGATTTTGACGTTTAATTTAATCAATATAATAGGTAATATTGTTAAGTTGGTTTTCCTTTTATAAAGACTCATAGCTTTAGCAATCGTATTATTGTATACTAGCTGCCCCGGCAAACGTTGTTTTGCCAATTCTGTATAAAATAAAATTTCATCAAAATCGGTCCAGCCAATTTGTAGCCTATGTGTTATTCTGATGTATAAGCTATATTGTGGTAAAGTTTCATTCAAATCCATTCAGTAGTTTTTACGTGAAAGAGTAACAAACATCCATACATACAAACTTTCGCCTTTATAATATTAGTAGGATTAACCGACTTCAAGAAAAGGAGGAGGTTGTCAATTCGTCTTTGCTTAGTTTTTTTATTGGTTTTTTACCTCATAACTTTTTACTCGGCGAAGCGAATATGATGATTCATTAACGATTTCATAAAAATACTCATAAATTAAAATATGAATAACGTTTAAAATCCGAGATTGAGAAAAATAGTTTTAATAAGATAATGTTAAACACAATTGTACGTAAAATTAGGATGATAATCTATCAAGCTTTACATTTAACTAATATGTCTGATATAATGATAAATGACGTATTGTAATTAATCAATGTTAAAAACAATTGACTGTTCGTGTGAAAATCACACGCTACGAAGAATTAAATATGTTACTTTACTTGATGTGCTAAATAAATCTAGATATTTCGATTAAAATATTAATTAAGATAAACGTGACATCATAATGTATGTTGTAATTATAGTAATACTACAAATTAAAGCTAATTTGTAAATGTTTTTTTTTTTCATGAATATATTTGCTAAGTAACTAATATATAATTAATTTCGTGGAATTTAGTGTGTGCCGTGGGATTAATGTACATATGCCAACGATTTCAGTTTTGATTGCAATAGCTTATAATTTTTATTACACTACAGTTTTTGTCTGTTCTACTTCATAGGATTTGTTGATATAATTCATTAGCTATTGACTTTTTAAAAAGAGCTGTTTCCAGCCTAATCAAAATAAAAACATAACATGCTTGAAAATAAATATTTTTAAATTATTGCATTGTCATCGGTCCTTAATTATACTGAAAATCAAGTTAAAAGATTCCGTTACATAGATTAATACATTGATAGATACTTACCAAACTAATATTAACGTTAAAACTTAAAAACTTTCACCTAACTAAATTTAAAAATAGAACGCCAGCTTAAATTATTTAAAAGTAAAAAATGAATTATAAAAAAAGAACGCCCGTCTAAACTCGAATAATGTATTGCATCAGATGTCAACCGAGACCTCAAAAAACCAAAACAATGGATCGTTTTCTATTCACACCTCTAACACACGCAAAAGCCCTATATTATTTTAAATGCATATTGCAACGTACTCGGAAATGGTTAGGTTATATTGTGGCTATTCTATTACATCCGTTGGTAAAACAAATATAAATTTTGGCTGGAGATAGGGATCAAGAAAGCTCTTTTTAAGAATAAACATCTTCTTTCGGATTATCCCCTACATACTCGTACATATTATAAACTTTACCTCTTTATAGCAGATTTTTTTTTAATAAAACATGTTGGGATCTGATCTAGAAGACGTAACATGTATAATACTTTTCTACTATTTATCTAAATCTTATAATGACACCAATACACTAATTATTATGTGAATGTATCATTAAATCATTTGAAAGTAAAATATTGTAAATCCATATATGTATGTTAAATATTGCATAACTCAGAACCGCATACGTTGTAAGTTCGTGATACTGTAGTTACATGGCATATTGGCTTAAAAGATTATATTTATTTACACAGCTTACTGTTACTTTTTCGCGTTATTACACCATTTGTTGCAATACATGTACTAGGTTTACCTCACGATTTTGTCCGCCTAATTATATTGTCATAACGTCTAACGCAGTCCTTTAAAGTTACCCTGTGGCTATTTAAAATAACAATTTCTTAAAAGTTCCGTACACAGATTTATAAGGTATATAGTCTATACATTACTTAGTCTATACATTACTTAGTCTATACATTACTGTGGTATATACATTACTTAGTCGGTTTGACGCCACTTTTATCTATGTGTGTGTGAAATATGTATCCACATCTATACTAATATTACGAGTATAAAGCGAGTATAAAGGAAGAGTTTGTTTGTTTGTTTAAACAATAGGAAATATATGACATAAATCAAGATTTTATGAAACTACCTTTTACTTGACGTAGGTAGATACTGTACTAATAATAAGTTGATAGAAAAAATTTACCATAATGTTAAAATAGTCGATATAATAATATAATATATTGTTAATATAACAGTTTTTATAATCAAATAAATGTACAATTGTATAATGTATAACATAAGAATGGCCACCTTATGTGCCCTTATTCCTGTATCGATGACTTGTAATAATTATTACCAATAAGTAAATAAAAATAATTAATAATAATAAATAAATAAATAATAAACGCGCTAATCTCAGGAACCACTGGGCCGATTTGAAAAATTCTTTCACTGTTAGATAGGGTATTTATGGAGGAAGGCTTTAGGCTATATCATCACGCTACGATCAGTAGAAACGAAGCAGTAGTTAAAAATGTTGCAAAACGGGGAAATCTTTCTAAATTCCACGCGACGCGATTACGGGGTCGCGGGCAACAGCTATATTATTATATATAGCTGCAGAGTTTGTTTAAACGCGCTAGCCACAGAAACCGGTGGTCCGATAAAAAAATTCTTTCAGTTTTGGATAGCACATTTATTGAGGAAGGCTATAGACATGACATCACGATACGACCAATAGAAGCGATGCATCAGCAAAATAAAAAAACCTGTCAAGAGCGAGGTAAACTCGCACACTTAGGGTTTCGTACGAGTACCTACTAGACATATAAACATAAGTAACTACATTCAAATAATCATTGAATTAAACTCAAAACAACACACCAACGTAATTTTGTAGTTGAAATATAGGGAATCGCCTACATTTCAGCTACTTCATAAGTTGGTATTAGTATAAACACTTTTTTACTTGTGATGTGATGACAAATTATAAGTTTTTGGATTTTTCTCTATATCAGCACTATATAGACTTGATATATGCCAAATTTCAAGAATCTAAGGCAACGGGAAGTAACCTGTGAATTTTGATTCCCTAGCATAAGTCGAAAAATGCTTAAAAATGGTCGTAATTCAGTTATATCTTTTAAATGCGTAGAGGTGAAATGTTGACTGTATTTTTTGCAGCAAGGGACCGCATAGATCTTCATATCGTATGAGTTTCAAGTTGATACCTTCAGCCGTTGCTGAGTAAAAAAAGTTTGACAGACGGACAGACAGACAGACAGACACCGGAGTGATCCTATACGGGTTTGTACGAAACCCTAAAAAGATTTCAAATTTTATAAATGAATAAACAGACGCGGCTAAGTGCTGTATATTATGTGTGTCTATGATGCGGACATGTACGCCATGTGAAACATCATTTTTCTATGAAGTAATTTAGCCAGGCTAAAGTTACTTGTCTTCAATTTAAAACGTCAACCCACGATTTCGTATAATATATCATTGATCCTTAATACGTGTGCCAAATTTCAGATCAATCCGACTACTGTAAGTGGGTGAAAATCACTTTCAAAGATTCCGTTACATAGATTAATACATTGATAGATACGTAAATAGATAGATAGTTCGTAAGTATGTTTAAATAAACAGTATATGTGTAAGTATATTCAATTAGAGTAATTATTTTTATCTTATTTTTAATGAAACACCTGCCATTTGTCAATCTCTGCACCACCCAAAGGTCGACTGGTAGAGAATGCCTTAGGCATTAAGTCCGCCTTTGTACCTACTATGTACATTAAGTGTTTAAATAAATAAATAAATAAATAATTTGGTGGTTTATTAGGGGCTATAAAGAATTTTGCTTAAAATATTGCTTGTATAATCCAAATTGCAGTAAGTCTGAATTGTGTAACCACTTCACGTTACGAGTATACTAATTGTGCATTGTAGTCACTGGTTCGATTCCCAGCTTGTCACACAATAGAGATATATCTGCTGGTATAACAACCTTGGCTTGTTTTCTTCAGTTTGATTCTTGAGTTTGATTCAGGTTATTTCTTCTAAACTGATGATTAATTACATGATAATGTTTTACTATTATATGTTAATTATTTCTCAAATGAGTAAAGCAGTAGTCTTGGATTTGAATCAATTATTAGAGATTTTTTTAGTCTAGACCTCAGATATAGCAGCGGTGTGTATATGGATACAACACTAATGGTCTTATTCATAATGACTTAACGGAGGTTTAAAAGTTCTCTAAAATAGGTTCGCAAAAATTGTCAAAACTTGTTATGCATAATAGTCTTTTTACGCTAAAACGTTTATTATCTCTCCGATAAAATCTCCGTTTAAACCTCCGATAAGTCATTATGTATAAGACTTTTAGTCGTTTTGAAACCGCTTACATATCAATGTGTGCGTGAAATACGTTCTATGTGTGTCTATGATACAAGCCACAGGTTAATCTAATGTTGTAATGTCTCTTCTCAACAGAATACTTGTTTTATTGCTTGTAAAAATGACGTTGTAGTTTGTGAAAACTACACGTCACATGAATACCATATTTTATTAGACTCTGAAGTAAGATTTAGCCAGGTTAAAGTTATGTGTCTTCAAGACGCGAATTCACTTCCGTATGACTTCCACTTATTATAGATAATTACTTCCATAGTCATTTGCAAAAATAAAAATCCATCCTTTTTCTTTTAGAGGCCTTGGACACGTTAAAATATATGCATGGCTATGACCTATGAGATTCAGTAGAAAAATAAGATGAATTAGGAACTAGGAGGCTCTTAACCATCGTAAGGCCCTGGACCTTAATCTAATATACCAAGTGGAGAATACGGGCCCGAAAACGTGCCAAAATTACTTTAAATTAAATGTTATTTTCATTGTTACAGATGATGCGCCTGTGCGCTGTGCTGGCATTATGCGTGACGCTAGCCCTTGTTGACGCAGACCCTGCTGATGGCTCATCTCGTTTCCGTAAGAATACCCTAATTATTTATTCACAAAGCACAATTTTATATAACACTAAGTGGTAGCCAAGAGGTTGTCTATCAATCAATCATAAAGTAAAATTTTGGTGAAACGTAATTTATGGATGTACCTTAAATTTTTTTAGTCTGTCTGTTATTATCCCTTGATTGATTAAAATACCTCTGCCAGTGTAGATCGAATACGTGTGTAGCATGTATAACGTAAATTTATGGAATTGCAAGATTATTTATTTACATGACATTAGGAGAATAAAATGATAAGAATGAATAGGTAGCTTTAGACAAGTTAAAGCTACCCATTCAGACATTATATTGTAGATTTTAGATATATTATTTTATAACTATAAACAGGTAAGGTATTAACAGGTAACATAGTGAATGGTATACTTATTCGTATATTAGTAAAAAGCATCAGAAAGACAAGACCTGTCAGATTTGAACATGGCTTGTGATTAGTGATAAATGTCATATACTTCCATACATTGATACATACATACAGCACACGTATTCAAAGGCGCTTCATGAGCTTAGTACCTATGTGAAAAAATATATGATAAAAAATGCACAAATCTTATAAATAATGAATCCAATTCAATGTGATTTGGCTATTCCCAGGTGCTTAATGCAAAGAAATTATATTTAAGTTTGTGGACTTAAATTAGTTAATATTTAATTCAAAAGCATTATAAAATGTTTAAATTAAAGGAAATAATTTTTTTCTTGTCATGGATATACACCTACTACCTCATCTCTCTGCACCACCCAAGGTTGACTGTAAGAGAATGCCTTAGGCATTAACACCCGTATTCACAAACAATATTTACATAAGTAAGTACTTAAGTGTTGATGCATTGTACAAAGGGTAACACTTCTCAGTGCGTTCCGTTCATCGAGCCTTTGTATTCATAGACAAAACTTAGCTATGCGTTCAGTTTAACAAACGCATAGTGCGCTTCACCACTTAAGTATTGTTATTGAAATGATTTTGCTACCCCTGTGCGTCCATGCCTACTATGAGACCTCACAGTAACGTTTGTGAATACGGGTGTTAGTCCGCCTGTATACAATATGTTCGTGATTGAAATTTAAAAAAAATTAAATAAAAAAAATGGTTAATTTAGGTAGGTACTTACTAATTTGATTGAACCAAAAATATTATAGTACGGGATCCGTAGTACATTTTTTTCACTTGATTACTATCAAGCTGATTTTCCGTGAGTAGCTTTATTATGACGAGACGCCCAATAATTTTCTATTCCAAAATCAAGATTGTGGTAGCTAACAGAGATAGCAAGGATAAAATATCGTACTACCCGTAAAAAAAGACGTAAGTGACCTTGCGTCAAAAATTTCAAACAAAAATGTCAAAAAAATCACTTACTGCTTTCTTCCAGTAATAGTACGATATTTTATCCTTGTTACCTCTGTTAGCTACCACAATCGAGATTTTGGAATAGAAAATTATTGGGCGTCTCGTCATAATAAAGCTACTCACGGAAAATCAGCTTGATAGTAATCAAGTGAAAAAAATGTACTACGGATCCCGTACTATTAAGCATAGTTTGGGATAAAATAACTTATAGTGAAGAATACTTTAGCAGAAAAAGAAATAAATTTATTTTTCTTTTACCTGTTGGATTATTTAAAACAACAAAATAATTATGAATAAAAATTATATTATTTTTCAAATTATTTTTTGTCGAGTAATTGTAAGTGCAATAAGCACTTGTCTATTAAATAAATAAATAAAACATTATATGGTTATGTATTATTGCTATTGGCTACAGCTGGATAAAATATTTTTTATAAAGAATTTTTATATCATTGATAAAATAAACACCAGGTCATAGTTTTAATTGTTGACTATCAATATTATTGTAATAGGAATTCAAATTATTTGTAAATATTGTAAATATTTTGAAAACTGTATATAAATGTTTAAATGTAAATTTGTAAATGTTTTTCTTGTTTCTATTTTTGACTGTATAATAGTGTATATATCTAGTTGTGGTTATTACAATTATAATAATTATTTGAGAACTTATCCTTCTAATTGCTATATTTTTCTTCAATGCGGAAAACTCTAATATTCTTTTAGAGTTATAATAACAAAGTTTATTGGTACAAAGTGCATGTTAATTTGTTAATAAAATGTATTATACTGTAAATATTAAGAGTTATAACTTTAAATTACTGTAAATTATTTAAACTAAAATATTGGTTGGTACCAATTCTACTTACACTACTAAACTTAACTAAAAATAAAAATTGATAGCGTTAATATTTTCTATTTCGTTTCAATTATGTTATGACACTATCAATTTTAATTTTTTGGTTAAGTTTAGTTTGGTTGTGCGCGTTGAATCGGCACCACTGTCTTATATAAAATTAATATAACTATATTTTACAGACACAAGAAAACGCAAGACTGGTACGTACACAATACATATACAAACTTTTATGTGTATTTCACCTTTTTGGGTACAGCATTGTCGATGGCACATACATACATACATACAAGCACTCTTATAATAAAGAATATGACAACTAAAGTAAAATATTAATTTTGCAATTGACTTGCTATGCTTTGCTTAAATTAAACTGCAGTGAAAAAAGTGATAACCGCAAGCGGGACTTGTACCCGCTACCTCGGAATACCGTCCCGTACGGAATTATTAATATCACACACTGTTATTTGCATTGCATATTTTTGAAATAATTTTGTTATGATTTAAAATAATCCAATAAAAGAGACTACATTAAAATATTTAGTCAACTGTATTAAACTTCTATAATTGAATAATTACTGTTCTAAATTAAATATGTACATCTTTTGTAGTTGATCAATTATTGTTGTGTTCAATCAAATAAGTTATTTTATTTTTGTAATATTTATTTTATAAGTAAAATATTTATTTACAATCAATAAAAATTTAACTTTATTTCAAAACTAATCTTGTAATTAAACACTATTTTCAGTTGTTAATTCTTGTTTTAGAAAGATAGTTACATAAACCTTTTAGAAAAAATATAATATTTTATTATTTGTAACAAATAATTAATTATTTTAAAAATAGATACAAATAACATAAAATTTGTCATGTTTTTAATGTGCCATCGACAATTTTTGCACACATTTTTTACTTATAACACTTTATCACATTTACAAATGACTATAAACTTGTGATTAACACAAATACATAACATCATCATTATCATACGATACATAAGTCATACATTTCTATATGAAACTACAAGCTGTTGCCATAAGCCTGGATATTCAAATCACTAAATAAAGACATAATATGTTTAAAGCATACTATCTGTGGGCCGCAAATTCGTACGTCTGAAATTTAGAAAATAAAATGAAAACCTTAACAAATTATACAAAAAATACCATCCTCTTGAACCACTCTATCTATAAAAAAAACCGCATCGAAATCTGTTGCTTAATTTAGAAAATTCAATACAATATAAGTACTTTATTGCACACCAATAGTACAGAATTTTTACAAATTATATACATAATATTTTCTAACACTTGCGCGACTCATCTGTTTAAATAAAACTACTTTTAACGGATTTAGACGCGTATATTTGTTTTAAATTTTGGCCCGACGTTTCGGCCAACGACTGCAAAGTCTTATTTAAATTATATACAGACAAATAATGTACAATCGGCGTTCTTATCGCTGTCAAAATATTAGCTCACATAAGGACATACATACAAAAAAAAAACTTCGTTTCATAATAAATAAAGATAGTAACTTACTCTCGAGGACTGCAGTTTCCTATTAGTAAAACAAAAACTTAGGGTCAGACCTTTTTTTCGGCCAATCAACCTACAAATTTCATACTCACTCAAGTAATCGTTATTTTTTCTGAAGTTCTGATGATATAATGTAATATGAGTATTAAAAATATAAAAGTTAACCTTCAAGTGAAAGCTTTATCGACCGTGACAGGACTTGAACCTGCAATCTTCGGATCCGAAGTCCGACGCCTTATCCATTAGGCCACACGGTCTCTTGACAAACCGGTTCAAATATGTGTTAGTATTGGAGCTAAGCGGTTGACACTTTTGTTATAATAGTATAGGAGCTAGCAACGCATAAGGGGATGGGGAGTATTGATTAAATTCAAGACTAGCGTAATTTATTTTACCTTTTTAATCGCCACGCTTGAAGCTTAGCTGTTTGGTATAAGTATGGTAAAGGAAAATATTTAGCTTGGGATTCTATTTACATGACAACAATGTTCGTAAAGTGACCGTGTCGTAGGCGATATGGCCACTAGGCCTACATTACATAAAACCTTTATTATATTTTGCTTAAAAAACTACAGGCAGGAAAATGAATGGTGCGCTCAAATATCGCGTTCAAAAACAGGCAATCGTGTTTCAAATACCTTCAGGAGGAGAAACGTATTTATGCCATATCTACAGACTAAACACGTCTTTCTACCTTATTATAGTAGAATTTTGATTCATTTAAAATTTATTTATTAATTTTTGCAATTGACTTGCTATGCTTTTTCTTAATAAATTAAATTATCGTGGAAAAATGATCACCATGAGCGGGACACCGTGATCATTTTTGTTATTTACATATTGGTTACATATTTACATATTGGTTATTTATATGATTGATGAAGTGATGTTACGTATTAGCGATAAATCCAGCGTAGTCTGAGTGTGTATTTAGACTTGTGTTGTATGGAAATGTATGACATATTACACCGAATATATGCACATATTGCACACGCACGCTTCCAATTCATTCCTATAATTTCATACACTATAACACTACATACGCTTACTTACGTGAATACTTAATACACGCTACACACACAGTCAATCTAAGCTGGTGTTTATTTTACAAGTTTTTGCTTATCTATCAGCCAACATTTCCACACTTCAATACTTTTGACACTTCCTTTCTCATTCTTACACGGTTCTCAAATATTTTTGACGTCAAGATAGATAGATACATGTAAAAATAACATAATAGACTTTCAATACCTAAAACAGACGATCACGATCAACAAAAATGAACAAATACAAACGTGATATACCTATGTTTGTATCAAAAACATATGTTTTATTAAGTTACAAAAACATATTAAGATTTCTCTTGAAATCAAACAAACGCTATGCAAATTAATATGCCTGATAGCGATAAAATTCAAATTATTCACACGCGAGATATTTTTCATGCTCAGTTATTCTAATATAAATATAAAATAATTCGACATAGTTTGTTCTCTATACTTTCGGCTTGCTTAAACATAACTTTCTAAATAATTCTGTATTACTTTATTAACGTATTCAATGCGAAACAATATTGATTGTTGGTAACTTATTAGATTTTTGAGAAAATGACCGAAAATGTTTATTAAATTCAGCAGTTTAAGAGGATACCAAAATAGCTTCGTGCATTTTTCTACGTACGAAGTTTTCATTGTTTCTTTAGATTGAATGGCTAGAGCTATAATTTTTAAGTATATGTTTTTTCAATATATGATCTAGGATCGCATAAACTCAGAAACGCGATTGAAAAAAGTTTTCTTGATAGAAAATCTTAGCGAAACAACCTCTCTAATTTTAATTTTTTTTCATTTGTTGGTCTATTATCGCGTATTAACTAATGAAATAACTTTAAAAACATAAGTAACTATTATATATAGAAACACGTAAATCAGAATTAAAATATATTTAGTAGATTTTGAGTAAACAAAAAAAATATCCCTAATTCTTCATTTTCTATACCTACTAGCTGTGTTAATATGTACATGTCGACGATAATATTGATGTAGGCCCTTAACTTCTCTGATATCGACCTTTTGTAGAAAAAAGATTTTAGAAACGGAAATCTGAGTTTGCAAAAAATGTATTTATAATTGATTAAATTTTTTTTGTTGTTAGGATTGATCAATATCGCTAGCCTATTTCAAACTTGGCTTTAAGTTCTACTATATCATGTGTATTGTATATAACCAAAAATATTGTTAATTCTGCTTAAAATTACTTGGTTTGAAGTCTACTATTTTCTATATATTTTTGGTCTTTTTCTTGTCTAGCTTTAAATATACTTAGATTAAGCTCTTTTGTTCTGTAAACTTTTTCACTCTTAGCTTTAAGATTTGTATGTTATTTAAAATGTCTTTATTTAAATAACTCTTATTGTCTAATACAAGCATGACAGTTTTAATTGAATGTTGTTTCTTATTGCTTTACTGTAATTGTATTATTCTCTTTTATTTATTGTTATCATTTTCATATTCTATTTAAAAATCAGTATCTGCCTCTATATTATCATTTTTTCTCAAAACTCTTGTAACCCTATACAGTGCTTTACACATAGATAAAACAGATGTAGTGGCTATGGCTACATCAATCAGCCGGCTTGAAGCCACTAACATATCTATTGTGAAACATGTATCTATGTGCGTCTATGATACAGGCTTTAAAAAGAATACGCAATCATTAAAGAATATACAGGCATCTTATGAAACGTCATTATTCTATGAAGTATGATTAAGCCAAGCTAAAGGTACCTACTTGTCCTCAATTTTAAACGTCAACCCACAATCTGGTATATCTTTGGCATTATTTATATTCCGAGTTCCCACTACATTTATGGTCTTTATAACTAGAATATAGGTAGATCTAGGTACTTAGAAATATTCTCAGGGTTTCGTTCAACTAGTGAAATAACCAATATAATGAATATAGTTAACCTGTGCCCATTATAATTACTTATGTTCCTAAAAGTTATTTTCTTTAAAGAAATATAGAAAAATGTTGCAATTTCTTTAACTTTCTCTGTTTCTATCAAGCAAATTATCTCTTTTACTTCATTCTTTTGTATATGCTATACAAAAGAATGAAGTTTATTTTGTAGCTGTATATAATTTATGCTCTTGTATACACGCATGTGCACTTGAAAATACGTACTCACATTTATATTGAACAAAATATGTTTTTCTATTGTACAGAACTTATATAATAATATTTTTGATTGTAAATATTTGCACATGAAAATACTTGCATGAGATGATTTTTCCTGCACATAATAATTTTATATCTTTCCACATTATTCACTATATTTGTCCCTAGGTCTATAGCGTTATATGAGAGTTATGTAAGTATATATTAATTTATATAAAATTCAAATTATCTACCTATTCTGTAGTGTTGGGAATCACCTAAAATCAAATGAATTTCTACTTTTACTATTTCTGTATTAAATGCATAAAAGTTGCAAGTGACTTTAGAGTTTATTTAGTTTTATCTCTTTATAACGTAACATTCTGTTTACTCCTTGATAATAAATCCGTATTTTGTTTTATGATTATTATTATATTAGGGCTTACGACTTCTTACTGTCTTATATTTGTCATAGTTAGTTTAGTCACTAACAATATTAATAAGCCTATGTAACAATTTCTATTTTAACCAATATTTTTGTAAATTCATAACTTTATGGATACTTCTTTTTATTTGTTTTATTCTTTGTCGTCTTCTTAATGTTAACAACTTCAGTGTTTTTGATAACATGTTGGAATTAGACTTCATTCATATTTTCCGTAGCTCTATTAATAAATACATCTTTATTACGGAAACTTAATTTAGAGTTATTATTTATTAGATGTTTAAGCTTTCTTGTCATATCTTGATCTTCTTCTAACTGGTAATAAGTATATTCGGTGATGGTAACCAAATAAGTGGTTGCTGACGAAGATTATGGTTTCCAGCGGACCACTCCCTACCAGCTGAAAAGCATGGAGAGGTGGATGACATGGTGAACAACTTACTGCAGTGGATACAAGGATTATACCAACAGAAGAATCGGAAAGGTGCTAATTTATCTAGATTTAGGAATATAAATTCATGTCCTCTGTATTTAAAATGAATACGAAATATTGGTTGTACATGATTTTACAAAGCAATTTTAAATTATTAAAATCAGCAAAATCTGATTATTACTAATCTTATGATTACACGCAATACTCGAATCAAGAGTGTAGGCAAAAAGTATATTATTTTCTACATAATACATAAAACCAGGCATAAAATACAAAAAAAATCGTAGAAAATGTATACTTATATTAGCACACAATGCGGTATCAGGCTATCACTAGCACATGCACAAGCAACTTGGGGTGTTAGTGGAGTGTAACTCTTTAAATTATATACTAATATTGGCTTTTATGTAATTTCAGCTCGCCAGTACTTCGGAGGGAAACCAGAGAAACCGAGGCCTTTTGAGCTGTCAAACGGTTATCTGCCACCAGCTACCGGCTACCCACCTTCTGGCACCAGACCCTCGCCTTCGTACAGCGATGGATCGTCTCCGTCAAGTCCACCATACCAATCAAGTCAATCTGCATTTCAAACCGATGATCTGTACAGCCAAAGTCAGCCAACATTCCCATCTTATACACCCTCCCAAGCTCCCTATAAACCAGCTTCGTCCTATCTGCCCCCACTACCATCTTATCAGCCCAGTTCATCTACTCCTGGCTACCAACCGAGTCCATCAACTCCTGGAGGACTAGACAATCAGCCAAGTTATCCTTCATCACCTTATCCCAGTTCACCAAATTATGAGCCTTCACCTTCCCAGCCCGAATATCAACCATCTTCCCCTTCGTCACCCAGTTATCAACCATCTCAACCTGATTATTCACCTTCTCAACCCAGTTACCAACCTAGTCAATCTACTACAGAATCAGGTTACATATCACAAGAGGGTGGTAGCTCTAGTTCAAGCTCATCAAGTTCCTCTTCATCCGGTTTTGACAACAATATATCCCAAACTCCTACTCCTGATGATGATGATCGCCATCCTCCTCACATTCACGATATTACTGTTGAATGCGGCAAAGAGCAGATGACAATCAACATCGAGTTCAATAAAGAATATAATGGACTCATTTACTCTCAGGATCATTACAAAGAGTCAGAATGTGTTTATGTTAGGGAAAATTCAGGAAAAACTAAGTTTTCTTTTACAGTTAGTCTGAATACTTGCGGAACCAGATTCTTTAGCGATTTTGAAAATGAAGGTCAAGCTTACTTAGAAAATGTTCTCGTTCTTCAAAATGAAATCGGGATTCAGGAAGTTTGGGATCATATTAGAAGAGTTAGATGTTTGTGGGAAGGAAATTTAAAGAAGCAGTTAGTCTCTTCTCTTAGTGTGGGTATGTTAAGTCAGATCACAAGTAATTTCAGTGGAGACACTGCTATGGCTAGGTTAGATATCCAAACTGGAAGAGGTCCGTTCGCTCCAGAAGCTGATGGCTTGATCAAGATTGGTGAAACTATGACTTTAGTCGTATCGGTCACTGGTGATGCTGGTTTTGATATCTTAGTTAGAGAATGCATAGCTAGAGATTCAGAAAGTCGTAACGTGGTTCCTTTGACTGATGATAATGGTTGTGTATTGAAGCCAAAGATATTTGGAGCATTCCAAAAAACCAGAGAAACTGGTAACACAGGAGCTTCTGTTATTGCTTTTGCCTTCTTTAATGCTTTCAAATTCCCCGATGAAATGGACTTGATTATTCAGTGTGAGGTTGAACTTTGCAAAACCGATTGCGATGTTTGTCCTAATCCCGGCAGCATCGAGCCTAGGAAGAGGAGGAGGCGAGATATCATTCACGTAGGGAACTCCACACAGATTGTTGAACCTTCAACAATTATTGGTAAAGGTCTAAGAGTAGTCTTTCCTGAAGATCTGCCTAGACCAGCAGGTTTCTGTGTATCACCTACAGCAGCTTTGTGGGGTAGTATATTGGTACTTTTTGGTTCTTTATTAAGTAGCCTTATGGTTTCGTACTGTTGGCAGAGATTACGAGGAAACGCAAAGCTTACGTAAGTTGTATGTAGTTCTTTGATATCTCTATGCCTTGAAGAGATATTGAAATGATTTTATACATAAAATTTTAATAACACTTATTGTAATATAAGCTATAATTATTTATAAGAGAAATTTTTAAGGGACAATGTATACTCAAGATATAAGTAGGTAACAGAACTATTGTATTATTACGATTATTTGGTCCAAGTGGTGCAAATGTACACTAATTTGACAAATTATTAGTATAAAAGAATTCAAATATCAAGTAATCAATGATGGATATGTTATTAATAGGATAATTAATGATATTATGAAATTGTAGTTCAAAAGCTTACATGTGATATGATTTGATTAAGTGAAAGTAATATTGTAACTGATAATTACGTCTCCTAAATTATTATGGCTCTATAATCCTTTATGATAACAAAAAAATGGTGCTAATTCTACGTGCACAACTTAACTTAACATAACTTAAAAATATAAACAACTATTGCTGTATTTTAATTATTTGGCAATTCTTTATATCAATTAAAATCTTAAGTCTCTAATAAACAGTTATTGTAACAAGAAAGTTCGGTTATCGTTGTCGAATTGTGTTATCAACACTTTCGGAATTCATTTTATAGTTAAGTTTAGTTTACTTGTTCGCGTAGTATTGGTACCAATATCTATTGTATTCTCTAACACTTACGTGAGTCATCTAATTGAATTATTTAAATCAAATTCAATCACGTTCAACTAAAAATGTGAGAAAGTCCCATGTTCGAATCAAATTAACAATTATTGGCAATGGACATTTTGGTATTTACATCTAGATGGAGATTTTAGTTGCAAAGCTTCTGAAACGTAGGTTTAAAAAGAACTTAAAATATTTTGTAAATTTATTGATAAGACAAAGATTGGTTAAATGTCGTGAACTAATGGTTTCGGTAACCTAATTATCTAATCTAGATCGGTCAAAGAAATGGTTTTCTTCTAAAAAGCAGCAGGTATTTGTTCTAATTTTTGTTCAAATCACATTATTATTCTGATAGTTTGTCTGTAAGTTTCGTAATACTCAGTTTATATTTTCAAAATTAGATCTTGATTATTTCATTATTATATATAGTAATAAATCAATATTATTATTGTATTAAATAAAATAATAATAGCTTTTAGTAATAATATGGATAATGATTGAAAAGTATTTTATTTAATAGAATTAATTACGAAAGTATTTCATAGTTTATTGTCTTATTAGATTAGATGTATATTTGTACAATCATGATTATTTTTAGGCTTACAGATATTTGTACATATTGTGGTTAAGATAATAAAATATATATTTATAAAAACGTTGCTTTTTTATTAAGTATTTTAAACCTAATCAAACAGTCTATGAATATTTGATTTACTTATGTTATAGTTAGTTTTATTTAATACTAGCTGCTGCCCGCGACTCCGTCCGCGTGGAATTTGGAAAATTTATTTTTTCGCAATAAAAGGTAGCCTATGTCCTTTCTCAGGGTCTGAAGATTATCTGTGCGGTTGAGAGGTTTAAGCGGGAAAGCGTAACAGACAGACAGAGTTACTTTCGCATTTTTAATATTAGTAAGGATGACCAGATGTATGAGTGTCGATGAAGCCAAGGAAGTATGTTTGGACCATAGCAGGTCACGCTTATGTCTAGCAATGGACCGAAAACAGCTAAAAAATGGACCGATAATTATGATGAGCTTACATAAAAAAACTTGAGAGGTGTCAAGGGACACCCGGATGGAACGTACTTCCTTTCGACTAGTAAAGGAATTGTAATAAAATTTTGTATAATAAATTATTATATAGTATAACAGATACTCAACAATTCACAAAAAAAATATATTATTATTTTATTCCTGTTATGAGAGAGAAAGAGAAAGAGAAAGAGAGAGAGAGAGAGAGAGAGAGAGAGAGAAACACGCGCACGCCGCACGGCTTATGTACAACTGTAGCAAAAAGTGTCGTTACAACTTTTGGTCTTAATTTTGTCCTTCTAGCCCCCTTTCGTAACGCGCGATAAGGAACTTCGTTCCGATATTCGCCAAAGTTGTAAAGGTGCATTGCAAGGTCGTGTATGAGCGGATGTACCTATTAGTAGATATGAGGCCGAGTAAGAAAATTCAAAATAATGAAGTTCTATCTAGCTAGAGCCTGTCTGTCTGCATATGAAGACGAGTAAGTGTGTTTAAATCATAGCAGATGGTGTTCTTGTCCGTGGGGTGACGTATTAAGAATACAAGTGTCACCACCCCTATTCTTTTCCAGGGTGCAGTAAAAACCAGCTAAAGAATATTGTACTTTGATAAGATCCTCTGTGAGAGACAGATAACTCGAAAATAAACACTATGCCAACACGCCTGGTCAGCGCGGCACAGTGGACCGTAATTCCTCCTAAAGTGAAGTTGATGGGCTGAAGAGAGATGGTATTCTATAGTTTTTGCCTACCCCCATGGAAAAAAGGCGTGACAGTATGATGATGATTCACCAGTACTTTCAAAAAAATACGTCAGATATCTTTTTCAAATACCCATCTTTTTCAATTTATAATCAATGTACAAATACCCACGTTTATTATTATTATTTTTTTGTTTAAGCGATATTTTTGTTATTTGTACGCTTATCACATTATTTATTGTAAAAATGTTTCTCAATAAGTGAATTTGTAAATTCTTTAGAGAAAATAAAGTTCTTAAACCACAAATACGGTATCAGAAAACACATAAAAAAATATAAAATTAAGTACAATTATGTATACTTTAACACAACGTATTTTCCCAAATTTCGCGAATGGCAAGATATTCGGATAAGTCTTTGCAAATAAAACGAGATTTTTTGTATTATAGCAATAAAATATTGTGAAATTTGAGATAGAAAAGCGTCTGCGACGTTTTTCGTTATGATTATTTATATTTACAATCAGATTAAAACAGTTTTGGTAACAAGATAATCTTATTTGCATAAATTATAAAACAAAATTGTCATTGTTATATGGACCCGACTCTTTTTTGCTTCGCCTCTTTGCTATATACATCTGTCTCTTTTTCGCTATGTTAATATATTGATATGCCGCATGCCGTTTGAGACGCCCTTTAGTAGGTACGTGATACCTATTGTCAATAACACAATTCAGTAATTAAACAAAATTTTCATGACAAAAAAGCATAATACGTGTTTTAATTAAGTTTAATCCCAGATGCAACAGAACTGGCGATGAATATTTCGGTTTTAGTACATAGGTAGTAGGTCACTAGCGCCTACCAGGAAATGATAAGACGCTGTTAATGTTACAATACCAGGTTCCTATTAGGCGTTATTATACTTCTTGAATATGTATAATGTAAATGCATAGAAACATCCAGACGCAGTACAAACATTTATATGTCAATTATAAAGATTACAAATGATTGTCCGTGTGGGAATCGAACCCGAGACCTCGGGAACGGCAGTCCGTTACATGAAATACTAGACATCAAGCCAGCCAAATTGTGTCAAATGTAAGGGCTGACTCTGATACAACTGATTGAATTGTAAATACATCTCTCACTCTCTTTATTAGTCTCCTACTGTTAGGTTAGGTTAGGTTAGCCTCTTCCACTTTGCGAGGGATTATGATCTACTATGCCACGCTGGCTAAAGCGTTTTGGCATTGATATTGATCCTACATGCACAACTAAACATAACTAAAAAATGAAAATTGATACTGTAAACACTGTAAATAACACAATTCGGTAATGGTACCAATTCTACGCGCACAACTAAACTTAACTTAATATTTTCTAACACTTGCGCGACTAATTTGCTTAAATAAAACTACTTTTTACGGATTTAGACGCGTATATTAGTTTTAAATTTTAGCCCGACGTTTTGGAGACTTTGCAGTCACCATGGTCACGGGTGTGACTGAGCTGTAATGTGTCTTCTACAATCAGTTATTACAGGGTTTACCCACATCCAATTTAATTTTACACCAAGTCTATCTTTATGGTCAATGTAAAATTATTAACTACGTAATTGACGTAAATCACAACTGCTTGTAAAACCTAGTTCTATAGATTTATATCATAAAGATTGACGCATCTTTAACAAATAGTTAAGATGTTTGTTGTAAAGTCATAAAAGTTCTCGCCGATAACATTATTCGCATCACATTTTTGCGTTGACAATGAGATTATTATTAAAGATATTTTGTATATATTATATAACAGCGTTATCTATTTACTATAGTAATTTTATTGTTAGTTCTTTTGATATTTTATTGTAAGTAATAATAATGTGCCACTGTTCCGTGTTTTGTAGGTTCTTGGAAATGAATGGAAAGATGGGAAGAAAGGAAAATATGAATGTTGTTAGCTGAAAAAAGGGAGGAAGATAAATAATTAATACGCGCGAATATAGAAACTCTTATAATTTAGTCCTTTAGTCGGTCCAAAAAATATGTGGGCTGTGTAAAGGAAGATATTATGATAGAAAAAGGTGTGAGTATGGGGTTTTTAATAAAGAATTAAAAGGTTACTGACGGGTACACTACAAAAGGACGAAAAACTTTATTCCGAAAGTCACATACACGAATTTCATAATACCGATTTTCATAATTCCGAATGGTTCATAACTCCAAATATAACGATATTCATAATTCCGAAACTTCAATATTCCTAACGATTATAATTACTATTCTCAAAATTCCGAACTTCAAAAGGCCGAATAATAAAAAGTCCGAATTATTGATAATTCGAAACATCAATGAAATTTTTTGTTTCGAATAAAAATATTTTGTTTACCTTAACCTGACCGAAGCGATTAATACAGAGGATTTACAGCATGCAAATAACCATGCAGCATGCAATATGCAAGCAAGCACGCAACATTCAAGCAGGCATACACCTTGCAAGCAAGCAGCAAGCAATGTTTCTGTCACGGCTCCGGCGCTACGGGCTTTGGGCGGGCCCACGCGAGCTAATGTCGTCGCAGATGGTTTGAAGGCTCACCGCTGCTGAAGCTGAGGCTGGCCGGCATAGCCGGCCAACAGTGCCAACACGCCGAAGCAGCACTTGCTCCTCAGCCCGCGGGCCGCCCCACCCCTCCGTGCCTACGCGGGCTTAAATTGCACTCTAGTGTAGGGCAAACAAGACTACGTGAAGTCGGTTTTGCAGCGATTCGTTACAGACTCAAAATTATGTGGCACATAATGTTGAACTTTAGTCTATTCGACGTATTCAAAAACGGAATCTCGTTTTTCGGACTAATAACCCTTCGAGCATTTGACTCTTCGCACAAATGAAAGTCAGAAAAGTAACAAATCGGATTTATGACTTTCGGTAAAATGTTTTTCGTGATTTTAAATAATTAACATTACAATTTTTCGGTATTATGAAATTCGGACTTTTGAAAATAGGCATTTCAAAATTCGGAATAACGTTTTTCGGAATTTTAGGGTGTTCCCGTTAGGAACAGGTCATCATCCTTTATAAGAATGAGATATCTTCTAACTAAAAACCCACCCCCACCCTTCCATTACTAATCTTTCAGTTCTTTATTAAGAAGCCCATACTATCACTGACACCTTTTCCTATTATAATATCATACTTTACACACTCAAGATATTTTTTGAACCGACCCAAGTTGGATAATATACTAATTCGATAGAGTTCATAAAATCTAAACATATTATAAAACTATAACTGACAAATATTATGCATGCAAATCTTAGGAAGTTATGGTTGAAACAGAAAAAAAATCTTGTGTTAGATAGTCATTTACGGAGAAATATTGTAGGCTATTATATATTTTAAATTTCCATTTAATATTAATATACTGTTATAATAATTTTAAATTTCCCAACAATAATCTAGAATTCTAGAATAAGCATAAACGGCTAAAAATATATAATAAATAAATAAATATTCACGGACACTTCACACAGCATCCTCTGGCTCCAAGCTAAGTTTAGTATGCTTGTGTTATGTGTACCAGAATACGGATAGAATACATACACTACTCGTTCTCCTTGTTCTCTTGTTCTCCAGCCCATTAACGTCCCACTGTTGGGCACGGGCCTCCTCCACTTTAGGAGGGATTATGGTCTACTGTACCGCGCTGACCAGGCGTGTTTGCACAGGGTTTAGTTTCGAGTTTTCCGTCTCTCACAGTAGACGTTATCTGCTGATATTGTTCCTAAGCTGGCTCTTACAGCACCCTGGGAAAGAAATGGGGTGGTGACATATTCTACTATTCTTTTGTAAATACATTACTTATAGTACATAGAAACACCCAGACGCAGAACAAACATTTGTATGGCAATTAGGTATAAATATGACACAAATTATTGTCCCGAGCGGGAAACGAGTCCGCGACCTCGTCATCGGCAGTCCTTTACATGAACCACTCAACCACGAGGCTCGTCAAATATTAAAAATAGACGGTTAAAAAGTCTCCAAAACGTCAGGCTACATTAAAAAATATAATGGTTAAAATCCGTAAAATATTTCAGTAGAAAGAGTCACGCCTTATTAAATTTTACACAAGTGCTTATTACGCAAAAAAATATTGTTCTATATTTAGCACGTGATTACTGAAGTAATTAAGTAAACTTCGTAAAATAAGAAAGTTACCGTATGATTAAAATTCAGTTAATAAACTATTTATGATTAGGTATTATCTTATTTCTACAATGTCAATATAGACGGATTGTCGTCAAATAAATTAATAAGGTAAAAAGTTAGTTGTCGGCACAGCGTCACAAATTTTTAAAACAATATTTAAATTAAATAAGCATCATTGTCACACCCCACAAAATAAAATAATTTTGAAAAAAAAAATATAAAGAAAAAAAGAGATAAGAATAAGAATCCATGGTGTTTTTTGTCTGTTGATCTTCATAGATTCGCGTTTGAAACAGACACCTAGCTTCTGACGTTTCAAAAGAGCTTGTAAAACATGACAACTTGAAAGCATGTAAGTCTGACTATGACAGGCCAGAACTGAGGATAGATAAAATATTGAAAATGACCGTTAAAATAATAGTCTCTATTGAAAACAGCGTTATATTTTACTGCAAGCAGCGCCATCTAGATATGCTATATTATGTGTGTAAAAATTTATGTTTGTACTATATGATTTCACAAAATTTTGTAATAGCTGACAACAGTATCATGTACCCTGTTATCAACACATCTACTTTGGATAACGAAAGCATTTATACAAGTACCTAGCCAACATGTTAAATTATGTTATTCATTCAAAGTGCGTAACATAGTCAGGATGGATAGTGCTAAAATTAATATTAAGGCGGCTATCGTGCAAACTGCGGCTACATTCGCAAGTAAGTATTTGTTTAATAATTGAGTATTTTAAAAAAATTGTTCAACCGACTTCTTGTGCCATTGAAATTTGAGGGGTTTCCTCGATTTCTCAGGAGATAACCATCAGATCTAATGGGATCACACGGGAACCGCCAGCTTTCAAATAAAAAAATAATCATGAAATTCACGTCGCCCAGTTTAAAGTTATGAGGTAACAAACATAAAAAAAAAAAAAAAACACATACAGTTGAACTAAAAACCTCCTCATTTTTTTGAAAACGGTAGAAAAAAATATTAAATTTTAATTTGTATACAAAATTAGTCGAAAAATCGTATGCAGCCTTTACAGCGATACCAAATTCGACTAACGTACACAAAGTCGCAGGTTCCGTCCCAACTTGTACTATTTGTATTATGAATAAAATTGCAGAGACCACTATTTGTGTGATATTTGTAAACTTAACATTAAATATTATTATCGCTGGTGCACAAATCATCTGGTTCTTTTCAAATTAATATAAAAATACATTATATGTACATCCATAATCTGGGGCCTCAAGTATTAAGTCTGATTTAGGGTTAGAGGAGGTGAAAATATCCGGAAATATTTATTTACATTTATCCTACGGCACAGATTTACTAAATGGAGTGTCTATGACTATATCTTGGACCCGACTTGACGCCACATAAATGTGTGTGTACGTAAAATATGTATCTATGTGTGTCTCTAATATGGCTATATGTTATATGAAATATTATTAGTCTATGAAGTAGATACGATTTAGCTAAGCTAAATTTGCGTACCCTCTACTCTCGTAAATCTGTCCTAGAGAATCAGATCCACTATTTCGTGAATATACGATTTGATATCACGTTTGATTACACAAATACGTACTAGTTCATTATTGACTGAAAAACCGCTTCCAAAAAGTTATCAGCTTATATTATTTCTTAGCTGCCTATTACATCACTCTGGGGAGGAAATAATAATGGTTACACTTGTATTATTAAG
The DNA here is from genome assembly GCA_916999025.1 of Orgyia antiqua. Lineage (NCBI taxonomy): Eukaryota > Metazoa > Arthropoda > Insecta > Lepidoptera > Erebidae > Orgyia > Orgyia antiqua. Next base: position 29,514,024 of record OU779871.1, read on the forward strand.
ATACATATTCACGGACATTTCACACAACGTCCTTTGGTCCCAAGCTAAGCTTATATGCTTGTGTTATGGGTAACAGAATACGGATAGAATACATATACTAGGTACTTTTTTTTGTAAATACATACTTATAATACATAGAAACACCCCACAAGGACTAAACTTGTAATTTCCAGAATACATCCAACTGTAGTACAAATATTAATATGTTACAAATATTACAACAATTTTCCTGCTCGGAAATCAAATCCGTAACCCCGTTAATGGAAGTGCTGCTACCACGAGGGCCTTCCATTACGTATTCATAACTTCATTTATTCAATACTACTACTATAGTTTTGAATGACGGTAATTTATTGATCGATGTTTAGATTAATGACAATGTATTTGGTAATTGCAATCCCAGATTAGATAACATTATCACATCAATCATCATTTTTAGGGTTCCGTACCCAAAGGGTAAAAACGGGACCCTATTACTGAGACTTCGCTGTCCGTCCATCTGTCACCAGGCTGTATCTCAAGAACGGTGATAGCTAGAGAGTTGAAATTTTCACAGATGATGTATTTCTATTGCCGCTATAACAACAAATACTAAAAATAAAATAAAATAAATATTTAAGGGGGGCTCTCATACAACAAACATGATTTTTTTACCGTTTCTTGCTCGATACTAATAACGTTGCCTTATGTTGCATAGATAATGGTACGGAACCCTTCGTGCGCGAGTCCGACTCGCACTTGACCAATTATTTTTTATCTCAAAGTTGTAGGTTGTATTTCTCTCTCTCTTTAGCCTATTTACGTCCTACAGTTGGGCACGGGCCTCCTCCACTTTGGGAGGGATTATGGTCTACCTAGATAAATTTAAAGTTAATAGTTAGTTGTTAGTTATTTAATTTTAAGTTATTAAATTTACTTATTATTATTAAACAAAGTCGTTATGTTTTTATGTATGTCCCTATGTGAGCTTATATTTATAATACTACGCAACGGAATAGGATGTGTTTTTTTTTAAATAATAGAGTGGTTCAAGAGGATCCCTTTTTATATAATTTGTTAAGCTTTGGTTTCTAAATTACACGCGTACGAAGTTGCGGGCAATAGCTTGTTTGAAATAAACTATAGCTTGTCTTAACCGGACTTAGCGTAGTTCAAGTCGGTGAAGATTTTTTAAATAGGTCCAGTAGTTTTAAAGCCTATTTGATGCATACAAGCATCAAATCTATTTTTTACTAACTATTTATTTATTTATTTCACACACACTTGTACACACAAGGAATACATAAGGTAGACAAACAGGAACATAAGGTTAGATGTACAAGTGGCTGTCTTATCGCACTCGGCGATTTCTTCCAGACAACCGTATGGATTTGGTGGTGAGAAATCAGTGTGGTAGTGTGATTAAGAGTGTAAAATTATGATTATATTGCTTGTATAAATAAATAACGGCATAAAATGCTTAATTGTAAATAACTACTCAGATGTTAGTTTATTTTTGAGTTTTCTGGTGGCCGGAGGTGACATCGGTTAAGAATTTTTAGCTTGAATCTTATGGTGACACTTATACAATGACCAAAAAGGTACGTTTAAAAATCGCCTGAGTTAAACATAAAGATCAAATCTAACTAAAAAAGATCAACTAGAGATAGAATCTAAACAGTTAACTAACTAATAAAGATCAAATCGTTGTTCGTGATTACCTGAATCAAAATATCACTCATTAGATTCAATTAGGCGCTGAAGAACAAATATGTCTATGTATATGCAACTAATGCTCTAAAGAAGATATATTTGATATTTATTTGCGTCAAATAGGTTCTGAAACTTTACTCTGAAACCACTATCTAAAAAGTCGATAATGAACCAACTAACCACTACTTAATTGGTTTATTGTAGAGTCTTTAGGTGCTCGGAGATCACATCGGTTTAGTTAGAATTCCTTTTAGCTTGTATCTTATGATGACATTTGTTCCCCTTCTAAATCTGTTACTATACCTGTTATAGTAATAGAATGGTACCGATTCTAAGTGCACAAAAGAAACTTAACTAAAAAATGAAAACAAATATGGTTTATTTTGATTGACTGGCTATGTCGTTTTGCACATTTTTAAGCTATTGCATAGCTTCTATCACAGGCCTTGAGCGTGGAGACCGAATCCAGAAATTCCGTAACGAAAATAGCGTCATGAAAATAACGTGACATTATCGGCGTTACTGCGCATGCGTAATCCCCTCTTCGCTTCGTATTAAAATAAGGATTTTGAATCGACAACATATATCCTAAATGTTCAGATAACAGCGTATTTTACATTTTAATAATGTAAAATAATGTTTATTATCTTAATTACCATAAACAATAGACAGATGTAAGCATCAGTAAATAAGGATTATTTATCTTATTTTAGTTTATGGTGTTTAGATTCTTGCATAAATAAAATAAATAAATAATTATAAATGCATAAGTTGATAAAACATGCTATGCAATACCTTTACCGCGGCAGTCCCCGAGTGCCACAAGTCTTTTTTATTATTATTTAAATTGTTATGGTCTTATTCATAATGACTTATCGGAGGTTTAAAGGTTCGCTAAAATCGGTTCGCGTAAATTGACAAAACTTGTTATTCATAATAGTCTTTTTACGCTAAAACGTTTATTATCTCTCCGATAAAATCTCCGTTTAAACCTCTAATAATTCATTATGAATAAGACCATTAGTCTATAATACACTTTCTAATAAAAAAAATCCAGCAAAATTCGCCGAATTTTGTTATTGACGCTATTAATTTACATTTTTAAGTCAAGTTTAGTTATATACGTAGAATCGGTACCAATATGTGTATAAATACAATTTAATACAATTCATAATTTAATTAATTTTTAATTCATTGCAGTTGCGTCTCTCGCTGGTCTGACGGGTATGACCTTCGCTTGGCCATCATACAATGTGGCCAACTTTGTATCCAATGACACGGTACTTTCCGAGCCAATGTCTTCACTCCATGTGACACTTTTGGGAAGTTTGACAAATATTGGTGCATTTATTATGACTCCAATATTTGGAGTCATAGTTGACAAATATGGAAGGAAAAACTCATCGATATTGTCCGGTCTACCATTTGTGGTAAGTTTAATGTTATCTTCTTTTCTCAGGCCGTTTTCAATAATCAATCTACGATTACGGATAGATAGTTATCATGGTTTACAGTTAGATATTTCTTTCTATCTTTTGTCAATGATGTCATCAGTAGCTTATTGATAGGCAAATTAGGCAACTAAAGAAAAAAGTTCTGATTCTGACAGTAAGAATCGAGGGTAGATAAAATATTAAAAATGGCCGTGAGCGTTGGTAATGTTCCCCTATTGGGCTCCAGATTTTTCCATTACTGCTATTTGACCCATTTATGCTGGCGTATTTTACATCTCTTACAAAGGATGTTCTCAACTTTTATTGAGGATATGATATCATGACAGTCTTAACATAGAGCATATAATAAATCCGTCACCACATAGAGCACTTTGTTAATCTTGTATCAAAAGTTTTGACAACATTTTCCCTATCAAAACATGAATTTTTATTAGCTTTTAAGATTTATATCATCATGTATGTTATTTTCTTACAATGATATATAATAGGATATAATACCCCCCAAAGTGGAGGAGGCCCGTGCCCAACAGTGGGTCGTAAACGGACTGGAGAGGACTATACGGAAAATCCTTATATTGTTCTGACCATCTCATTTATCGTGAAATGAACTTTTACTAATTTCAATTTCAGATTGCATGGACTACATTATCATTGACTACATCAGTTCCCTGTATATTAGCTGCAATGGCGATAGCTGGACTTGGTACAGCTGGACAAATTTCACTCTCAATATACATATCAGAGATAGCACATGAATCTATCCGTGGTTGTTTGATGTCAGCATCAGTGATTGTATACTTCATGGGTCTCCTTGTTTCCTATGTCCTGGGAGGATGTTTAACTTACAATCAGATAGTATATACACAATTATGTTTAGCTGTTATTTATATATTATTGGTGTCATGTTTGAAGGAGTCACCAACGTTTTTGTTGCAAATAGGAAAAGAAAAAGTAAGTCTATTAAACGAAATATTACTAGAATAATCTTTTAGCACAGATTTACATAATGGGTACGTGTTCAATCTATTCTGGTGCCCGTCACAATCACATAAGCGTAGCTTGAGACAAGAGGATTTTGTGTAAAATGTACATAAATATTTATATTTTTATTAGCAACTAGCTGACCCGGCAAACGTTGTTTTGCCATACAAATGTCAAGGGGGGGGGGGGGTTGGTAGTAAGATGTTAAAAAAATAGATGTTGTCCGATTCTCAGACCTACTGAATACGCATGTAAAATTTCATAAAAATCGATCAAGCCCTTTCGGAGGAGTACAGTGAATACACTGTGAGTACACTGTGACACGTGAATTTTATAAGATTTATAGAAAATGTTCTGTACTTGCGCGAGTCGTTTATTTAAATGAAACATAGATGTTTTCCACATTTTCACAAGAACAATCGCTAGTCTCTACACATATTAAACAGCCCAAGTCCTTACTAAGGCTCCAGTCTATCTATTGTATTAGCGACAGACAGAGTAATTGTCGTAATTATTTGGATCACATTGGTTTGGTCAAAATTCTAGGAGTTCCCATGGTTTGTAAGTACGAATCTGATAACCTAAACTCAGAGAAAATGGTGAAATTGTTTGAATTTTATCAATACATTTGGGCATACTAGGGTATATTATTAAATGAATTAGTTGCTGTTTTTTATTTAACTTAAAAGCAATAAAAATTATTGTCCTTTGACGGGCCTTGTGGTCTAATGGTTCACGTAATGGACTACCGTTCACTTGGTCGCGGTTTCGATTTCCGCACGGGACAATCATTTGTGTGACATTCATAAATGTCATATAAATGGTTGTACTGCGTCTGGGTGTATTCTACTGTGTATTATAAGCATGTATTTACAAAAAAAAAGTATATATGTAGTATTATTTATCCGTATTTGGTACTTATAACATAGCTTAGAAATATAGCTTACTTTGGGACCAGAGGACTTTGTGTGAAATGTCTAAAATATTTTTTCCTCCTCCAGCTCATTTACGACCCACTGTTGGGCACGGGCCTCCTCCACTTTGAGAGGGTTTATGGTCTACTGTGCCGCGCTGACCAGGCGTGTTGGCACAGGGTTTATTTTCGAGTTTTCCGTCTCTCACAGGGGATGTTATCTATGTGCAATATCCTTTAGCTGACTTTTACAGCACCCTTGGGAGGAGATGGGGTGGCGACACTTGTCATACTTAATCCTTAATCACACGGACTCACCAAAATGAACAAAATATTTATTTATTATTTATTGTTTGTCTTGCATTAGGAAGCTGCTCAATCACTAGCCTTCTACAGACAAGTGAGTGTAACTTCAAAAGAAGTGGAGGCGGAAATCTCTAAAATAAAGTTGCAATTAGATCCAAGGTTGGAGAAAATGTTAGAGGCTGGTGACGGTAAGTATTTCATGTTTCTTCATAAAGGTTCTTTAGTAGTAGAGTAATAAAGACTTTCAGTATACTTCTGCTCTTATACTGAATTGAGAAAAGTGCAATAGGTTTTTACATACCGACAAATACGTGCCAATGGTACTAATTCTACGTACACGACTAAACTTAACTAAAAAAATAAAACAACTATGGCGTATTTTGATTAATTGGCTAATACGTTGTGCACATTTTTATTAATTAAAATCGTTATTCTATAATATACAGATATTCTAATAAATAAGTTCGGTTATCATTGCTGAATTCTGTTATTGACACTATCAGTTTTATTTTTTTAGTTAAGCTTAGTTTAGTTTGGCATCTAGAATCGGTACCTACCGATGCTTGATGCGTGAAATTTAGAAAATTTTCCCCATTTACTGAACCTTTTTAATTTATGCTTCGCTCTTTTTTGTCACAGCGTGATGTTATATAGCCTTCCTCGACAAATGTACTATACAACACTGAAAGAATTTTTGAAATCGGATTAGTGGTTCTTGAGATTACCGCGTTCAAACAAACAAACTCTACAGCTTTATAATATCGGTATAGAAAAAAACAACATTTATTGTTTTTTTACAACTGGCTACCTGCCTTACTTATACACTGCGAAGATATCACGGGCTAAATTTTTCTTAGTCGGTCTTAGCGCAATTGGAAACAAGATCCATATACGAGTATAGGCTTATTAAATATTACTTTCTCCACAATTATCGTACCTACGTGTAAGGAATCTGTTTAGATCCTCCTACTTTGCTCTAGATTTCTCTAGGATCCAATCGTCAGATCTGAAATAGCTTAATAACCTCTGAAGTATAACAATTTGAATATAAAAAGAAAATTTTTGAACTCTGTCCACAATTGACCCTTGTTCCCTAAGAGCTATGACATGGCTCTTTTCAAACGAGGTTTAAGTAGAGTTCTTTTGTCTCAGTAAGCAGTGGCTGAGCTATGCTCCTGATATTGCGGAGTCCACGAGCAACGGATGCCACTTATCCTCTGGTAGGCCATTAGTTCGTCTGTCGACGTAAGCAATTAAAAGAAAGTTTCTTTTCCTTTCCCTCTATATTAACTAGGGCTGGCCTCGCGTTGCATTTGCCAGCGTCAAAAAAATAGTAGACAGAGAAAATATTGTGTAATAAACTAAGAAAACAGTCATGCAGACGAATAGATAAATTTTTTTTTAAGTCGATTGAAAAGAAAAATTTTCCATGTTCTTAATGACGGTAGTTTTAGAAACTACGTTTTATTATGTAATTGTTAAAAGATAAAGTTAATGAGGGTTTACATAGTTATAAAATGACGATTTAACTTGTACAAATATACGTTTTAGTGGTATAATTACTGAGATATACGAGATTTTCTTATCTAAAATGATGGAAATGACACGTTAACTAACATAATATAGATACTCGTAATGTGGTAGATAAATAACTTGTAAAGAATAAAGAATTAGGTAAAAGTTGACTTATAAAACCTCAATTAGTCCATGGTAACTAAACTACCTAAAATTCAGTAGAATTTTCTATCGTCGACATACTAAAATAAAAGAAATAGTAATAAAATTCATGAACTTTTTATACAAGGTCCTCTGGTCCCAAGCTAAGCTTATATGCTTGTGTAATATTATTGCCTTTTCCAATTTTCGTGCAATATTTATACAAAAAGTTACTGTAATTTGTTAAATATCTTTTCAGATCCTATAGCTGCTAAAGAACTGATAGCCAACATCGCACATGAAGAAAAACTATCGCAGTGGCAATTTTTAAGTAAGTAAAAGAAAGTTAGATTTAGTTACAATATTAAAACATAAAGACATAAATATCAAAGACTTTTAGGCAGGCCTTGTCGGCGGGTCGAGTGGTTCACATAATGGACTGCCGTTCACGAGGTCGTGTGTTCGATTCTCACACGGGACAATTGTTTGTGTAGTGTTTATAAATGTCACACAAATGTTTGTACTGCGTATGAATGTTTCTATGTATTATAAGTATGTATTTACAAAAGAAAAGTAATATATGTAGAATATCCGTACTCTGGTACACATAACACAAGTTTAACTTGGGACCAGAGGACGTTGTGTGAAATGTCCATGAATTTTATTACTATTTTTTTTATTTTAGTATGTCGATGATAGAAAATTCTACTGAATTTTAGGTAGTTTAGTTACCATGGACTAATTGAGGTTTTAAAAGTCAACTTTTACCTAATTCTTTATTCTTTACAAGTTATTTATCTACCACATTACGAGTATCTATATTATGTTAGTTAACGTGTCATTTCCATCATTTTAGATAAGAAAATCTCGTATTTATTCCACTTTCAGAACAGTCTTCATCATCAATACGGGGTTTGATCGTAGCTTTAATATGTATGGCAGTAATGATGCTTATGGGGAACATAACTATACAAGTATACGCCGAAGTATTATTTAAAGAAGCACTACCACATATGGATTCGAACCAATGTTCGATATATCTGGCTATAGATTTACTGCTAGCTAGTATTACTTGTTCACTGTTAATTGATCGTTTTGGAAGAAAGGTTAGTATATTTTGGTTATTATTTGACGAGCCTCGTGGTTGAGTGGTTTAAGTAACGGACTGCCAATCAAGAGGTCGCGGGTTCAATTCCCGCTTGGGACAATCATTTGTGTGATTTTTCTAATTTTCATACAAATGTTTGTACTTCGCCTGGGTGTTTCTATGTATTACTAGCTGGCCCGGCAAACGTTGTTTTGCCATACCAAAAAAAAGTTAAAAAAAAAAATAAAAAAAAAAAATGAACAATAAACCTCACGGAGCCCGAGACCTTTCCAACGAATGCAAAACCGTGGAAATCGGTTCGTGCGTTCTGGAGTTATAGCGTCAGGAAGGAAAATCCGACTTATTTTTATATAGTAGATAAGTATACAAAAGAAAAGTAGTATGTATATGTATTCTATCCGTATTCTGGTACCCATAACACAAGCATAATAAGCTTAGCTTGGGACCAGAGGACGTTGTGTGAAATGTCCATGAATAAAAGAAAAAAAAAATTATAAATAACCCGCGACTTAGTATGCGTGGAATGTTTCACTGATACTTCGCTCCTATTGGTCGCAGCGTGATGTTATATATATATCTCTCTCTCCAGCCCATTTGCATCCCACTGTTGGGCACGGGCCTCCTCCACTTTGGGAGGGATTATGGTCTACTGTGCCGCGCTAACCAAGCGTGTTGGCACACAGTTTATTTTCGAGTTTTCCGTCTCTAAAAAGTGATCAAAAACGTAACGGTATTCCGAGGTCGTGGGTTCAGGTGCCGCTTGCGGTGATCACTTTTTCCACTACAATTTAATTTATAATTATTGATTTTAAACTTACCCGATTTGAACTGGCTAGCAATACTCCAGTCGACCCGTGACCACGATCGATGCAACTCGTTCGAAACAACGGGAGCAAAGTTATTAAACCTTTTAACAATAATAATAATTAACATGATTATAATCGCGGTAATCTATATAATAATCTAATATATAAAATTCACGTGTCACAGTGTTAGTTACCGTACTCCTCCGAAACGGCTTGACAGATTCTTCTCAAATTTTGCATACATATTCAGTAGGTATGAGAATCGGCCAACATCTATTTTTCAAACTTTTTTTTAGTATGGCAAAACAACGTTTGCCGGGACAGCTAGTATACTACTATAAAGCGGCAGAGTTTGTTTGTTTGTTTAAACGCGCTAATCTCAGGAACCACTGGGCCGATTTGAAAAATTCTTTTGGGAATTTATCGAGGTAGGCTTTAGGGTATATAACATCACGCTACGACCGGTAGAAGCGAAGCAGTAGTTAAAAATGTTGTTAAAACGGGGAACATTTTCTAAATTGGTACGAAACTATTCGTGTGCAAATCTTTATAATTTTATTGTATTTTCAGTTCCTGATGATATCAACTTGTGTCGGTTCGTCAATCTGCACACTTATCCTGGGTACTCACTTCCAATTCCCCTGGGCTCCATGCTGGCTGACTGCCTTGTTAATATATATGTACAATTTTATATTTAACATGGGAGTAGCGGTCATACCTTATGTATTAGCTGCAGAGCTGTTTCTGCCAGAAGTAAGTATCTTATTACTAGCTCATAGTGTACTAATGGGAAAAGGCTTCCTTCTTAGTCTAATACGTCTCAATCTTGGGCGACTTCAAGCAGCCAAGTCTTTACCATCTTGCTATTTACGTCGAGGTCTGCTATGATACCAGTTTCTGGATTTTCTGATATACATGTCATTAAAATTATATTATAAACGCTGGAATGTCGAATGGTAGATGTTGCCGCCATATATCGGCGCAATTATTAATCACTCTTTTTGTAGGTAGATCTATTTTCCTATCCGTTGTCCGCGCCCTTTCCCCGACCTAATTGCGTACTTAGTCACGTTAAAACCGCCTCCCGAGAGCGACGCCTTTGCTCTCGTGGTAGTAAAAAAGTCACGTTTGAACCGCCGCCCGTGAGCCACGCTATGCGCTCGTGGGATTAGAAGTCACGTTTGAACCGCCACCCGTGAGCCACGCAATGCTCTCGTGGTAGTAAAGAAGTCACGTACTCGCCGCGACACGAGGATTACGCTCTGTTCTCGTGGAAGAAGACTCAGAAGAAGTCGCTAACCGCACCACGGAAGACCGCTCCGTCTTTCCCTGGAAGAAGAAGACGCGCCTAAGGTCATTGTCGGACCAGTGTGTGTCGCGAACGTACGATAGACATTGTGTCGTCGTTAATAAACTGTGAGTGTTAAATTACTAAAATCGCTGCAATATATGACGTACGTCGTGTTGCCTAAAACCCCGAAATGTGAATTATTAATGATATTCGCGAGTGCATGTGTTTAGACCAAACCGTGCGCCTATAACCGCAAGAATTACCTGTCCTGCCTTACAACCAGGACTGTGGAGATCAGCATAAGAAGACGAACAAGAGAAGATTGTGGTGAGTCGCATGAGGAGCAAAGCAATAGTGAAAATAGTTGCAAAAACGGGAAAAAAATTCTAAATTCGACGCGTACGGAGTCGCGGGCAACAGCTAGTTTAAGATAAAACTTAGTGACATTTACATTTCTATTCAAGTATTTACATGAAGTTTCTTATACGTTTCAGGTTCGAGGTCTTTGTGGGAGTATAGTATTATCATCTAGCTGGGCTCTCAACTTCGTCACAATGGTTATATTCACTCCTGCTGTAGAGAACTATGGTTTTGGTCCTGTTTTTTACGCTTTCACCGTTATTGGTTTTATTGGAGCAATTCTTAGTGCAATTTATCAGCCGGAGACTAAGGGATTAACTGTCGATGCTATTCAGAAATCATTTTTGAAGAAGAAGAAAAGAAATAATGTTTAATAGTCTCGTGTCGTAGTTAGTAGTGATGCTAACTTTTGTACACGAGGTCATGGATTCGATTCTCAGTAAAGATAATTAATTTGTGTGATAAACACAGATATTGATATTGCGTGTGTGTGTAGAACATTCAGATGTTGTATGTTATGTACCTATGTGGAAAAGGAGTGGTATATTTAATCTGGTACCAACAGAACAATAAAATTAATACATTTAGTTTGGGGCCAGAAGGTGCTGAATGAAATGTCTGAAAATAAAAAAAAACCTGTCAAGAGCGAGGTAAACTCGCACACTTAGGGTTTCGTACCTACTAGACATATAAACTTATGTAACTGCATTCAAATAATCAGTTAATTAAACTCAAAACAATTCACCAACTTAATTTTGTAGCTAAAAAATATATGGAATCGCCTACATTTCAGCTACTTCAAAAGTTGGTATTAGTATAAACACTTTTTTCTTGTGATGTGATAACAAATTATAAGTTTTTGGATTTTCCCTTATATCAGCAAGCACTATATAGACTTGATCTATGCCAAATTTCAAGGCTCTAGGACAACGGGAAGTAACCTGTGAATTTTGATTCCCTAGCATAAGTCGAAATTTCTTAAAAATGGTCGTAATTCGGTTATATCTTTTGAATGCGTAGAGGTAAAAGGATGATTGTATTTTTTGAAGCAAGAGACCGCGTAGCTCTACATTTGGTATGAGTTTCAAGTTGATACCTTCAGCCGTTGCTGAGTAAAAAAAGTTTGACAGACGGACAGACAGATAGACAGACACCGGAGTGATCCTATAAGGGTTTGTACGAAACCCTAAAACACTTAATAGATCTTAATAAATCAAATTATAGTGGAAAAATTTATCACTATGAGCGGGACTTGAACCCAATACTTCGGAATACCGTTCCGTTGCTCTTCGAACTGAGCTACTATGGGACCAGCGCATGATAACCAAATTTTCCACTACAATATTTATCCATGTGAGTTAAACATCGCTCGATGCCTTTGTACAACGCCATCTACCGAGCAGTTTGCACTAGCTCGATCGATCAATCACTTAGTTTTCTCACTCTTTATGAAACAAAGGCATAACAAGTTTATTGTAAAAATTAATGAATTATTGTAAGAAAAAAGACTTAAAATACTGTATTTAGTAGGTACCTATTTTTGTTATTCAAAACTAGATAAGTATACTTACTGAATTAGTTTTTTTTTAGAATGTTCTTTAGCACGAGTGTATCAAAATATAAGGTGAATGATGGATGTATATTTTAATAAAGAATTTTTATAGTAGATAATATGTTTTGTAATTTAATTAACTGTCTAATAATATGAGACTCATACATATTTTGTTATTTATTAAAAAAAATATTTTCACGTACACGAAGTTAACAGAATATAATTATTGTTTTTTTTTTATGAAGAATTAGGTAGATTTTATTCCAATTACCTATGCCTTTAGTTGCACTTACGCGCTTACAGAGAGCCTTACGGATTAACAGTATGAAAAATATTTAGGCACAGGCCTATATTTTGTGACCTAAAATATTACACACAAATTTTCTTAAGAATCGCTGAAGCAGCTTCAAAGGATAATGGCGACAAACATTAGATACAAACATTATTAGCAAAAACGCTACGAATGAATGGAGACAATGATGTGAGCATGATGTAATACGGAATGTAAATATTACAATCCTTATATTTTATTAATCAATTGCGTTGTGTTATTGTGTGTTTATCAAGCTTATTTAAATGCCGGCAAGATAAAAATGACTTATATCAGGCCCCATGGATTAAAGTCAGGCAAATCTCTGTTTTGTTTGATGTTTTTTTCAAGTTAGTAAAACACCTACAAATATCTCTGCATCACCCAAGGTTGACAAGGAGAATGAAGGTTGTTTGCTTTTAGCATTAAGACCGCCTATGTACTTAATTGTGCTGAAGTTTTAAATAAATAAATAAATCTCCATTACTAGTTAGCACTGATGCTCACGTCAAAATTGGGAATTGGTGTCCTCTGTTGAGACAGGTTCAATCATTCTAAAGAAACTCAATATTCCAATAATTCTAAAACAAATGTAATATTCTATCCCAAGAAGAGCTGTCTTTTGCATTAGGTCCTTAATCTAATCATTTAACGATAGCTTATTAAGGTGAAATGTTAAAGCGAAACGACTATTGCGCCGTAATCTTTGATGAAATCTTAGAGGGTGCTGTAAAAGCAAGCTAAGGAATCTTGTACACGGATAACATCTTCTGTGAGAGACGGAAAAGTCTAAAATTAACCCTATGCCAACACGTCTGGTCAGCGTGGCATAGTAGACCATAATTCTTCCCAGAGTGGAGGAGGCCCGTGCCCAACAGTGGGACGTTAATAGGCTGGAGAGAGTTATTGTATTCCTTCTTTAAAAATCAGCAAAGCGTCTAAGAAAAGCAGCGGCAAAATGCTCGCAACACGCCCACTGGCGTTTCGCTGAGAGTCGCGTTCACTCTAGGGTTAATTACCGAGATTTAGATCAAATTAAGGTGACAAATATTTATTTGAACTAAAATTAATAACATTTTTAAGTATTGTCTTACCACTACGCTAATGTTGCAAGGATGGATCATATCAAGCCAAGTCTATTAGATATTAGAGAATTTCCTAGATTACATCATTTCTATTTTTGTCGATGACACATCTTTAACTTTTATGAGATAAAGAGAAATATCAGAAAAGATTCTCAATGTATTATGACAGAAAAAAATTTCATTACAAGTGGACTGACTGCTAAAGTTTTGATTGAGTTCAATGCATACAGGGTGTGGCGTAATTAATGGATAAGCCTGTGCCTGTGGATAAGCCTCCTACTGCGCTATACGAATATGTATATTTTTAATTAATCCTATGTATGGTCTTGAAAAAAATGGCATAAGTCATGTTTTTCATAAAATGACTACTTTCACTAACCAATTCTGCTACTGTTGCCACAATTTTCAAAAATTTTGCATTCTGTTTTTTTTATAAAACAGCTTAAGAGGTGAGCTATTGAAAGCAATAAAGAATTCCCTATTCGTAATACAAATTTTGGGAAAAAATACATGAGATATCAAAAAAGTGTTATTGATTATTCAATTTGTTGACTTTGTACATCGTCTAGCTTAAAAAATCTTTATGGGAGTTGATTTGCCCAATATCTTAAAAACATGCTTGTTTTATGCAGTTTCCGAAATGGTATAATACTTATTACATTTCACGAGGTTTTAAAAAAAAAACGACAGTTGTAAAAAAATACCCTAATTTTCTTTAACAGAATTATTAATTTATCTTAAACATGTCTTTGTAAACAGTTTGAATGGACCCTTTTTTGTGTGCTCCGGAGCAGGTAGTCATTCACAATGGACCCTTTTTTGGGTGCTCGGGAGCAGGTAGTCATCCACCATGAATAGGGTAAGCAGATAACGACTCTAAGTCAACTACTTGTGGTTGTTTATCGCACGGCAAATCCAGACGGTTAGTCTTATCATAAGACAGAGACAAAGCATTTTGATGTCAGGTAAATAACAGTTGTGCGACAGAGATAGATTTTTATTATTCTCACAAACAACAAAACAGCTTTTGAACTTGTTTAACAAAGTTAGTGCTCTTTTGACTATCGTCTCTTGCGCACATATCGTTTGCTCTATCGTGTTTGTTATTGTGACGTGAATTTGGCTTATGTACTACGGAATCTGTTTTTGCTATACGAATTGGACAATTGTGATATTATCGACGACTTCTACATATCCCTGGACTACTGATCATGCCGCGTCATACGTACACTCCTCAAGAGTATGCAAATATGCATCTTATTTACGGCCTGTGTAACTGCAATGCAAATGAAGCTGCACGCGAATATCGTCGAAGATACCCCGATTTGCGACACCCAGACTACCGGGTGTTTACACGTGTGCACATCGCTTTTAGCGAAGGGCGAATGCCTGGTACCGGTGTTGGTGGTGCTTCGGAAGGCAGACCTCCTAGAAGCTGTGCGTGCTAATCCAGAGTTATCAATTCGTGAGTTAAGTAGAGGAACCGGTGTAGATACGCGTACTGTGGGCAGAATTCTGCACAGGCATGAGCTTCACCCGTATCACTATCAAAGGGTGCAAACACTAATGACACGAGACTATGAGCCTAGAGTCCAATTTTGTCGCGTCATGTTGCGAAAAATACGCGAAGATTCGGCGTTTTTTGACAAAATACTGTGGAGCGATGAGTCATCATGTAAAAGAAATGGCTACGTCAACATGCACAATCTTCATAGTTGGCAGGCAACCAATCCGAGAAACATAAGGCAAGACCGAGCTCAAGTCCAGTTTAAAGTGAACCTTTGGACAGGAATTTTAAATGGACAAATAGTTGGGCCCGTCGAACTATCCGAGACACTAACAGGTCCCAATTATTTAAATTTTCTGCAAAATACGTTGCCGGAACTATTACAAAGTTTAAATGTGCCAGAAAACTACTGGTTACAAAAAGATGGTTGTCCCGCTCACTACGCACGAATTGTACGGAACTACCTCAATGATGAGTACAATGAGAGGTGGATAGGTCGTTTGGGTCCCATTTTGTGGCCACCAAGGTCCCCTGATTTGAACCCTCTAGACTTTTTTTACTGGGGGTGTTTAAAAGAAAAAGTGTATAAAAAAGAAATAGCATCCCTGGAACAACTAAAGGCCCTGATTTTTGAAGCCGCTGATGAAATCAAGAGCTCCGGCTTCATCCGACGCCTAAAGCGGTCATTTATCCGTCGATGCAGGGCCTGCATAGCCGCAGGTGGCCGCCATTTCGAACATTTTTTGTAAAATAAAATTTATGTAGTGTTTGCATCTTTAGAATAAAAAAAATAAAATAAGTTGTTATTTTTTTCAACGACTAACATTCCCACTGGTAAACTCAGACAGATAAGTTAAAATACCACTGACAGTTTGTTTAAGTTAACAGTATTAATTTGATTAATTAAATCACAATAAGAACATTTTTTTACGAGTGTCATTTGGTTCTTTAATATCACATCAAACTTAATAAGTATTATAATAAGTATTATACCATTTCGGAAACTGCATAAAACAAGCATGTTTTTAAGATATTGGGCAAATCAGCTCCCATAAAGATTTTTTAAGCTAGACGATGTACAAAGTCAACAAATTGAATAATCAATAACCCTTTTTTGATATTTCATGCATAATTTTCAAAAAATTTGTATTACGAATAGGGAATTCTTTATTGCTTGCAATAATTCAACTCTTAAGCTGTATTATAAAAAAAACAGAAAGCAAAACTTTTGAAAATTGTGGCAACAGTAGCAGAATTGGTTAGTGAAAGTAGTCATTTTATGAAAAACATGACTTATGCCATTTTTTTCAAGACCATACATAGGATTAATTAAAAATATACATATTCGTATAGCGCAGTAGGAGGCTTATCCACAGGCACAGGCTTATCCATTAATTACGCCACACCCTGTATAATCCTTTGTAATTTGATGATCCGGTTTGAATCTGGGTTCGTTCGTAACGAAAAATCGCCGATTAATTTTAGAGCTTGTGTACTTAAATGTAATATTCTATTAATTTGCATTCTCAGGCTTTTGTGTTTAGTACTAGGGCAATCGATTTTGTTGTTGGCTAATGAGTAGGAGTTGCAGGTTCCTTACTACAACCAGTAAGCAGCGTACAAAGATTAGTCATAGATAGATTTACGGTTAAGCTAACGTCAACCGTCAAAGATATATCTATTAACGTCCCACTGTTGGGCACGGGCCTCCTCCACTCTGGGAAGAATTATGGTCTACTATGCCACGCTGACCAGACGTGTTGGCATAGGGTTAATTTTAGACTTTTCCGTCTCTCACAGAAGATGTTATCCGTGTACAAGATTCCTTAGCTTGCTTTTACAGCACCCTCTAAGATTTCATCAAATGTACCATATTCTTGGAAATAAATGACTATTCTATTCTATTCTATACGGCATCGTTAGGTGGATTTGTAGTGTTCATCAAATCATGTGCAAAACAAAATTTCAAAATATTACCAAGATTGCGAAACTACATTTCAGCCCAATCCTAATTTAACAAATAATAGTAATAATAGTACAATAATACACTAATCAGCACATTTTTAACAATCGCTGCTGTAAAAGTCAGCTTAAGGGAAATCTTAGCGCCTCTTGAAATAACAAAGATGTATAAAAGAAACTCAGTACACACTACTATACTTACAAGAAAAAAAAAACTTTCATTTTTCATGCGAGCGATTTACCAGCTGAGAAGTATAATATTGGTGCCAATTTTACATGCCCAACTAAACTTAACTAAAAATTGAAAACAACTATGGTGTATTTTGATTAATTAGCTATTTTGTTGTGTACATTTATATTAATTAAAATCTTAAGACTGTAACAAACAGTTTTTGTAACAAGACAGTTCAGTTAACATTGCCGAATTGTGTTATCGACATTATCAAAATTAATTTTAGTTAAGTTTAGTTCAGTTGTACGCATAGAATCGGTATCATTGTTTACCAGTTTTTATTTTATTTTAATATAACTTACTAACTAGAATTAGGGGTTTTTGACCATATGGACATGTCTACCCTATTAGTACAGGAGTGGCCAACAAGTCGACCAATTTTGGTCGATCACTCGCAAGTTCCATGAGGGGACGCATTCAATGCCAAATGTTTCTAGTACTTGATACAGGAATGAACATGCACGCAGCTCATGCTTCGAGTAGGGAGACGTTCAGCAGGACGTGAGTGCACGGCGGTTTAAAAGCACATTGCATAACCGTCCCCCTTCTTACCTAAGAAATAAGTCGATCGCGACTCAATTTTAAAATAAAAAGTAGATCTTATGTGTACAAAAGTTGGCAAACCTGCTATAGTATACCAGATTGTATATTGTAAATCCTATTGTATACCAGAAAATAAATGTTGCCGTTACCTTTTTACATATGAGTGGCGATATCACAAACATCATGTCTATCCATCAGTCTTTCTTCATCTACTGCTGAACATAGGCCTTCACCAAAGAATGTTGATCTTGACAAGATCGTGTCTTACTGCTGCAGATTGATTGCTTAGGAAACGAGTAAGGTATTAAAATAAGGGGCAGCAGTTTTCTCCTAAGAAACACCTTAAATATGTCAGAGGACATCAAAACATGTTACTCAAAGAGAAAAAAAACTAAGAGATTTTCTGTAAAATCAATATGTTAGACGTGAATCTAAGGGTTCAGGACAAAAATTTTAGTAACTGAGTAGACGGCAAAGATATATAAAAGCAAGTTCATTCATGCTTTACCTAAACAAGTGTGCAAATGTATGGAAGATAGATCACATCTAAAAATAAACGATGTAGGTATTAATGAGTGGGTTGAATATTATAATAGATGCCATAAAAAAGATACTTATGTGAATTAAAATCATATTTGCGAATCTTAATATCTATTTTTATCACGTTGACAGCGGTTATAATTTATCAGTGAATTACTTATTAGATTTGGATTTGCCTCCACAAAGAGAGCAACCTCAAATATAATACTGGAGAAATTGTCATGAACTTTTTCCTTAAACACATAAAAATAAAGTCTCTTTTATTTTTTTTAGATATAGGGATGGCACTTAATAAAACTAAAAGCATTTTTTTTAATATGATTAAATAAATAAATATATGTTCATGGGCATTTCACATAACGTCCTCAGGTTCAAAGCTAAGCTTATATGCTTGAGCAGGAATCGAACCAGCGACCTTGTGAATTGCAGTCCGTTACATGGACCATTAGACAACGAAGCTCGTCTAGAGCCCGAAGCACTATTACCTTAGTTCTTTTCACCTTTTTATGTAGGTTTAGGCATACTCTCCAGTTTAATCCGCCTGATGTTAAGTTGCAAATCTAAATGCGAGGACAGCTAGTCCAATGTGTACTGCCTTATATACTTACTTTTCTGTGCCAAACATAATGATTTCGTTACAGAACAGAATTTGTTACTATGCCAACAGACCGTTTTTTTTCTGTCTCCATCACTTTGTCCACTTTATCCACGCATTATGGAGCCACGGGAACCCTTTCGGACTACACAGCAATCCTGTAGTGGACACAAGCCCCTTTGACGTACTGTTTAGAATCAGCTGTTAAAATGACTAGTCGCTCTTGGCTGGTCACCCATGTATGCCAGCAGATCCTGCAACAAAATAACATGCAGTTAATTTTGCAGGTATAAGTCTTTAATCAGTCTTAACCATGCTAACTTGACGAGTCCTGTGGCGATGTGGTTTATAAAGGCAAAAGAAAACTATATTTACGTTCCAGTATTTTAAGTAAAACAATAAGCATTATATCTGAAGCTGACAAGACAGCTATTACATTGAATTCACGAGTCTATGAAAATCCCATAACGTACAAAATATTGACTTGTGTATTATCTCACGCATTAAAATCATATTGATAGTCTTAAAGGTATCTAGTTTTATTATGTTTTCCTAGTACAATGATCGTTTCAATCAACGAGTTATGTAAACCGGCAATGTATTGGTAATGGAATTAATTAAATGTAATTATATTGTGTATTAAATAAATATCCGGTATTCATCTATTTCTATACTAATATTGTAAAGCTGAAGCATTTGTTTGAAGGCGCTAATCTCAGAAACCGCAGTGGTTTCTGAGATTAGACTGGTCCGATTCGAAAAATTCTGTTAGTGCTGGATCCGTTCGATCATTTATCTAAGAAGGCTATAGTCTATATCAGGAGTGGCCAACAAGTCGATCGCGCGACTAATTTTGGTCGATCTCTCGCAAGTTCCATGAGGGGGCGCATTCAATGCCAAATGTTTCTAGTACTTGATACAGGAATGAACATGTACGCAGCTCATGCTTCGAGTAGGAACACGTTCAGCGTGACCACTTTTAGTAGTTTTCTACTATTTTCAAGAGTGCACGGCGGTATAAAAGCACATTGCATAAACGTCCCCCTTCTTACCTAACAAACAGGTCCATCGCGACTCAATTTTAAAATAAAAAGTAGATCTTATGTGCACAAAAGTTGGCCACACCTGTAGGGTTACTCTTGAAAACAATCGCAATACCACTATAATTCCAATTCAAATCCTTGGATAACCTTAAAGTCTTACTCTTGAACACAATAACGTTGTTATTGGATTAACATCTGAATCACTCAATAATTGGCTACATTCGACGTGAAGTGAGCAGCGTTAACATCTGTCGTAGTGCTGTGGCATAGGGATCGATAAACTGTTGTTTAACTATTTCTAGTAAAATTTAAATAAAATACTGTTATTTCAAGGTAGTTTCACCTTAAAATTGCGTAAATAGAAACTAATTGACAATATTTACAATATAAAATATAAAGTGTAGTGGTTCATGTAACGGACTGCCGATCATGAGGTCTCGGGTTCGATTCCCGGTCAGGAAAATCATTTGTGTGATGTTTTTAATTGTCATACAAATGTTTGTACTGCGTCTGGGTGTTTACTATCTATTATAAGTATGTATTTACAAAAGAAAAGTAGTTTATGTATTATATCCGTATTCTGGTACCCATAACACAAGCATATAAGCTTAGCTTGGGACCAGAGGACGTTGTGTGAAATGTCCATGAATATTTATTATTTATTATTATTTATATTTCATTGTATTTTACCTAAAAAGACCTCAATTATGTAAAAAAATAATGTTGGCTTGGCTGTATAAGGTCCGCTCGTTGCTTACATTTATCTACAATTTAAAAAGTACTGTGATTGTGTTGATAAGGCGCGAGATTCGAATTTCAAAACTTTGTTTACTTATATTCTTGAGTCTTTTTTGAAAGAAATCTTTTCAAGTCAGGGACAAGGGTCTCAATTATGTGAAGTGTTTTATTTGTTGAGTGATTGTGATGCCAGTGAATCATGTGCATGGATGTTTGTACTTACAAATTAAATCCAGAGATTTAAAATTTAAAAAGCAACATAAAGCATAAAGGTGTCATCATGTTTAACTATACTACAAGGAAGTTTTTATTTAGTTCTCTATCTTTATCCAAGCTATCCTTTGTACATACTAGTTTATATAAGATGTGTATAAAAATATATAACAAAATACTTGACTATGAAAAATGTAAATAATGATAATAGGGTAGGTATAGATAATAGATTTTAAGAAAACCTTACAGAAATACCTAGTTAATAAATGTTATTATTAGTATTAATGACTTTTAAATGATAGATGTTAAGGTCACTTATTAAAATAATAGTTAGTCTATTAAATGAAGTAGTAATAATAGAGAGTACTATAGTATGATAATAGTTTACTATTTAGAAGATTTATGATTAGGTAAGTATTATGTTTATTTTGAGTCTAATTGTTTAGTTTGAAGTCATATTGCTGTGCCCTAAGGGCTCATGTTTCAGTCCATTTATAAATTATGTTATGTACCAACTTGTGAACAACATGAATGCAATAAATGAATGGATAAATAAATACCTAGGCACCTATTTTCCTGTAAGAGTATTAGATAAATAGACGGTTGATACAATTTATTTTTATTTACATCATCATTTATTATATTATTTATTTTATTACATTATTTATTGTACACCATTTAGTAAAACAATATAGAACATTATCATCATAAACATCACGCCTAATATTTCACAATTAGAAGTCCAAGCCAATTTAATTAAATTTCGTAAAATAACTCTGCTTTCGCTATAATTAGCTGTAAATTCATCGTCACCCATAGCAAAATCATTGGTCATATAATGTGCATAATGACACTCATATCTTCGTTGTTTCAACTCATTTCTATAAGCTGCGCGAAGAATGAGATATGGAAGAGACAGTCAAGCCATTTTTGTATATTACTTTACACCTATAAACAGTAAAATCAATCAAAATCACCTTCACAATTTCAAAAAAGTTGCTCTTTGGTTATTGTGCTAATCCCAATCTCTAACGCAATTTCTATTTCAATACGGAGCTGTCAAAAGGCGTCAAGAGTACGGTTTTGGCGACATTGACCAATCATGTTTAGTTCACTCAATATCAGCTCAGTATTAACACAATATGGCGCTAGTGTTGTGTTCAAGAGTACGAAAGGTGATGAAACGTCATAATCTCAATGCTAATGGATCGGAATTGTTTTCAAGAGTAACCCTACTGGTCTATATAACATCATGCTGCCACTAAGAGGAGTGAGTTAGTAGCCAAAAGTGTTGCAAAAATTGGGAAAGTGTTCTAAATTCCACGCGTACGAAGTTGTGTGCAGCAGCTAGTTATTTATACTTTGTTAGCTGTTCCAGTAAACATACTTTTCATAAACTCTATCACGATTGTTTTAGTTCATAATTATTATAATATATATTTAAGAGAGTTTTTATGTTTCTGTCAACATGGTCACGGGTTGGACTGAGTTGTGTAGTGTCTTTTGTGACCATTTATTTACAAAATATTGCTAAATTGTTTACTATATTCATATAATTAAAACTATCAAACAAATAGATCCATCATCTCATCTCCCCCATAGAACGCCACAACGCGCGGTCCTGCGCTAACTGCATCCAGCGGCCCCCGGCGTATTTGACGATATCGTCGGTCCACCTTATTGGGAGCCGCCCCACGCTGCGTCGTCCGGTTCGTGGTCACCACTCGAGGACCTTCCGTCCCCAACGGTCACCAGATCGTCGAGCGATGTGGCCTGCCCATTGCCACTTCAGCGTGATAACTCTTCGAGCTATGTCGTACACACCAGTCCTTCTACGGATCTCCGCATTCCGGATCTTATCACGTAGGGAAACACCGAGTATAGCCCTCTCCATAGCACGCTGCGCGACTCTGAGTTTTGTTATGAGGCCGACATTCAGAGACAGATAGATATAAGATTAAAAATAGGCAATGGTAATCTAAAAATTTTCACACACCTGCGAAAGTTATGACTTAAAAATCTTTCTTTCTTAAAAAGTGGACAGGCTTTACTAGAAACAGATGTTTAATATAGGATTTCAAACTTCGAAAGTATTGTCATAAATTCAGTTTAAAGTTGCGACAACCCTAACGTTACAGAAAATAATCTAAGTAGTAAAATAATTAAGATAATTAGAATTTGTTTTGGATCATGTATTGTTTACATTATAGTGACATATGTAAGAGTTAATTATAAAATATCATACAAATAACGGTAGCCAGGCAGTTCGAAGTATCTTTAGGGTAGACATAGACTGTTTAGTTCAAAATGGTGAATATTGGCAGATTAAGACAGTTTCATGCTGCATTTGCAAGTAAGACCTTCTCAAATTGTAATACTTTTTAAAAGTAAATGCGCTATTTAAGTAGTTAAGTATTTGGCACCATCATAGCCTAATCTTGTCGGTTGAATCTTGGTCGTACTAATTACACGGTTAAATTTGAAATAAATAATCAAGTTAAAAGCAATATCTTCTTGCAATGTTTTCTTGTTTTTAGGTGGCTTGGGCTGTTTTGCCATTGGAGTAATATTTACATGGCCGTCGTATACATCTGATTTATTTAGTTCCAATTCTACAACTCCTTTGTCTACGCCAATGACAAAGACACAGGGTGTTATGTTAGGTAGCTTACCAGCATTAGGTGGTGTATTAGGAACTGCTGTATCTGGTACGATACTTGATAAGTTTGGACGTAAAAATGGTGGCATTATACTAATGCTTCCATATGTGGTAAGTTATTATTTGTCTATTCTGTACTGTTCTACTTAAGTGTCTATTTTTTTCGTATTAAGGATATGCAGGAATTATATCTATTAATATTGAGAAATTTTCCGTTATATCTTATTGCTAATACTCAATTTTTCTTAAACACGCACAACGGGTCTTAAAATCTTGATTACGATACGGTTTGTTACGTTATGATATTTTAAATGGTTATTTTTTTAATCTACTAATGTTCAATTCACAAGTCAAAAAAAAGCAGCGCATAAAATTAAACATTTTGTTCGTTATAAAATTTTTCGTAGTAAACTGGTGTTAAATAGAAAAATGTTTCCTTATTCTAGTTATTTTTCTTCAGCCGTGATATTCTCATCAAATCCTTTATCTTTCATATCGTCTCTCACACAGTCCAACCAATGCCCTCCATGCCTCTTCATTACGTGCCCATACCGGAACAGACCTAGACGGTTACCTTTCAATTTTTCTTATTTTTATAATTCCTTTTTCTAGTTGTCATGGACAGTAATAGGACTAACATCATCCATATACGTGATATTAACAGCAAGGTTCTTGGGTGGCATAGCAACAGGAGCGTCAAATATATTAGCAACGCTGTTTGTATCTGAAGTATCTGAAGATTCTATACGAGGGGCACTAGCATCAAGTAAGAATTAAATTAATTTTGAGTACATTGAAAAATTTGCTGCATTCTGCCTTTGTAAAACTATACCTATTCTTTTTCGTTTTATACATAACTTTAATAAGCACTTTTGATGTTTCTTAAAAAATAGACATTTAATTTAGGCAACAATATTTTTTCGGATACCTTAACAAGACGTAGAGGTCTCTTATGTTCCCAAAAGTTTCTGTCGTCTGTGAAATATAAGACAAAAATTCAAAATTAAACCTGCAGTTCTATCGTGTCTACTTAATTTTGTGGCAGATAAATAATATTTTATTGCAAATGTGGGACATGCCACAAGGGAGTGCCATAATGCTAATCAAAAAGATAGATGCCAGATGCAGTGGGATCTATACGAGCTCAAAAGAAGAAGCAAAAAAAAGTAAATATGATGATGAAATGATGCTGTAATTTTAATTGTTCTTATTTCAGTTGCTACAACTTTGGTTAGTTCAGGGGTTCTATTCTCATATTTGGTTGGCTGGTTCCTTACCTATGAACTTATCATCTGGATAAATGTAACAATTAGCGTTGTGAGCATTGGTCTAATGATGTTGTTACACGAAACTCCTGTTTTTCTGCTGCAAAATGGAAAGACTGAGGTTAGTTGTGATATGAATATTTGATATAAAGCGATCAATTAATATCGGATGACCTCTAGACAGTTAAATTATATGAAACGAGGCGCTGAGTGATTAAAATGCCAATTTGATATTAGGGAGGCTGAATTAGGATTATTTGCAAGTCACTCATTAATGAACATATAAGATTATGAAAGGGGTCTTTGGGTAGGCGAAGTTTCATGCAAAGTATTATAGGTCCTTCTTATATAAAGTAAAATAATGCATTTAGGATAGTCAAATACAAAATGGATCACTCTTCTCCTTTTAGGCTGAATTTGTCACAAGATCTGGAATACTTTATGTTTCAGGAAGCTAAGTTATCAATAGCACGATATCGTGGTGAAGATGTGTCCTCAAAGGTTGTACTTGATGAATTATATAAACTTGAGAGGCAAATGTCTCCTGAAACAGACCTGAAATCTGCAATGGGTAAGTTATTAGCTTAGCGTAATGAAATAATCTACGGGTAGAAAATGTAGCAATCATCACAGCTAGCCATGGAGTTTCTATTTAACTTGCGAAAGACTTTCTCTTCTTTCGCGTATTTTCCTCTCTTTTCACTCTCTTTCTGCAGCAGATAAACGCCCCACTATTGGATAGGGCTCTCCTCTCCTTCGGGAGGGTTGTGGTCCACAGGGCCATGCTGATTCAATTAAGTAATTTATTTGCATTTCTTTTTCAGAAAAAGCTGTTTTGGGTAAACTTGAAACTGATAAATTAATAAAAACATCGCTACAGCCAGTCACTACGTCTACTAATACAGGAATGTCGGCATTTAAAATGATTTGTGAGTTATTTGGTATATTTAACATTTCTTTTCTTGAGTTATTCTTAGCTCATTCTTCTTAAATTCTTAACCCTTCTATGGTGTTTCGAGCTGTTTTTCCAAAATAACATTTATTTTTAATAAGAGGCATATCCTTTAATGAGTATGTCGTACCATATGTATCCCAAGTGACCCAAATGTTTAAAGAAAATTTTTCGTGTGAATATCTCAATTTAGAAAATACTCTTTAGATGGATGGAACACAAAGTTGATGTTACAACAAATCTGAGATTAGTTACCATTAACTTTACGATTATGGTCTGAATAGTCACTGCCTATCTTAATAGGAAAATGGCGCGATGATATAAAGATGTTGCACTAGTAAAATCAGAAGCCAGCATTTTAGTTCTTGTAGATGTCACTAAATTTTTTTCAATTATTTTTGCTTTTCAGTATATAATCCTACTGCCCGAAGACCATTTTTAGTGGTGACGACTATAATGACCACACAGGTAATATTTTTGTGTTCTTTCTGTTACAATGAACAATAATATTTTGTTCTGTTTGTTTATAAAATGTTAGGTTTCATATAAGATATTAATCTTATATGAAACCTAACATTTTTGTAACGTATTTACAAAAATTATTTTTGTTAAAATATTATTTTTGTTTGAAAACGTAAATACAAGACACTGACCCTCTTACACTTATAAGAGATATACAACACATGTAAATTAAAAAGCTTAGCTTGGGACCTAAGGTTATTGTGTGAACCGTCCATTTATTTGTGACAGCCAATGTTTGTTTATTGGTAACATAATAATATTTTCAATCAATTTAATCGCATATGTTTTTGACTTTTTTGAGTAGACACACTTGCATTCTTTGTCTAATTAAATCAAATAAAATGCTGCTAGAGAACAGAGTACTGTCATAGCCAATAAAATAAAGTCAATACACGATTGCAATGAAATTTTCAATCAATAGGTAATTCTATTTCACTTCTATTGCATTGAGTTTTAAACACTGATGTTACACTTGCTTATAGCAGAATGGGACAGCTACCGCATCAAGCGCATGCGGGAAAGAGAGAAGTGACGTCCTTTACTTCAATATACTACCATAAGGTGAGCTCTCTTGGAACTGGGAATAAGTCATTATTTGATTACCTGAATGAAGGTGATAAAAAGTTACAAAAACTTCTTGCGTTCAAAATATTAAGTACTTATTTCACCTTTTTCCTGTAATTTCTTTTATAACATGAACTTATCAATTGCCTCCTTTACGCAGATGATGCAAAGAGTTGCAAGAACTGGTGACTAGAATGAATCAATCAGCATTGAGGATAAAGGGAGTGAAGATAAACGTAAGCAGTGCAAAAGCTACGGTCTTTGAAATATAGAACTGTATATGTCTGTATTTAATATTAGGATAGATTTTCGTATTGAAATTTTCGTGAGTTTGAGTCTTATATTACCGGCTAACACGCACTGGTGTGAGTTAGCCGGTAATATAATATTTCTAATTAGGATAGATGATGAAAATATGACATGAGTAAAAGGATTTTGTGTTACGAAAGATTGTGAAGGAATTTTGATAGATTTAGATACAAAAAAAATATATCAGGGAAATAAGTAAAATATAATAATAGGAATATAGTAATAGGTGTGAAAGTTATGTAGAATAAAATAACATGTGACATCATAATTATGTGTGTTAATATTATGTTTTTGTCATATGGAAAAGTTGGATCAAAGACTGCACAGAATGTGTGTTAGACAGTACTAGTTGGTACTTTACAGTGTTTGACTAATGACCATGGCAAAGAGTTGTGTTACGGTATGTATTACTTTTTTGAGAACACAGATTAAGGGTTTAGCAGCTATGGGTCTCTAAGATTAAGCGGCTTTCGTGCATTTTTAGTATTTATCATGCAACTCAATCATATTTTCTAAGGAGTTCAATTAGTAAATTTTAATTTAAAAAAAGGAATGCAAAAAGTCAAAGACACATGCGTTAAAATAAGTTGAAAAGTATTTCTATTTAAGAATTCACTACCAATCTAGCGACTTCCAATTTTTAACACGCTTACATAAGTTCGGTATGTATCTATCAATGTATTAATCTATGTAACGGAATTTGAAAGTGATTTTCACCCACTTGCAGTAGTCGGATTGATCTGAAATTTTGCACACAAAACAAGGACCGATGACAGTGCAATAATAAAAAAAACATTCAGGATTTTCAAGTGTGTTTTTTTAGTTTTTGAACTAAGTAGATTATTTTTCTTATTTGCAGATATTCATGGGTATGTTGTCCATTCAAGTGTACGCGAGCACAGTATTTACTGAAACTGACCCTGAAAGATCTGAATTATATACAGTTATATTTGCTGTTGTACAATGTGTTGGATGTGTTGTATCCGCTGTTGTAACTGATAGGACAGGAAGAAGAGTGAGTAGCGCCAAATAAAATTTTTAATCACATCAAAGAGAATTCATAAGTTCTTTCTTTACCCCATATATCCCGTATCCCATAAAGAAATAAAGTAAAAATATTTGAAATTATAAGCCGCTGATTTATAGGTTTAAGAATATTATCAATTTTATTTTACTTACACAAATAATGATCTGAAATTTTTGTTTCAGTTCCTACAAATTGGTTCATCGGTAATATTAGCTCTGTGTCTTGCTGGGCTAGGATATTTACTGCAGTACAAAGTGGCTCCGTCTTGGGTGTCTATGCTATTCATAATGATTTTCTGCTTCTTTTTTATGGTCGGAGCTGGTTCTATACCATATATCTTGTTAACAGAAGTATTTCCACCACAGGTACGAAGAATGAATTGTTATGTTTTTTATTTACCTAAATAGAAATCTTCTTCTGCTAATTTCGTAAAAAGGATTAAATAATTATCTTTAGAAATAGCATTCAAATCTGTCATCATCACCAGCTAAGCCCAGCGTTTTAGTTAAAATATTGTCTCATGAAATAAATTTCCCAAACTCCTGTTGTCGGCTTGGTCCAAGATCCACGATCCAAGCTAACCCGGCACTATACCGAAGACATCCCGGACGTCAGCCTGTACGAGATCAGAATGGCTCTCAAGCAGCTTAAAAACAGTAAAGCACCGGGCGATGACGGAATCACTACGGAGCTACTGAAGGCGGGCGGCAAGCCGGTCCTTGTGGCCCTTCAGAAGCTGTTCGATTCTGTCATCTCCGGGGATATTGTTCCAGAGGCGTGGACCAGAAGCGTGGTGGTATTGTTGTTCAAGAAGGGCGATAAAACCCGCTTGAAAAACTATCGACCTATCTCGCTCTTGAGCCACGCCTATAAGTTGTTTTCGATAGTCATTACAAATCGACTCTCGCGCAGGTTCGACGACTTCCAGCCCGAACAAGCCGGTTTCCGAAAAGGCTTTAGTACCATAGACCACATACATACGCTGCGCCAGATTATACAGAAGGCTGAGGAGTATAATCGGCCTCTGTGTCTAGCGTATGTGGACTATGCGAAGGCCTTCGATTCAGTCGAGACTTGGGCGGTGCTGCAGTCCCTCCAGCGGTGCAAAATTGACTACCGATACATCGAAGCGTTGAAGTGTTTGTATAGAAACGCCACCATATCAGTCCGAATCCAGGATGGGAGCACAAGACCAATTCTACTGCAGAAGGGTGTCAGACAGGGGGATGTAATTTCCCCAAAACTGTTCACCGCTGCATTGGATGACGTCTTCAAGCTCCTCAATTGGGCCGGACTCGGCATCAACATCAACGGCGAATACATCACTCACCTTCGATTTGCTGACGATCTCGTGGTCATGGCAGAATCCCTGGAGAACCTTGGCACATTGCTCAATGACCTCAGCAGTGTCTCCCAATGGGTTGGTTTGAGGATGATCATGGATAAAACTAAGGTTCAATGTCCATGTCACTCCAGCACCAGTATCTGCTGGGAATGCGATTCTCGAAGTTGTCGATCATTATGTCTACCTAGGACAAACAGTCCAGTTGGGCAAATACAACTTCGAGAAAGAGGTCAACCGACGAATCCATCTCGACTGGGCAGCATTCGGGAAGCTTAGGCACATCTTCACGTCCAAAATACCTCAGTGTCTGAAAAAAAAGGTCTTTGACCAGTGTGTGCTACCAGTGATGACTTATGGAACTGAGACGTGGTCTCTGAATGTCGACCTCATAACAAAACTCAGAGTCACGCAGCGTGCTATGAAGGGCTATGCTCGGTGTTTCCCTACGTGATAAGATCCGGAATGCGGAGATCCGTAGAAGGACCCGTGTGTACGACATAGCCCGAAGAATTAGCACGCTGAAGTGGCAATGGGCAGGCCACATCGCTCGACGATCTAATGACTGTTGGGGACGAAAGGTCCTCCAGTGGCGACCACGAACCGTACGACGCAGCGTGTGGCGGCCCCCAACAAGGTGGACCGACGATATCGTCAAATACGCCGGGGGCCGCTGGATACAGTTAGCGCAGGACCGCGCGTTGTGGCGTTCTATGGGGAGGCCTATGTCCAGCAGTGGACTGAGAAAGGTTGATGGATGGATGGATGGATGGATGGAATAAATGATCGCAGGATCTACTGCTGTGTTGTTCTTGCAAGCCAATGTTCATTACCGAACTGTTACAGGATCTTGGTTGTATCGGTGATTGTACGCAATTTAGAATCACATTGAAAGTATTACTCTATCTGAAAATTTCTTAATATTTTCTTTTCAGGTTATAACATTGGCTAATGTGCTAATCATGGAATTGGTATGTTTGTGGAATTTCTTCGCCATAGCAGTATTCTCTTACATCATCGATTGGTTGGGTATCTCCGGAGCTTTATATGGATTTAGTGCAATGAGTTTATTAAATGCCGTCATAAGTCATATAATTTTACCAGAAACAGCTGGACTATCAAAGGAAGAAATTGAAAAAGCGTTTTTGTCAAGACGGAAGAAATAAAATTTGTATTGTAACTTCATTTAGACATGATTAAATGTATATTTTTGTATTTATAGGTATATATTATCAGTTGTAACTCACAGCTTAGAATGGGTTATACCGACTCGGTACAATCGACCCTAACTGTGAGTTTTAGGTGGTGATACATTTAAAATACATTTAACATTATGATAGTTAAAATTATACCTAGTCCGTCTATAAATATTAGGAAATGAAGTAGGTTTAGCTTAATGACACAAACGTAGAAGTTATTATGATTTTGAAGTTATAATGTCTTGATTAATTAACAAGAAAGTTGTCATTAGTATTTGTAATATAAAAATTGCCAGAGGCCAGGCTTTTGTTATTATTAAATTAATGAACCTTATTTTAGACAATTCGTATTATATTTAAGTTATGTTACTTACTCAATAATTATTATTAAAATCAAAAGATTTTGTTGAAAAATAAAGATTTTTATTAAACCTTTGACTGTGAAGATGACAGATCGAATTATTTGCTGCGTAATGTAACTCTCAATTGATAAATTAATATTTCCTTACTAGGAATGAATCCCCTCCGTAGTATGTTACGTAGCTAATATGGATATTATCTTACGAAGTAGAAGAGTATTGGTAGTCTCTTTGACTGGTTTGAAGGTGACTTTTAGTTTAAAGAATTTTGTTTCTTGTAAATATTATCTGCTTGAAAAATCTATTAGCATTCATTATTTACGTATTCTTTACCACCAAAATAGGGATTATTAAGTCTAATTTTATTTTGTAGGAACCATTTATTTATTCTTGATTAGTCAATTGCAGTCCTATTTGTATATTTTTCTAACAGACAGTTAAATTGTGATGTGAAAAAAGTCGAAAAAAGAAAATTTTAAAATGACGAGCATCATGATTGTAATCCATGGATTAGTGTAAGTAATGGTGTGATAAAAGAATCATTTTTAAATCTAACAGTGTAATAAATAGCTCAGACATAGCTTATTACAAACATGATTACATAGTATGAGATGCGGAATTTATGTTTGTCTTTTTCAATAAACCAATAGTTACTTTGATAAGAGTTTTGTTAGCCAAAATCATTTCAATATTCTTTAGTTTTGGGAATTCCCGCGATCATTACAGTGCTCGATTAAAAAAGAAATATTTCAAGTTGTAAAACAACCAGCATTCAGTACAATGGGACTGCTATATCAACTTATTGGTACAGGCATAAGTAAGTTTAATAAATGCTTGGCAATTGTTTTAACAAGCTTTTTTAGTCTTTTTCCAAAATGAATTCTATAAAATAAACCAGCATCGAAATTTTATCCATTCAGAAATTTAATTCATAACGGTTTCCTATCGCAGACCTAAGAATTTTCTGTCAGCATTTTATACGATGAGAGATTAAGTTTATATTTGGTAAAATTAAACGGGCTGCTTTACTCATATTTGTGTGGTATAAATATTGACGTATCGTTGGTGCTGTATGAGAAAGCTAATAAAAAAAACTAAATTGGACCCTAAATTAACACACGTGGCTGGCGTGTTTTATTGGACAAAAAGCACATTTGTTGAATAAGGGGAAACTTGTGTTCACCATTGATATTTCTGGAACAAATGAGAGTTATCTTCGTCGTTACTTTTGCATGTATGTTCTTGTGTGAGCTTATATCGCCACGGATTTTGATGCGCTCTTTTTAATAGAAAGAAAGGTTTAAGAAGATGGCTTTTTTGTATAATTTGTTAAGGCTTGGTGTATATTGGGGAGGGGAGCTCTGAACTGTAAACTCAGGTGAAATCGCGGGCATAAGCTAGTTGATGACAATTGATTGTACCTTACCAGCAACACTAAATATATGCCGGACAGCGTTTATTAATATGAATCTCTTATTTTCCTCAGTTTGTACTCTGGGTATAGATATGGGGTTCATATTTACATGGCCAGCATCTACTATATCGCTCTTTGAATCCCAGAACACTACATTAAATAGACCTATGACAGCTACGGAAGTATCGCTACTTGGCAGTTTATCGTCAATGGGAGCATTAATCAGCACTTTACTTGGTGGTTTTTTATTGGATAAAATTGGAAGAAAAAAGTGTGCTATTGTTATTAGTTTGTTTATGATTGTAAGTATAATTCGATATTAATAAGAGACATATGCTTTCATTAAGAATTTTATTAATATCAGACTAAGCTCAAAATTTTCAGCATACTAAAGCACGAGTTTTTTTAATGTCTTCGTAAACAGCGCGCATAGTATTGTTTTTTCGGCATCATTTTAAATTTTTTCCTGGGCAACAAAATGGGCGATGGATGAAAGACGAATGCACGTTGCGGAGATGCGAATGTTGAGATGGATGTGTGGCGTCACGCGAATGGATAAAATAAGGAATGAATATATTAGAGGAAGTCTGAAAGTGATGCCAGTGACTGAAAAATTTAAGAACGAGCGGACGTCCTGGTATGGGCATGTTATGAGACGAGAGGAAAGTAATGTCGTTAGGAGAGTTCTGAGTATAAATGTGGAAGGAAAAAAGTCTAGAGGAAGACCTAAGAAAAGATGGATGGACTGTGTGAAAGAGTACATGACAGAAAGAGGAGTTGACACAGACATGACGGCTAATAGAAGACTGTGGAAGAAAAAGACATGTTGCACCGACCTCAAATAATGGGATAAGGGCAGGAGGACGATGAATTAATTTTTTTCCGAAATTTCCGTTGTTAAGCCTTTTAAAACAGATATTAATAATTATTTTATCACCACGCTTATGTTAGTTCGGAACGTATCTATCAATGTATTAATCTATGTAACGGAATCTTTGTGAGTGATTTTCACCCACTTGATGGATGAATCTGAATTTTGCACAAGTGTTAAGTATCGATGACATTGCAATAACGAAAAAAAAAATATTCAGGATTTTCAAGCGTGTTTTTTAGTTTTTTAACTAAGTAGATTATACTGTTAAGTTTAAGCGGAAATTAGTAATCAATAATTTTTGCGCCTGGTTTGCACGTATAGTCTTAGTACTTATCTATCATCATCATCATCATAACATCACGCCTTTTTCCTATGGGGGTAGGCAGAGACTATAGAGCGCCATCTGCTATGATCGAAGCATACTTCCTTGGCTTCATCCACACTCATACATCTGGTCATACATGCCCGACGGTTGTAAGTGCTACGCACTTGCCCCTTTTGGAGTATCCCGGCGATGACATCGGAGTATATTTTTCTCGGGCGTCCTCTCCCAGCATTTCCACTTACTTTCGCCGTGTATATGCCTTTCGTTAAGCGTCTCTCATCCATCCTCTCCACATGACCAAACCACCTAAGCATACTTATCTCCACCTTAGTCACTACATCCTCTTTCAGACCGCAACGTTCTCTTATAGCTTCATTTCTTAATCTATCTTTCAATGTCACACCACACATACTTCTCAAAGAGCGCATCTCTACAGCATTTATTCTACTTTTGTGCTTCTCCTGCCACACCCAACATTCGCTTCCATACATAAGCGTAAGTAACAACACGCCATTGTGGATCGCCGTTCGAGCCTTTTCAGTAATCGCTTGGTTAGCCACAATAGCATGCAAGGCACCATTCAGCTTATTTCCCGCTAACACCCTTCTTTCCACATCAGCATCAATCTTACCATCTCTTGTAAAACACTTCCCAAATAAACAAATTCTTGTACCTGTTCCACAATTTCATTATCTATTTTAATATTACACGCAGACATACACTCCTCTTATTCAAACAACATAACTTTCGTCTTGTTTACGTTTACTTTCATTCCTTTTAGTCTAAATGCTTCATTCGTTCTAGTTACCATATCTTGCAATTCTTCCGCAGATGGTGCAAGGAGAACTTGATCATCCGCGTAAAGAAGACACTTGATAGGCAGCTCACCCATAACTAATCCATCATCACTCTCTCTCAAATCTACCAGACAACTATCCGTGTATAGATTAAACAGCCATGGTGACGCTACACATCCCTGTCTCACACCCCTAGAGATACTAAACCAGTCAGTGTATGCCCCATTTATCCTGACACAGGCTCTGGAATCCCTATAAAGAGATTTCAGTGCCTGCACCAAGCGCCTGTCAACTCCATACATAGATAGTGTCGACCACAATTCGTCCCTCCACACGCTATCATATGCCTTAGAGATGCATGCTATGCCATGCCCAGTATGCCTTCTATACAGTATGTATGTATAGAAGGCATACTTATCTAATGTACAAAAAATCTTTTTTCAGTTATTTTGGACGATATTAAACATTAGCAGGCAAGTTGAAATCGTTTTAACCAGTATTTTCATATCAGGGATGGCCAGTGCTGTTGTACTTGTAGCATCAGTCTACATTAGTGAGATTTGTCAAAAGTCTATTCGTGGTGCAATGGCATCAGCTAACATGGTCTCTTATGGTATTGGTTTGCTGCTCTCCTACTTACTTGGTGGATATCTATCTTATGATATGAATTTATATGTTGGACTTACCCAATCGGTCTTGAGTGCTGCTCTGTTATTCTTATTAAAAGATTCTCCAAGTTATTTAATGCAAAATGGGAGGGAAAAGGTAAATAAATATTATGTATGTATAGAGTAACTAACCTGAGTGCACAGTCTCTTTACAAAGATCTTTCTAAAAGACTGGTCATGTTCAACAGGCCGGCCTGTATTTGGCAATCCGTATAAGCATTGCTATACAACATGGCAATGCAGCCAGTCTTTTGAGCACGTTGTCTAATGACTGCGATGCGGACGAACATTTTGATGCCTAATTTTAACATTTTTTTATTGTGTTGAGGATTATTATAATAATATGTATTAAGTATCTTTACTTATTATAAAACAAAGTCATTATTTTTCTATGTATGTCCCTATTTTAGCTTATATCTTCAAAATTACGCAACGGATATTGATGCGGATTTTTTTAAATGATAGAGTGGTTCAAGAGCATGGTTTTTATGATAGTTTCTTAAGGCTTGGTTGCTGAATTCCACGCCTACGAAGTTTAGGGCAACATCTATAAATAATAATTAGCCGCAATATCTTTATGTTTAATTATGTATTATTTCAGGAAGCAGCAGAAGCGATAGCATTTTTCAGACACGTTAATGTTACTGATAAAGAAGTTATAGAAGAAATAAGCACAATAAAACGTGCTTTAAACTCCCAAGTGGACGGTATGTTGATTTTTAATAAACAATACTTATGCTCATTATCAACTGTACAAAAAGTTCAATCAAATTGGTGTTACTTTTGGGCGCTACGATAAATATGGACGATCGCAAAATTTATTTTTATAATCATTTGGTGCTTGTCCGTGTGACGAATTAAGAATATAAGTGTCATCACCCCATTTCCTTCCCAGGATGCTGTAAAAGCCAGCTAAAAGAAATTGTACACAGCTAACATCCGGTTTTTTCAATTCCGGCTTGGTCAATACGTCATAGTATATCAAAATCCTTCCCAAAATGTAGGAAGTCCGTGTCCAACAGTGGGACGTAATTTGGCTGGATAAAAAGATAGAGTGAGAGAATTTATTTTAAAATTATAAATAATTTATTAATCCAGTACTAAGTCACATAAGTTTACACTCACTAAAGGTACGTTTCAACTGCGTAAAATGAGTTGACTTCGTTTTTCATTAGATTATTTTAAGCTCTATTTATGTTAGTAACTATTAAAAGCGATATAACATTATCGTTACAGAATCGACACCAGAACAAGAGAAGCTTCAGATGGATTTAAAACCTGCTGAAAAAATGTCTTTCTGGAGATTTATGAGTGAGTTGACATGTCATTTTCTTTCTAACTGATACATTGGAATTTCCTAAACCCAAAATGTTTTTTCATATTGATAACTGTCTTAAATATCTGATGAATCAGTCTTTGGGGTTTTTAAATGTCTTCTTATATTATTTGGACCATATAGTTAAGTTATTGGAAGCTAACCTATTAATTGTTTTAATTGTTTCCACAGAAAAATCGAAATCAACTCGCCGAGCATTATTTATAAACATTTTTATAATAACGGCTGCTGTATTCCAAGGTCTGGTTGTTGTTCAAATATACGTTGAGGTGCTGTTTAAAGAAGCTGTACCTTCTATGTCTCCTACTTTGGGCAGTGTTGCTTTGGCTGCTGTGTCTGTCGTTAGTGGAATAGTTGCTGGTTATATGACAGATATGGTCGGGCGAAAGGTGAGCTTTTTGATTTTATGTATGCTTCTACTTGCAAATACGCTAGGGACCACTAGATGCAATTAGCGCAGAATCGCGGGTTGTGGCTGTGTTGATGGATAGATGGATGCTTTTTCTTCATGTTATTGTTACCCTTAAATTTCAATAAAGAAATGCAACAGTTTAACCTTTTGGTAAACTTGAAACTAAAACCTTAACCATACGACTGGTCAGCGTGCTATTGTAGAGTTTAGATAAAAATAAATATACTCTTGATTTAGATGTGATTCTTTCTAAACAATAGGATGCCATGGACTATGGATGAAAAAATAAAAAGAAATTATAATACTTTCTCCAAGCTTTGACGGGCCTCGTGATTGAGTGGTTCGTGTAACAGACTGCCGGTAACGAGTTCGCGGGTCCAATTCCCGCGCAGGACTTTGTGTGATATTTATAAATGTTATACAAATGTTTGTACTGCGTCTGGGTGTTTACTATTCATCATAAGTATGTATTTACAAAAAATAAGTATACGCAGTTTGCCCGTATTCTGGTACCCATAACACAAGCTTGGGACCAGAGGATGTTGTGTGAATATCCATGAATATATATTTATAAGCATTTTCCATTCTCAGTGCCCCAAAAAGTGTTTGTAATATTGACTATTTTTTACAGCCACTAATAATCTACGCATCGATAGGCACAGGTATAAGCTGTGTAATACTAGGAACGCAGATGCATTGTCATTGGGGTCCCACATGGATTACCGCAATATTTTTATATGTATTCCCTGTGATGTATACTCTGGGAGCAGGAACAGTGCCTTTTGTTTTACTGGCTGATTTCTTCTTGCCTGAGGTAATCTTCTGTATAGTTGTTCATCCTAGTTTTCTTAAAACTTAGTTTAATAATTATTAAGAAAGTCGTGATCAGTAAGAAAGAATTTTAGAAAGAACTTATACGTCATAATATTTTCTTCACTTAACACTTGCGCGACTCGTTTGTTTAAATAAAACTACTTTTTACGGAAATTTAAAAACGCGTATATTTGTTTTAAATTTAAAATTTAACACAAAAATATGCGTCTAAATCCGTAAAAAGTAGTTTTATTTAAAGAACTTATACACTCACCTTCAATGCCTGACGCAATAGTTGGTAGTGATTTTTACATCAATATTATCGTCGACATGTACATATTAACACAGCTAGTAGGTATAGAAAATGAAGAATTAGGGATATTTTTTTTGTTTACTCAAAATCTACTAAATATATTTTAATTCTGATTTATGTGTTTCTATATATAATAGTTACTTATGTTTTTAAAGTTGTTTCATTAGTTAATACGCGATTATAAACCAACAAATGAAAAAAATAAAAAATTTGAGAGGTTGTTTCGCTAAGATTTTCTATCGAGAAAACTTTTTTCAATCGCGTTTCTGAGTTTATGCGATCCTAGATCATATATTGAAAAAACATATACTTAAAAATTAGAGCTTTAGCCATTCAATCTAAAGAAACAATGAAAACTTCGTATGTAGAAAAATGCACGAAGCTATTTTGGTATCCTCTTAAGAATACTCAAAACCGATATCAATTTCTTTCCATGTGTAATGGAAGAGACATTTAAGGGATTAAAAAATGCAGATAATTTATGTATCTGCATTGTTAACTGCCATGGAAAAAAAAACCTCAGAACGATGTAAATCAAATACATACTCATATGAATGGTTAGCTTAGAGCAGTAATAGAACTAAGAACAGATTAGGCATTTGTTATATATTATGTCTCTTAAGACAAATGTGTCCAATAATGGGATGAGTACATCCATAGCAGAAATGATCTTTGTTTGGTTAACTACGCAATGTTGTGAGTCCGAGTCGGCCTCTTGATAATATACTTACATCTCATTTATTCTCATTTCAGGTTAAAAGTATCGTTTCCATGTTGATCGTAGAATGGGCATGGCTTTGCAATTTCGTCATTCTATTCATCTTCAACCCAATACTTAAAGCCACCGGTTGGGGACCAGTGTTCTATATTTTCTCAGCATTTTGCTTTATGACTTCTGCTTTTTGTGTAGTTTTCTTACCAGAGACAAAAGGATTAACAGTCGATGAAATTCAGCCATTGTTACTGAAGAAAAGACGTAGGGGCAATTTGTTTAAGATTTGAATAATTTTTGATAAGTTAAATGTTACGAAAAATATTATATTTGTTTTATTGTACCTATCTGTAATATTAATATTGAAAATTACTTACACAAACTTGAAATAGCACTTGGTATTTAAAAATATGTCTGTAATATTTGATCACAATACAGGCATCCTTGCTGGTCACTACTTGAAAGAGCTTCTATAGATCACAATCTCAATCAGGTACTTACCTCCTAACATTGACTACCTTAATCTGAATAAAAATACTAAATCACTGAACAAAAATCTTCCTTATCAGTGTTTAGTGCTTTTTGTTTTTCCTGTTTAGTGTTTTGTATACCTAATTTAGGTTAAAAAAATTTAATGATATTAAATACCTCGAATAAAAAGAAGATGACTGAAGCAAAAAAATGTATACATTAACTGATTATTTGTTTCTTAAATAGATACATAACTATGATATCCAACAAGACAACTATACCTCATTAAAATAATAAAAATGAATGTATTTATATCTTTTTATTACTTATATAAGCTTTTAAATGCGCCGTACTTCTTTATAAAACGCAATTAGTTGTATGTCTGACATATGTATGTGCTAACTCTGCAACGCCTAAATTTAACCAAATTAAAACCAACGATAGTATATTTTGGTTTAATCGCTATTCTGTTATATCAAAATCAAAAATCATTTATTCAAGTAGGCATAATATATTCTTTTACTGCCAAAAAAAAAGCTCCTATGATATGTCCAAAAATTTTTTTCCCTACCACCTGTTCAGGACTTTTAATCCGCTGAGAAGAACCGGCGTAAGAAACTCAGCAGATATCGTTATCTTTTGTCATATTAATCTTTTTAGGGTTCCGGACCCAAAGGGTAAAAACGGGACCCTATTACTGAGACTTCGCTGTCCGTCCGTCCGTCCGTCCGTCCGTCTGTCACCAGGCTGTATCTCAAGAACGGTGATAGCTAGAGAGTTGAAATTTTCACAGATGATGTATTTCTATTGCCGCTATAACAACAAATACTAAAAATAAAATAAAATAAATATTTAAGGGGGGCGCCCATACAACAAACATGATTTTTTTACCGTTTCTTGCTCGATACTAATAACGTTGCCTTATGTTGCATAGATAGATAGATAGTACCATTGTACGGAACCCTTCGTGCGCGAGTCCGACTCGCACTTGACCAATTATTTTAAATAATCATTACAATGGTTCTTACAATTTATATAAATTACAATTATAATAATATGTGTTGCTCTGGAACAACTTACTCCCAAGTTTTATTGTCATTAACATAGTATGAAATTTTATAATACGCCTTTTTACATAGTTTAGATTTTACAAATTTTTTAAACTTAGATTTATTTAATTCTTTCACATCATTAGGAAGTTTGTTATAAAAACGTATACCATGCCCCATGAAAGAGTTACTTATTTTGTGGAGACGAGTAACATGCATTACAAGATTGTGCTTATTTCTCGTGTTAAGGGCCTACATCAATATTATCGTATATCATCGCCGACACGTACATATTAACACAGCCAGTAGGCACAGAAAATGAAGAATTAGGGATACTTTTCCTATTTACTCAAAATCTACTAAATATATTTTAATTCTGATTTACGTGTTTCTATATATAATAGTTACTTATGTTTTTAAAGTTATTTCATTAGTTAATACGCGATAACAGACCGACAAATGAAAAAAATAAAAAAATTGAGAGGTTGTTTCGCCAAGATTTTCTATCGAGAAAACTTTTTTCAATCGCGTTTCTGAGTTAATGCGATCCTAGATCATATATTGAAAAAACATATACTTAAAAATTAGAGCTCTAGCCATTCAATCTAAAGAAACAATGAAAACTTCGTACATAGAAAAATGCACGAAGCTATTTTGGTATCGTCTTAACATTATGGTAGTCGCTTTTCTTTTTAAAGTGCTGAATATTATTATGAATGTACAATAAATTTTCATATATATATTGTGAAGCGACTGTCAAGATATATACATACAATCATTTTAATACGTTCTTGACAAACAACTGTGAGATAAAAATTTACGTTTACAA
This sequence comes from Orgyia antiqua, assembly GCA_916999025.1. Classification (NCBI taxonomy): domain Eukaryota; kingdom Metazoa; phylum Arthropoda; class Insecta; order Lepidoptera; family Erebidae; genus Orgyia; species Orgyia antiqua. The sequence goes on from OU779871.1 coordinate 29,555,122, forward strand.
CGAATACGTAACGTATGAAATATGGATTTAATACCTAGCATTAAAGTCGTAATTAAGGATTTTCTATAAACTTTTATTATGTTTTCGCACAACGATCACTTTATAGAGAGACAGACATTAACAGCATGTTCAACTTTATTGGTGACAAAAATATGTAGAAAGTGTCTAAAGAAACAAATATTACGCGTGCTCTATTTGGGCATGCATATTACAGATTCTTCTCCATCTCATTGTGCCATCTCCTACAGGAGGTTGGCGATCATCATTGGGATCTTCAATTTATTGTCAGCTCTTAACAGGGAGAAAACTAAACAGTAAAACGTTTAGGAGATAAGATAACAGCATAGTGTATTCCAAGTTCAACATTTCAAAAAGCCATGAATGTTTTAATTTCTTTTATGGATAATAAATAAATAAATATTCATGGACATTTCACACAACGTCCTCGGGTCCCAAAGCTAAGCTTATATGCTTGCTTTTTTTTTGTAAATACATACTTATAATACATAGAAACACCCAGACGCAGTACCAACATTTGTATAACAATTAGAAATATCACACAAATGATTGTCCCGAGCGGGAATCGAACCCGCGACCTCTTTATCTGTAGTCCATTACATAAACCACTAGACCACGAAGCCCTACAAAATTATACTGCCTGCAACTTCGTATGCGTAGGATAGAAACCAAACCGAAATATTCAAAAAGCCATCCTCATAAACCACTCTATCTATTAAAAAAACCGCAACGAAATCCGTTGCGTAGGTTTCTTTTATGGCTAGGGTTAGGCAAATGACTACACTCCACCTGATGTTAAGTGAAGTGCAATCCAAATGTGAGGACGGCTAGTACAGTGTGAAAGCACTAGCCACCCACCTTGCTGGCCCGAAAGGTGCCTCTTCACGTCTCGCTTGAAAGACCCCATGTTGTAAGTAGAAGGGAACACGTGCGCAGGAAGCGAATTTTTAATAAGTAGTTATGAAGACATAAGCTCATATAGGGCCATACAAACAAAAATGACGATTTCGAATTTGTTTTATAATAAGTAAGAATTCCTGAACGTTATTGGTAGCTACTCTTAAAAACTTTTGAAGGCAGTTACGAGTACAACTATACTATTAATATTTCTTTATTTTCTCGATGATAGCTCCTGTTTTCTTTGAATGAGGGCAAATAATAAATAAATGGATAAATTGTATCTGTCATTGCGAAAGACGATTTCTGGTTGATGATTGTTCACGCAAATAGTATCTTGTTGACACTACATACGTTAGAAATTGTCAAAGTAGAATGAAACTATAGTCCAAGAATTGCCTTTATATAAGCGTAATTTATTACCGCTTTTTATGCTAGTTTAAGAGTTACGTTAAAAATGTTTGCTTTGTTTGTATAAACAGAAATATTGACATCCTGAACTTGACACTTTTAATTAAAAAAATGTATGTAGTCGTGTGTCTTGATGATTGATTGTCTTGTCATGTTTGATTCTTATTACCTATTTTAAGTAGTAAAGGAAAAGAGAAACAAAAGTTATAATAACCCAACATAATTATGTAGTTACTAGCTGACCCGGCAAACGTTTTGCCATACAAATGCCAGGGGTTGACAACTCTTATTACTTAGAGGTTTGAAAAATAGACAATAGCCAATTCTCAGAATTACTGAATATGCATAAAAATTTCATAAGAATCGATGAAGCCGTTTCGGAGGAGTATGGGAACAAAAATTGTAACACGAGAATTTTATAGTTATGAAATGTTGTTAATATAAAGGTTAAACTCAGTCATAACAAACTCATAACAAAACTACAGAGGCGCGCGGCGTGCTATGGAGAAGGCTATGCTCGGTGTTTCCTTACATGATAAGATCCGGAATGCGGAGATCCGTAGAAAGATCGTTGTATACGACACAGCCCAAAGAGTTAGCTCGCTAAAGTGGCAATGGGCAGGCCACATTGCTCGACGATCTGATGACCGTTGGGGAGGGAAGGTCCTCGAGTGGCGACCACGCACCGGACGACACAGTGTGGGGCGGCCCCAAACAAGGTGGAGTGACGATATCGTCAAATTTGCAGGGGGCCGCTGGATGCAGTTAGCGCAGCACCGTGCATTGTGGCGTTCAATGGGGGAGGCTATGTCCAGCAATGGACGAAGAAAGATTGATAGATGGATGGAAATGCTATTTAACTCTAAAAGAGTTAAAAATTCTTGAAATGCCAATAAATTTAAATAAAGAAATATGTATTTTATTTAGATAATTAAGTCAATATATTTAATGTTAGAGGTTAAGACATTGAGGAACTAGGCAAATATTAAGCTAAGTTTGCTAACCCGTGATATAGCTACATAAAGCTGACCAAGCGAAAAACAGTTAACGGTTATATTTACAACCGCAATTTTCAGTCAATCAGTTGCATTCAGAAATAACACAGGCTTATTGGACTCTTGGAATTATACATGCTTATTAGACTGACTCTTAGTACTAAAACGAAAATTATTTAGGGTAGTTGATGGGCTGTTCCACACGCTGTTAAAATCTGAGCTTCGAATACATTACTCTGTAAGTTAGTAACTTTCAGTCTTATTCCACTATAAAAGTTTGGTGGATTTACTTAACTAAGTAGCATTATCGTCACCTCTCCAGCCCATTAACGTCCACTGCTGAGTACCGGCTTCCTCCACTTTGGGAGGGACTATGGTCTACTATGCAGCGCTGACCACTTTTAATTCTGGTAATGGCAAATTTGAAGATATGAGTTTTTTAAAAGCTCTATATGGTTGTAACTGTAAACAAAATTAGCATAAAAAACATGAATGATAGTATTTATGCCGAGATTCCAGAACCTCTTAATGAGACTGATATACTTAAAGGTTTTATTAATTTATATTTAAATGGGCCTTAATCTTGTTATCTGTTATGCTCGTTTTATTTACATGTGATTTAATTCTATTCAATGTGTTATTTACTTATGCATAGTTCGTAGTCTGTAGTTATTTTCGTCATTTTTGTATACCTACTTTAATACAATCTGTTTCATTTTGTTTTCATTCTTTTTGGTTTCTTTCTTTCGAATTAGAAAGATTCTGATTCCTTTGCATTTTCTGTAGGTAAAATTAATAAAGTTTAATGATGATAATGAGAAACATTATCATCTTTAAACTTTACGGTCTATATTGATTCTCTGCGAATCGGCTACTAATAACAGCCTCATTTGTAAGGAGATCTTTCTGTCCATCTATCTGTCTAAATCTTAAATCGAACCCGAGACCTTGTGAATGGCAGTCACTTACATGAACCACTCGACCACGAGGCCGTCTACATTCTATCTATCGTTAAAATACTTTGGACTAAGTTACAGTTTAAATGCTTATCAAGAGACTCTTTGATAAAGTCAAAGTTTTTTAGAAAGTACAGCATTTTTCAGATAAGAATAAAAACACATTTTAATAATGGGAAATTTCGACAATCCAAATAAGAACCTAAGACAAACATTTATGACGTAAAATTAACAATAGAAGCATAAAATGAATCGTAGAAATGTAATGGCGCATCCACACATGCCCGGCGGCACGGCCGGCGGCATGGCCGGCGACCGTGCCGCCGGCATTTGCATCTTTTACCTGCGGCACGCGCGGCTTTTGGTTGCCGGCGGCAGTTTGCTTGCGGCTTCGATACGGAGTGGTAGTGTTGTCGTATTCATATATAACATAATTTCATATAAGTAAATAACGAAATGACAGAATTTAACTGGGATGATAGTGCAGTACTTTTATTAATAGAAAAGTATCAAGAAAATGAACCATTGTGGAACCCAAGGCATATGGATTTCAAGAATCGCAACAAAAGAAATTATGCTATTAGGGATATTGCTTCTGTGTTCAACATAGCATCATCAGAAATTGAGAGAAAACTGAAGAATTTATCCAGCCATTATTTTCGAGAAAAACGCAAATATGAAGAATCTAAAAGGAGTGGATCTGGACGGGAAGATGTTCAATTGCCGAAATGGTTTGCTTATAAGGCGTTATCATTTCTTAGTGACAAGAATGCACCGGTACCGACTCTGAACAGCCACGCACCTATTGTAAGTACCCATCAAATTCTTATAATAATCAAGTAGACTAGTTGGTCGCCCATTGATCGAAATTCGACCATAATTCATTTAAAATACATATTTCATTAAGTAATATTTTCGTAAATAGGGGTACAAAGTTTTTGCTTCGCGTATTGATATTAGATACCTACTACCTACAACCCGGTAACAATATATAATACCACGGAGAGCGGACGAGCATACTCTCGTATTTGAACCATATGCAGTCGGCAAAACGCTCACCGAAAGCGAAGTATTCGGGAATAAGCGCTCATCAAGAGTGTAGGTATAGGCGTCTTCAGTGGTGACTGTATACATGTAATGTTTATAAGCTTGGTTTTTAGGGTTCCGTACCCAAAGGGTAAAACGGGACCCTATTACTAAGCCTCCACTGTCTGTCTGTCTGTCTGTCCGTATGTCTGTCTCCAGGCTTTATCTCATAAACCGTGATAGCTAAAAAGCTGAAATTTTCACAAATGATGTATTTCCGTTGCCGCTATAACAACAAATACTAAAAATAAAAATATTAAGGGGGGTCCCCATACAATAAACGTGTGAAATCGCAAATTATAACTTTGTTATTCATATATTTGTATGAAAAACAATGTTTTTTTTTTTTGCTGAAAAATTTTTGTATTTTTGCTAGTTGTAGGTAATAGATACGTTCATTTTTCATAGATAATGGTACGGAACCCTTCGTGGGCGAGTCCAACTCGCACTTAGCCGGTTTTTATTAAATATTTACATACCGATTGGATATTTCAAAACATAATGTTAAAGCTTGTTTGCAATTATTTATAAGATTTCCTTTTTATTTTCAGTCTTCTCAAGTTAATATCACTCCCCAGACTACGCTACCTTCGACAAGGAGGTCACGAAAGCGAAATATAGAGGGAGATCCTGAAGTTGATGAAGCTTTGCAATTACTGAGGGAGATTACATCTAATGCAAGGCAACGCGATGATGCTGCAATATTTGCAGACTATATAAGTAGCAAGTTGAGGAAGATGGATCATTACACGATGTGTACAGTACAACATCAAATCCAGAATATTGTCTATGAAGCAGAAATGAGAATGGGTCCGATGAATTTTGATACCAATAATACTACTCAGCCTCTTCGTTATCAAAATGTTCGTCCAGGATTTTTTTTTTTTCATTTTTTCATTTTTCCTTCACAGGCCAACCTACAACGTCAGCGATGTCACCATCGCCCTCAACTTCGCGCTCTTACTCTGTTCAATCAGACTATGAAATGCAAAATAGCCCAGATGTCAACACAAGTGAGAGTCTGTTACAAGTCTTGGAAAATAATTTAACCGAAAATAGTGTTATAGATTAAAATCATTGTTTACATATTTTCAGTTGAATTATTTTATTTTAATAAAAGCTTAAAATTATTGATAAATGCTTCTGATTCCTAAATAAAACAATTATTTGAATAATCATATTTTATTTCTATAAAACATTATATTTGATATTGCCAAGGAAGCTGACCTTGTTCCGATAGAAAATAACATTTTAGCTCATTTCTAATTACACTTGGTACTACATTTAGAGCGATCTGCGGAATATTTTGTTGCTCTTCGTTCAAAACTCCATCAGTAGTTCTTTCATTTCTCTTCATAAAATTATGCAGATGCACACAAGCCATCACGACAAGTTTTGCTTTCTCATTTTGTAAACCAATGCGTGAATGTAAAATTCTGAATTTATTAGATAAAATGCCAAACGCGTCTTCTACAACCATGCGCCCGCGACTAATTCTATAATTAAAAACCCTCTCAGGTGATCCTTTTGCATGATATCCAGAAAATGGTTTTATTATATTCTGTGAGATGGGGAAAGCATCATCACCGATGAAATAAAAAGGCACAGGTGTATTTCTCCCTTGTAATGGAATCGCTTGTGGCAGACTTAAAGTTCCATCTCGTATCATATGAAATAAAGTTGAATTGCGTAGAACTCCACCATCAGATATTCTGCCCTGACATCCGATGTCCACGTATAAAAAGTTATAATTGGCATCGATTAAAGCTAGCAAAACAATACTGAAATATGACTTATAATTAAAAAACTCAGAACCGCTATTAATTGGACATGAAATACGTATATGTTTCCCATCGAGGGCACCTACGCAATTAGGTACATTCCATTTCTGCATGAAACTCCGAGCCACTGATAGCCATTCTTCCTGTGTATTCGGCATCTGTAAAATAAAATTGTTTGTGATATTTGTGTGTGTAGTTTTAGTTATATGTATGTAAAATGTGTGTGAAGTTCCAGGTACAGTATAAAATCATAGATATTATAATTTGACTAGGAATAGATATGTCACTTAAGAAGGTTCAGTTTCTAACTACCTAATGTGTTACGGATATTTGTACTTACCCTTAAATAATTGGATAATGTAGATACCAAAGCTTGACAAACATCTGGAATTATTAAAGAAATAACTTGTGGAGACACTTTAAACAGCGTACCGAGTGAAAAATAAGAGTCTCCTGTAGCCAGGTATCTCAAAGTAATTGCTAGTCGATCGGAAGCTGACACAGCATTTCTCCAGCGGGTGTCAGTTTTTGATATCATGGGTCCAGTTAAATTCAGTAATATTTCAAATTCTTCACTAGAGATCCTTATAAAAGTGTTAAATTTCGAACGAATATTTCTTCGGTTTATGTCATCTTTTCTAAAATCTTCAAGTATCAGGGACACATTAGGCCTATTTCGTAGACTGGGTCTGACCCAATATCTTCGTTTGATTTTGCGGTTCTTTTTACGAATAATAACATACAACACTACACCTGCGATACACGCAACTATATTATAGTCCAACATCTTTCAATCCTACGCACACGACTAACTTCGACGAAAGTCACAACACTACTGCGAAAATTGCAACCGCATCTGCAGGCCGCCGTCAGCCGCCGGTAAAGCCGGCGGCCTGCATTCAGCGGCAACGCGGTCTGAAACCCGGCGGCATAAGCCGGCGGCATGTGTGGATGCGCCATTAGGCATCATAATTGTATATTTGCTTAGTACAATAAAAAGCTATGATGTTTTGATAACAAATAAGATATCATGATAAATCAAGATATATTAACTAAAACCATATCTCAGATTTTCTTAGTTACCAACATGAAATAACTTGAATCTGTGCTTTTGTTAAAAAAATTTATTTTATAAACAAAAGTGATTAAAAAAACCAAAATGGGAGTGTTTTATCAAGTTATTGGTACAATAATATGTGAGTACTATTTTCTTTTTTCTCCTGACCTTAGCTCATAACATTTCTATTTTTCTCTTTATCTCCTTTTCCTTTTTTTCCAGCTTTCTCTTTTTTCCCTTAGCTCATAACATTACCTTAGCTCATAACATTCCTTTTTGTAACCCCTATATTATCCCCCTGATAAGCACGGGCCTCATTAACTTCAGGGAGGTCAACTTTATTACATATCTGTAAACAATTAGCTTAAAACACAATAAAACCGACATCAATCATTCATTATTCACATTTCAAATTGCAAACAAGCTCTTACATACAGGAACATGTTATCAAAACAGTCAAGGTGGTGTGAACTGTAAATGTAATAAAGTATGAATGAATATAATTGGAATTACAATGTTATGTACTTTAATAATAATAATGTTAGATTAATACAAATATAAAAATTTTATCGCTTTGAGACTATAGACATTGACAACACTGTAAAAACAAGTCAAGGAAATATTATTATCAAGGCATATTGTGTAAACAAACAAGTGACAAAAACAGGCTGGAAAATAGTGCGAGAAATATAATAAATGGCGGAAAAAGAGATAGTTAAAATTTGAATCATTTTAATTCAATGAGGCTAATACGATGAGATACCTACTATTAAAATGTTTAAATAAACCTTACACATTAAGAAGTTTTCGACATTTAATTTTGTTATCAAAAGCAAAACATTGATTTCTTTTTCAATATTGTACCGATATTGATCTGTTTTTTATTACTAGGAAAGCTTGGTGTTTATTTACGCATGAATTTTTATTTTTAGATTACGTACGTATTTCATGTTGATGTTTTATATTAGTACCTAATTATAATAATATGTTTGTCCTCAGTATGCACCGTGGCCATAGACATGGGTCTAATCTTCACATGGCCAGCAGCAAACATCTCACTATTTTCATCACCAAATACTACTTTGAACAGACCTATGACAGAGACAGAAATATCTTTATTAGGAAGTTTGTCTTCTATAGGAGCTGTGATCAGCACATTGTTTAGTGGATTTCTGCTTGATAAGCTGGGAAGAAAAAAATGTTGCATCGTTATTAGTTTGACTATGATTGTAAGTACATCTTTTTGTATTTTTTTGTTTTCGGTAATTGAATCCTGTTAATTAGCCAAGTGGAGACAAATGAAGAATCAGCAAGCAAGATAACGAAATTTTGAAACTAAACTTTTGATGTTTGTTGCAGTTATTTTGGACAATTGAAACTTTTAGTAGACAAGTTGAAGTTGTTTTAACGGGTATATTTATATCAGGAGTTGCAAGCGCTGTCATACTTTCATGTTCATTATACATTAGTGAGATTTGCCAAGATTCTATACGTGGTACCATGACAGGAGGCAACATGGTTGCCTATGGATTAGGCATGTTAATTTCTTATGGTCTTGGTGGATATTTGGAGTATAAGATAGTGTTGTACATCGGATTAACTCAGTCTGTTGTGCGTACTTGCTTCTTATTTATGCTGAAGGAATCACCAATGTATTTGATGCAAGTTGGGAGAGAAAAGGTAATTATTATCTATAGATTGTCTTCACATATTATAAAACAAAGTTGTCCCGATGTGAGCTTATATCTTTCAAACTATGCAACGGATTTTGATGCGGTTTTTTAATAGATAAAATGGTTCAAGTGGATGGCTTTTTGGTATAATAATTTGGTAAAAATATTGAACATAATTTACTATAGATGTTAAATATTTAAGAAAGGAATAATAGAAATATTTAGGATGTATAAGTTTATATTACAGTTACCGATTCCTGAAATTGTACGTTGGGTCCTACATCCCAAAGTACAACTTTAGAAATCGATAATTTTAAAATTCTAACGACGTGTTCTTTTGTTATCTAAAGGAAGCAGCTCAATCAGTAGCTTTTTATCGAAATGTAAAGAGTACTGACAAAGAAGTTCAGGAAGAAATTAGTGTATTGAGACGCGCTATAAATCCGGAACTTGATGGTGAGTGTATTGTTGACGTTTTTATTGTTGGTATTTTATATTTATAAATTGTTATTACTTGGTTGTTTATGCAAAAGATTACATTATCCTTAACAGTAACTATAATGCAAATATATGCCTTATATAATAATATTAATTTGTTTTTTTTTTGTATTCAGAATCGACTCCAGAAACAGAAAAGCTTCAAGGGGAATTCCAGCCTGCTCCTAAACTTTCTTTCTGGAAATTCATGAGTAAGCAGGCATTTCTACTTAAATTTATAAACTTCTATGTATTTACCATTATTAATCAGGCAATTTTAATAATCAAGATCAGGCTACGATCAAGATCGATTAATTTTTGACACTAGTGGTCACATTAACTTGTAATTTTCGTTTTTAAATACATACTAAACGAAACCAGTATCAGTGGAATAACTATCATTCTTATTGGATAAAACACTGAGGCAGGATGCACTCCGAAGAGGTTGGCAGCAGTCGAATGGAGTAGTGGAGCCTAATGGAAGAGAAACGGACGAACTATATGGGCATAGTCTAGCAAGACTTTTTTCTGCATCTGGGCGGTCACCACTTTGCTATTCGTTCATTCTTATTTATTATTTCAGTAACAAAGTCTTTTTTAATAATATTTAAATTTTTTCCCACAGAAAAGTCCAAGTCTTCGCAACGAGCATTCGCCTTGGCAATAATTTCAATCACAGCGTCTACATTCCAAGGACTAGTGGTTTTACAAATTTATATCGAGGTTCTGTTTGCAGAACAGATACCTGCAATATCTCCTACACTAGGCAGTGTTCTGATGGGAGCCACAGCTGTTATTGCTGGATTAGTTGCAAGCTACTTGATGGATATTGCTGGTAGACGGGTGAGTTATTAGATATTTGAACTATTAATACGTTATAAATTGAAATAATGTAGATTTTAAAGGTTATCTAAGATATTGTCGATGTTATTATATTTACTCAGAAAGATGTTATTACATGATATTAATTTTAGACAAATGCATGTAGTATCTAATAATAAGCAAAATAATAAGCACGCAGTAAGGAGCTAAATATATTAAGATAAGGATTTAAAACCGCAATAGTATCAATACAGGTTGCGTCCGATACCAAATGCGCTTCTAATGCGTGACAGGCTGTGGTATCCAAGACTAACATCTTCAGGAATATTATTTAAAAATGTGGACCAAGAACGTGAGCTTTAGAATAGATATAGATTCATAAATAAGATTTTCATTCCAGGTTTTGATGATTTACGGATCAATCGCATCTGGAGTGGTTTGCGTGTTGACTGGATTACAAATGCAGTTGCAGTTTGGACCAAGTTGGGTGACTGCGTTATTTATATACGCGTTTACTATAACTTTTACTGTAGGAGCAGGCACAGTGCCATATGTTTTGTTTGCTGAATTATTCTTGCCCGAAGTAAGTCTTTTGATAGAATATCACTTTACTATTGTGCTGTCGAAGTCATCGTTGCTTGATCGATTTTAAATTTTGCTTACCACATTCTCATAATATGTACGAGTATATTAGTACAACGACAATGTATCTAAGAAAACTATTTCTGTGTGACTGTTAAACACAAATAATTGTCGTACATGCCAGACACCCAAACGCAGTGCAAATATTTGTGTAAATCTATGTGTAATACGTATTTACTGTATTTATTTGTACTGCGTCATCGCAAGTCTTCTTTAAGAGGATACCAAAATAGCTTCGTGCATTTTTCTATGTACGAAGTTTTCATTGTTTCTTTAGATTGAATGGCTAGAGCTCTAATTTTTAAGTATATGTTTTTTCAATATATGATCTAGGATCGCATCAACTCAGAAACGCGATTGAAAAAAGTTTTCTCCCAGTATGTATGTCCCCATGTGAGCTTAAATCCTACAAACTACTTAAAGGATTTTGATGCGGTTTTTTTAATAGATATATAATTTGTTATGGCTCCGATTATTAAATACAGCAAGTAGTTATTAAGAACGACTGTTGTAAAGTGAGGCTAGAAGTTCCAGAAATATTAATGTTGTTTTATATTGTTTCAGATCAAAAGCTATGTCTCAATGTTGGTCATTGAATGGGCTTGGTTGTGCAACTTTGTTATTCTCTTCATATTTAACCCTATCTTAAATTCTCTCGGCTGGGGTCCTGTGTTTTATATATTTTCTGCTATTTGTTTTGCTACTGCTGGTTATTCTGCAATTTATTTACCTGAGACACTAGGATTGACGGTAACCGAAATTCAACTGCTGTTTTTGAAGAAAAAATAATCTTGCTTTGTTTTTTTTTTGTTTACTTACTTAGTTCGAGTTAATTAAAATGGCTTAGACCCTTTGGCGTAGCCGATATTTTTTATTGATCTGGTAGATTAATTCATTCTTATTCTTTTCTATTGCTAGTGTACCTATACCGACAAAATAAAATATTACATTGAAAAACACAGGTATTAAACGCGTTAAAATTTTTAGTATAGGTGTTAAGCACCTACCTTTTTGCCGACGTTTCGACCGAGTTGATTGAATTTCATCGCACTCAGGTTCTTTCCACTGATCGCCATTTTTATTCACGAGTCGTATGTGAAGCAATTGAAATTAAAAAACATCCTAATAACTTCAATCGGGAAGATGGCTTCAAATTATCTACAGTGTGGAATCCAGTGATTGCAAAAACGCTACCTCTTTGTTCGCGGTCGGCTAACTACCAGAATACGGCTGTGGTACGGAATAGGGACACCGTTAGTGTTGTGTGTGTGGGTAGTTGGAAAAATTGTTCGACGGTGGATGAAGAGTTCACCTCAGAGGGGGAGGCGTGACACCGCATATCCAGTCAGCCCGTGACCACGGCCGATGCAACTCGGTCGAAACGTCGGCAAAAAGGTAGGTGCTTAACACCTATACTAAAAAATTAAACTCGTTTAATACCTGCCTTTTTCAATGTAATAAAATGCAACGCGAAAGTTTAAAAGTGTATAAAATAAAATATTTACGTCGCAAACACAATTTTGTGAAAGCTGATCTTTAGAAATTAATTAGAATTTTAAGATATTTTCTGTACTTGTTTTGATAAGCAATCTGCGTTTATAAATCTTAATCTAGGTTTATAATGATATTTATACAAGTATACGCGAATCTGTGATAATAAAAAATGTTGATAAAAACTTTTGTTTATTTTATTTTCTCAACACCTAAGGGAACCAATTCTGTTCTTTGATGTATTGAAAACTTTAAAAACTTAACTACTCTTAGTTAAGTATAATAGATAATACTACTACTGCATAATAGATGTAAGGCGTTTGAGAGATTCTCTAATCTAAAACTTAACTAAGAGAATCTCTCAAACGCCTTACATCTATTATGGAAACTTTTTTTTAGCAGTTTCGGCTTGTTATTTGAATAATAACAGCTACTTAGTAATCTCGTGTTAAAGTAAGATTAAAAGAATTAGATTTAGAAATGCCTACATTTTTATACTTAGCAATAGTTACAATACCACTGTCATAAACATCATGTGAAAAAATCAATTAATATAGTATTTGCTGTACAGATGTACCACTATCTATATAACACTGAAAAAATATTTTCATTGACACAAAGTTTGAGTAAACACTAAACAGTGGCATTTAGGTAAAGGTATAGGTATTATAAAAATATTGAAACTGAAGATAAAACTTATTAAATAATGTAACGATTCAAACATACTAACGATATAACTGACGAATTTATAATCACCTAATATTTACATAGCATGATAAAAAGTTATATTGATTTGATAACACGATAAATCTAGGTATTTACCAAAAACATACACAAATGTTTTCAGTCTGAAAGCTGATCTAACTCGTATCTCGTATGTGTGTTAAGTGAATATCGAATATGGGGTATTTGTTTCAATTTATTGGCACTGCGATATGTAAGTACAAGAAACAATTTTACCTTAATAAATAAAGCATACAGTAAAAGAATAGGCACTAAGATATTGAGACGAAAATAGATTTAATTTAAATATTTAGCTATTTCTCAATTTCGCTTATTGTTTTTTTTATTCAATTCTAATGTTTTCTTTAAGCAAAACTTTACGCTTTTTTTTACATAAAACATGTTGGCACTTGATCTCATGCCTCCTGATGGTAAGCGACAATGGAATCTTTGATGGTAAAGCGTACCAACTATGTAGGAAGCCTATTTACCGTTTTTTTGAACGTATCTACATTGTAACTCTCGGGGAACACAGACATCGGTAAATTATTCCAGTCCCTGGCAGTTCGTGGCAAGAACGACGATCCAAAAGGTTTAGTACGGATAGGTGGTATGTCCACAACGTACGGATGGAGACGTTCCGATTGTCTGGTAGTGCGATGTAGAAATGGTGATGCGGGAACTAGATCATGCAGCCCCTCAGAATACTCTCCGAAATGTAGTCTGTAGAATACTGTGAGACTAGCAACTCGGCGCCTATGTTCGAGGCTAACTAATTTTGCTTCTACCAGTTTAGGATCGTTGATTATCCCTTTTGCACGGCTTTCCTAAGATCCAGTGTAATTTGGACATAATATTATTTTGCAACATTCGGCAAATTATAGTTAAAAAAATCATATTTGTTTACACGTGTTTCCGCCTTTAAATAAAACAACAGAATACTTAGTACATCACAATCGTATTTTAATACTTTGCTTTGAAGTATTTAATTTTAGCATTGAATTTTATGTTTTTAACATTTTTTAATTTACACTTTTGTTCACAGTATGCACCTTATCAATAGATATGGGCATAATCTTCACATGGCCAGCATCAACTATCTCATTATTTTCATCAGAGAATACTCCATTAAATAGACCAATGACACCGACAGAGATATCTTTACTCGGAAGTTTGTCTTCTATAGGATCAATAATCAGCACACTGTTTAGTGGATATCTGCTTAATAAACTAGGAAGAAAGAAATGTTGCATCGTTATAAGTTTATTTATGATTGTAAGTATACATTTGCTAAGTTATTTATAAAACTAAAATATCCATTAAATTCATAAAACCGAATCATAAATGCAATATCTGATCGGATTCTCTTCTTCGCTATTGCATAGCATTTTGGCCAGCCAATAAAAATGTATTTGGTCTAGGCATGTGAGGTTTTGTTATAGGGTATAGTTACGAGTTTTGCTTCCAAATGTTTTATTAACCTGAAAATTTGCACACTTATGTAAGACCTCCTGTCATTGGTCCCTCATATTGTGCGAATTTTGCAAAAAAAACCCTTTTCTTAAAAGAATTTTTACGATCAAATTATATTTAAAAATTATACTATGTATTATAAGTATGTATTTACAAAAGAAAAGTAGTTTATGGATATAATAATATCCGTATTCTGGTACCCATAACACAAGCATATAAGCTTAGCTTGGGACCAGAGGACGTGACGTGTGTGAAATGTCCATGTGTATTTATTATTTAATAATCTTATTATTTACTAGCTGTTGCCCTCGACTCCGTCCGCGTAGAATTTAGGAAATTTTCCCCGTTTTTGCAACATTTTTAACTACTGCTTGAGTGAGAGTATTATAAACGTAAGAGTAAACAAATATTATCAGAATGAACGAACTGCTAAGCTATCAGGAGTTACACGTGTTATTGTGAGTCAACCATAAAATATAGATATGTGCTGTTTCGGGATATTTTTTAGACAATTTTATGTAGAATATTTTCGTCATACATGATTTCTATGTAACTTTAACCATTAAGGCTGCACACGCGATGGAATGGAGCACCTTTTCCCGTTTTCCCAACATTTCCCTTCACTACTCTGCTCCTATTGATTGTCGCGTGATGAAAAGTATACTATAACCTGCCCAGGAGTATGAAGAATAATTGTACCAAGTTTCGTTAAAATCCGTCGAGTAGTTTTTGTTTCTATAAGGAACATACAGACGGACAGACAGACAGACAGACAAACATTTTACTGATTGCATTTTTGGCATCAGTATCGATCACTAATCACCCTCTGATAGTTATTTTGAAAATATATTTCATGTACAGAATTGACCTCTCTACAGATTTATTATTAGTATAGATTGTGTGTTTTTTAGTTATTATAGTGATATTTTATTTCTTTCAGATATTTTGGTTGATTGTAACTTTTAGTCGGCAAGTTGAAGTTATTTTGACTGGTGTATTTTTATCTGGAGTTTCCAGTGCTGTTATCCTTACATGTGGTGTCTTTATAACTGAAATTTGCCAGGATTCCATTCGTGGCTCCATGACAGGTGGCAACATGGTATCCTATGGATTAGGCATGTTGATATCATATTGTATTGGTGGATATTTGTCTTATGAGACAGTGTTGCACGTTGGTTTAACGCAATCAGTTTTGCGCACTTGCCTTTTATTTATATTGAAGGAATCACCGATGTTTTTGATGCAAAATGATAAAGAGAGGGTAAATATTACATTAATTTTATATTGTTAAATGATTAATAAACTTTTTCATTGGTATCATTTCGCATACTAATTTAGGAATAAAGATTACAGAAGTGATTATCTTTTAACGATCATTAAGATTATTTACAATTTATTCCAAGTTGTCATTTAACTTCCCTTGACCAACTTTTTAATCTCTTAATATATCATTCTGTTTTTTTTTTGTTTTTAGGAAGCAGCGAAATCCATAGCTTTTTACAGAAATCTGGAAACTTCTGATACTGAAGTTTTAGAAGAATTAGATGTACTAAGACGTGCTTTAAATCCGGATCTTACTGGTAAGTGTGTTGTGATCTTATATTATGACCAAACATTTTATATACCAATAAGTCAGATGTAAAATACCCGTGTGGTGACGCTTAAGGATCATTTCGCCATAGGTTTTCTCCCATGTTGTTAGAGAACGAACCCATGGCGAACGACTCTGAATTCGTTTTGATGAATATGAAAGCAGATGACATTTTGCCTTTTAAATATTTTATTTTTCGGAAATAAGTGACCTAGATCTAATTAATGTGATGAAAAACATATGGGATAAGTAGGGTTTGAGTCTAGTTGTTGAAGCTTTGACGTTTACGGGCTATGAAGGAGATTCACATAATATATTGATTTTAATATAAATTGCGGGATGGAATCTACTTCTGCGAATATTTGGACGTTAAGCAAGAAAATCTTTTAGTTTCAGATTCAACATCAGAAACCGAATTGCTTCAAGGTGAATCACAGACTGTTGTAAAGCCTACATTCTTGCAATTTATGAGTAAGTAGTAATAAAATGTTTTAAATTATTAGTTTAAAAAAATTTGGACAAAGTTCTTAAATGCCGGTCATATGGTCTCATTGCTAAAGTAGATAATTGAATAAATTTAGTCTGAAAAAAATAGCAGTACCAATAACTTATGCATTTATTGTTGATGGTTATTGTGAAGAATAAATGATGTTTTTACTCACTTTACTTTATTTTTTTCCTTTCCACAGAAAGATCGAAGTCTTCACAAAGAGCATTTATCTTAGCCTTGGTTTTGATCACGGCATCAACATTGCAAGGATTGATTATTCTACAAATGTATGTAAAGGTGTTATTCGAAAAAGAAATTCCTTCCATATCCCCTACATCGGGTGGAGTAATAATGGCAGCAATAAGCGTGGTTGCTGGAATTGTTGCAAGTGCTATGACTGATATTGCTGGAAGACGGGTAAGGGGGTCTTCTTCTTTTCTTAATCTCTACATTTTCTAAATGCCAGTTTCTGACTCTAATAGTTAACGTTTTTTGGCATATGTACAACAAATCCGCTTTTTGTCATGTACACGTGATGCTTCCATTCAATTGTACTTTGAAAGACAAAAGCATAACAAAATATTTAATTGCTTTAAAAATATTGTGCAATATAAGTACGTAAATTGCTTTATCATCATGACAATTCAAAATGTCATGCTGAATAGCAAAAAGAAAATGATACACAAAGATAAATGAATGAAAGTCGAAGTAATACTTAGAATAATAGAATTAGTGTTATCAGAGTTATTATGTATTTTCCAGTAAGGAAATGGACTACTCACCGTGATATTTTATATTTATTGTAACTATGGTCTAATAGAACTGCTCTTATTCTCTTTTCTTTTTTTAATAAAATTGTAAGCCGAATTACTAGGGTATCGTGAATGGCAGCAGTTAAATAGTTATGGCATTGGGAAGAAAATATCAGGGGTTGTTTTTGGTGTTAGTCCAAAATAGTTAAATAATTGGTCAAGTGCGAGTCGGACTCGCGCACGAAGGGTTCCGTACCATTATCTATGCAACATAAGGCAACGTTATTAGTATCGAGCAAGAAACGGTAAAAAAATCATGTTTGTTGTATGGGAGCCTCCCTTAAATATTTATTTTATTTTATTTTTAGTATTTGTTGTTATAGCGGCAATAGAAATACATCATCTGTGAAAATTTCAACTGTCTAGCTATCACCGTTCTTGAGATACTGGGTACGGAACCCTAAAAATCATGTTTGTTGTATGGGAGCCCCCCTTAAATATTTATTTTATTTTATTTTTAGTATTTGTTGTTATAGCGGCAATAGAAATACATCATCTGTGAAAATTTCAACTGTCTAGCTATCACCGTTCTTGAGATACTGGGTACGGAACCCTAAAAATCATGTTTGTTGTATGGGAGCCCCCCTTAAATATTTATTTTATTTTATTTTTAGTATTTGTTGTTATAGCGGCAATAGAAATACATCATCTGTGAAAATTTCAACTCTCTAGCTATCACCGTTCTTGAGATACAGCCTGGTGACAGACGGACGGACGGACGGACGGACGGACAGCGAAGTCTCAGTAATAGGGTCCCGTTTTTACCCTTTGGGTACGGAACCCTAAAAAAGAATTTGTATTTAGGCAAAACTGACAGTACCTACTGCAAAATCTCTGAATCCATCCGAATTAAAATCCGAAAATTGTAAGTGTGAATCGTGTAATTAGCTTTTCGTATAAAATTATAATTACTAATAAAGGCAATTTTCTTTCTTTACAGTTTTTAATGATTTACGGATCAATGGTGTCTGGAATAGTTTGCGTGTTAACAGGTTTACAAATGCAGTTACATTTTGGTCCAAGTTGGGTGACTGCTTTTCTCATATTTATGTTCACTCTAACTTACACCGTTGGTGCGGGCACTGTACCTTTTATTGTTTTTGCCGAAATATTCTTGCCTGAGGTAAGATTGTTTTTTAACTCTTTTTATTACATTAACGTACTTTTTAAGGACCAGGACTTCCTCAATAGTAGAAGGATATTACGGATGATTGGACCTGGTTCACCAGGCACCAGGTTTAGTTATGAGTTTTCCATCCCTTGTACAATTAATAACTGAAACCTTGATACACCAGGTCAAAAATTAGGCCAAATACACTGCAAGCCAAACATTGCAATATTTGTGGCTGATTTTTCTAAGCCTATTGGATCCGACACCAATTAGTTATATAAGTTAACATTTGAGTGGAGTACTCGAGGTTCCCTTAAACCTGGTGATTAGATTATGTGTTACGTTTACTATTACCTACATTTTATGCTACTTCTTTAGACAGATCAAGCTTTTACCCAGAAGTCGGTCAGTTTAAATGTATTTATTTTTCTGTTTCAGATTAAAAGTATTATTATAATAATAATCATCGAATGGGCTTGGGTCTGCAACTTCATCATTCTCTTCGTATCCAACCCTCTCCTGACGGCCTTGGGTTGGGGACCTATGTTCTACAGCTTCGCCGTCATTTGTTTTGTCACTGTGGTTTATAGTATAATTTACTTACCGGAGACTCAAGGGTTAAGTGTTAATGAAATTCAGAGATGTTTGAGTAAAAAAAACATAATAGTTTTGGTTTTATATTGCTCATAAATCGATCGGTGTGGTGATGGATTAAGAATATAAGTGTTAACACACTTTTTACAAGGGGTACAGCACCCTAGGAAGGAAAAAGTGTGAAAAGCTAAGGAATATTGTACACAAATATCATTCTCTGTGAGAGTCAGTAATTTCGAAAATAAACACTGTACCAATATGCCTGTTCAGCGCAGACAGTAGACCGTAATCCCTCCTAAATTGAAGGAGGTCCGTTCCCAGCAATGGGACGTAAATGAGCTGGAGAGAGAGTGAGTGGAGCCTGCTACTGCACATTGCTTTTTACGTTTATCTGAATTTGGAGGCCAATTTCTTTCTCATTGAACTTGCTTCAATGTCTTGTGTCTTGTGAAGTGTAAGTTAATTTCTGTAACATGTATAAGCTATACCTACTAAAAATCATCAACAATCTAAACTCATTATTAGTTTGTATGAAAATATTTAGTAAATGGAAAGAAGCCTATTTTTTTAAAGTTAATTAAATTTAAGTAAATAGGAATTGTCTCTTAAAAATTGTTATTGTGAATTTTATTAAAAAACTGTATTATGCTTTTTTTATTTATTTGATTTATTAATGTATTGTATTAAGTTACTTAATGTTCTCAGTTGTTGGTACCTAAATTCAGCATTGTTAACTAATATTGTAAAATCTGTGTAATTACAGAATAACGATTTTAAGTAATGTATATTATGTACGAGTAAGTGTTATGTGCTTGTAATCTATTATAAATGTGTACAATGTATTACCTAGTTACTATATTTACTACTAATTAAATTAGGTTAAGTTTTTGAATCAATAGACTAGGCGTCAATATTTAATAAAAATAAAGAAATAAAGAAATTGTAAAAATAAAGAAATCTGTGATACAATAAAACTAATTTATACCTGAAACTAAAATTCATTTTTATCTTTGACTTATGACCAGATGTATCAATGTGATGATGAAGCCAAGGAATTACGTTTGGATCGTAGCAGCTGGCGCTCTACTGTCTCTGCCTAACCCCATGGAAAAAAGGCGTGATGTTATGTATATATGTATCTGTTACGTTCAACCTGGGATTTATAATTTATTAGTTTTGTGGAAGCGTGACAATTCTTCAGGTCAAGACGAACTAACTTAAAATCTGCGTTTCACAGCGTTAACAAATTTACAATAGTACAAACTTACCCTGTTTTGTTCTTCAACAATGTCTTCACTGTGTCAAGCCCTAGCTATAGCTTCATTAACTAACTACGATAAATTGGCCAAAATAACGCAGAATGCTAATCAAACTATACTTAACTTTATGCAGGCAGACACGAACTCTTTAAGTCCTCAAAATGACCACATTTGGCGCGACTTAAGCGGTGAACTTTCACCAATCGTCTTAATGCAATTATACTATCACAATTATAGTTATCAAACAGTTCAACTCACATTAAATAGTATTAAGTATGGAGACACAAAATTCACTAGTTTTTATAATACTTTTTTGTCATACAAAAATGGCGAATACTCAACTTCGCAATGACATTTCAAGGTTTTGTTTCAATGGTAATTATCGATTCACACAACAAGGATAATTAGTTTTATCAACAATTAATTCTAGTGACAATTTTTAACTCGCGAAACAATTGCAAGGAAAACGCTTCAATCGCATTCAAATCGCGACGTAACTTGCCAACAAGATGAGTTTTACGACTGACGACCGAGCCAAGGTCACCGCGCGGCGCACCCGGCTCGCCGGCGATACATCAATAGTGAAGTTACCATCTCCTAGGGAGGCGCGCGCGCAACTCGATACGATAGGTTAAGTTTGGTACATAACATCTACCCGCCTCGGCCAGGACTACCTGGCCGCTAATTTACTGGCAGTCGCGACAAGGTTGATACAGCTCTTTTCAAAATTGAACCGTCCACCCGGACCTCAGCAAAACGGGGCACTCCATCTGCTCCAAAGACGAGGTTGAGAATGCGCCCCCTGCGCCAACACAGTGGCGGTGAGTTAGCGTCCTTAACCAAAACGAGGTCACCAACATGAGGTGGATCAGTCTTGTCAGTCCACTTAACGCGCTGCTGGAGAATGTGCAAATATTCTAAATTCCAACGTTTCCAAAAGCTCTGAGTGAGTTGTTGGACCAATTCAAACCGCGAGAGACGATTAGGTCTCACATCAACAAAGGGATATTCCGGCAGGGCGTTCAGTGGCTGCCCAATCAAAAAATGGCCCGGCGTGAGGGCTTCCAAGTCGTTAGGATCTGAAGAGATCGGGCACAACGGGCGTGAATTCAAAACGGCCTCGATTTTGCAAAACACAGTTGCGAGCTCTTCAAAGGTCAATACAGACTCGCCAATTACCCGTCGCAAATGTGTCTTAGCAACCTTTACTACGCTTTCAAATATTCCTCCCCAGTGGGGACATGACACGGGACTGAACCTCCAAGTTATTCTACGTGTAGCTAGTCTAGACGCAATTTCAGTCTCGTTAGCCGACAAAAAATCATACATCGCTTTTAAATAGTTGTTTGTGCCTTTGAAGTTGGTACCGCAATCCGACCGAATCAAGGACGGTAGTCCTCGTCGTGACACGAATCTATCTAACGTCGCAACAAATGCCTCTGTCGAGAGGGCTGAGACGAGTTCCAAATGTACCGCCTTGGTGGACAGACAGACAAAGACGCACAAATAAGCCTTGACAGTTTTACTGTTCCTGAGGGTCGAGGTCTTAACAAAAAAGGGGCCTGCAAAGTCCGTACCAACTCCAGCAAAGGGCCTTATCTCAGTGACCCGATCCGAAGGAAGGTCACCCATGATAGGCTGCATGGTAGGGGCCTTGAGCCTATAGCAAGGCATACAACGAAAGACCACACTACGGATCGTCCGACGGGCCGATAAAATCCAAAATTCCCGTTGCAAAATGGCCAATAAGGCATTACAGCCGGCGTGGGAGTTCTTGATGTGACGATCAGTCACCAACAGGTTCACCAAGTGGCCACTCTTTGGCAATAAGAGGGGGTGACGAGATCCATAAGGGAGGTTTGCGTTCCTAAGACGCCCTCCGACACGCAAAAGACCCTCACTATCCAAAAAAGGGTTCAGCTTACAAATGGCTCCAGACAGCTTGGATTTGCCTTTCCTCAAGATGTCAATCTCGTCTTCAAAATGTGCCTCTTGCACAGAACGAACCCAGTGAAGAAGAGCATCTTGGAGCTCTTGTGGCGATAAGAAGGCCTCCAAACATTTGTTCTGTGGATGTCTACAATTTTTCGTGAAGCGCTTGATCCAAGCGGT
Organism: Orgyia antiqua; assembly: GCA_916999025.1. Taxonomy (NCBI): domain Eukaryota; kingdom Metazoa; phylum Arthropoda; class Insecta; order Lepidoptera; family Erebidae; genus Orgyia; species Orgyia antiqua. Next base: position 29,577,593 of record OU779871.1, read on the forward strand.
GACACTCAACAATTTGTCCAATGAACTGTAACGATTAAGTAAGAAATCGGGGTCGAACGGACGGTCCTGCCGTTCGAGCGCAAGCGTTCGCAACCCAGGCAGTGCGACAATGTCTAAGGCCGGAGTTCGCGGCCAATTAGATTCTGATCTGGTCAACCACTCAGGTCCCCACCACAGAGAGTGCTCAACTAAAAGGGGGGCCATACATCCCCGTGACGCACAATCAGCAGGGTTGACCTCGCCAGGCACATGCCTCCAAACCAACGGGGTCTCCGATTTTTGTATCTGAGAGACACGATTTGCTACAAACACCTCTAAGGTGTGAACTGACGTCTTCAGCCAACATAGCACAATTTGACTGTCAGTCCATGCATATATCGTGGAAATGTCAATTGACGTGCACAAGGTAGACATGACGTGATTCAAAAGGCGAACAAGAAGGGCCGCCCCTGACAACTCTAACTTAGGGATTGTCAAGGCAGTTCGAAGAGGCGCGACCTTGCTCTTCGCCATGACCAACAACACTTTCACCTGACCATCTGTGGTCACGGTGCGCAAGTATACGGCTGCTGCGTACCCACGTTCCGAAGCGTCCGAGAAACCATGAAGGGACGCGGTGTGCTTCCCTGGCGGAAGCAGAGCACGGGGTAACGATATCCTATTGATGGCAGGCAATGAGGAAGCAAATAGGAGCCAGTCCTTCAAAACAGCTTCGCGAAGTGGCTCGTCCCATCCAAGACCTGCAGTCCAAAGTCTCTGCAGGAAGCATTTGGCCCAGAATATGACCGGGCATATCCAGCCATTAGGATCAAAGGTTCTCGCGACAGTCGACAGAACCAGTCGTTTCGTCCAAGTGTGATGCGAATCCAAATTGACATTAAATGTAAAGATGTCCTGGACTGGTCTGTACTGGATTCCAAGCACTGACATCATGGTAGGGTTGTCACGGTTCTCAAATAGGTGAGGATCCTGCTGGTGGTCGTCCGGTAGCCCTTCCAAGAGCGCAGGTAAGTTGGAGATCCATTTACGCAACTCATATCCTGCGGAGGCTAGAATGCCAATCAACTCGTCACGCAAGAGCAGGGCCTCTCTCTCCGTGGCCGCGCCAGTGCACACATCGTCAACATATAGGTCCTCCTTCAAAATGGCGGCTGCGCGAGGAAACGACATACGCTCTCGATCCGCGAGCTCCCAAAGCGAACGTATAGCCAAAAAGGGGCTAGACCTCAGCCCGTATGTGTTCGTGTTGAGCTCGTAGACAAGCATGGGATCTTGCTGGTTTTCTCGCCACAATATCAGCTGGTATCGGCGATCATCCGGGTGAATTACCGTTTGCCTGAACATCATCTTGATGTCAGCCACAAAAACAAATTGATGACGTCGAAACCGCGTGATGACGTCACAAAGGTCCTTCAGCAATTTGGGACCAGGATGCAGACACTGGTTCAATGACACTCCTGAAGTAGTCTGCGCAGAACCATCAAATACTGTGCGTAACTTACCACTGGATGGTTTTATTACAGCATGATGCGGAAGAAAGAAGTGCTCCGTCGAACGCCAATCCAATTTTGACACAGACATGTGTCCCAAATCCTCATACTCCCGCATGAAGTCAATATACTTCTCCTTGAGTAGTGGGTCCCTGCTCATACGGCGCTCCATCGCCAACAAACGCTTCTCTGCAATAGGCCGCGAGACGCCAAGTGGCGGACGTACGGCGAGAAATGGCAATCTTGTCATGATCCGGCCGGAACGGAGATAACTGGTGTTGGTCTTGTAGAACTGCTCACACTCTTCATGCTCCGGATAAGAGCGGGGAGCTTGTGGTGGCTCCTCCACTTCCCAGAATCTCTGCACGGCGTCAGAAAGGGCGGACCCCACCATCAAGGCCGTTCCAAGTTCGGCAGGGGGGGGAGTCCTCAATACAGGCCCCATCAGTGCGAACCCAAATATGGTCCGGAGGGCTACCAAGCCACCTGGCTGCAAAACACGATCCTTGCCGAGTAATATTTTACCCAAAACATCGGCACCAAGCAACAAATCGACCGTGCCAGGCAGGTCAAATTTAGGGTCAGCCAAATTCAAATCCGCGGTCAATTTTACCGCATCCGCAGACAAACGAACTTGCGGGTGATTGCCCAAGATATTCTCCATCACAATGGCCGACGATTCCAACGTCGGACGTGGAGAATTTGAGGGGGAGAACTCAAACAAAACACGGCCCTCAACCGTGGCCACGGGGGCGTTCCCGACACCCCTTATTACATCTGAATATTTTTCAATAGTCTGGCCAGTCTGCCCTACCAACCAAGACGAGGCTATGCACCCCTGTGAGCCTGTGTCCAATATCGCTCGGACTACAACTGAGGCGCCCGTCCGTCCCCAGACCCTGACATGGGCCGTGGGCAAGAGGACGGTCTCAAAGGGGGGCGGTGCATAGCGGGGGCAGACGCCAACATCCTAATGCTGGCGTGGCGGCGACTGAGCGCCGTTGTCCCGAGACGGCAAATCAAAATGCGGGTAGTGCCTAAACTCGGCCTCCTCTCGGTGACGACTGCCACGAGCCATAGTCGGCGGTTCGTAGCGCCTGGAGCGTCCGTACCGAGGGTTGCGCGTCTCCAAACGGGGACGTTCCGCCAGAGGGGGGGACGGTAGTGGTACCGGACGCGCGTCACGGTAATCGTGGTACACTACCGGAGGTGATCTCGCTTGATCACGTGGAAGCGGGGAGGGCGAGCGGGACACAAAGGTGCGGGATTGAACCCGGGGCCCGCTTTCATACCCGCCCGTGGGGCTGCGCGCCGAACCAACTCGGCGATCGATGGCAGCACAGTCTGCGCGGCGTGGGGGTGATGAGCCGGACTCCAAATTGCGGGACTGGTCCCGGTGTCCACTGGCATACCCGCCCGAAGGCGACCCCGCGTGGTCGCGACGGCCATTCGCGTTGGCGCACAGGATTTTCAAATGGTGCCCTCCGCAAATAGGACACGGGTGAGTGTCGGGGCAGGCGCGCTGGTAATGGTCCCCTAGGCAAGAGAAACACCAGCCGCGGGCCTGGGCAATCCGCCTACGAGCGGCCACGTGCAGGACCGCGAAGTCTGGGCACCGCACCGTTTGGTGTCCCTGCGACTTGCAAAACCGGCAGTCCGGTGGCGCAGCTTGAGCGACAGCGAAGCGGGCGGCCGTACCTCCTCTTGGTGCAGGTTGGGCATTGCGCCGTTGGTTGGTGGGTCTGGGACGTGATGCTTCCACCGGCGTGTCGGCGACCATGACGTCACCCATGCGACACTCGTCCTCCAGGAACGTCAGGAGCTGGTCAAAGGTAGGGAGAGCAGATGCCTCATCCCTAGTGTGCCCCTGTTCAAAACGTGCCCTCAAAGACACCGGCAATCGCTTGAGCACAATACGCACTAGTAGGTAAGACCACTTGGCAACCGGCAGTCCTAAGCGGTTGAGCGAATTGGTGGCTATTAGGAGGGGGTTCAGCAGCTCGGTCCTCAACTGGGCAGCATTGCTCACGACGGGAAGGTTCAAAATCTGGTCGACGTGGGTATCTGCCAGACAGCGCTGGTTGTGATAGCGCTTGGTGAGCAACGCCCGCGCGATCCCATAGCTCCCGTCACATATTGGGAGGTGCTGTACTAAGCCCCTCGCCTCTCCATCAAGCACGGAGAGTAAATAGGCCAGTTTTTGAGACGGACCCAAATCGTCCCTCGAGTCCACAAGGCTCTCAAACAAACCAATAAACCCCATCCACGTGTCTAATCGACCATCAAAACGTGGAAGATCCAAATTGGGTAATCTAGTCAAAAGGCCCACGGGAGTCTTCAAGGGGGCCCGGTGAGCCGGTACTCCGGCGCGCGAGGCTAAAATCTCCCGCGCGCGCTGGGCGATGTCGTCGGCAAGGTCCATAATCTGGACGTAGTCCTCGTGGACTTGGTCCCGTCGCTCCTGGGGGAATGACTCCAGGGGCACATCATCCAGATGCAAGATGAAGCGCCGGTAAAGCGCCTCCACCTCCTGAAGTCGTGTAGGGCATTTCTCATGCCTGTCCAACAATGCCTCGATTCGGTTCTCCCTTTTCACCAAGGCGGCAGCTGACGTGAACCATCTCAAATGAGTCGCAATCCCGGAATATGTCTCGCGGACAACATTATACGCGGCGGTAGACATCTTCAAAGCACAAACGGCACGAAACAAACAATCTTATATTAACAAAAAAAACAAATATCTTTCACAAACAAACAATATTACAATAGCGAAAAACAAAATATCTTTCAATGAGACAAGCCGCTATTACTCCAAACAAATATCAAATCTTTAATATTTTAAATCAAACAAACAAACAATTCCTTGCCAATGTGCAATTAATTTAAGACTTAAATTATTTATTTTAAGGTAACCAACAAACAAACAAACGTATAAAATAAATGTTGTATTACACAAACGCACAACGCCACAATTTAACTATAACGTTGTTCAATATTAGACAATAATTAAATAATAATTTATATTAAATAATAACCTGAGCAACAACAAATACGATTAGCAATAGCACAAATAATTATCAAATCCTTTAAAATCTAATTGCCAATTCAAGTACTCAAATTAATTATTTAAAACTATACCAACAATTTAGATTAAACAAACAAACAACTAAATTAATCAAATTAAATTAATTAAATTAATTAAATCAATTTTCACAATAATGAGGGTATAGTTTGTTCAACATGGAACATTCGAGAAACGGAGTTTAAACCACGCTCTGGGTACCAAAAATATGTTACGTTCAACCTGGGATTTATAATTTATTAGTTTTGTGGAAGCGTGACAATTCTTCAGGTCAAGACGAACTAACTTAAAATCTGCGTTTCACAGCGTTAACAAATTTACAATAGTACAAACTTACCCTGTTTTGTTCTTCAACAATGTCTTCACTGTGTCAAGCCCTAGCTATAGCTTCATTAACTAACTACGATAAATTGGCCAAAATAACGCAGAATGCTAATCAAACTATACTTAACTTTATGCAGGCAGACACGAACTCTTTAAGTCCTCAAAATGACCACATTTGGCGCGACTTAAGCGGTGAACTTTCACCAATCGTCTTAATGCAATTATACTATCACAATTATAGTTATCAAACAGTTCAACTCACATTAAATAGTATTAAGTATGGAGACACAAAATTCACTAGTTTTTATAATACTTTTTTGTCATACAAAAATGGCGAATACTCAACTTCGCAATGACATTTCAAGGTTTTGTTTCAATGGTAATTATCGATTCACACAACAAGGATAATTAGTTTTATCAACAATTAATTCTAGTGACAATTTTTAACTCGCGAAACAATTGCAAGGAAAACGCTTCAATCGCATTCAAATCGCGACGTAACTTGCCAACAAGATGAGTTTTACGACTGACGACCGAGCCAAGGTCACCGCGCGGCGCACCCGGCTCGCCGGCGATACATCAATAGTGAAGTTACCATCTCCTAGGGAGGCGCGCGCGCAACTCGATACGATAGGTTAAGTTTGGTACATAACAGTATCTTTAGAAATCTTTTTGACAGATATAATAGGTGTAATAAAATCTTTTCTATCGTTAAATAATGTAGATGTAAATAAAAATCTGTAAAATTAAACTTTTTAAAAATGATATCTAGCGCCATCGGAATAACAATAGCAACAATATCAGGAATAACAATAACGATGCAGAGAGTCATAGATTGCTATAAGAATTTTTACAGGAGGCCATAATGTAGTTAAAGTAAATTACAGAATTTGAATTTAGAACATATGGGCTACTTTTAAAAAAGAAACAAATGCGATTTTCACTTCGGATATTCAATTAACTAAAATAGCCTACCTAGATAAATAAATAATATGATGATAAGGCGCATCAGCTATCAATAAGCCTAATTAAATATTCTATTTACTCTATTTTTGAACGCGCCGTAATTTTTAGTTTCGGAGAACGCAGATATTGACAAATTATTCTAGTACTTAGTTATTTTATTAAGCAAGAACCTTTACTTTGAATATACAACGGACAAAGTATCATTCTGTAGAAATTACTAAAGCGGCTTCTTAAAAACTTTCTATGAGAAAATACAGTACAATGGTTTATCCTGCATATAAACATGATATATTTCCATATATCAATACCAATGATAGGCGATTAATGCAATTAGATGTTTATCTGTATTTTATTTGCAGAGGGGATATGCGTAATTCATTCTAAATTATCATTATCGCAATTTGTATCAAAACATTGTGTTATAAAACTATTACGGTTATCCGCGTGGTGACCGATTAAGAATACAATGCCACCATCCCATTTCATCCCAAGAGTAAGAACCAGATATGGTATAGGCAGGCTATAGACAGCTAATTTCAACTGAAAGAGAGAATTCGAAACAGTATCCCATTTCAAGACAACAAGTAAGCATCGCATAGTAAGACCCATCCGAATTAAAAGAGACCCATGCCCAACAGTGGGACCTCACTAGCCTTTTTCTTTCAATTTCGTACGCTTAAATAAAGATTTTTAGAACTGTGTGTTATGGATATGGATTAACATTTAAAACAAAGTTTTGATATTCCTTATTCTGTAAGTCTAGTGCTCACCTAGAATGCCAAAGAAACAAGTATATATTTTCAATTTCTTATTAATAAGTAGTTTATTTTGGATCTGTTATGAAGGTCCTGATTGACTAACATCATTACATCACTGTCAAAAGCCTCCGAAGCTCTAGAAGTGATCATTTAGTAATTGGTTGGCTATGAAATAACTTCACGAAAAACATAAAGTCCAGTAAACACAACTTAGTGTTAACAGCTACTAGGAAAACATGAACTTAAAGAGAATGTTCTCTCCCTATAAACTATTTATTTTCCACACACATTGAACAGTACATCGACATTATTAACGATCTCCTTTCAAGTCCTGTACGCCTGGTACTCGATACATTGTAATGTTTGGTTAACTTTAATTGGATTAAGTTTAGAAGCGACGTAGATTTGGTTAACTGTTTACTATGTACCCTTCTTTGTTAAAACTCGCTAGAGTGTGTAGAGTTAATAATGAATTTAGTTTAAATGAAGTGGGTAGATTAACAAATTCTGTGTTTTTATGGTTCCGTACAAAAAGATAAAAAGGGGACTCTATTACTGAGGCACAGCGGGTCGCAGTTCAGAGACCCGCCGCACCAGTCGTGGCAGGAGATCACGCTAGGATGACGGGGGGACCCGATGCCCCTCCCGCAGAGTTGAGCCCCAAGTAAAGAAAGAGCCACCCTTGCCGGGCCATGGTAAGGCTTAAGGCACCACCATGGCCCGGTAGAAACCGTTACCGAGACTTCGATGTTTACCGTTCCTCTGACACCATCTGCCACTGTATCTTAAGAACGGCAATAGCTAGAGAGCTGAAGACAGTGTAGGTATGTATCTCTATAACAATAACAACTCATCATCTTCTTTTTCCTGCCGTTATCCCGTTATTTGGAGTCACGTTATTAGGTTATTTGGGGTCGTTATGAGAAATCCCTACTAATATTATAAAGGCGAAAGTAACTCTGTCTGTCTGTCGGTTACGCTTACCCGCTTAAACCTCTTAACCGATTTTGATGAAAGGCACAGACAATCTTTAGACCCTGAGAAAGGACATTGTACCTTTTAGTGTGAAATAAAAAAAAAAAAACCAAATTCCACGCGGACGGAGTCGCGGGCAACAGCTAGTATATTATAAATATAACGGTACGGAACCATCCATGTGCTTGTATAACTCGTACTTGACTAGTTTTAAGATACTACTAGATTAGGCCGTATTTTTAAAAAAGTTGCTATAGATTTAAAACATTTATTTTGTAGTTTTTAATTGTCATACAAATGTTTGTACTGCGTCTGGGTGTTTACTATGTATTATAAGTATGTATTTACAAAAGAAAAGTAGTTTATGTATTATATCCGTATTCTGGTACCCATAACACAAGCATATAAGCTTAGCTTGGGACCAGAGGACGTTGTGTGAAATGTCCATGAATATTTATTTATTTATTATTTATTTATTTATTATTTATTTGAAAAATTTTAGTTAGTACTTAAAATTTTAGTTGTACCTTCTCTATAAACACATAAATCTATGACTGTTTTAGTGAACTGGATGGCTGGGAGCTATGTTCATATTACGAATTTTCCGGGCAGTTCCATTCACGGCGTAAACGGCCTGGGAATAAGAGCTCATAATACGGCCGCTGGTAAAGAAAGGGGGTTGTATTACTTGTTTTTTTATCCCTCACTACACGGACAACGTTGTATAATACTTTCAAATTTCATTCAAACGAAGTTATAGATAACAGCTATATACAAATTAATTGTAACTGTTAAATGTCACCTTACATTGAGATTTTATTAATATAAATTAAAATCCAGTTTTTAATAAACATTATAAGATATAAATTAATAATAATGTATGTCGCACTTATCTCTATAAACGTTAATTAGTAATCGAAACTGTTATTCGCCACTAATTTCTGTGATACTTAATAGTTAATATTAATTAAAACGCAACTTCCTAAGTTATTATATCATAGTAAAATAGATTATTTTAGCGTTGTTTATAGTATCTGCTGCCCGTAACTTCGTACTCGTGGAATTTAGAAAACATTTGATAACCTACATACAAAGCATTAACACAGCACACGCAACAGAAGCTCTCAAATAAAGATAATTTTCCTATTTTTGCAACATTTTCCGTTGATGCTAGGCTCCTATTAGTCGAACCGTGATGTTATATAGCGTATAGCCTTCCTCAATGTATGTACTATCCTTACTTTTCATAAAATAAAGTCGCTATTTTTGTATGTATGTCCCTATGTGTGCTTATATCTTCAAAACTACGCAACCGATTTTGATGCGGTTTTCTTTTATAGATAGAGGGGTTCATGACGATGGATTTTTTGTATAATTTTAATTAGTTATTGTGTTTTTAACACGCTTATATTAGTTTGTTAGGTATCTATCAATGTATTAATCTATGTAACGGAATTTTTAAAAGTGATTTTCACTCACAGTAATCTGATCGATCTGAAATTTTGTACACACATTAAGTAATTATGACAATGCAATAATAATAAAAAATATATAGGATTTTCAGGCGTGACTTTTAGTTTATCTATACTTATATTAAATCTGTAGAGAGGTCAATTCTGTACATGAAATATATTTTCAAAATAACTATCAGGGGGTGATTAGTGATCGATACTGATGCCAAAAATGCAAAAATTTTTGTCTGTCTGTCTGTCTGTCACAAAAACTACTCGACGGATTTTAACGAAACTTTGTACAATTATTCTTCATACTCCTGGGCAGGTTATAGTATACTTTTCATCACGCTACAATCAATAGGAGCAGCGTAGTGAAGGGAAATGTTGGGAAAACGGGAAAAGGTGCTCCATTTTTTAAGATTCCGAAGCGTGTGCAGCCTTAATGGTTAAAGTTACATAGAAATCATGTATGACGGAAATATTCTACATAAAATTGTCTAAAAAATATCCCGAAACAGCACATATCTATATTTTATGGTTGACTCACAATAACACGTGTAACTCCTGATAGCTTAGCAGTTCGTTCATTCTGATTATATTTGTTTACTCTTACGTTTATAATACTCTCACTCAAGCAGTAGTTAAAAATGTTGCAAAAACGGGGAAAATTTCCTAAATTTTACGCGGACGGAGTCGAGGGCAACAGCTAGTTTATAAATATATTGGCACCACGTCAGGCCACTTTATAAAAATCAGCAATATAATTAATGTGATAATTAATTCATATATTATCACTAATATTCTCATAGTAGGGGACGTTATGTTTAACCTAAAACAGTTTAGAATCCAGCTATTAGAAGTTAAGTGTTTGATGGCAAACTGTGAGCGTTAGATAAAACTATGTTGACAAGGGATTAACAATTTGGTGTTAGCAATATGTACAGTGTCGTTGTTTCAATGTTGTTTGAGAACTAGTATTAAATTGGGTTTAACTAATAGATATTGGTATCAATTCTACGTGTACAATTAAACTAAACTCTAAATTGAAAGTGTCAATAATATAGTCAATGTTAAATTGAACTTTCTTAATATAAACACTTGTAATATAGACTAAGGTTTTTATGATGCAACTCGGTCGACACGTCGTCGGGAGCAGAGGGTATTGTGCCTTTTTAACAGTTATTAACGTGATTATAGCCCCGATAACATGACAATATTCTTTTTATTTTTAAAGCAAATTTTTTAATACTAACAATTACAAAGATAAGTTATGTTTTGTGATATGTATCAAAATATGTTTTAGGTACCAGTCTCCCACAATACATCTGAGTGTAACTTTATTGTGCTGTCCATGTACACTATAATTTATTATGTAGTATTGTGGTGAGAAATAAAGAATTATCTTATCTATAAGATCTTACACAATAATTATCTTATACTAGCTGCCCCGGCAAACGTTGTTTTGCCATACAATTCTGTATAAAATAAAATTTCATCAAAATCGGTCCAGCCAATTTGTAGCCTATGTGTTATTCTGATGTATAAGCTATATTGTGGTAAAGTTTCATTCAAATCCATTCAGTAGTTTTTACGTGAAAGAGTAACAAACATCCATACATACATCCATACTTACAAACTTTCGCCTTTATAATATTAGTAGGATGATAATTATCTTTTATGATATAAGATAACAGATAGATATATAAGATATAGACAGATATATAAAGATCTTATATGATAATTATCTTATCTATAAGATTAGATAATTCTTTATTTCTCACATTAATAAATTATGGGTTCGAATCGCGTAAGTTTAAAATCAATAATGTTTTTATTAATATAGATACACAACGGAGTATCCAATTAATCAAAAGACACCATAGTTGTTTTCATTTTTTAGTTAAATTTTGTTGTGCACCTAGAATTGGTACCCTTGTAAGCTATATCTATACTAATATTATAAAGCTGAAGATTTTGTTTGTTTGATCGCGCTAATATCAGGAACTACTGGTCCCATTTGAAAAATTCTTTCAGTGTTTGATTGATGGTACATTTATCGAGTAAGGCTTTATACTAGTTTTGGACACTTGGATGTACCTAAGCTACCTAAGCTTCCCAAGTTCGGTTTGTGTGATAAAAATCATACAAATCAATCGCAAATTATTTCAAATAACGTAAAATATAGTGAGAAATATATTAATTGCATATCGTGCAGTTTTACAGCTACCGTCTACCGCTAACTTGACCGTGTCTATTACTCATTTAAGAACTTCCGTGGACTAATTACAGCTTACAAAACAAGATATGCATTTCGTTTATAGGCAATCAAGGTTCCTTAATTAGGTTTTTTAACCGACTTCCAATAAAAGGTGGTTCTCAATTCTTAAAAAAAATTTTTGTTTGTTTACTTAATTTATTTATCAACAACACCCGGATCGATTTTGGACATTTTTGTCAAAATGTTGATTATAGTCGCATCACGATAGTAAAATCATAATTTTCGATACTTCACCAAGTAAAGAAATCGGTTAGTATCAGTAAATTCCACGATAGCTCAGTCGGTAGAGTAATATAACGGTATTTGAGGTCGTGGGTTTAACCATAACTATTTTTCAAGTGTTTCCAGTTAATTACTATCAGCCGTGGCTGAGAGTAATTAATTGGAAACACAATCAAAGGACTAGCAAGTGGCGCTTCAAAAGGGCGTTAAATGATTCTTACAGGGTTGACGCGAGAGCGACACTTTCTGTAACTTCTTGTTTGTCAGGCCGTATGCTTGTTCATCACACTAGAATTACAGAAGAAAAAAATATTAAAACCGTCATATTATTTAGGCTCGCACATCTTCCGAAATCACCCTAGAATTAACAAAAAAAAAAGCCCGCTATTAGTTTTTAGGTTCGGACATCCTACGTAATGAGTGTTTTGCAAAACATCTTTACTTTTTTTTTATACTTATTATAAAACAATGTCGTTCTTGTATGTTTGTCCCTATGTGAGCTTAGGTATATCTTTAAAACAACGCAACAGATTTTCATGTGGTGTTTTTTAATAGATAGAGTGATTCAAGGATGGCTTTTTGCATGATTTGTTTAAGCTTGGTTTTCTTAATTTTGGTAAATTTTACGGGTACGGAGTTGCGGCCAATAGTTAGTTAAGAACTAAAGTACATGCCCCCTGTTTATGTTTAAACAGTTTCTAAGATTTATGTCTTCTAAGCTTCAGTAGAACATTACTCATCTTCAGATCACAATGAAACTATAACACAGGTACTTGCAACATAACTTGTAACTGTAAAACACCTTTTAACTTATGAAATATGGTCGGCTCACCTATAAGGATGTGTGTAGATATGGCAGTCTTTGCAGCGTATTATATTTTACCATGGAGGCTTTTACCCAAGAGGGGTCCGTACATGGAGACTGCTAGAAAAGAGAGAAGACATTGACCAAGTTATATTTTTTTAAATGACCGAAGCAATAAACTATTTGACATTTTCAATTTATATATTGACACTAGCTGTTGCCCGCGACTCCGTCCGCGTGAAATTTAGAAAACTTTTCATCCCTTTTTTTCGCAATAAAAAAGGGTTTTAAGCGGTTGGCGGTTTAAGCGGGAAAGCGTATCAGACAGACAGAGTTACTTTGGTATTTATAATATTAGTAGGGATGTATGGAATTTAATAAAGTTTTTTTTTTAAATATTTTACCATGTATACAAATTTTTAACCCGTTTTCTTTATCTTTTGCAAAGCTTCTAAAGTTTTTAGCATTCTTCTTCTTCTTCCTGCTTTTATCTCAAATTATTTGGGGTCATTGCAACATGTTTTTTCCTTCCAACAAAGGAGTTGATGAGCATATAAAGGCTGATGGAAGAGATTAGCCTTCACGTCGTCTCTCACACAGTATCTATCTTTTCTTTGGTCTTCCTCTCCTTTTCCGGCCATCAGCATTTATATTCATCACCTTTTTGCCTAAATGTTCTTCATACCTCATCATTACGAGCCCATACCAGGACAGATGGTTCTTTCGGCATTAATTCTTCATATCAAATGCTAGTTGTTGACCACGATTTTATGAACCTAAACATTGATTTTATGAACCTAAACATTGATTTTCATAATAGTATAATAGCACTTAAGAAGAATGTAGCTGTTTGTTAGGAAAACAATGTTTAACCACCGACCTCGAGCTATTTAAGTTTATTCATACTGTATGTCATCTCTTATAGAAGGGAGTGTATAGAAATAAAAAAAAAAGAAAGAAAGAAAACAAAATTTATTTGGTGGCTCAGATAGTCAAAATAAATATTATACAAAAAGATGTCACAAAAAAGACATACGGACGAATTGAGAACCTCCTCTTTTTTTGAAGCAGGTTAATACACCAAAGTAAAATGCGTATCCCATGGTACTTCTAAAATGGAACCTAGTTCACATATTATCAAACATGGACTAATTTTCAACTAAAACAGTCAGGAAAAGATATCTTTAGGGCTATTCTTAATTCTATAGGTTTGGTATCATGAACATAATATATCTCTACTTGTCTGCTGTCATTATATTGTGATTACAACTAAAGAACGGCATTTATTTAAGTATCAATAAAATTAAGAGCAGTAAATCCCAATTCACAGCAAGCCATAGCACTTTGTTTGATTGCAATCAAACGGTAACACTGACGTCGATTGACAGTGAAAGCATACAGAGACATACAGTTAGCTGCATATAATTTGCCAAGTGCGGCTTTAAATGTTCAGTTCATCTGCTTTCCGTTATTTTATGATACACGATGTTGAAGCCAATATCTTGTCAGACATTGTTATTTTGTAGTATGTTTAACGTATTTAGAACTTTGCTTGGATGATGAAATTGGTTAAATAAATGAATTGGTAAGAATTTATGGACATTTAATGTAACGTCTCCTAGACTTAAGTTTGTGATATGGGTATTAGACTATCGATATAACACCTACATAAACGAAACTCAATGAAACTCGTGGTGCTGTGGTTTATGTAGTGGACTGCCAATTAAGAGGTTTGACTGTTTCAAGTTCCATATACCTATATATTTTTTGTGCTGCATGTTGTCTGTTACTTGTTAAACATAGTCGGGATTTCTGTCTCTCACTGATCATGGTTATCTGCTTAAGTTATATCTGAGCTAGCTGTTACAGCTCCGAGGGGGAAACCGTGTGGTAACACTTGATTGTCAATCAAGCCACCATACATGTTGGTCTTATTCATAATGACTTATCGGAGGTTTAAACAGAGATTTTATCGGAGAGATTATAAACGTTTTAGCGTAAAAAGACTATTATGAATAACAAGTTCTGACAATTTTCGCGAAACATATTTAGCGAACTTTTAAACCTCCGATAAGTCATTATGACTAAGACCAGAATCAAAATATTATGTTAACAAATTAGAAAATGCTTAAGTCTGTGTAGTAATATAACGTGGTTAGATTTTCTATTGAAATGTAAGAAAAGTTTTCTCTTTTAACGTAAACATACAATTAAGTGTCAGATGCACTTTCGTCCCGTTCAACTCGTGGCATATTTTAAGCTCAATATGAACAATCTGTATTCTGAGATTTTAAGCATTCCTTTGTGCGAAAGTTGATGAGCAAGGAATGGTCTTAAGGCACAAGCTAAACAACGTCCTCCCAGTAAATGCAATTTTAATATTGATAATAAAAAGTGCATAAAAGATGCCTAAGACGCTAATGTCTGTTATTGACGGGCTTCGTGGTGGAGTGGTTCATATAACGGACTGCCGATCATGAGGTCCTGGGTTCGATTCCCGGTCAGGACAATCATTTGTGTGATGTTTTTAATTGTCATACAAATGTTACAAATGTATTATAAGTATGTATTTACAAAAGAAAAGTAGTATATGTATTATATCCGTATTCTTGTACCCATAACACAAGCAATATAAGCTTAGCTTGGGACCAGAGGACGTTGTGTGAAATGTCCATGAATATTTATTTATTTATTTATTTATTACTCAATTTTTAAGATATTGTAGAAAAATAGAAGAAGAATGAAGTTTAATCACAAATTTTACTGTAAAATTTATTACATAAAGGTTAATTTAGATGTTACTATTATTATAGATCTATACGAATCGTTATCAGAAAGTTGTATAAATGTTCTTGCTAATAGAAATGAATATATTATGTAACTAAATGAATCTATACAATAATTAAGTATTTAAAAAAAAAACGTGCAGCTGACTTTATGTGCCTTTAAAATTTGAGGGTATTGCTCGATTTTTCAGGAGATAACCATCACATCCTGATCTGGTACCATAAGGAAGACATTGAAACTTCCAGCTTTAAAAAAAAGAATCATTAAAATCGCTTCGCCCAGTTAAAAGTTATAAGGTAACAAACATAAAAAAAAAACAACAAACTTACAGTCGAATTGGGAACCGAACATAAGAAATTATTAATAATCTTCTTATATATAAAATTCACGTGTCACAGTGTTATTTACCGTACTCCTCCGAAACAGCTCGACCGATTTTCGTGAAATTTTGTGTACATATCCGTTAGGTCTGAGAATCGGACAACATCTATTTTTCAACCCACCCCCCTGACTTTTGTATGCCAAAACAACGTTTGCCGACAGCTAGTTAATATCTAAGAATATGCAAATAGAAAAACACATTTAGCTGCACGAAACCAGTGCATTAGTGAATGTTACTAGGTATCACAAAATTACGTAAAAAAAGTATTTACTAAAAATAAAAAACTATTATTTTATCTTATTAAAAAGTCGTTGCATAATTCTGTTATAGATAGATATGATTTGCTCTTAATTTGTAGATTAGTATAACATTGTAAAAGATTTCTTAAATAAAAATATCTTCATTAATTTAAATTTAAAAACGTAGTTCTGCAATCGTGTAAAATTATTACAACAACAATACAAAACAAAACAAAAAAGGGAAAAGAAAAAGTGGTTAAAATTAAGCATAAAAAAAGCAAAAAGGCCAGTCTTTTGGGCACGTTACCCAATGACTACGATGCGGACGAATTTTTGGCGCTTAATTTTAACCACCTTTTCTTTTCCCTTTTTTTTTATTATTTTGTTTTGTATTGTTGTTGATATAATTAAAAAAAATGTAAATAAATAAATAAAACTATCGTGTAAATAAAAAAATCTTAATCTTGCCTTTCAATAAATAAATATTCATGGACAACGTCTACAACGTCCTCTGGTTCCAAGCTAAGTTTATATGTTTGTGTTATGTAACATATAACCTAAAGTTTCATGATAATTTAGACGTGGTTTATAATATGCTTGTCGTTTGTTTTTATATCTTGCAGTTTATGTCTAGAATCTTATATTAATAGAAATTACTAAGTTACCTAAACCAGTTGGTCGGGTGTTGGAAATGCAATAATAAGGAGTTAAGTTCACATATAAATGGAAATTGCGCTGAGATCTAAGCAAGTATGGCAGGTGTCATGTCTCGTATGGTATGGCGTTATATTACAAAAAAGTTTTATAGGCTTTGCAAGGAAATTAATCTTATCACGATACACTAACAGGTTTGAGGATACTTGAGAGTAAGTAGTGAACTTGAAGTACAATTTTGAGACTAAACATAGAAAGAAATCTTCGTTACAAATGATTTGTAGTATGGTAGTCGCGATGCTTAAATTATCTAAAAACTTTGGAAACGGGAAGATGTTTTTAAATTCAACTGTGTTTTTTTGGAGAATTCTATAGACCAAATTAGAGCCAAAAGTTTGCCAAATTATAAAATAAATCCTCAACTGGACAACATTTTCTGGTTCTGTTTAGGAATCTCTAAAAGGGATACCTCACTTGCTATAATATATTTTATATATTGGATATTTTATATTCTAGTAATATTGTTTTGTAATTTATAAAGAATGATGATGTGCTTTTGTAGCGTTAAGCGTATATAACTTTTAGACTTTTATGCTTATATTAACGATAGATAAGTTTGTTCATGACAAATTCTCTATGAAAACTAAATTACCTAAAACAAAAACTATCACATTACTAAACATAATTTGGTCTGACTAAAACATAATAAAGCTCACAACAGAAAGCTATAATTTTTTTTTGTCAAGTCCAACCAGGAGTGCATAGCAACGCAGAGTGCGCATCTTAAAACCAAGCACCGAACGCATATTCGAAAATGTAGAAAACTAGCGAGCGCGGGCTCTGTCAGGCTCCTCATTAACCCAGAAAGTTGTGCCGTCGACTCGAAGTTAAACCAGTGAAAGACGATGAAAACTAGTATTCGAGATATATTAACTAGCGGCAAAGCAAACGAGGGCTCAGTCGCGAAGCGTCCACGGAAGGGACTGCACGTATTTCATTTAACACCAGTTTCCGTCGCGCTATATACCAAATTAAAAACTCACTGGAACTTAGCTGTGTTTGTGTGTTGAAGCGTGAATTGGGAATTATTTTGAGTAAGTTTATTTTTTATGCCAACAATAATTAATAATAATAATAAATATTCATGGACATTTCACACAACGTCCTCTGGTCCCAAGCTAAGCTTATATATGCTTGTGTTATGGGTACCAGAATACGGATAGAATACATATACTACTTTTTTTTTGTAAATACATACTTATAATACATAGGAACACCCAGACGCAGTACAAACATTTGTATGACAATTAGAAAAATCACACAAATGATTGTCCCGAGCGGGAATCGAACCCGCGACCTCTTGATCGGCAGTCCGTTACCAGAACCACTACACCACGAGGCCCGTCACTTCAATTGAAAGTTTAAATTAATTGGTCTTAATACAATTTGAATTATACTTTTACGGTTTATCTAATCAAGTTGCAAATATTATGCATAACTCTTTTTAGGAGACGTCTTAAGTATAGCTTAACTGCACTAAAAGAAAAATTATAACCGAATTTAAGAAAATTTTATAGGTATAATACACCAAAGTCTACAAATAAACAATGTAAAGCAATGGTTTTAATTCAGCACACATAAAAAAATGTAATAAAGACGTATCTGATGCGAATGCATAATTACATTTTGCGTTCAAAACGGACCTTTTTTTCAAGTGACAAACGTGTTTTGCGTATGCTCTCATTACCTACATCTGTGTTTATGGAAAGCCATGGATAAGCAATGATATTCAGATTTTGTATGTATTTCATGTAATATTCAAATTAAATCTGACATACTCGTACCTAATGCATAAAAGAAGTTAGAAATATTTCATAAAAAATGTTAGTTTTTAAACATTTTTTTTATAGTGACCCCAGCAATATATAATATACTAGGTATAAATTAATCAAATTAAAGTGAACGCTGTTATTATTTATTTTTAAAAAATACTAATATAGTAGCTCCACAATAACTCACAGTTAATAAATCTAGCGATAACTGCAACGATCTGAATTTAATATTTGCTGAAAACATCTTAGAAATTTTGCCGGCGACTTTTAAATAGAAACATAAAGATAAAATCTTTAGTGATAAGAAAAGATATAAAATCATATACCTACGACATTATGCCTAGTATTTTTGAAAGTTTGGAATATGAAGACTTCTAACTGTTTCTTACGAAAAATTATCGTTTTCAAACACACATTTCTCCATCGGATTCATATAAGGAGTTCCAATATTCCAATGGAACAAATGAAAACGCAATACGGTACCCAGTTATTTGTTAACGCTTCAAAGGAATACTTTTTTAAATTGCCAATAAATAAATAATTTATTGAGACCAACGGTAATTCTAAGTTTATACCAGCAGCCGTGTAATTAAACGGATCATTGTATATACGAAGAACAAAGATATCGAAAGTAACTTACATATAGGTCTGGTAGGCAATATTATAACCGAGAACAGACACCATGCTTTTATGAACGATGTAACTGTATTAGGGAATCAAACTTGAGTCTTGATGACAGGATATAGCCACGTGGTAAGCTATGGTAAAAAATGTGAAAATAAAAATACAATGTCCTGCTACAAGCATCACGTCTTAAAAGGTGACAAGAATATGTATCCAATAAGCAAAAAAAAAAAAATTATAAATTTGCTTGTACCGGAAATCAAACTTGAAGTAATTACACACATTAAAGACACCCACTTGCTACACGAAAGCAACGAGTTGGCCAATTATAATTTTGTTAACATATAAGTTTATGGCAAATGATAAGGTATATCTCAACTCAATAACGAAAGCTCTTTCCACTTGGAGATTACAGAAGTAGTTAGCTGTATAAGTAATAAGTTGTATAATATTCGCATAAAATAAAGATTAATGTTGAAAAATAAATTGAAATAAGAGAAATCAATACGTTTAAATGAATTATTTGAGCTAGATAGCACTAAATTAATTTGAATTTAAATTTCGATTGCAAGATTTCAGTTTTAGAAATTGTATTTTTAGGTTAGCATTTTGGTCTTTGTAGTTCAAAAATATGTACAGCTCTACGCTGGTTTACTCTTTTCTTAATAAAATACTAATCCTCTAATGATTCTATTACAATCAATATCTTATTCTATGACTTTTAATTGGACACCTTAAAGCCTTGAATTTTTGTGGGATCCATGATTTAAAAGCCCATTTTAGCTTAGTAAGTGAAAGAAAACGGAGACAATACTGATTATTATAATCAGCATTGACCTTTCACTTACACACAAACCATCTTACCTTTTCTTAAGTCTTCTACTCTAAGTTCCTTCAGTTCATTCAATCATCCGCAGAAATAATTAGTGGTGGCTTCCTTACGTGGTCTGCCATAAATTAATTCATTTAATGGCAGACCACGCAAGGAAAAAACTTATATGTTGCAACAATCTCTAGTAAGATTGATGATAAGGGCAGGGCAATGATGACATATCTGACTAACATTGGTACTGCGCTTGCTATTTTGCTGATTCTATTGTGCAATATTGACATAAATTGAAGTGGTGTGATCCATTCATTTTCAGTCAGCGAAATTGCACTTGCTACTGTAATGCATCGGACACTGACCGTAAATAATACGAGTATGTTTTGTATGCAATAATGCAATATCTCAAGAATAGGAATGTGATTATATAGTTCAATTTACCGAAAATCTTTTGGTTTATTCTATTAGGGCTCATAAAAAGGGCTTGAAGCTAATATAGATCACAGGATAAAGGATAACTTAGATCTATAACGCTGGGGGATCAAACTTTTCAAGTCCAAGAACTAGATTTCAAAGCATGGACTCTTTATGTAGAGCTACGATTTAATTAAGATAGTGAGTTGTTAGATGTAATCGGCATAAGATCAGACATTGCCCAGAACTGTCTGAATCTTTGGGGAGGTCTAAGTTCAGAATTGGACAGGAAAACGCAGATAACGGATGTGCATCAGTTATAAAAATGCCAATAAAATTCAATTTCTTACCAAAGTTAACTAAGTTAAAAGCCTATAATCAAATTGATACAGTACGTCAAATTTGCACTCAATATTGCAGTGAATTCTTGTCGATAAAATTTCCGTTAGGTCAATTTAAGGATTGATAATCCTATTCAATTGATATTATAAAAACCACAAGCAAAAAACCTGACCAGTATTGTTCAAAATATTTAGGTTAGAGTGCTAAGTCAAAGTATTATGGTCTTTAGTCTGGGCCTTTCTGACACCCGCTGGTTTAACGGACTGGACAACAATTGTTACAATGTGGGTAGTTAGTGATTATTGTGATCATTTTATTCGATTGTGAAAGGTCAAGTGATCGATGATCAATAATCGTTTGTAATACAGTTATAACTTCTGTCAAATTATTTTTATGAAAGTGGAATATTTTTTGGTGAAATAATAATTGACTGCTGTGACTGAGGTCGTGCTTTCGATTCCGACTTAGACTAAAAATGTCTATGTGGTAACTACAAATATTATTATAGCGACTTGATGTCTTTTGTACTTTTTATGAATATAATAAAAAAAAGAATGCTACTTATTAAACAATGTTCCTCTAGCAAAAGAGCAATTGCTTCCGAACAACGATGTATGTGTATTGTCTAATACTTACATCCTATCTTATAATTAATTATTCTCAAAAAAAATTCCACCGACTTCAATTTGAGGTTTTTCCTCGATTTCTCAGGAGATAACCATCAGATCCTGATCTGTGCCGATTGAACCACACGGGAACCACCCGCTTAAAAAAAAGGATCATTAAAATCGCTTCACCCAGTTAAAAAATATGATGTAACAAACTTAAATAAAAATATTAATAAAAAATAAACATACAGACGAATTCAGCACCTCCTCCTTATTTTGAAGTCACTTAAGAAGTAAATAATAGTCTTTCGAAAAAAGTTAATAAAAATATTTTATTGGCTTTTTTAGGCTTTTTTACAGTTAGTGTTGTAGAGCCAACGTTACAATAAAGGTCTTATTTTCTTGCTAAAATAACTTTCTAATTCATTAAAGTTTCATACTAGGTACTACAGCTATTTAATAAACATAGGAATGTTTTAAATCGCCTATAGCAATGAAAGTAAACTAAATACGGGACTTCGAGACGGGCTTCGTGGTGGAGTGGTTCATGTAACAGACTGCCGTTCAAGAGGTCGCGGGTTTGATTCCCGCTTTGGACAATAAATAAATAAATATTCACAGCCATTTCACACAACGTCCTCTGGTCCCAAGCTAAGCTAATGCTTGTGTTATGTGTACCAGAATACGGATATAATACATAAGCTACTTTTCTTTTGTAAATACATACTTATAATACATAGAAACACCCAGACGCAGGACAAGCATTTGTATGACATTTATAAACATCACACAAATGATTGTCCAAGGCGGGAATCGAACCCGCGACCTCGTGATTGGCAGTCCGCAATAAAAACCACTACACCACGAAGCCCGTGTGTCACGTCACAATCATTTGTGAGATATTCATAAATGTCATACAAATGTTTGTACTGCGTCTGGGTGTTTTCTATGTATCATATGTATGTATTTACAAAACAAAAGTTGTTTATGTAGTATATCCGTATTCTGGTACCCATAACACAAGCGTATAAGCTTAGTATGGGACCAGAGGACGTTGTCTGAAATGTCCATGCATATTTATTAAGCTATTGCATAGCTTCTATCGCGGGCCTTGAGCGTAGAGACCGAATCCACAAAATTCGAAATTCAAGTTCCATATTTATTATTATTTATATGAGATAGGTACCTACTAAGATTTTTTTAACAAAGTATTTGTTAGTTTCTAGTTAGGTTTCAGATATAGCCTATAACTTATAGTTTAGTTCAGCTTTTTAAGATATTTTTTTAACTTAAAGTTTCATCAACATTAACTTAGCAGTTTGAATGGAAAAGACAAGTAAACATTTAAAACTCTCGACATCTACATGTTTAAAAATACATAATACATAGAATTTTTCAATTATAATACTAACAATGCTGGAATTCCATTAGCGGTTTATGCCGCAAATTTTAGATACCGTAAGCTTTGAACCATCTAAAAGCAGATGTCACCAATTTTTGTAATAAAATATATTTGAAACTTTATAACTACAAAATACTAGTATATAAACATTATAACAACAAAAAATAAATCCGTAAATAGTTAGTGAAAAGTAAAAGCTTAAATAATTTATCTGACATGAAAGTTGGAATTAAAATTAGTTACGAAAATTCAAGTGTGAATATCTATTGAATATTTCAATAGTTCTAGAAAGCATGTATCATCTGTATAATGCGGTGCACCAAGACGACTGATCAACACAATGCACGGCCTTAATCGCATCATTGGGGCCTTTAGGTCACTCCTGTGTAGGGTTGTCAAAAAATACGATGAGCGTAGATTAGCAAATTTAATTACCCATTTATTTGCTCCATTACTATTGGTGTCTTCGACTCTGGTATGATATTTATTTATTTAATTCAAAATTTATGCACGTAAAATTCGTACATAAGTGGACATAATGCCTAAGGCATTATCTACCAGTCAACCTTTACGTGATGTAGAAAATAAAACTGTACTGTACTGATGTACATACGTAAGGGTCAAATTTTCATAAAAATATGCAAAAATAATGTAAAAAAGACGCTTATTCAACGACAACAGGAGCTGTCATCGAGACAATAATGAAATGGAAATTGTATAGTTACTAGGGAAATCGTTACAAAAATTGACACCATGAATTACACACAATACAATACATTATTTCTTTTTTCTTAGTGTCGCTTTTTTGTTAGTTAAATGTGATTAGAGTAAATTTTTACAATGCTGCTGATTAGAAAAACTGTCACAATAATGAAACTAAGAAGGACACGCCACAGACAAAAATAGTATTGTGTCTTTCGTACTAATGTCATCATAATTATATTCATCAAACCATCCATAATGATAGCGTCTAAGTGTGTGTTACACTTAGACGCTATCATTATGGATGGTTTGTTTAAAATGCGCTAAAATATTTTGTTGCCCTTAAATAATAACTTTATTCTGGTTACTTTTTTGTAAAAAAAATTGCTTGTTATGGATGTCAAATTGTAAACGCGTGTTTGTTTTAAATTTTAGCCGTAAATAGTGGTTAACTTAATAAACTAAATTATAGTGCAAAAGATGATAATCATTTTTTCCACTACAATTTACTTTATTAAGTAAAAGCACAGCAAAATTTCAAATTAATGAATTAAGCGTAAATATTAGTTTTATTTTAATAAATGATCAGCAAGAATGCTTGAGGTTATTATAAGTATTTTTAAAGGTTTTTATTTTATTTTGACAACCCTATTCCAGAGTAATTTCTTGGTGCTCGTTAAGAATTAATTCAACTACTTATTGATATCAATTGAATGTATATGGAGCATGTACTGAAATTGTTGTTGCTTCTTTTGTAATCGAATTCAATTTAATCGATTCTACTAACAAAATTTCAAAAGATTTATTTTACCAGCTACCATTTTAGTAGTTCTATTTCACGATAAATCGATACATCAAAACCTAGTGTAGTATGCGGTAGAGCTAAAAACTAAATGTAGTATAATATGTCATTTTAACACGCTTTTTAACCGATTTCAAAAAAAGAAGAAAGTTCTCAATTCGTCTGTATGTCTTTTTTATGTTTGTTACCTCATAATTTTTTAATGGGCGCTTAAATACCTGCAGCGTGATGTTGTATAGCCTAAAGCCTTCCCCTATAAATGGACTATCCAATAAAAAAGAATTTTTCAAATCGGACCAGTAGTTCCTGAGACTAGCACGTTTAAACAAACAAACAAACTCTTCCGCTTTATAATATTAGCATAGATGTAACGGAATCTTTTTTTATTAATGAAATTAATTAAAGCAATATTCTCTTATTTATAAGAAAAGCAATAAGTACAGTTTGGGAACACAGAATGTCGTGTGAAATGTCCATTTACTTATTTAAACTTCTAACCTAATGCAGTAATTTTGCAATTACTTATATTGACAGCAAACTTTCGTGAATGCTTCAATTAAAATCGAATCTGCACTTTCAAGTAATGACTTAATTTTAAAATACAAAGAAGATGTAATGACTTCTTTTATTATGTATAATGTGATAGCCATTCATGGATATATTCTTGCAGAATCATTGCGTGTAACATGTTTGTAGAAACTTTTAATAGGTCTGTAACTAGTGTTTATTTAAAGGCTAGCTGTATCTTCTGTATATTCTTGCAGTTGCATTTCAATCTGATCCAAGATATGATAATAATATACATACTATTCGCATATCTACGGTCTTATTCATAATGGCTTATCGGAGGTTTAAAAGTTCGCTAAAATCGGTTCACTAAAATTGTCAAAAATTGTTATTCTTAATAGTCTTTTTACGCTAAAACGTTTATTATCTCGCCGATAAAGTGACATTATTTTATTGTTTTAACCTCCGATAAGTCATTGTAAATAAGACCATAATATTTACACAAAATTTAATACGAATGGGTCTTGCCGTTTCTGAACAATATGGCAACTGATATAACATGAAATTTTTACATACTATACTAGCTGTTGCCCGCGACATCTTACGCTTGGAATATAGATCATTCTCGCACATTGTCACAGCGTGATGTTAAATATAGGTTATTTAACATCACGCTGTTACCCAACCTAACCTTCCTCGATAAATGTACTATCCAACGCTAAAAGATTTTTTTCAGATCAGAAGAGTGATTCCTAAGGTTATTCCCAAAGAAACTCTTCAGCTTTACAATTTTAGTATAGACTAGCTGTGCCCACGACTCCGTCCGCGTGGTTCGATTTTTTTTCGATTTGACCAATCAATATTTTAATTCCTTAGCCGCTAGATGGCGTTGCAAGTAACCAAATTGAGAAATGTCCTATTATCTAAATATCTCTTGATTGACTGGACCGATTGCAATGAAACAAACAAAGCACAATTTTTACGTATAACATTTATATTTATAAGTGTTGTACATTTTACGTGATGCGTGCACAGACAAACATCTTAACAGACAAACAGACAAATATTTCAAAAATGCTGGAAATGGGTTCTGTTGGTTGACTTTAACCATCTGACAATTTTTTTTTTTTGTAAATATATCTAATGTACAAGAATTTTTTTTCTACAGATTTATTACAATATATGTATAGAAGAAGAAGATGAGATACATTGAAATTAAAATGAATAACCATTAGGGTAGCGGGAAGTCAGCGGATGCAAACGGCACAAGGCCGAGCATTGGGAGCTGGGCCTATATCGTAGTATTGAAGGGAAAAAAGCCAATGAATGAAACCAAATCAAAAATTTATTACGAGTGACGGGGTCACGTAAAAAACTGCCTAACAGAAAAGGGGCCTAAACCATTTTATTGAATTTATGACTTTATCATAAATAACTACATCATAAATAACTCTATCGTATTTATCTATATTATAACCCGAATGAGAGCAACACAGACATATTTATTTTAACAACTTTCCATATGCAATAACAATTTCCATATAAATGAGGAATGTTTTTAATGGGTAATCTATTCCAGAATAATTACTATTAATCATATATTAATGGCTATGATTATCGTATAAAATATTATTATTATCAAGTAAACGTTAATATTTACATTCTCTGCATTCCGTTTGATGCCGATGCGTTTCATAGTTATGGTCAATGAGTTTGAATGTCAAAGTTGCGAGTAAATTCAAATCGATAATATAACAAAGCTGTGTTTTGTCCACAAGGTAGTGGGTTTGATTTCCATTCATGTTATACATTCGTTTTATTGGTGCCTATATCAACACCAAGATGTGCAAGGGTCCATCAACCTGCTGCACATCCTATACATTCCGGGCCACACGCCGCTTCGCTCGAGCAAAGACGTATGGCCTTATTCATAATGACTTATCGGAGGTTTAAACGGAGATTTTATCGGAGAGATAATAAACGTTTTAGCGTAATAAGAATTATGAATAACAATTTTAGCGAACTTTTAAACCTCCGATAAGTCATTATGGATAAGACCATATATAATATAGGTATATATACCTAGAAAGATTTATGAATACCTCCAGACAAGTTGGAGTTGACTATTATGCTATGCATGTTAGTGGTTAGTTCTTATGGCGTAGACGTAAGTGATGATACCTTTTACGCACAATGTCCTTGGTACGATTTTGATCCGAGGCCCCTGTCATTTCTAATTATTTGCGGAAAAAAAAATGTAATTATTGGTTTAAGGGCCTACATCAATATTATCGTATATCATCGCCGACACGTACATATTAACACAGCCAGTAGGCACAGAAAATGAAGAATTAGGGATACTTTTCCTATTTACTCAAAATCTACTAAATATATTTTAATTCTGATTTACGTGTTTCTATATATAATAGTTACTTATGTTTTTAAAGTTATTTCATTAGTTAAAACGCGATAATAGACCGACAAATGAAAAAAATAAAAAAAATTGAGAGGTTGTTTCGCCAAGATTTTCTATCGAGAAAACTTTTTTCAATCGCGTTTCTGAGTTGATGCGATCCTAGATCATATATTGAAAAAACATATACTTAAAAATTAGAGCTCTAGCCATTCAATCTAAAGAAACAATGAAAACTTAGTACATAGAAAAATGCACGAAGCTATTTTGGTATCGTCTTAATTCACCTGTTTAGCCAGAACATGATACACCTAACTCATCTGGACTCTACGTAACGTTAAGTAAAACAAATACAAAAATAAGCATAGAAAAATACAACATAGTTGAAGAGCAGCTGTTTTACGGTAAATCATAGTATGAATAAGTATATATGCGAAAAAAAAATTACCTACAAAAAGTTATACATGAATATCAAATGTGTATAGTACGCCACGGTTTGTAGTTTCGTATTGAATTTAAACGTATTTACTCGTATTTAGCCTGATGCATTTTTACCGTTAGAAACTTGCTGTATCACAGTTATATATATGTGAATTTCGCGAGTTCGAATTTTCGTATCGTGATGCATTACCTCTGACAAAAAATTCGAAATTCAATTTGTGATACTGGCAGGGTTGTCACAAACTATTTTTGTTTTAATAAAAAAATTAGGCGAGTATTCGTAATTATGTGTTATTTCATCATCATCAACATCATAACATAACGCCTTTTTACATGTAGGTAGGCAGAGACAATAGAGCGCCTTACTGGGATCCAAAAATCTTTGGCTTTATCCACACTTATACATCTGGTCATACATGCCCGACGTTTGTATATTTTTGCAATAATTTTTAATAATAATATTTTAAAGCATATAGATTTACTAGAAGTTTTCATACTTTTTCCTGATGACATGTGTTTGTTATGGATTGAATTTATAAATGTATGAAAAAGTCACACTTCTGACGCAATATGCTACGACACATCAGATAAATGAAAATACGACTGATTGAATCTATGAAAAACTGTTACGTTATTACTTTTTTTAATCAAAACAACACAATTACTTTATTTAAGTTTCAAAAAGTTATTTTTAATTTGAAGTTTTTTTAGGTTTCTGGTGATGATATTATTAAAATAAAAAAGTTTTGATATCACAACATTTTCATTTCCCAATATTTGTAAAGTTAAATCACTTCGTTTACTGAAAATACTCGTTTCGAGAATACATTTTAGGCAGTGATTTTGTCATATTGCCCATGATAATTTTTGCTTTCTTGTATTTAATCAATTTTTTTTATTTGCCAGGCTAGGTATATACCTGTGACTTAGGAGACAGAAAATTGCAAATTATTTATTTTTCATATTAAGTTGCTGATAACGCAAGGGGAGCTGTAGCATTACAAGAATTCTCAATTAATAGGCAGCCAGTTTTATCTTTGGTAGTTGAGTAATTAGCCAGTGAATTTTTCTGTGTCTGAATTTCCTTCGACAATTTAATGGCTAATTAGTAAACAGATTCGTAATGGATGCTTAAAATACAGCCTCATTAAAAGTTAAAAGTGCAATGAACTTTACAGTAGTTTTGGGTCATTGGTACTTATAATTAAATGAAATTATTCAAAATTTGTCCGTGTGTTTTTCATCCCAGGGTGCTGTAGAAACCCGCTACGGAATATTGTACACGGATAACATCCTCTGTGAGAGACTGTAAACTTGAAAATAAACCCAGTGCCAACACGCTTAGTCAGCGTGTCACAGTAGACCATAAACCCTCCCAAAGTGGAGGAGGCCCGTGCCCAAAAGTGGGACGTTATAGGGCTGCAGAGAGAGAAAGAGAGGAGAGAGAGATTCAAAATTTGAACGTTCTGTATAAAAGACTACACAAAATGATCGCTAATTTAATTACTCTTTGTAAAAAGTAACAGGAAAATGAATTTGAGTAAGGGTTTTATGTATAACATAAAATTTTATTATAGACGTAAATCAGAGACATATAACACGAGAGACGAATGATATAAAACTGGTATTATGCATTTCTAGCCAATGCTTTACCGTATGGATGTATTCGGTTCGATAGTTTTGTTAGAATTCAATTATAGCAGAAAACGTACGAAGAGTTTAGAGTAAGTATTTTGTTGTAAATATTTTCATGACAATTATAACAGTTTTTTTTTTAATATTCATGGACATTTCACACAACGTCCTCTGGTCCCAAGCTAAGCTTATATGCTTGTGTTATGGGTACCAGAATACGGATAGAATACATATACTACTTTTCTTTTGTAAATACATACTTATACATAGAAACACCCAGACGCAGTACAAACATTTGTATGACAATTAGAAAAATCACACAAATGATTCTCCCGAGCGGGAATCGAACCCGTGACCTCTCGATCGGCAGTTCGTTACGTAAAAATATATAGTTCTTGGTTTTTACCTTGGTTTGGTTTTTTCTAAGATTTATTAACCATTTTACTATCAAGTAAAATGTGATCAAGCAAAAACATTATGTTAATGTAAAAGCGATTTAAATACTAAAGCATCAGATATCTTTTTTTAGTTCTTTTTTTGTTAATTTCAATACTTCAAGGCTTTTAAAGTTATCATAATTGAAAAAAATAAATTACCTTCCTACCTAAACCTACCGTAAAACACTACTGCATACGTTCCTCTATTTGCAAATTGACGTGTAAAATGTTCTTAACTCGGTGATTATTTGCGATCATCGAGTCACAGACGACTGCTAGCAATTTATATACCTACTCTGAAATGTTTCAGAGCTCTCTTTCAATTATTGCATAGCAGTCGTAAGGCCATTGATCTCCATGCACCAGCATGTAGCATTCTGTATAATCGGTAATGTATTATTTATAATATCATTGTTTGTTTTATAATAAGCTTCCGCAAGTTTGTTTCTATTGTCTAATAAGGATTTATCTCTGCGATTGTGTGCTAAATATAGGGTTGTCACTATTCAACACCAATTTTACTATTTATTGATAAAATACTGTAATTCATAGGAGTTCATATCTTATGATTGAGTATAACTTAAAGAAAATATTTTGAAAATTAATTGTAACCAATGAAAACAATTATTTTTATTAATTTACTCACACAAATTGAATAAGACAAATTAGTAAAATTATTTCACATATATTCAAATTTTATTGTACCTAAAATAACTCCTTGCGGCATACCTCAACAGTCAGCTCAATAAGCACAAGCTCTGAATATCAAACACTATCTTGATAGTTATTATAATTACATCTACGACGTGTTGACGTACAAAAGTAGCTTTTTGCCTAAAATGGTTAACCTAAAGAAAAAATCGCAATGCAAATATTGTCTAAAGCATTACAAAGGATGGGAAACAAGGATGTACGTAGAAACAAAACTACTTTCTACGCAAAATGTCTAGATATTAACTGGATCCCGAAATAAGAACAGTGTGTTAGTAAAATTTTAAGCACTTAAATTAGAATCCAAGGCATGTTTAATGTAGATTTGCGTAAGAATTTAGGCTATGATAATGTTCTGCATTAAATAGTTTCTGATTCATTTTAGAATTTGTTTTTAAAGATTCTTTATTGTTTTATCTTTATTGCACTACAGTTTAATGAAATGGTGGCAACGCTTTATTTATTTTTATTTTGCCCTATAATGGGAACCGTATAGTAAATATACCCGAGACGAGACTATATAGCGCCATTGGCTGCAATGAAAATTAAATTCCTTCATTCATTCTTCATAAATTTGCTCATACATGCATGACGTTTGTATGTCCTACGCATCTAACCGTTACTGATATTATTCATAAGATGGAAATAGACTAAAATCTTTAACAGTATTGTACAATTTCTATCATCTTTGCTGTAAAACCGATTGTTCTTTGATTCTAGTGATACAGTCAATTAATATATATACGAAAACTAAGGAAAGAATAAATTTAGAAGAAGTGTTTGTAAGTCGAGAAAAAGGTTACAAAGCCTACAAATTTCTTGTGCCAGAACAGAAGTTGTCCACATTCCTTGATGAGAAACTTTGGCCAGAGGGAATACTTTTTAGGAGATTTGTAAATTTTTAATTCTGATGTGGCACTATTAGAAATTTTTCCAGTAACAGTAGAATGGTAGTATCTATATGGTATATGGTATATGGTAGTATGGTAGTATCCAGCGCGCTAGGAATGTGTACGGTGAGCGAACTACCGCCTATATTGTTCCTCGATTAATTAATAATCTACCCTCAAATTTGTGTCACAGTCTGACTCAGAATAACATAAAAAATAAATTGAAAAACTATTTCTTGAACGATTGTTAGTGAGAATTGAAATGTATCACCTTTATATTTGACTTGATACCAGTTTAGTTATTTATTTACCTACTTATTTATTTTGTAAATTATATACTTATCTATTCTTATTTCTTTTTGTTAACTACATCTATTTATTTGTTGCAGTATTATGATGGCATATATTTTTGTATAGACTCACAATAGCACAGGCTTAAACCTTAGTGGTTTTTTGTAGCTATTATGTAACAATATTGTATATTTACTTCAGAAACAATAATAAATTAAAAAAAAAAAAAAAAAAAAGTTAACTATTTGTAAAATTTTGTTTGTTTTATTGTGCAGTTGTGAAGCGTTCTGTTAATGATATACATGAGTTAAAATAATTACCAATAATTGTATTTGTGGCCTATGGATATATATATCCGAAATAAATGATTTATTATTTTGTTTTTAAACTACAGTTTCTCGGTTTTCCGGGTATTATTAAGAGAACACGGGCTCAAAGCCAAGTGTTTTCTTAAGTTTGAATAGAAGGTGCAATGCTATTATCCTGATCTAATTGAAGAAATTTGCGAACTATAGGGTATTATTATTATTATTAATATTGACAATACTCTAGCATTATCATAGAATTCTATACAGTACTGTAATTTCTCTGGCGGTCTTAGGGCTATTGTACCATTAATGGCTTGATCTGTCCAACTACTATGTAGTTTAATGTCAACTATCACAATACCCATTAAGAAAATAATGTTGCTATAAAGAGTTGTGGAATGCGGAGGTGAAAATATATTTATTTAATTTTATTAACTATTTGAACAGAAGTAAAGAGATTTGATTAAATTAAAGTGGTTCAGCTCACTCGTTTGACATAAAATTCTGATATCTGGATTTATTGACCTTCTCCGGAATAGTGCAACCGATTTTGATATAGAATAGTGGACTATAACATCGGTGTCGACATAGTGCCTAGTGAAAGTAAGTTCACCTAAGTCATTATCAGGCACTATTTATTATTTTGGTTTATATAAAGCCCTACAGTTCGAATACTTTCTAGCCATGTTGGTACTGGGTAAGAAGGTGGGGTTAATCCAGTCCCGTAACGTACGCCACTTCTTGAGTTACTTTTTGGTTTGATATTCTTGAAAACGACCAAGGTTCTTGTAAAAATAGATGCAAGAATAACCAATTAACCACATCATAAAATGTACACAAGCGCACATTCCTCGGTCCCTCATCATCTAATTCCCCTTTATATTTTTGTATATACAACTATAAACTTCGTAATAAATACCAACTATCTTTTTACTAAATCACAGCCGATATCTCTATTCTATTTAATTTAATAGAGTTGCTTTCCGTTTCTCGTGATTATTATCTTAACAAATATATTGACCTCTGTTAAGTTTTATAGCATCTAGACTAACTGCGCGAGACTCCGTTTCTGAACTATCTCGTGTATAGTATATTTCTTTATTTGATGTAAGATATGCATCATATAAGTTATTTGCTGGAATTTTTCCTTTTTAAAACATTTATATACAAGTTATGCTCCGCTGTTTCACATGCGTACTTACTGGATACTGGCATAAGGCATAGGAGTATTAGTTTACATCCTGTACTTAGGGCTGCTGATCATTCTCAAAATTTCATACGAATCAATCAAGCTGTTTCAAAGGAGAATGGCAACAAACGTAATAAAAAGTTTTAATTATAATGAAGTACACCCACCTGATAAACTTCGAAAAAACAACGAATATTGAATATTAAGTCACGTGTATCCAAAATTATCTTTGAAGAGTTTTGTATCGTGTTTATTATTCTGATTAAAATATTATTAATTTCATGTAAAAGAAATGTAAGCAGCGATATGAATAGATTATTTTTATATCTCATTTTAAATGATAAATTCTTTAAATAATTATTTCAAATTCTCACGCAGTTTAACAAGTTTAAATTTGCAATTTAGCAATTATATTAATAATCTAAAGTTTAATAATTTTCTTTACTACTAAATTAATTTATTGATTTTGCAATTGACATGCTATGCTTTACTTAATAAATTACGTACATGACCCGGTAAGGGGGTGGCCCGATCACGTGGGGCTCAGCCAAGTGGGGTGTAAACTTCAGGCTTTTTCCCACGGGGAAATGTAGAGACTACAGCCAGTGTCTGCTAAGCTCTGAACTCGTGCGGAAATAATAGTATTTAAAAATAAAGATGTCATCACTGCATTTTATCCCGCGGTGGGTTAGAATCAGGTAACAGAACATCAAGGCAAATGGTATCTTCTAGAAAAGATATTATTATATACAACTTGAAATTAGACCAATCCTAAGCTAAGGCTTACCTACCAAGTAAAAGATCTAAAAATTGCACCATAATATAAAAAACAAAATTTAAAACAGCATACGTTAATACTAGATAAATACAATTCTTTAAATAAAACCTCAGCAAACATTAATCTACAGTTTCGAAAAAAAAAACATTAAAAAGTTTAATGACAGCACTGTGGGAATAAAAAAAAACGAAATGTGGACAATGGCTGCGGGTAGACAATGATAGTTGTACCAGACCGTGAATGTACACTTTTAGCGCGAATATTACAATGTATTTTTTTAAATAAAGAATTATAAGGACTACGAAAAGGTACGCTCATTAAAATCTAACTTTTTTTCTTTATAATGGACTTGGAAAAATGCATTATGCCAATTTATTGTAACACAATAGTATTTCTATTCCCTAGCTATTCAATTTATTTAACAATACCTAGATGTATTTCAAATATACGCTGCTAAGCTTATCTCTTATAACCAACGATGTAGATCCCCACAATCCTTTAAGATCAAGCGTTTATAATCAATTTTCTAAGAAAAGGAGGAATGGGTAAGATCTAGTTAAAGTGGTTATTGTTATCTTGTGTAAGCAACTATTGTTAGATTGAAACTTATGGATATTCTAAGATAAACTCTCAAACGTCCCAGTGCAATAGTGAAATTGTTTTATTTTCATTCTGTGCGATGTAAAGGTTTGTTGTGCGTACTGAAACTGATGTCAATATTTACGTTTGTATAGATTAGTTTGAACCACAGATATGACCGATATTATTATAGTGTCTATGGCTACATTACTGTCATCTTGAAACCACTTACATATCAGTGTGCGTGAAAATGCATCTATGTGTGTCTATGATACAGGCTATACGTCATATGAAACGTTAGTAATCTATGACGTAGGTAGGATTTAAAGGCTAAAGTTACTTGTCCTCAATAATTCTAAACGTTAATCCCCTGATAAACGTTTAGAAAATTCTCATCTCCCTAGATGAGAATTTTCTCTACTGATCTTTTCTGAGATTAAGATTTTTTTTTATCTAACACTTAAAATTTTAATCCGTAAAATGTTTTTATCAGCTTCATTCGTACAATCAACATATTCATGTAATGGTATCTTTGAACTTCGAACGTAATTAACCTCTCCTAGGTACCCAATGTCGAATTAACGTAAAATTTTGCACATTTTAAAACTTATCAAGATTAACAAAACTTCCAATCTACGCGATTCATTTAAGGTAGCGATAGACGTGTTTATAAGTTCATTTACTTTTATTTGTATAAGAATGAAGTTAATAAAACCGTAAATATATGGTAGAAACATTACGGCACTAATATTAAAAACTGTTTAATTTAATCTTTTGAGATCTATTAATTATTTAAAAAGTTATAATCGAATTCCGAATAGAATCGATTAAAAAAAACTTATAACTTAAATGTCTATTGCATCTTCAATCGAGATATTGATTCGAATCTCAATCAACTCGTTAGTCACGATAAATTGAGAAGGAAAAAGTCACTTAAACCGATCACATACAGTAGTGTTGTGAAAACGAAAGTATAAATAATAGTAAATAAATAATTGGTCAAGTGCGAGTCGGACTCGCGCACGAAGGGTTCCGTACCATTATCTATGCAACATAAGGCAACGTTATTAGTATCGAGCAAGAAACGGTAAAAAAATCATGTTTGTTGTATGGGAGCCCCCCTTAAATATTTATTTTATTTTATTTTTAGTATTTGTTGTTATAGCGGCAATAGAAATACATCATCTGTGAAAATTTCAACTGTCTAGCTATCACCGTTCTTGAGATACTGGGTACGGAACCCTAAAAATCATGTTTGTTGTATGGGAGCCCCCCTTAAATATTTATTTTATTTTATTTTTAGTATTTGTTGTTATAGCGGCAATAGAAATACATCATCTGTGAAAATTTCAACTCTCTAGCTATCACCGTTCTTGAGATACAGCCTGGTGACAGACGGACGGACGGACGGACGGACGGACGGACGGACGGACGGACGGACGGACGGACAGCGAAGTCTCAGTAATAGGGTCCCGTTTTTACCCTTTGGGTACGGAACCCTAAAAAAAATAACTGTTCTATAATATGCGTCACTTTCACTTTTGCTGTTACAATACTTGTCAAATCTAATAATCTAATGAGATGTACGCTGACTATGTTTTGTCTCATAGACTACATACTACAGGCAAAAAATTACTATATAGAGTGTCTTCTACATTACTGACTCAGTTTGACGCTACATAAGTATCTATGTGTGCGTGAAATATGTGCCTATGTGTGTCTCTGGTTATACGTCATATGGGTGAGCTAGCTTGCTGAATTAAGAAAAAAAATCCCATTTTGTAACATTTTGCAATATTATACAGCTGAAGTGCTTGTTTGTTCGAACGCGCTAATCTCAGTAACCACTTGGTACGATTAGAAAAAATATTTTAGTGTTGGATAGTACATTTATCGAGGAAGGTTATAGGCTATATAGCATCACGCTGCGACCAATAGGAGCGAAGCATCAGTGAAAAATGTTGCAAAAACGGGGAAAATTGACTAAATTTCACGCGTATGGCGTAGCCGGAAACAGCTAGTTTTTAGGGTTCCGTACCCAAAGGGTAAAAACGGGACCCTATTACTGAGACTTCGCTGTCCGTCCGTCCGTCCGTCCGTCCGTCCGTCCGTCCGTCCGTCTGTCACCAGGCTGTATCTCAAGAACGGTGATAGCTAGAGAGTTGAAATTTTCACAGATGATGTATTTCTATTGCCGCTATAACAACAAATACTAAAAATAAAATAAAATAAATATTTAAGGGGGGCTCCCATACAACAAACATGATTTTTAGGGTTCCGTACCCAGTATCTCAAGAACGGTGATAGCTAGACAGTTGAAATTTTCACAGATGATGTATTTCTATTGCCGCTATAACAACAAATACTAAAAATAAAATAAAATTAATATGTAAGGGGGGCTCCCATACAACAAACATGATTTTTTTACCGTTTCTTGCTCGATACTAATAACGTTGCCTTATGTTGCATAGATAATGGTACGGAACCCTTCGTGTGCGAGTCCGACTCGCACTTGACCAATTATTAATATTCGTTTTCATCCTTTCACCTTTTCATTTTTGTGGTATACTTTCATCAAAAACTATCATATCTATAGAATTGTATAATTAAATAAATCTTTATTGTCGTGTATAAAATGTTACATTTTGCTTAAATACTACTCTGGTTCCCGTACTGGTATGAACTGTGTTACAAGAACCAGTGCCTTACTACAATATCAACAAATTAACATAATAATAATATAATTAATTAACATATTAATGTAATTTAATTAATTAATTTCTACATGTAAAATAGTTTTGAGTTATAATTGGATCAAAAGTCGCAAAAGGTTAGGGGGCAAAGTGCCACCAGAGCGTTCGCGCTCTCGCAGGGCCTCCCTCTTTGCCACCATCACCTCCCGAGAGTGGAAGGCGACGGCGACCCAACACTGTTCGCTCTCGGCCATAGACGAAACCACGACCGACAGCGACAAGTCTTGCGTACTTGGCGAAGCAGCCGTGACCCGTGAGGAGCTGGGTTAGATGATACGTCGGATCCCGATGCCTCGCCTCAACCCAGTCCCTCAGGACTGGGTGGACCACCTCAGCAAACCGTCTGCTCGCGGTGGGGTCCGCCAAACTCTCGGCCCATCGCTGGAAAAGATCGTCGCGCAATTCGCTCCTCCAGCGAACGACCTCTTCCGCGAGGGGCTCTATTCCTGATTGCCGCATCAGGGCCTTCCGGTGGTAGACCTCCGCTAGGACCCCACCTTCGAGGTCCCACGGAAGGCTGCCCGCGATTACACAGGCCGCCTCGTAAGAGACGGTGCGGTTCGCTCTGGAAGCCCTCTGCGCCATGACCTCGACATGCGGACGTCGCAACAGAGACATGTTCTCGGCGCTGAGGGCCTTTCTCGCCCAGATGGGCGCCCCGTAAAGTGCCATGGAGCGCACCACGCCGTCATAGAGGCGGCGACCTACTCTGCCTGCCCCCCTACAATTAGGGACCAGCCTCGCGAGCATTCCCGCACACCCCAGCAATTTAGGAGCCAGGGCGCGGAAATGCTCGTTGAACCTCCATCGGCTGTCAAGCACGAGTCCAAGATACTTCATTGTGCCTTTGACAGCGATGGAGGCGCCACCGACCATAATTGAGTACCCGTGACCATGGTGACTGCAAAATCTCCGAAACGTCGAGCCAAAATTTTAACAAATATACGCGTCTAAATCCGCAAAACGTAGTTTTATTTGAACGAATGAGTCGCGCAAGTGTTAGAAAATATTATTAAAAAAAAAATATCTGTTCTATAAATACACACTTCACTTTCACTTGCCACAATGAGTGTCAAAACAATCTAATGAGATGAACGCTAGGTATGTTTATCTAAACAACACATTCGGCTGACAGCTATAATGGACACAGTAATGAAGTTTAGAAGGTATTGCTTATTGAGCTTAAATAAAATCTCGGTTATTATAATAAATGGTTTGCAAACCTCATTCTGTCAGTACTTAATCATAAATGATTAATGAATGTATAATTATTAGATTAAGGAATTGTATTTGATAGCTATATACATTACTAGGTATTTACTATGTCCGTGTAGTAATGGATTAATAAATATTCATGGACATCTCACAGAACGTCCTCTGGTCCCAAGCTAAGCTTATATGCTTGTGTTATGGGTACCAGAATACAGATATACTACATATACTACTTTTCTTTTGTAAATACATACTTATAATAACATAGAAACACCCAGACGCAGTACAAACATGAACCACTAGGCCACGAAGCCCGTCGATGTTAAGAGTACAAGTGTTATCACCTCTTCTCCTCAAAAAGCCTTAAGAGCCAGGTGCAGGAGAGTAAAAGTATAAACTGTCCTCTAGTTTCAATTTGAAGAAAGGTGCCCAATAGTGTCTAGTCTTTTTCTTCACCGCTGGCCTCACTTTTATGACTAAATAATTTTTGTATTACTCAATGTAGTTGTTACCCGCGACCCCGTCGCGTG
This sequence comes from Orgyia antiqua, assembly GCA_916999025.1. NCBI lineage: Eukaryota > Metazoa > Arthropoda > Insecta > Lepidoptera > Erebidae > Orgyia > Orgyia antiqua. Next base: position 29,616,235 of record OU779871.1, read on the forward strand.
GAATTTAGAAAATTTCCCCGTTTTTGCAACATTTTTCACTACTGCTTCGCCCCTATTGATTGCAACGTGATGTTATATAGCCCAAAGCCTTCCCCTGTAAGTGGACTAATCAACAAAAAAAGAATTTTTCAAATCGGACCAGTACTTTCTGAGATTAGCGCGTATAAACCAACAAACTCTTCCGCTTTATAATATTAGTAATAGATATTAGGAATTCTCTTAATTCTAAAAAAATAAAACACGTCTACAAATCTTGAATATTCTTTCTTAATTTTCGCATTGTTATCGGTCTTAGAAATGTGTGCAAATTTTCAGATCAATCTGACTACTACCGGGCTAATAAAAGCGTGTTAAAATGACAGACGTTCACACTTATTTACCAAATTAAGAAACCTATGAAAGATATAAATTTTATAGTAATTTTGAAAGCCCGAATTGTAGAGGAAGAGGTTCCTCTACAATTCGGACTCGTATACCCTTCTTAGTACCCGTCTAAAGTGTAAAAACGACTAGCATGTATGTAAACTTTCAGGTGCCTACAAATTAATGCAGTTCTTTAAAAAAATTCTAAATTCCACGCGTACGATGTCGCGGGCAACAGCTAGTTTTAATATACTCTTATTACTGTACTCATAACTTTGTACGAACGAACATAAAAAGCTGCCAGTAATAATTTATGTAGAGAAAATAGTGATGGATCGCTGTCTAACATCATTTAATTTAATAGGATAGCTTAAATTGTTAACGTTAGTAGCGGTTTAAATAAACGCCGTATAATTTTATTTTACTACAAATTTTTGAACGAAAGATTTTAATTTTAAGTGTAAATTACAATTTACCAGCTTGTATGTGGTTTTATCACTCACACACTTCCGGCTTGAAACCATTTAAAAATGTGTGTAATTTTGTCATTACAAGTTTTCAGCCAGAGTCGTATGATTATTATTCACCAAAATTAAGAAAAAAAAAATAAAGAACCAAACCAACCAGTTTTATTAAAAAATAAAGTTGCAAAAGCAAGTTATAACTTTCGTGTAAGTTATTAAAGTAAAAAAATATTTAATGTTATGCATCAGCTGAGTGATTTTTACGTTCACGGTGATTTGCGATAAAAAGAACTGTTACTAATTGATGGCTGGAAGAAAATGCTTAAGTTTAAAAAGTTTATATAAAAAAAAAGTTTAGCAAAAATTTGAATTTAGAAATTTAAAGACCCATAGTTTTGTTCGCGGCTATTATTTAAAATTTATGCAAATTTCCATAAAAATCACGTGATCAAATTTAAAATATGAAACGAAATATCAAAGTTTATTTTAGCAAAACTACATAATACATTCTTCATGACAACTCAAGACAAAAACTAAGTATAAAAGACAACCTACAAGTCAGTTCTACCCAAGAATTTGACTGAAAGATATTAAGAACGTCAGGATAAAATTATATAAACTAAAATAAACGAAAAAAACTCATACAACAAAATATTTCAACCTAATTTTTACTAAAAAATGTCTAACGATATCTAAGATCTTGTATAAGTATTAAAAATCTTTAACAATAGAACAATTTCGTAAGCAAAAACTAGTCTAATCATGTGTATCGAATAGAAGCTAACTACATAATAAATAGCAATTACTAAGCTAAACAATTTCACTTTCATTTTTGCTCTTTTTAGCTATTTCCGCTTATTTTGCGACTATTTTGTGGAGTCGCAAAAAATGTTATTTGATAAAAGTGATCATTATTCATTTTGCTTTAGTAGGTTTACGAATCGTGCAATTATTAAGCCTAAAATTAAGTTTCTGTTATGAAATAAAATATGGTATTAATATTTCACCACGCTTTTATGTGACCGTATTTATTATTTATTAAATTATTATTATACAATGTCATTTGCTTATAGTTAAAACATAGCCCCACAAAACCGTGTGATCGGTTTGACTGTGGGGTCGAGTCTCCGTACAGATATAGCTTTATAATAAACTTGTAATTTTAACATTTGTTCAGGTAATACTTAAATATTTTCCTTTTGATAGCCCCTGCATTATCCTCATTTCTGATATTCTCAGGTAAGCTATTTAGGAGATAAGGCAAGCGCTTTCTCAAAGATCTGTCATCGTAGTAGTAAGTTATTTTAGGTACATCAAACCTGCCAGTTGTGACTGAGCGGGTGTTATATTTGTTAGATATACATGTGAGGTTAAGTTCCTGATTATCATGATTATGTACAGCCAGTAAGTATTTATGTTTCAAAGAGACGGGTAAAATTTCACATATTTTAAATAGCTTAGTATAATCATTTTTACATTGTTTCTTAGTTTTTTTGTTTACAAGAAGTTTAAGAAACCTAATTTGAATATAATCATGTCACGTTACCCATAAAAATTCTTACTTATTTTTACTGGTTTTGCATCTAGAAATAAATATGCGCTAATACTGTTTGAATTTACTTTGTTATCTAACATTAAAGTAAGAAAAAAATTAAAAATTCTAATCGCTATAACTGCTTAAAAAGCAAATAATCTTTGATCTGTAATTGGGCTTATTTATATAACACCGTGTGGTGACGGATTAAGAATACAAGTGTCACCACCCCATCTCCTCCCAAGGGAGCTGTAAAAGTCAGCTAAGGTATATTGCACACAGATAACATCGTCTGCGAGAGACGGAAAACTCAAAAATAAACCCTGTGCCAACACACCTGGTCAGCGCGGCACAGTAGGTCTACTGTGCCGCGCTGACCAGGTGTGTTGGCATAATCGCTCCTAAAATGGAGGAGGCCCGTGCCCAACAGTTGAACGCAAGTGGGCTGGAGAGAGAGATATAACACTAACTGACCCGGCAAACGTTGTTTTGCCATATAAATGTTAGGGGTATAGGACCACCCTTAACATTTAGGGGGATGAAAAATAGATGTCGTCCGATTCTCAGACCTAACGGATATGTACTCAAAATTTCACGAAAATCGGTCGAGCCGTTTCGGAGGAGTATAATTACAAACACCGTGACAGGAGAATTTCATATATTAGATATTTCTTTATTATAATCATAATATAAGGCGAAATTCTTTTAATTTCTTTAGTGTTATATTCCAATTTTGAAACCATCCGGGCAAATTATCAATGCATATTGTGACTGCGAAACTAAAGTGAAGTTTACCGCTCAACTTTAAACGATACCAATGCCGTTGACTCACGAAACCCGTTAACAATACTTAACGAGATAGTTTAGCCGTAACATTTAGTGGTTTTATTGTAATTAATTAATCCATTGTGAAGCGCGTCCATTTTTCAAACATTCAACTTTATTTTCAACAAGTTCACTCTGATGGAACTTTGCCATTTTTTTTTAATAAAAATCATTTTGAGGAATATTTTTCGTGTCATTGAATCAAACAGATTTAAAATACAAATATCACTATCTTATTTCTTTCCCAGGGTACTGTAAAATTGATTCATATGTTTGTGAGACATGGAAACCTCGAAACTGTTGCATGCTGACCAGGCATTTTGACATAGGGCTTATGTCAAATCGCCTTTAACGTGTGTACATAATCCCAAGAGTTTTTTAATAGAAATAAAGAAAGAAGGAACAATATAAAATAAGAAGACAAAAAAAAATTTTGTTCAAAAAAAAATTGCACATCAAAGTTACATACCCTAACGCTAAGGTGTAAGTGTGAGGTAAAACCGCAGGCGTTTGCTTGTAACGTCTAAATTAATGAAAGAAAAAACTTGTATAAAACTAAACATTGATATCAAGATTGTTTATTTAAGTAATAATCTAAATGTTTAATGGGCATTATTATCATAATTTACCAATAAAAATTCAATTTTGTTTTATAAGACCAAGACATACAGTAGCAAACCACAAGAGAAATAATGACTCGTATATTTCGTGTTTGTAGTCAGTACTTTTATCTGTGATCAACGTTAGGTAAGTCCAGTACTGACTATTTTTGTGTGATATTTTCTAACACTTGCGCGACTCATTTGTTTAAACAAAACTACCTTTTACGGATTTCTACGCGTATATTTGTTTAAAAATTTTGCCCGACGTTTCGGAGACTTTGCAGTCACCATGGTCACGGGCGGGCAAAAATTTAAAACAAATATACGCGTCTAAATCCGTAAAAAGTAGTTTTATTTTTGTGTGATTAAGGTGGATATTTCTAATAGGCTTGAGAGGTTTTTAAGAGATTTTTATGGTATTAATAAAAGTATAATAATAAGCTCATGTTGCAATTTTATATAATCTTTGTTTTTTTGAACACGCTAATCTTACGAACCATTGGTCCGATTTGAAAATTCTTGAATAATATGATTATCGAAGAAGGCTATAACATCACGCTGCGACTAAAAGGAGTGAAGTAGGAGTGAAAATAATTGCAATAGCGGGGAAAATTTTCTAAATTCCACGCATGAGGAGTCGCGGGCAACAGCTAGTCTAGAATAATACTGATTGCTAACTTTATTATGACTTATTGATAAAAAGCTATTAACAACATCGTGAGAAATTCGCGACAGATTATTATAAAATAATCTAGAATTCCCCATAAAAGCATTCTGTTAAAACGCTACAAGTAAACGGAAGCATAAAATAAGTATCCTAATATGATACCGTTATAATATTTATATTTCCGTGGCCATCAAAATCTCAATGATCATTGCAATGTTCCTCGCAATTATGGACCTTAAAAAAATTATAACATAATACCTCAGTAGCTTTTTCCTCGAGATAAATTGAGATCGCACTGTAATTACGGTCCATATAATCTTTATATGAACTTTAATGGAATTTTACGCAATTTGAGCTGTCTGGTGCATTTTGCTTGCGGTAAAGTGTTGCAAAATGATTTTAAGACTTCAAATAATGTTATAACTCGTAAAAGCTTTAGGTGTCTATTGTACAAAGTGTATAAAGTCTAGCATACACTATCACATTACTAGTAACCAACTCAAAGATTGGTATTATTTATAATGACTTATCGGAGGTTTATAAGTTCGCTAAAATTGTCAAATATTCATAATTCTCTTTATACGATAAAATATTTATTATCTCTCCGATAAAGTGACATTATTTTAGTTTAAACCTCCGATAAGTCACTATAAATAAGACCATTGACCATTGGAATGAAAGCATCTGAAAAGAGTTCTGACGCGGCCCGGACGGTGGAGTGGGTATCAATCAAACCTGCTAAAAGATGTTAAACGATAGATAAAGGCTTCTCTCAAGGGTATCCATATAGCAACTAGTCTTGTGTTGTTCCACCTTAATGTTATGCTGCATCTTTTTCTAGATTACCAATAAACTTTGTAAGGGTCTCTAGATGTATTTTCACGTCTTCATTTTTATGACTACCCTTTATGGAATGAACGTCATTGATTGCAAGGAATTGAGATTAAATTGAATAAGAAACACAGCTGATTGTTATGTTATCAAATTCAACAAATATTTACAATTAAATTTGCTATTCTTACTTATGTGTGATCCAGTCAACCGTCGCCAATTTATTTTTGTAATTGTTTTACTTAATATAATAAATGAATAAATATTTATGGACATTTAACACAACGTCCTCTGGTCCCAAGCTAAGCATAATATGCTTGTGTTATGGGTACCAGTTACGGATAGAATACATATACTACTTTTCTTTTGTAAATACATACTTATAATACATAGAAACACCCAGACGCAGTACAAACATTTGTATGACAATTAGAAAAATCACACAAGTGATTGTCCCGAGCGGGAATCGAACCTGCGACCTCTTGATCGGCTGTCCGTTACATGAACAGTTACATGGCAGGCCCGTCAAAGAATAAGGAACACAGCTGATTGTTATGTTATCAAATTCAACAAGTTTTACAATTAAATTTGCTATTCTTACCTATTTGTGAGCCAATCAATTTCATCATTCATTCATTTCATTCAACGCCAATTTACTTTTGTAATCGTTTCACTAAATATAATCTATTATTGTCCGGTATTATAGAAGGTAGTACTCAAGTACTGCTATGATTATTTCAGAACATAAATCATAGTAAATGATCATCCACTCAGACAAAACATAAACCAAAGTGAGCGATACTAATCGCTATCAATTTGACACACTTCTCAGCGTTTAAGCCCAAAGGCAAAAAAAAACACGTTTCAGTCAATCTGGTGAAAAAAAAACCTCTGATCACCGTTAAGCAAATCTTATTTAATATATTACGGAAATCATGATGAACTAACTGACAATGCGTATCGTTTCTTTTGGTAATAAAAGTGCAAAAAATATTTTGGGTCGAGAGTCGAAAGCTAATGATTTTCCTTTGTGCTTTCGTGGGAAGAAGGGCGTTCGATGCTGATGGTTTTTGAGTAATATGTGTTTTGATGTCTTTTATGATAGAGAAAGTCATTCAATAGTTTAAGGTTACTAGGATAGCTATGTAACGGTATACACCACAGCTCTGTCTCCAAGCAGTATACAATCATGTCTAAGTCTTAAGATCTAATTCCTACATAGAATGATGTCATTGATGGGTCCGCAAACAATTCTATTGTACACTTTATAAAATTGAATCTATTTATTGATAAAGTAGGTCCTAATCTAGATTGTGAGTCAGATTCTAAGCAAATTGTTTGTTTTTTTGAGAAACCATTTACTTGTTATACCTAATGTTTGTAGTGCTAAATAGAAAACTTGATAATTAGTGTAAAATATAATATTTACTTATTATAAAACAAAGTCGTTAATTTTGTATGTTTGTTCCTATGTGAGCTTATATCTTCAAAACTACACAAGGGATATTGATGCGGTTTTTTTTTAATAGAAAAAGTGGTACAAAGGTCGTGGCTTTTATGTGTTATTTGTTATGGTTTGGTTTCTAAGTTCCACGCATACGAAGTTGCGGGCAATAAAAATAGAAATAGAAATGCGTTTTTTCATTACGCTAATTCAGTGAAACTTTTAATATTAAGAATTGTGTAATAATAACACTTCCGTAGAAATGAATAAAATTTGCAAATCATTGATTCTGCATGTACCTATCTCTTGGAAAGTTATGAAAATGAGCATTTTATAAACAAAAAACGCTTGCTTTATGCAAAATATTGTATCAAATTTCTTTTTAAAGGCGTAACGTAATATTAATCAATAAACCAGCAGATTTATAACATGCCAAAAAGAACAAAGGATACATTCTTTAAGAAGTAAGAAGTACCAACGTCTAAGAGATGCGGGTAAAGACGAACTAATGGGAAAAGCATTAATATTTTACGCGTGGAATATAGAAAATATTTCCTTGTTTTTGCAACATTTTTCACTACTGCTTCGCTCCTATTGGTAGTAGCGTGATGATATATAGCCTATAGCCTTCCTCAATAAATGTACTATCCAACACGATGAAAAAATTTTTCAAATCGAATCAGTGTTTCGTGAGATTAGCGCGTTCAAACAAACAAACAAACTCTTTAGCTTTTTAATATTAGATGGATAGATAGATAGATTAACTCTTTATTGTACACATTTACAAGAAACAGAAAACAGAGTATAGATATAACAATAAAAATAATGTTAGTTATCAATAAAAAGCGACATGCGACCCTAAGGTACCTCTACAATTGAACGGAAAAATTTATAAGACTTTAATAAGACCTGTCGTCATGTATCGATCGTCATGTTGCGCTATGAAAGTAATGGATGAGAAACGAATGCATGTAACGGAAATGCGAATGTTGAGATGGATGTGCGGGGTAACAAGGAAAGATTGAATTAGGAATGAGTATGTCAGAGGAAGTATGAAAGTAGCACCCGTGAATGAAAAGTTGAGAAGCATGCGTCTGTCTTGGTATGAACATGTGATGAGACAGAATGAGAGCGGAATTGCCATGAAAGTTTTAAATATGAAAGTGGATGGATGTAGGGCGAGAGGCAGACCAAAGAAAAGATGGATGGACTGTGTGAAAGAGGATATGAAGAAGATGGATATAAATCCACAGATGACGTGTGACAGAGAAGTATGGAGGAGGAGGACATGTTGCGCCGACCCCAAATGATTGGGAGAAGGGCAGGAAGGAGGAGGAGTTATCAATAAAAAAGAACGTAGTAAATTAAAGTCTATGAGCATACAGTTCCTCGTGTGTCGACGGATACAGAATACAAGCGTCACCATCCCATCTCCTCCCAAGGGTGCTGTAAATTTATCCAGCTAAATGTCAAAACGACAGCTTGCAGGAGAAGGAGAGTTAAAAATTTAAAAAAAAAAAAAAAAAAAGGGTGCTGTAAAAGTCAGCTAAGGGATATTGCACACAGATAACATCCTCTGTGAGAGACGGAAAACTCGAAAATAAACCCTGTGCTAACACGCCTGGTCAGCGCGGCACAGTAGACCATAATCCCTCCAAAGTGGAAGGAGGCCCGTGCCTAACAGTGGGACGTAAATGGGCCGGAGAGAGAGAGAGAGAGCATGCAGTACGGACACGCAAGATATCTTTAAAAGCAAGTAACACAGAAATAAAATGGTGCTTAATTTACAAAAATTAAATAAATAATATTTGTTCTTGTCATACTGTTATTATTAAGAGCCTACATCAATATTATCGTCGACATGTACCTATTAATACAGCAAGTAGGTATAGAAAATGAAGAATTAGGGATATTTTTTTTGTTTACTCAAAATCTACTAAATATATTTGAATTCTGGTTTACGTGTTTCTATATATAATAGTTACTTATGTTTTGAAAGTTATTTCATTATAATAGACCGACAAATGAAAAAAATAAAAAATCAGAGAGGTTGTTTCGCTAAGATTTTCTATCGAGAAAACTTTTTTCAATCGCATTTCTGAGTTTGTCCGATCCTAGATTATATATTGAAAAAACATACACTTATAAATTAGAGCTCTAGCCATTCAATCTAAAGAAAAAATGAAAACTTCGTACGTAGAAAAATGCACGAAGCTATTTTGGTATCCTCTTAATTGCCGTAAGTATTGAAAAAACTTCGCAAAATATGGGCAAAAAACAATGAAATATAAGCTTAAAAGTACTAGGAGAGCATAGCTACTAGAAAGTCTTTATTCATTACTTTCGATGCACTTTACCGGGTCATGGGTTATGCGGATTCAAAGCTGGCCATGAAATGACCCGTTTGATTTTATGATTGCCTAGTATTGTATTGTGAACAAGCATAAGTGTTTGACACCAATTCGCAAGCTTAGTATGATTATTAGATACATGTTTTTATGACAGTAATAAATCTAACATTTTCATAGTTAAAATTAACTGATAATAATACAGCGTTGAGTTTAAATAAATTGTGAACATTATTTCATTAGATATGCCTTTAACGATACGCCTTTACTGTGCCCATAAATTATATTATAAATAGTAGGCTATTTTTTTTTAAGTTGAACCGACTTCACATAGCTTTATAATGTGAGGGCTTTCCTCGATTTCTTAGCAGATAACCATCAGATTCTAACCTGGTGCCCATGGGACGACACGGGAACCACCTGCTTTCAAATTAAAAAGGAATCATTAAAATCGCTTCGCTCAGATAATATAAGATAAAAAACTTCAGACGAATTGAAAACCCACTCCTTTTTATCACGCTTTTAAATTTTCGGTATGTATCTATCAATGTATTAATCTATGTAACGGAATCTTTGAACGCGATTTTCTCCTACTTGCAGTAGTCGGATTGATCTGAAATTTTGCACACATATCAAGGACCGATGACAATGCAATTATTTAAAAATATAATCAGGATTTTCAAGCGTGTTTTTTAGTTTTTGAACTAAGGAAATTATTTTGAAGTCAGTTAACGAGGACGCAACTGAGTTAAAAAGAAAAACAACGTTGCACTTTTACATAGCGTAAAAAAAAATAAAGAAAGAAAGAAAAGAAGGTATTTATGTAATACATAATGTGTTTATTAATTCTTTAGGTAAAAATATTTTAAATTAATAATGTCAGTGTTAGGTAAAGCACCTACCTGTTCTGTTTTCCACACTGCCCCATGGTTGACTGGAAGAGAATGCTTTTAGCATTAACTCCGCCATTGTACCATGTATTTTGTGCGAGAAGTTCAAAAATAAAATAAATTAAAAAAAAGAAAGAATAAGAAATAATAAGAAAGAACTTAACGTGTATGCAATATCTATATATATATTTTTTCTTAGAAAAGCTAACAGCTGTTTAGTATTTCATAGCTTTCTTGCTTTTTTCGCAATTTTTGTTTTTATTTCCTTTATTTTGTCTCTTTCTGAATTTTTTTATTAATTTAATGACTGACGGGCATCGTGGTCTAGTGGTTCATGTAAGACTGTCGTTCATGAGGTCGCGGGTTCGATTACTGTGTAGCGACACCTAGTGAAGAATAGCTATCACTACATAGTACAGCACAATAACGACAGATGGCGTTAAATGTCAAATTGTGACGTCACAATGAATCCTACATTGCGCAAGCAAGATTTGCATACGAGCTAAGATAGCTACAACATCTGAATATACAACAGCGGGGCAAAAGCCCTGGCCAGTGTTGATCACCTGGCCTGGTCGGAGAATTCTCCATTTGTTTTTGGAGGAGCCCGATCAACCACGCTCCTCCTGCCACTGCATGGGACAGCCATTTGTGTGATATTCATAATTATCATACAAATTGTTGTGTTCCGTCTGGTTGTTTCTATGTATAACACAAGCATAAATATAGCTTATTTTGGGACCGAAGGACGTTTTATGAAATGTCCAAAATATTTATATTATATTAACTTAAATGAGATTTCCAAATCCTAATTTGTGATAGGTACCGAACGAAACCTAAAAAATAACGAAGACACATCCCATATCTTTTGTCGAAATCGAACTCACGTCCACCGAATGCTTGGGAAAAATCCTAAAAAAGACTTATTATATGAAAAAATAATACATTTAAAACCGTAACATATACCGCATAAAGGTATATTAATAAACGTAATACACAGACGAAGGTCAAGGCCTCGGTACCGTTAATTTTAAGTGTAATTACGTCATCAGACATTGACCTCAAATTATTATCCTACAAATACTATAAACGCGAAAGTTCGTCAGAATGTATGTATGTACATTACTTTTTTACGCAAAAACTACTGAATAAATTTTAATAAATCTTCACAACTGCATTAGCTTATAGATAAGAATACAATAAGAAATATTCATAAACATTTCACACAACGTCCCTGGTCCCAAACTAAGCTTATATTCAAGACATTACACACAACGTCCTCTGGTCCCAAAGTAAGCTATATTTCTATGCTTGTACTACCCATAGTACAAGCATAGAAATATAGCTTACTTTACGTAGTATATGTATTGTAGTCTATCCGTATCTGGTATGGGTACCAGATACGGATAGACTACTACTACAATACATATACTACATACTTTTCTTTTTTAAATACATACTTATAATACATAGAAAACACCCAGACGCAGTACAAACATTTGTATGACATTTATGGATATCACACAAATGATTGTCCCAAGCGGGAATCGAACCCGCGACCTCGTGATCGACAGTCTATTACATAAACCACTCCACCACGAAGCCCGTCAAATATGCTTATAATATGGGTACCAGAATACGGATATAATACATATTATAATACTTTTCTTTTGTACATACATAGAATAAACGATTATTCAAGACAGAAACTGAAAAATTAAAGGGCGTAACAAACTGCATATTAATTTATTAATACTTACTAATTTATAAATGTGAAAACAAGAAGATGACGCTATAAAAATGTTGACGAGCTTAAGTGTTAATGTTTGTAACCAAATTATAGCGCGATTTAAAAAACTGTACGATGCCATCTATCGAGCGATATAGTAAACTTCTGAAGGTTTGGTTCCTAAATTACACGCGTACGAAGTCGCGGGCAACAGCTAGTATATTAATATAGCGAGGAAGAGCTACATGTATATAGAAAAAAGGCAAGGCGTAAAAGAGACAGATGAATCTGTCGGTGACGTCATAAGTATAGATAATTATGTCTTGGTAAATTAATATTATATAACTGTCTCTCCCTCGCTATATCTTTGTTCTAATATATAAAATTCACGTGTCACAGTGTTAGTTACCGTACTCCTCCGAAACGGCTTGACCGATTTTTATGAAATTTTACATGCTTATTCAGTAGGTCTGAGAATCGGACAACATCTATTTTTCAAACACCTTACTAATGTTTGTATGGCAAACCAACATTTGCCGGGTCAGCTAGTTAATCTATATTAATATGCCGTTTGTGGGACCCTTAATTCAACACGAATAAATCTATGGTAATGTTCAGTAACAGTTAAACTTCTATAGTTATCTGTTCGCCTAGTACATGGCTATGCTAAGCTATTCATCTGAGGAGAAAGTTAAATGCCTAGCGTTTATGCTATCTTGGTATTCAATCTTAAACAAGTCTATGAATACAGAATACATAAACAGAGCTTAAACTCTTTGAACTAGTTTCTGCCTACAACTCATTCTCTCTGATGAATTTTTTTTTTATGAGTTTGGTCTTTGGATACCACGTCTGTTGCTATCTAGCCAATTAAGGCTATTAAGTAATTTTATTTTAACTTGAAATCTACAAAATCTTTACTTAATACAAACCAAATATCTTATTTTTGTATGAATGTATGAGAGCTTATATTTTTGAACAACGTTAGGAATTTTTATGCGTTTTTTCATGGAAAGTGATTCGAGAAGATGGCTTTTTTGTAAAATTTGTTAAAGTTTTGTTGAATAATAAGTAAGTAAGTATGTGTCTATCGACACTTTTTTACTCTCTTTTTGGCGCAACGTTCACGTGTTCTTTATATAGCACTTACTTTACATTATCACTAATAAAAAAAACTAGTTTTAAAGGTTCAGTTCTTTAAAATCTTTTTTGGTATTCATTGTTGATGCAAATATTATGCTTGCGTGTTAAATATTGCTGTTACGTTGATTGCGATTGTGATGTAACTAATTTGATAACTGTGCCGTGTAAGCAATGAACTAAGTAGCGGTAAATAGTCTGGATATAAGTACATCATCTATGCCCTGCCTTCATGCCATGATTTGGCATCGATATCAAGACGGATTAAGAATACAAGTGTCACCAACCCATTTCCTCTCAAGGGTGCTGTAAAAGTTAGCTAAGGGATATTGCACACAAATAACATCCTATGTGAGAGACGGAAAACTCGGAAATAAACCTTGTGCCTAGTCAGCGTGGCACAGTAGACCATAATCCCTCCCAAAATGGAGGAGGCCCGTGCCCAAAAGTAGGTCGTAAATGGGCTGGAGAGATATTTACTTTCAATTAGGTTTAAAGTTCTCTTCAAAACTAAACAGACGCTATAAAAGATATTACTTTAATAAATTGAATCTTTACTTGAATTGTAAATATACAGTCGGCATCTCAAAGCAATGTTCTTAGAAGAAACGGTTTAATCTTAGATTATTGCAAGCGGCCAAGTGACATACTGAAACAGTATTAGGGCTGTCACTGCACATTTATTATTTTTCGACACAAATATACATCAGATAAGCAGACTCTAATATCTTAGGAACCAGATTATTTCACTGTAACAGCCAGCTCGGGGTTCGTTTAAGCTGTTAATTCCAGAAGTCAACTAGGCCTGTGTCCAATATTGGGACGTTAAAGAGCTGGGAAGAACCAATTCACAAGTGTTTTAATGCATTAGCATGTTGAAGTTGCAAATATAATGCATAATCATTATTTTTTAACACGCTTATATTATTTCAGTACGTATCTATCAATGTATTAATCTATGTAACGGAATCTTTGAATGTAGTTTTCACCCACTTGCAGTAGCGGATTGATCTGAAATTTTGCACACATATTAAGTACCGATGATAAAGCAATGATAATAAAAAATATTCAGGATTTTCAAGCGTGTTTTTTTGTTTTTGAACTAAATAGATTTTATTATTTTACTTATCAAGTCACATTTTATAGTAAAATAAACGGTAAAGTATTTTTTGTTAGTGTTTAACATCAATCTTATTGTCCCACTTAACGCTGAGTTTTAAAACTACCTATTCACTTTTATCCTAAATTATAATGTTAAGTTTATCATCACATGGGGCCCTGACTCCTGTGCTAGGTAAGAACTTGTGATACAGAAGCTAGTGACTTCACATAAAAGCTTATCACATTATTGGCCTTACTTTAAGTAATAAATGTTCCAAACAAAAGTACTGAGTGACAACCCTATAGAATTGTGGACGGCAAGATAAATACTGAATTTCTGAACGGTACTCAGCCTGGTATTGCAATTTGCGGTCTGCAATGTGTATTGTAGTGTAATATGAAACTAGAAAGCTTATGGAGAAACAACAAGTTATTTATACAATAATAATCGGATTTAGTTTACTTATAGAGTTTTGTCCCGGTTAAACTGTAGAAGCAAATAAGTATATATTTGTGAACAATTCACATAACTTTCAGCTCTCTCTCTCTCTGTCCAGCCCATAAACATGGGCATGGGTCTCCTCCACTTTGGGAAGCATTATGGTGTAATATACCATGCAGCTGAACAGGCGTGTTGGCATTGAGTTTAGTTCCGAGGTTTCCGTCTCTTGCAGAGGATGTTATCTGTGTTCAAAATCATAAATCATTTATTCATGTAGGCATATTCTCTTTTTGCCAAAAAAAATAAGCTCCTACAATATGTCCAAAATTTTTTTTCCCTACCTCCTGTTCAGGACTTTCAATCCGCTGAGAAGAACCGGCGTAAGAAACTCAGCAGATATCGTTATCTTTTGTCATATAAATCTTTTTTTAAAATAATTATTACAATAGTTCATACAATTTATATTATTATAAATTACAATTATAATAATATGTGTTGCTCTGGAACAATTTACTCCCAAGCTTTATTGTCATTAACATAGTCTTGAAATTTTCATTTGTTCAATATTCCTAAGCTGGCTTTTACAGCACTCTCGGAAGGAAAAAGGACGGTAACACTAGAATTCTTAATCCGTCACCACACGGACAATTAAACTATATTTTTTAAATAAAATAAGTATATAAATCTTTACTGACACTTAAGTATGAATGTATTGTTACATTTTGTTTAAAATTATTTTATGCTTGTGTTATGGGTACAAGAGTTGAATGTACTACATAAAAATATTTTATTTTTATACATACATAATTTTAATACATAGATGACAAATGGTTTTCTTGTTCGGGAATCGAACCTGAAACGTTACAAATGGCAGTCCGCTTCACGAGCCACTGAGGCCACTTAACTCTATTTACCGTAAAGGGCGTCACAAACGGCATATTAATATATTTAAATATAGCGAAACAGAGACAGATGTATATAGAAAAAAAGACGAGGTGAGAAAAAGACAGATATATCTGTCGGTAACGTCATAAGTGTAGATACATCTCGGTATATTAATATACTAGCTGTGCTCCGCGGTGTTACCCGCGGTAAAAAGGACAAAAAATAAGTTCATTTTCTATTCCATTTTTCATTGGAAAGTTTCATGAAAATCCATCCACTAGTCTTTACGTGAAAGCACAATAAACATCCTTACATATCCAAACATTGGAGTATGGATAGAAGACCGAGGAAACGTTCGAATTGCTCAGCCAACAGTTTAAGTATTTTATTTTATAGCGCGTAATTCTTTTTCGTCATATCTCCTAAGATATCCATTTAAATTGCATGCTATACAGAGCAGTTATAATCTATATTAATTGCGTAAGCTATTTAATTTGATAAAAAATATGACTATATACATATAAATAGCTTTTGAAAACACCCTATTGAATTTGATAATTTTTTTGACATTATTATGGGTACACCGGGTTTCCCTTAAAAGATAGACATATGCCCCCGCGGACTTTTTTGAAGAACTATAGGTAACAAACAATTCCTCCATACATTAGTTTGTTGTACCTCACATAGATAAGGCAGCGTTTTCATTTATAGCTCGCGCGCGTCCGGATTTCTTGGCAAATTTAATCATATCTCATCCAATATACAGCAAACCCCAACAAATTATGCAAAAAAAGCCATCCTCTTGAACCTTTCTATCTATTAAAAAACCGCATCAAGATCCGTTGCGTATTTTTGAAGATATAAGCTCACATACATACAAAAATTACGACTTTGTTTTATAAGAAGTAAAGATATTTGTCTCTTTCTCGCCTCGTCTTTTTCTATATACATCTGTCTCTTTCCCGCAATATTAATATGTATTATGGTAATATTGGTAATATGCCGTTTGTGGTGCCCTTTAAAATTATGCAGTAAAATCGAACCCACAACCTCGTGTATGGTATTAACACTATGTGTGTTAAGCTAAGTATATTAGTGGAACAAACTACTTGACATCTATAACGAATGTCACGCGTATTTCAAGAACTATTGCCTAAGGCATAAAGTTAGTTTATATTACAATTTAGCCATGGTAATGAAAAGAAAGGCGCCTGTCATAGTGACTCTTAAAAAGTAATCAATTAAAAGTAGGTATTTGTTAAATTTCTTTAAAAAGAATAATCGAAGATTCGGCGACACATATTATTATATTCACCATCCCATCTCCTCCCAAGGGTGCTGTAAAAGTCAGCTAAGGGATATTGCACACAGATAACATCCTCTGTGAGAGACGGAAATCTCGAAAATAAACCCTGTGCCAACACGCATAGCTAGCGCGGCACAGTAGACCACAATCCATCCCGAAGTGTAAGGGGACCGTGGCCAACAGTGGGACGTAAATGGGCTGTAGAGAGAAAGATCTATTTCAGATATTTTTTGTTGTTTTTAAATGATGTACTTGTATATTTAGTTTTCAATGCTATAATTTAACTAATTGAGTTATTTTTCTTTTGTTACAGTGTCCCAACACAATGAATGAATGACTACAGTGTGTGAACTCAAGTAATTATATTAGTTCTTAAAGACTTGTGGTGGAAACTGTGTATAAGTGTTAAAGAAACAACATGGAAACCAAAACTCATATGTTAGCTACAGCATTGCTTCTAATTGTTGGTATGTAAATAAATTACTTTTCTTAGTTTTTCAAGTTTCCTACCGAAAGGTAAAATGTATGTCTATCTGTCTTCTTCTTCTTCTTCTCCAGCCCATTAACGTCCCACTGCTAAGCACGGGCCTCCTCCACTTTAGGAGGGATTATGGTCTACTGTGCCGCGCTGACCAGGCGTGTTGGTACAGGGTTTATTTTCTAGTTTTCTGTCTCTCGCAAAAGATGTCATCTGTGTACAATATCCCTTAACTGACTTTATATACTTCATATAACGGACCGCCGTTAACGAGGTCTCGGGTTCGATTCCCGGTCAGGACAAATATTTGTGTGATGTTTTTAATTGTCATACAAATGTTTGTACTGCGTCTGGGTGTTTACTATGTATTATAAGTATGTATTTACAAAAGAAAAGTAGTATATGTATTCTATCCGTATTCTGGTACCCATAACACAAGCATATAAAGCTTAGCTTGGGACCAGAGGACGTTGTGTGAAATGTCCATGAATATTTATTATTTATTTATTTTACAGCACCCTGGGAAGGAAAAGGAGTGACAGATTAAAATTACAAGTGTCACCGTTTCCTATTTAGGGTATTTACTTATGATACATAGGACACAAACATATATTGAAATAGTTTCAAAGCTCTAATTAGTTCCAAAATTGCAATGCCTATTTAAATGCAAATGGAATGACACTAGGATGTTTAAAGAAAGTCATTTAGATGTACAGTTAATTAAATTAATAATGTCAATACTAAAATAATATGATGGACATTAGGCTAAGACGGAATTATTTGCAATCATAATAAAATTGATGATTCATTAGAGACCAATTAGTTTATTACAGGGGTTTATTACATTTTGCTAAAACAGTGATATTTTACGATGCGATACAAAGATATTTATCTTTGTATCGCATCGTAAAATATCACTGTTTGATGAAGTAAAAAGAACTAAGTCTATCTGTGCTTTTTTTGTTATTATTTTGCTGTCCCTGGTCGGGTCATGGTAATACCTGAGTGACTACCATGGCCCGGCTAAGGGGCGAGGAGGAACACCGTGGGGTTTAGTGGGTAGTACAGGTCCGTTTCTGACCCGGGAGTCCCACACAATGTGCGTAAACGCATTCCCCACGTTAAAAAAAAAATATTTTGCTGTAAGTTGACTGTTTGTTTCTGAGTAATAAATAAATAAACAAATGCAACAGTCAATTGTTCGTGTGAGGTGGCGGATTTAGAATAGATTTATTACCATCCCTTATTCAGGTTACAGTAACTACTGTAATTATAATATCAATGCAGGCATGTCTCCTTCCAAAGGTTGCCTGGTAGAAATCGCTATTAGCGATAAGGCCGCCCATTACACTGTATCAATTTAAGAAATATCTATGTAATTAAGTGTTATGGTATACAATAAAGTATAAAATAAATAAATAAGTAAATAAATACTATGAGTGCCAGCTAAGGGATCTTATGAGTATGGTTCCATTGTCATCGGTCCTTGATAACTGTGCCAAATTATAGACCAAAAGGAAGACGAAAATTTCATTTCTTTTCGATCATTGGAAGCAATAAAAGGAAGCTAATAACAGCGTACCCATTTTAAAAATTGAAAAACAACTTTATTACATTTATCAAATTAATAGACCGATGCGTAATAAAATACGTTGCTCTGGTTTGAATTATATATCTACACTACATCGTAATAAAAAGTAGTCAAATTGACTTCAATTATGCTATATTTTACACCTTTATAATTATGTATAATTTAAACATTACTACTCTATAAAACTGAGGCAAATTTGGGTTTAATTTGGTCTCATTTGACCAGCTCGTATTGATTAATGTGTTGCGTATATGTATCATATTATTATGATCTATTATAACTGTTATAGTATTATGATTTCGGGAGCTAAGGTATGGAAACAATTGAATTAAATATAGCCATGAACATCTTTCGATAAAGTTAGTGCACACGTGTATAGACTGCGACAACCTTTCATAAAATATAGGTGAACTGTCGATAATATCGACGCTAAAATTCCCTGGATTAGATTATAAAATAAATAGCTATTGCACACAACTTTAAACACGTGGAATTTATAAATTAAACTTTAACAAATTATACAATAAAGACATCCCACTGAACCACCTAATGAAAAAAACCGCCTCAAAATCCATTGCGTAGTTTTAAAGATATAAGTTCATTAAAAGCTTGTCCAGAAAGGGCGAATTCGCCGCGATTCTCTCGCGCGTATTACGCGCGACCGTTGCGTCCACAAGGTGCGTACCAACGCGCGAGCATTTGGGGAGGAATTCAGTTCAGCTTTAGAATTTGCTCTAGAGTTCGCGCGTTAACTGGACGCAACAAGGCGTCCCTAGTATCTCGACTCGCGCGCAATACGCTCGAGTCGAGAGTCTGGCGTAGTGCACGCGATTTACGCGCGTATTGAATTCGCGCGATACGATTCGCGGCGAATTCGCCCTTTCTGGACAAGGTCTTATGGACATAGCGACAAAATAAACAACTTACGACAACGACACAAAAATAATGACTTTGCTTTATAATAAGTAAAGATAAATATAATAAGAAAAGACATCTTTTAATTGCATTTATATTAATATGTTATACATCTGCTGCAAATAATCTTACAATGCGCTCAAGAACATTATCAAGCTAAAACATAATTAATATTTATTATTCAACAAGGATTCTCAATTATGAAGTTATTTATGTTATGTGATGTTACATCCTTTTTGAAATCGTTATTTCAAACCTAACTGTTGCAGGAAAGTTACGTTTTATTTTATGTTTGTTTATGTACTTATATCATCATTAATTCTCCTGCCCTTATCCCGTTATTCGATGTCGGCGTAACATGACAGCTTATTCATGTTGCAATGGGATTTGACTGACTTTTACTCGCGGCCGCCTGTCTGACTTCAATCTTAATTGGGTACGAGCGCAGGTGTAACGCGACATGGTTCCCTTGATCGTTCTTACGATCCCCGCGGGCAAGACATGAGGAGGTGACACATCGACGACGAGCTTCGTGGTTGAGTGGTTCATGTAACGGACTGCCGATCACGAGGTCGCGGGTTCGATTCCCGCTCGGGACAATCATTTTGTGTGATATTTATAATTGTCATCCAGGGTGTTTACTATGTATTATCCATCCATCCATCAGCCTCTATTACTCCACTGTTGGACATAGGCCTCCCCCATAGAACGCCACAACGCGCGGTCCTGTGCCGCCTGCATCCAATGTCTCCCCGCGTCCTTGACGATATCGTCGCTCCACCTTGTCGGGGGCCGCCCAACGCTGCGTCGTCCGGTACGTGCTCGCCACTCTAGGACTTTTCTTCCTCAACGATCGTCAGTCCTACGAGTGATGTGGCCTGCCCATTGCCACTTCAGCGTGCTAACCTTTCGGGCTATGTCGGACACGCCAGTTCTCCTACGGATCTCCGTATTTCGGATTTTATCCCGTAAGGAAATACCGAGCATAGCCCTCTCCATAGCACGCCGTGCAACCTTGAGCTTATTTACGAGGCCGACATTTAAAGACCACGTCTCTGTTCCGTATGTCATCGCTGGTAACACACACTGGTCATAGACCTTCGTCTTCAGGCACTGCGGAATATTGGACGAGAAGATATACCACTACGTCTACCTAGGACAAACGGTCCAGCTAGGCAAATCCAACTTCGAGAAAGAGGTCAACCGACGAATCCAACTCGGCTGGGCAGCGTTCGGGAAGCTTAGGCATATCTTCTCGTCCAATATTCCGCAGTACCTGAAGACGAAGGTCTATGTATTATAAGTATGTGTATTTACAAAAGAAAAGTAGTATAAGTATTCTATCCGTATTCTGGTACCCATAACACAAGCATATAAGTTTAGCCTACTAGCGAAAGTAATTCAACGCAACTATATAATTTTTTTTTTTTCTTATTATAATTCAAACAAAATTAGAGCTGAAAACTTATTCATAGAATTAATTATCTATGATATATATTTTTTTACTGTTAGGTAGGTACAACAAGTGTGACAGTGGCCTTATTATACTTGTGTGTGTAATTACCTACTTTTGTAATTCCGTTCTTAAACCGTGACCAAGAGCAAAGTCACTTGGATGTGACTACAATCGCAATTAATGTAGGTAATTTAAAGAAGTCTTAGTTTTAGGCCAGCAGTGGTATAATCCAATTAAAATAGAGGAGCGCTGTCACGTGATCAAGATTCACCGAAAATTCACTTCACTTTTTCTTACTGCAGATTGCCTTATTAACCGACTTAAAAAAAGGAGGTTTTCAATTCGTCTGTATTTTTTTATGTTTGTTACATTTGTGTCTCACTGATGCCTATGACAATATATAAATATATTATAATTCTAATTTATATAAATTATAGGAACTATTGTAAAAATTATTTAAAAAATAAAATTAATATGACAAAAGATAACGATATCTGCTGAGTTTCTTACGCCGGTTCTTCTCAGCGGATTGAAAGTCCTGAACCGGTGTTAGGGAAAAAAATTTTTGGACATATCACAGGAGCTTTTTTTTGGCAAAAAGAGAATATGAACGTGAATAAATGATTTATGATTTTAATTTTGATTTTTTAAAAGAGCAAGAAAGTTATTTATTCCACAGATATTATGCTAATGAAATGTAAGACTAACTATAAGCACTCACATTTTTTTTTTATACAGGCTAATGAACGATTTAAACTTGAAAAGCCAGTTTGACCCCAAAATATTAATCTTACTTATACACTTTCGGAATAATTGACATGGCGGCAAAAACATAAAGTGAATAAAAACATAATTAAATTTGTTTCAATATGGATAATGGCGCTAATGTTATTCAGTATCGATGATCTATAGATCTTTGATCAATGACGCGTGCGCACACTTCGATAACCGTTAATACGACGTTTGTGTTGATTTATTAGTAGAATAGTTTTTGTTATTAATGATTTGGAATTATTGTAGTTGGGTTTTGATTTTTATGTGATCACTGTTTATTTGAAAGTTCTGCTAATGAATGTAAGTGGAGCCCAGGGCCCCAAGTCTGCTAATTCTGCTATTACAATCATATTACTGATCTTCATCTTAACCCGTCATAGCACGGACAGTACTCATCACCATGTTTATAACAAATTTCATTTTAAACTTGTAAATATTGCTCTATTGTACATCATCATCATTCCCTGCCCTTTTCCCAATTATTTGGGGTCGGCGCAACATGTTCTTTTCCTCCACACTCCTTTGTCACACGTCATCTGTGAATTTACATCCATCTTCTTCATATCCTCTTTTACACTGTCCGTCTATCTTGTCTTTGGTTTGCCTTTGGCCTTACATCCATCTACTTTCATATTTAATTCTATTGTACATGTAAGTAGTTATTTCCACCTCTGCAGCTCTGGTTTAATTTTACAATTCTAGAAAAGTGTTCATTAGTTTTTATAAGTTCTTATTACAACCATGCATTGGATCTTAACATTCGTTCCTCCACACTCAGACATGTTTTATAGAGCAATAAATTTAAACTCACTTACGAGATAATTGAAAAATCTTGGATAAAAAAAACATGTAATAGGATTCTAGTGAAGTTCTAAACTGTTTTTAGGATCTCGTATTAAAAGGTATAAGCATATAAGCATAAAGTAAGGCTCTACATGTGGTGACGGATTAAGAATACAAGTGTATACAAGTGTGTACCACCCCATCTCCTCCCAAGGGTGCTGTAAAAGTCAGCTAAGGGATATTGCACACAGATAACATCCTCTCTGAGAGACGGAAAACACGAAAATAAACCCTGTGCCAATACGCCTGGTCAGCGCGGCACAGTAGACCATAATCACTCCCAAAGTGGAGGAGGGTCGTGCCCAACAGTGGGATGTAAATGGGCTGGAGAGAGAGAGAGAAATTAAAAGGTAAAACGGGGCCTTATTATTGAAACTTCGCTGTCCGTCCGTCACCAGGCTGTATCTCCGGAACGGTGATAGCTAGAGAGCTGAAAGATTGATCTGTCATTTGTCCTTATCTCATTATTTAGGGTTTCGTTACTTGGTGTTATTTGGGGTATGACGAATATTATACATATACCAGCTGACCCGGCAAACGTTGTTTAGCCATACTAAAAAAAAAGGTTTGAAAAATAGATGTTGGCCGATTCTCAGACCTACTGAATATGTATGTAAAATTTCATAAAAATCGGTCAAGCTGTTTTGGAGGAGTACGGCCACTAACACTGTGACACGTAAATTTTATATATAAGATTACTACCTGACCCAGCAAACGTTGTTTTGCCATACAAATGTTATGGGTGGACAAATCTTTATCACTTAGAGGTATGAAAAATAGATGTATTCCGATTCTCTATCTATTAAAAAAACTGCATCAAAATCCGTTGCGTAGTTTGGAAGATGTAAGCTCACACAGGGACATACATAAAAAAATAATTAGGTACTTTGTTTAGCTGCGATCTAAATCTAATAAGGAGACGATACCGCGAGGCATAGCTAGTAATATACAAAAAGTATTCTAGTGTTTATAATTTAAATTTCACACCAGAATATACATCATGATGCAAAAAAACAAAAAATTTAAAAGTTAATCTTTTTTTTATTTATTTTATTTTTTTATTTATTTATTTATCATCTTTTACAAAGGAAGCTTATAAACTATGGTACACTGATTATTTAATATCATGCATGTATTACAAATAATTTAGTTATTGTAAACTTACCGCCATCCTAACTAGACTACAGAGTAGTCTGTGTTTAAGATACCAGAAGAAACATAAATTAAAAAGTTACAAATAGTTGATTATTGATTGAAATTAGAAACAATTATAAACTTAAAAACCATTGTGAGGGTATATTCAAATAATAATAACTTATACACAGAAAGGTAAAACCATATTTACACTACGCTATGTTACGAGTAGGTACATCAATCAACAATTTTATTTATTTTTCCTAAAAATCTTACACTAGTTCTAAATAATTTAGTTATAAAAGTACGTGTTTACCACAGAATATACAGAAGGAGCGCTCGGCAATATTTGAATGCATCGTAGTGTATCCCTAAACGAGCCCCGCGCGGGCACGCGCACCTCCCTTCACCTCTCAGTCATTTCCTACTAATTCTCAATTTTGGGGAAAATGTGTAAAAAAATTTTCTTTACTTTTTATAAAATTAACAATGTTATTATTTTGTATGTATGTTCTTTATGAGTTTATATCTTCAAAATTACGTAATGGATTTTTATAGTTTTATTTTAATAGATACCTAGTAGTATTTGATAGGTAACAAAAAACATACAAAAAAAAATTAAAAAAAGACAGACGAATTGAGAACCTCCTCCTTTTTGGAGTCGGTTAAAAAACATCTATGCAATAAAAAATACCAATTACAAGAGCAATATTTTTTTATGAAATCAATACCTTTTAGACCAAATAAAAGCAAGTCATCTATGATCTATAAAATTTAACATAAACGTTATCAAAATATTTACGTTGATATGTTTAATACATACCTATTCAAGGGTTAAGCTAGATTAAAGTTAGTGAATAGGTGGCAACGATAGGTTGTGCACAAATTATAAACAAGGGGCAATGCTTAACCAAAAAGTGGCAACACATTAAGATTGGGTTCGCCCAATTCGTACGTGGGCGAGTCCAATTAAAATAATTTTAATTTTATTAATATTTACGTCATTATTCGTTATTTACCGATGAAATGTGATCCCCTCATGCTTCTTAATAGAACCAGAAGCATTTTTACACGTGGAAACAACACAAGATAATTATGTCATAAACGGAACTCACACGACAGGTTTTGACACGTTACTAGCCATTATGTGATTAAGACGTACTCACGAAGCGTGCGCCGCTTCGGCGCACCTCGCGCCTTACGGGGTGGCAATACGACGATCGGTCACTCCTTCTGTCTTATTCTTTATTCTGTGGTGTTTACTGATGAAATGTGTTGAGTGTTCCGTACATACTCACACGTACAAGATCTGTGTTACATCGGACTTGAGTTTTTGCAACTCGTATACTTAACGGTAAATGCTATATACACTATACAGGCTGATAGAAAAAATGTTTTGCATTATCATCATCATCATCATTTTACCGTCACGCCTCTTTCCCATAAGAGTAGGTAGAGATTAATCGCCTACACAATCTAAATAAATTTTCTTGGCTTCATTTACACTCATTCACGACGGTTGCAAGTTGTACTTTTGAAGGATATCGCCACTGCATAAATACATTCTTGTAATGCATGTAACCCGTCTCCACAAAATATGTAACTCTTTCATGGGTCATTGTATACGATTTTATAATAAACCTATTGAAAGAGAATTTAATGATTCTAAATTTAAAAAAATCATTATAGTTTTAATTATTTTTTTAAATTTAGAATCATGTAGAATGAAAGAATTATGTAAAAAGGCGCATTATAAAATTTCTGATTATATTAAAGATTATAAAGCTTGGGAGTAAGTTGCTCTGGAGCAATACATATTCTATATTGTAAAGTTTTATTAGCATTGTAAGTATTATTGACATAAAAGCTCTGCTGAGTTTCTTACGCCGGTTCTTCTCAGCAGAATTTCGTCCAAAACCGGTGGTAGGGAAAAAAAATTTGGACATGTCATAGGCACATAATTTTTCTGAAAAATTGTGTCTACTTTATTAAATGAGTTTTCATTTCATTTCACTGACATCCAAATATCTTGTTTGGGACTTCCAGCGTTTCCAGTTACTTCCGCGTTTTTATTAATCGGCTGTCATCTATGATGGATGATAGTCAATTAACTGGGGGTCTAGTCATGTGGAGAGAATAGATGATCCATTCTTTCTTCTTAGTCGCTCATTGCTGGCAGAATGGTCGTGGTTGATAAATAAAATAAATAATAAATAAATATTCACGGACATTTCACACAACGTCCTCTGGTCTAAGCTAAGCTTATATGCTTGTGTTATGGGTACCAGTATACGGATATACTACATATACTACTTTTATGCTTACTACTTTTATGCTTTACTACTTTTATGCTACTTTTTATGTGTAAATACATACTTATAATACATAGAAACACCCAGACGCAGTAAAAATTTTATGACAATTAGAAAACTCACGCAAATGATTGTCCCAAACGGGAATCGAACCCACGACCCTCTTGATCGGCAGTCTGTTACATGAACCTG